>JALIRH010000050.1:1325552-2651105 GCA_023055505.1 Callipepla californica brunnescens | reverse complement strand
AAGTGTTTTTCTGTTTCCCATAAAGGTAGAAAACCTCTCCAATAGTACTTTTTGATTCCTAACAAACAAACTCCTATCTCTTCTCCACTGGGTTCAGCAGAAGTAGTGTCTAATAAGAATGCCAGATATTTAAGAACCAGATATTAGCAAAGCTAATCACCCTATTTAAATTCAACATGGATATTAATGCATTTCCAATAAATATGTTACACCATGTAGCTTCACTTAACCGAGCACAGGAATTTTTCCTTTGATGGCATATTAGGTTACAGCCACAAATGGCTGCTACAGGTTTTCAAATATCACGAAGGAAAATTATCATAGCAGGAAAGCTGTAAACCGTAAATTGCTGGAAGTTAGCACACAGCGTTGCTTCTGCAGGTTGGGCGTTATGCCCAATGAGACCAAGCAGCACAGAAATCTACTTCCACTGCTACCTGCTGGCAGCTGAGTGACTTAGCAGGGGCTTTTGCATGTGCAAGGGGGAGGATTGTGCATAGAGAGGGGATAGGTAATGTGGACCAACTGAGGGTGGTGACATGGAGCATGTAATTAACTGTTAAGGACAACTGACTTACCCGATGTTTCCTTGTTATCCTACCCCTTCACTTCCACCAGTCATGGTAGAAATTTACACCTGCCCCACACAAAATCCTGCTTCACTCCAAATATCTGCAGAAAATTGCCACCAATGGATAGCCCTTTCTAACCAAGTATTTCAAGTCTTCCAAGCTGTCAATTAAATGAAACAAACACTAGCCTAAGAATACTTCCAGAAAGCACAGAAATGATCAGGCAAGGTGTTTGCAGGTTCTCATCTTATCTGCAGACAAACAGATATGCCATGAAAAAAACCGTAAGACCTCTCTTTGCTGTATTTATGACAAACTTCTGTATCTTCACAGTTTCTGCTTTTAAATACAAAAAAAAAAAAAAAAAAAGGAACCCAAAGGTTCCTGACTTTGGTTGATAAATCAAAGTTTAGGAAGAGAATTCAGAAATATGAATATGTCACAGTTTCCACATGCACTTAAATTTCCTATATCTGTGATCTCAATGGTTCATTTTTCATGGGCAGTTTTTATTACAGAAGTTTCAGCATCCTTTTTACATTTTTTTCCAGTTTTCCATGTTTCTATATCATTGTCTTAGTAATGATAAATCGGTAATATAATAGAATGAACAATGTTTTTGTTAAAAATGCATTGCTTTCACCTCTATGAAGAAACCTCATATTCTAAAGAATGTGAATAGACCTTAAAAAAGACATTAAAATACCATTATAAGTGTAGAAATTGGAGTATAGAAAGAGAACTCAACCTTTCTTTTCTTTTTGAAAAAAAAAAAAAAAAAGAAATAATAAAAAAAAAACACCTAATGCATTTAATCAAAGGCTTAATTCTTTCTAAGGCTTCCATTTTCCCAACTTTTCAGAATGCAGCATTAGGGCTGAAATGCTGCGAACTACTGCTTTGCAAAATTCCATTGCCAAAGCAGCCAGTTAAAGTAATGTCCTTTCACTTAACCACATTTAACTGAGATAAAGCAACACAAGATTTAATAGCTTCCAGCAGTGCCTGGTGATGGAGTGGCTAGCCCAGATTGCAGCAGAAGGTCACAGGTTCATTCAAAGGGCACAGTGCACAGAAAACCTCTCACATGGTAACAGGCCAAAAGCAGATTTGATTTGACTAGATACTACTACACTGGAGTTACAATTGATTATATCAGCCTCGGCTTTAACTGAAAGCTAGAATAACAGGAAAAGACCACGTAGATCTACTCTAACAGACTGCAGCAATACATCCTACTTTAGCCAGCGATTGAAGCCTGAATACAGTAAACATCAGCAATAACCTCCTTCCAGAGATGTGCTATAGCTATTTAGCAAAAAAGACATTACAAGTAGAAACAATTGAAAAAGCTTGTAAATAGAAGAAAAAGGAAGGATTCATTCAGAGCTAATGTCTTAATATCTTAATATCACAAGCAGAGTTAAGGAAGTAGTAAGGTGAAAAGTGTGAGGTCACAACGTTAAATACTGCCATTGATTGTCAAGATATATTGCATAGCCAAAACACTGTGACTAGTCACACTCCTCACCTTTTTAGGGCCAGCTATGAGGAGGTAAGAATAAACGGGTAAGTAGCGATTACTGGGCTCAGCGATTCCTCATGCTGCTCAGATTTTTGTCTATGTGATGAATATTTCAGATACATCCTGCGATCTTTACATTCTTCACTGACAAGGAGACAAGATGCATTTTGCATCTGCTAAAGTCTTCTGATTGGCACATATGTTGAAAGACTGGCCCAAGACTGAAAGACAGAGTGTTCTTCAAAAGCTGTAAGCATGAAATATTTATTCTTTTCTCTTTCATAGAAATACATTTGATGACTGTATGACATAAAGTGCCACTAATAGCTCTGGACAAAATTATATGGCTCTAAAGACTATTAAACTATTATTCTTGGAGGGTGGAAAACGTTCTATTTGACACATATGATCACAATAATATTAGCAAGGCTTTGTTTACAACCTACCCAGAAAAAATGTTACATTATCAACTGCTTTTTGCACTGGGAAATTCAAACCTGACAATCAAGGCAGGCAGCAGTGATATTTGTAATATATTTACTAGGTACTTCATCTTAGGATCTTTTCAATGTGCTGTTTATTAATTTTTAAAAACTTTAAGTATCCCACTAAGGGCGAGTGATACTGTTCAAAATATACTTTGTTTCTATCTAAGGCTATATATTTTATAGAGTAAGCCACAGGTAAATGAATCCACAACTGTTATTTAAATCTCTGAAGTCAGCTGAAAAACAAAGACGCTCATACATACATAATCCCTAGCACAATAACCTGAAAATTACGTGAAAACAAAAAGGCTCCTTTGAAAAACTCTAACTAAAATGTTCTGATAAACAGGCCTAGCAGGCATCGCTCCCTCACAGAAATCATCTTATTATGAATTTTACATGGAAGTTTGCAGTACCTGCAAACCTCATAAAATACTTAAAACCTTAAAAAAACTTAGAAGCCTTACAAAATCCTACTCTGCTAAATGAATAGAGTTATTATCCAGTAAAATGCATTATCTCAATACCCATTTACAATCATATGCATTTCAGAAACCTCCCGCTACTGCAAATCCCTCAGTTGTGTTTGCCGTTGAATTGCCTGTTTCTCATTATCAGCCTCTGAAGAAACGCCGTATAGTTGTGCAACATGTGGACTGAAAACACATCTCTGACAATTCAGTTTATCTTTCCCTTCTGAAGGGCAAGCTGCTGTGTTAAACACTGTCTTTTGCTTGAGCAAAGGGTGAAGCCAGAAGAAAGGTGAAAAAAAAAATCAAGCCAAAGTAAATTAAGCAGTGGCATCATGCCCAAATCAATCTCAAACATTACATTTAGACTGGGAGTTGAAGCAAGCAGACTGTACCTTAAGAGTCACATAAGAATTCTGTTTTGCAAAGTCACTTTGCTTAAGAGACCTTTTAATATACCACAGGTAGTCATTCCAACTTTGCCATGTAGCATGAAGCATTTCTGGTGATTAGGTATATATGCATCCAGTTGGGGAAAAAAAAAAAGAAGAGGGCTGCATGAGTCTGCAATTTTAAAATGGCATGCATCCAAGCATCCAAGAGAGGCTTTGCTGCAACATGAAGTGATAGCAAATATTGCTTCTTCTTGATTCAGATGTCCTCAACTGTCTTCCCAGAAAGGCTGCTAGATTTCTGTGAATAGTCTGTGATGGGGACAATGCTCACTCCTGGAATTCGGCATATACTTTTCCTCCTTTTCAAATACCAGGAATCCCTTTTAGGTTATTAAAGTATCATTCTAATGAGCCTTACATTATTCAAAATTCATCTTCCAGCAGTGAAATATGAATTATAATTTGTTCCTCTCCAATGGAAATATGTTTTCCCATACTAAAACACTGTGGTGTTTTTAGGCAGCACAATAAAATCAGATACTTTAATCATGCAGTATGAAAAATTAAAAGGAACATCAACATCTACTGTGTGGAAGAATGCTTTCTCACCTTTCCATGACTTGAAACATTCATTTTGATGAAAAAGGAAGAGTACTGAGATTGTAACAGTGCACAAGTATCTTACCAACTAAGCCACAGTGTGCCTGAGAGGAGCAGCTCTCAAAGTTGAAAGGCAAAAGACGAAAAACGTGGTAAGAAGGATGGGCAGAAGAGTCTGTTTAAGAAGTCTTCTGCAAGTGAGTCTGTACTTACACTTTTTATCATTTAAGAGCAAAATGGAATTAACAGAATTTGTTTGCATGGAGCAGAACAGCCCGGCTAGCAAGATAGCCAGAATCTCAGGTAAGGACTTGCTACCCAGCTG
The DNA here is from genome assembly GCA_023055505.1 of Callipepla californica brunnescens. NCBI lineage: Eukaryota > Metazoa > Chordata > Aves > Galliformes > Odontophoridae > Callipepla > Callipepla californica. The sequence goes on along the minus strand of JALIRH010000050.1, from coordinate 2,646,730 downwards.
GATACAGGGACCAAGCCACGACAGTTGTGAACTACAGTGGTGGGAGAGATTTCCTACAGGAGGTGGGAAGCAGCCAGCTGGCCTAGCACTTTCTTTACCAAGGAACCAAACCATGAAGTAAACAGTTACGGTTCCATGGTGGGGACAAAGCAATTAGATATTGTAAGTTGCAGAGCTTCCCTGCTGTTCTTTTTGTTTCTCCTTTCAATGAAATACATTTGGCTAAGCCATCTGACTCATATTTGCAAGGACAGAAAATAAGCTGACTGAGCAACAGAAAGTCTATTTTAATTTTTCCAGTTTTCTGTGTGGGAGTTTGAGTTGCTGTTTATTACTCCTGAAATTTAAGCCTGGCTGTTATTGCTGCTAATCATGAAGCTAAGTGGCTGATGGGTTGGTCAGACTGCTTGTTAAGAATGACTGCATGTAACCTACCAGGTGAAATTCAGACAGATGCATCCACTCAGATATGCAAATACCTCACAATACCTATGTAACAAATAACGTCCGTAGAGTATGGTGTTCTGTGCCATGATTTCTGATGACTGCTTCCTTTCCTTAATAAATGCACACATGCGGTAATGTCTCGTTTGAGAATTATCTCATGTGTAAGATACAACAGCACCTTCTTAAAGGCACCTCTTTACGAAACAGAAATTTCTGGCAATTAAAAAGGTTTGTAGACTCTCTAACATTTTTCTGTATCCCTGGCTAGCTACCATTCACTCTGTTGGTCACTGGTTTGGGAGGTTATAGAAGCTGAATAAGATGAACAAATTACAGAATCACAGGGGTTGGAAGTGGACCTCTGGAGATCACTGTTTCTAACCCCGCTGCTAAAGCAGTTCCCTACAGTAGATTTCACAGGAAAGCATCCAGGTGGATCTTGAACAGAGAAGGATACTCCACAAACTCTAAAAAATAATACTGAACCTTAAATTTAAAAATCTAAATGTATGAAATACATTTAGATGAAATACTAAATGGCTATCACATATAATAAATACATTTAGTCTTGTAATGAGACCAGTAATTGCTATGACATGTAGCATACGTTCTAATTAGTTCACACTACTTTTTGGGTTTCTGGGTGCTATCCTTATTTAATTTCTTGTACTGCTTCAGCTCATGTTTTTATATTACCAGAGATACAATATAAGTGACATTGAAAAGTCTTGAAAGTCAAAAGAACCTTTTTGATCCCATTCTGAAAACAAATCAAACATTATTATATTTCACAGATGATTCAATTATGGGATAGCTTCATGACTGAGATATATATCCATGAATATATCCTGATTAAACAAAACAACAACAACAAAAAAAAAATTCTACCACACAGGGTGATACTTTAAACTTGTAGCTACTTTTTATCATGGAAAGGGAGCATTACGCTTCATACTCATGTAGAACATTCTGTGCATTATCTGACTCACATACTCTTCTTTTCTAGACATCTTTCCCTGATGTTTGTTTTGGACTGCATTATGGATGAAAGTCACATGGCAGAAACTTGATCCAGAGAAGTAGATGTTGTGCACACTGATGTAGGAGGCACTTCAAAGCAGGCAAAGAAATCTATTACTATATGTATTAAGGGAACATTGCTTCAACTGCTGTTCTTCAACTGCTGTTAAAGGTTATGTGTATCTCCAGCAATTAAAGCAGACCAATAGGAAGAAAGTCAAACTGTTGTTGCTCAGGACCTAAAGTCTGTATTAGACATTTCATGGAAGAGGCAGTTCTCAGAAGTTGCTGCAGACTGGCTCTATGCACTGAGTTCCTATTACTGATGGGTGCCACAGGAGCACTTTGGTGCATCTTAGAGCTTTGTTTTAATCCAGTCCAGGCATTCTGAACAGCAGGCAGGACTGATAATGAGATTTAACTCAAAAGCACATTCTCAATATAAACTGAAGCCCTAATGTAGAGGCCCTCGGAGAAGACAACAGTCTGGGGATCTCCCTTAACTGATGCTGCTTTTGCACACTTCCCGAGCAGGAATACTTTGTCTTCTTTATATACTAATGACATTATGCCTAAAGATCTCTTTGTAGTCTCCTGGTTGAAATGTATATTTGTGATTACCTCTGGACTGCACTCCTGAAAAGTCTTTTCTAGGTCTAGTCAGAATACCAGAATGAAAGGACTAATAAAGTGCAGCTGCTTGATTTGAGTGGCTTGGAGAATGGCTAGAATGCAGGAAATGACTTGTTATTTCCAAGTAAAATTAGTTTTTCAAGACTTGACTCACATTTCATTCAGGTCAACAAAGGGTCTCTAGAAAGACTTAAATAGGTATATTTAATTATCAAAAATGTTCATTTTTTTACTCAATCCAACAAACTCAGTAAGAAAGTTCCCATGCTGTTTTCTGCATACTCCATTCGACATGCCAGAGCAATTCAGCTGCCCCAGAACTCATTCTTGGGCATCCTTCCTTCCTGAGGTCCTCTAACCACTGACAATGAGAGGACCACCTTAAAATATAATTTCTCATTACAAAAGCAAATACACATTCACAACAGAACTGTCCTGTAAGATATGCACACCAGGTCACAAAATGGCAAAGGATAGGATTTTGACTCTAAGCAAAGGCTTAGAATAAGAATGCAAAGCTTTTGTATAAGTAATCCATTTCTGATGAATTTTCTCACCTAAAACTCTGTTTTTGAGTCATAGTATTTTTGTTTATAAGAGAGTTGTGAGATCCACTGTTTCTTTTTCTGTCTGTGTTTACAAAACAAGAAACATTGTGCCGATAGGCAAATCTTTGTGTCCTCTGTGGTGGAGGACTTTCTTCTTCCTTTTCCTTCTTTATCCTTTTTTTTTTTTTTAATGTCAGTAAGTAAGACACATGCAAATTAAAAGGGATGCAAGCAATGGTACGACTACTTGTACCTTTTGCTTTGGCAAAAATACTATTATTGCTTCCTTTGTAAAGGACATGCTTTTTGTAATATCTAATTAACACTTTCCCCTTTCATGAAAGAATAATAGGCTGTAATTTAAGACTTGGTCAATATTTACTGCAACCGATACTATATTACTGAAAAAATGGGTAACACATCTTTTAAAGAGAGCTACCATTACTGAAATATTTGAGTTCTTTCTACAAGAAATGAACAGCGACAACCAAATCCCTAGAGGATTGTTAACGGCCTCCAGAATTTCCTCTAGTCTCTTAAATACTTCCTTATTTATTTATTTAATTTATTTATTTATTTTGCAGGAATTTATTAGGTGAAAAGAGCTGTCATGATATCACAACAGTGCTTATGGTAGAAATGTCTTTTCAAAGAAGATGTTCATAAAGCTCTAGACACATCTGTTATCCAGATTTTTGCTCTTTTATAGAAAGATCTCATTGACTGTGGACTCTGTTCTCACTTTGGGTTTAATAATCTGTTTTGTCTTACAGGAGAACAACAATAATGGGGTTATGTACAACAAAATTTATTCTCACAATTTAGCTAAGTATTATTCCATTCACTATTTTCAAGATAACTTTGAAGACCAAAGCTGCAGACTAGCACTGGAAGCTTAATGCAAGGCAGTAGAGGACATAAGGATGGGCATAAATGCATAGATGGAAGAGAGAAACGCTCAAATATCTTTGGTATCTATTGATGCCTATACACTAAGCTCCTGCTACAGTGAGATTCAGTAATGCAGTTTGAGTAAGGATAACTAATGCACAGAATGTCTTGTTCTTCATCTGGAAGGAAGAGATGTTTTCTAACAGGCTGAAAGGAAAAATAACCATTCAGAGACCTCTAAGAGCGACATTTTTAAAATGTAGTAAAAATCTATACAAACCTTGAAATGAATAGGAATTTTATCTAAATCTTAAAGCATTTTCCTTTCTGATTGGCATTATTTTTCTGTTTTCGAAGTTGAACATGTGCTAGTGAATGTATATGCAAGAGTTGAGTTTTCCCTAAGCATACCGGTATTTTGAGCTTCCCCATAGAAAATGAGACATATAATTGTGTTCTAGAAAAGCACAAAACCAAACAGAATCAGAGGTTTCACTCCATAGTTTGTTATCAGAATGTCTCCCACACACACTCAGATACCTCCAAAGAGGCAAAGCTTGGAATAAAATGTACATAATTTTTGATGACTGTAGATTTTTTGTTGCCAGTATAATGATGCAGATAGCTTATGACTGTTTATACTGATGAATACTATAATGAACTGTTTCCACTGCCTTTCCTCCTAAACTTTCAGATATCAGGTTAGCCATGAAGTCAAAGCAGAGGTCAGAAAAGGGTGAGAGCATATACAAAGTACAGAAACTACTCTTTCTTCTCAATATATTCTTCTGTTTAAACCTTCCAACTACACAGATATTCATGGTGAAGTTTTCAGAAAAGAGTTACATCTCCATATTTCTAAACAAGATATTTCAAATAAAATTTGTGCTTTTTGTGAGGGTAATTTAAAGAAACTTATTTAAATGAAGAAGACATAATTTCAAAATATATCCACCTTCTCAATGAAAATGTTAGCTATATAGACCTAAATTGAAGTTATGCATGAAATGAAAATTCATTACTTAAGACATAATACCAAAATGTTGAGAAGAAACTGAATCGATTTAAGAACAACTGTAGTAAAGAAATCTCAATTTGTAATAAATTCTAATTAGTTAGTATTATTAAGAAAAATGTAAGTCCATGTGTTTTTTTGTTTTTTTTTTTGGTCTTTTTTTTTTTTTAATAATAATAAACACAAAGAATACAAACGTGGTTTAGATTCACTGGCAAACTCCTTGTGAATAAGACCAATATTCAGGAAAACTATTAATTATTCTTATTTCCACTAAAGGACTTTGGACAATGTTGGTGTTTTTTTTTAATTCTTTGTGACTTGATTCCACATTATATATGTTTGCCCTCATCAGTTCATTCTTTTCCCCATTTGTCTTTTCCATGTCTACTTTATAGTAAGCATATAGGAAAGACGTTTTACTGCACAGCTGGAGAAGTTCTGGGCAGAGCAGCAACTTTATCACTAAGTTTTTTTTTTCTGGACATCTCGTGTACCTTTTTATTCCAACAAGCTGCTATAGAAAGAGGAATTTTGAAACCAGTTAAAGTGAGATAGAATCTTCTTCCTTGAAATAACAAGTTGTTTTTCTTCAAAGCTAATTCTGAAGATCAGCTGGAGAGGGTCCAGAGCAGCTGAATTCAAGTATTATTCACTGATAAATATAAAGAAAATGAGTTCTCAAGGCTCCCCTCCCCACATTTAAAAGAAAAATCTTTTCATAGGGTATTTAATCATAGCTTCATATGTAGATAATCCTTTGCAAATGGTGAAGAACTAGAAATTAGAAAAATAGTAAGCAGTAATACCACTGGGAGTCATTTACTTGGGCTTCACTTACCTAAAATTACTACAATTATTAAATGTGTTGGAAAGAAATAATGAAACACTACATTGTCTCTGCAAAAATGTACAAATTGTATTTCCTGCTACAAAAATTATTTTAGAGATATAAAAGACCATTATGTCATGATTCTGCAACAATTTACTTGCAATTTAATAGCAAATTAGATTCATACACTATCATTTCTTGCCAATTGAGTAGGAAGAAAAAGAGATTCTCTGTGTCTAGAGAGAGACTTTGTGTTTGGCACGTTTGGTGATTCTTAAATTAATGTGCTTTGCCAATAGTTTTCCTATGAGTATGTGGGAACCCAGTGATCTTCGGACTACTCTGGGCAGCCTGAAGCCACATGGTCTATCAGTGCTTTCATTCATGCATTGCAGATGATGCTCAACAAGGCTTTTGATAAAACTTCTATTTTTGCTGCAAACAGTGAACACTGATTCGAAATAAATTGTGACTGATGATAAGTCGATGACCATTTCCATAATCATCATGCCATCAGCAATTTATCAATGCTGTGTTCCTGATGTCACACAGTCTGGGTAACTGAGGGAGAGAAGCACAAGCTGTGATTTTAAAATGTATTTCTAAGAACATTTATAAATGTTTCCAACAGTAAAATAATCAATAAGGTAGTTCTAATCAAATAAAAATCAGCTGGGGCTGTAACAGAGCGTTTTTTTACAAAGATTTTTCCCTAGACAAAGGTGACAATTTTATCCCTGGAACATTTAAATGAAAATTTTCCTATCAGATGGTTCAGAATAATTTGCCCGTATGCTCTGGAACAAAATAACTTGCTGGGTAAAGCAATCTGTCAAAGAAGCTCATATTAACTCTACTAGACCCATTAAAAAATGTATATTACCTTCTTTATGTGTTATTAAATATCAACTGTAGCTCTGTGATTTTTGGTTTGTTTCTCATTCTGCTAGCACAACAGAAAGGCTCCATATTTAAAAGTATGTTGTGTTTGAAAAATGTGCTATGATGACGCCTTTTTCTGTACAAAACAGTAATGACAAAACAAACTTCAAATCAACACAGCTACCATTATGTAAGATGTAATTAAAAGGCTAACATGTATACATACACCACATGCATACAAACTAAGCCACCAAGTCCTTACTTTTTTTCTATTCATACCATTTAATTTATGCATTTAACGCTGGGTTTCTAACTGTGTTGCCAAGTTCTGCAGGCAGCTCGCGGAAGGAGCCAGGCTGTGGCACGATGCAACACAGAGCATGATGCTTCAGGCAGCGCTAGAGAAGCCTCCCTCTCCCCACTATGGAGAAAGCTCAGTGAGCCTAACTAGCACATACACCTTAAATTAGATGCCTAAAGCAGATGGACTGAACACCTGTCTTTGTTTTCTACACAATTTTTATGGCATTTGGCTTTGAGGAATGTCTTCTACAATAGGAGGTGGTTCTACTGACCCAAACACAGTATTAAAAATATTTTAACAATGGCCTGATTGACTTCATACCATCATCAGAATTCTCTTTCCCTCTTTTCCATTTTCAATTTCCAAATGGCAGGTTCATATTTCAGATAAGGAAGAACATCTTTCTTTGATCTGTAGTTTCTGAGCTGTCCCGTTTCCACAAAATATACTCCATTCTGTGGGCTCAATTCCAATGCACTATTTCAAAATCTTTGGCATAAAATCTAAATCACAAAGATGCAAACTCTTCTTCTGGCCTTAAAGCAACTGGAAAATAGACAGCTATGACAAAGCAACTTTCTTGAACGTTTTCTGGCTAAAACAAGAGAAGGTTTTTCTACAGTTTTACTGAAGAGCTTAAATGTTTTAATTTAAATGACTATTTATTTAAACCTACAATCATGGTTTACTTTTAAAAAGTTCTTGTGGTAATATATAATATTAGTGTAACTGTAGATAAACAGACTCACAGTACATCTATTCTGTTGTCAAGCCTTCTTCCTCTTATTACGTATATTCAATTACATTTTGCTGTCTTACTACACAAGAGATGTAAGTAGCCTGGATGCTGAGAAAAGTCAGCTGGTCATCCTGAAGGAAGGATGGTGTGTGTACAGGAGCAACGGCTTTAATATATAGCATCATGTTACTTTTTTCTCTCTGCCTCCAGATTCCAAAAGGCTTTACTGGATCTCAGTTCCTATATTCTGGGGGAGGGAGACAGAACTAGCGTGCTGCCCAGCAGTGCTGAGCTTCGTGTACAAGAGTGCGTGCAGCAATGCGCCAAGAATTGTATTGCAGTAATCAAATTTGGCTACATAAAAGAATGCTTTCTATCATCTTAATTTTGTATGGGACTCGTGCATGCTAGTAGTCCACAGAACAACCAGAGAAATGTCAGTGGTTAAAGAGTGAAGCAGACACCGTGGAATCTGGGGATGCGTCACATGGAAGGCATTTTGGTAGCAGGGCACTGGGCACTCAGGGGGACAAGGGCAGGAAGGGTCAAGCTGCATTTCCTGTAGTGAGAAGTGAGACAGAGCTTAACAAAGAATGCAAATGTGAACTATCCCAGCATTCAATATGGAATTTCTATATTGACGTAATAAAAATAAATAGTTCTCTGTGCTGAGGTCACAAAGGTGCTCAATACTGCTAATAGTGGCATCAATCTTAGCTAGATTTTTTGGGGGGCCATTTAATTGAAAACTTTTTTTTGTTTTTTTTCCTAAAACTGGGGGAAACTGCACTGAGTCTTCAGTGTTGCTAATGGTGCAGTATTTTTCACTGATGGCTGCAGTAAAAAAAGTTGTAGTGTACTTCTTTCATGAGCCTTCATAAATGCTCATTTGAATTGGGTGTGCTCTGTCCTAGAGCTCCAGGTAATGAACCACATAACAGAAAGGTCCAAAATGACCCAAGCAGGCTGCCTCTCTGAGGGAGAGTGTTTGCTTCATGCGACCATTCCTTCCAGCCTTCCACTTAGTGTTTCAGTTAGCAGTGGAATTACTCGCTGCCCACATCCCCCCCTCCCAGAACGAAATTATTGATAATGAAATTTAACATAGTTTTTTTCTAAAAAAAAAAAAAAAAAGAGGGCATTGTTTCTATGAACAATTAAGGTTTCTCTGTCTACAATTTTGGGCTGCTTGGAAACAAACCATGCATTCACCGCTAACTATTAAAGTAAACAAGCTATGATTTAATAAAGGCATAATAAATATCTTTCCCTTCTTTATGACAGAACAAAATTCTTGTCTAACATCTTGTGATCTAGGCTGGAAACAAATTTCTGTGACAAATGCACACTCATTATCTGCAGAGATTAGAGACCTACTTAAAACAAATCAAAAACACTCAATGTCTCTGCTCTGGTTTTACATACCAGTGTGTTGACCTCTTTCAGAGACTAAGAGGTTTTGAACTTCAGCACTGTCACTTGAACAATAATTTAAGATTCCAATAATGTCAGGCATATCAGATGAACAGGGAGAGCTTGATGCAAGCCCTTGGATAAGGTGAATAACACAGACACTAAACTCTTGAAGGAGAAAGGCTTCAAACCACGACAAGAACAGAGAAATAAAGGGGTGTTTGTTGGGAAGAGTCATTTTTTGAGGAAGATACTTTCACGCACAGTTGAGCTAAGCCCTGTGGAGAAGTTTGAAGGAGATCAGATTAAAACACAGATGCTAAGTCATGCTTATAAACTCTGGGTGCATTCTTCAGTGATAAATAAAATAAATCACCATTCAAATGTAATCACAGTGCTATATTTTTTCGACTGGAATATTCAATTTTTCTTGAAGATAATCTTAAAAAAAATCTAGTTTCTCATATTTCACATGTGGTTTTACTTAAGAGAAGATATTTAAATGTAATCTCCAAATACCTATATTTTTCCCTTAAATAATATTTTATCCTCATAAATTGAAATCCCACAATATAAAAAAAAAAAAAAAAGGTTTTCAGTGTCTTTTTTTTGACATCATAAAATTGTATTGTTCCAGCTAATATAATAAATATTTGAGATGTCCAAATCTATTTTTATTCCAGAGAAAAATACTGAAATAACTGATGTCTTGAGAAAATGCAGGTACTAATACAATGATGAAGTAAAGAAGAACTTTATATACAGAACCAAAAATAATTGGGAGTGTTTTCCTAACAATCCATGTTTGATAGCTTATTTCTTTTTACAAGCCACATGCACAGCTGCAGAAATAATCCTCTACATCTACCAACAGATTTGATAAATCTACTTGAAAAATTTCAGTAATCGTTCACGAAAAATTCAGACAGTATTTGTGTAACGTGAGGGCCGGAAGAATAACAAATACATCAGTTTCAAGGATGACACTGTGTTCCATTAGCCTGAGTTTGGCTTGACTTTTTAAGTGGCTTTTAAAAATATTTTTGAATTTTTAAACACATTAGAGAAACACCACAATGCTTTTCAGACTGTAAGTATGTAAAGTACATTTTTCTGCAGCATAATTGAAACCTAATTAATCTTTTCCCCTGGAGATCTTTTAGAGTTGAGGGTAGTGACTATCATAGGAAGAGGACTCAGTAACAAGAGGCATTTCCATTTACAAGTATTTCCTCTGGAGCATCAAAGGAATGTTTGGAAATACGTTGCAACAATTTGACTTAAATGTTTTGACTATGCATTGCACATGCCATTTAACCTCGTTGGACCTCAATTTCCACATATATGAGAAAAGGAAAATTATATTTAATCAATATGCTCATGTTTTTTTACAGAAATGCATTAATTTGTATTTGAGCTATACTTCAGAAGTATTATGTAGTATCTCAACTGAAATTTTCATGAAATCCTGAACACTGCCTTGGGAAATAAGAACAGGTTATTATTATTATTATTATTTTTGCATTGGCCCTTAAAACAGCACATTCATATGAAAACAATACGTGAAGATATTTTACTGGAAGGATGGGAATTCAAGCCGCTTTTTATTTTTCTCTAGCTGTTAATAATATTATAGATTTATAAGAGAACAATATATGAAGACATTTTATTGAAGAGTAGAAATTAAAGGATAAAAACATCTTTCAGAGAATGAATGAAAAGCCGTATTTGTTTTTTAGAGCAAAAACTGAAGTACAAGTATAGAACAAGAAATATTTAAATACTGCTAATGCATTTAGTTCGCTATCAGTTCATTCAGGTTATACATTAGTAGCTAAAATAACAACAGAGATTAAACTCTTACTCTTCTAGTTAATTCCTTTCCAAACTGCTTCAATAATTCTGTGCTGCATTTGAGTTTTATTGTCACAGAAAAGCACTAAGAAATCTCCCTCAGCCTTGTTTTTGCATATGTTATACAAAAGAACAATTCCAATGCTCTGTACATCTTTTAGTGAAGTCCAGAGAGGCACAGCTTTTAGATGCATATTTACTCTGAAAATAGTTTTCTATTAGAAGGGAAAGGAGATTACTCAGTTGCCTTCCTTTATGGCAGACCTAAGCGTAGACCAGGATGTGCTCTATATATCTGCTACCTGTGAAAGCAGACACAATCTCATCCCCAGAATACAAATAGAGACGGCCTGAACCATAAAGCATTCTGTCACATTATCACTTAATTTTTTGTAAAGAGCACAGCAAATCTGAAGATAGAATGATGAAATACAACCTAACTTTTATGATATCTTTCTAACAACACGTAAGCTGCACAATAATAATGGAGGTCGTGTTTGTGCTGAGAAAATAGAAAAAAGACATTTCTACCCCATATAGAAAGAAACATCATTTAGAAATTTGGAATTGTTTTCGATCTGCTAGCAATTTTTCATATTCATCTTTTAAAATGATCACTTCCCTGACAAGAATATCTTATTTAAAATTTAGAAATTCATTTTGAGCAGTTAAATGATTCCTTCGATCTTAATTTCAGAACTGTGGTATTGTGGTAATACTTCTAAGCTTTACTTAGGGCTTATGTTTTCACATTTCGATCTTTTCCACCAAAAGATAATCTTCCCTTTATTTTCCCCCAGTTAGTTTTCAATGGTAAAATATTAAGGCAAGTGACCGTTTTGTTTATTTTAAAAAGTGGTTGAAAGTGCTTTTATTATTTTTAGTGCCTTTTTAGCCAAAAGAAAGCATTTGTGAAATGCTGACTTCACACAGAAGAAAACCTGAAAAATTTACTTAACATCTGCTTGTGTCTTATTAACTGAAGGACAAAGTTCAATAGGACAATCCACACAAGCAGTTACGTGCATTTTAAACAACAAGGGGAACTCATAAAATTCATTACATATATTTTGCACATAGTCTTATTAAAATATGGATCTAATTATTTTAGCATGGCAAATAACAATGCCACACTTGTTAACGCATAGCTACTTAATTTTCACATCTCTCTAGGTACTCAAGAAGGCTAGAGTATTGAAATGACTCTTCTCACATCACATACAGCAGCTCCTGCCTCACTGCTTCCAACTGGTAGGCATCTGCTCTTGGGTAACACTCAAGCAGTAAAGTCAGCTTGGCAGAGCAACACTGCACATCTCAGAGGCTCTTCTCTGGATTTTTTTATTTTTTTTTCCCAGTGGTTTTTACACATTTCTGTCTTCAATAGTCCTCTGAACTTGCTCAACACACCAGCAATTACTAGTGACTCAGTTACTCATCTTAATCACTACAGTTTTAAATATCTATTCACATCAGAATATTACCTCAATAATTAAAAAGGAAATGATTATAGAACTGTTCCCAAAGATGAAATGACTGTATGGAAAAAAGAAAAATTATGGGTACTTAAATTTGTAGGTCATCTCATTACAGATCCTATTCAGTTGGTAGTGAAGTCAATAGTAGGCTTCTGAATAAATTCTGAAACAAATGAACATCCTTTGATACGGACACTTATTTTCCCAGAGATCTCCATGTATTTATCTCTAAACAAGGTGACAAGATGATAATGCTTAATTACATGGCACTGCTTTTTCATTCACATCTTATGTAGCTCTGTTTTTCAGAAAATAGTAAAACTTTCTTTTTTTGTACACTTTACAGGGAATGTGTTGTTAAAGATAGAAGAACAACTAATGAGACTGCCTAGGACTTATAGGCAAATCCTAAGGAGACAGATTTAATTTATTTTTCTTGAGATAGCTAACAAGAAATATAAGGCACTTTACTACATAGGGTTTTTTCCCCCTTTTCATTTTTTTGTCCCCACTCCCATTCCCATTTCCTTTTTTTTTTTCTTTTTTTCCTCCTTTTCCTTTTCATATGCCATCTTGAAATAAACACGCCAAAACTCTGCTTTGCTGCCTGCGTCATCAGAGCTTTGCACTTCTCTGACAGGCATTGTGAATCACAGTTATTTTTTCTCCCAATGTCTACGAGGTCTGCCACCTGAACTGGCATAGTTTATAAGTGCCATCAACTTCTCCTCAGGGCTTACAAGCTATACTTGCTCTTTCAGAAGAATCTGAAAATGTTGTGAACCATAACTATGTTTCTGAGAGAACTTACAAGTTCTGCCATCTGTGCCTGCAGTGCTTTAGAGCATCATAATATGGATATGGAGATATTTTCATCATGGGGTTTACGATCTCCACCAGCTGCATCAGCAGAGATTGTTAGTGCTGTGAACCACAACCATTTATCTCTCAGCACAGACGCCTGCATTACTTTTTCATTCTTAATAGTCTGTATCTGCTTGACCCACTGTTATACACACGTGTATAATTTTCAGCAAAAGGGAAAGCAAAAAAAAAAACACCCAAACTAATCCTTTAAAGCAGATCTTTAATCACTGCAGATCTGCACAGATCTCCAAATATTGACACATTTAACTATGCCCTGTCTAACCTGAGAATTTATTGCAAATACAATTATTGTGATAGCCTTACCAGTTGTAACTCCTTATGGATTCTGACAAAGCTCCAGCTCTCACTGCTAAAACCATTCCTACGTTTTCTGAAAGTATTAAAATAAATGTTTTCTAAACTGGAACTTTATTTCTATTTTAATTATGCTGTTCTGCAATCTTTAGCTTATCTTCAGTTTAGACAATACCATGAAAAAAACCACACAAAAACGCTCTTGGGAAATAATCTTTTGTTTTAATTAGATATCTTGACTGAGTTTTGGCACCTGGCAATACTACAAACAGCTAGATTAGTAAGAAATTTCTTCACATCCCTAGTCTCCATACATTGGCCTCACAAGAAAATGTCCTGGGTGTTTATGAGCAATCACTGCAAATGCAGATGGGTAAAATGAAAGCTATGCATGTCAGAGAGGGGAGCTTAGGAAAGCTCTAACTTCTCCATATGCTGACAGAGAAAGAAGCCACTGGCATGCCAAGAAGCTCTGACTAGCTGTCTAGAGGGAAAGACAGGGGAAAAAAGGAAAATCAGAGGTCTTACCACTGATGTCATTACATGTCTATTGGATTCTTATAAACAATTACAGGAAATGCACGTAGCTGGGAAGTGTTCCAGCACAATGCATATAAATTAAGAACTAAAGAATGTATGTTTTCATGTTACAGCTCTGAAGATACTGGGTTTATCTATCTGTGTATCTCTCCACTGTGTATACACACCACTGTCCTCAGACAGTTAAGTATTAACTTCATTGGAACGATAAAAGAAATATCCTGTGCATACATGCAATTTCTTTTTCAAACTTCTTAGCTGAACCACAAGCAAAGGATTTTTTTCCTGACACATGGAAATGCATCTTATACTTCTGAATCTTCAGATCTTGCTTCTGAGGCAGTCTGGGCCATTCACAGCTGGCAACACAGAGGACCTCAAAGCCCTCAATCAGGAACCATCTAGTGATTCCTTGGAGGAACTAGATCTGCCTCCTACATTTCCTGGGCTTCAGAGCAAGTGAAGCTTTCCTTTGTAACATAGTTTTGGAGGTCAGTGAACAGCAGTGATTTCAGTTGAAGGTAAGTATGTTTGAGGGAGTATGTCTTATTTCCATTGAAAGTGCAGAGATTTTAAATATGAAAGTATTCAAGAGAGTTTTCAAATTTTAAAGATTTTAACCAAAAATAATGTATACATCATATGGATGATGAAATTAAGAACTGAAGTTTCTATTTGAAACTAGTCTTTTACTTTTTTCTTTGCTGAATATGAATAGAAATCCTCTGTTGAATTTTTAGCAGTTGAAATTTAATATCTTAATCATGTAAAGTAGTAGAACCTTCTGAGGTTATCTAGAACTAATTAACTAAGACCTACCTTGTCGTTTCCAAAATTTCTTATATCTGTGTTGAAAAACTACATGAGCTAAATTTCTTACATAAGACAAGTGTTCAAAAAGATATCAGAAGTATAACTCTATTAAATGTTAATTATACCATAGTCTACTGAGTTTGGATTCACACAAGTCATTAGTGGCTGGATCCACATCCTCAAGAAAATTCCAAGTTTTTGTCTGTCAACGGTTTACCGGGCTGGATCGGCCCGGTTCCGCGACGATTGGTGCGGGGGACCCACGGACCCACGCCCCAGGAAAAGGGAAGGGAAAAAGGAGATGGGCCTAGAAACAAAACAGCGGCAACGATCTGAGGAGGAAAGCTAATTTACTAAATAAGATATCAGAAAGCAAAATAACAGAATATAATACAATATAATTGGAATTGAGGCTAATGAATCAAATAAAATGAGCAAGAGAGAGTGTCCGATAAACCGAAGGCCTTACGCTAATGCTGAAGGCGATACGGCAGCGAGCACCCACTGCTGAGTCGATCCCGAAGGAAAGAGAGTGTCCCGTGACCGCTGAGGGTTTTTATCTATTCCCTCTGAGCGGAAAACACGTAAAAATACAAAGCATCGCAAAGTCCTCTGGGGAATGTAGTGCTTCTTCTCTTCTGAGACAGGTATACCTGGAATTATCAATGATCTGTGGAGCTGGAGTATTAGCTCTTTAACTCTTAATGCAATACATGATGTTATGATGTGGAATACCAGTACCAAAAATCATAAAACCATGACATTGTCCAATTCCTTGTCTGTAATGAACCAATCAGGTGATTAACATTGTTCCTTCCTAATAATGTTTTATCAAACCTGATACAAATATGTTAACAGACATATTTTCCAAACCACTTTATTAATGAACTAAAAAATCTCTTTTTGTAGTACTTCTGCTCTCTAAACATCTATATTTTAAGAAATGGGACTGTAAAATGTATGAAATGAATTCACTCAAAAATTTGTTTGTGCTTCTTGGAAATAGCTGATATAGAAATTTAATTTAATCTTGATATTTATAAACATAAAATGAATCCATATTATCATTGCTCAGGTATCTAAAATTAGGGGACCATTACCAAAACAAATTATTTTCATGGATAAGTGCACATGGCTGTTATATCACTATTCAGAAACCTACAGACAAATCTACGGGCAGACTGGAGGGAAAACTGAAAATCCCTAAAAAATTTAACTTGGTCCTAATTGGCTGTGTCTTGAGCTGCCTGAGTCATTTCCCTGTGTGACCGTACTAATATGAATATGCAAACATTTAGAGAGTGTATTGATCTCCAATACTTAACTGTTAGGTCATATGAATAGCAAATGAAATATGATATAAAATATGCAAAATAATAGTACATTAGCCTAAACAATGCTAATAAATTGCAAAGCTTAGCATGAAATTGAAAATCACTAATGGAGCACTGTGCAGTTTGCTGAAGCAATGAGCAGTCAAAGAATCATACATAATGTAACAGTACAATTGCTAACAGCAGGCTCATAGAAGACAATTTAAACTTATTTTTTATGGAGAAGTGGAATTGATCTTTGAAGCAGTTCCTAAGGAGATCCCACTTAGCCCGAAGAGCATCTTGGGAGTGAGTTCTGGTCTATCCCTTGCATCAAATACATATTTATGAACTTCCAGAAAAGACTGATTTAAACTACTCTTGAGGTTATGGTTTATGAACTTAAACCAGGAAAGGTAAAAGTACTAGGCAGTGGAACTAATACCTGAAACTGGTACTGAATTCAATGGTTACGATAGTTTTGCAGGGTCCATTGAAAGACAGATCATAGGTTCTTAAGATCCTTGGGAGTTACAAATAGGTGAAGCTACCAACACAAAATACGAACATAAATGTTTTGCTGCAGAGAAAACACATGTGAAGCGGGAAGGTGTGTAGATATGCCTTTCTGTTGTTGAAACTTCAAATATTGAATGTCACAGGCTTTTTGTATTACTAATATTTCATGGCTAGACTGCTCCTACACATGCCTAGTCATGTCATCAATAAATTAACCCAACAATTAACTCAATTAATTCAACAGCAATCCAACTGTTTGACAGTGTATCAAAGACACAACTGTAGGGTAGAAAGTCCATCATCCCAAGGCAGTCGGTGTTGTAGGAGCAGGCTGACTGAGGAAGCAGAGCGTCATGGTGGTGGGACACTTTAATCACTCCTAACACTGAAAATGCCACATCCTGAGTATTGCCCAATGAGAAGAGCCAAATTTATACGGATCCTGTTTCTTTTTCTTCTGTACATCCTGGAGGTACCTCACAGGAAGCTTACAGAACTAAAGCTTTATGCTACAACTCAGCAAGTAGCTTGTGACTTCAGGGAAGCAATTGCAGAATTACAACATTATAGTCATATCCCTGTTCAGGTAAAAGGCTCCAACTCAAACAAAACAAATTTCTTATCACTGTAATTCAGGTGAGGCTGCTTATCTATACTGTTGATACTGCTAAAATGAGATATAGCATGTGCAACTTATACTTTTGGACATGAAATATAAATACCTAAACAACTTACAGAAGAATAAGAGTGGTAATAACTTAACATAGATATTATACAAGTTTAATGTTTGCTTTGTTCAGCTCTGACCTCTCTTCTAGTCAAAACAAACTGATTTTTTATAGCCTAACTGTAAGCAGCATTTGTGTTCCTCAAACTGTGGATCAGAACTGCACTGTCAGATAGCTATTAATCTACTCAGCAACAGTAGGGCTATTTTTTTCAAATGTGACTGATTCTTATTTTTAGCTGATCCAATTCTTTTTACAACTTAAGCTGCCTTTTTTTTTCTTTCTTTTTTTTTTTTTTTTTTTTAAAGGGCCTATTTTCTTCCTGGGTGTCAGCAAAGCACAATTTCACAATTTTCCTGCCTCCTAGACTTTGCATTAAACAACTATGAATTAATGAAAAGTATTCCCTTTCTGCAGTGTTTGTCTCTGATGCTAGTATTCAGCTGTTCATCCTCTGGGATGAACTTCCTATCATACTGTGCAATATTACAACTGTAACAAGGATGCTAACATTTTCATAAGAGGCTACATCAAAAATTGGCACCTTAGTTAATGACATTTGAATGAAAAAACACCCCACTTGCAAAAATAATATATTCCCTGTTCCTCTCATCAAACAAATAACTACATTAAAATGAGAGAGCTGACACTGAGACTGGAATGCAGCAGTTGGAAAGTGAAAGCAAGCAGAATACTGCTGGGTATAAGGAGACAGAGAGACTAGAATTAACAAATGAGGAGCCAAAATCATACTGAGGATCCAGGATGATGCTCTTGTTTGTCATGTGGAATTAAGGGGAAGAAGGAATTGGAGTAATCCTGGCAGATAAGGCATTAATTACTTTATACGGGGCAATTCTACACATCTTAAAAGGAGAAGTGAGATAGCAATGACTTTATGTAGTCCTTTTCCTCCTTTTCCTCCTTCACTACACACGGGGAAAAAAAAATAAAAAAAAATCAAAATTACAACAAGGAGGGTTGAGAATATGGTTTGGCCAAGCTGCTTTACCCAGAAAAAGCAAGAGCTCTCCAGAAGTCATGCTGAAGACACCACTCCTGTGTGTCCTAAGCCTGAAAAACTGTGGTCAGACTGGACCAGCACTGCAAGCCTCTGTGCTTAGGTACTCTGATACACCATCTTTTTGAATATTGCAATCTCATTCTGATTTAAAATATAAATTAGACAGACCAAACTAGAGGTAATCTCGATTTTCCAACTCGCTGCCTCTTCCTGCTGCAAACTTCATGAGTAATAAACAGTAAGTGTACCATTAAGACCAACTTTAAGACACAAAGTATAGGAGACAGTTTTTTCCTCAAATAGTAATTGAAAATATTTCTAAACAAGGACCATCCTCTTTCTGTGGAGGAACTGTGTGGCAATTCATCCAGTTCATCCACAGTGTTTAAAAATCATCACTTCTGCCAGCTGAGCAAAAATGTAATTCTGATCCATCAGCTTCCTCAGTCTTCTACAGAAGTCTGCATTCTCAGTAGCTCAGCTGTGAGAGATTTTCCAGGAAGAGCATGTTTATTAGATCCTGCACTACAACCCAGAGTATTTGAAACAGTAAAGGAATATAGAAATGGAAAATCTATATATCCAGTTCTTGTTAAACTTACTATGAGAGGCAAACACCAAAAGGACCGGTAAAGTTAGATACGTTACTTTACATTTTCTGTAAGTTTTAGTGCAATTTCATAACCCACTGAAAATGTCCAATACCAGTGGCTAGAATCATGGTAGTGAAATAAATCTGGCCAGTCAAGTTGTAAAAAGAACCAATGGAAAAAAAAAAAAAACCAAAAACCAAAAACCAACAAATTAAGTGTAGAATTCAATTTGTTATTTAAGGAGGACAGGGATCTTGACGCTATTTTAAATGTGAAAGAGTTTCTTCTTCTCAAATCCCAAACCATTTTTTCTCCTAATGGTCAGACTACACCAACAAAAATAATTACAAGCATATGAAAAATCTCACTTCCATATCTGCTTTGTTTACTTACTCTGCAATGGTGCTACACAAGTCTAGTAATAAAGTAAAATAATTCCTTCTTAATTAAATTAGAGGACCCCAAATTGGCAATGCATTTTAGCACACAGAATGTTCTGCTATAGTTAAAGTGCATATAGAGTAGTATAAGTAATGTCCTATCTCTTCTTTCATGCATTAATACATGTAATAATAAAAAATGCATGCTATATTATACTTCAAAACACTCTTTGACCACTAGGAAAGCTCTGTAAATATGCATACAGACAAAAATGTCAACTTTTTGAGAACTCAAATATAATATATGTACTTGGTACATCCAAACATATGGCAATAAAGGAAGACAAATCATACTTCTAATGGGTTTTCTGTTCTTATAACCTAATTAACACTGGTGAGACGCACCAAATGGACAGCTCTCAAAGCCTGAGCCTAGCATTGTTCATGTTTGAAAAAAGCTTGCCCAATTTCCCATCAGCATATTTAATTGCTGCCATTGAACTATCTGTGATAGTAAGACAACAGCCTGTACAGTCTACTCAATGCTCACTGTTTCTACCAATAGTGAAAATTAGAGTGCCAATTTTGGCATTAACTTTTGTGGATATAACAACCTGTCAATTAGAAAGCAAATTAACCAGTTCACTACACAATAATCATCACAAAAATCTCATTTCCTGCTAAGCTGTGCCATTTTAAAACTGGCAAATCAGAGGCAATCTGTCTGGTTTCTAGAGCTATGTGCCATACAGATGCCCCAGATTTGTTTGCTGGATCATGTCTTAGTACTTAACTGCAGTATTAAAATCGAATTCATTCAGATGATATTACTCCTTTTATCATTCCACTGGTGTGACATCAGTGGCTACAGACAATGAGCACACAACATGCACTAAGGGATGAAAAAAGTAACAAAATGACACCACTTTCTACATTCAAACTATTGAGTTCATTCTTATAATCAAAGTTGAAATATGGGGTAGTCTGATAAGTTAACCTACAACGAAAAGTGCATGCATGCTTATATGTAAATTTAGTCCACGTGGATACTCCTAGGCAATCAGAACAGGATAATTCACTAAAATGTCAGAACTTCCGAAATTAAGAAAGTAAACACTGAAAGCAGTAGGGCAGTGTTTCAGTTTGAAGATGTTGATTTACACTGGATTAAATTTTGCATTTGGTTTCAAAGAAATCCAAAAAGTAAAACGAATAATAGAATACAAAACAGGAGAAGAAAAAGTTTTATAAGCATGATGTACTTTACAGGAGTAGGTATAAATCTACAGAGAACACCTGAACTGTATTTGTTCTGCCTTTATAGTCTTTCCTTCAGGAGAGACAGGGCAAAAGATGGAGAATATATTTTATTAAACATAAAATACTGGAAGTCAGAATGTGCTTTACAAGCATAAACGACTGTATCCTCCTGACCATAACATGTACAATCTTATTAGACAACGACAGCATACTGAAGAGCTTAAACTTGAGATGTTGGTGAGACCATTCTGACAATGGTTGAAAAAAGAGAAAGACATACAGGAGAAAGCCTGGCAGAATAAAAACGCATTATGAATATAGCTGGATAAAAAGCTTAGATATAAAGAAGATATACACCAAAAAGAACTATAAAGAATTAGAGGAAGGAAAGATGTTTTGTTTGTTTGTTTGTTTGTTCTTTTCAGTACTGAAATATCCTGAATAACAGAAAGGTTTAGAAAATACTGGGAACAGAAGAAGAAAGGCAAACAAATGTTATTGAACCAGCCAAGGTTCAGTATGAACAACACTGTATTGGGTTTTATGAACTTGGCAAAACCATGGCTTAACCCTGAACTACCTGGTAGTCTCTGTACCATGCTCCCAGAAACAAACCAACTTGTGCTGGATTTTCAGCAGCAATGCTTTTATGGCCCTGTGGTAGCTTGCCTTCACTTAATAATGCTCTGCTGATCCTGAACCAGCTGTGCAAGGAAATAATATTTTGTCTCTGATATGGTCAATCTGCCACTCAAATAAACAAATAATTGGGAGTTGACTGAACTGCAATGTCAAAACTCAGAAGACTAAACATAGGCATAAACAAGTAAGAAGCCAGTGAAGCATATGAAGGAGAAAGGTGATAGAAAGGGAAAAGCAAGAGAAACTACTGTCAAAAACAACATTTCGGGCAGAGTGGAGGAAGTAATATGATGGAATTTTTAAATATCATTGTACCATTCAGAATATGTTAATAAGCTTGTACTGGATGAGGTCTGGTTTCATATTTTCATATAAAAACATGTAAGACTGAAAAAATGTTAAAATTCTGCAGACAGTGTTGAAACTTCTTTTTGAAATTCTTTACTTTTTATGCAAATAACTTGAGAGTAAGAGTGAAGTAATAATCTTTCAGTCCGCAGCCCAATGGCAATGGCCCAATCATTCAACAAGCTAAAAAGAAAGATGGTACATCTCCTACACTGAGAAACACCGCAGAGTGTAACAACCTATAGAAGGCAGTGGTGAACTCTTAGACTGGAAGATCTCAAATCAGACAACATAAACATTATTGATTAAAAAAAAATACAAAAAAAAGTTTTAAAAGAGAATATAAAGGAAGAAAAAAATAACAAAAAAATAAAAAAAAAAGAAAAGAAAAAAAAAAAGAGAAAATGTAAACATGAAAATAAGAATAAAGAAAAAATAAATGTCTTCACTACAGCAGTGAAGCCTTGAGAAAAGAAAACAAAACACACCAGAAACAAAACTGATTGCAAATCGATGTGGTTCTGGAGGTCTGGATACAACTTCTACTGTAACTATCACTCACCTACTTATGCCTTACTGTGTTACGCTTATTACAATTTTCAGAATTAAATATTTAATTTGTCTCTCTCTCTATATATATATATGTATATGTATTTCAAAGAAAAATATGTATTTCTTTGAAAGGAAAGGCTTCTGCTGATACTGCAGTAGGTGACACCCATTTCTTGTTGAGCTTTTCTGCTGACACAACTTTACAAATTCCACTAAAAATACACAACCTGAAATAGGTTGAGGCCGTCTTCCTCCTGGAGGGATTCTAGTTTGCTTGATTATACATGAAGACAGTTTTAAAGCTAAGTCTCAACAGAGACAAAAGGGGTTGTAGTGATGGTCTACAATGTGGAAGAATCTTTCTACTTTCATTTCAAACATGAGAAAGATATATCACAGAGACCAGCAAAGGTCTCAGTTGATTTCATAGAGGATTCAGTGAAAGCTGGAAAAATTCAGGGGAAGGTGAAAAGGAAGGTAAAACAAGCCAGATCTCCTAGGGGTGAGGAGGGAGGGGAGGAAAAAGGTAATTATCATCTTTGAACCCCTTAAAGACCTGCCCTGGTTTCTCCAAAACCTTTAATAAAATAGATGCTGTAACCTAGACATAATTGCCAATGACAGTTACTCACTACTTATTCTGTCTTGCTCTTAGATTCTGTCTGGCAGTTTAATTTTTACCACTGTCAGCTCTGATACTGAGCAGTAATTAGCAAAACTCACTTTGATTTGACCTCTAGTGAGGGAGAATGTAACCAATTCTCCTCAGTAGCAGGGGACATGGACTCACAGATAAGCTGGTGAACAGTCAGCAGTACTAGGATGGACATCGCATTTTGACTTATCTTCAGAGATTTGGAATTATTCTAATGACATGAGCAAAGAGATTAGTTCCATTGTAGGTTAAGTTTTTTGCAAATTAGAGGGATTTCGGAGAAGGAAAAGTATTCAAGCACTGGAGAGATCAAAATCTAATTGCACATCCCATACAACTGCATATTTAAATTTTAACTAAAGGCTAATTGTAACTCAGAGGAGCATTAGGCCAGTCTCCCATGACACACATCTTCAATGAAGATTCTTGCAGATAAGAATATATCAGAAAAAGAATGGAAGCACTACAGCCTTGATTTATCTATGTGGACAGAGGAGCGGCTGAGGAAGGTACAAGCAAAGCTAAGATTTCTTCCACCTCTAATAGAAGGGGCAAAGACAAAGGAAAAATCCTTAAGTGGTCTGCATGTGGCACAGGCCATAGTACATTGGTGATCCCAGAAAGAAGGACAGCTTAGGAAAAAGAATTGAGACATTTCTCATTATTACTCCCTGCACTAAGTGAGTTCAAAGGTGTTTTAGATTAAAAAGGTATGAGATGGAATTGATTAAAGGATAAAGAAAACTGTTAATGACATTCTTTGATTGTTGCATACACAGACAGAAGCACTTTGTCCTATCACTGCTAGACTCAAGGAGACTAGTTGTAGAATAAGGTACTGCACTACACTGAGAGGCAGTGTTTTGGTTTTCTTTTTTATCACAATGAGATTATGGCACATCAACTGGGAAATTTAAACAAGACTAAACTAAACATTTAAGGCCCGTTTTGGACTTCTGCTGCAGTAGAAAGAAGACAATGTAATACAATTTTTCCACCATGATTTACTACGTATAACGCAAAGCTTCAGATACTGAATGCATTGTATGTAAATATCAGTAATTCAAGCTGTTAGATTTTCAGGGAAAAATTGATCTAATTGATGGCTAATCATATCGTCATTGTTTTGTGAGGTACTACACATGTCACCCACTAAGCAATGAAAAACATCATTGAACACTGACTTATAAGAATTAACTGAAAGGAAACTTTTCTTTTCATAGTTGCTTTATATAATAACTATCACGGTGAAGAGTCTAAGTTCTATTTATCTACCTCCTCCCTATCTATCAGAAGAAGTTTTGACCAAAACAGAGTGAAGAACAAATATTTTACTAAATACTTATTTTGCTATATGGATTTTGCCTGTATCACTTGGGGAGTTTTAAATATAGCCCCACTCTTCATGTGTCTGTCATTTAAGTAAATATATTTTAGTTGCCATAACTCTCTACTTTTGTGCTGAGAATCTCCAGATTTGATTGAGTTAATTTACTTAGAATAAGAAGGCCTTTATTGACAACATATGCACTTCTGTAACGAAGAACTAACCTAATCTTTGTCCCAAATGTACTCAAGAAATAAGTAGATAGTTTCCAGTAGGATTTCATTGTGGAAATACAGGTTTTATTGCAATACCTTTATTTTAAAATGCATCCACATCCTAGTTTTTAAAATGCATCATTCTTCAAAAACACACAAAAGCCATCACTTCAAAAGCCTCTGATTAATATGAGCACAATCAAGGGCATGTGAGATAGCTGCCATTTAGTTCAGCCAAAGCAATCCATGCCAACTGCAATAAACCCATCAAACTGTCATAGAGTCAAGCTGTGAGAAAAAGACTATGGTGATTACATGCAATAGTTTCCTTCAGTGGGTTTATAATTTCAATTTTTGTAACATTTCAAGATTTCCAATACTTAGAGTAGCAATCCTTCAGTATAGAATATTTTCCCTGGGAGTTACTATCAACAACTTAGCCTATTGGTTTTTTTCCTCGTCATTGAATCAAGTATATAAGCTCATCAGACAAGAAATATTGTGATTACAGTCATGTATAAATTATTTAAAGAGATTCCGCCAATCAAAACCAATATCTAAGCATCTATTTTCTTCAATGTGTGCATATAACTTCCATTAAAAGGCTGTGGTCACAGCCAAAAAGCCTGAAATTGAACCTATAACTAAAATTGTTTGTTTGTTTGTTTCTTTTTTTTTCCCCTCCACCTTGAAAACTTTTTGTCCTTCAGCAGTGACTCTATGGACAACAGAAATAGAGAGACTGACCATGTGTATCCCGAGACATGTGACTGAAGTAAAAAATAAATAAATAAATAAATAAATAAAGCTTTGCTCATTGGGACAATCAAGAAGCAGAAAGAATGACATCTAAGATTAAGGAAATTGAAGACAAACTACTTAAATTGTCCTTTCAAAAACACTGCATTATTTATGAGAATCCTTCAGGCAGATGGAATGTTGGAACCTCAAGGTGTGTTTTCCTCTCCACAGATACATTTTATGCAGCACAAATGCTGCTGGGAACTTCATCATCATACTGCAAAGACAGCACTGAGTAGCAGGGTATGGAGGGACACAACTTAGTGATTCTCTGTTCTACATAGCTCTTGCTTGGTTTAGGAATACGTTTAAATAAAAGCCTCTGTCAAGATTTCACGGCAATAAAAAAGACTAAGGATGAGAGTTTGTGAGTTTTGTTGATCTTTTTAGGATTATTACTCAGATGGCTAAAATTCCTGCGGTCTGAAATAGCCTTCAATAGTGGTGGCTATGCCAGACCACTGACCTATGTTTTTGATGTTAGCACATTTATTTAAACTTAAAAATAAAGGCAATCCGATACACTGGGTGCCATTCTCTTAACTACTTTTAAAATATGACTTACTAGCACATTATCCATGTTCTATTTCATCCAGATGAAAACTACCAAAAGTTATTAATAGGGGGTAAGGATTATGAGTTCTACTTACTAGACTCTCCAGTACCTATTTAATTGTACTGGTTTCAAGCATTGCAAAACCTCAATGGCAGAGGAAGAAAGCAGTTGTTTTTATTGAAGGACAGGTGAGAAGAGTCAGATTTGATCATAGAAAAGAGAAAGAGTTTAAGTCAAAATAACATTTACAGTAAGCAGTGGTATTATTTCATGAAAGCAGTAACTTTTAATTCAATAATATTACCATGAAATCAACAATTAATTGAAAACACAGGAAGTACCATATGAATGTCCCTAACATTGTCAAAAAGGTTAAGATAGAAGAGAGAAGGTAACACATATTCAGGTCCAATTAGCAGGTTCAGAATTTTCCATATACAAATCATCTACCTGCTACTGGTCCCTCATAAATACTTAAAGCAATGCTTTTGCTTCTTTTGATTACAGCATCTTTTTTTTTTTTTTTTTTTTTTCTCTTGCTATTATTTTTCCTGTTCATAAAAAGTATAAGCAAGATATGACATTTCTACTAATATTCAGAAAGATGAAACATTGCAAAAAGATCCTGTAAAATATTTCATTTTTGTGTGTGGGATGAGAAATGTGATGAAGAGTTCCTTAAAAACATGTTTTAAATTGACCTTTGAATCTTGTTCAAATTTCTGTCTTGTATTTTTAATTTGAGATAACTGTTTTCTCCATTTATCAGCTTTCTCAAGGGTTTCACACATTCAAAACATTAATCTCTCCGATTCTCTTATTGCTGTGATCATGTTGCAGCGTCATTATACAATATTGTTTAACATTTACATTGATTGATGAGAAACACTGTGTAATAATTTAAAGATGACCAATTAGAATTTCCATATTCTTTCTCTTAGCTTTCCCCTGTCCCTTGTACTACATTTTAATGATAATTTCCAGTGGGCTGTTTTCTTAGGGAATGTCTCTTTCTACCAGTTAACGCAAAAATTGAAAATACTAACTTTACATTCTAAAGGATTAATAAAACAACAAAGAGACAAATAATGTGGATTCACAAACTGGTATCTGCTAAGCTTATGGTAAATAAACTTTGATGTTCTGTAGTATGAATATACAATCTTTTCTAGTTTCTTAATTTTTTAAAATGATTCCACTCCAGACTGGCTTAATATGAACACATTTATTTAAAACTATATTAACCAGAATTTAAGTGGAAGAATTAGAAAAGTGATTTTTACCCCTCCAAAGAATTGCGATATGATAAAGTTAGTTTCCTATTTTGTTTTCTGATCTTAACGTGTAAACAACTGCAATGTAAATTTCTGCAATGCGGATATTTTAGTTCCCACTGTTATTTTCATTCAATATAGTAATTCTTAACAAATACTCATTTCTTAAAAAAAGTATTCCCCTTTTACAAATGTCTCTCAAATATAAAGCAGTGTTGCTTAACATATACATAACATACAGATGTAGAAATAATTTATGGATAGGTGTTCTTACTAACTGTGTTTTAAAAGCTGACCAAAGTGAAATTTGACCCAGTTTTTAATTTGCAATACAGACATTTTGGAAACTTAAAAGTACAAAAGTACTCCAAAAAGAGCGACTAAATAGTTTAGTATATTCAGACGTTATATGTGCTGTCATGTAGTAACAACTGTATACGAAAGTTTTTACAGTATTGGAGAATTTGCTTTGGCAAGTTAGTACATCTGTTTTAACAGTCTGGAGTTTTCACTGATAAAGCTTGCTCCATCTCATACATGGAAAACAACAAAGATGAAAGAAAAATGAAAATCTCGGATTTGAAAAAAAAACAAAACACTAAAATACCTGCAAAGAAAACTGCTCTCTTTTCCTTACTCTCACAAACTCCTGCAGAGGCAGGAGTTTTACACTGCTGAAGGATGTAATCCATTTGTTGCATCTGTTCAGTGTCTCCTTTTTATATATGTATATTTTAAAAGAAGGTGGTTAATTTTATGTGACCATTTGCATAAGACAGACATTCTGTTACTGTGTCATGAACATTTTTTTTTAAACCTTCTTTGACAGGAACACCAGGTGTAAGAAATTTTCAAAAAGCCATCTATAAAGAGCATCTATATCCAAATATGCTAAATTCTACTTATGGAATACATGCTAATGTCAAGAAAATCCTCCCAGTTTCGTATCCCCACTTCATCAATTGCTATGATTCACACAGTGCTTTGTTTCAGCAAGTTTTCATACTACCTGCTCAGAATTTCCTATCAGAAATTTGTTGTGGGTAACACAAAGGGGAATTTTCCAACAACTTTGCCATCCCTTAATAATTCAACTCTACACTAAGCAAAAGAAAATATGATGCTTTTTCTCCAAATCATATATACCAAGTTCTTAATGGGAATGCATTTAGTTCTTCACAGTATGAGTGTACAACAGCAAGTGGTTGAAGGCAGTAAGGGGCGAGGCCTCTGCCCACAGAGGAATGGAGCTGACAATATGCAGAGAGCTTTAATTCTGTCTGATAAATACTCCATTAAATCTGGTTTCATATAATCAGTGTCTAAATGATTTTTTTTTTCATTATGAAAGACAAGAAAAAATATGCCAAGCCATACCATATTGTGGAAACAGATAATTATATGCCAAAAGCAACTAACTTCCTCTAAATGAACTGCAGATGATTGCTGCACCCTCCAAACCATTAAGAAGATCAATCCTTTCCAGATTTGCTTCAGATATGCTGTAAAGAACAGTACCAGCAGTTTTGTCAAGTGTCTAAATTTCCTTTCACCAGTATAAGAGTTTGCCTTTTATGGCAAAATTGGACAAGCAGTGAGAGCAATAATAATGTTTTCTTTTTATTGAATGTTTTCTAATACACACTGAATGTCTGTGGGGTTGCTAGAGTGCTTCTTGCAGGGGGATGACCACAGTTGGCTGCACTGGCTAGTCTGCCCAGGGCCTGGCCCAGCAGGCACAGAGAGAGTACTTCTGCCCCTGACTGTGCTGACTGAGCATGGTACTGGAGCAGAACTGACCTCAGAACCAGGGATCTGTGACCAACTTTCTGTCCATTCAAATGAAAGGGATTATGTGACACAGATGCTAATGATAGTAGGGGGCTGTGCTCAATAGCAGAAAGCTAAAGATCTGGCTACGGAACAGGACCTACATCTGTCTGTCTTTAGACAGCAAGAAAAAGTTATTAAAAGCACACCTATGAAAATACTGTGTGCAATATCAGTATGATTATAGAATCATAGAATGGTTTGGGTTGGAAGGGACCTTTAAGATCATCTAGTTCCAACCCCCTGCTGTAGGCAGGGATACCTCTAGCAAAGATAAGGAAGCCAAAGCCCCATCCAGCCTGCCATATTACACATTCAATAAACAATAACAGCTGCTAACCTACAATGAATTGTAATTTTTGCCCATAAAAAAGCTGTCATTATCACACTCATTTCAGAACCCAAGCCCAAGTTTGTAAAATTCTGACAATGCTGTCTTGAATGTTGTTTTATTTTTTAATTAGTTAGCTAAAATTAAAACACCCAAAATCTATTTTTACTGTAATGAGTGCTCCATGTATGTTAAGAACCTTTACTAAAGATGTGCTCCTTCAGTAACATATGATGAAAACTAATGGTATCATTTATGTCTGACACTGAACATAGAGTGGAATGCATCTGTTGTACATACATACAAGACATGAGGAGTTGTAGTAGTTTAAGGAAACCAGAAAATTCACAGGAAATACAGATCATCTTGTTCCATTTGTCAACAGTGACACAAGAAAGCAAGCAAAGCAAACACAATTTAATATTTGTGCAGCCTGGAACACTTGTGGAAAATAAGTATAACTCTCCATTACTAAATGGATGTAAGTTTTCTTAGCCTTCTCTTTAGATTATCAAATTTCCTTTGACAAAAGGGTGCTACCAGTTCTGAGAGCAACAGAACAACATGGAAAGGAGGCACCTGTGGCACTTGTGCCCTGCCTGAAAGGCCCCACACTGCTTGTCACAAATCAGCCTGCTGCTTCTGATCTGAATTGTGTGGAAATAGGTGGAACTTCTGTACAGCAGCCAGCCTAGCAGGGCTGTCAGCCAGTCAATACAGAAAAAAGCCTTGGCTGAAGTTACAGTAGATCCTCTCCAATATAACCTTCACGAAGCATACTGATAACAACTTGCTTTTACTATTGTAAATTGAATTTACTTTATGCAGAGCAGGCTTACTAGGATTGGTACTGGTACCAGTCAAAGTAGATGGGTGTGGTAATCAGGGAGTTAAAATCAAATAGGTCTGAAATATACATTATTTCTTCTCTGCATTAAAGGATAATATGGAAATACCATTCTTTCCCCTTCAATGGCTCCTATCAAAATGGTTTGGATGTGTGAGCAGAGAACAAATGAACAGGTCCACAAACGTATAAACACGTTGTCCACCAAATGATCACCAACAATTGTACTGCCACAGTGCTCAGCACAGAACAAAATACAGTTTGGGAGCTTCACTGTTTCTGCAAGCTTTTCCTGGCCCAACAAATTTTGATCTTGATCTCTTCCAGATCTGTACTATGGAGCAAAACAATTGTTCAGGTTTTGTTCCACAGTATTACTTCTGAGTAATAACTCTGCCTGCTAGCAAGAAAGTAGAAAATAGATTACAGCCTTTCTTGGTAAACCTACTTTTGATACAAAATTTTCATTGCCTAAAATTTAAATACAACAGAAACACTACCAAATATAATGACAAAAATCCTCATACAACTTTCTGCAACTACAATAAATAAACACAACCAACTAATTAATAACACATGCCATCAGACAAAAACAAAAACAAAACAAAACAAAGATAATAATTTTTAGTGAGATTTTGTTTCAAGAATTTGGTTGCCACATCATAAGCAACAGCAATTTCATTAAGTCAATAATAAAATGAAAAGGAAATTCACATTTGTTTAAAACAGGATTGAGATGCACAACTTTTTTTTTTTTTTTTTTTTTTTTAAGATATCCCTTGTATTTCATTAAAAGCATTTTAATGGTAATCAAGTAAGATCTACTTAAATAAAATCTACTATGATCCAGTACTTTATTTTCTCAGAAATTCATGCTATAAAATAATTTATTAACAATTCTTAAAATATATGCAGAAGTGCAGTTATAGAACAGACCTCCTATAACCAAAAGGCTCAGCAGTGTATATGTCTTTCATTCTGTTGACTATTCAATTTCAAGGAAGTGTGTGAATTATGATTATGTAATATGTGGGCTTTACCAATATATAGATCATTTTAGATCACACATACAGCTGTCATCCACTTCCATAGAGGATTAATGACTCTATGGAGTCGTAGCGAATGGCAATGATTCAGTGACCACAATAAACATTTTAGTCCAACCAAGGAACCTTTTTCTTTTTTTTTTTTTTCCTCTAGAGAGATCTTCAGAAAATGCAACAAATTATTAGAGGACAAACATAAAATGGATGATTCCAAATGTGCGCACTGTCCTGCAGGAGAGAAGACTGAACTGCATTTAGTTTATAACTAAATTTAGTTTATAAAGTGAATGCTACAACCCCTGCATGGGTATTTTTCTGTTCTAATAAACAGTGTAAAGCTTTGAGACTATCTGCTCATAGCTACACTGTGAATGAATCAGAATTAAATTAAAGGTCCTCTTGTTACTAGAGCTATGGGTTTTCAGTAGTAAACCTAGCATTATGCATGTTTGTTTCATATTTAGAGCTGTATATTATATTTTAGTATAGCTACAAGTTTATTTTGAGGTGCTCTGATATAACTATCTTTGGCCAGCAGTTTTGCAAAATCTTTTGGGAAAAAGCAGCTAAAAAAAAAAAAAAGAACAGATAAAAAAATGTTTTTCTCCAGATGGTAGATATCAAAGATCCATTCACAATATTAAAAAGTTTCAGAAACACATTTAAAACATCATATGGTATGTGTTTCAATTGACACATTTAGGAGCATTTGTCCTCAAATGGAGGAATGGAAAAATGCTTTACATTTATCTTGTAGCAAAAGGCAGAGTGTGTATGTACTGATCTCTGGAACTCTCAGCAGCAAACAGTCATTGACATAAGTCTGATGACTCAGTTAAAAGGAAAACAAAACAACAGACAACAGCAAACTGCTATTAATTTCTGCAGCTAATAGGAATATTTTCC
Source organism: Callipepla californica brunnescens (assembly GCA_023055505.1). Taxonomy (NCBI): domain Eukaryota; kingdom Metazoa; phylum Chordata; class Aves; order Galliformes; family Odontophoridae; genus Callipepla; species Callipepla californica. The sequence goes on along the minus strand of JALIRH010000050.1, from coordinate 2,614,992 downwards.
AAGTAACTAAAAATAAAAGGTCTGAACATGAAGCAATCGCTGGGAGTGGCTAGAGGCTCTTTCACCTGTATCATCCCCACCTGTCCACCATAACCTGCCACTCCTCCCCCTGCAGCAGCTGTGTCAGCTTTCCTGCAGGATGCTGAAGAGACTAACAATCTGATACGTATCTGTAAATTAACCTGACAGCGTGACACAGTCAGGAAACTGAAAGGTTCTTAGATGATACCTTGATTTTAAGAGCTTGAACTGGTTGAGGTTTTAAAGACTGACTGACTGATCAATCAGTTGATCAACTGACCTATTGGCAACAAACAACATTATTAAAATCTCCTGCTTTTTTAGGTGACTTTCTTCAATCACTTACTATAAATGTGCAAAACAACCAATTGCTATATCTCCAAATTCACACAGTTCATCATTTCTTTTGCACTGCACCTGATACGGTGTGAAGATCCTTCAGGTTCTCTTTTTGTTAGACTCTGCAGAGAAAGTAATCATTTGAGCCACTCATGTGATAAACCAGCACTTGAAAGACTCAAATGTCAAGTTGTTTTCATCACATCGACAGCAGGTCTTAGACTTAATCTTTCCTTGGTTTATGCTACTACTTTGCTTTTACTTTGCTGCAAAATGTGGAATTGCCTTGTATATGCTAATGTAAACTGTCTTGCCCATTAGTTCTCCAATTTCATCTATATTACCCTTCACCTGTTAGTGAACAAGGCAATGGCGCATATTATTCTCCCCTCGATGCACATCCCATTAGACTTCAGTGGAGAATACACCCCCCTTGTGTGTAACCAAGATGAGATTCATAGAGATTTCCATTTGTGTTTACAAAAGCGTTTTTTCCTTTCTATACAATCTGTGCATTTTATATTCATATAAGACTTACACACCCGGAGTCTGGATATGATCCCAACTTCTCCTAAGCTCAGAGACATGCACATCAGGAATTATGGCTGTGTTCCACCAGTAATTCACCTCCAGAATATCCAGCATTCCTTCTTGTGACATATGTGAATTTGCAAGTACTACCAAGTACTTATCCCAGGCATTTTGCTCCAAATTGGCACTGGGTGATCACGTGCATTTAACAGGCAATGTATTTCCAAATGCAAACTTTTAAGAAAGAATTATTGAAACACAGAAATCCCTCTGTTCGTACTGAGAGCATAAATATTATATATAAATATATACTTTAACATGTATTTTCATTCATATAAATGGATGTGATTTAAATTAGTTAGCATTCTGATGAGTTCAATTACAGCTGATGAGGCTACACCATACTCTAAATACTGCTGTGAATTAGCACTACATGCTTCCAAAATACCTTAATGTTATGTAATCAGAAAAACAATTACACATCATAATGGATAGAGAACATTTAGCAGTGACATTTAATGGAAGTTCTGCTCTCCCATGATACGTGGTACTATAAATATTATCTGCTCTGCATTTACACATACACATAAAAGTCTGTGCTACAAGGAGATAAAGCTGCAATATTACTATGGACTACGTCTAAAATGCAAGAACCTACTACAATGTGCTAAGTTTTCAGTGTCATGCCAAAACTTAGAAATTGTTATCTAAAAATGTCTGATACCAACAGAATTGTGACCAATTTTTTATCTGTGGTTGGATACTAGAAGACACAGTAAATTTTCTGACCTCTTTCTACAAATCTCTTGTTAAAATATTTAGGTGGCTCCCAGGGGAAATGCTATACTATGGATAATTTGAACCTGTGTACATTAGGAAGTAAAATAAAGCTCTTTGTATGCTGTTAGTCACAAAGATTCCTAGCCTCATCCCATCATTTCCCCATGGGGGTTCCTGGTGCCATTCTTGAACACACAATACCCAGCTCTGCTGAATGGCTACAGGGACTCCTTGTATAATCCTCTTCCATCTTTGCTTAAAACCTGAATACAGAAACCATGCCATAGTAGCAAATGAAGAGGGACTATATACATCCAGAAAGTAACCCACAGTCTCAATTTAATGTTCAGCAATTAAGTTGCTCCACATAGAATCATAGATAAATTATATCATCTTTGTAAGAGCACATTTTGGGTGATCAGACTTGCTATGCCCCCCCAGACATGTTTATAATTCAGATTTATAATCTAACACGTTTCACTGAATTCCAAATATGCAGACAGTATTAATGCAATTCACTAATCAAACCTTGTAGATGATCTTACAGATAAATAAATAAAACTCAAACAAAAACGTTAATGAACAAACTAAGTGAGTATTCACTTTGAATTGCAGTACTCTAGTCCAAATCCTTCTGAAAATGTCATAATCTGGGGATTTTATCTTTTAGTAAAGCCATAAACATTCTGGCTAGACATTGTCTTCAGCTTTACTGATAAATTGATGCGTAATGAAAAATGTCAACAAACTACTTGCCATTTGAATGAAGCTTAGAGATTGTTTCTCAGCATTTGGACAGAATACTTACTTCAGGCTTACAAGTATTAGGAATCTGCAAACACAGTTCTGAAATATCTAATGAGGTCTAAGTGACCTAGAAAATGCAGTGTATGGAAAACAGCTTGAAACACCAAGGTCTGTTTAGGGAGTAGCAAATAACTCTATCACAAAAAGTTAAGCATGGATATATTCATGTGTATGAAAGAATGGAATAGCTGCTCTTTCAATGAACATTAACAGAGTTGATAGGAATTAGAAGCCCAAAGAGGAAAAATGACTCTCATAACTGTTATTATATTTGTAAATTCCCAGAACTCTTTTTTCTGTGATTAAGCAAGAATAAGAATTTCATGCTTCATTTTAAAAAAGCAGATAGACTGATCTTCAAAGAGAGAAAAAGAAGGTAGCAAAAGATGGAGGAAAGAGATAAGCTCAGGGCGTATCTGCACACACATCGGCACACTGGCCATGGGTATGTGCAGCCTAAAGATCTAGGTGGCTGAATGCGAGAAAACTGAGAAATCTGTAGTAATGTGGTGCAAAGCTCTCCACTGCTAAGATCAACTAAGCTGCTATTTTAAAAGTCACAGAAATTCTTTCTGGCTACATCTCTCTTTTATTAATAAAGTTTCACTAGAAATGTACAGAATCCCCAAAGGAGACATCATATGATTTTTTTCATTTATTTTTCTGGAATCAGACCAAGGAGTTTTTCAGAACTACTCATCTAGATTATGAAATCTGGTTTATGAAAATAGTGAATTGGTTAGGAAGAAAAGTGTAGACAAACTGACTAATAAATGTGGGGGAAAAAAAAGCATGAATTCAGAGTGCAGACAGAGGACTCTAGACAGAACATGTAATCTAATAACAGCAATTCTTTGGGGAGTTCAAGTAAAATTATAGATCAGAATGTTTGTTTACCCACCTGCTTTTACAAGCATAGATGAGTTTAATTTGAAGAATATTACCCATTCCCTGTTGTCTAGAAAGAAATTGGAGGATCCATTGCTAGAGTGAGCAAAGGAAATGCTAGAGTCCAACAAGCTCACACTGGAACTATAAGCGGGATTTCAGCTCCAGTCAATTCACTGAAGACATATAGAGAGTGACAACTCTTCATCTCCAACGGGAGTATGTCTGCTAGAGGTTAGCAACTTTCCCATTTGGACCTAAATTAAATCCTGTACTTTCCAGACAGGATTAAACTGCTCAAGATAGGCACAATATATAACCTTCGCTGGCAGAACAAACTGAGAGCATTCCCAGCTTCATGTGACTATGCTCTGTGAGATAGTACTGGGGAACTGAAAGTGAAGTATATAGGCAGCACATCAAACAGTACGTATAACAACAATTCCCATCTTTCCAGAAAAAGAAATCACTTTGCAACAGTTTGAAAGATAACAGTTTAGACAACTGACCCAAATATTTAGCAGCTAGAATTTTCTATATGTAAATTTTACATTTTGTCCCAAAATTTAACAAGCAAGGGTACACCACCTGTTCTTCTAGTCAATCACACTGCCTTTAGCAGTGGCCCATGTAGATGGAAGGGTGTATAAATGGCACTATTTGGGAATCTGCCTTTTCATGAAATACTGGCAAGGATTGTGCTATTCATCTCAAATCTCTCTTCATTTGTAGTATCTTCAGTTCTATTAATATAAATATTTACATGGAACAATAAAATGTGTCACAAAAACTGAAAAATTCATCAGAAAATGATATAGTCTATGGGTTGTATAATTGTACTCAAAAGACATCCCTTTTTTTTTTTTTTTTTTTCACTCTTCAGCCAACAATACTCGGAACAGCAGGAACAGAAGTTTCTACCCTTTGAAACTTGCAGTTTGTGGATATCTTGTACCCACAAAATTATACTAAACGAATTACAATTCTGTGGGCCAAAAGCACACAAAGAATCCTACCTAATATAACCGTAACAGAGGAAAAATGCCACTTAGCTCTTGATTTCAAACAATCAGATGATGATTATTTAATATCATAAACTTAGAAAGTCCAATGCACATATTCTGCCTCTTGAAATTAAGTGTCAACAGCAGCAATGTAAATTTTTTTGTAGCTCTCATAGTCTGCATGGACCAAGGAAAGCAGCATATTCTTCACATCTTTAGAGTTCACAAAAATCTGTCAGCAAGTCAAGGGACCACAGACATTTATGCATCTTGTCCACCCTTAGAAGAGCCTCCGAATCCACCTTGCAGGATCACAATGACCATAATAGTACCCATCACAGAAGCTATTCTCCTCAATTGTACAGGCACAGTGAAACCATGGGGCCAAAGTCGAGCCTTGAAATGGCTGTAAAATTGCAATCGATGCGAAATGTTTGTGCCATAATTTAACAACGAAGGAAGGAATGGCTGCCCTGGTGTCAAGACAGCATGTGTACACTATTACAACTAAAACAACTCACCTGGAGAACTGAAATTCTCTCTTTGTTAGACAACATGCTGCATGAACTGTTGTGATATTTTTCTGTCATTGGGGATCTTTTACTGAAGTAACAGATCAGACTTTTAAACTTTCTAGTTAAAGACAAAAATCAGGAATGCTTTTGTGAGAAACAATTGTATTCTGGTACAGACTAAAATATTTCTGTCATTAGAGAACCGAAAAATAAAAATAACACTATTATTATAACTGCAGTCAGCATAAATTATGGAAAATGATGCTGCAATACATCCAATATATGCTCCCCACTGTGAGAAAGTATCCTTCTTAATCTTGAAGATTTCAAGAACTATGTTTTCCACACATTTCAAGAATAAATATGAGGACATTTATTGAAAAGAAGCTACAGAGGGTAACTAAGAGAATCAAATCTCTACAGACAGCATGGAAATTACAGTATGGAAATGATTTAAAGATACCACATTGAAAAAAGAAACAAAATAGGTGTATATTACCAATCAAAAAAAGGTTAAGGAGGTTATTGTAAGGAAGGGAGTGCTGCATGCGTATTTGAGATTCTATTCATACGAAGAAATAGAAAGAAAACAAACTCTGGCTGATTAAATCTCAAAGCATCACCAAAAATTCTACAAAAGAAGTCTGAAGAGCAACTAGTAAAAGAAATAAGTAATAATAACAAATCTTCCTTGCAATTTATCAGGAAAAAGACATTGTAGATTCTGTAGTGTTGATTGCTGAGGGGGATACATAAGGATTTCTCAGTCAAGCTGAGGTTGTTCAAGAGAAACTAAATCATTTTCTGCATTAATTGAGGAAGAAACTATGAACTGTCCCTTCCCAACCCCTATCTGACAGAGAAACATCAGATGAAATAACATTAAAGGAGCTGGAGAAGTTATTATAGAATACACTGACAAATATGAATAGCAGTAAGCACCTAGGACTAGATGGTACACACCCAGGGTTTTCCAAAAGAACCACAGATGAACTGCCTGTGCTTAATGATGCTGTGCCATTTTCTATATTCATACTATTAGTGATGGTAAAAAATATATTTTTTAAATCAACCCTAGTTCCAGAGGGTTGGATGGGAGTGAGGGGAAGATGAGGAACTGCACAGCTGTAAGCTTGATGCCTGTGCTAGGCAAATAAAGATTCTGATGAATGCTATCATTAATAAATGTCTGAGGAGGAACAAATAAATAAGTTCTTAGGACATATTATTATTTCAAAGTCAAATTGTGCCTTCCTTTAAAGTACTCTCATGCTTTCTGGGAGAATTATGAAGCATATGCATGATCGAATGGAGGTACAGGGTGATCCAGATGAGACAATGAATGCTGATTTCCAAATAGTTCTTGAGAAAAATCCATTACTGACGGCTACATTAAGGCCCAGTAGCAGTCTAAATGAAAGATAAGTACTAAGAACATAATGCAGCTATCTAATCGTCACTGTACCATTTTCACTGTACCCTTAGTGTATTTCTTTGCTATAGGTTGAATTCAGTGTCTATCTCCCAATCTCAAAAATCTCCACACGAATCAGTATTGTAACACAGTAGCACATACAAAAGCATTAAAACAGTACTTTATGAAGAAGAATAAAACAGGCCAAGGTCCATCCGCGTTAACAGATGTATTTGTGTGGATTCCTGAAGTCCACAAAATCAAAAGAAGTGTTGAGATGGTGGATAGGGAGTGATCATTCTCTCTTACAATACCATAAACAGGGAGTAGTAATGAAATTGAGAGCTAAATTCCAAACAAAAGGAGAAGGTATTTGTGGAGCTCCTTGCCAAGGAAGGACATAAATATTTAAAGTCTATGTGGATTTAAAGTAGAAAGGAGAGACACAAGACCAATCCATCAATGAGAGCTATACCTGTCTTCCTGTGACTCTAAGCTTAAAACAGCTGGTACCTTAGATAATGTTAGAGGAAGTATCATATGTCTGCATAGCTGTTCCCTCTGTAAGCATGCATGGTGGCTCCTACTGATGACTATCATGAATATATCATCATGACTTGGTTAGATGGAACTGAACTACTGGGGTCATTCCTACATTCTAATTTCAGTGACTTCCAGTTTCACTGTTACTTCTAAGTAGATTCTCCAGTTTGAGATGCAAAATATAGATCTCTGATTTCTTGTACATGTAAATAGTTTCAATTAACAGTAAGTATTTTTATTAGTTTGGTATGTATTACAATTATTTGACATGCCAAATACTTCTCAGTTCTTAACTCCCTTGGACAGCTGCATAAGCTTTCCAATTGCTTGCACAGCTCAGCTATTACAATTGTACAAATATTGTCTATTTGATTTTATGTAAGTTTTAAAAAGAAATTGCCAAATAATGATCAAGCTTTGATTAAATAAAAATTGCTATTTGGTCACTAGTTAGGACTTAATTCAATTCTGTCATGAATAAATTGTTTCCATATCTGTCATCTTAACTCTGATTTAAACAATGGATAAATTTGCTTAAAAGATATCCTATTTTGCAAATTTGACATCAATAAGCTGTTTCATGAGTGTATTTGACATTATTTCTAAGATCATTTTGTGCCAATCACATTTACTCTAAACTACTTATTACTTTATTGCAGAAAATGGCAACATGTATTTATTTGCCTTTTTGCTTCAGAATCAGCAGGCTTTCACTTGCACTGTTAATCAGACCCAACCTTGAGGATTATAGCTACCAGTTTCAAGTTTGTGTAATTGATGCTACAAAGAAAAAGAACTTAGTAATGCAGTTACATTTACATCTTTGATGAGTTGCTTTTTAATGAGCTTTATGTTTGGAAAGACAGGATTTATTTGGTCCTTTCTCACTGCAAGTAATATATCTAACATTGTTATGAATCCTTTTGAAATGTTAGTTGTTATATACATATTACAAATGAAACACCAATTTTAGGACTTAGAGCATTTTCTTCTCAGCTTAGAAGAGCAGTTATCAGCTCCAAAATGCAAAATGCAAAATGCAAAATGCAAAAAAAAAAAAAAGAGAGAGAGAAAATAGATGAGTTTCTTCAGACATTTCTTTTAGTGAGAGACCCTTCAAGGGCACCTTTATTTTCTCCCATATTCCCTGCAATTCACAGGGCTAGCTGCTAAATCACCAGTAGGGGGTAAAAAAAAAAAAAAAAAAAAAAAAAAAAAGTAAATAATAAAAGCATAAAGTAGAAATAACTATTGCTCTATCTCATACTAGTAAGTGGGGCCCCATAAGAGTTGATCTGTAAAGTGCATACCTTCCAATCTTGTTTTAACCAAAACAAGCTATGAGATAGCTCTGCAACATAAAGCAAAGCTTTACAAGAGAAACTGAGAGTCACAAGCAACATCAGAGACTAAACTCATGCATGTAGTAAAAAAATCTGTCTTCTCAATAAAATGGATTTCTCAGTGATAGCTATGTATTTTGCAAGAAAGTGGGATGTTCTGCGAAGAGCTATTGCTTCTTTTGATACAGTTGCATAAAGAACATTACTCTTAGGGCTTGCACAGAGATGTCCTTCAGTATCTCCTTTGATACCTCCTTATTAGCCTTATGTTTAACAGTCTGATGTAACAGAGAACTTTCAGTGACCGACCAGAACCTGAATGAATGAGCCATGCTCATTTTTGTCCCAGTTTTCCTGTACAATGCTTACGTACTTGCAACCATCCATCCATTTTGCTGTCCACGTCGTTATGATAAGACTACAGAAGAAACTAACAGCTTACTCCCAGCACCTTCCCCAGAAAGAGGATAATATAAGAGACATAAGTCCAGGCAGAAAGTTGTAAAGGAAAAATAACAAAATTTCTGGATTCTCATCCTCTCCCCTGACCTATGGTAAACCAAAAAATCCTTCAGCTAAGCTGCTATTTCTTCACATTATGCATGGAAAATCTTTCCCACTAATCTATTAGTTCAGCAAATAGGAAGAGGGAGATGGGTAGAAGCTGTTTTTACATTCACTAATAGCAGAGATCATGTGAGAATGCTGCAAGCTGCAAGTCTCAAATATATGATCGAATACGGAGCACCATAGATGTTAATTTTCCCAGATCTCAGCACTACAAAGGAAATGAAAAGTAAAGTGAAAAGCATTAGGCAGGACTTTATAATGGAAGGAATTGAGGCAGCAGTACTATTCATTGCTAAGCTCCTGGTTATTTTTAAAGGAAAGGCTTATATCTTCTGAGACCTGAAAGCAGCCTGCAGCCTGCTGGAAAGAATGAAGGGAGATAACAAAGTCCAGACAGGATACTTTGATTGGCAGCGTACAAGGCTTGCCCACTAGTAATGAAATCATAACCAATATTTCCTATTAAGCTGTATAGAAAAATACTAGACTTGTCTATTTAAGTTTTAGGAGCTTGAACATGTTAAGAACAAATGTGACTTAAGATCAATGTGGGAGTTTACTCTTTTTATTAGGATGAAGAACACCTCTGCGAAGTTTTCATCAGGTTACCTGCTCTGCCCTTTAATCACAATGCTGAAATATTTTATCTGACTCATTTCAGGGTTATGAGCTAACCCCAAAATATGAATGCAATATGAAAATATTTACAATGATACAAATATTTTCAGAAGCAGAAGAGATGTCTTATGTTTCAAGATAATCAAAAAGGGAAACGGATATTGGGCTCAAGTTTTTGCTCCGTTAGGCTCTGCCTAGACCAGAAGTACCATAATTCAAATAAGCTCAAAGTTAACAAGCCACGTTAGCAGGTGCAAATGCAAGACAGTTCTCCAGAGACACTTCTATGCCACTGTAATGTATATGAATCTTTACCCTATTGCCATATTTTTACTCCCATAAAATATAGCATTAGCTTCCTGAATAATTTGGATTACTTTTGCTAATTTTAGACATATACGCATTATTTCAAGTCCACATAGCTAGTTTATTTTTTTCATAGTTCTGCACTGAACTTTGTACAGCTTTTGCCCCATGCTGTACTCAGGTTTCTACACTACGATAAAAACCCTCCTAAACATACAAATGAAAAAAAAATGGATGGAAAACAAAGAAAACACAAATACTGCCTGTTCAGTTAAATACAATATTTTGAGATACATTTACATTTTTTTGAACACTGACCCCAAGTACCACCACTGAGGATTTTGTTTTATTTTTTGTCTTGTGCATCCATAAGCATAGGTCTGCCACAGATTCTAGTTTACATCAGAAAATCTGCACTTCAAAAATGGAAAGCGACAAACGTTAGCCAAAGCACAATTATAACGTACATTGGAAATGGCCTCTTCCTATAAAACCTTTGAGAATCTATAAGTGGGAATAAGTTTTTCAACAGCACGTTACACATGAAAGCACAATCACTAAGGGGAACACAGGCTACAAATTACTAGATTTTTCTGCAATATAATGGGCTTTTCAGCTATCTTCCCAAGTGAGCTTACAGAAAGGCATGGCTGCCAGTTTGCCAACTTACAAAGGGATGAAATAAATCTCCAGTATCATTATTATAGGTCAATGGAATATAAGCCAAAAGCAACACAGTATTTAGGAAATGGATGTTGATAATAAAAGACCCACTCTAATTTCCTGTGGAGTTCTTAAATTAGCTCATCCCATATGCATACTGGTTCAAACTGATAATTCTGCAAGATAGGCACTTTTCTGTACCTCATTGTAAGTAACTGATTTTGTTCTTATGGAACAAGAACTGCGTGGAGTTGATATTAAAGTTGTTGATTTAAGCTACCAGGAAGTGCAGCTACTTGTTTTTATATCTGTCTTTACTAATTCTTAGATGAACTAAGCTGCAGCACTTCAATGCAACCATGTTTTAATGCAGTCTCAAATACACTTATTAGCATGAAATGGAAAACACGCTTTATTCTTAACTGATGTTTATAATTCCTATTAATTCCGATGACAAAATGCCTGTGTAGTGTGAGAAAAATTAGCCATGTTTCTATCTGAAAGAAATAATAGTTTGCAGATCAGAGAGGCAGTTAAATACAGAGCGCCGCATTAGTATACTTTCTGTAAAATTCTCATTTCCTGCAGCTGAAAGATATTCATTGCCTTCTACTGCCAAAGCTTGGGTCAGCCAAAACATTAAAAAGAAATATATGTAGTAGTAAAGCATTTGTAGCACTTATTTAAAAACAAATAATGTTTGCAAGGCAGATCAGACTGCAGTATTCATGTGGCTGTAAGTAACCTCACAGCCACCAGCATCACATACTTTACTCAAAATTATTCTGAGAAAATTTTCTACAATATCTTTAGGCAACAAAGAACATTTCTGGTCATCGTGTGAATTCTGTGTGACTCAAACCCAGGATTTTCTTCTTTGTACTAAGTATGGGAAAGCCTGCTCCTTTGAGAGTTAGAATAGCTTTCGAAGACTTCTGATTTAAATTTCAAACTCTTGATCATAGTCAGGGAGTAAATGTTTTTATCCTGGAATTGAAAATTGGGTTCTTTAGCTCTATACCAAGTGAAAATATTAAGCATTTTGTTGTATCCACTATGTGAGCCAAGTTCCCCACTGTGCCTTCAAATCCACAGTGAATGAACCATATTTGGATCTGCTTATCAGAAGGAGACATTTAGAAAGACAATGAGTCTGTCCTGCTAGACGAGACTCCTGATGCTTTTAGATAGGCCTGCAGTGAACTGCAAAATGGGCCCTAAAATCAGGCTGACATGGTCGCTTAACAAGCTGTTGGCTCAGAGAATTTCTAGTGTCACCCACAGGGCTGATGATGGCAGCCATCATAATTAGAATGCATGAATCAAAAACACCAGGTGAAGATTTTGCCTTGGAAGAAAGAAAAGACAGAAGGAGGGAATTACCATGCCCTTTGACTATTAAGCTGCTGCATGCAGCTGGATCAGTGACCAACAGTGCCTGGTCGGATTACGCTATGGAGATGCTTGCTATAGCCTTACACTTCCCACACCCAGTGGCTGTCAGAGCAAACACTGCCAACGACTTCAAAGAAAGTGATACAAGCGGCTACATGGGGGAAAAAGGTAACCCCATTAAAAAGAAAAAAAAAAAGAAAGAAAGAAAGAAAGAAAAAGACTCCAGTCTTTTCTTTCAGTTTAGCAAATAATTTCAGCTAGGAATTGGTTTATTTTATTAGTTCTAGTCCTCTGAATACGTCCCTAGAAATGCTGAACTCTAATGTTTCCTGAAGTGGAAAATCTACGTAATCTTAACTGATATGACCTTGAAAGGGATTTGCTGAACTTTTGTATGATTGGATTTTTCCCAACCTTTGTAGACTCTTGATTTTAAAATCTGCCTAACAAAAGCTCTGCCAGGAAAGCTGTTATTACAAAGATGCTTCTCAATAGGGAGAAGTGGGCTAATTGCAAGCTCTTCAGTGAAATAAAAGAAGGTTTTACAAACAAGTACAGAATTGACAAAATGCACCACACTGCTGTTAACAGAAACGATGGGGGAGAAGCATCAGAAATGGCAAAGATGTCTAATATAAATAGATGCTCTAAGACTAGCTAGAAGAGGCTATACAAGATTTCAGATAATTCATAAACAGTAATTGCTCGTCTGACCTTGACGTGACTACAGAAATTCCATTAACTCACAAATCTTGACATTTAATTACATACTAAAAAATATTCTCCCATTTATTTTGACAGGGTCTACAATAATCCTGCATTCGACTTTTATCCATATTTTCAGCCACTTTTCCCACACTGCAATTTATTCCCAAAGTCACGAATAAAGAACATATTATCTACCTAAGCTGTTACTTAGAACATTCTTCATTTCTCTCCAAAATTTGAAATGAAATGCTGTGAAAAGTTGAAGTTCACAATGATACAGTGTCTTTCATTTAGTGTCCTACACAGTTGAACTGAACCTCCCTGAATCCCCTCAGATAACAAAATTTAACTGGGGATGCAACTAGGAATGACTGCTGTAAATAATTTTGTAGATCAGTTTAAAACTAGCCAAACAATGTGAACATTACAGTAATAGATATTAAGTAACTGGAAAAAAAAAACCAAAAAACGCTACTGTAGTATTTGAAGCCAATAATCATCCGTAACACCTCATTTAAAGAAAGGGAAAATGTAATCCAGATATTGCAGGCAAGATGACAACGGTGTGATGAAACATGCACTGTTTTAAGTGCTAATGAAGAAGGTGTTGGGTGTTTTTGTTCATGTGATCTAAATGAAGTAGACCCTAGGGAGGCAAAAAAAAAAAAAAAAAAAAATCAGACTATTGAATATTAAGTGAATAATTACACTCCATAATTACTGGATTTCAGCAACGCTTAAAAGTGGCTTTTGCCCCCTTTTGTGCAAATGCCAACCAGAGTAGATTGTTATTATTTTAAGCTCCATTTTGAGGCAATTGGCTATTCTCTGCAAGTTGCACTCTTTGTGTCTACTTTCTGCTTGACTCATCCATTCAGAATCACAACACAAAAACTGTTAGCTTAAACAGGGCATGTTTCCCTTCCCGTCTCAGAACAAAAGTGAATCTTGTTGGTGAGAAATTCTTGAATTTAGGTAACAATTTCACATCATAATTTGATTTGAAAAAAATATAAGGAAAGAAAACGGAAAGATTTAATTTATCATTTCATATGAACCGGAAAATATCATGGTTTTCAAAAACAGTTTGAAATAAATTGCAACGAGGTTTTGTTGCTTTGTTATTTTTTGTGAGCTCCCAGCAGTCTAGCAGGACCAAAACAATTTCTAGTAGCTCCTTACTACAAGCACAATACAGAATCCTATAGGATTCAAACTAACGTTATCACTCAACAGCCTGGAACTAGGTCATACACCATATTTGCAGAATCATTAAGAATATAATACTGTGCCTAAAATAGCCAAAATAGTACATGCATGTATATATAAATATATATATATGTATATATGTATGTATGCACAGTTACAGACTAATCTGAAAACGTAATATTTTTATGGCTTCCGTTTTTTTGTTTTTTTTTTTCTGTTCCACCAGTATTCCTCCAAAGAAACAAAGAAAATACTGACACTGAAAGGATCCATACTGCAACCATGTATATAGAATACAGACAGTACTAGACATTTCTGAGTATTATACGTGTGGCTGAAAATAAAAAAGAAATAGCCATTATAAAACTGAATTTCTTCCCTTTCTTTTCTTTCTCAGTTCTACTTGTTACACTACTTTTCTCTCTAATTTCTGGTAAGAGCTACATCTCAATTTTTTTTTTTTTTTCCTTGATTCTGTTTCTCTCTAATGTCCCTAAGACAAACCTCTTCCTTACTGAAATCACTGAGAAGATCTTTGAATTCTGCATTCTCATATTGTGAACCTCTCCCTCCAGCCTATCTGAGATAATTTTCAGCTCACATTCCTTTCATGCCTATCTCCATAGTACCTTGTTTTCTCCCACCATAACAAGCTGAGTCTCCTCATTTGTGAAGGGTTGCTTTTCAGCTGTAGACTCCTGTCATGCTCTTTGCAGTCTTGTCTTGGTACTTGCTTTTCCCTACTTCTGCAGAACAGCTGAATGAATAAAAAAGTGTATCTTTGCCAGAATGCACATTGCCATTCCTTAGCTTATTAAAACATTGCTATTGGCATTATCAGTAATGTTTTATCTTTCTTCCAACTAATTCAAATCATGATATACTGTAACGGGTCTACTAACATCAACAGTTACTATTTATGCAAGCCAAGCTCTTACCAGGTGTTTAATAGGAAATATCAGAGATAAGAAAACACAGCAAAAAAACTAAAAGCCTTTTCCCTCTATTAGTTATGTCCACAAGAATATTTCCCACTTACACACTCCTAATACTATTGTTTTCTTAGCAGGTTCACTGTTATTCCAGCCTCTAAACCAAACAGAAGCTGAAACACAATCTGTCCTTAAGATCAAGACCTTTGATTGTACGTGTTGAGGGGGAAACTGTAAGTTTTCTTATTTGCTTCTTGTTTTCTGAAAGCTTCAGCTTCACAGCACATAAAATGCCCTTTGCAGCACAGTTTTTTGAGTGTATAATTCATCTGTGGTTTTAAACAGTAAATTTTTGGTGTTTCCTCAGAATATGGTACCTTATATTTCACTGGTTCTCAAAACCCTCAAATGAACCCAAGTGAAAAACAAGGGTCCAGGCATCAAGTAGATGAGTTTGAATAGATAAAAAATAAGAAAAAAACATGTGACTGCTACAGTTCTACTGATTCTGGCAGGTTGTAACAATAACAGGGATGGCTCACATTACACCTCTCCTTTTCTCTCCTACACTGATCTTGGCAACTCATGAGTAGAGAATATTCAAGGCTTCCTTCCACCCCCTTTTCAATGTCTTTCTGGCTACTGAGTTTGTAGTGCCTGTACTAGTCCCTTCTAGTATGACTGTCCTCCTGATATCAAGTTCTTCACTGACAATCAGCACATCCTCACGAATGTATTGACGCCCTCCTACTTCCCACTTCAGAAGAAAAAATTTGGAAGGAAATACTGCCCTGCAGATGCTTTTCTCTCTGTCTCAGATAGTGAGAGAAAGAGATGAACGCAGTTCAGCAAATTTCCTTCCTTTTCTCAGCAGGAAGGCTTGCACGTGGTTGGGCACAGCAAGAAACATGATTTCCACAGGGCCTCAGGCAGCAGCCAAATTTCACAGCAGGGGACGAATCCATGGCCACTTCTGAGGCTGCAGAGCTGCGCATAACACAAGGCTCTCATTATAAGGTTGGACAACCCTCTAGAGACTTTCTGCTGTTTCCATATTAACAAGAAATGAGTGGTTTGTGTATGTCACAGGAGCTCTGTGTTAAATATTACTGCCTTGTATTATGCAGAGTAGTGTGTGTGCATTTTGACTCTGATAATGCACAGAGACGTGAAGGAGGGGAGGAGGATTTACCATGCAGGCCTTCCAGCCCCATGTGCAAGAACAGCACAGCCTGAGACCAGCAAAGTGAGATCATGGAACTGTAAAATAAATGGGAGCTGGAGGTTCAGCTTATTTTTCAGCTTAATCTTATATGTTATAGACATTTCTCCCAACACTTTCATGTAATTCTTTAGTAGATTTCTATCACATAGAATCACTTTTAATATATTTGAATTTTTTTCATCTTCAATATACTCTATTCCATTCCTTTGAGAAACATCTTGGTTACTTTGAAGATATTTCTCTGCTTGTCTGCACTCTGTGAAATACTTACTAAAACAATGAAAATGCTAAAGCATAAATTAGTCTACTAAAAGTATCTTATAGGTAGATGACCATTCACAGTGCCATGTAAGTAACAAAGCACACTGCATGACTACATTTTGCTAGAGTGTTTCATTTTCACATACTAAATGTGAAGTCCAGGTGAAAAATATAAATATAGTATATAAGTAATAAATATAATAATAGATAAATGATAAATATAAATATAGAATATAAACATAGTTCTTTAAGAGGAAGCACTTCTTGAACTCAAAACCTGCTACAAGACAAGCATGCTAGGAAAATTAATTTAAAATGAAAACATTATTAATTAGGAAAAACTGATAATTACTTTTTTTTTTTTTTTTAAAAGAGGAAAAGATTCAAGGTAAAAAAAAAAAAAAAACACAACACCTATGGCTATCAGATTTACAAATAACAAACAAAAAAGAATTATTCAGTAAATTTCATTCTGTATTTAGGTAGAAAGCAAATGATGTACATGATGATGGTAATGAAATCTCTTTCCTGTCAACAGTAACTAGAGATTATGTTTAGCACAGTTTTAAACCCATCATTTTAAAATCAGAATGTCAGATAAAATAAAAGAGTTTTTAAAGAATTAAAGTTCTGTGGATGAAAACAACAATTTCATTTCCAATATGTCTTTGAACGGACTAGGCTTTATATTTTAGAGTTTTGACATTTTAGAGTCCATGGTCAATCAGTTATCATGTCAATAAGTAAAATAATCAGTAGGATAACTTTTGCAAATATGGGTCTGCATCCTGTCAACAGTACTAAGTAAAGCAGTGAAATTTTATGGGGATTATCAGAGAACAGAAGAAAGATAGCACAGCTGGTGTTAGTCAACATGGGCTTTATCAGGGCTAAGACATCAGTTTTGATCTCCTTCTGTATTTGATTGACAAGAGTTGTACTCTGAATTTAGTGTTTTTAACTTCAGTGAGGCATCTAAATTGATTATATAGAGAATCTCGGGTCTTCAAATTAAGACCATATGCAATAATTTTTACACATATTTAATAGCTAAAGTACCAAAACATATTGAATAATTTATTGATTGCCTTACAATGAGAAAAAGGGAGTCATTATCATGCAGATGTTGTCTAAAGTTCTGCTTTCCTCCTTATCTCTATTGCTTTATAGCAATATTCAGTGGAAAAAGAGACTGAACCAAATATCAACAAAATTTCATGAATAATCTAAGAATTCTTGACCAATTTTTATAGACTATCTGTACTTGACTTCAAAAATGAAATTGCAATGGCTTCATCTTTTGCTCTCAATGAAACTGTTATCCCTCTTTAATCCTGATGTTTAAGGGCTACTGCAGTTACAATATTCAAACAATATCTAATGATCAACTTTTGTTTTTTCTACTTAATTCACTACACTTAGGTTAAAGGTTTGCCAGAAAGTTAACAGCACACCTCAGTTCTCCAGTATTTTTCTGACAGTCCTCATGCTCAGAAACCTGTTACTGTCTGGTTTCCTAACATACTTCAACAAAAAGCTTATTACTTCTTGCCCTTTTAACATTTTTAATACCCACAATAATTAAATAACTCAGAGTACGATGATAGTTTAACAAAGAATTCTGGCAAAATGTTATTTCACATTCTAAAAACGGACAAGCTTCAGGACAATACACCTAAGCTTATCCTCCAGATATGTATGTACATTTGCTAAGAAATATCTGTTAGAAATGTATAACTCATACATTATAAATTAAACCATATTTATATTTTCTTCTTTTTTTTTTATCATTTCCTTAATGCTGTAATGTATCTTTTTTCCCCAAGGAGAAAACGAAATAACTATTAAACAAAGAACACAGAACTAAGAAAAAATAGATCAAACAATAATGAATGTTGTGTGTAGAAATACTGAAGTAACTGTAAAAGCAGTTTCACAGTTACAAATGAAATATATTGAGTCAAGATTTTTTTGTTGTTGTTGCAAAACCAAAACCATAAGTCTAGAACATGAGAGAGAGATGTGGAGAGAGAAAATGGAAATACAGAAATAAAGAAAAGCAAGAGAAATGGAAAGATGAGTCCTGAGCCTCTTTCATCTTTTCACAGCTTTATGTTCTGATGCTTAATTGCCCAGATAATTGTGATTCAATCCCCCACTATAAATATCTTGTCTCCTTTTATCACATCATAATAAATCATTTGATGACGTTTATCCTTTGTTCAAACAGCCATTATGGTAACTAACATGCATTCCTACTCATCCTAAGGTCTTCACTCTGCGCAAGTGAGATGTGTACACACTTACTAAACAGCTCAAATTACTGTCAGCTAATGGTATTATAGTGCTTTGAAATCATATTTGGAAAAAAGCTCTACAAGATCATTTGACTACTGGGTTTGTCTTTTAGTTCATTCTGAACTGACAAGGATCTGCCATCACAATATTTAAAGTATTCCCACTCAGCATAAATAGCGAATACTAGATAAGTATTCTAAAGAGTTAACCTCCACCTGCTTCTGCTTCTTCAAAACCTTATGTTTGCATATAGAAAACATACCCAAGCTTCACTTAAGAAAAGGTTTCCCACTTAGCTGATAGTTTTTTATAACATACAATAAGACATTTAATTACTGTCTTTTTTTTTTTTTTTTGGCACCAAAACTTACATGATGTCATGAAATTGGGAAAAGAAGAAATATCAGACAAGAGGCTTTTGCTTAATAGTGAAAAACATCAGTGAATTGATTAGGAAAAAACCCTCTAACTCTCCAGTTTAACTAAAACCATAAAGCAATGATACATTTCTAAGACACAACATGTAATGATGTTATACTTTAAAAAAAAGGTTTTCAGTTTATCTCTACTATTCTGTTAGTACTAAATACTCTGTTCTTATTTCCAGATGTGTAGGATTTAATTAAATGCTTCATCAAAAGCCTTAAATTTAAAGAAACAAAAGTTGGTACGCGCTAAGGACACGACTTGCATTTCATAAAGACACATGTCATTAGCTGATCTGTATTAGGAATGAGCAAAGGGAAACATCTAGCTGATACTTAGATTACTATTCAGAATGTTCTATTTCTTTATACTTTGCTCCCTTCTAAGCTAGGGGAAAATATATGGAAAAAATATGTCCTTGTTTAACCTTCATTTTTCCCCTCTATATCATTTTCTCAGAAGAGTTGGCCAAAATGGAATTTAACAGTCAAGGTAAGGATGTACATCAATTTATGTAACGTTGTAATATTTTCCATAATATTCCCTACACAGTCTAAATATTATTCACTTTCTTGACCTCTGATACATTTTAAGCAGATGTCTTCATTGAGCTGTCTGCAGTGATGCCTAGATCTTTGTCCTGAGAGGCTACATCTAATCAGAATCCCCCAGCACATACAGGAGACTGTAATTTGTTCACTGCAGTGTCTGCTGTTTCCCACTCAGACAGGACAAGTTTCAGCAGCCACAGCTGAACATATATTCTCTGGATGTGCTAGATTCTTTTGGAGTTCTTCACAGCACTCCTTACTCTTCAGTAGTGCACATAAATGTTAATTACTGGCAAACATTTCTGCCTCAGTAAAACGCTCCCCCCTCCCAGATTTTTAGGAGCAACGGTTCTAACACATGTTCTGGAAAGATGCTATTATTACCTTTCTTCTAGAATTTTCTTTCATCATTTTCTGTAAGCTTCTGCTGGATAACATAGGCAAACTACGAGATTTCCTTTGCATATTTATGTAATTACTCCAAAAAGATTTTTCAAATCTTATGCAAAGACTGAGAGATCCACGCTGAAACTTCTTAGTCAAGGTTACATATTAATAGGGATTTCATTATATATTCTACAAAATTGGCATATATTTTAGTTCTAATCTTCTTATCCCTCATTTTTATCTGTAAATCTCTTTGCATTGGGAATTCTATGCTGCTCCTGTGCTCGGAGAACACTCGAGTACTGAGGACAGTACTGGAATGCAAAACCAAGCTATGGGTATTTAGTGACTTCTTATGCTAATGAAAAACAAAACAAAACAAAACAAAACAAAAAAAAAAAAAAAGAATGTGTAGATAAATAATTTTATTATGCTTCTTTATTATGCATTTTCTTAGGCTCAGCTTTTAATGACCACACATGGACATTGGTCTTGAATTTTTTCATTGTAGCAGAGATGCATGAAGCATTGGCTTGCCAACAGAAGAAAATTATTATAAAAGCCTTCGAGAGTATTTAGTGACTGATATTCACATTTATTAATAGAAATTAGGTATTTAGCAGTAAGACACACTTTGGAAAGACAGAAAAAACAACAGCAAAGTTAATGAAAATTACATATGCTCCATTCACTTTCATATGAAACAGTAAACTGAAGGGGTTTATGAACTCTGTGGTTTGCCCAGGCAATAGCTTTTAATATTCAACATGTAAAACTACCTGGTTGCAATAGATCCAGTGCAAACTTTATAAGGCATCTGTGGTTTTTTATTCCTTTTTTGTTGTTGTTGTTGTTGTTTTCTGTCTATAATCTCAGGCTGCTTGTCTGAGATTTTTCTTTTGTTCTGCTAGTTTGGATTCCATGTAGTAATCCATTCACAGCTTAAGAACTGGAATTAACCTAACACTAGGATAAATGGAAGAGATATTCCTTTTAGTGTCACCTTAATGACTGTGTTAATTATAGCTATATTCAGTTCAGTAAGTGTTTTTCACATTTTTTCATGAGGTCTTGATGGGATACCCAAAGCAACATTGCAGTAAAAACAGTCTGTCTGGTAGTCACAGGTAAAATCCTCTATCTACCTTTCTTTTGCTGTTGATTTTCATGCTAACATAACAATAAAATCTGTAAATGAAAGGCACAGGGCAGCACTCAGAGAATACTCATGGTAGCAGACAAAAAAGGGTAAAAATAACCAAAAATAATAATACTTGGAGAAACATGTCATGGAGTATACCAACAGAGTTTACCTAAAAGTGAGCTTCAAATAACTAGTTTAAAAAAATGATTTTACGGTTATTGGTGCAAGAGATCTGAATTAATGGACTGTTTTTTTGTTTCCTACACAGCTTCCTTGTTACTCCTCCTAGTTTACACCTCTAGTGAGTCCAGTGTCCAAGGAAACTTACAGAAGAGAAAAATTTATAACTGAAAATCTCCTTCATATTTTCAAATTGAAGCATAAAATGCACTGTATTATATATGATTGACACAGTACTACTCTCATAAATGAGGATTTTGTTTAGGCTAAGAGGCACTGTAAGTGCATGAAAGCTTTTCTATTAGATTAGAATACCAAATCCAGATTGCCAAAATGGCTACATATTCCTATTTTTCAATTAATTGATCACCGCTTGAAATAGGGTTCATTCATTGATACCATGCTGGCCACTAGTGCAGTGAATTAAACTAGAGGGGAACAGAGAAGATGAGGGCAGCTGAATACAGATAGCTGTGGCTTATAGAGCTAGAAGGACAGGGCAATATTCACAGCTCTTTTATAATGAAGGGATCCCAATATTTCTGCTTTTGAAGCATCACCTTGGACTGCTATTTTGCAAGTAACTACATCTACCCCAAGTAAGCAGTTTCACAGGGATGATTTATGTTGAACAGCAGCTTCACTATTGAAGCTTGTTTCAATCTAGATTAAACCTACTGCACATGTGTGAAACTGTACTTTCCCTGTAGTTTAGAAAAATAGTAAAGATAATTAGATCATTGTAATTTGTGAAGTTTTATATTGATGAAAATCTATCATAACTACATAGCTTATAATGCACATGAGTACTTCAGAGACCTAAAGGCTAGAAATTATAATTCACTGTTTCACTCCTAAAGAAAGCTTAAGCCAAATAATTGGTGGCAAAACTATTTTGTGGAGCTTTTGTTAGAGATGACAGAAGTTTTCAGCAAGTGAGAAGCCTCATCTCTGCACCAGCAAGAAACCTCAACTCTATGCTATCAGTAAGTGCTATCAATCAATAAAGTACCTGTTATGTAGTCTTTACTGACCTTGTTATTAGTATTTGTCTATCTATATTCATTCAAAAAATAGTAAACACCTATTTAATCCTGAACTTTTTTTGTTATATTTTATTCCCAGTTATCACACACAGTGATACATACTTTGTACAATGAGCTTACCAGAATACACTCTGCTTTTGTAAACTTTTTTTTTTCCCCTCTTATTTTTAACTATCAATAACTGTGTCAGTTAAAGTATTTGGAAAATAACTTCTCAGAAAACTTACCTGAACTAACTTAGCAAAATTCCCAGTGAAAGTGAAAACAACAACAACCACCACTACAACAAATACATCAGCATTTTGCTAAAAGCTTAACTAATCTCCAGATTCTAAAAGAAAACCTTAATGTATGCACAGCACTACTGATGGCAAGCAGGTTATTATTGCTAGATAATGTCCATCACCTAGGTATTATATGAAATATCTAAACCAGAGTTTATGTCTTTAGGAAGGATACTTAAGCTGTATGAATGAGCACAAGGCTATTTGTTCAAATTGATAATTATTCAGGCAGCCAAGAGGCAATACAGAGGGATGAGATGCTTTCCATTAGAGAGAATGTAAAAATGGTTTTCCTTACTGAATGTATATGTCCATTTGTGATTTCATGCATTATTATGTTTTGCGATTTGTTCATTAATTGGTGTTCAACACCATAAAAAAAACTAGTAAGCTAGAAAGATGATGCTAGTAGAGCTTTTCTTTTCAGTTTAGTGCTCACAGAGCCTTTGGAAAGGGACCTTCACTGCAGCTCTAATTTTTAACTTCTTATCCACACAAAACACATCTAAGGCCTTCTGCCTGGAAGATAGATTAAAATTTGCAGGCTTATATTGCTGTACTATATTTTAATGGTTTTTTTGTTTGTTTGTTTGTTTGTTTTTTACTTTTTTCACTCTCAAAAACTTTCCAAAACATAGAAAGATATTAGTTCACTTTGCTGGATCCATAGATGAATTTAGTATCAATTTATGTTATCATTATATACCATACAAAGAGATAGATGAGATTACTTTTCTACAAAGGTTTTTTCTAGAGTTTTCTCTGGGTATTGGCATAAAAATTGCAATCCTGGAAGACTAACTGTTGCAAGAATAAGAATCAGTGCACCCTGAAAGGACCATGCTACCTACTTGGCTTTGTACTTAAAAATAAAAACAGAAGCAATAAATTTCTTTGTTGAACAGGTACATATACATGTGAAGAAATAGCCAGGAGTTTCTGCAAGGTGGGAGACGGGAAGTCTAAGAAACAAACTAGAGACATCAAAGGGAAAATGAAAGGAGAAAAAAAATACAGCAAGGAGGCAGTCCAAGAGGAGAAGACAAATTGCTCGCTTGATATTTGTATTAAAAAAGTAACTGCAGATTTTAATGTATGAAGTTATCAAAGGTTCCAAGGGAAACTTTGTTTAGAAATACATTTTCTACAAGCTCTTAGTGCCTATGCAGGTCTGAAATTTGCTCATATTGTCTTTGTTGTCTTTGATATCTGTTAAGAAAAAAGGAAAGAAAATTTTAGAGCACCACAAATAAACCAAGGAATTTTAAAACACCTTTACAATGCTACTATATATGATGAAGAATGAAAAACTTTTGGATCAGATATAGAGCATGTGTAGCTTTATGCACTGAATAAAGGCTAACTTTAACACTAGTCATAGTTCTGCAACTACTAAACAAATCACAAAATTATAAACCAATAATTGAAGGGTTCCACGTGAGTGCATGCACGAATATGCAGCAAGCATGTGTAAGAGGAAGATGCAGTGTTTAAAAAAGAACACCTGGTTTCAAGATGAAAAGTTAAACTCACATGGAAATACTGATTTAAGGAAAATGACACCAAATAAATACCTGAACATATTTATAAGTCCGCATTTACATAGAAGCCAGGGTGCAGTTACATTTGAAGAACTGAGTTACTTATGAAATCTGCTCCCGTAGGTACAGTCATTTCTTAAACAAGGCTTTCTAACATTACTTAAAAACCTGTTAGCTGCAGGTCAGAAGACGTTCATAAATTTCACACAGATAAAGTCTTTGCACACTACCGTAGCTCTGTTGAAGAGCTCAGGCAGAGTGAACAGAAATGTTCTTACATTTCACAAATAATTAAAAGCGCTCCTGTTATTTCTCCTTGCTCACTTCACTGCAGTCAAATGGCAACTCTCTATACGAATAACACAAAATTATTAACACTAAAAGGCGTCAATACATTAATTCTAAAATGACCACAGTTGTATAAATCTTAATGACATGCAGAGAACTATCATGCTTACATCATTTATGCTTCTTGTTTACTCAAGGTATTGGATAATGGGGTCGCAGCACGCTAAACAAATGCAATAAATTTTCACTTATTTTATTCAAGACTATCTATTGTTGCATTCTGAAGAGCACTCGAAGCCTGAGCTAGAGAGCAGTAGTTAAAAACAGTAACTGGCTGTCAGTGGTGTAGTTTGTCATTGTTCCACAGACAAAAGGCAGACTGTCACAATAAACAGCATTTATTCATTTCAGATTTGCGGCTTAGGGCTGAGGAAGGGAAGGTGTCATTCGTAGTAATTGTAAAACACATAAATAATAATAGTAGTCTGCAAATCATATATCAAAGAAAACAGTGGGAGTTGGCAGTGATGGAGGCAAGAAAATGGATGCTTTCAGCACAACCTAATTTACAGCTCTTTTAAAAAAAATATTTTTTCCTTCATAACAATAGAATGGAATGCTCTGTATTAACTGCTTGTGCGGAGGGTAAGCAAGACAGGACATCTAAATCATGACTTTAATGACTTACTTCAAACAAACTGCTGAGGGGCTTTCTAAACATGATCTCTCCATACTCAACCAATGTCACTTTTATTAATTTAAATTTACTAATTAAAAACCATTTAATACTGATACTGACATCACTTCCCGTAGACTTTTTGTTTAAAGCCTACAGCGTTTAAAGAAATTACACAGCTCTGGGAGGATACACTTTACTTCTCTTTAAGAAGATGCTTCCCTTCATGAAACGTTTCATATCCGTTTTCTCCGTATGGTTTTCAAATGTCTAATCATAAATTTGGGGTGATAATTTCATGGACAGAAATTGTAAAGCAAACAGATTCATCTTTCTGAGGTTGGTATTAACACTCTTGAACTTAAGGAAGCTTTTCTGTAAGCCCATCTTGATCTCTGAGGCAAAGTCCTAACTCAGCAATACACACTGACTGTGTTAACGTCATCCACTGATAAACCCTTTCGAGGTCTGCAAAAAGCTGGGAAAAGAAGGGAAAGAAAAAGACTCTGGCATTTGAAATAGTGTTCTAAGGGCAACTTCTAATTTACTACTGCTTGGTGGAAGTCCCATTTCACCTCATAACCACTCCCAGTGCTGTCCAGAACATCAATAATATTTATTAGAGAGCATCTTCTGACAACCCCAGAAAAGACAGATGGATCTGAGCTTTTCTCTGGCGAACCACACAATGTTCACCAGATGGAAACAATGCTCCCTATATAGTTTTTTCCTACAAATCCTTCCCTCCCAGCATGTCTCAGCTTCCATCAGGAAAAAAGGGCACTAAAGGGCTGGGGAAAGGGCAGGTATATCCAAGCAACTGAACTCTGAGCTCAGCACAGAGCGCTCTTCTGTGACAAATCCAACGTAATTCACCAGAAAGAAAACAGGGTGAGTAAGAGAGATGCCCTGCATTGAAAGAGCAGAGTGTCACGTCAGTATTTCAGCAGGAAAGTGTTATTGCAGCTGCTGCTGGTTGAGGTATAATGGAGAAGCACAAACCAGGAGCTCCCAAAAGGCAACATGCTTAGTAGTGTTAGGTGAATATACTGAAAAATGGATGCACGTGATCAGATCTAAGACAAGCTTTGGTGATTCTTTCCTTAATAACACATTTCTCTTTACCCATTTGAAAACCAAAACAGATACCTCTGATGGAATAGTCACAGCGTGAATACATGTGAAAATAGGACAGCACACATAAATCTCTATGCTTTTAATATCCACAGTTCGCATGAAAATAATGTGCAAAAAAAAAAAAAAAAAGTACTTAAAAATACACTGCTAACTATCTTTTTAGGAAAGACATGGGAAACTAACTATATCAGGAAAAATACAGTTAAAATAACATCTAAATAGAAATGGTACAACTGAGGACTAATTTTAATTAAAGTATTAAAGGAGGAGAACAGTCCCACTGAAAGGGACATTTTCAGTGCACCCTCAACTACATCGCTTTAAGCTTTAATTCCTTTACAATCCACAGCCAAGGGATACAATTCCATCAAACCTTATTGCTAGCAGCAACAAACTGCAACTTGAGAATTTCAAGGCAGAATTTATTCAGGATTACTTATTAGTTTTATTATTTATGTGAAAGTATTATAAAATGTAAGTATAACTTTGCTTCAGTTACAAAGGAAGCATATTTGAATAATGAAAACATTCTCATCTATATTGACACTGTACTTGGTTCATAGAGGCTCTTTGGAATATTTTTCCAGACTCCATTAATGATTTAACCACACACACACAGATTCACACTAATATGCTTCTTTTGGGTTTGAAACACTATAAAAATCAGTTTAAAATGTAAGACAAAAATGCTCATGCTACACACTGCCTCACACAGACTACGAAGACATTTAGTTTTCTTCTGTAAATATTCAAAGCTTGCCATGTTACAGAAGTCCAGAATTCTATACTTAAAGACTGAATTTTGGGTTCAAATTTCTTAGATTTTCCCTTTCAAGGAATATGCTAAAAATTCCCAGTTCACTGATTTGAAGCCTCCATACAGTTCTCTTTATTAAGAAATTAAAGCTTGCATCTTATCCTGGCCTCAGTCAAGCATGTGGTTTTCAAAGTGTCTTATATGTAGTTATTCAGAGTGACAAACACATACAGTCCTTAAAGAGCAATGACAGCTTTCAATCTAATTATATTAGAATGCCAGCTCTCTGAAAACAAGGCAGATTTCATATAACAGGAACAGCTAAGCACGAATGTAAACTGATGAACAGCATCGCTCACAAACTGTTCACGGCCAGCAAGAGACAGTGGACAGTCATTCACATAACAACACAATCACTCTGCAGTAAATGCATGTCACTACTTATTTGCAGGGAAATTTCTGAAACCAAAATTTGCATGGTCTATTTGGAACTTCCCTGGGCTGAATATCTTGCATTTAGCTTTCTAGCAGCAGTTCTGACAGTAGCACCGCTCGCAGCAAACTGCCACCATCGTTTGTTCTGCTTCAGTGCTGTTTGACGGTCACAGCCTGTCATGTGGGAAGAAAGCACCACATCTAACCCCCTGTGACAACGTTTAATCACCCCTATTACTCCTACTGGCTGTTCAGGCCACCTTGAGGTGTACAGCGCACAGTCAGAGATGTAAAAATCCTTGCTTGTAAATGAAAAGGCTAAAATCTGGTTTGATCCGATCAATTGTCTGATAGACGGTTAAAAGGAACGAGAGAGATTAGCTAAATAATACAAATGCAGTGCTTGAGATCACTTTTAAACTGCCATAACTCTTGCATTGTTAGGAGTATTAAAGCACTTATTTTTCTCCAAGACTTTTTTTTTTTTTTTTTGGTATTCACATTCAGCATTTCTTATCTCTTTCTAGAAATCTCTGGTATAACACAGATACATATGCAAAAAGAAAAGTATTGTTTTGTGCCTGTTAGGTTACACTAAAAAAGAATGTTACATCAAATGGTTTACCTGTCCAAATGCTAATGCTGGGTCAAAGGGCGAGGGGAGGAATGCTTAAAACAAGCCCTGTACAAAGAAGAGGTCACACTTAAGCCTTTCTGCTACAAATCAGTACCAATTAATTAAACTCTCACTTGCATCTGATCCGTATAATGAAACTCTGTATGAACTTATGAACTTTGCTGTTCCATATGGAAATCCACATCTTCATGCTGGTTTTAAGAATGAATTTTTTTAAGACTGCTGTCTATGGTCTACCTGAGGTCTGAAAGGCACATGGGTCAACTCTTCTCATACTTCACTTGCAGCTAGTTACACATCCTTTTTCAGTTGCCAAAAGAGCACAGACATCACATTTTCCACATTAACAAATTGTTTGCTTGAGCTGGTCTTATTAAGTCCAAAGCCTATTCACTGGGACAAAAAATTGATTTCAATATGAAAACATATTAGCCCTCCATTAATGTAGCTTTATCACAGTAATCTAGTATTATTAAATTTTAATTACTCCAGCAGGCTAATCTTAAGTAACTACAGAAGATGCTAGCATGAAACTTTATGATGGGAGAGATTTTTATGAATACCATGAACACCAGTGCTATTCTAATTGATTGGTATTTGTAAATATCACATCTGCTTTGCATGGAGTGAGCAAAACACAAAGACATCCTGACAGAGCAGATAGCATGGTGGATTAATGCAACAAAAAGATTTAAATCCAAGGCTCAAGCCCAGTTATGAAAGCATCTATGTTAACGTCCATCTTGTAGAACCAGGATGTGATATGATGCTAAGCAGCCCTCCTTACAGGGTTCAGAGCTGAATTAAAAAAAAAAAATCAACAAAAAACATTCCGCTTCCCTCATGTATCTGAAAAGGTTCCTTCAAAATAAGGAACAAAAATGCCTTAAAAAGAGTTTGGAAAAAAAATACATCAATACTACTTTTTATTATGATTATAATTGACTATTTTAATTGCTTTCTTAACAGGTGATTCCAGGTGAAATAAACCAATCAGGCAACAGAGAATTGGAAAACTTGTGAAAAGCATGTATGTGCAAATGGAAAGTACATTACATAAGCATTTCGATTTTTCATGAAGGTTTAATCTAACAGCTGGATTACTTGTACATTTTCAGATAGAGACACACTTCTAGAGGTTTCTTTCGGTCTGCTTAGGAAAAACAAACAGCACTGGTTAAGCTGACTGTGAAGTTTCAGTGCTCTCTCAGAATTCTGTTTCTGAATGATCAAATACCAAGGACATATCTCTCTTTCCAAGGGTTTATAGCACCAATGGTACCTTTTACCACCCATCCACATCCAGTACCAACTACATTTTTCCTCCCCCAGTGAAGAGAAGCTTTGTCATCTGATACTGTCTTTTAGATTTACATCACCAGGAGCTTAACAAATTTTCTTTTAGTAAGGACAGCAAACACAGTCTTGTTCTCTATCAGACAACTGGGAAATATCATCTAGGAATATCCAGGATTCCAGCTATCTAACTGGGTACAGGCAGACACATGCAAGTTGTACCAGCTAACCCATTGTTAGAACACAGTGCAAGTCAGTACTAATTTTAGGTGAAAAGGAAGGTCAGTTCCTCAGCTAAAGGTCGCACACGTGCTCCCCCTCACCTTTTGTCCACATAATTTGAGGTGATAGTCTGCCTTCCTCCAATCTGCTTCTCAATTCTGGATGACAACAAAGGACAGATCAAAATAGTACTGTCCTGTCATCCTAAATGGAATTTTTTATACTAGATACCCTATAAAACAAAACAAAACAAAAAAAAAAAACAGCTTTCTTGAGTTGTCCAGTAACAAGGAATAGGTTCCATATATATCTATATTTCTTTTTAATCACAAGGGAAAAATATTTTGGTTGTTTTTTTTTTTTTTCACCCCAAGGTGTGATATCAACAATAAGACAGATAATAATCCAGAACTTTTAGCTTCACTCATCTTTTTTAAATAACCCTGTGCAATATTCTAGGCAAGGATATTGATATGAATCTTTGGATATGAATCATAATAGCAGATTTTCACATCAGGTATTTGATTCCATCTCTGAACTCTGAAGCTTCTGCGGTGTGAGTGGCAGCAGGAAATGGCTTTCAAACTCTTCCTAACAGATGGAATAAAATCTGCCAGGTTATTAAATTACTACGCAACTATTTTTAGTTTCCATTTCTAAATCCTTTTTCTCCTTTTGTCGTATAATATGTCATTGCTAATCAAATCTCAAAAGCACTTTTAGTTTGAAAAACTGAGAAGTCTCAACTGGCAGTTTATTATCCCTGGCTCTCAATAGTTTTTGTCACTGATTATATTTTTTTTGACAGAAGTCAGAGAACTTACACAAATTTGTTAATTACAAAAATGGAACAAGTAAATAAAAGCATCAAACAGTTTACTGGAGCTACAGACATTAGAAATGTTTTAATGGTGAGTAATCTGGTGTGAATACCTATCTAGACTGCAGTTTCAGATTAAAGACCAGCATTTCCCAACAACCAGCAAGTTGAAATGTCCTCCTAATCACTATGAAATCAACTCAAATTCCTAAGCTGACTGTGTCAAACCATAGCAGAAGCGCAATACATTTTATTTTAAATGAATTGTGCTTAGAATGAAGAGGAAGCTGCTTAACTGTTGTGGAAATGAAACCAATTGTTTCCCTCTGTGAACTCTGTCATGTGACAGACTTCTTAGAGTACAAAGAATTCTTTGAAGGAAAATTTGCTTTAAGTGTTATGGAATAAAAGTCTTTGTTCGTGTACTGATCTAAACAGTAACTCTCTTCTTACACGAGATCTATTATTACCACTACTCCAACTACAATATTGTACAGAAGAGATGATATAAGAAAGTATTAAACATCATTTGTTAATATAACCACAGTCAATACTGCTACACTGAAAGAAGTGTAATAAAGGTAGTGTGATTGAGTCAACTAGCAAATTATGATTGTATTCAGGGAAAACAGAATGTAGTCAACTAAGTAGAGAAAAACAATATGCAAATCGATCCCACATCTGATTTTCCAGTAGTGGATTAGACAATAATCTTCTTCATACAGAACATGAAAGTCTTCAGAAAGCAGTGAGAGACAGTACTGTACTATAGACCCATGTCTTCTGGAAGCTGCATTGGTTTACATCACTGCCACAAAAGCAATGGAAAACTGTTGTGGTTTTATGATTTTTGTTACTGGCATTCCACACCATAACATCACACAGCGTGCATCAGGAGTTAAAAAGTTAATGCTCCAGCTCCATGGATCATCAACACCTATCTCAGAAGAGAAGAACTACGTACCCCAGAAAACTCTGCATTGCTTTGGGTTATTTCTGTTTTCTGCTCAGGAGGAAAGATAAAATCTTTTCACATGTCAGGAGACATAGGCTCTTCCCCCTTCAGACAGACCCAGCAGCAGGCGCTCCCTAGCGTTGCCTTCAGTGTTTAGTGTAAGGCCTTCCATTTTTCAGACACTCTCATTTTATTTGATTTACTAGTTTCAATACTAATTATATTGTATTATATTATGCTATTTTGCATTTGATATCTTATTTACTAAATTAGCTTTCCTCCTCAGATTGTTGCCACTGTTTTGCCCCTTTCCTTTCTCCCTTTCACCCTTCCCAGGGCATGGGTTCATGGGTCCTCCACCCATCATGGAACTGGGTCAAACCAACCCTTTAACATCTGACATGAAGAAACTCCATATATATATATATATATATATATTTTTTTTTTTTTTTATCTAGTCCTATAGAACCTTACATTAGAGAAAAACACTCATGAAAAAATACTTATTCAGAACACTTCATCACAGCTAGAAAAAATAAATGTATGAACAGATTTTGTTTCCAATCTCTATCAAAAATGAAATTGTGCACATATCTTCAGTTAAGGTATGGAGTACATTGGGCATTTTTCCAGACATGTAAACTAAGACAGCTTTGCAAAGAGGAGAATACTCTATGATTTCTTGGTAGGGATAAATATTATGCATTAGAAAAGTTAACTGCATGGGTTCTGGTACCATAATATTTATTATATATAGCAATCTCCATAATATAAACTGTATGTATACATAACACGTATGGATATATTTTATTAAAAGAAAATTGATCGGAAAGTGATGCCTCCTATTTACTTCCATGGAAAGTATAACAGATACAAATAACACAATAACATCATTTGATAGAGCAAGTTCTCAGCTACAAAACACATTCTCAGTACAGTTGCCACCATTGGCAGGGCATTTTCACCAGCAATGAACTAGAGCCTGCATGACACGTTCACACAAATCTACATCAGCAAAGGTAATGCATTATCACCCATCTCCTCACTGTGCTCACATCCAGCACAGTGTTTGGTCTCCAGAAACATTAAGCAAGCATCAACGAATGTCAGTGGGTGCTATTTTTCCCACATGGAAGAATTCATTGACACATCCTTGCTTCATCAGGGCTTCTATCTCAGACGCCATTTTGTCAGACTATCCCTCTGCTGTCATCTGTCACACAGCAGTAAAACATAAAATACAGGTGGGAAGGTTCAGTCTCTACTGCTGCACAACCACCATCTGCCTCTGACACTGCAAACACAAGGGCTGCCCTGAAAGTAACGCACTATGGCATCTGCCCACAGATGATACACAACCACATACACAATGAGGAAGCAATGTAAAGGCAAAAAAAAAAAAAAAAAAAAAAAAAAAAAAAAAAAATAGAATCTGAACTCATCATTTTTGTCAACATTTTCACTATTTACAGTATTTCTGATTTTATGCTTCGTAGCAGATAATATAATAGAAGCTCTCACATTCCTGCGTTTTTGTCTCCCTCCTTTTGACTTCTCCTTAGATGTCTAAGGAAAAAATAATAGAAAACACAATATGTATTTTGAACAATTGGTCTGAGAGATGAATTTGAAGATGAATTAGGTGTCTTCAGGAAAGGTGCCAATAAGGAAGAATGGAAAGCAGAAAAAATACGCTTTCATAACAGAAAGAGTAAATGAAAGGCTTCCAGTAAAGTGGAGTTCCATAAAGCTCCAACTTTAATTACTGCACATTAGTTCTGTTCAGTGAAAAGAAATATTGTGGAGAAAATTTGTTCCAAATTCCTTAAGGCCACATGTCTCCTGCTCATTTTAGGAAAGATAATAGCAAAATAGCATCCTTCAGATCTCTCAAAAACAATGATCTCTTGACTTTGTCATCTAAGTACAATAATCAATAGAAAAAAAATCTCTACTCCATAGTAGCATTTGCAACCAAATATTTTAATATTGGAGTAGCGATATCTGGAGAAATTATAACTTGTAACTTTTTATCATTTTAAAATATAGTATTTTTACAGTTATTGCAATATGATATTGCATTGTTTAAATTACAGCATAACAATTCATTCCTGTAGCATTCAGTGGCACTAGGCCTTTGGCCTCTTGCCTAACAATACACTAGACAAGAATTATTACATTGTAATTCACACCCTGTCATGCCTTATTGCTTAATTAAAGCATAACCCTTCATGACATGACAAGCAATTTGACTGTTACCATAATAGATTATTATCCCACCTAGCATGTTTTAGTGTTACCATCTATTCTTTTTTGTACATGCCCTGAAAATTATCAGAACAAACACACACAATTCTTCCTTTATCTGCAAAGCGTGAAGACTATATTTAGGTCAAGTTAAGGATTATAGCTGTATTTTTTGTTCAAGCTCTACCTTTATCAAACAGTTGTTTTGGGGTTTTTTTTGTCATTCTGCGTCAGCAATTACTCCTTTCAAGAATACTAGGATTCAGATCTCTGATTAATGGCCTGCTTATATATTTGTTATTCTACTTAGTTAGCTAAGTGGTAAATTAATACTTGTTAAATGATAAGGTGGAACTAAATCAAAAATGGGACTGAAGACAAGTTAACCAGTAGTTGTTGCAGTATAGCAGTTAGGTACTTTGTGCTCAACATTAACCAACTAACAAAACATGTTTTATCAGGACTTATTTATTTACTAGGACCTCTCACTCTACGATGTTTCTCATGCTGAAATGTAATATACAAAATGCAATCAATTATTATTAAAACATCAGATTATTAGGTGAAATTCCAGTTTTGTAATAGTTAATGTGAAAGCTCACTGACTTAAATGAAGTGATGGGGCACCAAGTGAAATAAAAAACACGTTACCAGCTATGAAAACATGTTTCAACATTCCAGCTTACAATATAATTATTTTAATTAATTAATATTCATTATTTTATTAATGCCTTCACACTGCCTGAGAGCATGAGATACAGCACAGCCATTTGGCTATTAATAATCCTTCAGTTTTGGAAATCAGAGTTCAAAATTAAAATACGCAACCACAGAAGCCTGAAACTGTGTGAACAAAAACCTGGATTTCTTGAGAAGACAAGGACAACCGATTAATGCAGATATCATATGCATCATACCTGATAGACGTGCTACAAGTTTCATATAACATCAAGGTGCAGTTTAATAAGGTTGCATGAACTCTGTACATCTGCAAGGTGACTGGGTTGTCCCTGGAACTCTCTCTCTCTGCTATGCCTATGAAGTGACTGTGATATAACTGAAACAGCTGCAGTCTTTGATCATGTGCTGGCAGTGTATGTACAGATGCAGAATTCGCAATAAAGGTGCACTATTAACTTGAGTGATGTTCTGTTATTTCACTGGTTCCAAAAGCCAAAAGAAAAGCAGGCTCCACCATGTTATCATGAGAATCCTTTACTGTCGCAACATTTTGAAATGAAATACCTACCATCAATATCTAACTTATTCTCATAAGCAAGAGATATATTTTGATGTCCCCTCCCTGGAGGGGCTGGATGGGACTTTGAGCAATCTGGTCTAGTGAGAGTGATTTTTGCTCACAGCAAAGGGGTGAAAACTCAATGGTCTCTAAGGTCCCTTCCAACCCAAACCACTCTATGATTACAACTATAACTATTCTCTGTTGATATTGACATTTACTATGGTCCTTAAAGCTGGTGCTATAGCTAGAAGTATTCTTCCTAATCACTACAATATGCATCTAACTACAGTTAAGCAACAGCTGCCAATACTCTGAATGTATAGGTATATTTTCCAATAATAAATACTTGGGCAAATACAGTTTAGTGAAACTTATAGCAAGCTAACACAATTGGTACATATAAAAACACATAAGTTCTCAAAACACAATAATAGTCAGATCCCGTCAGGTTAGCAGCTGTATGATGGTATACAGAAACAGAGAGTAGTCTACCTCCAGTTTTATGATTCCACTCTTAAACTTCATATTTACTCTCCTCCTTAATAATTTCACACACTTTGTTCCTATCAAACTGCTATGTTTTTAAACAACTCAGCTTTCTCCAAGCAGCAAATTAGAGTGTATATTCTTTCCCGATTACTTTGTCCCAAGAATTACATCACAAAGGTGTATTGACAGCAAATTTTACTTTCCAGAAGTGTTAGCCTAACCATGACTGGTAGAGTAAGAATTACTCATTAATTAGGGACAGTGTTGGAATTCTCAGAATATATTTACTAATTTCTCTGTGTCTCTAACTCTGTATTTAAATATTGACGGGGTATTGTTTAGGCTGGCAGGTGGGTCATACAGGAGGTTACTTCAGCTTCATTTGCAAAACAGTGTATATTGCTAGAGATATCTTCTGTTAAGAAGGGCAATAGAAAGCAAAGCTTTTATCTGTTCTTTACTACTGCATTTTAGATCTCACGGGATCCTCTAGAAGGTGAACTATTTCCCTCAGATCAACTATGTGGGCCCATGAGGGAAAAAAAAAAATCCGAATCTCAGACAGAAAATGGAAAATAAGACAGACAGTAAACAGGAAGGTGCCAAGAAATGGGTACCCTGGAGATGTGTTGGAGGCAAACAGGGCCATGCCTCTGAGGAACAGAATGAAAGAAACTTGTCTGGAAGGACTCAGAAAGGAGCGCATTACTTGTCCTAGCTGAGAAAGCCAGAGGAAGTAAACGGACAAGGAAGAGTGACCTGATCCATAAATGCACATTGTAGCACATAGAAACTGACTTATAAATCCTCTCTGCATAGCCTTGTTCTGAATTTTCTCATTTAAAAATAATTAACTTTGTGTTCAGCCAAAAATATTTTTAGCCTGGACAATTCAGGGCCTCATCAGACCTTAACCAGAGAATGAAATGCTTTAAAGGTAAATAGATCAGCCAGGAGTTTCTACCAGGACCATGCGCAATGTTGCCAGCAGAGCTTTTGAATAAACACCAGCCTAGGAAGAACATTGTTTCTCATGTTTCTCTGGCAGTCTTTTTCTGAATCAGCAGTAGTCACTGCAACAAGGTATCACAGTTTTAATACACTCCAACTTAGGTTCCTTACTTCCCACATCAAAACTACCCAGTTTCAAAGATTATCAGAGTTCAGCAGGCATGTATTGATATTTTTTTCCTGTGGTAAACATAGATTTAAATTATCCCTCACAGTTTTCCAAGCAGGCCAAGTTCCAAACATCTCAGAAGTTAAAAAGTCTCCAAACAACACATACCTATCTGTTCACATTTTTTCCCCCATAAATCTATTCACTTTTCATCTAGATGCAAACATCTGTATCTGTTCCCACTCCAGAGTTAAAGATACATCAATAAGTATATAATCTCCAAGATGGTTATTTGCCAAGGAAGCAGAATTCCTCTAACACATCAAGTAAACTGTAGGCTTGTTCACAAAACCTTAAAATAATCTCTTTGAAATATGTTTAAATGATTTATACACATTTAATGCTTCTATTCCCATTTCTAGAAAACAGCATAGCTACAAAATGTAAAACACAAACACTGAATCTGGGCTTGAAAGTCTGATGCCTGTTTCAAGATCTGTTTTCACTATTCATTGTGAATCAGAAATCTGTATTATAAATAAGGAATAATTTCATTTCTGACGTTCAAAAGTTAGCTAGACACTCAGACAACGAATCAACAGAAAGCTGATTCCCAAGTCAGAATAAATTGTCATTATACCCTGGATTACTGTTTAAACCCTAGAGATATCCTTCTACAGACATATGTTTAGCCTCACTTCCAGTTTTTCCCCATGACTGCTTCTAATACTTCATGTGACATTTGCAATTGAATTTCTCTGCCAAATATGCTCAGATAAATTCCAGCACCTTCTCATGATTCCTCTAGATTCACCATGTTCTTATCAGTGTCCCTTGGTTTCAGAAGGCTTCAGTTCAGAAGTCAGTATACAGTGATTTCATTTTCACTAATTCCAGAATAATACAGCAAAGTTAAAATAAATTCTATTAATAAGTACTGCATTGATATCTAGAAAAAAATTGACTACCTAACACTATATAAACTGTGCTTCAAACTGTAGGTCAAAATTAAGGGAACATTTACAAATAAAACACTATTCAGAAACAGCTAAATATCTTGTCATAATACCAAATGACTTCGATTCATGATAAATCTTCCCATGCAACAGTATTCAGCATTCAAACTACTGTCCAATGATTTGAAAAGTATTTTCTCTTCAGTTAGTGCATACGGTGTGATCATTCAGATGAACGTGACTGAAAAAAAGAATGCTAATCTTCAAAATAAAAGAAACATTACAACTAAATACTAAAGAAAGGAGTAGACACCCACGGTAATAAACATTCACCTGCTCTGCAAATTTTTTCCCTCAGAAAAATACAGATGACAGCAAAATAACTTCTCTTATGCTGGTCTGCTCACCTACCTTTTCTGATGAGTTGGCTGCAGAAAATGTAGAAATAGAAAGCTCAATTAGTGTAATTTATGTATCCTTGGATGTCAATCATTACTGGTGAGAGGTGGGACTTTCAGGATCTCTGTGCATTAATTAAGAGCTCATCTCGGCAGAGTAGTCATTCCACCTAAGGACCAAAAATAAGTTTTAATTAGAGTCTAGAAGGCAGTATGTCGTACATATAAAACTAGTTCTTTTGTAACGTAAAGATAGGCAATAGCAGATAAAGCAGCTTCGAACCAGTTTCAAATCATCCAAGAAAAGAGGTTGTCAAAATCTGGTAGTAAAGAAGGAATCACTAATCCCTATGCAATGATCAGAGATCCTTACTTTGTGGCTGCCAGACATTAAATGAGGTTAGGGAGAGATGGAGCCAGGGTCCATCCCTTACGGTCACACAGGTAAATTGCTTCCACCTATGCTCCCAGGGCTGGCTACACCACTTCACCAGCTGCTCAATCACTGCTTCAGGCCATGAACTAACAGTTCCCATACAAGCAAAAAAAAAAAAAAAAAAAAAAAAAAAAAAAAAAAAAAAAAAAAATCTGTACTTATAGATAGATAGAAAATAAGACTCTATTAGTGACACTGCAAAGGCACAGATTTCTGGTTTTCACTTAACTTTGCAATATGAAAGACTTTTCAATGCGTATAAGCCTTCCTGCTAAAGTGTTACATGGACACCACTCAAATTTCAGCCACGCTCTACGAATGCCAACATTATTAGCAGGCTCCTGTCGAATTATTGATGCACTATCTGACTGCAGATGCAATAGGAAAAGTAATGCAAACTCAGCAAAAGGAGATGAATGGACTCGTGCAATAGATCTGATTCATTCATCGAGTGATACAGTACATAAGCAGTTGTTGGCTGGCCTTCGATGTGTCAAGGCTCAGGAGAGGTTAAAACTAGCTGGGCTAACTAGTGTCAGCTGCCTGAGACAGCTTTGCTTGTGGAATGATTTAGCTGAGAACCATCAAATAGTCTGCTGAGGACTCTCTAGGGAAATAACGTATAAATAATTAATTAGATACCATTTATAAATTAGAGGAAAGAAAATAAATTTATAAAGCCGGTCTGACAAAGAAACATGTCAGCTTCTAACTCAGGTATGAAAAGAGTAAAATTTAGCACAGAAGTGAGTTTATGAAACTTGCTTGTCCATGGCTGAAATAAGAAATCCAAAGAGCTAATAACATTCCAGCACAACAGACACCTCTATGAAAGATTAGAGAAAAAAAAAAAAAAAAAAAAAAAAAAAAAAAAAAAAATATATATATATATATATATATATATATATATAAACACACACACACTTAAAATGCATAATTCCCCTATGGAAGTAGAAAAGATGAAATACATAAGTCCTATTTCAGCATTCTAAATCCTATAGTTACCAGTGAACAGAAACTAACATGAACATTACATGATAAAATTAATAATTTTAAAGAAGTCTATTGCAGAGAAAATAGAGCAGAAAATGATAGTATGTTAAAAGGTGGAAGATATTTACTACGCATTCTAGAACAATAGAACAAGTGTTAAGACCTTCTTCACTGCTACTATATTTCATGGTCTCTTATGGAGATATTTGTAAATATCTTTAAGAGGCAGATATTTTTCTCAAAAACCTGTTCAAGAAATATAAGCTATAAAAGTTTCCCACATAATCAATATACCTAACAGGTAATGAATAACAGCAGCAAATACAACAAAAACCCATAGCTGGTAGATTGTTTAAATTATTATTTAAAAGAAAACTAAAATGATACAGATGTGATGGAAATAACACAATGAGGAAACAGTTGGTCTTTTAAACGTATTCAAAGAAATAGGAACAATAACATATTATTGCCTTTGACATAATTCATGAATTTAATGTTAACATCATTAATAGCTATTCCTAATAGTTCTTATTAATGGATTTTTCCAGTCATAAGCTGTTTCCTACACAGGCATAAAAGCTCTCTCCACACTTTTCTGTAATAGGGATATTACTGCCTTTAGTGGAAGATCTCAGCAAGCAGACAGAATATCAGACAATTAAATATGATGGCAAGACATAATAATGCATCCTCCTTTTGAAAGCTGCAACTGAAACTCATATTTTTAAAGTTCCAGCATTTATCTTGTGAATTGTTTCTGAGGTATTGCAGTATCACACAGAATATATCCTACTGCTATGGATATATGCATATTACTATATCTGATATCTACTTCTATGAATAATAACTTCAGTCTATAAAATGATAGATTTCAGGAAGGGCCATGTTTAATACTGGCTGATTCCATGATAAATAGTTCTAAATGGAAAGGAAAAGGATCTTATCAGAGTTGGTCACTTGCATTCTCATAGCTGAAACAAAGTAGTGAGTCTTGTGACCTGCCATCTCCTGTTAACCATTCATAGCACATTTCTTGTCAACTGCTTCTCTTGAAGAAGATGGCAGCGATAACAGGCACACTACACTCCAGAGCAAACAGAAAACCTTTGTTCCTCGAGACAATTACACAAGTTTTATAATGGTTTGTTTGCTGTTAGTCACAAGGGACTGTACCAAGAAGTGAGCTAGAGGACTGCCTGTCAGCAGTTCTTTATCTTCCTATTTCCTAACTACTCTACCACTCTTTCCGAACTCATACTCCAGCCTGCTGGTTT
The DNA here is from genome assembly GCA_023055505.1 of Callipepla californica brunnescens. Taxonomy (NCBI): domain Eukaryota; kingdom Metazoa; phylum Chordata; class Aves; order Galliformes; family Odontophoridae; genus Callipepla; species Callipepla californica. The sequence continues at coordinate 2,574,684 of JALIRH010000050.1, read as the reverse complement.
GGAAACCAGCCATAAAGAGGCTAACTCAAACAACAAAAAGCTGGATGATCCACTGAACTGCATCTGAGATTTGTGACCTGCCTGAAAGCAAATCACAGTCAGCAACAAGACTTTTATAATCATCTCTCACCAAGAGCCTGGCAGAATATCAACTCAGTTATACTAAACACTTGACACAAAACTTACTGAGAGCCACAGGGTACTATATTTTATTGTTAATACAACCTTTAAGGGTAGACTGATTCACAAGAAAATCAGAAGTCAGAAAACGCAATGCCAAAATGTTTCTGAAGACTATAGCAATTAAATACCATTGCACAGGCAATCAGAAAGAGGAACAAGACACCACTGGTATACTGCTTACAAAGAAGCAAAATCACTTCTAACAACTTCTTGGCAATGCTAAATACACAAAAAGAAGAGTCAAACTCACCCAGCTAGCTAAGGGGCTCTCCAGCTACTTAGCACTTCTCAGAAAACAGCCCAGACTGGCTCTCATAAGAGCCCAGAAGGGCTCCGCCCTGGGACTACCCCCTTCTGGTCACCTGAGGAGAACAGGTGCAAACAATCTGCCTGTACTCCCTGGGCCAGTCGCACTCCTTTACCAGGTGCTCAATCACCAGCACAAGCCAGAACCTAAAAGTTCCCCTACACCTGGCCACCTTTAAGCCCCTTAACAAAGCCTGAAATTTAAAGTCTTGTCCAAAGATTCCTCTGTGGTCAACAGAGGAACAGAAAAGTTTTCATCTTTCTGCTTAGAAAAGAATGCAGAGCACCAAGGCTGATAGCTTGGAGACACTGGCAAATGATGAAGTATTATTTCAATTCATCTGCATCCTAAATCTGGTTTTCAGAGGTGTCTGGTAATTAAGACCAATGTAACATTAACATCTAAATTTGCAGATAAAAGTCTAAGAAAAAATTCCCAACTTTTGGAAAACTTTCATTAGCCAAATGCTGATAAACAGGATTGTGGAGATCTTCTGATCCCTACTGATACTCCAAAATGCAGTAGACTTACAAATAAAATTCAAAAAAACAAACAAAACAACAATACATTGCTCTAGGTGAGCTCATGGCATCCTGCCATACCTTAGTTATTTGCTCTGCTCAATGAGAGGCCAGAGCAACGAGAAGATTTTGACCCAATTCCCACCAACAATGTATTATTTTTCTGGTTAAAGATTAATTAACAAATCAATAACATTTCTGAGATGTTTCTATGAAAAATAGACTTAAGTGAGTGGGTTCAATAGGTGCTAAAGAGTGTATGACATGCAAACAGGTCATTCAATCTAGAAACATACCATAGGCTTGGAATTTGAAGAGCACGGTCCATCATCCATTCCTTGAAGGAGGATGAGGCACCAAACTGATGACACTACAGCAACATCCAGAATCTAAACTTAAAGCTGAATTTCAGTGTGTTCATGCAAAGGATGGAAATAATACCTGCCTTTAACCCCATTAAGATTCATAATCTTTATCAGCTACTTCTGAAATGCTAGTGATGTCATATAAATATTTATGCAGTAAATAAAGTACACAAAGCATTATAAAATAAAAAAAAAATGATTTTTTACAAAATATAAAAGTATTATTAAAAATGAAAATTTAAAGGAAGTTTAGTAATAGCAAAAGAAAGCACTCAACAATTTCTCTGCAGGCAGCATTATCTACGGATCAAAATCTCTTACTGAAATCCATCCATTTATCATACAACATTGGAGTCACTTTGAAAATGATTCTATTGTAGTCAGCAGCACCCAAATTGAAGATGGAAGTTATTAATCAGACAGCCAGACTACACTGTTTTCTACTGTGAAGACAACAGCCACTGCTGACTAGCGAGTAAGAGAAAAATGTCTTAAATTAGGCTGCACCTGTATGTGATAACTTTGATTTCAGCATTTTGCTGCCTCATTTTGCCACCCAATGAGCCTTTCAAGTTGTCAAATTTATTTCAACCTTTTAAAACACTATTTCTGTCCTAGTTCACATGAGCACATAATGATAATTTCTTCATGAATACATGACACATGATAATTTCTTCAAATTTTAACTACTTAATATTGTAAGGAATATTATGGTAAAATTCTTATATTATGAAAATATCATATAATAATTTATAAGTTGTGTGGATAAAGGAGATATCATTTGTACTTTATGATTTTTTTGTGTTCTTCAAGTTGTCTGACTTATTATTCTGGCTGGCTGGAACTTTGCTTTTTAAAGTAATTATTGCAGATAAGATACAACATAAAAACGCCAAGACTTATTAAGAGAGAATTAGAAAAACTATTAATTGAGAAATGTCTGTTTGACTTCAGTTAGATTAATGGGCTTGTTCTTCCTTTGAAATATTATGATCAAAAAGGCATAAACTTATTAATAAATATCATGTAGAAGGTAAAAGAGAAAGAAAGCACTGGAAAAGACAATGTAGGAGAAGGACCAAGACGGCAACAGCGTTGAACAGAAAAATCTTGATGTTACTGCTGAAGTAACTGGATTGCCTAAATGTGAGCAAATAATGTTTTAGGCTTTCTTGTAATGCCAGTATGTTCCACTGAACTGGGAAGAGAGCCTACTATAAACTTTAGAATCTTCTACCTTTTCTATACGTGAAATGCGTCAGGTAATGGATAACACAGTTCTTTATGAGTAGAGAACCTCTGTAACTTTAAGCTACACATGTAGACTTAATCTTTCCTTCAATTTTCACTTTTCCACAAAGCCTTAAAAAATTATAAAAAAACTGGTGTCGCAGAGGCATCAAAATTTCAAGTTGGGCCTTTAAAGTAGGAGGTTCACCCTAATAGAGAAAAAGAAAGGTGTAGTATCCTAGGATCAAGACTAAGACATATTAAATAGTGATATATTCTGTCTCAAGCAATACTTGTGGAGGATGCAAAAGGCACCAACTGACTGAAAGTGGTACCAGAATATGAGCAGGGAGGTGATGTGACATACCAGTGCTGTCTAAAGTTAGGTGAATGCCTGGATTCAATACTGCAAAAGCACTGGCAGGGTCTCTTGCTTGAAAGACAAGCCTGCAAGACAGACTGGGGGAAGGATCACAGGTGCAGTGTGCCCCTGTACTGTCATAACAATAAATAAGGTTATCTGTCATGATCAAGCCATCTGGAGAAATACTGTCCTCAATAGCTGCTACACATTTATCTAAGGTTACAGAAAGTGCTTATGTAACACTGACTTGGTAGGAAATAGTTGTGTGCTACAATTAGAGGCAATATCACAGTGAACGTGCATGAAAAAAAATGTTGGATGAATATTAAGGGTGTTTTGGTTCTACTGATTTGTGATAAACAACATTAAAAAATAATAACAAAGGATCGTTAAAATGCTACATACAGCAACTGTGGCAGAGGTTTCAATTTTACTATTCAAATCAGCAGTCCAACCACCAATGCCTGGATATCATTTAGTTATTTTTACAGAACTTATTTAAAGCAGAGACCATATCTGAACAAGTCATACTCTAAGGAAATAACAATCTACTCTGCAAATGTTAAGTTCACCAAAAATGCTTCATTTGTCCTCTCCTTATTCTTGCCAACTGGGTATATAGTCAAGCCTCGTGATTAAGTGCACTTACGTGGTCAGGTAATCACAGGACATCTGTGGTAGAAAAACTGAATTACAACCAAAAGGACTGAATATGGACTGAAAGGTACCGCTGCCATACTCAGCCCCCTCTGCAGTAGAACACAGGAATGTTAAGGATGCTTTTTCTGAAATCTGAATAATCAGTAGATTAGCACTTCTCTACTGCTATCTGTCTGAGCTGCCTTTTTACACCCTTGTCATATACCCTGAAGTTATGGGAAAATAACCTACACGTGTAATTACTTTTCTGGGAAGCACATAGGTAGATGGAGATGTATTATGTACTACACTGATAGTCTACAGTGTGTGCCATTAAAACCAGTACTGGAATTAAATCCAGTTCCTTTGATTTTTCCTTATGACCTCTCTGCTGACTGCCCTACAATCCCCTTAACTTTTTTCAGATAGGATATCAACGAGCAGGACATATTTGGGACTCTGAGAAAGATTTGTCTGTTATCTGTTCTTCATACTAACTCCACTTCACTGCAAAAAGCTTCTGTGGCAGCAATTTTATCTACGATCGTAAGATTGCTGCAGACTCAACTATAAACTGAATAAAATGACCCTTACTATGAGGTTGCTCATTCCTGATAACTTAGCATATCGAGCACATTTGTCTGCAACACCATCCTTTTTGGGATGCCACATCTGGGGCTAAATAACACAACATCGCAGACGGCAGCTCTTAGCTTGACCTTTCCTGTCCTGCCTTGTGTAAGTGGAGACTTCCCGCCACTAACCTTCAGCAGCTCCTCCCCACAGAAGAAAAGAGCACTTTGTCAGAGACCATGTTCTAACTAATGCACTCCAGATCAGCTAACCTACAGTACAAACACGATGTCTCACATTCTACCTTAGATTTAAGGACATGCTTTAGCCATGCAAAGACATGAAAGCTGGATCAATACAAGACAGGTTAGATTCCATTTCCTGGCTTTGCAAGGCTGTGGCAGCTTTTCTGTGCTGTTGTGGAGAGTCCTTGCATCACCTCCTCTACTGTTGGAGCACTGCCCTTACATGCACTCTGCCTCCCCCCCATTATTGTGGAGAGAAGTTATTCAGGTAACAGGTGCATCATAGCATATTCCCTTCACCAGTGATAATGAAAGCCGAAACACTTGAAAAAAGTTGTTGTTACTTTCTGCTGGTCATGCATATGAGCACCACAAACACTGGCAGCATTTTTTCACTGTCAGTGTTTTCTTAATTACTTAAACAACCTGAAACTTGCTTTGCTTCTTTCCTATAATTTATAAACACGGTCACAGCCCAAAGCCAGACTGTCTTTGTAGCATCAGTGTTTAGTAGAAAAGATCTACCTGGAGGCTTGAAAAAACAGACACAATTGTCATCAGTCTAATCTTACAGAAGTCTTCAGTCATTTTTACAGTAGTGTCTTGGCCTTTGTCAATCCAGTACCACAATTCTGGTTCAGAGGTTACCTCAACTTTATAACTCATGATTAAGGATTACATCACTATCATCTCTGTTGCAAAGTATTCACATAAGTAGAAAAAAGACAAGTTTTCCACACATTGCTTTGGTCTATTTCTCTATGTTCACACAATGTAGTTAAAACACCTGGTTGAGATTAAGGTCTTTCAAAAAGTGAGCTGCATGATGACAGTGAAGCTACACTTTTAGCTAAGGAATGATCTGCAAGAGTATCTGTTCATACTGATCACTGGGATCAAACATCATATGTCTCCTTTGAGAACCCAACTAAAAATAGCCTAACGGGGTGCTCAGGCTGACAAAAATAAAGAAACACCAACATCCTTATACATGGAAAGATAATGAAAAATAAATAATAATAAAAGCATGAAATATTTAGCTTTCTATTTGCATCAGTTAAAAGTGTAAAGCAATAATGAAATAAAAACTATTTACTTTCATCGCCCTTACCCTGTGGCTCACAGCAACTGTGATAATGTCTTGCAGTGTGCATGACACCATGCTTCTGCTCATTATACATAACTAATGAGAGTGATACCCACGCTAAACTTTCTGTTGCTAATTCTAATAGCCTGGCTTGATTTGTACGTACAAATATCTTTGCACATATTTTTTTACTACAGTTCCTCTCAGTCAATCACTAAGTAAACAGAGATCTTCATCAAGACAGCTTGTATTTATCACACTTCATATACTTAAATCATATGCCACCCAATTAGGTAAAGTCCAAGGAAATTCTTGATTGATTTTGAAGGTAACCGTATGGTTAGCTAGCAAGTCAGCAGAAATTAAAGTCATTACTAAATCCACATTTATCTAATTACAATTAAATGCTATTGTCTTAATGCTTGTTTTTTTTGTTGTCTTCAGTTGGCTTAAAATGGCAAGGGAAATTCACCCATCACTGTTTGCAGTATAATCAAAGCATAGTAACATGCTGTCAAAGGGCACAAATCCCAAAATATTTCAGAGTCTCTTCTGACAGCTAGGGTGAAATAAAACATGACTACAACACTATGTCTTTCTATATATTTTATTGCAAATCTAAGAAATGAAACAAAATAGACCATACAACAACCTCCTTAATTGCCTCTACTCTCTTTTCTACCTTATAAAAATAGGAAATGCTAACACTAAACTTAAAATATATTCAAGGAGTTTTGTTACAGTTGTAAAAGAAAACTCTCAGAAATGATTTATTTTTTACAGTTGATACTTTGATATGTTCTATATTGGCATGATCATGATCATATACTCATTTTGCACAGTTTCTTTTCCTGGCAAAGCAAGGAATGCTCTGTGGGTATGAATGTGGATCACTGAGTGAAGGATGCTGTCACCTGTTAGGTCAGTGTTCTAAGCAAAGTGGATGTTATCAGAAGAACTTTTTGTAATTAATTATGTAGAAATAATGTAGAAATAGATTCTAGATCCTATTATAGAATTTCTAGAGGATATTGTACATCCCTTAAATCCTGTTTCTCACAGCTGGCTTAGTCTTGTAAAAATATATCACACTGGATTTTTGATTTGTGGTCCTTTTAACTCTAGCTAGGCGCTTAAAATTCTCAAATCAATATTTTTATCTGTGAGGTAGGTAAAAGGGAAGACTGACCTCTTCACTAGAATGCAGATGGATAGGCAGGTGCTACTGATATGAGAAGACAAGAAGGGAATGGAGAAGGAAACAGAGACAGTTCATGTTTTGCTGCCAGGTCAACAAAATCAAAAAGGCAGAATTCTGAAATAAGGAGTACATTGAAATGATCTTTTGGTATACAAGCAATGGAACACAACTGAACAATTAGGAAAATATACTCTAAAAATCATTTTATAACCAAATATGTAGCTTCAGCAGAGTATGTAACTCTTACTGCATCTGTTATTTCAGGGGTTGGGTGGAAACGTAAGTTCAAATGTGAATAAAAATTTGCAGATAGTTTGTGCCATACAACTCACAGGATACAGCAACTTCCAATTTCTTTTCTGGTTCTGAATTCCCTTAATTCTGATTCCGAATTGGATAGGTATTCTTAATTATTATATAAAATGAGTCTATGCAAAAAGAATGTTTTATTTCTGGTTGTTCCCTTTCTTAACAAAATAATTACTTCTATTATTTTCATTGTAATGAAAAAGAGGGAAAGCACAAATGACAGGGAAACATCACAGTTCGGTAAAGCCGCAATGACATTCCTGTTTGCTCTGAATAATTTGAACTTTGTGCTTCCTTTTTTTTTTTTTTTTTTTTTTTTTTTAGTTTGTTTAATAATTAGAGTAGAAGCAACAAGGGAAGCATAAGATGCCCTGAGGTAGAAAATGTCTATTGATTTACTGGACATTTTAATGCTTTTCTTGTATCTGTACAAAAGAGAATTTCACAAAACCCTTCCCAATAACACTCGGGATCCTGATATAAGTAAAAAAAACAACCAAAGGATACCTGGATCATGCAGAGCTTCCTTTGGAATCTGATCTCTGCAATATAGAAATAAAGGATTTGCAGCTTTTGAAAATACAATGTGCACTTGTGCTCTTACATGTTAAACATTAACAGATGGATATTAATTACATCATTTGGAAGCAAAGCAAAAGATGAGATATTGTATGAGCCTAAAAAATAAAATCAAATATATTTCTAAAATCATAAGAAAACAGCTTAACATGCAAAAAAAAAAAAAAAAAAAAAAAAAAGAGGAATGAATACAGTAACAATAACAAAAACAGTAATATTAGCTGGTGTCTGCTGTCCTAAGCAGGCTGTTCTTGTGCTTTTAGGATGCCCCTCAGAATTAAACGCAGGATATATGCTGTTTCATATGCAGCAGTGGACAGAGTTGGGTTGTATTTCAAAAAACATAGTGAACAGCGAGCACAACTCACTGCTATTCACACTACATAGCGTACTTCTGAACAGCCAGCTTATAGAAGTTGCAGGTGCAATTATAACTCATTTTTAGCTGGATTTCTTCACTCTGAATAAAACCCTGCACGTTTTCTCTAAGTTCTGTCTCTCCAAATAATGCCACACAAGAAAAAAGAAAAATCCCTGACCCTTACTATCTCCTATGTAGCTGCATAAGAGCAAACAAAAAAAGTAAAAAAATTAAAAAAAAAGGATATTTTAAAACTAGTTATACCTTTGAGAACTGGCACTAGTGTGGTACCAACTAATCTCAAAGAGGCTTTTACTTACTAGTCTGTGTAGCTCTAACATGTCAAATTCCACTTTGAGGAAAGACAAGCTTACTGTGCTGTACAACATCTGTTTGGCATCACTGAAGTTACCAGGACGTCACACTGATTTGAGGGTTATTTGATGAATAAAATTCTGATATCTTGTTTTTAAAAGCAGCATAATAAAGTACTATGAAACTAACCTGATAGCTACAAATTCATGAACAAATCAACATTCTGCCAGGGTTCCCTTCTTGCTGCGCATACCACCAGGATACCGGGGCCAAGATGAATACATGTAATCTCACCCTTGCAAAGGAGAATAGTTCAAAGTGCATCACACAGTGTGGTTAATATTCAAAACTTGCCCTGCAGACTTGTTTTTGTATTGGTTGATGAGATGAAATCAAGAGGCTACTTGCTGTAGGTTAGGTTTGGCTTTGATGACACATAATTCGTAATGAACCATTCTATTTAATTTATCAAAGACTAGATTTATGTATCAGAACACCATTTTGGTAGCCATTATAAATTTCATTCATTAAGTACTTTAAGTTAGCTTTGCAAGAGTGATTACTTTAGTATTGTCCACTGAATTCTTAAGCTTATTTTAACTGATATCCACGGTACTAGAATCTGTCCTACAATAGTAACTAAGGTGATACTATTCTTGCCTTTTTTAATTATTAGAGGTCTTTTAAGTTGTAGTGAGAAAGACTACAAGGATATTCTGTGCAGAGTGTTACAAGACGGAAAGGTACAGAATCAAAGTCTTGCCTACGGGCACCAAGGCCCCTTGTTACAGCAGTTCTTTTTACCTGCACAATTAGAATACTTGTTTGAGTCTGATAAGATTTCAGTGCATATGGCATTTATTTCTATTTTATATTTATATCCTGTGACAGCACTATTCATATGGAAAGCACAGGGCTAATTTACTCATGCTCTAATACGACTAAGTCGGTTGATGTCTCTTGTGATAAACTGTACATTAAATTTTTTTCCCTTGTGTAAGGTTATAATTATACCAGTGAGAGAGGACATTGCTAGGATCTTTCAAGATAAAGTAAGATGCTTACTATGTCTAAGTGTGCTTTGAGAAAAAAAAATAATTTTAAACTGGAAAGAGATGAAGGACAAAGAAAATGTCGAACACATTCACAACTGTAGACCTATTCATCTTCTACAAAGCACTGTATCTACATATAATAAAAATGGACTTTGATCATCACAAAGTAGTTTTTGGTTATGTGAAAGTACACGTTCTAATAGCATGTTCATAAAAGGATATAATAGAAAGTAAGCCTCTTATGTTAAAAAATTCTGCCAATATAAAGAAGAAGTGAAACAAAAGATTATGTTAGTTACTATTTTTTATCAGTTGCTGTGGTAGGCCTTTAATTGTCACAGACAAGATGACAGAAACTAGCAGTTTTTTGGAATATATATATTCTAAAGCCATTAGGGATCCCAAGCTTCATTAAAAAGAAAAATCTCATTAAAGAATTTTCAATTTTTAGGCAGAAAGCATATCCTAAAGCAATATTTTGATTTAAGTCTGTGATGCACAGGTGAATTAAATGTACCTAGAAGAATGACTGGGAAATTCCTTCAGGAGTGAAAACACCAGGGTAATGTTTAACAAGCTGTGATGGTCTGCTTAGGTAGCTTACATACACAAGTATCTTTCTACAAAGACATGGCTAGAATGCATGGATGAGGATAGCCCAAAGAAGGTGAGAGCTTTGATGCCTCAAAGACTGAGAAGCACAGATAAAAATGAGAATGGCAGAAAGAATGGGTGATAAGCAGTGGAGAAAGGAGCACCCAAATTCTACAGTCATTACAAAATGCTTTACACAGCTCCATGTGGAAACAAACTCCTAGAAAAGTTATATTAGCCTTGGAAGAAAGCAGAGATACCAAAAGGAGTGAACTGAAAAACGTGCAAAGACCAACAGAGGAACCGCAAATCAAGAAGTCTTAATCCTTTCAGTATTCAGAGATAGGATTTGCTGTCAGCATTTAATCTTCATCACCTCATCTTAGAATCTGAAAGTAATGGAATAGGGTGAATATTGCAGAGTCTCCCAAGTTACTTTTTGGATACTTTTCCAAAGGTAGGCTTGCATAGGTCTTGGTGTCTTATCCAAAGCTGCTACCACAGCCACTGAAAGAATAAAACCCCTTTTCTATCCTACAGATACAAACATAAAAGTTTTCTGTGGAAATATATTTGCATAAATGCTTACTTCTTTGATGATTTTTGAGTATCTGTGATCTAGCAAATTTTCAACAAAATAATTACAGGAATGCTGGTGCCTGCATAAATTCCTGTTTACTTAGAAGTCAGCAGGCAGCCTCCAGATTCAAATTCAGCACATCCCTGAACACATGATGTATGTTAAGGGATCAGAATCAAATCAAAGTTCTAAGTCGTAGAATCAGAAATGGCTAAACAAGCCATGTCTCTTTATCCCTCAAGTTAGCAAGAACGTGTTTTAATAATCCAAGACTGAATGCAACATTATAGAAAACAGATTTCATTTTGTGGGAAAAGAAAGTTTTACATACATTTATATTGTTTGCTGATGGAAAGCTACTTATGCATAGTTTTGATGTTTATAAAGTACGGCTTTAAACTTCTGCAGTTGTCTTTTTAATAAGCTTTAAATGAATAAAACACATTTTGCTACTACAGTAGAGTGTAAGCTCCCTAAATCATTACAGCCCTTAGAGAAATCTGAAAGAAAAACTAGATCTGCAAGTTCTGTTTTATTTACAGTATAATTAAGGTAATTATAGTAGTTGGTAAAGCAGTATACCTTCTATAATACCATACCCAAAGTGAGATCTTGGATAAATAGTAGCTATTTGTTTTCCTGACTGGATACATTATTTATTTCTACAAGCTATTGATAATCTCACAATTCACAAGAGAAACAAAACCTCAAATGAGTTTGCAAAGGACAGCAATAAATAGTCTAAATAAATCAAGTACCCAGGTACAGGTTCAGTGAATATTTCTTCTATATAACAATACTATTGCATATTTCCACATGCATATATAAAAATACTTAAATTTTTTAAATACTACTCCTGTGCAAATCTGTAACAGTAATTTTGTATGCACTTGTATCACAGAAATAATTCTCATATTTTGTTTGCCTTTTCTAGAATGATTACATCTCTGGAACAAAGCTGTATTTTTTTTCAAGTAATTAAACATATTAGCATCAAACACACCCTCATATGATAGCAGACTCACACCTCCGGAGATGAGTCAAGGTATGAAGGTTTTCAGTGTCTAACAAAAATTTACAGAGAACTTGCCATGTATCATGTATCTAGTCATTATCAAACTAGAGTATTTAAAAGGCTGCAGTAATTCCCTAGCCCTACTCCCTAGCTGCAATAATACAGCTAAGGGCTGACAGTGTGTGCTGCCTTTTGGCAGCCATTAGGCTCCAACAATCTTAAAATTCTACACATCAAATAAAATAAGTGCATCCATTTTACAGAGCAACTTGTCAAATATTCAACTGAATTTTCCTCAAACTGAAGATGTTAGTTGTTTTCTGGGTTGCAGAATGAGCAACAACACATAGATGAAATAAACAAACAATTAAATGAGCCCTCTTTTTTCACCACCCCTATGGAAATGCTATAGTCTCTTCAGTAGTTATTTGATTCTAATTCAAAAACTAATCTGAATACTTGATAAAATCTCTGACAGCAGCATCTATTGAGAATCAAAACAGAATATTCCACAATATTTCCCCTTTAAAATAAATCTGACTATTAAGATTTGACAGAAATATATATTTTTTAGAAAGTATTACAGAAGTTGACCATATGTGTTCTCATTTTGAACAGGTATTACTTAACAAAGAAAAACATTTCTGCCTTTGAATTGTTGAATCAAAAATATGAGAATTTATTAACTGTGAAATACCATTTTTAACCCATTATTTTTATCACCACTGCAGTCAGTGCTTCTTTCTTTATTTACTACCTTTAAAATCTCAGACTTGGAGGAAATTAAACCTAAGTTCTATTCAGAATGTGTTCACAAACATAGGCCATGAAGAAGCTGATGCAATTTTTATCAATTCCTTTTTTAAAGCTGAACAAACAAACAAGACAGGGTTGATTTTCCAGGTTCTCGAGAGTTCAAGGCAAAACAGCACTATCTTTTTTAAAGGAATATCAAGGAGCAATGCACACTTTAAAATGAGTTTTGAGTTGATTCTGTTACTTGCAGATCTCAATTCAGTTTAGTTTTTTCTTGAGTCTCCCAGCTGTCAGCGTTAAGTACAAGGACCAAAGTTGTATCAGTGTATCCATAGACCACCTCTACTCTTTAAGGCTATTGATAAAGTTACTACAGTAGAAAAATCTTCAGTTTCTCTGTATTTTTAAAATGCTCCTTCACTCCTCTACAAGAATTGCACACAGAACAGCACAGGAAGCATAAAACCTGAACTAGCGTGTTATTCTCAGTACACAGGACTGATGTTTTCTCACATTATCCATTCCCACAAAAAACTTCATCTGTACATCTTTAAGCCTTAAATGTCTTTTAAGTTTACATTATTTCAGTGACATTAATATGTGAGGTCACTTACTATCAAGCAACACTGCCTGTTTGACTACAGGCTGAGAACTGAACAATATAAAATAATGTTCTGTGCCACAAAAGACAGGTCCTTAAGTACCCAAATAAACACAATTAAGAAACCTTCTGAAAAAAAAGAATTTACCAGATGGAGGAGACAAGAAACATTTACTGCGTAGTACCTAAGAACCCATTCTTCGTTTTCAGAAAGTAATACCTTTCTTATTAAGTAGTAGAAGAAATGTTGGCAGAGAATATTCTGCTAGCAGATGGTACTTAAGTTGGAATTAAATACAGCAATAGTATCGCATTTGGACACCATTCAAGAATGAATGCTGTACAAGAAATGACTAAGTAAGCCAGGACTTGTCAGGCTGGAAAAGAGATGACTGAGGGGGAAAATGTGATAGAAGCTCATATGCATGGATAGAGATTAATTGTCCAACTTCTTTTCTGATAAAAACAACCCTAACAACCAGAGGGCATAAAACAAAGTTAGCAGGCAACATGTTCTGCATTTAAAATAAGTGTTTAGGTGAGGGTTACTAGATGCAGAACAGACATGTCTGGCTCAGGAAGCCTGAAACAGCTTACAATTTGCCATGGCCCAGTGTTAGAAAAATGGCAGTTTACAGAATATAATGCACCTAAGGAATGCCAGCAAAAATCATGTCAAGTGAAAATACTGTTAGCACGCTTAGGAATCTCATAATGAGTAAGCCACATTCTGCACATTTCTAGAAAGCTATTTTATGTCTGAATTATTAATGTCAGGCTGTATTTTTGTGTTATAGCTCTATGACTTCAGATTTGTTTAATTCTGCTGCTGATTCTAATTGCTCAGATTAAATTAGAGTCAAGTCAAAAGTGGTATACACCGGTACAATGTATGATCTGGCACCATAATTTGCCATTTGCAATGCAAATGATCACCCTGTATATACTGACCCTATTTATCATTTAAATGAAGAATTTTCATAATCATTCATCCCAAAAGCTCTTCTCAGACCTTAAGTAATTTTTGCCATTCCTTCACTACATGTTCTTCAAATTTATTTTACACATTTTTTTCATTGTTGACACTTGTGCTTTATCTGAATGGCACACCTTTACTAATCAAAAATGACTCAACATTACTGAAACTTACATCTAAACATAAGAATCCCAAGGATGATGATGCTTTTCTGTCACATTTTAAAAGAAATGTAGACACTCCCAATCATCTTTGAAAACTGTTGTTGTTATTGTCGTTTTCTAATGCTACTGCTGTAAATTCTCATTTATTGAACACTGGCCTATCAATAGGTTCGGGTCATGGATTCTGCTTGCAAACTCCATGAATCACTGTCAGCTGTTCTGCAATGAAGTCAATGGAGCTAAAATTCCACACTAAAGCAACAGTTTCCTTTGCTGTTGTCTTAAATTCCCTGAACAGGCAGATGATTAGGATTCAGATTTTGCAGGTGAAAAAAAAACAAAAAACAAAACGTGATCCCATTTCATTACAAGAAGTCAAATCCTGCTTTTTGCTTAAGAACATCAGACCAAGTTGTAAATATTCTAGCAGCTGCCTTTGTGTGGCAGAACAGAATTTCGCCGGTTGGTGATAAGCAGTACAACTCTGGATAAAGTGACAAAGCTGTAAACATCTATTTCCATGGAATTACACTCATACACTTCTAAACCTGTTCATGTTTCACTGAAGCTTACAAGACGTAGATGGAAATCAAAATAAATTCATTCTGGAATCTTCAAGCATAGAGGAAATGCACTCAAATAAGTTCTCAGATGAAGGAAAACCAGTAAATTGTGAACTGTATTCTCGATGAAATATTTATTCAATATAATCATAGATGAACTTACATGGGAGCACAATTCCTACCATACGTGCAAGCGATTCATTTTGTGTACTTTGTTGTGACCTGTGGCAATGTTGAAACAGCTTAACATTATGAAAACTGATTTATTTCAGGATCAGACAATTTATATAGAATCTAACCTTGCTATGCAGGTAAAAGTACTTGCCCTTGGCTATTACTTAGCCTGACCACAGGGCTTTCTTGAAACAGCAAATGCTTTATAAGTGTCAGCTCATGGCTAAATCAATGTTTATGCATGATGTACCTTTGAATAGCAAACACTTGCTGCCTGCGAGCTAAACAATGTTTTTATCTGTTTGCCTATTTCTGGTCCTTCAACCACAGCACAGGGTGTTGCAAATCGCATTTAGTAACAATTATCTGCTGGAATTTCACTACGAGGAAAGTAGCATGATTAATGAAAAGTGACACACAGAGATTACTTCGCTACGCTAGTCTCCTTGGTGAGCGGGTAACTCTGTTGAACTGAAGCCTGACCTTTGCTACTTTTAACGAGGTCAACGTGAATGCTAAAAGCTTGAAAGATTAGCCACTACACATGTTTCAGTATTACTTAATGATACTGCCACTAACAAGCTGCAGGTAGCCAATTAAATATAACGATACAGTTTTCACCTTTGAAATAAAGGCTGAGTAAAAAAAAACCAAAAGATGTTATCGCTTGCTGTCAAGGATTTTAAAATATAACCCCAGAAATCTTACTAGAGCATGTTTTCCTTCCACATATATAATTAAGAGCCTAAATTTGGGTAAGCCAAATTGTCAAGCTGTTAAGAGGCAAATCTTGTGTTCAAGAAACTTCTAGATGTTGTACTGAGAAACATGGCTTAGTGGGAAATACTGGTGATAGGTGGACAGTTGGACTGGATGATCTTAGAGTTCTTTTCCACTCTTGGTGATTCTGATTCTATGACTGTGCACTGAACTCATCCCTGAATTGTTGCTCAGAAGCTGTAATAACTGCCTCTCATTTATACCCCAGACAACAAAGTGGCTCAATAGACTGCAATCTGCTGGAAAGATGAGCGAGGTTGTTATGAGCTCTGAAGTTTTTTTTAATGTCACTGTGTTGCCACCGAACCAGCACTGTAGTGAAGCAGTGCAAATGTGAGGGAAACCTCAAGGTAAACCTCTGCAAAATGAACCACTAGTCTAACTGCTAGTAAGGTTCAACACATTCTGTGTTTCAGCTTTAGCACTCAATAACTCCCATAGGTAAATGAAACCCAATGAAACTGAGAATGAAAATCTGAAATTTTACACTGAAGTTACAGATTACAGGAAGAAACAAAAACCAAAAAAACAGACACACAGATTGGAGGGGGGATGGGGAGGGGAACACCAGAAAGAAAACAGTTTCAAGATTATTCACAATTGTTTTCACACCTATCAATAAATTTTTGTTCCCTGGGGAACTGCAATTGATCAGGGAGAGTTTTTTGTGCTTTCACTTAGATTAATCTTTCTTAAATAGACAAAATTATCTATCTTGCCACAAATCTTTAAGAAACCTAAACATTTATGTTTCATTTCTGTAACACCAGGCCAAGTACATGAAAAGCTATTTCCAACAGAATGCTGTCAGCTGTATTACTGCATACATACTCGTAGGTTTCTCCTACCAATGTGTATACATTAATGTTCTACACTTCAATTTCAGAGGAGTTAATTACATCATACATAAAATCGAGGACAAAACCAGGAAAAAAAAGTCCAATAAAATCTCTTAACTATAGAAAATGACATATTTTATTTGTACTATACCTCCAAGATTCTTCTCTTGTTGGCAAAGAGGAATAACCCAGCTATTGTCTGTGATGTCTCTACAAATTGCCAGTATGGGAATGGGAATGGAACAGAATCCTAGCAAATAATGTTTAGAGAAGCATTAATTAAATAGAGCATGTGTAAGGCCGAGATCTGAGGCTACAGTACTCATCCCTCCCAGAAAGACTGGAAGAATTAATTTCCATTATCCTCTTGGATAAGAGAAGCAGCAATTGTGCAGAACAAACATGGTATTTGTATCACAGTTCTGTTAAGAACCTGTTCCACTCTGCTTTCAGTAGCAAA
The DNA here is from genome assembly GCA_023055505.1 of Callipepla californica brunnescens. Classification (NCBI taxonomy): domain Eukaryota; kingdom Metazoa; phylum Chordata; class Aves; order Galliformes; family Odontophoridae; genus Callipepla; species Callipepla californica. Next base: position 2,557,848 of record JALIRH010000050.1, on the reverse strand, counting down.
GAACTGTAAGTACCTATAATATAGTATATTGGTAGGAAGACCACTCTCAAATTATCTTTCATACTAGAAAACAATGAGTATAAGATCTTGAACACACCAATTGCAGTATTTACTCTGCATTCATTCATGATTACATTTTTATAGAAGACATATCAAGACAATATCACAACACAGCACTGAACAAAGAAAGAAAGAAAACTTAGAGTTAGAAACGTTACTTATAGCAAGGGTGTAAAATAATCTTTATTCAATAAAACCAAACAGTTCAACAACAAAATTTAACTTCAGTTTAAAAGCTTTCGTATTTTTTTTTATAAGCTCTATGTTTACTGTAAATGAGAACAAATCTTTTCCATTAGCCTGTGAAAAGTCAAAAGGGATTACTACCCAACAAAATACACTTAAAAAATAGAACACTTCCTATAAATGCTTATAAAACATCTGGGGAAATTCATTAGCAAATGTTGTACACTAAGATCCTCAAGTTTTTACTGTTTAATGAGACTAAAAGTAGATTTATTATAAAAAAACATATCTTGAGTTGGTTTGCTTGTAGGAAAAAAAGGGAGGCTGATCATTTCAAACGATTCACCCAGACTTTGACATCAGCCCATCGTTCAGAGGAAGAAGGCATGCAACACTTGCATTTCCCACTACAGGACAGACAGGAACACAAGCAATCAGAAGTTCTGGCAGAGCCTAGCTTTCTGTTTCACTGCCCTAACTCCAGTTGCTAGCACAGGAGAACCACTATGCAGGGTTCTCATAATCTGCCTGTCTACAGACCTTCAGCAATTCATTCAAGCTTCTGGGGAGGTTCTGGCCTCTGAATTATAATTCAAATGGAGAGAAACAGCTCTTGGGGCTCTTACCTCTAGGAGCCCTTCAGGTTCACACTGCCTAAAATCAATGGTAACATCCAGAAAGCTGTGAAGGAGTTCAGGATATCCATCCAAATTTCTAACTCTGATTACTGAATATACATCTAGGTTCCATGTCTTTTTAAATAATTCAACTCAAGTCATTTCCTACTAAACAGTAAAATTTTTCAGATCCCTTTCCATTCAAACCTAGTAAATAAAAATACCAAACCACTAGGACTACCAGTGACCAGAAATCAAGGCATACATCATAATACTGTGTTGTTACCTTAACTAATAACCTTGTTAAACTTTAAGTAAAAGCTTAAAATGGACCATTTATTCCCAAACATACCTCTTTTGAAGTACAAAAATAATTGAAAGCAAATTATAATGGGAACAGTTATAGAATTGTAACATCAATTTCTGCTCCTGAAAAGTCTATTAGGTACTTTTTCTTTTTTTTCTTTTTGTATACTGAAATGCTGGAGTGGAAAATCTTGATCTATAATAAAAACTAACTGTGTATAATAAACACTTACTCAACAATTACTTTTTCTGGAGGACTGCTTGAATACTTTTATTCGAAAAAATTCTACATTGTTGATTGTAACTGTGATAACTTACCTCTTAATACATTTTACAATTTGCACATAATGGTTCCAATGGAACTTGTAAATGACAGTAAATCATAAAATTCATTTTGCTTTGCGTCAGTTCATTCATCCATGCTTCAACTAATCACCTCATTTCAAAATTCAATAAGCCTAAATACCTGGATTTATGATGCTTTGTCAAAATTAACAGGGGAATATCAACAATGTAGAATTAGAAGTCTATTGCAACTTAAAGACAAGCACCTAGTTGAAAACAATTAAAAAGACTCTGCAGCAATAATTATATCCACAGTGTTAGCAAATAAAATAAATTAAAACTGATTTTATTTCTGTTTTGGGAGATTGCAGGAAACACTAAAAAGCTTTAATTCAGTCACTTAAAACAATGAAGTTGTTTTGAAGTAAAACTTTAAAGAGAATGAATTGAGCTTGGAGTACTAAGTATAGTTAATTGCACCTAAAATGTGTGTGTTAGATATATTTTTAAAAGTACACTATTTCTGTTTATTGTTCTACAGTTACTGTGGATATAAAGACTTTTATTCTGATAAGACCATTTGTTTTGTAATAAATAATTCCATGCAATATTATATCTAAAAGGATGCAGTCATCCTATCAAATCAACGAGGAAAAATAAAGTGCAAATAGTATTTCATGAAGATAGTCATGTCTCTGAAACACATTCTCCTTATGAGAACTCAACAGAAGTATACAATCCATTGTTCAAAAAGTAACCACTGCAGAAACATTCATCTATTTGTAAAACACCACTGTAAGCAAACCATAGCTTGGTTACAATTTCTGGAGACTTGCATTCCCGTTCAGTATTAAGCAGAAGCTCAAAACTTATTCACAGATAAAATCTATGACAAATCCAAGTATTTTCTTGTAGAATTTTGCATCCATTTTTTTCACATTCTGTATTTCAGTGACCACATTTAGGAAGCACCAAGTCCATAGGCAAAACTTCGAGCAAAAGAAAATGTGCAGCGAGTAGCATGACGCTTTTATGCTATTTACAGAATGAGCAGAAGATACAATTCCTTTTTGAAAGGATTTTTAAAGCACAGAATTGTTACAGTTAACAAAAGTGTCTACAGCCCTCTGCTGCCACTTTAATTAAGCTCTTTGAAGTAATCAGGTGTAAACTAATTGTAAAAAAAACACTAAGCCATGGCTAAATAATTTTATCACTCATTCCTGTAACACCCAATCCACAAAAGGCTGTTTTTATACAGCATATAAATCTCAAGATCTAGCATTTCTCATGACCTATGCTAGTTCTGCTCTGCGGTTTAGTGGTAAATGATTTCCTTTCACTTTTTGACTTCCTTTTTCTGATCATTACCTCTGAATTTAAATGACTAATACTCTTTAAATGAGTATTTGAATTGCAATGAATGCACGCACATATTGACAAATATTCGCAGATATTATCTAAATATTCTTAGAAAGAATAGAAATAGACTGATATTCCATTCTGTCTCCACTGAACTGTTTCCTAACCTTTAAATAGAAAGAATACAAAGAATACATAAATCAAAGTGCTTTAACGAGATCTATCAAACACTTCAACACTGTTTTTGAGCATAACTATCTGTGGAAATGCCTCGGTGCATAATGTGCTAGGGTTAATCTTCAAATATCAGCTTATGACAAGAGATGACATTCATATCAGGGCTTCCATCAGGCTCTTGTACATTACACCAAGACTAAGATACTGCTGTCCCATTACACACATTTGAGAAAATACCAAAATGTGTAGTTATAATGCATTTCTTCCCAGTTATTTTTTTTTTCTGTGTTGCATTAGCATCTTCCATAGTAAATATATTGATCACTGCAGAAAGATCCCTCTTGAAATCATTTAAACTACCTTTTTAGTGCAAGAAAATACATTCAGGATACATTCAGTTCAAACTCTACGTATATACAGACATATGCAAAAAATGGGAATGCCCTTACAGTGTTTTAAAACTTATGCCCTCTATCCTCTGTTTGAAAGGAACACAAACAAACCAACTAACAAACATATTCTGAGCTTCTTGACTGTTCTTGATGATACGGAGTATCACCTAGATTTCTTTGATGCAGTGGGGTAAAAATTGATATTTGAGCAGTGATGATGCTCAAACAATGGTAAATCATCTCAAAGGGAAAATAACCTTTGTTGCATAATTAAACCTTAAAATTCAAGTCATAGCCAACTGCAGATTCTTAAAGTTTACGTATGAACATTTAAATCAGGAGTAGTGCTCTCTGCTCATGACTTCAGGAACATGTATTGTTATAGGCACCTACTGGTCTTAAAATCTTCAAGTCCTAAATTCCAGGTAGGTATACAAGAAGTTCTGCCACCTACATGAACAGAATTGTGCGCTTTGGCTTGAAGCTGAAGGACTGAGGATGGCAACCTGATTAATGCATGTTTTATTTCTGGTGACAATGAAATGTCCTAAAGAACATAACCTGTCTTGAAAATATCCTCTGGGATAGAAAACACAAGGAATTAAAAGTAGAAGTTTTTCCTTAAAGAAAATGAAATCATCAAGAGGTGGTAAATCTGAATCTTTCAGGGCATTTCTTGGGAAAAAAAGAAAAAAGGAAAAAAAAAAAAAGAAAAAAAAGAAAAATAGAAAGAAACCACCAGCTGGGAAAAGCACTGAAAAGCCACCTATTTGCCATGATTTTTTTAAGCTCTGATTCAGTGGAACATCAGATGTGAAACCTTGCTCTTACACACACATAGGATACTCCCAGTTCAGATTACAGACTTGGCTCTGTATTCATTTGCAAACTTTTTGCTTCATGTAATTTTGTTTTCAGATTCATGCAGTTTCAGATTCTGTTCATAATGTTAAGATGCTTTATACTAGAAAATGTATGCAATTAAGCAGTGGTTAGCAACATAAACAACATTTACACAGGCATGGGAGTTGTCTTATTTCATTCTTTAAAGTCAGCTTCATCTACCATGCAGCTGAATGCAATCTACTGTGGGGCACATCACTGAGCCACTGATGGAGAGAGGCCAAGAAGGATTCAGTGCTGTGAAAAGGAGAACTGGCTTGGAAACAAAAATGATAATCCTTGTGTTTTTCAAAAACTGTCCAGCAACTTCGTTCTCCTGTGATCTCCCGCTCAGTGGCTGATGACATGCTTTCAAATCCCGAGTGCCGCGGTTTCTCCTGACTGCACACATGCACACATTGTCACAGGTTCTCCCTCAGAAAAAGAAGTGTTATCCCATTGTCCATTTTACAACAGGAAATGTTGAAGTCAAGATGCTCAGTGGACCAGGGTGACATTTATGGGTCAAGATGCACATTCAAATGCATGCTGATTTTCACAGCAGGGATGTGAGACACAATGACACCTATAAGCAAACCCCTAAGCACTGGTTCTGAACAAGCTCTTTTTTTTTTTTTTTTTTCCTTTTTTTTCTTTTTTTTTTTTTTTTTTTTGATACAGCCTATCAGTTGGTTCATCTCTGGAGAAAATTTCATTTGGGTGGATTTCAGTAACATGAAAAAAGACTCTGTATTTCTAATCAATTTGAAAAAAAGATCCTGAAATTCTACATGCATTAATTGGACTGCTAAGACATGCTGCACAGTAGAGTCAGACACTTGTTGACCTAGCTTGGGAGATCTCTGCCATTTGGCTGTTAAATCTGTGTCTTGCTGCTCGGTCCTACCCACAAAATGAATTTATCTGATCACTTCATGCTTCTGTAACATATAGACAACTGGTGACATCCAGTGAAAGTCCTGGTTTTCTCCATATTTAGCACTGTTCTGTGAAACTAAGGGATCAGGAAATGGAAAAAAAGTTGTCCTGAAGTATGCATTTTTTTTTTTTTTTTAATTCAAAAGAATTCAAAGAGAATTTTAGGAAAAGAAAACAGTAGCCAAAAGGTTCACAATTTTTGTAGTGAGGGAGAAAACGGTCACTGTCTTCACTTTATGAAAATTTGCTTTGACTGGGTACTTCCTTCATACAAATAAATAAGTAAATAGTTTAAACGTTCAAGTGAAACTGATTTTTTATCATATAAAAAGAATATGTGTTGTTAGTATATGTAACTGGTCAACTTTCTTGTAGAGGAAAAGTGATTAAGGAAATGCTTAAATCTTGATCTTATCTTATGCTTATCCCGCTTCACAGTAGGACAAATCTCCCAGAGCTGATTTTGGAGGATCTGAGTGTGCCAGCTAGCTCAGGATCATTTCTAATTTACCGAAGTCCTATATGAGATGAGGACCTCTGTTTTCTTATTGGCTTCCTGCGAACCATAAGCACTTTTAACAAGCATTAGATGCTTAAAACTTTCCTGAAATTTATCCTCCCACATATTATTTTTTTAAATACAAATCTATTTGGTGTTTTAAAACATTTTCAACTTTTTGCTGATTCAGACGCAGAAATCTCAACAGCTGGTTTTTTGATGCTTTACAGCTTTTGATAACCTTATGAGGCTTTTTATTATCTTTTTTAATGTGAATCTGTGAAGTGACATAGCTGTTATGTGATCATTGCATGTTTTGTCATCACTATGGAAATCATGTTGATTTCTAGTCTGTTTATCAAAAGGTACAGAGGAAAATAACTCACACTTCCTCAAACATCCTCTGGAACATAGTACCATACTTCTAAAAGACATGAACATAAACAGAAAAACCAAAGTAGAAAACAACAAAATGACAAACCTAATTCAAACACTCAAAACTCACAACAAATACAATTTGTATCTTAATTTCAGCAGCATTACTCAACAGTTCCACTTGCATGAACAGAAGAGCTGTATAAGTGTATTTTTCTCTCAACATAGAGACATTAGTAAGACATTCAAATGAGGACCTTATTGTAAGTGGGTGATATCATTATTTTCATGACAAAAAACTTACAGAATATGTCATCTCTCTTTTAAAAATCATTTCATCAGGAAATAAAGGATAATTATGTTGGCAGCATACTTCTTTTCTTTTAATTTTAGGTCCTGCAGGATATTACATGGGAGGTATTGCCAAAGAAATTCTATTACAAATTAGATGATGTTGTATATGCAAACTCTGAAGAATTTTTGTTATAAAAAATATAAACATCTCTGTTTCCATTATATGTAAACTGGAAAGAGGGGGAAAAATAGCTTTAAACATAATTTAATTACAGTAAAAACAAATCCAGTGTGGCATTAGTAAGTTCACAGACTTCACACACACATTTTTAGCAGAACACTGTTGGACATTTGGATCTGGGCTGCTAAGACTTCTGCATAGTGCTTCTTGGTGTTTGAGACATTTCAGCACTTGGCACCAATGAAGTTCAAAAGCCTATTTCTAACAGAAGTCTTTAATGTACCATGGCTGCAGAGAGCAATGAAACTAGTTTGCCCTCACACAGCAAAGGACACGGTGACTCAGAAGACTATGCAAAGTGATTCTACTTGGTTGATTTTCATTTGTCTCCAAAACAAAAACTCTAAATCACTAAAATGTCATGTCAAGTCAGACAAATGTCAATAATTCCCTTGAAACTGTGTTTTAAAAGTTACACCTCATCTGAAAAACACCCATTAACAGATAGAGAAATGTTTATAGAATTAGGATTGCGCTTTGTATTACATGCACCGCCTCATAAAAAAGAGAAAATGTCCTGAAAAATACAAGTGAATTTCTAAAATTGCATTTATTTTTTCTTTTTTCCTAAATTAATGCAGATGGTATCATCACAAGATGCAGACAGCTGCATTTTCAGAGAGACATTTCACCTTGCTTCTCTGTTCACATGAACACTTCCAAAATTATTTTCCTTCACTGATATAGCTTTTTAAAATAGTGGACACATTTTATTTATAAAACATCATGCTGCAGCATAATGAAAATACACTGGTTTCCAGAATAAACTATGGATCTTTCTCCAAATACAAGAGCTATTCCTAGATTGTAGTTGTCATAGACGTGTGGACCACCACTGGTCCATTCCATCAGATATTTGTCTATTTTGTAGTTTAAAAGAAAAGATAAAAGGAAGTTTGGTGAACCTTTCTGACAGAGAACACAATCTTCCAAACCTGTTGTTAGAGCATGTTGCAATATAAAATGCTCAGAACAGCTGTATAAGCTTTTTTTTTTATACAAAATCAGCATATTGTTAGTATCTGGTCTGGTGTGACACCTTATAATGGGTTCCATGTCCATGTGGGATAATAATGGAGCATTTCTTTGTTTTAAATAAGGACACTTAAATGTTATGTATTTCAGTAAGTTAAAGGAGGCAAAGAATAGCTCTTAGTGAAGTCTTTACATCCTAAGATTCAGAGAGGAGTACTTGCAACACTTCCTTCTTGCTTTTTATTCTTCCTTGAAAGGTAACAGAAGTAACTGTACTTCTGAGTAAGAATCTGTTTCTGGTCCCATCTATTCCCCAAAATTGCTTTTTTTTTTTTCTTTCTTTCTTTTTTTTTTTTTCTTTTACCCTCCTACACTCAAGAGAGTTTTGAGAACAGAGAGGTACCAATCAAGTTCTGGTGTCCCCAACTGCAGGCAGCAGATAAGGGAAAGAATGATGTTAAGCTTAGGGTCAGCACTTGTTTCGCCTTCGCTTAGACAGAAACAAACACCAAATCAAGCCCCAAATCTACAAGTAGAGGGATGAGGTTAAGTGAAATAATACCACCAGTATAAGAAAAATTTTCAAAGCAAGTCATGAACAGCTGGAGGAAATACCTGCCGAGATCAGCAGGTCTGTTTTCCCCACCTTCTCTCTCCCTCAAGTGCCCACACAGTACTAAGAAATGGGCATGCAGACATCAGATGCTTTAATGTCACACAGGCTGCCCATCTCTTGTGGGCACGGCTAACAGCCAGGGTGGTATGTGACCCCTGCTTGCACTCACGGCATTCCAGGCAACTGTTAGTTGCTCTTAGCAGCATAGCAGTGCATACAGATACTGATGGACAGATTTATGTCAAATTATGATGTAAGTGACATGTCACAGAACAGTCCCATTAGCTCAAGAAAATCTTTTTTTTTTTTTTTTTTTTTTCCTAGGAACAGCATCTGGGTTACATTTAGAGAAAGACAAGCTCTGTATTGCTGTTATTAGACTTAATGATTTGGAAACCATAAACTACAGAACTAATGAGAGAAATGGGTATGTGTGAGTGCAAGCATGCTTGCCGGTAAGTTTTCTTTGAGGTGAGCAGGAAGATGAGCTTGATTTGTGGACTTATGAGTATAAACCATGGTGTCAAGTTAGTATCCATCTAACCTGCACATTGCCATTATTTTCTTGTACAGCACCTTTCTGGCAGTAATACACATTCAGGAGCTCTTCCTAATCACATTTCTATTTGTAAGGAATTTCCTCAACCAAATGAATGCATTTATTTAATACACACAGGTTCAACAAATATATCAAATATATATATATATATATTTTTTTTTTTGACGGTTATTTTATTTTTCACCTCACCATGTTTAGCCTGCACACGCCTAAAAGAAATACCAAGCTCCCCTTGTCTTCCGTTCAAATCTTCTCCACCAATTTCTGCATTTCTGCTTTGAACAGCAGTTACGAGCCAAAAATTTTTGAAAATATAAAAACAAAATAACATTCTGATATGGTTAGCAAGCACAGTGGCTGGGGCTGGTGTAACATTAAGCTATGCCAGTGTATTACATCTGAGGTGCATTTCCTCAATAACTGCAGTGGGATACCAGAGAATAATGGAATCATAGAATGGCTTAAGCTGGAAGGGACCCTAAAGATCATCCAGTTCCAATCCCCCTGCCATGGTTGCCTCCCACTGGGCCAGGTTGCCTAGGGCCCCATCCAACCTGGTTTTAAACACCTTCAGGGATGGGGCACCCACATCTCTCTGGGCAGCCAGAGCCAGGGCTTCACCACCTTCTGAGTAAAGAGTTTCCTCATAACATCTCACCTAAATCTCCTTTCTTTTAGTTTGAAACCATTCTCCCTTGTCCTATCACTATCAGGCCATGTAGGAAGTCTATCTCATTCCAGTTTATAAGCTCTCAAGTGCTGGAAGGCCTCAATGATGTCTCTCAGGAGCGTTCTCTTCTCCAAGTTAAACAAGGCCAGCTCCCTCAACATTTCCTCAGAGGAGAGATGCTCCTGCCCTCTGATAATCTCTGTGGCTCTCTGGACCCATTCCAACAGCTTCAATGTCTTTACAGAAGTTACTATACTGTTTTTTAAAATCCATTCTGACTATACCTTTATTCTCTGATCTATATGCCACTAGTACATAGAAAAACAACCCGAACAAATTACACTTACATGTTTTCTTTCCCTACTACAATCCTTTCCTTGTTACAACACTGGCAATTCCTCCTGCCAGGCAGGGCTCTGCCCATGCTGTATTAGATTTTCTGGCTGCAGACTTCTGGTGAAAATATGCTGATCTCCTGGCACAACTCTTGTCAGGATCTCTTTGTTGGATGAGCAAATGCAAGACAACACCTTTCAGGTATGTTTCATTCTGAAAGGTCTACCATCCAAAATCTGCTACGGACAGGGGCTCCACAGAAAGCCCTGCACATAAGAAGTGTTTGAACTGCCACAGAACTGTTTCTCCTTAATCTAAGGCTTAGACGGAACTTACAAAGAGCACATTCTCTTCTGGACATGCCTGTAATTCCCATTATCATCAATGGGGGTTATAAGCAAGTAAGAACAAAGAATAAACCCTTGTGCGTTAGCACTGCCCCTGTTTAACAGTGTCTAAATCAATATCAATGATTTGACAGTTTTACTTTCAATATATTCTGACTCATTTGAAATTCAGTTTGCACTTAACTAATGAAAGAGTACATTTTAATCCTCCTAACGAAAGGATATAAAACAGCCATCGGAACCTGAGCCAAAACTGACAGTCAATGGGAAACTTTCACTCGACTTCAGAGAACTTTGGAATGCTCCCTTAATGAATAACACACAGTTCAGCCCCACTGAAGAGAAGAAGTTTACACCCAGAACTCGATGCCTTTCTGATTCTGAAACTGGCAAAACACAGCTGCTACTTTAAAGGGAACTTTTCCATAGACTCTGTTGCAGACAGAAAATATACTGATGGAACTTAGAAATTCCACTGTTTCTTTCCAATGTCTTGTGTCCAAGACAATCCTTATTATATTGCTACAAAGTATAGTAAGTATCAGGATGGAATGGAAAAAGAAAGACTGTGGAACAGAAAGCTATGTTTTAAGACACTTGCACATGGAATGTTGGATTTTTTTCCCGATACAAATTGTTTTCCAAATTGCCACAGAATAAATAAATAAATAAATAAATAATGACATGAGTGAGATTAGAATGTTAGAACAGATTTGCAGCCCAAAGACTCTTCCACTGACTCAAGAGGAACTCTCTGTCTTTTTGGATATCAGCAGATACAGCTATTACAGGTAGAACAGTGGCTAAAATATTCTGCAAATTCTATACAGACATAGTGCTAAATAGATACCCCAACATCTTTTGGTACACAGACAATAGTTCTTAAATTTCAGTGGTAATCATACTTGTAAGCAGTAGCATTCTTGTTATTTGATGACTTGTAGCAATTTTTTTAAATAAAAGTACTGTATTGATGAAGTTCACTGTCTGTGAAAGAAAATACTTTTTTAAAATAGCAGTTACCAATTTAAGCCTCCAAAATGTAGCTCAGTTCAATCCAGTTTTAGTAACTGCTTCATTCCTTTAGAATTATTTTATTCTGAACATTCATTTTCATAGAGAACATTGCCTACACATGTTAGGAGATCGCTGCCTATAAATTATGTACAACAGAAATAGTGGTGTATAATAGCTCTACTTAAATAAATATGTATTATTTATAGTGTCACAGGTGAAGTATTAAAGGAAATTATATAGTCTGCCAAGAATCTTATTGTAAAAATAACTTCTCCAAAATGCTGAACATGTGTAGTGTAGGTTTTTTGGTTTTTTTTTTTTTTCCCTGCTATTTTAATATTTTTAGTAAAATTGTAATAAAATATTTCAAAATAAACACTGCATTATTAATGCACTACTTACTCGCCCTAGGGCAGCTCTGGCATAAATCCGTCGTTTAAATTCTGTGCTCTTCTTACTTTACATACAATAGAGCTACTCCTGATCTCATTTATATCACCTTTTTACTTGCTGGAACTTCACAGACATTAGAGAAACTACTTCTGATGCGTACCAGGTGACACAACAGACAAATGAGGCACCACTTTTCTGAATCAGGCTCTCTGTTGTGTTTTTATTTCTAATTCAGTGCTGAGAGCTGAAGTGAGACACACAGCATTTAATGTTCTAAAATGAACTCCAATCAATAACTTCGCCCTATATTTCTACTGAAAACCATACCAGTGCTGCAACAAAGCAAGGCACTTTCTCTAGCACCGCTGGTATTTCGCAGAAAGAAAATGTATCCTGATTAATTTATCTCTAATTACACAAATTCTTTATACTTTCAACACTTGTCACTGCTTGTGATAAGACAACAGGATCAATCAATTGAAAATGGGACTAAAGTACACGGTTCTTAAATTACATTATAGATCTCCTTCCTGTTCAGAAGGGATTAATGTATCACTATCACTTTGTAGTTTGGGGCACTAATAATCTTGAACCATCAGGAAAGAAAACACAGCAACAAATTGGTTGCTTTCTTCAGCTGTTGTCACAATGTTGAAATTAAAAGAGAAAACTTAGGAACCACTCCTGCCCCCAGCCTTCGCATAGGTATTTACATACGTTCATTAAAAATACTTGCTCGTTAATTGAAAGTGCAGAATGCTTCCTTTATTCAAGTAGTATAAATCTATGTATTCAATCAGTTTACTTGGAGAATTAGAACACTCATACATCAGCTCACAGAGCACTTATAACTTTCCACAAATTTTATATGAAAAAAAAAATGCAACGTAATGTTTTAGTTAATAAGCTACAGACTTAGAAGCATCAAAGCCGTACAGAGATGCAGAAGCTAAAGAGTGGAGTGAGGTTTATTTAAAAACATATTTCATTAATTTCTTTCTTGTTGCTACTGCCCTTAAAAATTAAAGATCTGAAGGTCTAATCTGCAGGTACCTCCCCCAAGTTTTTGGCACTTTTATTGGCAACTGAACAAAGTGATGGAAATCAATCCATGCAGAATTGGAGCTGCGCATCTGGAGGTTTCCAGATCTGCCATTTTCAGTGCCCAGCCAATCACTTACTCAGTATCTAAATTTAAAAACATGCTATTGGTTCAAGGTGCCTTATGCTGGTTGCCAACTGCACAGTGAGCCATTTGGTAGTTTTCCATCTTGATTTTCAGAGTCTGGCCTCAATAACTGAGAACAGCATTTTCTGAAGCACATTTGTAATTATACTGTTAGAAGACATAACAACAAATAAGCTCAGACTATCTGTAATGCGTTAGACAATTTTTCAAAGTTGGTCATGCAGGTAAGATGAGTCCTTTGCACTGCCCTCTAGTAAGTCCAGGCAAGATCACATTTTGCTCTGCTCACACCAGCAAATGCCATGCCTTCGTTTTCTGACTACTGCATCCAATTCAGCATTTTTGAATCACTCCAATTAAAATACGTTATTTGAAATGTAGAAAGCCAATGAATGCAGAATACCCGTATAACACCTACTCTAATAACAGTACCAACATTGCTGGTAAGTAAAGAAAATCAGGTTTCCTTGTTCTGGAACAGTCTGCAATTTTATAAGAAAAAAATAAGGTATAAAATGATTATGTCTATAACACTGACCTTATTGTTGCTGAAAAGTGCTGCCTCTCTTATGAAATTTCATCTAGATGTTATGAAAAAAAGGCACATTTTAACCTTTAAACAGCATGAAAACTAGAAGAATTTTATTTGCACACACGTTGGTCTAGTTCCAGGTTTTATACCTGAAATTTTTATGATAGGAGGACATAAATTCAAAATTCCCATTGGAAAACAAACAAACAATCTAATCTACCTATCTTGGGGTACACTGGTTACACTTCAGAGTTTTTTCCATTTCTAATACAAGTTTCATGTAAGTTGGTGACACTACAGGACCAAATTACATTACAAATGATCAGGGAAAATAATTACACTTTATTTTAAGGGCTTATTTTTCTAACAAGTATAAGCACACAGTTTAAACAAGGCAGCAGAGTGCTTGAAGATGTAAAGATCTCTACTTGGATCCATCTACCACAGATTGCCCATATGCCCTCTGTTTACCCAACCCAGTCAGAGACTTTAGCCTCTGCTCCTTGAGGGATCCCACACTGTCCACCTCCTAGTGAGGTCCACAATTCTGTCTCACCCCATGACAGCCACTACACAATCCTTTGCCTGCCACTCGTGTACACTGCTGTGATCCCTCTGTAATGCCATGGAATCTTGTCTTCCCCTTGCTCCCTCACTGTCTTTATTTCCATTCCTCTTTTCCCCCAGGTTGCTTGCTTCTTCACACAGCCAGGAAGCAGAAAGCACTATTATCTTCTATTGTACATTCCACCGCACTCCCATTCTCATCCTGCCTTCAATTATGCTATATATAGAGCTGGTGTCCCACTACCAACACATCTTTTTCTTCAGCATGACAAAAATCAATTCAGAAAATGGGGAAAACTGATGGCTGCTATGTTGAGAAGCCGTGAAAGAGTGCTACTGAGTGCTCTGAAGCACTCACAGTACTTCAGGATACAGCTCTGCTATACTAGAAACAGAAACCCACATCTGTGACCTCTTTTCCTTCTTCTTTCATTTATTGAACAAGAAGGTTCTGTTCACTGACACCTAGAACATTTCCTGAATCGTAGAGCAGATCAGAAATTACCTTCTAAAATACCCAGAGAAGCATGCAGTTGATTCAAGTACAAATTCATCCAAATAACCAAGCTGGAAAGACATGCTGAAAAATGATGATACTGCCAGTCTTGCAATAAAATGAAAGCTGAATAAATAAATGAATGCCTTTCTTTATTTTACTTCCTATGGTTGTAAATACAGCTTAGGTAAGATATTTATCTGCATGTGCTTTCCTGTTCACAAGTCATTTCCAATCCTTTAAGCATGTTAGCGAATTATTTTATTGAACCTTATGTATATGATAAAACAAAAATGATATTTGGAAATATGCAACACCTGTTACAAAGAAAGACTGAGTACAATTTGGGAACAGTAAGCAGTGTTAGCTAGAGAATGTCCTGCTTTCATTCCCTTCGGAGGAGAAGCTGATTTCCCTGTCTTCATGATTATCTCCTACTGTCATCCAAACAATCATTTTTAAAAGCAGCAGGATCCCTGTTAACACAGTAGTGTTAATGTGTTTCAACAGACTGTTCTGTAAGACTGAGAAATTACCTCCTCTCTTTATTTGCCATTCTAAAATTGTAGTAGCTTCTCAGACGGTACAAAACAAAAAATCCCAACAGGATTTTTGTCACTCCTCCACAGTAAGAAGTGGCAAGTGTAAAAATAACTCAACTGACCTATATATACCTTGCTGTACAGAAAACTCAGGATGTTAATAGGGGATCTTGTTTCTTCTCCAAACTGATGATGCCAAGCATCTCTTTACTTTTAGGGTCCTCTTTGCTGAAAAACATAGACTGTCGTAGGATACTGCAAGCCATAGTAGTCTTTCCTTTACACTGTCTGAGGAATACGTGATAACTACTTTGTGGTGTTTGGTAGAAAGAAGAGGAGAGAGGAGAGTTTCACTAAAAATTGAAAGAAATGAATTCATGTACACAGATCTCTTTGCTGAAATAAAGCTGCTAATTGTTTGCTGCCCTATAGACCATGTGGTCTTTCAGTCAGCAGCAAAATGTGGTCTTTATGGAAGATCATCTGAATTAATGAAAACGCACTTTGGAAATTACGACATGATCTGCTACCATCATACAAGAGATGCATTAGAATTCTGAATCGGTGTTTATTGAGCTAAAAAGATGCTTGATCTATAAAAAACAAAAAGCAAAAGCACACAACAGGGCTTTGAGTCTGTGAGGCCACAGTTATAAAGAAAGACAATGCTTAATGAATTATGCATATAAAACAAATGGGAAAGGACACAAAGTAGGTAGGAATCAAAACACTGGAAACATATATGCAAGAATCAACCAAACAAAAGGTTTTTTCTCATGGAAAAGCTTTGCAGCACTTAAATTCTGCAGCACAGAGGCAGATTTCACAATAAAACATGAGAAGTCAAACAGAGAAGGAATTCTAAGCTTCCTTAACATCCAAGAAGGATGAAAGGTTAATGACATAATTTATTAATGTTAACAATAAATCTACGTTTCAGAATGTTCCAAACAAAGTATTATTAAAAGTTTTCTCAGCTATGAATAGAAATCACTGCAGCAAGATGAGGATGAGAGATGAAGATGAGTGCAGTCTGCCTAGCAGCTTTTGGAAATTGATTAGACAATTGGTGGTGCTTTACTCTCCCTGTAAAAGCTCCTCTATAACTAATCAGAAATGATGATGTGAACTGAAAAGTTGGAGAATTAAGCTATTAAATGCCCTCTGAACAATGCTTTATCAGTTTGATAGACACAGAGTAGTTAATAGGGAGTTGAGAGAGCTTTATAAAAAAAGGGATTTAGCTGCCTGATAAAGCACTGCTGCAGAAGTCCTTATTGCTGTGCTGAATGCGGATCAGCATGAAAAGAGACGATTTCCTCCCCTGGTTTTAATATTTTATTAATTAAAAAAAAAAAAAAAATCTTTCTTTGCTTTCATTAAGTATGGAAAAGCTTCATTAATACAGAAACCGCTGCAAGATTCTGGCCCTTATAACACTTCTCCCATGACAGCAATAGTGACATATCAACAATCAGGATTCTGCATCCTAATGGTGGTTTTCAAGCAAGCCTCATAGTTCAGAGGGGGGCAGTAAAAGCTTACGCTATCCCTTTAAGGCTTTCTTGATGTCTTCTGGCATTCTTTTATAATTACAGCTTTTACTGTAAGCACTGTACTGCAGGCATTGTGCCGCTTCTGGGGCCGGCAGAATGATTGGAGAACAGCGTAAATGCCACTTTTTAAACAACTAAACTGCGGAACATTTAACTTTTCTTGTAGAATACAAACGCAGCTAGAGCAAATATGCAATTAACTATCAAAATAAAATGCTGGACTGGGAGATATGGACAATTTCCACACGGCTACATAGCAATAATTCTGTCCCTCTCCATTTCCAAATTCCCTCTGCAGGCTCCGAGTAAAAATCAGATTACACTCACACATTTTTTACAGTTGTCAGAGGTATGTACAGAGGAGAAAAAATATTAAGGAGGAATTTCAAAGACTTTTAAGACTTTTCAAGATTTGGAAGAGAAGAAAAAAAGCCAAAATGTTGGTGCTCTATGCATGAACGTAGCACTTCAACAGGTATGAAGCACACCGAATGAGGATTTACCAGTGAGACAGAAAGGACTGAGCAGATGTGCTTTGTACCAAATGATTTTCATATTTCAATGTGACAAAATAGATGAGCCACATAAAGCTTAATTTCAATCGCAAATTGCAAGCTGGAATAACTTCCAGAATAGTAAACAATTAGCTGCTTTATTTTCTTTTTAATAAGACTAAATTACCAGATAATATCTACTGGCATCAACTTGGCTAATAAAAATCTGTTTAATAGGATTTGCCATTTTTCCAGTTGCTATCATGATCAGCTTTGCGTTTTGATTATCTTTAAACTTTGCCTCAATTTTCTCATAGAAAAGCTCTCAGTAGTAATTGCTTTAACATTTATTCCAGGTCAAGTGGTTAAGTATGAATAATGATGTGTCAAAAATGTACAGTAGTGCTGTCAATAGAGCAATTACCATTTAGCTAGAGATTATTATGGCACAAGAGCACATTAACTGGGCACAGTAAACAGAACAACAAAGAAAGAAGGGGCAAAGGGACCAAACTGTTTTCAGAACCTGCCAGCACTTTGCAGTGTGTGTTACTGACAGATATTAGTTGTTACATAAGAGCAATTAACTCCGCAATGAGCTTTGCTCTGCAGCCTTGGATTAGAATGTTCCCAATTAGAACAAGAAGTTAAAAGCACGTTTCTATAACGTTGGCTTCTTTTGTAAGAACGGTCTCACAGTGGCTTTGCTTTGCCCTGTGCGATTTGCCCATAGCGGTGTGGAACGCGTTCACCAACTGGCACCGTGCTTCCAGCTCACCCAAAGCTCTTGGAAGCGCATTCAGAAAGTACAGCGTGTGTCTGACTCTGGCCACTGGTGTTGCTGTAAAAGCAAAGCTTTTTATTTTTTTACTTTTTTTACTTTTTTTTTTTCAGAATGATTCTTATAGGAGAAACGTTCTGATTTCATGTCAACTTGAAATTTAATGCATTACTGTCTAACCTGAAAAACGTTTAACGGTGAATCACAGACAGATGTGTTTTTCTGCAGCTTCTCACAGCTGGCAATCATTCTGGTATTATTCCTTTAATTACAGATGCATAAAAACTGTACAGTGCTTACTACAAATCTATTTGTTCAGGTATATCTTTAAGTAGACATCTAAGCCTATTCAGGAAAATTACTGCATGGCAGCACTCAGAAGTGCAACCTTTCAAGAACTGTTTTCTCCAAGAGCAAAAGCCATCTGCACTTCCCAGTCTGCTCACGTTGGCTCGAGAACTGAGTAATCTCTAGATAAACTCCCAACTTAAAAATGCACGTGCCACACAACCTCCAACTTCAGAATAAAGATATTCAAAATGAATCTTGTAAATATACGTATGAAATCTTGCTTGCTACATGTCCATCTCCTCCTGTGCTTGTCCTGGGACAATTACAAGATGACACCAATTAGTGAGCATTGTTTCATTTGTCTCTGACTGTTAGGTAGCATGCTTCACAAAGCTCCCCTACCGTTGGAAGTACGAAGGCACTCCTTTCACTGGCAGATTCACAGCACATCTCACAATTAGACAGGGATGAAGTTCAACATGGCGATGCAGCTATAATCCCACTAGCTCACCTCAATATGTCAACTATTTCCATAGCCCAGCAGGTATTATGAGTGATGCTACTACATGTAAAATAGCCTACAGTGGGACATCATTTTCAGGTGCAGGCTCCACTGAATATGCAATGCCTGGGAAATATGCTGCAGCTTTGAGATCCATGCTGTGGAAGTATGAGCATTCTCCCTATATTTAATTAAAAATTATTTTAGCTGGCCTTCATTTAAAAAAATAAATTGAAAGAAAAGAAATGTAACTTTGCTAAGAGGAAGCATTCCATAGGAACCTTTTTGACAGGTAGGGAAGAGACTAAATCTTTATTTCCATCTCTGCCAGTATAAAATGTTTATAAATGAGATAATTCAGTACTACTATAGAGACTAATTTGTGGACTTGATTTATAATTATTGATATTTTTCTCTTTAGATTAATCTTATCATTTCAGGCCATGTAGGTACAATACACACACCCTCAAGGGAACTGCAGCTGAATTGAAAGCAAGCTCTTCATGGAAAATGCACTGAACAGTTGATGTTTCTCTGCTCCCAAGGCTGCTACGGTGTCCTGTGACACATTTTCAGAATGTGTCTCTCATAGTCTGAAACTTCCCTTTACCCTTCGTGAATTGCCCATGCAATGACTATGATCTTCTTCACACCATGCCAGTAATAAGCACTATGACCTAAGGAGGAGCATCTTCAGAAATGAAGCAACCACACACCATTTCCTGCTACAACTTAAAACTACTGTTTTCACTACTGAATTTATACAATAAAAATTGAGAAGATCAGATATAATGTGTATGAAAAGTTAAAATTATTTTTTATGTCTGTACACTGTAAATCAACTAAGGTCAACAAGCAGTAATTTGGATCAGATTGTTTCCAAGGGTGTATTACACTCTTTCCTGATTACAAATTTTCCTCTTCTCCACAAAGAAAGGCAGTCGAGCTCTCTGTTGTTAACTTCAGAGTTGTAAAGGGACTGAGTGCACAGCCTCTATAAATAATTAGAAAGAGCACGTAGCTTCTAATAGCCACAAAAACAGAGAATAGGATCACTGATTCAGATTCAGGATGCCCATTATAACATCAGGCAGCACAAGCTGTCATTTAAAGAGTAGCTGACAAAATAATAAGTCTATCCCACATATACCGTTTCTCACTGCAGCCCATGTACACAGATTACATGAACGATAACAGAAATGGACTTTGAAGCAACCTGGAATTTACTCAGGAATTGTTGTGCCTCGCCTCACTAAAGAAAGGAAGATAAATTCTGCTCTATTGATTGAAAATCAATTCAAATGATTTTTACTGAGTTTAACTATTGTTCTGAGCTGCATGATTTAAAAAAGAAACTGCAAACCTTATCCATGCCTTTTTGGCTCTACCACAAAGAATTAGGGCAGCTTAAGGAGACCTTGGGAGCTCTCTGGGAAGCTCTATGGAGATGGTCAAGGTAATGACTAGATGAAGGAAACAATTCCTTAAAAGCAGGAAAACAGACATAAAATACAACTTGTAAACTGTAATAACTATGAAACAACCAGGCAATAACAGGAAAAAACACTACTATAGAAATACACTTCCATACTAAAGTCCCATATAAGTCAATAAAAAAATGAATATATATGGGGATGATTCTACAAGTGCTCATCTGATTGCCTAGGCCTTACATCCACTTCTCTCTTACTGCAACCACCTGATGTTTCATACTAAAAGTCATCTCCTATGAGCTGAGATAAAAAACAATCTCAGATGATTAATTTAATGTCCTAATACACTGTCCCAGTTAAGCAGAAACACCAATTGTATTAGAAAAGCAAAAAGGTGCATGGCTGTACTCATACTAAAAAAAGTTCATGGTTAAACAGATCAAAAAAGTAAATTATTAGACTATATGACAGTTGCAAACTGCTTCATGGTTTGGAACCAATATATTCTGTCTTTGTGGAGACAAACCCAAGCTGACAAACTGATAGCAGGTTTCCATCCAGAATATATTGATATGCTTAAAGTACTCAAAATTCTGTATCCTTACTGCAAGATTGTTTAATACATGAGTACTGGGAAAAAATAAAAATTGGAAGGAAGAAGAGACAAGAAGATAAAATAATAGATGAGGATATCATTAAGTGGAAGGTACTTTAAATTTGTGTAATATTATAAAGCAAAAAAGACTTTTAAAATAATGATTTTGCTTAGCTGTAATTAATTCATTTTTACGTTCTAACTCAAAGCACAGCATGGACAGATATCACTTAAAAACAAAACAAAACAAAAAAAACCTTGCAAAAACTTACTCAAACTAGAAGTGTTTTTTAAAACAGTGGATATAGTTATTGATTGATTGAAAAAAAAAACTCATTTTTCCAATATCTGGAACACCACATTTATTTACATATAGCACTTGCAAAGATTTTTTTTCTCTTAGGAATTTCTTTTGCATTCCTGTGAAATGGGTTTCACTAGAAAGCAAAGAATAATTAGGATGTCAGGAAATTTCAATTATTTGCTTTACACTGAGACTCTGATAGTTATTTCAAACTTAATGTCCACGTTTCCCCCTCTCCCTGTTTCATAACCTAATGCCTTAAGAGTCTGTACTGCTGCTACTCAGAATGAGTCAGGAATTATTCTAAATGACAAATACAGACATAAAAATTTACTGCATTACATATATATATATATATATAAATCTGCCAAACTGTTTTAATTATGATTAATTTGTTAGATTCTAACACATTTTGCACATGTTTTTAAATGGCCAACATTATAGAGAAAGACCTGTGGTCATATTTTAATTTAATACTGCAGCAGGAATATCATGTCTGAAGTCTAAGTTAGATTTTTATCCTTAACAAAAAACCCTTACATCTCTTCCTTCATTTTACTCTGAAATACATCAATAAAATAGGATATTTTATTAAACAAAGTAATTTAAAAGAAATTATGTGGCACTGGAAATGTTCTAGATAGGAAGGAATATAATCCCGCCTGTTCTTCTCCTGCCTGTTCTTTGCTGTTTGCTAGCTACTTTGCAAACACAAATGGAAAAGCAAGCCTGATGCCATTAGAAACCACAATGAATACTGCAGCTAGCATGTGGAAATAGAGGCAGAAAGGACAATGCAAAGAATCTGGTGGGCACTCATGATGATACAGAGACTGGGGAAGGGATACAGAATATCTGCACAGCCTTATATTTTCCTTTCCCCCTCAAGACCCAAAGTAGGATACACACAGTGAGTACAATGCAACCTACAGTAGAAAACGGTCTTGAAAGTTCTCAGAGACCATGAGAATGAAGGATGAGGAACTCTTAATGCCAATATTTAGACAATGATCTTCGATTACATCCACTGAATTACTGTCAACAGCACAAAACTACATTAAAAAAAGAAAAAAGTACCCAAAGCTAAGCCTTAAAAATTTCCAAAGAGCCGCAACAATATCATATTAAAGTGCATGTGTGCTATGTAGTTTTACTTCTAAATCCTATTTGCAAGATCAGTTGTCGTATGTAGATCATGACTGCATCGTAAATTTCTCATTTCATTTACTGAATGACCAATAGAATAATTCCTATTAGTCATCCAGACCTGGATGCATTTGAATCTCCTTTCCTCTTGAAAACTAGTGGAAGAATAACTTCAGGTCATTCATGCAGTTAGAAATATTTCCTGTCTCAACTTATTTTCCAACGCCCATTAAGATGCTAGAAGACAGAGAGCACTAAGTTCAGGCAATACATTCAGAATTCAAGACAGTCCTGTAATCACTCATAAGTCTACTCAACATAAGCATTATTTAATAAAACATTTGCATCATTTTGGAAGCAAAAAAGCTTAAACCTACATAAACTCCTATGACTCACAAATTCTAAATACATTACTTCTGTAAAAAATATAAATAAAACCTCTCATTAGGTCAGGAACTAAATGAATGAGAAGTAGTCCAAGCTGCATATCATCATGCATAGACTCAGAATATGTGTTCAACACTGGTGCATTTTTATGACAGACTAAAACGATCCCACAATGCATACATCAAATGTATTCAGTGTTAAGTACCTTCAAATCTGGAAGACTTCCCAGATAATGCATCTGCCCTTTTTGCTTGTGTTACATAGAATGAATCTGTAAAGAAGGCAATAAAACGATGAGGCTAGAGGGCCAGGTCCATGCTATCTTATGACTAACAATTTCAAGAAGGATAAAAGCACATTGGCTTGAAACTTGTTACAAAACAAAAACAGAGAATAACTCTTAACATAATATGAAAATGCTATTTAAAATTCAATGATCCAGTCCTGGCAGGTGAAGAATCAACTCACTTCAACTTGTGTTTTTGACAGGTTTTTTTTGCATTTCACTTTTAAACATCAATTTATAAATTGCTTGGTCCTTATCAGTCTGGCATGTTATTCACAATATGAACTGGCATGCACATTCTGATTGGAAGTGTTTTCTGGTTTTGGTAAATGCTAAACAAAAAAGCAATTAAATATTTTAGTTCTTACTAAGCGACAGTGGCAGAAGATAGCAAGTGTTCCTTCAACCTTTCTGAAAAGTACCCCATTTTCTGTAGTCCAGTGATCATTTATGAGATCATTAAATTCTGCACTAGTTTCAGAATATCACAGAAACACTAAAGCATGCAAGAGAAATCTGTTTGTGTTCTTCATCTTCTTAGCAGATTACTTTGAAAATTAAACTTTTTCACTTCTCCTGAAAAAAATCATTTATCCATTAAAGCTAAGACTACCAGGAACAGAAATTTCCTAGGAAAAGAAAAATACTTTTGTTATCATGAAAAATGGGCTCATTTGCTATTTTTTTCTTCAGATTGAAGCACCTGTTCTACTGGGTAAGGTCTAGATGGCTGTAGCACTGTTTGAGGCTTAGTAAAGTCAATACACATATGTTTCAAAATGTTTCTCTAGAGAAAGGAGAACTGTTTGTTTGTTCAGCTTTGTAGACTGGGAATAGTATTGTCTCTGGCTGTTCATGTATTTATTATATAAACTCTTTTAGAATTATCAGAATGAGGTTTGGAAACTGCACGTAAATAAAATCTTTTCTACTCTCTTGTTATTCTGCCCTCCATACCGGGACATGGTAGCTCCAGATAAGATGAGTATCTAGATGCTATGAGGACAGAAGCTACATGAACACAAACACAATTCTAGCTGAAGGTCAATCTCAGGACAGGGAGGTTTTTGTGTGAGTTCTGCAAGGTGTTGAAAACACAATATTTATGACAAATGCAACAGCTACTGATGTTTCTTAAGTCATGATTCAACAGTTTTGGATCCGATCCCGGAAATGACTTTGTGAAAACAGATGCCTGAATTCATATAAACTTATTTGCAGTACTGGGACACTGCACCTAAACAGATGACTGCAACTCAACATATTTAAATAAAGGCATTAGCACATTATTCTTGAGATATAACAGCTTGGTCAGAACTTATCCTATAAATTACTGACTGTCCCCTACTGTCAGCACAGATAACAGGAATAGATGGAACTTTACAGACCAATGGTCCAGAGTTCTTAGAAACCAAAGAGCATAAAATGTATACTTTGCTAAAAACAAAAACAAACAAAAACAAACAAACAAACAAACAAAAAAAGCCCACAACAAAATATATTGCAGAAATGAAGAAGCAGGTGGAAATGCAGATAAACTGCATTATTTACATAACATCTTTTTTTAGGACTTGGATTTATAGTTTCAAGGTCACCATTAAAATCTTTGATTCCTGTGAGTTTTCGGTGTGAAAAAACAACAGCTTTGCATTCCAGTTCAGCTCATTCCAAACCATTATATTCAGTTTGCATTATGATTTCTGCATCCATTTGTCCCTCACTAGTAGAGAACATCTTTTAGGGAAAAGGAAGGTATTCTATTTTCCACCATCTTTAACCCCAAACCCCTCACTGCAGCTGCCTTCCGTCCAGGTAGCTATAGCCTAGACTCCAAATATATCCCAACGTTGCACGAGACTCCTGCCATGAGAGGCAGAACACTCTCTTTTACATTTCTCCTAGATACTTAGGGCCTATAGTCAGTAAGGGTGGGAAGACACAAAGGAGGATCTCTCCATATCTACTCCGTACGCTATTCAATGCAGGCAAGCAAAATCAAAACATTTTAAATGAATGCCAGAGTGGAAGAACAAAACCACAAAGCACCATTTCACAACTGTACTTAAGTAATGAATTTCCTAGAGAAAAAGTATAAATGAAAATTAATAAAGCTAATTGCTCACATATAAAAAATTTTACACTTGGCAATATTATCATGGTAGTTAATTTCTGTTTCCTTAAAACTGTATTAGCTCTTCTCCAGAATAAGCTCTTAAGATACTGATTTGAAATTGCAACCTTGTACATTTTATGATACATGAATTATGTTCCTATTGTGTTTCTAAAGATTGAAGAGACTATAAGTCTAAACTACTGAAATAAGAATTTAAGGGGAAAGAAATGTTACAGCATCTACTTAAAAGGTTGAATTCTCACACCAATTATACTGAAGCAGAGTTAACTATGGAAATGGATTTCACTGTAATTTTTGAGAATTTGTGCCAGATTCAGAAGCTGTGAAGTATCATATTATTATTTTCAGGAGTGCAGATCTTAGCATCTATCTAACTTCTTAGTTACAATCTCTCCATTGTAAATACAAAGCAGCAGATACATGAGAGCCATTTTCAGTACCTATATTGCTCCTTCTAATGTACGATGTAAATGATTTAACAATTACTATGAACACTAGAGCCTTGGGGAGCAGTTGTCTAACGTGTTTCCCTCTGACAATAGGCATATATCTTCTTCTTGATGTCTAGGAAGCTTTAAGCAGATGCATCATGACCCAACACTGATCATGTGGCTTACCTGTGGAAAGCCCCAGGTGGATCAACAGGAAAATAAACCCCTTAAGTTACAGAGATAGCTCTTATGGAGTTATGAAGTCTCAGTCTAAGAGCACAAGTCTGTGAGGAGAAAAATTTCCTTCCTGCATCAGTGCATCTCTTCCTCTGTTCTTAAATGTATTTAACTCCTTCCAGTGTTTTGTGATACCACTGAAGTAGAAGAGATATAAGACACTGCCTCTATGCATATCTCTAATATTACAGGTATTTCTCTGATGCTTTGAAAAATAGCATTGTCCTGTTTTTCTCTTACGTACAATTTTGCTCATAAAATTCAAGTTTTCCTCCTACAGAGATAATGCTAAATGTGGTTAATGTTTAATAATAAATGTTTGCCCTCAAAAGGCTCAGTCAGCTAAGGAAAATTTTTTATATATATAAAAAAAATCAAAATAATTATAGTAAGTAAAATACTGGAACAACCTTAATAGCACTGTTCTGTGAGAACGAAATGATACTGTATTAATAAAATTTCATTAGGAAAGTATCCAAATTAAAAAATGACTATAATTTTAATGGAAGTTGCATGCCATTTACCACAGATGAACAGCTTCTCTGCACATTAACCTAAGACTGAAATAATATTTCATGATTCCCCATGAAAGAAAATTAAACTCTGTGTTTCCTCCGATGTAAGACAATAGCAAGTTTAATACAACATACTGAAGGAACCTGATGACATGATTTGCCTTTATGAGTCATATAATCTCAAACGTGATTTCTCTCCCAAATGTACTACATTTTAAAGTTTACTAAGGAAACCTCTCAAAAAACAAAGTTGTGATGTAAAATGGTGACACAATTTTGGCTTAAAGCAAAAATGAAAATGATGTCATTAGCTTGATTGTAAATTCGTAAAACTGGTGAACTTCAAACTGGAATCTCAAAAGGACGGCGGTTCCCAAGAGAGGAAGAGGAAAAAATGTGCAATCTCCATTAAGTCAGTTTGAAAAGGGCAGGGCAAAATATTGGATGATGCTGAGTTTTAAAGCTTGAAATAAAAATAAGTATAAATCCAAGCAGATTCATCCTC
Organism: Callipepla californica brunnescens; assembly: GCA_023055505.1. Classification (NCBI taxonomy): domain Eukaryota; kingdom Metazoa; phylum Chordata; class Aves; order Galliformes; family Odontophoridae; genus Callipepla; species Callipepla californica. The sequence goes on along the minus strand of JALIRH010000050.1, from coordinate 2,531,397 downwards.
TGTGCAGTTAGGATAGGAAAGTCAAATTTGAAAAAGGCCTCGGTAAGGAAAGAGGAGAAATTCTCCGGAGGCCAGCTGATTAAGCCGTATGTATTGTCTCCCTGCGGTTTATGATTTGGCAACAGTGTTTCAGGCCTCCTGGATCAGCTTTTAACACAGGGTAAGTTGCAGTGCCCCAGGCAGTCATCCAGACTGCAACATAGTGCCTACTGCATTTGCTGTGCCTGTAGGTTGTAGCAATGTCCTTCCTTTCCGTGACCTTTTCCAATGAGCAGCCAAAAATCATCTTTGTTTTAAGGAGAAACCTAGCCTAGAAATGAAAGAACTTCAGTCTAGCTAAAAAGATCCCGCTAAGAAAGTAAAATTTCAGGGATACTCACATATGGCTATGTATGCACATAGCTACCTTTCTGTGCACTAAGAAAGTTATCAATTCCTTGATACTACACTTAAAACGACAATGTAGCTTTTTCTTGAGTTATTTCAACAACAACAACAAAAAAATATTGTCTAAAACACTGAAGCAGGTATTAAAAGCTGAAAAAATACGAACAACTACTCACTGTATAAATATGGTGAGACAAAAAACATAATACACCACCCAGCTTAGATAGGTAAAAATTGTATATTAACAGACATGAACAGGTTGCTCAGTTATGGAAATCCAGGCTCTCTAAGGAATGGCTGATCTTAACAGAAATTATTATGTGAAATACGCACAAGAAAATTCAGAATGGAGTCAGAAGTTGATGACCTGCTTTGACAGATTTGTAGATAAACAGAACTGTTCCTACAGCTCTTACATATCTGCACTCTAATGTATTGATCTTATCTTTTAAAAATATTAGATTTTCAGCACATCTAATTGTCAGGTCATTGTGATGTGACAGTATTTTATTAACATGGAGATTAACCTAATCTTCATTTCACTTGCCAATGGATATTTTAAGGTTTTCTGTTTACAGTGTCTAATTTTCCCTGTTATAATGTCTTTAGACAGTATTATAGCCTAGTTTGACCCTAAAAATATTTAGTAAAAGCAAAGTTTTTTGAATTATCAAGGCAAAAAGCTGATTTGCAACCAAGCCAAAATCCCCATGTCTTAAAACCTCATCTCACAACACTTGCAGGCTGTGATGTATGACAGAGAGCAGCTGATTGTAGGGAAGATAGGACCCTACAAGGTGCATTTTTTAAAAATTAGGTATGTCTGACAGCAGGAGGAAAAAACAAACCAAAACAAAAGGAATGTTATTCAATTACTTTGAATACTTCATATATTATGTGAAAACCAACCAGCAATTTTAGGCAACTACTTATAGGCACTAGAAATAAGCTTGGAAAAATCAGTATAAACACAACATATAAAGCTTCTAAATGTCAAAAGGACCCTGGGATAAAGATACTGTGTGACACTGTTAGGCTTTTAATGGTAGGTTTGTGAATTTGGTGTCTAAACACTTAGGAAGGCAACAGTCACACACCTCTAAAACCTTGCAAGAAGCTTTAGGTGTAAGCACATGCAGAAGAAAACTGTTTCAGTCCAGAATCCTCTCCTCAAATTAGAGGTATGAATTACTTGTCTCAAGAACAAGATACTTACCACCTCTTTCATTCAAAATAATCCCAGGAGAAGCAGTTTATAGTATCAGTGCTTCACGCTTCTCTTATCTCCTCACCTAACCCATCTGACCAACAACAAAAGTACTCACGAGTTATGATGAGCCTGTCTATTAGCCTTGTCTCAGAAACCTGCTTTCCACAAGTCATTATGGGGTATGATTTTTTTTCTGTTATCAGTTTTGTGATACTGTACAGAAAAAGGCAAGATAAAAAAGGAAAGAAGAAGATGGGCGTAATTTTGGAGCTCATTGATTTGTGTAATTCCCTGTTCATTCTTCCATCTTCTCAGGCCACAAACATTAGCAAGCCAACATTCCTTCAGTTTTATCTCCCAGTTGTTGTTTGACAGAACTCCTACCTCACGCTCTTGACAACATACAACAACCACAAATTATTTTTTGTTCAGCAACACAGAAAAAAAGAGCTTTAGCTGCGTACCTATCAGCCTGTCAGTTATAAGAACTGAGATGGTTCTCCATCTGAGAGTAGGACTGCAATTCACTACTGACTGAAGAGGGAAAGGAAGCACTCACGTGGCTCCTATACAGCCCAGTGCCTTTCCCAGACAGTGTGGCTGTAGCTGGTTTTGAATCCAATCCCATCAGAATGAGTTAAGCCTGCAGTAGCTATCATAAACATATCATTATTCACTAAGTTCTGAAAACTCCAGACTCCCTATTTCCTAATTGCTCCTTCCCACTGATTCTGAGCTTTTTTGCAACCATATAGAGCTTAGCTATTTGCTTATGGAGGGAAATGGACAAAGGAAGCTAGAGGAGGAAAGAGATACTTAATTTGATCTGAGTCCAAGATAGCTCTTGGGTGCTCAGGCCATCACACAGAGGACGTGTCATACTAAAATAAAGTTACCAAATAAACAAAGAAAAGAAAAAAGCAAAGAAAACAAGGTGTTGATTTTTTGTTTGTTTGTTTGTTTTTTGAGAGAAAATCAAATAATATATTTCAACAAAAGTTCTCCCACTCACAAAAGAAAAAGGCATAATAACATCAGAGTGACCTAGACCACTGGGAACAATGGAAACCTACACATAAGAAACATTATGCTAACATGATGGAATGACAAAAATTATTAGTACTATACAGCAATACCTAGTTATGAACTATACAGGAAGGACATATTAGTCTGAAGAATAACTATCCATACAGTGTCATTAATCCTAAAAAAAACAGAACAATTTCCCTGAAAGCTCATAGCTCTGCTTTGCAGCACAAATGAGTTTTTGTTAGACAGCTCTTAACCACTCTGTGGGTTTTGAACTGATCCCCATCGTCTCCATTTTTCCCAACAGTTTCCAATGAGGTAATGTATCCAGTGTTGTGCTGAAGTCTCTAACGATCATATCCATCACATCTGCCTTCTTAAAAAAACAAAACAAAATAAAGTACAAAAAAATTCTCGTGGAAGGAAAAAAAAATATATATATATATATAACCAGATTCCCAGGTTAACTCCATTCTCATTTTCCTTGTCCTTCTCAAATTTAGGTAAGAGCAAATCTCCCTTATCAACTACTTGTTTGTTTGTTTGTTTTGAAGTTTTCAGACCACTCGATTGGTGGAACTGGTGAGAGCTGTGCAAATCCATGCAAATATACTGGTCCTTTTTGTGCAGCTAACTGTGGTCAAAGTGGTGCTCTGTACTGGACTGTGCTGGCTTTCTGCAGAGTCAGCCCAGACACATCTGTGTTGTATTCCCAAGATTGTTGCAAAATGTTGCTTCATATTTTCCCATGGTGAAGAGATTGAGGAAAGAAGCACACAGCTATGCTGTATTTGGTTCCACGTTACATTTAAATTTGGAAGCTTAAAGCCATTCCTAAAACAATACACGTTCATAAGCAGGGTGCTGGCCAGAAAAGCACTCTTTCATTACCTTGGGTATGAGGGCCCAATTTTAAGTCAGACAATGGAAAACATTACATTTTTTAATTAATTTAAATAATATTTACATACTGTTACTGAATAGACAACCTTAAGATAATGGGGTTTGACCTATCAAATCTTCTATATCTATCTGTAAGTCACAATAATAGAGTATGAGAAAATCCCTCAAAATAAATTAACAAATGCAAAATATATTGAAAATAACCTCTAAGAATTGGAAAAGTTTTGAGTTTGTTATGCACAAAGTATTGCACCTTTCTCTAAGACCTCTAAATTGTCTTATTTTTGGAGAGGGAATACTAGATGACATGCATCTCAATATGAGAATCCATTAATTCTTAGCAACAAATGCATTAAAAAACTTAGGATGATTTAGAGAATCATTCTACATACAGACCATGAAAGCATGCAAATCTGGAGGTCTCTCTCAGTGTGGATCAACTGCTGATAGTTGCAAGTGCTGCAAGAATATGTTGCAACATGTATTAGATCATAATACAAACTCATAATATAAGGGAGCTGTTAACATTTGCAACTGTTCTCCAACAGTGAAACACTAAACCTGCTAAAAAATCATCTTAGGAAGGAAACCAGTTGATTCACAGTTATGCAGAAAGGAAAGAATTTCTGGAGATACAGAAAATTTCTAGTAAGAGAAATGATGATGTAGAAAGTGAAATACAGCTTGTGGTAGAGAGGAAGTTAAAAATCTCATGATTTTATGACATCTTCTGTAGTTGAAAAACAAGTCATAGATGCAAAATACAAATAATGAATGAATGTGATTAAGAAAAAAAAGGCAAAGGAAGCTCCAGAAATTATTGTAGGTCAACAGAAGAAACTGAGTAATGTAAGTTTAGATAAAATTTACATGTATGTATGAGAAGATATAAGAAGACTGAACTGGCTTCCTAAATCTGTTGTATTTTTTATCCCAGTACTATCAACAGTCCTCATATAAAAGAGTTCCAAGCCTATTGATTGAACAAACCTGGAATATAGACTACTCTGCGGTTTCCCAGCATGCTGGCACTGGCTAGCTGGAATACCAGTCAGTGTCTCACCACAGAGGACAAATTCTACTTAATGGGCCCCTAAATAATGTAGAACTAGGTGAACACATTTATGATTGAAAGCAATGCTGCTCTAGAAAAGGATAACTTTGTCCAAAATACAAGTTTATTGTTAATTATACAGTCAGGTTATTTATTTTATTTATATATTTATTTTCAGGACAGATCAAGCTATTAGTTTTGCACCTTTTGTCAGTGATTGGCATTTGGAGTCAGTAGTTTTCCCCAAAGTAATCCTAAGCACGTGGAGCTGTGTGGTTTGGGGACTACAAGAAGGCAAGCCCCTCTTGCTTCCCACAGCCCTTCAACAGCAGAGAGAGTTTATGTGAAAGTATAACATGGTACGGTCCCTCTAATTCTACTGGACACATGACCTGTTAGCAGAACTTCAGATATGCATGGAGTGACCTAAAACCCTGGCACATTTGGGAGGCAAAACAAGCATACTGTAGATCTACACAAGCTATACTGACACAAACCCATCCATCCTCCAAAGAAAGCAAAGGTATTTCCCATTACAACCTTCAGCTGTAACAGCTGAGATTATCTTAAGATTTACAAACTTTATATTCACTATTGGCTTTCTTTTTCACAATATGTAAAAATGCAAGATGAAGAAGTATCTCAGGTAGTTGTATATATGTGCTCAGTAAATCTTCCAATTTAAATCACATTAAACCAAATCATACTAGAAAGACCTCAATCTAAGGTTTAGAATAATTATTTTACCATCTCATTATGTTTTGGCACTTCACCTATTCTGTCACCTCCAAATATATGTTCGTTTTGTTAAAAAAAAAAAAAAAAATCAAAACAAAAACAAGAGGAGATCTTAAGTCAGAAACCTAAGCTTGGCCTCTGTCTGGAAAAAATAAAGGGAAGTGAAGATGTTAAATGTACTCTGATCTCCCCCCTCACATCTTACCTAAAGGATGATTGAGATCTCTAAGCTGTTTCTAATTAGTTGTTAATGACCTGAGAGTTGTGTGAGTTAGCATCTTCTCTATCTCATTTGATTTCCCCTTTGGGCTGAAACAATATCAAGAGGGCTAAAATGAAGATAAAATACACCTCAATGATCCCTGTGGTTATTGGACAAGAGACATAAATACAGGAAAGTCTAAGGGGAAAGATCATCATCATCAGTAGTTTTACAACTTGTATTAACAAAACATACAGAAGAGATTTTACTACTGAGGAGCCTGTTCCTTTACTCTTTACAAAACTCAGTCAGGTCTGGGAATGGGAAGGATTCTGCATCTAGTTCCATATGGCCAGAAGGTTCCTAAAACTCTTGAAAAACTGATAAAAACGCAGTAGATTCCCTGGAAGACTCAGCGTACATTAATCAGTTACACAGAAATAAAAGTAGTAACAGCGTGTCTCAGGTGTGCTGAGGAAAAAAAAAAAAAAAACAAACAAAAACATCTGACAGGGAACAGAACTGTAGTTTTTGTTCATTAATTATTATTTGGTATCCTGAACAACTTAGCTTTTAGGAAGTGATCCGAGCGTATAGGAAATTGACACTGACTTTAGAGAATGCATAAAACCCTCCAAGGTTTCAGAGTTAATTAGCTAAAGTATTAAAGTAATCAAATTGCTGAATTTTTTAACTTAATGACAGTAATATTTGTGCAGACTACTGTTACATACGTGTTTTCCTATTTGCAAATACATGATGAGAGGGTAATGCTAGTCTTTAGTAATCCTCAGTGCAACATTTCTTATTTGGTTTTTAAAATTTGAACTCGTTATAGCTGCATAATTGGTTATATATCATACTAAGAACTCATTCAGATGTAAAGCATCTCGACGTATTTTAACTAAGAGCTGGTTCAAGGTGATGAAATAACAGCAATACAAAATTTCAGTGCTGTAAAGCAAGACAGAGAGTCTCTTTGAAGAGCTGTTTAATCTATAAACCTCGTGAACACTCTAAAATATACCTTAAAATAAAGTGACCAAGCTTGTCATTTAAAAATAAAAAAATACTGACAATATGCCATTACAGCATATTGACTGAGAGGCTAAAGTCACCGTGATTAAAATGGAGCAATTCACTTTGAACTAACTCTAGTTGACTCCTCTAATGTGCCTGAGGATTGTCTGTGGCAAGCCCAGAGGAAATCTTTTGCGCTTCAGTTAGCAATAAGGCTTGCAAATCATCATTCTTTGGAAGACTTACTTAGATAACTGAGGACACCAGTAATATTTGGGCGTTTGCTTGTACTTGAGCCCCTAGGAGCCCAATACGCTAGTTAAACATATGAGCTTTTACAGTTAAGATTTCTACTATATGAACTTACAGTATTTGCCCTTCTCACAACATCACTAGGAGTGTCTCAGCTGAAAAGCAGAATGGTTATCGTTCAATAACTCACTAATACAAGAAACACCCAAATTCACACAACCTGCAATCCATTAAAACAGAATTATCAACAAAATCTCATCCTAGAGTGTTCTTTCTGTTGTTTCAAAGGGATTGGACACACATTATTACATACCTTATTTTGTTTTCTGAAAATACCAAGCAATCTGTTGCAACCAGCTGTTTAGTAATCCCTCAGTAACAGAACAGTGATGGGATTAAGAAACCCTTGTGATTCTTGTACTTCTTGCTTCGCACTGATAAACATGTATCTTCCATCACAAGCCTACAGATTGATGCCTGAATATCTTGCTACACACAGTGTAAAAAGCAACTGGATCTTCCAGGGAAGCAATAAGGGGAGCAACTGCTCCTTCAAGGGAAATAGGTACTTATGAAGTAATCTTACATCATATTTTTACAAGTTAGTTACTTTCTCATCTTTCATTTCTACACTTTTAAAATGGATAAACATATTTTTACCTTTTCCTTTGTGGGATGAATTCCCAACATTTACGTTAAAAACATTAAGACAGGTAAGAGTTACTAAGAAAACCTACCATGGTTTAGCCTTTGTCTATACGAGATTGGCAAATAATTTAGTCATATTGTAGAACTACAATATATAAATGAAAATCCACATTATGGATCAATACAGCTGCAATGTTCTATGTAACTCAAATAACAACAGCAACTTACGTACTCATCATGGATGAAATGACATGAGATTTTCAGGAACTTATCTACAGGCATCGAGCAGCAAATGAGCCCTGTTCTTACAGAATTATCCCATTCAAACATACTGGGCTTGTGGAGACAACTTAGTAGTCAAAGACAGTACTCCATTTAAAGCTGCTGCAACATTGATGCTGTGGCTTGTCTCCATTTTTCAGCTAAACAGAGGTTTTCTTTCCCGCATCACATAAAGTCTTCAACCAACTCAAGCCTTCTAATAAATTGCAAACTCTCTTACAGTATATCTTCTATTATTCTGCTTGTTACTTTAGTAAGACAGGAAATTAAAGCAATAAAACACTTTCAAAATGATGGGGCACACTCAAGCAGTCATTTTTCTTATGTTCCAGTATTATTCTTCAAAAGACCTTTTACGATACTAATATTAAATTCTTTGAAGTCTGAAGAATTTGTTGAAAGTGTTGAATTTCTAAGATATAATGCTGGAATATTGCATCTACTCATGCATTTATTAAAACTGGATATGTGGGATGGAATTAAAAAAAGCACAGAATGCAATGCAGCTAAATAATATATGACCTGATACATTTGAGATCCACATTAGAGAGTACATTGTGTGGAAATTTGATTTAATGCTAAGGAAAATCTATTTCGCTTTTGTCTCACCTTACGTGGCCAAATGCACACCAGATGTGGTCATTCATATAAAAGGTTGGTAACTGCACACTGTAGCATGGAAAACCAGACAAATACTATAATGGTCACTTATTCAGCATGCTCACATAAAGGAAATTGAATCAAGCTTATGAAACTGCATTCTTTATTAACCCCAAAGAAAAAGGTCACATAGACTGCTCTTTTAATGGTATGTACAGTAAAAAGATTGAAAAAGATCATGTGAAATAAAAGCATGGAAAATGGTTAAGTCTGCTAGCTGAAACAGTTCCAAAATGAAATCAATAAAATTTTTGAAAGATTCATCTCATTGAGAACTAGATGAATATCATCAAGTATAATATAATTTGGAGGAGGAACGAAAAGGAAAAAAAAAAAAGCCTAAAAATGAAAGATGAACAGAAGAAAAAAATGGAAGAGGAAAAGAGAAACAAAAAAAAATGAGAGTGAAAAAGAAAGGGAGAATAAGAGGAAGAGGAACAGGGAGAGGTCTGGGAAGAGAGAGCAAGAGGAGAAAAAGAAAATGGAGTAAGAAAGAAAAAGGGGAAAGAGAATGAATGAGAGAAAAAGAAAGGGTGAGAGAGAGGTAAAGAAATTGAAAGATATGGAAAAAATAAGGAAAAAGGCAATGGAACAGAGGAAAAGTAAAAAGAACACTAAGGTAAGCCACCAAAGATGCTCTGTGTCTGTTAAGGATTCATTGTGATGTCAGATACATGGCTGGAGTGGATTCATTGCTCATCAAGCGTGCTGACTGAAGGCACTCAATTAGAAGGCCACGGAGAGGAGCGAATGTTCATCATGTAAGTCATGATTCACTGCGATTTTAAGTTTCATATTCACTTTCAGTTTCGCTGTAGCTATCAATTACTTTTCCAGTTTCATTTGATCTATTTTATATAGATTTCAAACAACCTCCGGTGAGAGTTCCAATTTAGTACATGGACACTCTCATTTAGCAGAATGTAACAATGTATGGTTAGCAGCTACATCATTGCCATTTTGATGAAAACTCACAGGTTCAAGTTAAAAAGACATATTCTACTTCTTCTATACAATATACCACAGATAAAAAGTGTAAATACATGACATACAGAAGGTAAATAAGCTATTTCCTCAGTTCATTTCAGTTCTATGACAATCACATGTTCCTTCTTCAGCACAATTATTCTTTTTTTTTTTTTTTTTTCATGCATGCTTGCCTACAAATTAACTGGGCCAACCCTTAGATATAACCACTCCATAACTTATGTTTCCCTTCTCATTTTTGACACATTTCCTCTCTGTTGGAATTCCAAAGCAATCAACTACCTGGGGATATATACTTCTCCAGAGATCTCTCCTCCACTATATCAATTAACTCAAAAGCAATTTTGGATAACTTCCAATGCACTACCCACCATCTGGTCTCCCTTAAGCCTCACAAGCTGGAGTAGACTTGAATTGGTCAGAATGATGCTAATTTACTGAATTATTTACCAATTAGACTTGTTTCCGACTCTGTTTCCTTTCTTCATTTTGCTAAGAAATGTCCTATTGAACTAGAAAATCATTGGGAATATTTCTCTATATTTCAAAGAAGTCTCAAAAAACTGCATAAGGGATTTCCTGACTCACTGCAGTGTGAGTGATACACTTCTAGTGTCTACAGTACTTACAGTTCAGATAAAAGAAACTTCGAATGGGCGCTTCAGTTCCCACCTAGCTCATGAACTTGGCTTTCATTTTCATGTAAAACATACTCCCAAGGCAGAAAGTTTGCCTGCTGGTCTTTCATACAGGAACGAGATATAGACAGGCAACATATCAAACCTGAAGAGCTGAAAGACGCTTCCAGATTTTGCAATGTGATGAAATTCAGGAATAAAACAACGTTCAGGGTTGCTGAGATGTCCACTTCCAAAATTAATGCAAATACAGCTTTGTTCTCCTTCTGCTATCAAGAGAACACAAATCTCCCCCCCTTTTTAGGCTGCATAGCCTGCTTAGGGCTTGATCTATAAAGAAATATGACTAACATACATAATATGATGCACACTTTTCGTCCTCTGCCAAGGAGAACAAGTCTTCTCAACACAGAAGGCTTATGGCATAAGAGGAAACAAGAAAAGCAGAGAATGCTTTGTTTTATTCTATATACCACTAATGTATTTTTGTTTGAGATGACAAGGAAATCCTACACAGCATAGTCTGACCTTGTGCACTTCCTTGTTACTCTTTGACTTTAGGTTGATGTCCTTCAGCTTTCACTCCTCATTTTCACCTCTTCCTACTATCATGTATAATAGATTAGTAATCTCTTCGTAATTACTAATCCCTCAAGGCCAGCGTGTCTTCCACCACCAGATCTGAAAACTGCACTTTAATTATGCATTCAGAATTGGAAAAACAACTGTGACTATAACATCACTGGAAAAAATATGGCTTGAAAGATCTGTGAAAAATTCTCTCAGTCACAGCTTTGGCTCTAGATTCTAATATAGCATCTAGAAACCATGAATTTTTACAAGTGCATTCCCAGCACTGGGGATTTTCTTAGCAAGGGGGAAAACTCTGCTTTAGGGTATTACTGGAAACCCCGCAGTTCCTTGAAACATCACAAGCAAACCATCAAGTCCTTGGGACTGTCCCATTGGCTATAAGCCTCACGTCTTGGTACTGGGGAAACAAGTTTCATATTGGAATCATTTCTTTTAACATCCAGCATAATCATTGCCTTATACCTAAAACTAGGTTTCAAAAAGCAATATGCTACAGGAGTGCAGGTGTGCAAAGGTATATGCTTACATAAATGTATGTATTTAGATGTGCTCATGTGTGCATGTACGTGTATACGGTCATATTTACCATAAAGTGTCACTTAGGTTATGGAAAATCATATTTCTTGGGTGTTCTCCCTTTTCAGACATCTATTTGGCCATTCATCGTAAGATTTGAGCACTGACAAAACCATTCATAACTATATATGAAGGTATAATAAAAGAAAACTGATTTGTTAATGTCATGATATATCACATTCCTTGAAGAGACAAAAGCTAATTGAAATAAGAACTCCATAAGAGGATTTATGTTCTGTCTCCAAAAAAGGTCAGACCAGGAACAATTTCCTCAGAAAAAAAATCCAAACAAACAAACAAACAAAAAAAAAGGAATCAAAACTAATTATTAGAAATAAGTCATAAAATAAACTAAATACGAGCTGTGCCCCTTTGGTTTGCTGAAGTAATATGAAGGGAGGGAGGTTTACTGTTCAGAGCAAACAGCTGTGGGCAAGAGGATTCTTGGTTCTAATCCCCACTGAGCCAACCTCAGGCAAGTCATTCAGCTTCCCTTTGCTTCAGTCAATCCAGCTTAAAAACGCAAAAAGCAGGACCTCAGAGAAGCCAGATGCTGCATCTATGTCAAGCTATCTCTTGGGTAAACAAACAGAGGAAAAATAATGTAAGAAGGAGACCATATAAAGGAGGGGAAAAAAAGCATTCTTAATGGTTTGCAAGAGGTTGAACAGAGGCCAAATATACCACTATGCGAACAAGGAATATTTCCTAACATAATTTGAGACATTACACTGAAGTAGGTTCAGTTGTTACCGAGATTTCTCAGCTTAATGGTATTTTGCCACACATAAAATATGTACTGCATTTAATAATAATCAATTAATTGGCAGTCAGGAGCTAAGACCTTCCCAGAGTGAAAAATATTCTAAAAATATATTAGTAACCTAAAATATTCTCATTCTGAAATTATAGGGATTTCTTCTCATATAAAATGAAGTAACAACTGAGTTGTCCCATGAATTCCCCTTTGCTTCCAAACAGTGTGCTGAAAAGATGAATATGAGAATACAATCGACAGCTTTAGGGTGTGATACACAAATAAAAGATAATGAAAACTAGAATTAAATTCATGGGCTGCATTTGTTTTCTCTGCATGCTTAATGGAGTCTCCCATTGTTAAGGACTCTGTAAGTAATCATAGATTTCTTATTTAGTCTACTGGAAGAAAAAGTGAGCTGCTCTGAGGATTAAAATGCTGCAAATTAAAATAGACAAAATATACATGTATGGGCTACTCAGTTGGTATCTTTTTCTGCCAGCATGTAAAAAAAATTATAGATACAGTAAATATTTCAGAAATCATTCTCTTTACAGCATTATGCACGGAGCTGTCAGCTTTTGCCACTGAGTTTTGTTGATTTATATCAAATAACTAATTTAAATATAAAAGGAATGGTTACATTTATTGCACACTTGAGCATTTAGGAATAACTATTGATACTGCAGCACTTTTTGTTTATTTCTTATTCACATAAAAGTAATCCACATAAGTAAATAGGTACAGTGCTGACCAGCAGAAGAAACAACAGACTCTTTTTTGCTTTTCAGAGAAATTTAAATATAGTTTATAAATGAACAGTGTACTCTAGGTAGTGTACTCAACAATAACCATTCTAAGCTTCTATTCTCAAAGTCCTCATGAAGAAATTATTATGTCAAACTGTTCCACGATATGAATTAGGTCAGCATATTTCATCACCCTGGTGTCTTTTTTTTTTTTTTTAACCTGGAGAAAGTTACAAATCTGTGCCATGGTTTACTTTAGGAACATGTATTGAAAGGTATTATTCTGCCATATCCTCTAAATAAAATTTTGGATCACTGCTGTGCCACTAAAGAATAATATCAAATGATTTCATTACAATACTGATCGGAAACACTTGCAACATCACTCCAAGGTTTCCCTGTGCTTTGGATTCTTTTTTCTCCTATCTGTTGGAAGATCGCTATAATCACTATTTTTTCTCGCAAGGAAGTCAGTGAGGAAAGACAACACTGCGCTGGAGACAGCGGGTTTGGAATCAAAGGATGTGAAACAAATATGGACTAAAGAATTACTCTCACACCAGCATGGTTCTATGGGAACGCAATAGGTTGAGGATAGGCATACACTGTTTCAGAGACTTGAGATAAGAGAATGAAATTTAACAAGAGAACAAGTTGTCTTCCAAGAAAAAATCATGTACACAAAAGGGTATGTTGGTTTTCTCTTTGCTTAAAAGACTCACAAATTGTTGTTTTCTCCTAAATTTAGAAATTAAAATCTAGTTTGGATCTATTAACAGATTCCGTATTACATCTCTGTCTCTGCTCTTTAATGTGTGAGCAGATAAAAAAGAAATTCTCTTCATGTTCAGCCATGAAGGGATTTTTGAATGGTATGTAAGCAAACATCCCAAGGTGTAATGACCAAAACACAGGAAAAAAAGCCAGCCCAGCCACTGGCAATCTGGAAATATCTCTTTTTAAAAACTGTCCTAATATGGTTCCAGTGGATCCACAATCCTATTCCAGGCTCAATATTTTCTCACACATTCTTATGTTCAGCCATATTTGTGGGAGTCAAACATCTAGGTATGCTTCAAAGAGGAAGAAAATAATCTTCTGATTTGGTATAATCCTAGGTCTTATTTGAAAATATCACAAAAAGTATTCTGGTAAGTGTATGTTATCATTAGAATATACTTTGAAAATCAAATGTGTAAAATACAACTGAATTATTTGACATGTGACAATACACAAAGGAAACACAACAATGTTTCCTTTCCCTACCATTTTAAACTCAGAGCAAGATAGAACAGAATTACTGGGGAAGATGAAGAAAAATGCTTATGTTGTTATGGATGCCACACACAATCATCTGGAGCTGCTTCCTGAAGGATTACTAAAGATGAAAGAGTTAACGAATTAGATCTAAGGTAACTTTTGTTTCTGAATCAGATCTGCTCAGACATGCCACATGCAATTGTTCTCATCAAGGATTAACTGCGTGACAAGCTTGAACTTTTAACACCAAATTTTTTTTTGAGTTACAGGAGAGCAAAAAAAGGTCGCAACACTTTCATAAAACTGAAATGTAAATTTTTCATAATATCATCATTCAAAAATGACTCCCCTTATTTTCTCTGACCTTTCCAAAATAGTCCAACATTGATCTAAGACTAATAATGAGAAATAACAGCTTAACTGTACTTTTCCTCACCCTTGGAAGCTTAAATGGGTTAAAATAGGCCTTGTAATACAGTAGTTCATGTTACCTTCACTTTGGAGTTGCCACCTAAACTACTGTGCAATACCATCTCATTTGAGTCCAGAGGCAAAAGACAGACATTACCCAACAACAAAATTGTGTGCCTCAGAAAAAGTAAATACCAGGTACCTATTTTTCTAGCTCCTTTCAGAAGGTGTATGCATTACTGCTTGCAGATATTTGGGTTTTTTTGTGTGAAATGAATGACAATGATGAGCAAGATGTAAGGGGTAAAAAATGAAGTAAATTATAAACTACGTCACTGTTCCAAATAGGACACTGGGGGAAAACTGTCTACTTCAAAGTAATACTTTGCCTTTTGTCCAGCTCTCTATGATGATTTTTTACAGTTAAGACACTAACTGTCAAATAGTAAATATACAAACTGTTGAAAAAGTAATTGCAAAAAAAATTAGTCTGTGAAATACAACAGAAAAATAAAATAAAATAAAATAAAATAAAATAAAATAAAATAAAATAAAATAAAATAAAATAAAATAAAATAAAATAAAATAAAATAAAATAAAATCACTGCAAAACAATAAGCATGCAGAGATTTTTGGTATGCACTTCCCTGACCTATTCCTAGCTGTGGAGCTGTAGAGAGGATCATCACTGGAATTCTCACATTCTTTCAGAATTAATTTTGGCTCACATCTCTGTTCTAAGTTTTTCTTGTGTAGGGAAAAAAAATAAAAAATAGTGGGAATATGGGCACAATGGGCTTGTAGTTTGCTGTTGAATAATATGACAGCTGCTGACTTTTGGACTATGTTCATAAATGAGAAATTGGTCACCCAAAGCTAAACTAGATGTAACGTCAGGCTTTAAACTTTTCTGATCATCTAAAATAGACTATACTAAAATGAGCTATAGCTAGCCTTATGAAAAACACTATAATTTGCTAGTGTTTTCAGTACTAACATAAAAGGGTAATTAACATGCATTCTGCATTTGAACAGAAATAAATGAAAAAGTAACTTCGTAGGATCACAAAGGTCCATCAAGCCTACAAGAATTTAGAACTGAATTTGTGAGTTTAGATTTCAGGTGTCAGAGACCTAAAGCTGATCAGAATCTGGACTGAAACACTACAATTTCTGGATATTTGGGTATAATCTGTGTTTTGGGTATATTGTAAGATTCTGACAGAATGCATTCAACTAAAGCCATGAAGCTTTCTACCAGAAATTATCCAGCAGTAACCTGATCAGAAATGACCACTGATCAGATAGGTGTGCCCACCCCTCAATTTCTACCAAGGGGGAAAGAAATTATTTTCTATACCTAGAGTACTCTAGTGAGAATCCTCTCTGGCATGCACTGATGATAAACTTTTACCTTTCTCTCTTCACCTCTAGAGATTTTCTTCATATGCTATTTCTGCACACTCCTTGGTTCCATAGGGGTTTCCACAAGCATGAGGCTGGAGTTGTGGCCTGCCCCTCTACAGCTGCCCTGCAGCCCTCACTGCCAGGCGTGGGAAGGCAAGGCAAGGGCCGCCATGCTGCTGCACCCCACAGCTGCTTCTCAGAAAATACTGTTCACTTTGTTGTGCTATATAAATATCAGCCCCTGGAAATTCTGTCATAGCCTAAAAATGGCACTCCCTGAGGGAAGCGGCAGAGCCGGGTGTGGGGCAGTGCAGGCTGGGCCTGAGGCAGCATGGTGGGTCAGGCCCTGACCTCAGGCCCACTCCCAGGTGCTGAGGTAAGCAGTGTGCTGCCAGCCTGGCAGCAGCACGGGAGGAAACAGCACAGAGTTTTACACTAAGCTGCTACTTGAATGTTTTAGCAAAATGCAATGAGAAGGGAACATTTCTGGGACTGTTTGTTTGTTTGTTTGTTTGTTTTTGGATTTTTTTTTTTTTTTTTTTTTGTGCCTGCTGTTAGAAAAAAACAGAGGCAGAGCTGTCATTGAGACAAAGTTTCAATCCAGCATGAGCACGATTACTTACACACTACTCTTATTATATAGATATCTCCAGGTTATGGAAGCTTCAGGAACATTTGGCTGGCTGATATTTCTTTATCGACCAGAGGACGGAATATTACTGATTTTCTTACTGCTGCTCTGAGTTTAGTAGTGAGTAGAGCATGCCATACAAATTTGTATCATGAACAACAGATGAAAATCACAGACAGTCATCTTCCTTTTTTTTTCTATCCTCACGTTGCTACTGCAAGCATGTGATGGGGAATAAGGTATGAGCATAACAACAAGAAAACATTATAGCACCCATTCACCAAAGTACAAAATTAACATGTAGCCAAACTTCCTCCAGCTTCACAGAGCTAGAAAGCCTTTTAAGCTTCATTTAAAACATCTGCAGTTTTCAGCTGATCTTTCTAGTTGGGGTGCTCCCTCTAGTGAACTGGATATCAGGCTTTCTTGGGTCTGGATCTATTTTATGGTTTACATGAACACCACACCTACTTCATATAAAAGGGTCAAGTGGGTTAATCGCTGTTTTCAAAAAAAATGTAGTGACAACTCAAACTTGAAAGACAGCCTACTTGGCAACATCACCTAATCTGACTGTAAAAACGATACAAATATGTCAAGAAAAGCAATATTTTAAAGTATATTCACAAAACCAGTGCAGTGGAATAAGTTCTCCTTTGTGCTTCCTTTCCATTTCCACCATCCCTTAATTTCAGCACAAAAATACAGCAAAGAGCTCTGGCAGAACTCCACCTTTTTATGCACACTCTGCAGAACTGGGAGTTTTCTATAAAAGCCTGGATCTCTGACCGTTTCAAAGGGAATATTTTCTACAAGGCTTCTGGTTTTGTTCTAGAATGATCATTTTGATAAACATTTATGACTGTCAACATACTGATTGTTCACACTGTTCACACAAGGATTCTACAAAGAGCAGATAAAAACTACCAGAATACAAAGAAAAAATATAAATACAGAAGTTACAGTCAAAATGTTATGAAGCTACTTATTCTTTAAGTATTATAATAAATCCTGATCATCCAAATATCTAGAGAAAGTGTTTAAAGATATCATGTCAAAAGTTAAGAAAGATCCTGTTCAAGACACAAAACTGCAGAATGTACTTAACAATGAAGAACACCATTTTCTGTAAATTAGTATTTGAGACAATAGTTTATAAAAACAAATTAAGTTAAGGATGTAGGTAAAAATGTTCCCTCTAAAGCAGCTGTTATCTGTGAGAATCTAAAGAGATAATTTTTTTTTTTTTTTTAGAAAAAAACAACAACCAATTGTGTTAAAATGCCATGTGGAATTGTGCTGGCCTGCCTTAAAATTCTGCAACTAGCCCTCTGCATATTCATATTGAAAATCTAAAGTACCAGATACAGAATTTATGGGATAGACTAAAATGAGCTCTTCCAAGCTGCAGAGTGTTAAGGAGAACTTACTAAGGAATGACAGAACTGACATTCTGAAAATTCGACAGAAAGGGGTGAAACAACATTTCCTGGCCTGCACACTACTTTTAACTCCTACAGACCTTGGAGAAATTTCGATCACAACTTTGTTTGATAATGGCATATCTACAAAGTAAAAAATAACTAAGTAACCTAAACCGCAATAGAAGGTAATGCAACTGCAGAAGAGAGTCTCACTGCTTCCAAATAAAACTTAAAGTTTGGTACTAGACCCAAACTGTTTATTTATTTATTTATTTATTTAAATAAACTCTGTATTTAACAAAATGATGCTCGAAGTAACAGCCTCTAACTGCAGCTTAAAGAAAAACTAATTTTTGTAAAAATGTCATAAACGTATTGGTTTCATTTGTTTTAAATTGTGGTGTACAGTGATCAGTTTGTTGACAGAACATCTGTTCATTTCATTCTTTACAAGTACAAATCTATATCCTACTTCTGCTCTGTTTTTAAGATAAGAGTATCTTGACATATTTTTGGCTCTACAGTCATATTCAGCGTTAAGAGAAAGATTTTCATATTTGTCTGTTGCTTCTAAGAAGCACTTATGGAACTGATCTTTCATACATATTTTTACCAGATGTTAATTCAAGTCCTGAACTACCTCATATGTGGTTCAATTTCACTCCAATTTTACTCCAAGAAGTCATGGAAGACTTACATGTAACAACAGCAGGACACCTTTGGAAATTACTTCAACTTCGGAATAAGTTATAAGGCTCTGTATAAACAAGTCTTTGAAACATAGAAGACTGTCTTGCACTGATAAATAAAACAGGACCAGTGAGCACTCTTATGCTCATTAACATCACCTAGCTGCACTTGAAGTACCTGTGTTCCTGGATCACACTGGGGTCCTACATCACACTCATGTGGGTCTATTACAGTACTTATGTACAACTCAGAGCATACGTGAAGGCTGTATCCCTGCTCTGGTATTATGAAACATGAGTTGGCACACAAGTGTTTAAAGGTGTCAAGCATACTGGGGTACTACTGCAGGACTGTAGGGGGAGCCAGTTTTGGTGCAGTTCATCCTTACTGCTCACTAAAACCTATCCCTGCCTTCCACAGGTCTGGGAACAAACTCTTTTCCAGATGATATTAATTGGTTGAAAACTCAGTTGTGACAATAAAGACACTAAAAATAAAACTGTATGAAGAATGAGCAGTGCAGTGTTTGAGGTTGCTCTCTTGCTCGATTTACCAAGAAAGTCCATTTTATTGATATGTTAATCTCTGTGGGACTAATTAAAACAAAATAATAGTCTTTATATTTTCTTCCCTACTCCAGATGATTTACGAATAATTTAGCAAATTTTATATGTAAATAAAAAAAGAAGATGAAATTTGATCTTTTCAGCACCAGTATCTTCTAAATTCTATTTTTCGTAACAATGAAATATATTCAAAATAGTTAAATTTTGTAAATATAAATTAGAATTTATAAACCATACACAATTTCAATTTGTGAAATAAAAAAATAAAAAAAAAAAAAAAAGAAAAAAGAAAAATCCATAATTTCACATTGCTATTTTGTAAAGTGTTCATGTCTGGAAATGCCAGAAAAGCAATTGTTTCTCATTACCTGTCTGACAAATCAGCATTTTCTGTTTCAAATGAACTGTTAGACTTACATTTTCAGTGCCATTCTCAGTACTGCATTTTTCTATTAATCTTTTTCTACACTACCATTCTCTTTTACTCTTCATTTTGATCATCGCTTCAATCCCCATTTTGCTTATATTCCCCTCAGTCATTTCAGTTTTTGACTTGCAATATTTTTTCAAGTTGTCACTTCTAAATTCTGATGCCACATTCTCTGTTTATATTATTTATTATTTCTTTATATTCTTCTTTATATTATTTATATTACTCTTTAATAACTTCTTTGATTGTATATTTACTCATTATTAGTCATGCCTAAACTGGATAAAAGTAATGTTCAAAACATATCAGTTAATATATTGTCCTTAGTCTTTTTTATTTTTTTATTTTTCAACACTAGTAAGAAGAAGATTCAATGTTTTGAGAACGCTAGCTATTTTGATAAATCCTTAGGGAAAAAATGTCATGAAAAAGAAGAGCGATCTTCACATAAAACTTATTAACTGAACAACTTATGGATGTCTAGCATTGTAAATTCATATTTGATCTTCTAAAAATATTGTGAAAAGACTTAGGGACCATATTCAGGCTGGAAAAATTAGTTATGTTTAAAAATTCTATTAGCTGTATGATTTCATTAGCATATTAAAAAAATAGCAAAAAGTAATATGGTAGACACAATTAACATCATTCAAAATGCATAATAAGGTTTTAAACCTGCTCTTGGTGCTGGTTAAGAGTCACTGACACCTGTTTTTCATTCAGATGTGGATAAGTCATCTGAGCCTAAAATCACAAATTTAAAAGCTCTATTACCAAAAAGTACAACCTAGGTTATCTCATTTTTCATTATTAGAGGTTTTTCTTGCCATCTCAATGCATTTTCTTCACTTACAAAAACACCTCATACTTAAGTGGCCTCAGTCTCATATGGTCAGCACTCAAATATTCAGTATCCTTAAAGAAAAAAGAGTGCTAACTGTGCATCCCAACTACATCTACAGGATCAAGTTCTTGATCAATATATTGAGTATGTATTGAGTTTACTTCTAAATGTAAATGAATGACCTCCTCATATTGTCTTTATTTAATAGCTCTCACACTGCAAGAGGATAGAGGATATTCTATCATCTCCTCAGGAAGTTTTCTAATTGTTGAGCCTGCATATAGAAGGTTAGCCTTGGAAAATTTTCCAAACTCCTGCTTTTACTCTAACTTTCTAGGAAGTCAGAATACTGTTCAGAAAATTAAATCTAAAACATCTTACCATTACCAGCTACGTTCACTTCAATGCTATGACTAGGCCCTCATAATTCAGAAGCATTGGAAATTTGGCAGTTTCCCTTTAAATGATGATCCAAAAGAATGGAATGTCTACCATGATCTGAAACACTGAGATTAAAGATTACCATTAAAAAAGATTTAAGTTCATGTTTTCCTGGAAATAACAGGAAGAAAGCTATTGACTTCTAAGAAGACGCATTATGTCACAATTTGGCTGTTTCAAAACCTTCAATGGACATCAGATCTTTTTATTAAGTCTCTTAAAACTACGCAAAAGCTGTAAACCTTGAAGTGTTTCTACAGTATTTTGTGTTCCTGTTTTTAAAGATGGCGATGAGAAACACCAAAATAGCCACTCTGACCCACCTCCATTTTTTTTATCCAATGAGTGACATGATCATGCTTACTTGCTTTCCTACAAAACTTTACTTCTGTGCTCACTGCTTGCATTAAAGCAATGAAATATCACAGGTGACTGTGGAGGATTAAGAAATAATAATTCTCTTCTTCCTTGAAGCTGCTTAATTAACATTTCTGCTCAACTGTTTAATTTATCCTACCTTAGGCTGCCTTCCTCTATTACAGCTTTCTAAAGCTGACGATAAAACTTTATACATCGTTTAATGAGAAATACTACATTCACAGTCTTTTAACTGATTTAAAACTATCCTCTGCCAAATAGCAATTTTTAAGATAAGTTAGGATGGGTTTATTTTTTGAAAGAATGGTCACAGGCACTAACTTTCAATGACTTACTTAAAGGCTGTGTATTCTGAGCAGTTCCCTATTTTCAAACCTATTGTTCAGAGTCCTATACAATACCACATTTAGCAAAATACCACATGCATTCAAATAAGATCCACAAACATTAGAAATTATCACTTGGTTTCCAAAGGTAGACTGACATTTTGCATAATGACTTATGCTGGCTCTCCATTAAATATTTGTGAAACTTGTTTGAGGACACTTAACACTCTGCACCGGGAATACACAATCTATTCAAATGAAACAGAGAGGAAATCAAGCTTCAACAGATGATGCAAAATAATTAGAATGCTAGAGTGTATTTCATAAAAAATAGAGTCAAAGTGCTCATCCTTTCTAAGTCAGCAAAATAATGGTACAAAAGATGAATAGTGGTTAAGAAGACATAATCACTTTCTAAAAATAATGATGTTTGGAAAATAATTACATGCCATGAAAGAAGGACCACTTAACCTAAAGAGTACTGTTGGAAGAAGAAAAGTGTTATAAATTGACCATGAGTAAAATTAAACTGGGGATTAAAAACATAACAGTGCAGAATAGTGTTATTGTGTTCTTTGCATCTGTTGCAGTTTCAATGGAAAGAAATATGAAGCATTATTTTCAGAGTGATCTAAGTACATTTTTCTAGTCTCTTTTACTGTTCTATTTAATTGCTCTGCTAAGGACAAAAAGTACAGCAAAGCTCATTATTTTAGTGCTTTGGTTCTTCTCTTGATTTGCCTCTTAGTGCCTGAAGAAGAATGGAGTTTGCTAGCAGTATTAGATCCAGATCATTTCTTGTTCAGATGCAAAGAAGCTGCAAAAATAAAGATTTTTCAATCTGACTTATTTATCCAGCATGGGAAAACGCCAAAGACTCTAAGCATATTTCTTATGAATACATTTATTATCCCTGAATATGTAGGGTATTTCTGTTATTGTTTCTCATTAAAAAAAAAAAAAAAAAAGAAAAAATATATTTAAATGTCACAACTTTAAAAAGCCAAAATAAAGAAAAAGCAGTCAGATGCTTTAATGGCACAAAGTGCCATTAAATTAATTTTTTATGAGAACAGAAATATTGAAAAAATGAGACCTAAAAGTTGTGGCCTGTGTGGCAGAAAATTAGCTCTTGGGAATAGGAGAAGAGAATGGGGAGAGGAGGTAGAGTGGAATATTTTTTTTGTCTGCATTTTTTACAAAGATTACTGACATGAATATCTGTTAACTGCCTGATTTGCATAAATCTTCTTCAACTGAAGCTCAAGTAAGCCTGAAGCATTTAATACTGAATCATTCAGTATGTTTCAGCAACATATTTACTCATTCATTTTCTCCTATTTTTCCAGGAATACTGGTGGCAGCAATTTCTTTGCAACAGTGACTAAGACCATCCCTCATGAAATTTTCTGGAGTGATTGAGGTAAAAATAAAAATGTTCAGATATTTTCCCCTGGGAGAGCGCTAGTCGTTTCTTAGGCTTAAATAGGCTTTAACTACATCCAACAGAGTGATGCTTCATAGTGTATTATTACCATGATCAAAAAGAATGTTAGTAGGAAGAGCAGAGCACTATCAAGTGTTAAGTATGGTTTGTGTATTTGTCATATATATTTTAGAAATTCAAAATTTCAAAGTGGAATCTTTTCATGATACTTATTTTATTCAGTACCTTTGCTTGTGTTTTCATTTGCTTGTGGTTTCATTTTTTTAACTACAAATTTTCAATCACAGTGTGTAAGATTCACATATTACATTTGCAAGTCTTTTTCTTGAAGACTAATAGAACCAGCGGCATAAATTCACAGATTTTGAGGTAAAAAGGTGAGGGAACTTCTGTAACCCAAACAGTGTGATAACTACTAGAAGATTTAGTTGTGATTTCTAGGACTGCTAAATTTAGTAGATCTGAATAATTGTATATTATTTGATTTCAGCTACTGACCTCCTGAGATAACTGCGGACATGCTAGATAAATGGGGTCAATTTGAGTGCGGATTTTTCTGATTTATGTCTATGTAGATATGAGAAGATTCAGGTTGTTTTGAATGTATTGGTATGATAAGACTACAGTCTTACAAATAAGGTACTATTTCCAGCTACTTCTTGCCTTTTTCTAGATTCAAATGCTGCATGGGCATTTGCAAGTTCAATCATTACATACAAACAATCATTTTAAGATAATGACATGCAGTCAAGAGTAGACACTTCTGATTTAAAGTTCTATGTATTTGTTTTCTAGCAAAATAAGATGAGATAAACAGAACATACAATGAGGAACTGAAGATTAAAAAAATAATAAATCAATCTCTCCTGAGACAAAACCAATAACTGGCTCCAAAAGCTCTCATAAATTATTACCTTTGAAATCACTCAAAGCGTCTGAAACATTGTATGTGTCACTGATGTACTTGAAGTTCATCTGAGAAACTGTAGACAAAAAAATGCCAGCAGCTATGCCACCTTGCAATCAATCACATATCTGCATCAGAGTTATAAAGTGTCATAGAATGTAATTTCATCTGCTTCTGCTGCATACGTTTTAATCTTCATATTCTTAGTGAGGAAGGAAAAAGACTGACATGGTTTTAGTTTTGTTTCCTTCCTTAGCCTGTAGTTTTGCCATAAATCTTATGTTTTCTCGTAAATTAATACAATGTGTATAAATATTTCAAATTTCCATTTGAGTGTAAGTTGTGAGGAGTTCGTGTGTATCATGAAAGTTACAGCAACTATGTAGTCCATGAAGAAATACATGACAGTCAGATAACTGACAAGAAAAACTTAGCTCAGTACAAGGAAGACTGGAAATTTTGTTTCAGTGCCAAAAATGAAGAAAAAGAATTGGCCATGTAGTGGAAATAAAGGTGACTGGGCCAAGTCAAACCTGCAGCTCTACTCAGAGTAAAGGTTCTGTCTGTTCTAATGAAAAACTGTTTTTTGTTCTAAATTTTACATGACTTAGTTATAAAGTGCATATAAAGTTATTTTATTTTGTATTTGCAATTTGACATTGTATTAACCATTACCATTAGTTAAAGCACCGAGAACAATGCAAATAGTACAAAAATAAGTAACATAGTGTGAAGAAAATGGATCCACCCCATCTAATAATAAAGAAAAATACTTCATTTCCATTTTCCAGTTTAATACAGGAAAGCTAACAGCTCCTATGCATTCAATTTCTTTTCTTTCTTTCTTTTTTTTCCTTTTCCCCCCATGGCTTTTCTCCCTCCTCCCATTTCTCCCCATGAATACAGAGTACCCAAGTGCTTCCTGTGCTGAGCTACAGGACACATGCTGGGTACAGCTCTTGAAGTTTGCTCAGCAAGGGATAGAAGTAGGCAGCACAGTGAGTTAATGGAAGAATAATTTAAAGTGAGCTTAGGTGGTTGAAAAAAGGACCCACACATTGTGGTAATAAGGTTTGCCTTTTTTGTTTCTGTTAGTAGCTGTTGATAATTTCAGATCTTTCCTTTCAAAACGTATTTCAGATCATGTCTGGAATAGTAAAGTGTGTTTAGCTCTTATCTGCCACTTTGTGATAATTTCTATTAACCTTACTCTACATGTATTGATGATAACTATACAAAGAATAATTACGTGCAGTTAAGAACACTAATTTGGAATATGTACATTTATTATTGTAGAGATTTCCATAAATTATTTTTTTTTCTTTTGCAGTAAAGAGTTCTGCATTCATCATAGTTTCTTAATAAATCTAGAGACAAATGACATTTATTTCCTCTTTCTACTTTGAAAAGGCTTTTATCTTTACCTTTTATTACTCAATGCATAATTAATCCAAGTGCACAAACGTACTGATATGATAGCACATATGGCATACTTAAATTTTGTGCGGCCACGAACTCTGCTGATCTAGCTTATCTTTTGCTGTATATAAACATACACAACTTTTTTCTCATGAAAATTAATCTTTTCATATAATCACAGAACAGCTTCAGTACCAACAAAACCCCTTTCCTTAGTGTTTGTTTTTTTTTTTTCTGTTGCTCAAGTATACAAGCCTCCCCTTTTATCTTTCCTTAAGTCTTGCTACTGAAAGATCTACGTAAATTTATAGTGCAATTGAATAGAAATGAACTCTTTCACACAATGGTGGAGATATTCAGCGTATAAATGGTGGAGGTGATGGTAAACTGAGAGACAGGAAACAGAGTCAAAAAAAAACTATACTAAAAGCACCTGGACAGTCAACGTTAAGACAGGTAAAACGCAGTGTACAAAAGGCTTTTTCCTTTACCACACTGTGCTGGGAGAGCTCAGCAATTAGCAGGAAGAAGTTGATGAGAATAGTCTCAGAATTTTATTGGTCATGGGCAAAATAATACAAGCTAAAGGAAAAAAAAAAAAAATGGGGAGATTTCAGGCATCCTAATAGATTTCTTAATGTGCAACAAGATATACAAGTAAAGAACCAAAAAGCAACAGATCTGCAGAAATGTCTAAAAAGATTTCACAAAACAGGATATAAAGTCTCTCTTAGTCAGAAATAAAGAAATAGTCAGATAACGAGCAGATACAAGAGCAGTTGAGTCCTTTATATACGACTGCAATAAAACATTTCTTCTATGAGAGAGGAACTACATATAAGACTGAAGGGATACTACAGCCACTGTTTACTTGTATTGAAGTTCCAGCAATGCTTCTAACTATTACTGACTTTTGCAGCCCTACTGGCATGGCTCTTTCTACCATGGGATCTTGGTTGTCACTGGTTCCAAGGGGAAAATTACTGTAGTGAATGCCCTCACGACAGAAATCCTCTTTAAAACAATTCTGTGGTTCTGTAATGACAATTATTGTTGTTTTGACATAACCCTGAGTCTGTGATCAGTCTTTATCTTCTATTCTCTATTATGTGAAGCATCAAAGACACTGGTTTTAGAGTTCGATATTAAGTAATGTGTGCTTATTTATTTTTGGTTCTATACACAAAAAAATCCAAAGTCTAAAACAGCGTTAATCTGGACTGAGCAGGTTAAATCCTTGTGCCTACAAAAATCTACACACTTGGATGAGACAGAGGCTTTCAAAACAGAAAAGGCATATACATCAAAAGAAATAGTGTTGTAGGAACATTCCAAATACTGGATTAAAGACTGAGGAACTTAGCAGGTCATGAGTTAGCTTCATATTTAAAAGTGAAATATTTTCCAGTGATTTAATGACTTTAATGACCTTTACTGCTCAAGTTCCCCAGAAAGAACTCAAAACTGAATGATTCTAAAGAATATTAAATTTCAAAACAAACTTTTCCTGTTTGCATCAACAGACACTGAAGATCAATTTCTCTTTCATGTCTTGAAAGTCCATGCTTTAGCTGAATGGTTTTTTTTGTTTTTTTTTTCTTCCCATTCAAAGAGCATATGAAGAAGTTAAAAATTTCAGTGTTGTCTCCAGATTGATTATCTGGTGTTTGAATTAGCAAACTGCAAGTTATATAAAGGGCTTTTTAATTGCCTATAAGTATTCCTTGTTCAGTTTTGAATACAGCTGAAGAAAAACAATAGAGGAAGGTAGGGAGATAGAGCACAGCACAGTTAGCACAATTTCAAGCAAAAGTCTAAAATCCTTTCCTTCATGTGACAGATTGCTGATGAGGGATTACTTCCCAAAATCATTACTGCAAATAAGTCTCCTAGTAAAAATTAATCTATTGATGCCCACATTTCAATTATTCATCCATCTTATTTATTACCTACTATGCATAGGGTCATTTAGTCACTTCGCTGCCTTTCTTTAAAGAAGTATATTTCTCTGGGTACACAGAAATAAATAAGTTTAATGCACTTTAGCTTCATACTTAGGGTGCAGCAGTAAAAAATGTAATCATTTATTTCCTATCCACTGGACAAATTAAAGAAACAACTGCAAACCATGTTTTTTTTTGCAGCGTGCTGAGGTTAGTGAACTCCTAAAGAGAACAATGCTTAATGTACTAGAAAGACTAGATGAGTGCAGTTCTTTCAGCTACAGCGTTGTAAACTCTTGAAAGTCTGCTCTATAATCCTTTCAGCACTCTGCTGAATTATTATAGCTGTTGAGTCTTCCACTGCTTACCATCGAGAAATGGGGAATGTCAAGATTTCCATACAGAAGCAGGAACAAAATATAGTTCTTTTGCTGCTTTTTACATCAGGTGAGTGCTATTTTTTCCCACTGGTCTACCCAGGAAGATGAATATTTTCCAAAACCACTTACCTCATGGTTATCTTTGTCATACTAAACTAGGACTACACTACACTGAAATAGTTGTAAAATAGTATTTTCAAGGAAATTTGACTGTGACTCTACCCCATCTTGTAACATATGTTCTTGACCTACACCTCCAAACTTGACAGCAAGGCCTCTAAGGGGTCAAATACTATTCCGGACTTCAAGATTTGAAGCCACAGCAATCAATAGAGATAAAATATTTTTTCCTGCCTGTATGCAACGAGATTAAAAATTTTTGAGTAAAAAATCACATAATGATGTTATGTCTGTTGCTCTTAAATCTTCATACAGTTGCTAAAATAAAAAAAAAAGATGGGATTTTTTCCAATACAACAGTATGAATGAATTTCACAACCACATCTGCTAAGATTAAGAAGCATACAGCCTCAGAAAATGTTTCAGTTTAACAAGCAGTATAAATGTGGCCCTTTCCACAAACAGGCTGGTAATTACTATGTTTTTGTATTTTTCAGTTAGAAGACATAGGCCTCTCCCCTCCTCTCTCATCCTATCCTGTTCTTCCGCCTTGTAGTTCTTACTCACTTTCTTGTATTCTTTCTAAACATAACATAGTTTGCAACCTTTTAAAGATTTAAGGATTTTGTAGGAGTTCTCAAATATGCCTACTGCTCTTAGCTTTTTTTTTTTTTTTTTGGCACAAGAGAATGATCTATACTGAACTAGGTTTCTTATTCCTTACATTTCTCCTCTTGATAAATAGATTGGGGTTTTCATTTATTATTTAGAATCATTTTCCTACTGTATAAGACATTTTAGCTTTTCAAAACTAAAAAATTCAATTTAATGCTACTTCAGTCACTAAAATAGTACACGTAAAAATCGTGTGTACTTATTCACTTGAAAAGATGAATACAGCTCACAGTCACCAAAGTATCATTTTTCAACTTGCTGCCTGAAGAGACTTTAATGACTGGAGAGAACCAAGCTATTTTTGTCTCGTTTATTTGACTTAACAATCAAAAACAAATATTACACGGTCCTTGTATAAATCAAAGTCATTATTAACTTGGCACTTAAGCATTTGCATTTGAGTCAGCAAGTATAACAAATTAAGTGAAATGCTTCCAAATTACACATATGTAAACATGAAAAGACTTATTATGTGAAAAATATCTGATAAACTTATACATATAATTGACAATACTAGGCGGAGGAAATAAAAATTATTTGAAACTGTAAGTCCACAGTGAAATGTCTTTTCATATTTTAGCTGATTGAGCACCAGTCAACAAAGGCTGGAAAATCACGTCTATTTTTGCTTAGACTGAGATAGCTGTAAACCCCTCAGACTTCCAAATAGCTAGATTCAGATATACACATCCTACTTCTGTCTCTCGGTATTTTTTGTCTTTAGCACAAGATTCCATGAATTTACCCATCAGTTGTCTTAAAGGACATCATACCTTTCCAACTTTCTGAATGATTTGAACATTAACAGCAGTAATCTGTACAACAGTCTTCATTGCAACCTCAGCTGCATTTTTTTTTCTTACTGCTTATCTCTAATGGGTCTTATTTTCACTCTTAAAGTCTCCTTTTTTCATTCAAGTCAAGTTTATTTATATACAATGTGATCCTTTTACATGGAAAGAATCACATACTTTTGTTGGAATTACTTCAAACCATTGCTTTTTTTTATACAGAAATAAAAGTAATTTCACATCCATACCAGCCTCCTCAAGCACTTCAGATCACTTTTCTTCAAAAAACTCTTCTGAGTACTGACAGAAAACTAGATATACATTTTTAACGAACAGCCAATGAATGTTAACAGAGCAGCTGGCCTTTCTTGACATGAATGTTGGAGATCCACATTTGAAGAGCTTAAGAGGTTGCCTTGCCACTGTGATAGCAAAAGGGGTCTTCCAAACTGAATCACAGCAGTTATTCATACACAATCAACTGCTTTTCAACTCTGTTACAAGTCACGGGCATAAACATTTGAGCACTTTCCTTACACCTCTATTCTCTCCTCTAAACTAATCTTTAATTAACAGTTCTAACCTTTTCTATTTGATGTGCTACACAGAAACAGGCTTTATAAACATCCTGCACTCTACGACTTAGATTACAAGGACCATATAATTTTAAAAATTAAGCATCTGGTTTGGGAGTGTATCTCCTAACATTTAAACTAGAGCTTTCTGAGCCACTGGGAATACCCACACCTCTGAGAGCCAAAATGAACACTGATAAACCTTTAAGGTTTGACAAGACTGCAGGGCTCCCAGTCTGAACAGATGGACTGGTTGGTGCATTTAGAGGTTCTTGCTTTTTTTCTATATTATTTATTTATTTATTTTTAAACAGCATACCCCCTGCCTTGTAAACAAGCCTCCGAGCACAGAAAACAAAAAAAATATATTTAATGGCCCCCTGTTCTGTTTCATTATTTATATCCCTCACATGTACTTCCCCAGCTGAGTAATACTCTTTGATGATTATATCTCCAAAGAACATTGCTGTGATCATGTAATGTGCTATGGAACCGTAGATAATCAATCAAAATGAGAGAAACAGAGAAAGCCACATCCTGACTTTTCAAAAACTGATTTTGTTCTTATGAAAAATGCCAAATTGACAGCTTGGAGGTTGAAATATTCTTTTCAAAGATGAATAGGAATACTGCAAATTATACAGTATCAAAACAATGAATTCTACCCCTGAAGAGAGCACTTTCATAAGCTGAAGGCTTCTGTCACTTCAACCTAGTCAGCCAAGGTCTGGGAATAGTTTTTTGATTTCCAGCATAGGAGCAACTTTGGCAATGGTTTTGTAGTAGTGAATGACATCAGCAGATCGGTTGTTCTGGGAATACACACATCCCCCATGCATTTCATATACTTAAACCAACATCCAGTCACCTTGAGCCTGGTGAGACTAAAGTTCATGGCCTACTGTCCTTAACAAATGAAAATATTTCTATCTTAGATCCTAGGATAGTGAGAAATCTTTTTAAACTCTACATTGGTCAGCAAATTATAGTATGGGTTTGAGTAAAAATGTATTTACCCAAAGCATTTGTCTTGCTAATATTAAAACTTACACAAGACTGAGAAAATACATATACTGTAGGTTTACTGTATGAAGCCCATTGTGTGAATCATAATGCTGATTCATCTTTAAAACAGTTTAAGTGTGAGAACAGAGAAAAACATCAAAAGAAATTTACTGAGATATATCACACTTCAATAGATAACTTAGTTATTGTTGTAGCTAGGACAACTTAATGAGTCCCATTTAATAAGTGTACTTTTGAATATTTGTATTGTTATCAATGCTCAATTTATTTATTTTCCTTTTCTTCCTTTTCTCCACTCCACCCTTTTAATTTTTTGTCTTCATCTTTTCATGAAGACCTACAGCTGAACGGCCACAGTTGCAGCTGTACAATTTGATATCAAAGTGGTATATTAATAAAGATGAACATTCTCCAGAGTTTGACTTGGTTATATATATATTGAAAAAAATAAAAAAAAAAGTAAAATAAAATTGTATATGTATAATATAATATATAATTTTATTTTACTTTATTTTTTTATGTTTTCAATCATTAAGGGCTCTGTTATCATGATCTGGTAATCTGTCATGCTTTTAAAACCCTGAAAACAATACAAAACATGGGAGAACCGCTCAGTAATTTATTCTGAATCAAAGAACACAGAAAATTCTAAACACACTAATTGAATTTAGCCCTTTAAAACCTCATGTCAAGATGAGTTTTGTTGGTTGTCAAGATGGCATCACGTTTAAGCCAAAAGTCACTAAAAGCCCAGATCAACCAAGGTAAATTAGGTGAATTAGTGCTTGTATACAGAGGAACACTAAGAAAAGTATGAAATAATGTGGTGTTCACAGAATCAACCCACAGGTTTCACCTGTTATAAGTTATTTACAATTGTTTATTTGAACAGAAGATTCTGAATGTACAGTATCATATTTTGTTTATGTTTGTAGGCTAGAAATATGCTCATTGTTATTACTGCAGATTTCACAGGACACAGGCAATGCTTCAGTTACACCCACCCATACCCCCTTCCCTCCATTACTTTGGTACACTAGAGAGTGAACAGCATGCTGCAGGGAAAAGAACAGACACAGAGCAATGCTACACAGATAATGCGAGAACTCCATTTTTACGTTTATCAAGTAAAATTGGTGACTCAATTTGATTACTAAATCTTGTATCTATAGCATGTCATCTATGAAGTCAACTTCTTTCCCAATACATATTTTTTTAATGGAAAGTATTGTCTCTGGTA
Organism: Callipepla californica brunnescens; assembly: GCA_023055505.1. Taxonomy (NCBI): domain Eukaryota; kingdom Metazoa; phylum Chordata; class Aves; order Galliformes; family Odontophoridae; genus Callipepla; species Callipepla californica. The sequence goes on along the minus strand of JALIRH010000050.1, from coordinate 2,499,380 downwards.
ATTGTAGCAATGTCTGGAGAGAGTGTCATGTTATTTCAGTGCTTCTGTACCATCAATAAAATAGATACCATGCAGAGCATAGACAAAACAGTTAGAATTTCTGTTGGGGTGACCTGTCAATGGATTTAAATGTAAGTGGGAGAAGCAAAGGCTCTGACTATCTAATGAATCTGATTAGGGAATAAGTAGAGAAAAGAAAATTGAAATTATACATTTGGATATCTATGTCTGGAGATGTGGAAGAAAAGAGACATGCCTAATGGAATATTATTTTAATTGGAAAATTCTCAAGAAAGCAAGAAAATCTGAGTAGGAAAATATTTATGATTAGGTGTTCGTTATTTTTGAAACATGATTTTGTAGTTATGTGAAGAGAAGCAATTTAGAGTAAGATTTTTGGAATATATCCAAAGCTCATATGTCTACCTCTACTCCTAACATCTCTGAAGAAGCCACAGAAATCAGAGTGATCACAAAGCTCATTAGCTCTAGAATGTCTCTAATACCTTACATGGGAAGTGCTAGAGAAGGCTGCATTGCACCCAGATGCCAGAATTAAATACACAGCTTTATATAATTTGGTAGCTCTAGAGAAAAGAATGTGTACGGCAGAACACGTGCAAGAGAAGAAAAAATTCAAAACTGGGGACTAGGGTCTGAAGAACTTCGGTGAGCCTTCACAAAACACAAGCGTGTCACAGTGAAATATATCACATGATTCCATTTTCACATGGGCTAAGAGATATGATTGTTGACAGTAGTAAGTGACATGCCGTTACGATTTTCATAGAAGAGCATAATAAAAAAACAAAACAAAACCCATCTGCCGTAAGATAAGCTGTTGCATTAAAATAGGCATACATGAACATAATTCACAGCAAGTCCTACAGGACATAGCTCGAGTGCTGTAGAGGCACTCAAGCACTACATCAGTGGGGTCAGACTTAAATAGATCAATCCTGCTTTGGCCCATGGCTGCTCAGACTGTGCCTTTTGATTGAATCTGAAGCATTGGGATAAAAAGCCTCGGATAAAGTGGCATGCACTGCATACACTTCCAATTGAAGAAGCCTATTTTTGAGCTGTTATGAATTCCAGAGAGACATGAGTAAAACATGACAACACACGCAGCACATCCTCTGGCATATTTGCTTTCCTACATGCTAATGAAGACTGAAGTATAAAAATGTGCAGCTATCAGTTTAAGAGGTAATTAACGATGACTAGATATTTTAAATATGAATTTACACTGCAACTTAAATTCTTGTAAAAAAAAAAAAAAAAAAAAAAAAAAAAAAAGCTTTTAAACTTCCTAAGATGCCCAGAGGTTTGATGTTCATAATGCATCAAAATGCACTGACATAAGTACATTTGAAATGCAACTTTCGGAGTGCTCAAATTGTCAACAAAAGAAAACAAGGGAAAGGAATTAACATTTCATCATTTTCACAACATGCAGCTTTTCAGAAATAGTCCTTTGCCTATGCAATAGTTTTTTACTCTCACATTTGCTTTTTTGCGCTGTTACTATCACTCTTCCAAAGGGTAAATTCCATTGTAGCCAGATCCACATTTGCTTTTAACTCAGTATGTACAAATTGAGTTGAGGCTGCTCTTTCATCCACGCCTTTTGAGCTACATGCTTCGTCATTCTGCTACGCAGTTGATCTTCACGTTTTGCCTCATTACTAGGAGTTGTAATAGAGAATTTATGACCACAGGTTCTTAGTGGTAGAAACATGCCAAAAATAAGACAACAAAACCACAGAAGGAAGAGCAGAATCATTTTTTTCCTGTCTGCTAATGCAGCACATCAGGCTTTGTATGTTGCTGCTATGCACATCATGCCTCAACAGAGGCAGCACTTAAGCAAAACTTCAAATCTCACAGCTGTTTACAACTGCTCCACTCTGGAGTTTCAGTTGCTTCCTTCAATTAATTTTCCAATGGATGTTAACTGAATCAAGTCATCAAATGATGACATTTATTATACCTTTGCAGGCATGCTGTTTGCCTTCCAAGCGGTAGCCAATCATGAGAACAAACAACAATTATCAGAACTACTGTTCTAGGTGAGAAATTTGGGTCAATGTCTGTGCTAGTGTGTCTGCTTATATCTATTAAATTTATTACTAGAATCAGTGATGCTTTATTGCATATCTCCAATAAATAAGCCTTCCCTGCTCCTCAAAGTCATGGCTTCAATCATAAGAATTGCGTTTTCCCTGTTTCAGTAATATGTTTTTGTTGTTTCATTATAATTTTATTCTCCAAGAGTGGAAGAGGAAAAGATCATGTCTCTTAATTATATCTGTCAGGCTATCCTGCTGATAAGGGACAAGGACAAAGACAAGGGAAAGTCTTCTCTGCACACTCTGAGCAGAGTTTCCAGTCTGATCTGACATAATCCCATAGAAGGGTATTGAAAAGATATCTTCATCAGAACAGAAAGAAAAAGCCATGCAATATGTTTGGGAATATATTAAAATTACTGTAAAAAAGATGCATTCTTCGTAACTTGGTTTGACCTGCTTATGTGTGATTAAAATACTCTTCACTTCATAACAAGTTGGAAAAACAAGTCACTCTTTTTGTGTATTATATTTCTTAGTTCTTGAAATAAATTCCAGCTGCTCTTATATCTCTAGTTCCTGTTGAATAGTTTAGGATTATTCAGAAATACGTCCTGTGCTGGTGAAGCTCAAAACCTATAGAATCATAGAATCACTGACGTTGGAAAAGACCTCTAGGATCACCAAGTCCAACCACAACCAAACCATACTATGAAGTAGAGAGCATGTTCAATCTATTTAAAAGGCATTATACTGCAAATTCTATTTTGTACTCAGTTTTGAGGAAACAAATATTTTCTTGTTCCTACCTTTTTACTCTTAAAAAAAAAAAAAAAAAAAAAAAAAAAAAAAAGTAAGATTTCAAAGGTCCTTAAACAAATATATTATTAGAAATTAAGAAGAATCTTAGAAACGTATGCAGATCGCACAATGTATTCTATTTGCTTTTACAGGGTCTGGAAGGTAGTAATGCCACTATGTCCAAATGAATAGTATAGTTTCAATGATTCTAAAATAAGGAACGGAAGGCTTTTCTTTAGAATCCTTCACAGTTCAGATGTCAGTCAACACATATAAATGCGAATACTAAAATAAACAGTTTTGTCTCCTTGCTGCATTTGTGGATGGGACATAATTAATCACGGAGCATTTTCACAGAACAGTAAAGAAGCATATTCTTTCTCTGGTTAGTGTAAGGTCAGATAATCTTTTACAATGATTTATCTTGTCAAACCTCCTCTAAATATTGATGTTTTGTCATAGGATAACTTGTCCTTTGGAGGTATGTGTCACTTGGCCTTGACTGTAGAGGGAAGAACAGATGACAATATTTTGCGTGGCTAAAGCTAGGTTAAATGAGTCTTATTCCTCATATGCACATAGAAGAATCAGGTGTCAGGAGATCTGAATAAGTTCCCAGTTTTTTCATAGAATTACTATGTGATCTTGATTAGATATTGTGCTATCTCTGTGAGCATAATCAGTTAAGTTGTCAAAATGGAGTCAGTTATCTATAGTCTGGATGACAGTAGGAAATAGATTAATGTTCTGCAAAAACAGTAACATTTTACCAAAAACAGTGTCGTATATTGAAATAAAACTAGCAATTATTTGAAAATGAACACTTATTAAACTCTACCAGATACTAAGGAAGTAAACTATTCATACTTGACACTACTGTTAGAAACTATTACCAAATGGTAAATAGAACCACAGTGCAAAAACCTCAGTCATAACAACTTGGCTAGTGCAAAAAAGCTTCCTTCTAATGCAAAAGAATATTTTTTACAAACAACTCTTAATCATGATTCACGTTACATAAAAAGCATGAGATTTTTTTTTTTATTGTTGCTGCTTAAGCAAAAAGAAATAATTGCTATTAAGAGCGAATGGAGATTATTTCAGCCCACTACCCAAGATTATCACAACAAAATGATTTATGATAGCCAAATGGGGAAAAAAAAGCATTTTTTTTTAATAATAGAAAAAGCTTCATTGCAATTTATATAGTGAGGATAGTTACTACTTTCTAAAGACTTTGCTCATTCAGACAAATGACTTAAAAATCCAGTGCTTGTAACCACAGATACAGCTCTTATCGATTATTTAAAATGTCTTTCTCTTCTTCCCTACCCTCCTATTTTTGGTAGAATTCACTGTAGCTCTTGCTCAGACACAGCTGATACAAATCAGTTTTAACACTGAGGATGAGGTTTACCACTGGTTGTGCTTGCCCATCTGCAGTTTTCCAGTCTAAGTGTTTTCTGCAATTCTGTTTTGACACATTTAGGAAATATTTTATTTCCTTCTATGTTTAATGCATTTGTGATCTCACCAGTTAGCCTATATGCCCATCTGTCTATATTATGCAAACACACTGACCTGATATTATCACCTGATGGACAATTTTTCCTACCTGTTCAAATGATGACATACATAGCAGCAACCAATTTAATGGATTAAAAATAAACCACTGCTGAGTACTGAGCTAGCACTGAGTAGTGAGTAGAACAAACCACACAATTTAAAGTTTACCACAGTTAAAAAGTGAATAAGAAGACTTGCTTGGACTACCCTCAGTTCCAGGAGCTTGCTGTAAAGGGTTAGAAGTAGGAATTTCTGAGGGCAGAAATAAGAGAGAGTGCATAGTCTGCAGGTAGAGATGTGCAAAAAGGTGTGGAAATGTGGGAGGACTAGTGACTAGAGTTTGGTAGAAGATAAGAAGCAGTATTTCTATTACTGCATGCAAGGATAATTGAATAAAAGACTTCAGTATTGTGCAAGAAGTGAAATGAGAGGATGTAGGAATTGAATTTGCTGCATTCTCTTTTTCAAATCCAATCAGCAATTATCCTTTTATGTAGCCACAGAACCAAAAGAAAGTGGAGATGAGCAGATCATCCATCATCATCTAAATCAGGAAATGTAAGTTGCTGGGATTTTTTTCTTATCCTCTTATACTGCTACATAGGGATACAGGGCTTAAACAGAGCTATAGCTGTTACTTTAAAGATAATTAGTTAGTACATTCTATATTATATGGCAGCCTTAATGTTTACAGTGTCTTATTGACTCAGCAGCACTGCATTTTTGTTATATCCCAATTGTCTAGGAAGCAATGCACAGGACCAGAAAAAATAAAAAATAAAAAATAAAACAAACATACAACAAAGCCATCCTCTAATATTAACAAAATGATGGCCAAAGTATGGAAAACGTTTGTTAATAAGATATGTAACATTTGTATTCAAGTTCCATGTCTAATTATATTTTAGAAGACTTAAAAACATTGACATTTCCATTCCTTAGTGAGGAATACCCAGTTTGAAATTTTACCACAAAAGCTAATGACCCTATTAACTCTAATTTGTTTACTCACCAGTGTGGAACAGTTTCTTCCACAGGTACCTCTTTGATGTTCAAAATTAAGCTTCCTAGAGGCTTGAGAAATTAAATGCCAAAGGAGGTCAATTATCCAACCGTTGCCTTAAAGATAAGAACTGCCACTCCTACATTGTTTTAAAATGACTTTTTATTCTTTTTTTTTTTTCTTTCTGATGAAGACAAAAACATGATTGCTGAACACATGTCAAGCTCTCCCACAGGTTTGCTAGAAAATAATAGGCAGTTCTAAGGTTGGCTATTTCTAAGAGTGCCTAATCATATCAAGCAGTACAAATACATGTGGTTTTGCATTTTTGGTTTGTTTTTAACTGAGATTTAATCTGCAATTAAAGTGCAAATGTAATTAATTATAGTTTCATAGTCTCCATTTTTGAGTTTGGAATTTGAATATCTCAAATATGACCTTCAGTAGCTCTATGTCAGCAGAAACCACTTGTTACTGTGTGTTTATATTTGCGCAATCTAAAAGGCATGATACTGTTCAGCTGCAATTGGGAAGGTAGTAATGTCCCCAACTGAGCCTTTGCCGAATGCCTGCCTGCAAAAAGGAGCAGCTTCCTCAACAGGACATGAAACATTTTTATAAGTAGAAAACTTCAGTAACTGCTGGCATTCAGAATGCAGTCACTCATTCTGCATGAAATGCACAGACACGTTGTAGGTAGTTAAAACAAAATAAAGCAAACAAACACCACCACTTTCCCTCCCCAGTTCTTGGGAGATTACTGAAGACAGCTACTTTCTCTCCAGCAAAAAGCCTGTCTTTAAAGAATCTCAAGAGGTACCAGATGGCTATTCCCATTTTCTATCTTTGTGAAAGAGCACTCAGAATGTTCATCCTTAATTTGGTTTAGAGTTTTCTGATGGATGGGAGGACTCAGTTCTTCCATCGTATTTTGATGAGAAGACTTATCATCTGACAATATCGTGCGTTGGTGTGTATGGAGAAGCATATCACTTTCTCTCCTCAGAAGAGCTATGAATCCAAATCCAGCTACAACTAGTGGGTGAATGACGTCCTTCTGAAAATGTTAAGCAAATTCTAGGAAATCAGGCATGAAAATGAACTGCGGATAAATAAACATAAGGTTAAGGAATTCTGAGAAGCCCTTCAGTTCTCATGCAGCAGCTGGTGGATGTGAGAAAGAAAACAGTTCTCTGTAATATCACAGTGCCTTGAGGAGTGATATGGATTCTATCTGTTCCACACCAAAAAATGCTGAAACCTGTGGAACAGAGGTGCCTTCTGTATTCTGTCCAATAAAATAGATATTTGTGATAAAATAAGCTGGTGGAGAAAAAGGAGCTATGTAAAATATTTAAAACAAATGGGAGATCCCAAGGTAGTTTTTTGAGATGAGAGATAATGGTTATTCCCAAGAAGACGGAAATTCACAGCGACCAAGTTCAAAACTGAAATCCTACATACTTCTGAATGTCACTGAATTTCTCAATATCAAGATTTGAAGTCCTATGAAACCTATTCACCTTGTGAAAACAACGGCATCTCATTAAAGGTTTCATTCTGCTCTATGACTGGTACAATGAGGAAACAATGTTGTTGCTTGGTTTTCTTAACAGAGATAATACATTTTGTAAGAGCGCTGTTTTATAGCTCTCTAAGAAGGAGTTATCTCACTTTTATTAGTTTCCAAGCTTACATGAGTAATGGCAGTTTTGAATTAAAAAAATAGTTTGCTTAATTCCTTGCAAAGCAGAACATGAGGCATTTTAGAGTTTTGACAATAGAACCAAAATATCACAGGGTAATGTGAGGTTTAAGTCTATAGCATTTATTTAAAATTCAGTAACAGCTCATTTCTAACCCAGATTGAGTACCTTCTGGTTCTTTAGAAAACCCTTAAATGGGAGCGCTTTGAAGTGTGACTATCAGAAGAAAAAAATCTCCAGAAATTTCAGTATGGTGTGTTTCCCACTGCTCAGATTTAGCTTAAGAAAATCTTAAACCTTGGTTCTGGAGCCTTATTTTTATGTGCCTACCTATGCAGCAGTCTGGAAAATGCCAGAGCATAAAATGTATATGAGACACAAAAACCTCATAGAAAAATATGCAGCATTTTTTTCCTTCGTATTTCTCTGCTATTTCAATTTAATACTTCTTTCTTTGAGTACGAAAGAAATAACTTTATAGCATTCTATTTTGCACTAGAATTTTTATATGCATGCCCTAAAATATTTATATATTAATAAATACTTATAAACTACAGAATAATATTAACTTGTATGTAATAGAATGTTCAGAGAATGAGTAAGTAAATCAACAGCGTCCTGGAGAAGAAACAGAAAACTGCTATTCTAATCTTACAGTTATCAGACTAGGGACACTTCAAAATGCCACAATTCCTACTTTCACAGCACCCACTTGCTTTCAAGGGAGTCTGGACAATCACAAATACTTCTGGTTTTTTAAGTCCCTCACACCACACCCCTGCCCTTTTAAAAGCATCAGCATTGTTTCCTCTTCACTATGGTAAATAAAATTACTCAGCATAAATCACTCTTTTTCCTAAGTATATATCATCTAAGAAGAATGCAGTAATTCCACTGGAAGAGCATGTCAAAGACAACAAGAAAGTCTTCTGTAAGTATTTTTTGTACACTGACAAAAGAAAGATCAGAGAAAATAAGAGCCGGAGACCCAGTTACAAAATACATGGAAAACTGAGGTACTGAATTCATTCTTTGCCTCTGTCTTTACTAGTAGAACCACCAGGAGTCCGAGGCCCTAAGACCATGGGTGAAATCTGAAGCAAGGAAGATATGCTCTTGCTGGAAGACTATCATGTGAGGGAACGCTTAAGCAAACTGGATATTTGTTAAGTCCACAGATCCTGATGGGGTGCAGCCAGGAGAGCTGAAGGAACTGGCAGATGCTACTGCAAAGCCTCTCTTGCTAATCTCTGGTTAGCAAAGCTGTGTCATTGTGACTAGCAGAAGTGCCTCGGGACTGAAGAAAAGCAAATGTCACTCCTACCTTCAAGAAGAAGGACCCAGGAATGCACAGGACAGTCAGCCTCAACACAGTCCCTGGGAAAGTGATGGAGCAGCTAATCATAGAAGACATTTCCAAGCACAAGAATGACAAGAAGGTTCTCACAGTAACAGTCAGCAGGGTTTTACCAATGTGAACACGTGCCTGACCAACTAGATGAGCTTCTACATTAAATGACTGGTTTGGCAAATGAGAATGCAGTACTTTCTACCCAGACTTTAGTAAGGCTTACAACACTTTTTTCCGTAACATCTTCAAAGAATAGCTATTGATATTTGGGCTGGATTAAGAAGTGGCTGAATGGACAAGCCCAGAAGGTAGCAATCACTGATGAGAGAGCAGTAACTGGTGGTATACCCCAGGGGCCAATACTGGGTTCAGTCCTGGTTGATATCTTCATTAATGACCTGGATAATGAGGCAGTATACCATCAGAAAACTTCATGATCACACAAAACTGGAATGTGTGACTGCAAGTACTCTGCGGGAAGTGATTCTTTCCTCAGCACTGGTGAGGCTATATCTGGAGAAATGGGTCCAATGACAAGGTCATACTGGAGAGAATCCAATATAGGGCCACAAAGAGGATTAAGTGGCTGAAACACCTCTCCTATGAAGAAAAATTTCCAGGCTGGAGAAGTTTTTCTTCATAGGAGAGGTGTTTAGCCTGGAGAAGAGGGGGCTCAGGGGTAATCATATCTACATTTATAAATATCTCAAGGGAGATGAAGCCAGGCTGTTTTCAGTGTTGTCTAGTGACAGAACATGAGGCAGTAGGCAAAACATAAAACACAAGGGAATTCCTCTGAATATCAAGAAACATTATTTTATTGTGCAGTTGACCAAGCACTGGCACAGGCTGCCCAAAGAGGCTGTGGAATCTCCTCCTCGGAGATCTTGCAAAGTTACCTGGCCATCAACCTGGGCAGCGTGCTCTGGGAGCTCCTGCTCTAGTAAGGGGGTTGGACTAGATGGAACCAGAGGTCCCTTCCCACCTCAACAATTTCTGTCATTCTGTGAATATAGTTGGAAAGTCAAACACCCATTCAAATACTGCAGAACTAAAACTTAGCAAGTGTTCACAGTGAAGTGAGTATGCCTGTTTTTATCTCACTGAAAATGTGAAAATCATAAATTCTGAATCATGTCCAATTGCCATGTGTGCATCTTAGTCTGCATCAGCCAGCCAATAACACTCTCAGGAAAAAAAAAACAACAAACCCAAACTCATATGTTCTTGATGTCTCATCACAGGAATTCACGTCTCTTCAAGCCTTTGCAAGACACATAATAGAAGAACACCTCTTTAATGTGCTTTTTTTTTTTGTTTGTTTGCATAGTCCTGTAAAATTATTTAGTGGGGTGACCCTTACAACAAGGATGATAAGAATACTAATGATAATACAATGATGATCTAGAAGCCCATCTTACAAAGTTACTCCACAAGTCTGGGGTGGCTCTTACCTTAGGGAAAAACTAAGCAGCCACGTATTCCCTTTGGGATGTACAGATATAGTGACATACATCACTAACACAGAGGGACGTAAAATAATCCATCTGTCTCCACAGTGGCCATTCATGGGGATTTTTCTGGCTATCTAAAAGCTCTCAGAGATAGGCACATAGTAATTTAGATTTAGCACAAAAAAGGTGTGCTAAAAGATTAAAATATTCTTTGCACACTAACGGCCAGTTTTCCTGTTTTTCAACACATAACAGCTAAATACTACTCATCTTGTTTTAAAAATTTTTCATAAACTTCCATTGCTCTGTACATGTTTGTACGCACAGACAATACAAAGACTGTCCTAAGTGCTGCTCTTGCCAGGGTTGTTTCTGACCACTGTCCAAAGACAGGACAAAACATCATAGTTTATATTAATTCTATTTTGCTATAAATATCTACATATGGGTCCAATGGAGCACTGATTCCTTCTTCCAGAACAACGAATGAACTATCCAGGTTAAGTGCATTAATACTCTTTCTCTCTTTCCCTCTCTCCTCCTCTCTCTCTCTCTCTTTTTCTTTCTTTCTTTTTCTTTCACATAGTGAATGTATTTGGTGGGAATGGGACAGATCTGCTGTCCTTATAATTTTACTCACCAGAAAAGCTTTAATAAAGATCAACCATCATTTCAGAACCAACTTTTTTCAAAATAGGATAATAAGTACTAATTAAATTCAAATTAAGAAAAGCAGCTTTTGTTGTTTGTTTGTTTGAAAGATCTTGTGGGACTTGTTTTCTGTCTGTAAAACACTTCCACCTCCCACGATGGAGCAGTAGGTGGAGATAAGCAATTGACACAGGCATGGCTCACGTACATTGTCCCAGGTGTTAAATTTTGGTCAGACATGTACATAAGTGATGGCATACACAAACATTTTCAGTTTTTGCCCATCACTTGCTAAGTTTGATAAGAGGAGCTGACAACGAAAGCACCTCCTTAACAAAAATTACTGCACCCTCTGCTCTTCACTCCAACAAAAAGAAAAAGATGCTGAGATCAAAAGAATAAAATAAAAGGTTAAAAGGAAATCAAACTTGAAAGAAGGAAAAAGAACTGTTAATTGGAGGGTCTGATTCAGATGTGTTCTCGCAGCGCTTGCTCCTAATTTACTATCTGCTCCTCGTCTCTGCACAGCAGTCTAACAAGAATTCCACTGCCTCCTCGCTTCCCCTCTGGCTGTGCCCCCTAGCTCAGACCTGTGCTCCAGTGTTACAGCATTTCCCCCGGCTTTTTTCTCCTATACTGTGCTCTGGGACCTTTATACATTCACCATCATTCTTGTAATTCTAGGGCATCAGACTTGGATGCCGGTACCAACGGCCTAAGGATTAGAATATTGTGTGAGGCAGGTTTTTGACTTCAGCTCTGTGAACTCAGTACTAACACCAGGGAGAAATTTACAAGAGCATAAACAAAGGAGACAAATCTACACAAAGAAACTGAAATGCAGTAGGATGGGAAGGGAGCTGAAAGGACAAATCTAGGTATATTAGACTAAGAAAGTGCCAGGACTCTAAACGAATGACAAGATATATGTAGAAAGAGTTCAACTTGCAAGTAACTTGTTAATGTATGGAATTTTTACAATAGCAGGAGATAAAGCTTCATTTACAAGGAGAACTCTAATGCAGAGATTTGTTCCACACAGACTGAATTAGAATCCCTATTATCACTTTGTTGAATTACTCAGAATCAATGCAATTCATTTTCACCAATTTCAAGCCTTACAGATGCCACATATCTACCTAACCAAAAGACTTTCCAGAATGTTTCAAAGACAGCATTGCTGTTTCAATTCAGATGCCTTCCTTCCTTAAATAAACAAATCTACAGAGGATGCATTCCTGTTTATCCCATATCCCTCTATTTCTGCATGTTTCCAGTTGGCTGCTAAGCTCCTCAATTCCAGGGACAATTAAAGCAATGCATTCTAAGCAACACAATGTACTGACAGAAAGAATAAAAGATTAGATTGCTCATGTTGATTTAACTTTGTCTTCAATTACTTCTCCCCTGTTCTTACTGCTATTGTGTCCAGAAAGGTGGGGAGGTAATCTCTTTGACTGCCCTTGATGTCAAAGGTGCTTTATGACTTACAAAGAAGAATATGCTGGCTGCAAGTGACGTGCATAAGCAGCAGTTTGACCTTCCTGATATCAGGCGGACTACATGAAGACAGAGTAAGCTGCATGCAACATGGTCAAAACAGATGAGAAATGTTATAAAATCTGGGATAGTGTGCTATTTGTCATAATTCAGATTCCTCCCTGGGGGCCATTAGCAGCTGAACGCTATCCTAGAATGTCACCTTTTCTAACTGCGTAGGCATCGTAACACTGCAAAGAAGTGCATGGCCGATTAAGTGTTATGCACAAAGGTTGTTAAAAGCGCAAACAGTGAATTAATTACATGGCAAAATACATAAACACCATTTCAGATTATTTCTCAGCTATTAGCTTACAGACAACTTTAAAACACCTTGCAAAAGGCATAATACCCACTTCAGTCATGTCCGCTGCTGATCATTAATTGCTTCAGAAAAAGACAATATTTCAGCCGTCCTCTTTGGAGTTCGAGTATGAATGGTGAAGCAAAAGAGAGTGAAACTGAGTGAAACATGAAAAGCTTGATTTGTTAGGACCCCTGCTGTCTGAAAAGAGATCAAAGCTCAGGAGGAGGCTGTAAAACAGCCGAATGCACTGCACAGAAACATGGCCTGTGGCAGCTGCTCTGGGCACGCTCCCACAACACAGGTGTACCTCCAAGTCTGCTCTGCCAGCTGAATCATGGGAGCAGGTTACCTCTTCTCCTTCTTCATTATTTCAGCTACAGTCACTGAGGAGATGTGGGCTCCATCCATCACAATGCACAAATTCACAGTGCACAGATTCAGCACAGGCCTAATTAAAGCTTTTCCTTTCATTTGTGGAGATAATTAGACTTTCATCTCACCAGGAAGCTTCAGAAAGATCTATTTCTTTCTTCAATAAAAGCTACATCAAACAAAAGCAGATTTTAATCGCCTTTTCTTTGGGGCATGAGTCAATAATGAAAGATGTCATGGGTAACAAAAATTGTGTGCAGGGGGAAAAAGCAGGGAAAAAAGCCCAAGCTATGTTCTTTAATTAACATCATGTTTGCAAACACCATTAATTTCTCTCATTAAAATGATTTTTATCTACAACTGATTGTTGATAAAACAATCGATTTGAACATCTCATCTGCTTCACCGCTACGCAGGAACCCATCTGCTGTGCTGTAAAGCAGGAATCATGCAGACTGTTAAGCAACATGTGAGAACAATAAAAAATGCATATGTGTGTGTCAGGGATTTGTGAGGCTCACTGCAGGGCAAGGGCCACCTTTTCTCAGAACATGTATAAAAAATGACTTGGTAGCAGGCCAAAGGACAAAATGTCAGAAAGATCAGAAGTGCATAAATAACAAATGAATTAATATGTGCAGGAAAGAAAGGGTTCCATCTGTGTTAGGAAGCACTGGTAAAGAGGCTCAGAAAAATAAGGAGATTTCAGACATATTTAACACCACATCATGAGTTGCTGTGATGTAATATTAGCTGACAAACATGCAGAGCTTACTGCCTTTGCCTTTTTCATTTGTAGTAGTAGCATCAGAGCGCAGGCTTCCTCTCCTATTACCTTTCTCCCTGGCACAAGGGGAGAGTATTTTTGGCTCCGGGCCCTGCACATTATTTATTTATTTAGCCATTTGACACAGTGCTTCTGTACGGGCTGGCTGGTGCGCAGGCTCACAACCAGGCCGTAGCTGACGGCTGTGGGAATTGAAGTCTGGCAGTCTAGTAGGCGAATAAAGCACTCTTCCACCCTACAGCTTAAAGCAATCCCAAAGAACCGTTAGCCTTATATCATTAGGACATTTAGTGGAGAGAGAGAGGGAAGCAGCTTGTTTAAGTACCTTTTAATGATGATACTTGCTCTGCAGCAGGCAGGCAACTGTTTTTAATACTGGAATCAACACTGGCAGCAAGGATGCGCCTTGTCAGCGTGCAGCCCTGTGTCAGTCTGCTTAATGCCTTCCTGGACAGGGTAAAGTGCTGTGATTCATCAGAATCTGACCTGAACTTCCCCTAACGACAAAATACCATCAAACCAAAAGGCTACAGAATTAAACTCACATTACTGAGCACTCTACATTGTTATGACCTGCCTGGGAAACTGAGGAAATGGAAAGGTTTAATGGAAAATTTCAAAAAAAAAAAAAAAAAAAAAAAGAGTACAAACATCTTTAAATCTTCCAGCACTGGGGCTTGACTCATGGTGTCTTTATGCTATTAGTTGTGGCATATGGCAGTTGCTTGGGAAAGCAAAGTTTGAAGGAGCTTGACAGACATTTCTTCTTGATGCATTGAGCTAGTAAGATTCCTGGCGAGAATGCAGATTCTAACAAAGCTGCACATATCAGTTCTCATGACAATAAGAGATGGATTTTTTCCTGTTTCAGTTCCTCTTTCTCCAGTTTAATTAAAAATAAAAACTCAAGCTCTGTACATCCTACTTTTCTAAGCAGAAGATCTTGTGCTAATCGGCTTTCTCCCCCCAGTAATGGAACATTGTTTTTATATTAATTGAGGACAGAACCACACGCACATTGCAATGAGTTTATCCACTCTGTTAGGATCTAGTAGTCTAATGTGTGGAAAAGTCTACTGAAGTTTATTACAGAAGATTTAACAGAGAATTTGCCCACTTCCAGAGACTGGTAAAAAAAAAACTTGGAACTTTCTTATTCTACGGATAATTTTCACATCAATTCATAATATCCTTAGTCAAAATTTGATTCCATTCATGTTTCTTTCTTTCTTTTTTTTTTTTTTTCTACTCCTAACATGACGTTCTTAGCTGAAAGAAAAGTTTCTTTTTCCTTTTCCTTTATTTTCCCTTTCTTTCCTTTTTTTTAATTTTTTCTATTTATTTATTTATTTATTTATTTATTTACTTACTTTTTCTCTCCTTCTCACTCTTCTTCTTTCTTCTTTTCTTCCATTGATTTAAAGAACACATTACAAGCAGTAAGAAAAATGACTCATAGTCAGAACTCTGACTCTATAGCACTGTAGCCATCTCTCTGGCAAAAGACATTCACAGCTACAATTCTGCCTACAACTGAAGACTTCAGAATGCTGCTCAGCTCCCTGTTTAGAGTACACACACATTCCTGATCCACCAATTTTGCTGGAATACTCCTTTCCCATCTTCCCCAGAAAACTCAAATACTCCTAGTCTGGAACAATCACAGAATTGCAGGGGTTGGAAGGAACTTCTAGCGATCATACAGTCTAACCCCCCTGCCAAAGCAGCTCCCTAGACCAGGTTGCACAGGCAGGTGTCCTGGCAGGTCGTGAACATCTCCAGAGAAGGAAACGTCACAGCTTCTGTGGGCAGCCTGTGCTCTGTCACCCTCACTGTGAAGAAGTTCCCACGCACATTTGTGTGGAACTTCCTAATGCCAAAACCAAGGCCCCAGGTTGTACTATGGGGCATCTCAGAAATAACATGTGATCAACTGATAAACTGCTTTTTCCTCCATAGCAACCTCGTAGTTAATGATATAGTTTATTCTAACTTATTACCAAACAAGTAATGGAAAAGCACATACGAGTCTAACTGTACAACAGCAAGATATACAGCTAAAACTTGATTAGTCTATTATCTCCATTCTTACTTCTAGCCAGTGTCTCTTCACTGCACAGGAGAAAAAGCTGCATTTGCTACTGACAAAACAAGCTAACAGATGAAGTCTCTTGCAGACTCCAGATTCATGAGGGATTTTGATTCAGCAGGCCCTCAAATCTATTCTAACAGGCAAAGAATACAAGAATGGGATCTCAATTGATACAAACCAACTTCTTAGAGCTATTCTACCTAGAAGAACTCCAGACTGAATTCTGTCTTTACTGTAGTTGATGAGACTAACCACAACTGAAACTCACTTTCTTTTTCATAAAGAAATAAATAAAAAAATAAAATAAAAAGGGCAGTTATCTTATAGCTCTACAGAGCATTTGTTTTCTTCCATTAGCAAGCAACTCTGTCACTTAAGTTGATAAACCTGGCACAACATTTGGATTGGATACCAGTCTGGATACTAATGCATTATCTGAGATTGTGGGAAGAGCATCAGTTTGTAGGTGTGAAGGGTAAACAAGCTCAGCAAAGGAAACAGAGATAAAAGTACTCTTAGAAGCTCTCATAATTTGTGGCTGCTTGAGGTAACACTCAAAGAAGAAAACTGATGGCAAAAGAGATTTATCTAGTATAAACATGTGTTTAGTGAGTCCCAGAAAACTGTGCAAAGCTATATTTGCATTTCTCATGAATGCAGATAAAGCAGGACATTTCTAATAATATGTAGAACTCCTGATATTTATCTTTGATAAGATTTTCCTAGGAAAGCTTTGCATTGAGGAAAAGTCATACAAAAATTGGAAATTATGCACTTTCTTACATTTCAGAAGAGTTTCAAATACTAGGGAAAGTTACAATTATGAAATACCTATATATTGCTTAAACTTGGAGAATATAGTTAACCTTTAAATTTGAAAAAAACACCAAATCACCATTAACAGGTGAATCCAGAAATTTTGCTGACTGTCTAGATGATACTGCTGAGTTACCAGTTGCCAACACCAATTAGATAAAGAAAATCCCGTAACCAGGAAGTAGGCTGACTTGTACATCAGATATTTCACTAGGTAGGTCACTGTTTAGTGAAAGAGGACAGAGAGACTGAGGTAGCTGAGATGCTGGAGGATGAGTAAGAGTAGGCACTGAAAAGATGGTATTCATTTTTAAGTACAATGTTGAAGATACACTTTTGCATGGCTTGCCTTAACCTTTGGGTTGCTGAACTCCACTTTCAGCTGCAGATGATGAGAGCATTCTCATTAAGTATAGAACAATATTTAGTTTTTAAAAAGCCTGTCACCCTGTCAGTGATGCAGGGACTGTGTGGGCACACAGATGCTGCTAATGAACCAGGAGGCTGGAGGCAGATTGCATCCAAATGTTAAAAAGGTGGCATAAAATTATAGAAGTGTGAAAAGCTCACTTCCCCCCACCCCTTCACATAAAAACATTATCTTGCATCTCTGTAGCAAAGGTGAGTCTATTTTTATTTAACAAGCACAAGAAATACCATACAGAGAGCCTAACTAAAGACTGGAGTTTGGGATTCTCCTATGAAGACAGGAGCTTTTCCAAGTCAAGAGAAATCCATCTAGCAGACACAATGGGATTAGGCTGTAGGCACTACGAATAGAGCCAAAATTCATCAAGAAAACTTTCATAATAGATACTATACTTAATAATAAGAGTAATAGCAGTTTTTATTGCTTCCACTCAACTTCTGTGAGAGAACTGTTGATGCTCAGCTATCTCACAAATGAATAGCTTCGGAGTAAGGTCAGAGACATTAAAAATGGGTTTTCAAATAAGTTCTACAGTGATACATCACAGAAACAAAAGCGCACCTGAAGCTCACAGTATCAATTTTAAATGTCTAGATTGCTTAAAATGTCGGAATATCAGTATTTTTTGTTAAGCCTCTATAGGATAGGAAGTTTTTTTTCATGCTTTGCAGATGTTGCATTTGTAGTAAGAATGGTTTAAGTACAGTACTTTAAAATTCTCTGTGTTGACTATTTTATTGCTCAGCCTAATAAAACCAGTTAGTTTACTGCAGTCCAAAAATCTTGTCTGATACTTTTTTTTCGATAACAACACAGGTAAAGGAGTGCCACTAAGGCACAGAGAGTACGCATTCCCTTTAAACTGGGCAGGACTTCTAGAGAAAATAGTATTTCTCCCTCTGGCTACACCAGGATGTGCGCAGCCCCGCTGATGGTAGAGCTGCTTCTACCATGTACCAGCTTTTACAAGTCTACAAGATTTGAAAAGGAGGCAACTGTCAACTACAGAATCACAGAATCACAGACATAGGGAATGGAAAGGACTTCTGGAGATCATCAAGTCCAAGCCCCTGGCTGAAGCAGGCCCCCTACAATAGGGCACAGAGGTAGGTGTCCAGAAATATCTTGAATATGTCCAGAGAGGGAGATTCCACAACCTCTCTGGGCAGCTGAATCCAATGCTATATCACCCTCACTGTAAACAAGTTTCTCCTCAGGATTAATCTTTCTAATTCTCATTCGGACCTTGCAAAATGTGGGCAGTTGAAAAAATCCACCAAAATATCTTGTCGTTTGGAAAACAAAACATACACCTAATTTGGGAAATGTGAAATAAACAAATAAATAAAAATCTATGTGGTGGATTGCTAACTGATAATGTTACTGATAAAATTTATCAGTAAAGTATCATCACATGAAATTTTTCTAACTTGCTTTCCCTGGAAGTGGGAATATGCCATTCTTGTTTTGAAAATGAACTGCCTTTGCACAAGAGTATTCACAAGTTTTTAGATGTTTGTATAATTTTCATGTCCAATAGTATGAGTTTGAAATGCACAAATCTGATTCCTGTGTTTGAGATCAATAACATTCTCCCAGCTTAAACAAGCCAAACCAAACCAAACCAACAGAAAAAACACCTACGAAATAATCAGAGGTTAGACTGCCTTGCTTTTAGAATTTCCCCCCTCAGAACACAGAAAAAGAGATTAAAAAAAATCAACTCAAAAACATACAACAATCAAAGATGGGTTCAATTCTTTAGTCAAGCTCTGCTTTAAATGTGGACCTAAAGTACAAAAACTTAATACCATTTAAAACTCTAACTGAACGGAGAAGAAATATTGCAAGACCATTTTAAACTAAAGTGACTTTCTTAACTGAAAACTGGAAATGAAGATGATCTTTAGTATCCAAGTGTCAATGAAATGTAAGTGCCCACCAGATTGCTAGCCCACCCATAGATTATTAATGCACAATTAATCTACTAGGGCAACTGCAGAGCGTCATTTAGCTCCAGAGCCCATAAGTATAAAACAGCAACACACTGTGAAATTAATGGTAACACTTAAAGGTCCCATTGTTATTAATTCATTTGACATTCACTGTAATCACACTGGTCTTTAATGAATTCATTTGGCATGTGAATATTGCATGTACTTTCAAACACATTCCAGAGCAAATCAGTGTTAATTGATGTCCTGAATTGAAATTTTCTCTTTTTTATTTTTTTTTGCCTACCACATTTTTTGTTAGAGGTCTTTCCTCCAGAACGTTTTATACATGGCATATATAAGTACAAGCTCTTATAAATAATCACTATTACTACGGATATCAATATTATGTACAAAGATGACCTAGGGATATATGGTTACCAAAGCTGTGCAGTAACTTATTTCTAAGGCAATAACCCTTAGGAAAACTCCACAGAACTATGGTAGCCTCCGATTCCCAGATAATGGGGAAAAGTAACAGTATTGAATATTTACATCCAAGTATTTACAGTTTACTGCTCTCCACAAATTGCCTGCGAACATTTTTGGCTTACCTAAAAAAAGAATGCAGCCATTGGTTGTCATTTCACCCATCTCAGTTTTATAGCAGACATGGTCTGTAACCTCGCTTTTCTTGCACATGGAAACTACAGTTGTGCATCTGGAAAGTGTCTGTATTCATGCAAGTGGAAATTTTCTCCTTCACTCACACGTATGCATTACTTACAAGAACTATTAGGTACTGAGAAATTCCTCTTTCTGTCACAATGCCAGCAGTAAATCTGTTTGTAGTGAAGAAAATATTTAATACATGGGTGGTACAGCAGTTTTGCCTCCAAAGCTTGTCTTAGACAATCTACACTAAATTGGAAAATCCTGCATGCCAATAAAATACTATTATTTTTATGATTTATAAACTTTGTGACTTGTTTCCTAAGCTATCTAGAAATGATCTTCAGGTGCACTCGTCTCCCAGGAAACTAAGGGAGTTCCAGTTGAATCAAACTCTTGCGTAAATTCATATAAAATATAACCACTCCACAATATGTTCAGGGATTTTTCTCATTTGGACTTTAGATTAGAGGAATATAGAATCACAGCGTCTCATAACGCACTAATGGAGGATTTGGTAGTCATTCTTAAAAATAGCACAGAAAACAAAATACACGTACAGGATGCCCTAGGTGCAACTACTCACAGAAGTAACAGCAACAGCAACATGTAAACAGCATTCTTTGTTACAGTACAAGTAAACTAAATCAAAGTGCACAGAATAGGTATTCACTTACTCCAAAATCCCTTAAATTTTTTGGTGACACCGATTTTTGATTTTCGTATTATACTTGCACTGATTTTCAAGAGAAGTAAGAACAACGTTTTCTTGAATTTTAGTCCTAACATATGTCAAGAATCCTCAAAGGGAAAAAAAAAAAAAAAAGACCCTTTATTAGTCAATTTTTAGAACTAACACATAAGAAATCATTCGAGTCACCCCTGCCTGAGTTGTTCACATAGCAGTGCCACTATCTGATGGTCAGCATACTTAAAATGTTCTTACATTTGCAAATGAAATTTCCCATGATAAATTTCTAATTTTCCTTCTGTACTTTGGGTGAAAGCTAGAGAGCATTACTTTAACACACACAGTGCAGTACATATGATGAAAACCATTTCTGTGGTACTGACTAACTCAAGGAAAAAAAAAAAAAAAAAGAAATCATCCTGTAATTACTTTGCAGAAATAGCCTCTACTAGACTCTTGCAGCCGACATGCCAGACTTTTCTGAGATTTGATTGCCAAGGAAGGCTCAATGAATAAAACTATTTTAGGAATGGAGATAGACACATCAATCAGAACTGCAAATCAAGAGTGTCTGGCCATGCAGTAGCGATTAAAGTTAATAAGTATTTGCCTTCCTTCACTTTCTTTAACACATTCAGAATGATGAACATACTGTAAATGGAAATGCATGATTCCTGAATCCTCACTTGTCATTAATATCCAGGAGGTAAAGAACATGTCTTGAGGCCCAGCTATATGTTATTCTACTTGGCATTACCTTATTTGAACAACGACTGAGTTCCCTTCCATAGTTCAAAACTTTCTAATATCGTCATCATTTCAGTAATGACTTCTGGGGAAATATGTTAATTCTTTATCGAACTAGCACTTTCCCATTGTTAAGATCCTTTTCAAAACCAAAAAATAGCCTGCCTTGTTTCACATCACCATCAAGCAGAAGTATATATAATTAAAGTTGTCAGAAATCCTCCATTCTCTGGAGCAGGCGACTCAAATTTGAAATAAAAGTGCTAGTGCATTTTAGACTTTTTGAAAATTGCCTAAATTTGGACATGTTACTGTCCCTGGGATGTTCAATTTGCATATGTGCACTGAAAACTGGCTAGAACATTTAGCAGCTAAATCATCTGAGGACTCTCAACAGACAAAATGTATTTTAGTCCAATACTGTAAGAGCTGGACAGACCTTTCTGCATGACTGGCTGCTTTTCAAACTAGTTGGGGTTATTCTTAGATAAGGTATGAAAGACAATTGTGTCCGTGGTTCTTGAAGGGGGAAGCGGCAGTTAAAGAAACAGTCTGGCATACAAAGACATTAGAATAACTTATCTGTGTGTAAACTCCATTGTCCAAAGTGGCTAGTTAAAGGACCAAAATCCCTAATCTTGCTGGTATCTTCACACTGCTTCTAAACTAGCTTATACACTGCAAGAATGTAGAATATGTGGAATCTTGTTTGGTGCATTCTCACTACTATTATGAATTCCCATTTCCATTTATCAGAGTTCTTTCTTGTTTTTCTGGAATGGGGTTTGCAATCTCACTGCCAGGGTAGATGGAATATCCTTCTACCAGCATAAAGATGGCTTGGACTCTTCTACGGTGAAAACTGATGATAAATGTTGGTGCAGGTATAAATTTGCAGTGTTATTAAGTTTGCTTAAAGTTCTTGCCTGAGAGACAGAACAATATTTCTAAAACGTAGATGTGACAAGGGCTTGGGATAGAGTGGAAGCATGCTCCAGGCATAGGGTATGCTACACAAGCACCTCTTCAACACACGGGATTCACAACACTCTGAAAATGACTAAGAGGTATGCAATAAATACAGCTGTGATTTACAGGACTTCTGACTCATTTTTAGCAAAAGATGGATGAGCAGTGCTTACTGAAAGGGTTTCTACAGAACTGTCTATTCTTTCTTAGTTAATAATTGAAAGAACATATAAGAAAGAATGTCTTCTCTAAATCTTCAGTGATCAAAATATGAATGTACCCAAAGATGAAATCTGTACAAAATATAAAACTTCACAGACACTGTTCTTCACATCAATAAATCAAGCAAGCACAATAACAATTAAGCAGTGCAGCACAATGATACTCTCAGCCATTCTCCAAACTGAAATGGAATGATGGCCACAGATTAATTAGATTATAAAATGAATTTAGCAAGCTTATTGTTACCTTAATGTTTATCAGAAACCTCTGAGGTTTTAAGAACTGCATACCTCTGGGACTGCACAAAGTATTCTACATGAAAAGATACTGTCTTTGATATTTTTGGAGAAAGATGTATGAAGAAACTGGTTTCTTCAATGGCAGAAATCTTTCTGGCTCAGCTGTTAGGAGAACCCTGCCATGCATAGACAACATTTTTCAAGTATGATTATGCTGACGAAATTTTTGCTGCACCTTAACCTGAACCAGAAAATAACCATTTTAGGTGTGCAGGCAGCATAGAATGCAGCAATTCAAATCATCAGACACATTAAAAATACACACATCAGGTCCATCACCATCCAGGGCTGGGCTCTCATCTCTACTTAATTAAATCTAGAATTATAATATTTTGAAGAATGGAAAGACTATATAGACACAAGTTGCCTAAGAATTATTAGGTGTTTGCATTATGTTAACACCGTACAATATCAACACCACAGAATGATATATTTAATATATATTGTACTTTTATGCAGGCAGCTGATGTTCCTACTCCAAAGAGCTAAGAATCCAAATGAGAAATCAAGGATAACAAAAGCTGAGAGGAAGAAAGAATATCCTCATTTAACAGATAAAAGACCAATGCACTGTGAGATAAAAAATAAAATGCTTAGCGTTACACAGTACGGCTGTTGAAATACTTCAGTTTTGAAAAGTTTCCAAACAAAAGCAATTTCAACTATCTTAGACCAGTATTAATATTAAAAAGGAACCCGCAGATTTTCTATAACCAAGTACAGCATACAATACTGTAAAGGTTTCTTTCCAATAGAGAGCAAATGAACAGTTCCTGATCTTCATGGATTCATGTTGATTTGAACAGCACAGTATCTTGGCAGTACAAACAACTAGTAGAAGCAATTACAACACAAACAGAGGGGGAACATTTCCAAAGTAACCACGAAAACAGTCTATTCCCTCTTCAGAAATGTATTTTCCATGAAGACAGAATATCCAAGCAATTAAAAGGGACCGTTTTCACAAAATGTATGACACAAGTCTATACACAGACTTCCTGTTACCCATGCTGAGTCATCTAGGAGTCTTACTGCTGCAAATTTTCTTACTCTCTATCCTTACAAGGAACATTTTCTCCTCCTCCTTCTCCTTCCTACTCTCTACAAACCCCAGTGCACTCTGCATTCCCTCTAACAAATACGAGGAAAAAAAAAAGAAAAAAGCAAAAAGGGGTGTTTTCCCACAAATCTAGGAGAGCAGACAAACACAACACATAAATAAAAATAGATGCAATTCTCTGGTGCATTCCTACTACGTTTACAAAGCGGGGAAAGCTAGCCAGCTTCCACACTTCCATACTTAATGAGCACACATGAACAGCCTTCCTGGCTGCCTGGTTGGACACACAACTTGATGGCAACAGAACACATGTGTATCTTCTCAGTTCTAAGTGGCTAGGACAAAATCTGGTCTTCAGACTGGAGCAAACCTTAAACAATAGTTTTTTGGTTTTTTTAGAGAAACAAATATGCAACATACATATCAGATAACCTTAGGATTTTCAAATATTCTGTAATATAGGGAATTGCTAATTGTAATGCTCATACAGTTCCTTTCTACAGAAAAAGTGGCTATGTTAGGCCCTTTAATAAAGTAGTATTTTCAGAAAAAAATCACATTAAGACACATTAGGCCTATTATTAAAGCCTTAAAATTATTATAGTTGGATACTATTTTTTTCCTGCTTAATAACTGTGGCAGGAGAAATACTGCCATTTTTAACTATTATATCATGCTGGTTTAAACAGTTTGTGAATACGAGGATTATGGTCTTGAACAGAGAATTAGCGGTGGGAAGGTGTATATTCTGACTCTCAGCTTAAAAAAGACTTTAAGACAAATAATTTTCATATTACTGAGTATAACCTGTCATCGTTTTTAAGGGTTTAACCAGTTTCACCTTACACAAAACAAGTGATTCAAAGTTGAGAACCATGGCCGTAATATGGTTTGTCATAAAGACAGTGGGTAATAACACATTAAATAATTAATAATACATTAAAAACTATTTTTACAGCATGCTGATTAAAAGCATGTATACGTGGGTCACTCTGAAATTGATTCCTCCTATTTATTTCCATGGAAACAAAAACTGATACACAGAGCACAATAACACTGTTTGATAGAGCAAATTCTCAGCTACAAAACAGTATTTTTTGTATGAGTCAATAGAAGAGGTGTATGTATGTATGTATACATGTATATATATATATATATATATATAGTGGAAAGTTATGGGAAATGCAAAAAGATGTTACAAAGCAGTTATTAATATATACAGAACAGTGTGCTGGTCTGCAGTACTTCTACCATTTCTTGTTCTGTAAATCGGAATTCCAGATGTGCTGACTCTGCATTGGGCAGAAATGGCACAAATTCTAACATGGAAGGTAAAGCACTCCTATTATTTGATCACAGTTATTTCTGGTGCCAATGAAGCAGAAAGTAGAATGCTTTACACAACTTAAGATAATGTAACGCTGAGAAAACATTATGTTTAAAAATAAACTGTTAAACTCTCCTTGTCTTTCACTTGCCACTTGGAAGCAGAAAATTCTTGTATTAGAAAAGAGAATTGCTTAAATATAGACAGAAACTACAACAAGCAATGAATTACATATCCATATTCTCTTAACCTATCATATCATATTTCCTTTCATTCTCCCATCACACTGATGTACACTCGTATGGGAAAGACTGGCAGTAGCAGAAGGGCATGATAGTTTTAATATAATGTTTGTTACTGTAATGATATTTCATGACAACAAAATGATCCATTTATAAAGGAAAAAAATCTTTCCAACAGTCATAGAGCATCGCTGTTGAGAATGCAGACAATCCTGTGACACCAAGGGCACTTCACAGACAGTAGTAAGATTCTAAGTGAAAGCAAACAAAATTCCAAAAACCTTATGTAATGTTTTTTGTGTATTTCCAAAGGCGAAACTATGAAAGACTGCAGAATGCCCTTGCAAAAATATAGAACTAAAAAAAAAAAAATATTATGGAAAAAAAAAAATCGAAATTTTTAAATTGCAAATTCCATTAAGAGCTTCAAATAACTATTAGAATGAAACGTATTTGAATTCACCTCAAATGGAAGGTGAATGGGAAAGTGCTGACATCCTAGTTTCCTCATGACCTAAAAGTTTTGAAAAGTCACCTAAGTGTATAGAAAGGTCATTTTTCCCTGTTCCTCCTACAGTTTTCAGTTTCAACAGGATTCTTAAAGAATTTGGGTAATATGAATAAAATTCTCCTAGTACACAAATAATATAGGAATGGAATAAATTACACTCTCTCATTTGTTAGATTTCAGTACAGATTTAGTGGCTGCTCATACCTAGCTTGTAGCCTTACAGAAGGTTTAGGATGAGGTTCTTCAATTTTATTCCATTGCACTTTATATAGAATAGCTGCATATATTTAGTGACATGAATGCCAGAAAGTATTCATCCGCAGTCAGCCCACATCCACCCAGGTGCGGGAACAAAAGCAACAGATGAAGGTCTAGAGCAACTGACACCAGCGAACTCTGGAGTCAGGTACTCATCTGGGATGAACATATATCTACTTAGATCTCTTCTGAACTGGAAGAGAACAAAATTGAATTGGTTTTGCAAAATATGAGTGAATACCCTGAGAAACAGACCACAGAGGAAAAACCACATCAGACTCAAGTGCCTTCCTTTTCCTGGTTCTGTGACTTGCATTTTACATGGCTGAAGGTATCCTAAAATATGTAGGATTATACTGTCTTAGGAAGAATGAGTTTTTTTGTAAGTTTCCAAGCATATATTTTTTTCCTATTATAAAGTATTTCTGCAATACAGATTGATTCTGTGTTTTGATTTGTATGAAAAAACAACGCAACACAACAGCTTAAGCTTAAGCAAGCAGGACAACACAACTCTTAAGCATTCCCATCCTTTCAACCTGTATTATTCTGTGATTAACCTTTCGAAACCACAGGGCATGCTGTCATGGCATGAATCATAGAAAGCCACGGAGAGTCACGCCAGAAATCTGGTTTTCTCTTCAAGTGAGAAATCACAAACATTTCTTCTGCTAGTTTCACTTCTTTTTATTATTATTATTATTATTATTATTATTATTATTATTTCTGCTATATATAGGCACTGAATATATTACAGATACATATAACTTGAAAAGCATATATTTAATTTTGACTTTGCGTGTTTCTTTATGCATTTCATATTAATAGATTGATCTGTTAATTGATTGATCTCGCCTTCTAACCTTAACAACTGTTGCTGGTGGATGATGTGTGTCAATCCATTGTAATGCTAATTCAGAGAAAAGCCAGCTATCAGCTGTTCTGACTACAGGAAGTGCTGTGTGTGACACTGAGCAATCTTACTCAGAGAATGCCATAAATAAAGAGAAGCAGAATAACTTAACCTTTTAAGGACCATGACTGGGATGATCATCAAGATCCATTCTTGCTTTCCCTAATGACTACAGGAAAGTAGACTATTTAAGTATTTTATGTATTCTGAAAGCTATTGCTCATTAAAAGAATGAAGTAGGAGCAGGCATTATTTATGTCTTGGTTACACTGAGATAGGTTAACCCCTATTCTTTTGTGCCTATGTTTTACTTATGCTTTCTTTAATCAGAAGATGAAAAAGCAACAAAGCAATGATAGCCACTTTTCCCTCCTTACCAGAGCAAACAAAATACCCAAATAATGTATCAGTTGGTTTCTCAGCTCCATAGCTTTTATATAAAAATCTCACATGTGAATACTAACGCTATCAGAATTAGGAACACCAAAAGACACCAAAGCCATTACTAGTAGGACAGACAGGTTAAAAACTCCCAGGTAGCTGGCAACGCTTTACAATTAGGACACCAAAAAGAAAATTGTTACCTACAAAAATCCTTGGAATTTACTAAAATAATTAAAATTCATAATGAAACATGAAGAACTTAGATAAATTTTACATGAATATGTTCCTCAGAAAAATATTGAAACTTAATTTCATACCTGTACTTGCTTGGCACAATTACAGCTCCACAGAGATGCTGTCCAAATAGAACGGTTAAAAGGTCTAATCATGGAGAAATGTAGTTCCTGGAAAAGAACAAAAACAGGAATTGTATGTCTCTTTGATTGCCAGCCTCATTGCTTCCAGCTCTCATGTTACATTCTATGAAATGTGTTGTGGATTGCTTCAAAGTGCCTCAAAACTGGAAGGAAGATGTCTCTCTGTGCCACGTAATCATACCTGTACACTACTATGGCTGTGCCATAAGTCAGTGCTGTTATTTATCTCACTTCACTTTATTAAATATACTTCAGAGCATTTCTTTAGAAAGACTTCTTTTTGTATTTGACCATTGTCCTGTTATCAAGAGTTTGAAAAATTTGTTATTTTCCTTAGATATATGATCTCTTGGATAACATTCCCACTTTTGCTGTTGTTTTGTTTCGTCCCAGAAAGCACAATTTTAAAAAATACTGCAGTTCTTTCTGCCTGCCTGCAGCAATGTCTCCTATAGCACGATGACTGATTGCACTAGGTCCTACTGATGTTCCACCACATATCCAGAGATCAGGAAAGTCTAGCTCCTGATCTCCTGTTACCTTCACCTCACAAGAATTGTGCTAGCTCATTTTACTCACAGCTCCCCGGCCCCCTTAACACATGGTTCTTGGGCAAAGCATGCAGCACCAGCAGCCATATCCATTCTAAGATTCGAAAAGTGAAAGAATGAGCAGGATTACTGGATGCCAGTTTCTCAGACATACAAATTCGCTGGTCTGCTACTGAGACCATTAAGGGCCTCCTTCCAGAGGGCAAATGAATGCCAAAGCCAATCTTAGTTTGATCTTTATGTATATGCAATACGGTATAGTAGACCTTGTCCTGATGTTTTTCTTGTTCTCCAGAAAAACAACTCTACAGTGCAAACATGAGATAATTCATGTTGACTAAACAACAACAAAAAAAACCTGTAACCACTTAAATTCACTATAACCTTCTAGATGATCCTCTAGGGTCATAAAAATGATGGCTCACTAAAAATGTGTGTATTAGCAGTACCCACTACGTGATACTTGATGGTACCAGAAACAAGACACATACACCAGAGCCACAAGACAGGAAGCTATTACACCTCCACTGCTCCAGGGTGGTTGACTGCTTGGAAAAAATGGGGTAAACTTAGTGCTAGGGCTCTGAGATCATTGCTGTCTGACTGTTCTCTTGGAGCGGCTAAGTTTCATAACTTGTTCCAATAGCTACATTGCAAAGCACAAAGGTAACAGCAGATGTGAAGAATACCACAGTCACTTCCAGCTTACGACCTGGTGCCCATCCCATTTAAACATAACGAAAATTAGAAGAAAGCAACATTCATTGTTCCTGGTAGCTCATTCTTTCTAAACCTGTAAACTTATGATACACTGAGAGCTCTTAGACACTGCAGGAATAGAGCAATCACTTATTATGTTTGATTATTTTGAAAATGAAAATATGTTTTCTGTGCATAAAATGGATGTTTACACACATTTTCTGTCACTTGTCCCTACATTTATGAAGATAAATACTGCTTCTTATGGTAAGTTTTTTCAGCATCAAGACGACATATTCAATATACAGTCGAATATATTATTTCAAGTTTTATCTCCTGGAGAAAACTTTCCATTAAAAAAAAATAATAAAAATCTGACTTTATTTTAAACTCTTAAATCAATATTTTACCAAGGTAGGTAGCTAGTTCCAGGACAGTGAACATGGTTTTACCTGAAACAGGAAGGGTAGGCAATTGCTTCCAGTACTGCCTTTTTCTGTTATCTTTTTCAAAGATATAAATTAATTCATCTGCAGGGCTACATGCTCTTTTAAAAAATAGTTCTGATCTTTATATAGTAATGTAATTCAAATTAGTACCTAATTCTCTAAAGTCCACAATTTAGGACAGCGCAGAATCTACTGCAGCAACTAATTAAACACTTACTGTAAGGTTAAGTTTTTCATTAAATCAATAGGCCCCTAGTGTCAGTTACAAAGCCCTAATTACTATGCTGTAAATTTAGATTGAATTTGAATTAAGGACTGATTTCAATCTAACCACAGCATGTAAATATTGTAAATTACCAGAATTACAGTTCAATAAAATTGAATGGATTTCACTTTAGATAAACAAAATGCAAATGAGACAAAAAAAAAAAAAAAAAAACCAACAAACCAGAAACTGCAGAATTTTCCTAAACATCTGCATGATAATCTTGTGTGTGCTGTATATAGTATCATGCTTTGGGAAAGCAAATGTCAGAATTTCGGAATGCTGCCATGATTTACTCTAAAATGTTTTAAATATTTCATTATCTGTTCTGAAAATGAATAAATTTAATCTCTCCCAAGTGATCAAGTAAAATGATGGCTAATGTGCCCACTTACTGTGTTGCTTTAGTTTGATGACTGCATTGTTGTGCTAAAGCACAGTATGAAATCAGGTTATCAGGTTATAACTGGCAGGAATAATAAAAAAAAAAAAATAAAGCAGAGCTAGGAAACACAAAACAACTCGTTTTCAAGGCAAGAATCACGCACTTTGAAGATTCAAAAAAATATATATTACAGACAATAGCACTCTAATCAAACAAGTGCAAAACTGAAAATAATTGGAAGTTTGTGGACTTTTATTGAGCTTCAAAAACGCAGTGTATCCACAGGATATTAATAAAATTGGGCAATATTCTAGGTTACACAGAAAAGGGGAAAAAAAATCAGAAAATGCCTATATTGATATTCACACATACAATTATTACAAGGCTTTTACTCACATGCTTACATTATTTCAATATTCAGCACCAAAAATTAAGTTTCTAGCCTTAACGTGTCCTCTAAAAGTTAATCAAAACAACATCCATTTTTGTTTTTTATTTTTATTTTTTGTTTACATCAGTTCTGCTATCCCAGAAAGGAAAACAGTTAGCAGAATAATAGAAGTGGATCTAAAAATAATAAATATTATGCACTTAGTGTTGCCATGAAGGCTCAGAAATGAGATAGATCGCAGAAATATATTTTTTATTATTTATTATTTTGTGCTTGATAAATGAGGAATGTAAAATCAATGCTAGAAAAGAATAAAAGGGAAAATAATTTCCATTACTCTCATTTTTTACGAGAAATGAAATTATGATTCTTTACTACTGTTATGGTTCTGCTTCCTTTTTCAGAACGCATTTTATGAGGTCTTCTTTCTAACTGCTCATGGCTCACAAAGTTAAAGAGTGCTCGTGCAGTCTGCAAGCACACGCTGCGTCTGATCATGTATAAACTGACAGCACCATACTTCCTAAAACTTGCATCTCCCGTGAATGTTAATATTAAATCTCCAACTCCACAGAAGTGTTTTAGTGACTTCATGTCACCAAGAGAGGTGTAATAAGAGTAATACTTCAGCTCAGCTCCAACAGCTGAGCGTGGTAGCCAAAGGTAGTAAGTAATTCACTACATTGGCCCTATGTAGACATTTCACATTAGGAAAAATCAAACTATTCTCAGTGTGCTCATCTCACCAGACTAGTGGAAGGTTAAAACTGACTAAAGGAAAAGATGTTTCACTGAACTGTGGAGATCTGCACAAGTGGGATGCATGGGTCAAGCTGCAAGAAAGCCACAAAGCAGATAAGAAAAAATGATGCAATTCTGTTGCTAAAGGCAGGAAATGCATAGTACAAAGATGGAATTGCTTCATAATTGTCCCTCAAGCATCACAAGGAGCCTTTCTGCTTACAGCCTTTCACCTTCATGTTCTACACATGATATAGGTGGGAGAAGATACTTCCTGTTGGGATTCTGCTTCTCTGGACCCTTGGCTGTAAAGTATGCCATACTTACTCCTACCAGCAGAGAGAACTATCTATCCTCACAGGACATGGCTTGACAAACATGAATAAAAGATTCACAGAAGTGGTAGATGGTAAGACTTGGTTTATACTCATTTCCAATTCAGGAATTTAAGTGCAGGTAGGAAATTGTGAAAATGTAGAAAATCCTAAAGCACTGTTGCTTGTTTAGAAAATTTGATTCATGTGATTTGTTTTACATGAAAAACATATGTTTAGTCTGATTTTGAGAACAACTGGCTAACAGCTAATGCTATAGGCTCATATGCTGACAACTGATCAGAGCTTTTTCCTGTATAAGGAAAGATTTTAAAAACAGTCTTCTGGGGAAATAGGAGACTCCTTTTAGAAAGAAAATTTTAGCTACAATTTGGATTCTAATCTTACACAGTTTAAAATTTTGTGGCAGTTCAAGAGCAGCTTGTTCACAACTCTCAGTCTCTTGAAAAACTGTTGTGCCACTCTGCGTGAAGAAGAATTCATGATTTGATCCTGGCTAAGGGAACAGCAACATTAATTTGAAAATTTTATTTTGTTATTCCCCCTAAAGTGATAGCAGTTAGGAACTCCATGTCTGCAATAGAAAGCTGTCTCTTCTGCACACAAATTTCAACTCATGTCTGTCTAAGTGACATGAAGAATACACAGCAAGTTTGGGCCTCTACATGCACAGTCATCAGGTCACATATGGCAAATACAGACATTTTCACTCCTAACATTATGCCCATATTTAATACCCTGCAAAATAACTGCTTAATAGAATGTTTGATGTTGGTCTTGCCTTTATATTACTGTATGAGTACCCATGATATGCAGGTGTCAAATAGTAAAATTAGTATGGTATAGTACAAGTATCATGAAGAGAAACAGCTCATGCTGTATAGAAGAGAAGCATGGAATTAAAAATGGGAATCGGTAGCTGAAAGCATTCCACCATGAGACGGTGGAGAACAGCGATTTAAGTCTTCTCTTCTTCATACTGAAATACCTGATTTCCTCAGTTTCCAGTTCTACATCATACTAGTTCTGTTAGTCTGTTTTGCAAACAGGGTGGGGGGGGGGGGGGGGGTGGCAAAGAACTGGACAGTACTCCAATTCCAGCTTTACAAGAAAGGTACACTGAGGAATAATCACTTTATCTAATCTGCTGGTTATGCTGCTGCTAATGTCAGTACCTAGTAAGACTTCTTTGTCAGAAGGGTAATAAAACAACCCTTTTGATATTTGAGAAGGTGTGATTAATGGTCATTTATCTAGATGGGGAAAAAATGGAGAGGTGACAACAGTTTGAATGCAGCTTGTTCCATTTACCATGCACATTATTTTAGTTAGCAGAGAGAATCAATCCCATAATTTTTTAAAGCAGGAGTCCAGATTTCATTTAGTATTCAAACGTGGAATACTGAAATATCTACTGCTAACAGCTAGTCCATTATTTTGCTATTACAAAGTGAACTGATTACATTTCAAGAAAAACAAAACAAAACAAAAACAACAAACTAGCTCAACATTTGAATCTTCCATGAAGAGGGAACAACAGTCAGCAGTTGTTACTGAAAACACTGAAAGACAGCACGCTTATAACGGCTTAGGAAAACTATTTGATAATAGCACTGTCTTAAAAAAGGAAAGCAAACAAGCACCCAGCAGTCTGAGACAAAGGTAGCAATAGAAACATTATTTTCTGCAATGCATTTTATAGTAACTATGAATTTGAATTATAATATACTTTAGGATAGGCATTAATTGAGAACACAGGCAACTGACGTTCTTTTCTGTCAGCTTTCGGTTATCTACGCATTTTCAGATTTAACTTCACTACATGCAAAATCTAGAAGAGAAGTGTGCATAAAAATATACAGGGCATTACTTATTTATATGTAAAACCTTTATTCTATTTTGTTATTTTAGATTAAATCTCGTTTCAATTCTATTCTCTCAGGGAAGCACTAACAGTTTGAGCTCAGCGTGAAAGCCATCAAACACTTGAGCTGAAATTTAGATTGGGCAATTTTGCCTGGTGAAGTAGAAAAGGACATGTGGAATGGCAAAGAACAGAATGGCTTATGGAAAGGCAGATGTTTTAATAACTTGTTGTCTAGTGGGAGTCTCAAATATCTAAATTTAAACACTGCAATACAGTAAAGGGCGTTGATGCTGGGGAGGGTATATTCCTCTACCATAAGGATCCGTGTAGCTGTGCATATGTAATATATGTGAAGACTTTAACACAAAATTTAATGCACAATTGAAATCAAAATACATTGAAAAGTGTTAAAAGAAGCAAACGTAGAATGCAAATTTTGGGTCAGGTCTGCATTGAAAAAAAATCAAGCCAGAGTCCAGACAATTTTCCATTGACAGTTTTGATTTGGGCTTGTATCTTTATGTGAGGGGGCCAATTAAATACTTAAGATTTCTTACCTACTAAGATCTCATTGTTTCAACATATCAATCTCATGTTAATTCACTCTGGGTTTTAAAGTATACCCATCCTTAAGCACATCGCTTGAAGTATGCAATGAATTTACTTAGGAAAAATTCTGAAGAGAACATAGAAACTTGCCGGGTTAATTTCTCTGTAGAACGAAAAAGAAATCTGAGTGTCTGGAAATAGAGAGTTAATTCTGATTTTCTCTAGCTGCATAATTTACAATCTGGCAGAATTAAGATGACAAGGAAAGGAAAATTTTATGAATAAGCTTCCCATATGCTCATGAACAACTGGGTGCTATCAAAGAACAACGAAGGCCCTGTCACTTGACTTTTGGAGATATGATACCTCTGTTTATATATTGTTCGGGGACACAAAAATCCTAATTGATGTCTCCTTTCACATTTGCCATCTCAGATTCAACATATTTGATATCTACCAATGTGAGATGATGTTTTATTATGTACATAAACACATAAAAATAAGAAATACAAGTAATCAAAATGTATACTTTTTAGTAAAGGTCTCTTTTACAGTTTATCAGATATATGTATGCATTAAATAAAAAGACAAATGGAAATGCTCCTACAGGACTGGGAAACAAGTGAAATTCAGAGTAATATCCAACAAAAATGAACAATCTATACATTATGCTAGAATGATTTTAAAGGTCACTGACTGATCTATAGATGCAGTTTTGTAATAGTATTGATTCAACGAGTTACTGGATGGAGGCAACAGAAACCTGCATAAAATGACAGTCAAGTAGCCTTGTTAATTTTTTTCTCCACAACACACTTTCAGTGTCATTT
The DNA here is from genome assembly GCA_023055505.1 of Callipepla californica brunnescens. Classification (NCBI taxonomy): domain Eukaryota; kingdom Metazoa; phylum Chordata; class Aves; order Galliformes; family Odontophoridae; genus Callipepla; species Callipepla californica. The sequence goes on along the minus strand of JALIRH010000050.1, from coordinate 2,464,765 downwards.
TAAATTCTCTTCTAGGAAGTGGATTCTCAGTGTTAGTAGGGTCTGTTGGTTAAAGAAGAAAAGAAAACTGACTATGTGCACTGAGTGGGATATAGTGACACAAAGATATCACTTCTGGATGCCCTTAAGCTAGATGCTACTGGAGACTAAAGAAAAATTAGCAAATTTTTTTTCAAAATGTCTATTTATGTCTCTTGAACAGAGCAGACAGAGGCAGTATGTGAGGCAAGGCAGACTACAAATCCGGCCATTCATGTTCTTAAAATCCTGTAGTAGCAGAGGCAGCTAAAAGCTTACATGAAAATCAAACCAGAAGGGCAAAAACGTGACACTAGGCTGGAGCAAAGCAAAATGGGGAAACCCAAAGAAGCTGAAAACAAAAGTGCCAGAGGGAACACAAGATGGAGTCATTCAGGTCTCACATAATCTGAGTTGATCCTAGACAATTAATCATGCTCTAGAAGTAAAAAATCTGTATAAATTGTGTATTAAAACCAGTTTCTTCTCATGCCTTTGTTCAAGAGGACAGAACAAACACAACGCTCAAAGGTGCTTTAAAATTTTTCTGTAAAATCTTTCTGTAAACAGATCAATCACATTGTGTTCCATTGTCGACAGAGAAATAATAGAGAAAGCAGCGCAGAATCTTTTCTTGCTGCCGAGCAGCAAATGAACTGCTGCTGAAAAAGAAAAAATCTGTATCTCAAAGCTCCATTCCTTTTTAAACCATCTTTTGTTGAAGGACAGTTATGATGGCAAGATTCCTTGCTTTAAGAAAAACATCTAGCATTATTAATCGATTCTTAACAAGCTGAAGGAAGGAAATCTCTATCAGGTATTTTGCAGTAAGAATAATTAAAAGCAGCTTAGTTAAGCCAGCTCTGAAATAGTTAGAACTGCATTTGGGATCTGCTTGAATAACATCTGCCCCACTTATCCTCTATTTCAATTGAATATTCGCAGTGCAAGTGTTGCCTATATCATCAATGTCAAAAACTAAAAAGTCTTATCTTCAACTTTCATTCCAGTGCTTCAAAAGAGCTTTGAATTTGCATCTTACTCTAGGGAAGATGTAGTTTAAAAACATTTTTGCCCAGCTCGCTCCATTAATTTCTGAGGAAAATGCACCTACTGCTGTGAATATGACAGTTCTCAACCTTGGTGTTTTTACAGGATGTCCCTCCCCAGGGAACGACCAACACCATTCTGACTTACCCTGCTGGAACTGCACCTCCTGCTGGGTAATCAGCTACTGCAGCGCTAAGGGAGAGACCTCAGTATGATTAACTGAATGCCCCTTGTGAATGCTAAGGAAAAGGAGAGCAGCAAGTTTTCTAGGGGGAAAAAGTGCTTTCAGTAATTGCCTTTTTTTCAAGTTGAGCAGCTAATTTACAGTTGCATAGAGTTACTCAATTACCAGCAGCATTTAGTATTTTATATATCTCAGTAAGCTTTAACTTAAAATAATATTCATCACACCTATCAAATTTATTTTTCACCCAATTATTTCTGTGAGTTGAGAAAAAAATTCATTTTGTAATGATTATCTGACTCAGGTTAAGCTGATTTGCTATTACTCTAGGCCAAAGCCACTGACAAGGGCACAAAAAAGGATTATTTTTCAGCAGTTTTCAGCCTAGCTAAATCAGAAGATAATGCCATCTATGATGCAGAGTGATCCTGACCTAAAGCCCTCCTCACTGTTAATGTTTCTCATATCTTAAAAATGCCTCGGTGGTGAAAAATATGCTACAGCCATCTTCCAATCATCAAGAAAAAAAATATTTTTTCATAACTCAAGACTTTATGGACTCAATGGATAGAATTCCCAATAGAGCACCCGGGCCTTCTCCCATTCCAAAACCTACTACCATATGGAGAAAAGATACTTTGTAAATCTCTGCATTCACACTAAAACAAAATAGCTAACCTCAAACCCCAAGAATTAAACACATGAAAGAAAACTACAGTTACTCTGCAAATCAACAAAGAAAGGAAAATTTCATTGCCGCTTACAACTGTTCAGATAAAAAGTAGATTATTTTCATTAGCAACAGAAAAGCATGTGGACTTTATATTTCAAATTTAATCTTCAGTTGAATTTATTGTTGGAATTTATATATCATGACATTTAAAGTGAATCATTTTTGGTTTAAGTGATTTTCAGTCATTAGTTAAGGGAAACACTCATTTTCATTTTAGAAGCGTTGATCAATCATTTATATACCTTTTGCATTCTACCCATTTCTACTTAAATACGTAAATTAGACACAGAATATAAGTGCTTGGTAGCAAGGACACTCTCCATTTTTTCAATGGATTTCTTTCAGCCAAAAGATGTATAATTTTAAATTTTCATATGATTTTTGAATATGCTATACTATGGTAACTGTCATCAAACACATCTGACATGCAGCGAGGAGCTGAACGTTTTGGTGCTTGGGCTACTAAAGAGCTATCATTCTGCTTCAAACATGGGGAAAATGAGATACATAGAAATGAAGAAAAATGTACAAGGTATTCTGAAGTTCAGCTAAGACCAGAAAGCACTCCTCCATAACTCTGCCAGAATACTCTAACAAAGATATAATGGATATAAACAGAATGTTTTAGCGTCATAACACTTCAAAATTACCTTCTTAAACATAGTTATAGTAAACAAGGCTCTAGATGACACTACAGAAACTTAACTGAAAGAGCATCTCTCCCACTAGTAGTGTTTCCCACTTGCACAGTGACTCTACGTGTCAATGTGCTAAGACCTTTAAAATCATCATCAAGCTCTGATATAGAGCTGATGGCTGCAGTTCCATTATTAAAGATAACTAAGTTGTAATGGAGGCTTTTGAAGATCTCTTTCTACGTTGCTTATACAGAAAAAAATGACTATTTGTAGCAATTTTACTTTAAATAGTTTGTAAAGTTTTTATTTCTTCATATGATACCCCAGTCACCTTGGTTTTGTTTCCTCTATTATTATTTGTACAATGCTCCAGCTGGATAGACACACAGTGAGCAACAATGGTTTTCAAATAACAAATATGGAAGGTTTCTACCAAAAGTTCATGTTAACTAATGTTACAAAAACATGATACAGTTATTTATTATAAAGAACTACAGAAACACCCTCTAAGATGTGTAAAACAGATTAGCATCATTGAAACTGGTCGAGTATCATCCATGAAGTCATGCAATAGAAAGATTTCCACCAGACTAAAACAGGTGTGTAATAAATAAACAGTATACGGCTTCACTGGAATTGTAAAGTGGTACCACCAGATACGCTACAGTGGGTGGCAGACTTGTCAAAAGTCACCTACGTTTCACATGACAGCGCTCAGTCCAGAAACTGAATCTGACTTTTAGTTATGTAGAAGTGTGTCCCTTGCAGAGATTTTTTTTTTTTTTTTCTGTGAGATCAGTAAAACATAACTTCTTCCCACACTGTTCTTTTCCATGTACTACGAAGAAACCATTTTGTCCTTCAAAAATTCTGTTTACAGTCTTTCTATTCCACATTCCACAAAATACACAGAAGTACTTGATGATAGGCTGTAACTGTCTGAAGCCTGATACAATGGTGAACAATACCCTGTTGTTCCCTTGAACTCTGCCATCTATACAACTGTATTGCTTTGGCTAGTATGTCCCATTCATTCCTTCAGCTACCTCAGATGCTCAGCTCTCTATCACTTCTTCAGTATTCAATCTAATACACTTCAGGTAATATAGACATTGAGCAGATACAGAAAGAAGGCAGAGGTGGGGATATGGCATGCCTTTTCCTAGTTCCTGTACAGCTGATTCACCTGAGTCAGACACTGATGCTTTGGTGATTCTCACAGAGCTCAACAGCCCTTCACACCAGGATACACAACAATCCAGCTTGGCTTAGAAAGCTTTTTATTGCATCCTGTTTGACTGATACAAGAAAATCTGATAATGAGAAGGTGAGAGTAATGCCTGCTTGTTATTACATGCAAGGGCTTACAGAGGAGCACCACATACACCATGGTGTTGATGTGCTGGACTGTGATACTGGAAACTAACTTCATTTCTATAAGAGTAGTGCTAAGCTTCAACTTCTGACACCAGGTTACATTATTAACTGTCACGTTAATAGCTGCTGTGTGAATTATTAAAACAATAATATGAAATCTAACCGACTCTTCTTGGATCTGGAGGTTGAACTAGGGCCTCCTGAGGTCACCTTCTACTTGAATTATCTTATGATCTTATCAAAACTGTAGTTTTCATTTCTGAATTAGGCAGAGCCCAAATCAGATAGGCTCTACTTTGTTCCTGTTAAACCGTTCACATCTCCTCAAAGCAGTAAGTACTTCACTTCAGTCTACACATTTTGTGGATTTACCTTTCCCAAACCTCTTTTTTTTTCTGCTATTTCTCTTACTTTCTCTTTCCTCTTGCCTCGTTGTTTACTTGATATTTCTTATCTGCCCAATTTAAACCTTTAGCTTTTCTAGATGGAAACTTTCTCTCGCTAAATGATCTCATTCAATGAAAACCATGTTAGTAAGACCTGATTCATCATTCTGTCCAAGTCACAATTCCTCGTTTCTGATAACTATAAATTCTCAAGCAGTTTTCATCTTATTTCTGTCTATACAAGCTTTATCATCTAGTGTCCATTTGGGTTTCACCACTCAAATACAAATTTCCACTGAACTCCCTCCATAACATAGCCTTGCAGAAACAGTCAATGCAGCTACTCTCACAAAGTAAATAAGATTCCTGTTCAGAACACACTCACTACAATGTTCATAGAAAATTACTGGAAGGTAGCAGGCAAATAGGTAACTGGTTACACTCTTTTTAACAGTAAAAATTAAGATAGTGCTTTCACTAGCTTGAGACTTCAATCAAGACTTCCTCTTGTGATTTTAGTATCTCTCTGCCAAGCATATTTTTAGCATTGGTTTAAGCTTTCTGGAGTATAGACTGCTCTCACTCTGATTTTACAGAAGCCACAGCAGAAATAAACTTCTATATCTTGCAGAGATCACTAAACACTGTTGCATTATACAAACTAACAATATTAGCACGATTGGCAAGTTGAGGAAAAGATGTTAAGACAGCTGCCAGCTGCATAATCATAGAACAGTTATTAATGCTTGGAGACAATAATTGTATTTGTAGATGTGAGTAACGAACAACTATTTTACAGCGGCTAACATGAGTCAATAAAAAAAAAAAAAAAAAAAAAAAGGAAAATTGAGCTTTCTACCAAAAGGATAAACACAAGTATACACAAGCTAGTGGAACAGTGAGATAAATATATGTCTTATTAATAGGCAAATGTACACCAACTAATGAGTATATCCTAAAAGACAGTCATGTCACGTTATAGTCTTAATAAATCTGAAAAAAGACAATCAAAACTCATCTATTTGATAATTTCTTTCAAAAGAATGTCTGGAAAAATCTGGGCCTCACAAATCATGATGGAAATTAAATGATCACTTTCCCTTCCTGCTTGATCTAGGAACATAACATACGCTGCCACTTGTCAGTCATCTCAGGGTCAGCCAAAAGCCAGCTGACCTACTCTCAGATCTCCATTAATTTTTAAAAAGTGTTTACAGATTGTCATAAAATGGATTTTAAAAAGCATCAGTGAGCAGCTGAAGATAAACACTGGCAATTAAAGTTTTGGACAGAGATGAAAATATTCTGATAAGATAGGAAATAGTGGCCTCTATGGTCTTGTATGATTTATATCATTTGGCCATTAACATGCTTATCCATCTGTGAAGATGGCGAACTGTGTACCATAAATTAGAAATACATTTAGCATTTACATGTACCCCTCTGTAAACTGTTTTTGTCCTCATGGCAACTACTGGGTGGAACTTCAGTTTTGTCTTTTTGGTTTATTAGTCTTATTATTGCTCATTGATTAAACAGTTCAGGTTCTTAAACAAGGTTGTGAACACCGATTAACAGAGAGTCAACTTCTTTCCGCCCTTCTAATTACTGATGGCATGCAGTAGGTCTCTGCATTCTGTCTTGATAATATATCTTTATAGATCTTAGGCATGATGATATCTGATGAAAGAATTCCTGCAAGTTCACAAACTCTGTATACTGCACTCTGTACAGTGCACGAAAGGCTAAGCAATAAGAACTGTGTGAATATCAGAAGTTGGTGGTGTCCTTCATTTTTCTGGAAATATTTATGCAGTTTGAGTAAAAATGAGAGGACTGAAGCAATGGCAAAGAGCAAAGAAAATATAATCAAATGCAACCAAATAATCACACAGAGATAAAAATAGTACGGCAAAATGCAGAAAACATTCTGAAGTAGTACAATAAATTCAAAATATTTCTAAAATGCTGTGGAGTACATGATTAAAAAAAACAACTTGGCTTGCAACGGCATATCAGTAGCAATAATAGACAATTAGCTAGTTATATAATTACATTTTTATCTTTTGCAGTCTGTAAAAGATAAGGAGAATATTCAAACACATATTTCATATCACATTTTTTCATAAGTTACAGATAAAGAAATTGAAACAAGTTCAGTAAGGTACAAGAAATGGCGTAGATGGTGCCCAACATCAGGCAGGATCTGTTATGGCTTAAACTGATTTTAATGCCCAGTTGGAATCAAGCTTTGATGTTTAAGAAAAGTTCATGGATTGACTGAGAACTGTCTAAGAAAATGAGTAGGGAAGGTCAGATCCGTGCAAGCATTTTTACACTCAAAGTGGCTCAAACAACACGTGAACTTCTCAGCTAACTTTAATGTGAAATACCTAATGTAGTTCTTGATTGTAATGCAGAAGGAAAAAGTATTTTCCCTCGTATGGGAAGAGAAAAGCAAAACATCAAAGATGACTCTGAAGATGCCATTGACATAACAAGCCTTCTAATTTTAACAATTTCAAAAGTCAAAATTTTAATAATTATCTGCATAAAAGGCAAAAGCTCAGAAGTCCAGATCTGTTCAAGTAATAATAATGACTATAAAACAACTTGTAAAAATTACAGATTTGTTTGGAGTATCTGTTTATGAAGCACACGTAAATGATTTAAAGAAGGAAATAAAATATTTCCAGTGAGACATTTTAAGCAAAACCAAAAGTACATTATGAGAACCTTAAAAATAATGTTATGCAGAGAATACAAATACTAAGATTAAAATATCACTGTCTTATTGTAATACTTCTAGTTGTAAGTTTCTAAATGAATAGTAAATGCTTTGGTGAAAAAAATAAAAAAATAAAAATGTGGGCTGCTAATCTCTTCAATTATAGATAATATTAGCAATTTTATTGCTGTTTTATTGCTTCTCTCTGTACTTTATAGCTTCTTGAACTTTTCTAGTAGCTCTGGAAAACCTAATAAAGCTGCTGCTTATTTCTGTTCTGCTCAAAAGGAAAATACCTCATGTGAAATTAGACTGTTAAGATACAGAACAAACATCAGTAAACTTAGGAACTCTCTCAACTTAGATAATAATGATTCAGTTTCCATATATTAATTCAGATATTCTTTCAGATTATCACAAGTTAACACTAGACCTACATTTTTGTATCTGAAAATTTGATTTTTGCATAATTTTTATTCCCATTTATTATTTTTTATGTTCAAATCTGATATATGAATTCTAGAGTTCTACGTTTTTTTTTTCTTTTTTTTCCAGAAGAAATAAATGGAGATGAGAGATGGATGTAAGTTATTTTACCCTTAGAGTTTTTAGGTGGTCAATCTCTTGATGCCTGGACCTATTCTTCTAAAGAGCTGGTGAAAAAGCATTAACACTTAAGTATTTTGTTTCCTTCAGGTTATATCAGTAAAATTTAAGTTATGTTTGGCACTAGCAGTTACTTAGTACTATCTCTCATATTACTGTAAACTATTACATTGAAAATGAACCAGGAAAATAAGATCAAAACCAGCATCCTAAGAAAAATGTAATTATTTCTGATGGCTAAAACGCACTTTAATGAGGTACACCATGTTTCTGTTCATCTGACTTTTGTACCAAATGCAAAGCCAATATGAATACTTTTATAACTTCACATGGCAGGTAAAGGATAAGGAAGAAAATGTACATTGGCTGCTTAAAATCCACAAGAAAAGGGCAAGCATATGGTAGCAAAGTAGTACGCGGTTTCAAAAGAAGTATTTCAGGCAGAAGAAATCACTTATGCTAGGAGGTTAAGGAAGTGACTATACTTATGTTAGAACTGTGGAAACATTAAATATGAATGAAATGCAGAAATAGCTTAAGGAAAGGTAGTAACAGGCTAGAAACAAAGGATGCGACAGAAAAGAGCACTGGGAACAAATAACAACAGTAACAGAAGAGACCAAGAGAAAAGCATCTAGGATTTGTAAATGAGCTTTACCAAAAGAGGAAACAAATGGTCACTGGATTGGAATCAGTACAGAAGAGGCTAGAGTTCTAGAACAAAAATATTGGTGTCAGGTGCACTCTAGATTACGAATTTCAGAGAATCAAGACCAGAGACAGAAGTTGGAGAGCAGAAAGGACTGAGTCAGAGCAAATGGAAAGGAGAAAAAACAACAAAAACAACTGTAAACATTCCATTTTAGAAACATTTACCATTGAGAAATTTCTCTGAGGCAAAGAGAGCATTTGGATAGCTGAGAATGAAGTATGCAGTTACAAATGATTGATTTTATCACATGAAATTGGAGGGACAATATTATTGACAAAAATTGCTCTGCATTCCTCTACGCAGTGCAAACACAGAAGTGAGCTCTGTGATAAAAGAAGCGGGGCAAAAACTCCAGAGGAAAAAAATTATGGGCCATGTCCTGTGCTTAATTCAAGACTGAAAAGGTGATACTGAGCCACCAGCAGGAAGTCTCAGTTTGGTCTGTTGAGGGATCCTTAGCAGCCTCTGGGCATTTCTTTCCTATATTGGCCCCCTGCTGGTCAGTACACCAATGAAAAGAATGAGCTACAAAAGCCATTCTGGTGACATCCCTTCTACCTAATGAGCAAAAGGTCCATAATGATCAAATCTAAAATGCCATTGTTTTCAAAGGAATAGGACTACAAACTGTAAAGCTAATGCATGGAGAGTTTTCAGCCATGGTAATGTATTTTACTACACACTGTGGAGTGCTTTCATAAGTATCAGGCCACTTACTAGATAGAAAGTAATGTATCTGTCATCATTTTTATTTATTTTTTTTCTGCAAGGTGGAAACTTTTGCTTTTAACATCCTATATTTAGGCCTTGTTTTACATTTTAGGGCAGTTTCTATCATAAACTGTCTTAAAATGCGTAATAGTGTATTTAATCTCAAACACAACGAAACCAGAAAGCCAAATAAAATGCATAAAATAAGTAATTGAAAAGGACTTGTTTTTCTAATGTAAAACAAGCTGAGTGAGTTTAAATAGTCTAAATAGTCATTACAGTCTGACTGTGATGTGTTCTTTCCTCTGCACTTGCTGCAGCATTTCTTGTATTATTATAATGGTTTCTAGAGCAATAAATTACAGACACAGAACCAACTGCTGAAAAGTGTAGGCGGCTCACACAGCATGATGCAAATCACACTGTTGGATACTGCTTCTTTGTAACAACAATTCCATTAAAGAACACGTGATTCTGCCCACCATAACACAGTTTCACCACGCAGCACAGCATCCGATGCAGCAATGGAACAAGGAAGTTTCCATCACAAAGGGCCTAATTCTGCAAACAGCTATTTTTTGGCTTGAACTCCGTGTGCTTGTGAAGTCTTCTAGTAACTAGGCACATATATAAAGTAAGGCATCACAAGTTCAAATTCTATTACCAAAAAGCTTGACCATCTGACAGCTGTTCAGATAATGGTAACTAAGTAGATGGTTTCCTCCTTTCGAGAGAAGTTATTCGATGAATGAAAAAATAACAGTAATGTGTTAACTTCTAAGCCCAGATTCTCTAAATTATGAGAAAGGATGGATTCCAGAGTTACTCCGACTATTCCAGCAACCCAGACGATCAGATCTGTTGGCTACTCCTCTGCTGAGTAAATTTCAATTTCAGGAAAGATATCTTACTTATTTTTTTAATGCCATTTAACAGAGATGTCCTATTAAAAAGAGATTTTGAATTATTTTTTTATTCTTCCACTCAACGTTAGTAGGATTTATATGACATAGAATTAGAGATGCGACAAAAACGAATGATGAATACCGTGTAAAATTTGGCAGCTACATACTAATTTTGATAAAAAGCCAAACTGACTTCACAAGTTCATCTGGAAAAGATTTCTCGTTGAGAACATATGGCTTGCAACTGTCCATAAAACTTTTATTTTGCACCACAGAAAATGGTATTTATAACATGCATCGTGTGTACATTTAAATAGGAGAGCCAGATGTAACAGCCTACGTTTCAGGATATGGAATAAGTCACAGGAATCCTTGAGTTGATATCAGGAATTAAATGAATGGGAATGGGATACTAATTTACCCATGCTCAGGTGCTATTTGACACCCAATGGCATCTAGTACAGCATACAGATAGTTTTTGGAGAAGATAACCAGAATTTTCGAAAATAACATTCACATTTCTCTCTGTAGAACACTATTTTCCACCAGACTTCCAGAAAATATTCGATTTTCTGAATCACTATGTATGCATTCATGAATTTGACTTCAGAGGTGATGGTGGTTATATCTCAGCATTCGACACCGGGGCCCTAATTTCCATCATTTTTGATATTTTCTGATTTGTCATCATCTAATAATGATTCATGAATTCAGATTCAACTAAAAGAAGATGTAGTTGAAAACGCTGTCCTTTTGTTCTTTTCCTTCTGGTTTGCTTATAGAATTTTTGTGATTTTAAAATTATAGTTATGCTTCTACTCATCACTAAAGTGCATTATCACATTTTCACTCATAGCTCTGTAACAGAAGAAATCTCCCACACTCGCAATCAGCTCATCAGCATGCCGGGGAAGGAAAGGGAAGGGGAAAGCAGGGAAGAGAAGGAAGGGGAAGGTAAGGCAGCGTGAGGGAAAAAGGTGGCACATATAGAAGAGAATTAAGAAAGCATATATTCTGGGAAGATCGCTACCTGAGCCTTCCATATGTTATTTTCAGTCAGTCAGCAGATTTTCCAGTCCCTCTTTTTTTTTCTGTGTTAATCATAATAAGGGTAACTTTCTCTTAGGTTGTCATACTTAATCTTTTCACAACTGGGACAATCTTTTTTAGTGGAAACACTTTAAAGATACAAATTCCTTATAGCAATTTTTGGTGCATCTTCATTTTGCTCCTGCTTATAGAAATGATGTCGTACCACCAGTCTGCTGAAACTGGGAAAAACAAAAATGTCAGGATTGTTTTCTGTGTCATATTGATCACGGGTTGTGGAGTATTAGATTGCTCTTTGATTTTTCCTCATCATTTGGTTTAGTCATCAATTATAATCTTTCTTTAGAAATTTATCTTTTCTTTGTGTTATCAAGATAATTTAAAAATAACAATAAACACCACAGAATTAAATTACAGATATAAGAACAAACATGAAAAATCTTCATCCGTGGCCAAGGAACTTGAGCATGATTAAATGAGATCAAGATGTGTGCATTTTTCCAATACTGATCCTGCTTTGGATCTCTTGGTATAATATCTGGCAGACTGCAGAGTACTCATTTTTACAGGTTGCTCACACATTTCACAGCTCAGCATATCATCCATGAATCAGAAGGCTATAAGGAATCTTTCTTCTAACGCCACTTTTTGCCAGGGACAAAGAAAGCCTTGAAAATATTTTAAGATTTTCAGTTAAGACACTGATTTATCCAGGGTTGGGGGGAGGTGGTGGGGACAAGGAGGCATTACTGTTGCAGCACAGGCAGTGCACACACTTTGTTATACACCAGGATACCTGCCCAGGCTGCCGCAAACCACAGCAGCTTACAACAAGGCACTCACTGTCTGCTGACATAACCAAAAAATGAAGAGGCAGGAGGGATTAGCCCTGTGTGTGAGAATTTATCACTGCACTACTTCAATATGTTAAAAATTTAATGATTTAAAAAATGAAAAGAAATAAGTATTTATATAAACACAATTCATTTGAAAATGGTAAAACAAATAAAATCATAGATGAATCAGTGTCTTTTAGTGTGGATATATTCCACAGATATTTTTTGTATCATTTCTGGGTAAGACAGAAGTGTCAGCTATCATGTATTTAAAAATTAAACCATCATAAAAAAAATTAAAAGGTAACTGAAAAGATTAGATGGAGAATCACAAATATAAGGCCATCTTTAACGCAACTTGTCCACACGACCTATAAAGCGCATTTTATTACACATCAAAATAAGTATAAATTCCATAAGGATTCTATGAGTTACAGTGGCCTAGCTAATGTTCAATTTAATGCAAAAAATGGATACATAAAGTGTGTTAAAAACAGAAGAAAGTAAGAAGAACTTAAAAATGTTTCAGAATTCTTGAAAAAAGCGCAACTGCAATCTTGAAGTACTGGATTTCTGTCTGATTTCTTTTAAGAGGGACAGCTTGGTTCTGTGACGTCACACTTTATGCAGTTAAGATAGTACAATATTATAATAATTATTTGTTTTAGATGTGAAAAGTCTGAAATGACAACCGTCAAAAGCACTGGAGATAGAACTGTGAAGAAATACTTGTATTTGTGCAAAAACACAGATTCTCTTATTAATACTAAAAGCATTGCCCTCCCTCACTCATCCAAATTCCAGCAATAATTACAATTATTTAAATACAGTAAAACTAAAGGAATGTTATTCTAATTTCTAGTGTTATAGTCACTACTACACTTACAATTCAAATAAATCTTAATGCCTGGGATGATAAGTTACCACTGCTGCAGAAAGAGGTTAAATAAAAGAGATCATTTAAGAAGGGGCAATTCAATTTTTCCTGTGCTCCAAGAAATCTACAAAATTGCTACGAGAAGGTATTAGAAAGACAGGAGGTGAGATGTTGATTTCCAGATGGAAATGCACAAGGAAATATTTGAGAGTGCTCAGCACTGACATACAACAATTTAGAAATGGATTAAGTCACCAAGACCATATGGGCAGAAAATAACATGAGTTCTGTATGCCAATATGAATGTAGTAGGGTGAGGGAAGAAACAGAAGGGGTAAGAACTACTGAAAATAACTATGACAGCAAGGTTTAGAAAGCAGGAGAAAAACAGAAATTTGTTATCATGGCAGTCAAGACAGAAAGATTTCAAAATCCCTACAGAGGGTGTACTTGCACTCCACAAACCTCAGAAAATACCCAGTAGTGGACACACTCCTTACTACAAGTGATGAAAAATCTCACTTTCCTTTCCTTTAAGCAATAAGCATTAATCAACAAAATAGCTAGGAGGGACTTAGAAGGCTGAAAGTTAAATATTATAATAATTAATATTTAAACATCTAGTCTGTATGGAATTCTCTGTGATAAATCAAGGTTCCTCACAAAGGACACTAGAAGTTTGGAACTTCAAAACAAGGCAAGAGGCGATTCAAATACTGAGCTGGGGGTCACAGAGGGGGAACCCAGTCTTTGTGCAGGCATTTCCAGATAGATAATAGGGAGATGCTAAGATGCACTGTTTGAAACTTCTCTTAGAGGCCTAAAATCTCATAGAACTGGGAGGCTCCTCCTTCATGTAGGGATCTTCACTCCAAGAGTATCTTTAAGACTAGTGCCACTTTTTTTTTTCTCCAGAAACTATGAGGATAGTCATTGCTTTTGTTTTCTTGTTTGTTTGTTTCTTTTTTTTTTTTTTTTTTTTTTTTTTTTTTTTCTTCAGTGCTATTTCAAGGTGATATATTCCCCTTCTGTTTAAGGTATTTTGGGGGAAGAAAGAAGTGCATCTGTTTATTCATGGAATTGCCCAGGGAGAGGGAGGGAGAGGGAAATACATATAAAGGTGCTGACCTGCGGTACCTCTCATGTGGTTATTGCATGAGAAAGAAAAATAAAAAATATTTTTAAAAAGGAGTTCTGAAAGCCAAGGCACTTTATCCCTACTGTCTTACTCATCAGGCTACAAGTTCAAGCTTTTATTTGCCATTTTGCTGCCCTGAGGAACCTTGAACTCTGCTTTGCACAGTGCAGAATCTTAGGAAGAGAAGAAGAGTTCTTTGAGCGTCTCAATCCAGAAACAGCATGCATCATTTAAGATTTTCAGTATTCTTTAAGAACACAGGCTCCCTACTAATGCTGAGGTGTGAACTAGACACAGTGGTTCAGCCTACTCAGGCCAAGACACCTCTTTTTGGGCAAAGTAACTTGAACTTTAGTTACTTTAAATTTTAGGTCAAGAAACTGAAATTTCCAGGCACTATGTAGCAGGTATCTAAAAAAGTGTAATAGCATCAGATTTGTCAAGAAAAGACATACTTCTCTAAGCAACACATTTACAAAGCAGAACTGTGGTTCTCATTCTAATCATTCAACATCTAAGGAGATTCTGATAATGAACTAAAGTTTGTTTTACTTCATCTGGGATGTTAACTTCAATCTATCCCCTCTGCTCAGATACCTATTTCCAGGGAAAATTCAGGAACATCCTTTCAGATTTCCATTCCTCCATTTGAATTATCTAAAAGTGGCATGTGATATCAAAAACTTTAATGTATTCAAAGCATTCCGTAGAAACTTAACATACGAGAATAAATTATCTACCATCAGTTGGTAGAGGAAGCTGTGTGGGTTTTTAATCCAGACAGTGGCAACAAGTGGACCAAAATCCTGCTTTATTTGGTGTCTCCCATGCATATCAATTAACAGTTCACTGTTAACAAAAGTGTGAAAACACACAAAGCATAAGATAATTTCAGGTGACAGATTTCTCGCTTCAGGGCTGCGCATGAAAAATTTAACAATTCTTAGGTAAGCATTTATCCTAAGTAGCACTTTCCTCTGTAAAATTTATGTTTGGATGGGAATTTTAGATCCACACCATACTTGCACTTTATAACATTCATCATTTTACACCATTTTAAAACATTCACCACTCTTATTTGCCCCAAAACTTCACTGAAAGTACAATCTTCTGTTACTTAAGTCATTAAAATACAACTATTGTGTGACTAAGTGCAAAGATGTAAGGTATATACCTCAGCTATGCTGCTGCTGTAGAAAAGGGGTATATTTTAATTTTTCTGTGAGATTTTTCTTAGTAAGATTCTTTGCCAATTAAGACATTTTTTTTTATTAGAGATCATATAAATTTCATCAAAAACTTCTTTTTACTACTAACTCTCGTGCCTGCTTACTTTAAACACTTTATAAAATGTTCTATGTTTTAAATTATTTCTCATGTGCGTTAAGTATTTCCTTTGCTAACTTCAAAACCAAGTTATTAATATGAAATGTTCTAATCTTTGAAGCAGATAAAGAAAAAAATATATGCAGTTTGGAAAAATAAACAGGTATTCATTTTCATTTTGTTACGTTAACAGTCCTTATGTCTATTTATTCCAGATCTGAAAACACCAACTGATGTGTTTAACCAGGGCAGTTCTTTTCAGTTCCTGATGTGCAATTGCAAAATGGAAATAGAAGACCAATCCCCTAACCTTCTAAGGGCATATAGAGGGCACAGGATGGGTAACTTCTGTGAAGGGAACCTTAGGTTTACAAATTCCTTTACTGATTAAAGAGGGCATAAGCCCTGCATGCTTCTTTCTGCCTGTTTCTTACCTGTTCAGGGACCTTCCTTATGCCATGGCTGCTTAAATTCCCTAAAAGCTTTTGAAACGGGGTATGGTTGAAAGCTTTGTGGAAGTCCGCAGACGCACTACCAACCAGACCAAGCATATTCAGTCAGAAGACATTTATCCACATACTAGCATTTCTTTGTTTCTTTGTTTTAAATTCGCGTTTAATTGCATGCAAAAAATTAGAGGTGTCTAGCAAAGGAGATCATTCAGTGTAAAGATAACCTCGTTTTGGAAGGGTGACATGTAAAACCTCTGCTTTATGTTTACAGGCATCACGTTTCAAGAAAAAAAGGTATTTGTTTGGACTATCAACCCAATCTCTAATAGAGGTGTGAATGTAAGAAGACAGTAGTCTTCTAAAAGTGAATATAAATAGCTTTTAAAGTAATGTTAATGTCAACATAGTCAGGAAAGCTCATCATTTTAGTTAGGGAAGAATAAGCTTTTAGTATGCAAATTAGTCAGAAAAAACGTTCTGAAGAAACGCATCAGGTTAGAGATGTAAATGAGGTCTAAAATGTCTCATTAGGTTTTGAATTGCCCTTTTGTTGTAATTTTTTTTTTTTCTTTTTGTTTTTGAAGCATTATAAATCTTGAGGGCTTTGGGGGTAATTTCCTTGCTTGAATAAGCCAACAAGGGTTTTCCCCAATAATAAATTGGTACATGCTTCTCCAAACTGAATTCAACTTGAAAATATATACAGAGTTGAATACCACTACAGATAGTTTAATTTATGGAATACTTCTTTTCTTACTTAATATTTTTTACATTATTTCTAATGACTCAGGCAAATTCTGTAATAGGTAGGTTTGATTAATATTTCATATTTACAGTGAAATCTCCTATCTGAAGTTTAATGCAGCAAAATATATATGGAATTATCTCTATTGAAAAAGTGATATCAGCTTGTTTGTTTGCCTGTGAGATTTCTTTACTAGAAAATGGTTCTTCCTTAAGAAAATCATTCTGCTTACTATTTTGAACAGAAATCATAATAATCCTGGATAAATATATCACTTCCAGTTCTCACACACAACATGAACCACAAAACATAATCCTCTTCTGCGTTAATTTTCCCCCAGATATAAGTGTTCCACAGCAATGATTTACTGTTGGTATCCGAGCACTCTGACATTCCTCAAATCATTACGACATTCACTTCTATTTCAAAGACTTCTACAGGCTACGTTATTGAAATGCTACCTGAGGTATTTATTACTAATCCTTATTACTGCAAATAACCACGCTTCAGACAGATTATAAAAAGAGTTACGGCAGATGAACTTGTTTCCACAAAACAAAGTGTAAAAACCCACAAACCCCCACAAAAAATCCTACAAACCAATGAACAAAGCCATGGTAGGAAAGGGTGTGTTTCAGGGTTCCACAAAAGAGCATATATGGAATAGCTCAAAATAACTTTCATTACATGATTGCAGTGCAATAATTAATACATCTCTTTGTACAGGTAAAAGATTATCCATATCATCACGACTTGCAAAAACAGAGCTTAAGGCATGTTGTCTAAAGCAACTAAATGAAGAATAACTTCTCCCAAAAATGTGAGCTATATAATCCAATTGCACCACTGTTGTGCATAACAGTTTCAATGGTTTCAGTTACTGGTAGCACTGTATATTGTTGATATGTACACATGCACTTTCACTCACACATACACATACGTATACCATTATAAATCTACCATTCCCAAGTACCTAAATCACATCTACCATCTCCTTCAATGAAATTGCTCTAGTTTGAGATCAGTCCAGATATTTAAACTAAATACTCTTTCTTTTAATAGTATTGGACGTTCTGGCTATATTTTCATGTTATTTATTTATTTATTTATTACTTTAAAGGTACTAATCTTGTTTTTCAGCAACTTTCTGACAGATGATACTCAGTGGACATAATGTTTTTCTCCTCACTCCCTTCATACTTAGAAAATAACTCGGAGCCTTAAATGAAAAACAGAGATGAGAGACTGTAGTAACTTCTACATCTCTGGACAAGTGATAAGAAATTGATTTATTTATTTTTTTAGCTAATTGCCCACTTTTAAGGAAAATTCTTTTTCCTGTGAAATCTTTGCCTGGGGATCACAGTATAGTATGTTTCTAAGAAACATACATACTTCCTGTTCAATGATATTAAAAATATTTGACTGATTTCCGAATGATAAAATTCTCTGATGTTCTAAGAAAATGCAGTTTATTGACTGAAATTTGCTGTATCACGTTCAGTGACTCTGCCTAGAGGACCTGTGGCTGCTGCTTGGATATAATGGAATAAGAAATTTTAACAACATAAATTAATCCTTTAATGGCCCTTGAGTTAGAGTTGCTAATGTGCAAACAATCAATACCCACTTTTCTGAACTAAGAGAGAAGACATAATAAGATTATGCCCCTATAACCTCTAGCATTTACTTTCTTTCATAATCACATTGTAGTGCAGGGATATAAAAATAATTTGGGAAATCTCATCAGGTACATGTTAAAAATATTTCCTTGAAAATGTTAGCAAACCTTTTAAAAACAAATCAGCAAAAAGATTTGGATGAATAAAACTTTGCATCAATGTAGGCTTCTGTCTGAAGGTTTGAGAGTTAGAAGCCATTACTCCTTTACATGTCAGGTTATCAGACAATGGAAGAAGACCAGGGAACAATCTGACTGTGTGGCTTTTTGAGGAAGTTATCACAAGATGGGACACAACCACTGAAAACCTGGGAGAGTTCTCCAGTGCAGCTTAGAGCAGTAATCTGCCAGTAGCTTTGTATTCTGCTGTTTCGTATACAGAAAGCAGTCATATTTGAAAAGTCTATTGTTTATGTTGTGTTATTAAAAGCATGGATAGTGCTCTGACAAACTGGAAAATATACAGGTATAACTTCGAAGGTTCCTAAACACAATATTTTTCTTCATATGAATTTATAATTATTCTACTGAGGTATTAAGTATAGACTGTCTTCCAAAAACTGAGACCTTCCTGTTTCCTTTGCAAAATCAATTACTCTTGTTCAAACTGCTGAGTGTATCTAGTTTTCTCACAGTTTGTCACAGGTTATTTATGTTACCTCACAAAAAGGAACTTGAACATGGCATGGCAAGTGGTAGCTCTTCATGCAGTCAGATACAGAATGCTTCCCTCCATCTTTTCCCATATTTTCCCAGTGTATGGTGTACATGAGCAGAAAATACATATTCCTATTATTTTTCAAGAAAGGAAAAGATTTCAACTCCTCAAAGAAAAATACTCAACTGCCATTCAAGTTTGCATATCTCAAAAGCAGAATTAGGACCAGATTGACAAGGATGCAGTTAGATCATATGCTTAGTGTGTAAAGGTTAGTGATAGAAACAAACTCAATTCTGGGGTTAGTCATAAAATATCCTCATGCATAGATTCCCACCATTAGACTTAGTACTTCCTTTTCTTTCACCAAAGCCTCACAACAGGAAATCTCAGACTGCAACAGACATTTTCTTGTTCTATATATATTTCATGTGACCAAAAACATGCTGGACACTTGTTTCATATCAGGGAAAAGCTACTGTATTTTTTGACCTAAATATATAGATTCCGATGTGTCTACATCTAGATACACTAATTAATTCAAAAGTTATACTGATTAATTCAAAGCTCACTCTACAAATCACCAAGAAATGAATCACAGTAATCACAGTGAATGCAGTGAAGGTGCTCTATTTTGGATACTAAGAAGAGATACATGTGAAGGATCCTTCGGATTGATATATTAATTATGCTGAACATTACTTCATGTCTGCTGTTTCAGTACTGCTACAGAAACATGTGAAACTGTTCACAACAATCACACTTCAGAGTCTTTATTCTTGATACTGTCAATGTCTGCCATGTTCAGTTATGTTTTTAACTCGTCACAAGAAATCAACTTGCAGGAAATTGGTGACTTGCACATTTATTAGAATTGCTGGCTCGCTGGTTCCAATCTATTTTTTCCATGCCCTCGCTAGTACCCATCACTCCAAAGTCACCAAGTGGAAGAGGAATAGTGTACCCCTCTCTCAGAAATCCATCATTTTATTATCTTAACTATACCGAATGATAGAGAAATCTTTCATTACTCACACTGGCATGTCTCAGATTATTATTTTCAAATCTGGCTCTTAGGCATATTGATAGGGTTAATCATTATGTGCTAAAGCCCCAAAGTTCTAAAATATTTCTTAAACAACAATAAAATCTTGGAAAATGCAATTATTTCATTTTTGTTTTAACCAATGCAATTACAGTGAAGTATGTTGAGAATATAGATATGAATCCCTATTTTCAGTTACTATGATCATTTTTTTATGTGGACTGAGTGCACTTGCTGAATCAAAATATATTGTCATGAGGTGCTATGAACTTCATAGTAACATTCTCATTTGAATTTAACTAGCAGCAATATAAAAATACTTCACTCTCTGAAAAGAGCAAACACCAATTACATTCACCACAGATTCTGCATACACTAAAGCATTGGAATCCCGTCCAGATTTTTCCATATGGATTATATTTACCTAAATTGGTACCTTCAGTCTACTAAAAAAACAGCAGTGAACTACAACAGATATTTACGTATTTCTATTTGTATGCATTTAGCAGTAGACAAGACTCATGAGTAAAACCAAAGAAGTTTCTCCAATTATAGATTTTAAGAAATGCGTATCACTTGTATTACACAAGCAACTCACATTAAAACAGCCCAAAATCTTGGCTCCTTTTTAAAAAATACAGTCTTAGAATAACCACGATCACTAAGCAGACCTTTATTAGATGCCCAGTGCAAACAGTCAAGTGTATTCTGAGATAAGCACTTCAGCAGAAATCACTGATTTCCTTTGGTGTGTGCTATTTAGGAGCTTCCAGAAGGCAAGCACATTCTCAGAGATAGCAACTGGAAGAAGTAGGTGGTCAGATAGGAGGTAATTGGAGTTAAGACTTCAGTAAACAAGAGTTCATTTGACAATATACAGATCATTTGGCATGAGTTTTCTTGCTCTTCACTCTGTGGATTTTATTCTTTATTATTCTTTAAACTGCTAACATCAATTATTGTCACAGAAAGCACTTGTCCAAAAGGTATCAGTTAGAAGGAATAAAAGGCAGTGAATTTTGCCTAACAAAGACGTTCTTTAAAAAACATAAGAAATAGACTGTTTGAAAAAACAAAACACCCCACTATCTGAATGCTTTAAGGAACAAGGAGCTACAAGCAGTGGGATTTATTCTCACTTGTCTTCTCCTCTGCCTTTTTCTCAGTAGCAGTACATTACCAATGCTCCAAAAAACAGCAGGAGTCCTAAGTTCAACTACCATTTTGCCCCTCACAACACGACAAAAAATGCTACCTGAACCACATCCCTAACATCTCACAGAAGGTCAAGGATATTCATACCTAACAAGCTTTCTTGGAGGGGCTAGTTTGATGTTGTCTAACATATCTGCTCCAAACGGTGAGTAGGAATCAAGACATCAAATTGATCACTAAGTCAGAGGAAAACAGCCCTTGCAAAGGAGAAGCACTGTCTCCAAGGAAAAGAATTTGACTGTTGCATTCGTAAGCACCCCTTGCTGGTTACAGACAGTCAAGAACTTGTCACTAGCTGTAAGTGAGCAGGCTTTTACTGACACCACTGCCAGCCAGGGGAAAAATATACTGATGGCCATTCTCAACGGATCAGATGATTTAAAAATATTTATAAAAATAAACAATACAATGAGCATTCTGATGTAAAGTGCCAAGGGTTTCAAAAGGGAAACAGTTTCAGAGCACAGTGCTGCTGCTTCTTTTCCTAAGGTTTTGACAGTTTTAGAAGAAACCTGGTCGTAAAACTGGCAATAAGCTTTGCCACAAACAGCAGCATCCAAAGTCACCAGAAAAGTAGTAACACTTCAGGATACAGTTCTTTGGGCAATAAATGAGATTTTGGCCTTGGTAAAAGAGAAAACTACTTGACAAACCAAAGCATTCAGGTAGAATTTAGATATTCTGATGCAGGACAGCTACTCTTAAGAAACATGCCTCATGCCCTGCTTTAGAGAGAGCAAGAAGCTCCATCTCTGCTACCACATGTGTCTTCAGTTGCTGCTGTCCTACCTGAGTAGGCAGCTCACTGCACACTGCTGAGGGATTATCTCATTTCACAGAAAGGAGCCTTGGCTGCCTGAGCTTGCTCTACAAAAAGGTTAAAGCTTTTTTGTATAAAAAAAAAAGGAGGAAGGACTACCAAAGAAAGGGGTCCAGAGATTTCTCTGTAATCTTGAACAGTTCTGTAGAACCAGCACAGCACAGCATTTAGGATGAAGGGGAAGTGTTTGTGTGTGTGTGGGGGGGGGGGGGGGGGGGGTGGTGTTACTCCAAGTTTTTAACACAGATTGATACTTAAACCTGGTCTGATTGTGCTTTTTCATCACCCTTCATTTAAATCTTGGGAATTTTATTTTACTTTATTTTTAATCCATGTTACAATTTCATGTTTCTCCTTAAGATAAACTATCATATATAATAAAGCATTAAAAAAAATCAGTGGAACAAAGATTTGTGCATAAGAACTCTATTTCTGAAGTCATCAATTAATAAGCTTGGCTGCTCTGGTAACTCTGCAAAAAGTGTTTCCTCATATCTGGAAGAAGTAGAGCTTTGATCTTAGCACAGAGGAGAAATTTTTAAACCATTAACATGGAAGTTTAATAGTAGAAGCTCATTTACAATACCATTCCCAAACCACCAAAAACAACAAAACACTGAACCTCACCTCTTTTATACAGCACATTCTTTTCACTTCTCACTCATATGAAAATTATGTGGCAAGTCCCTTCTGGATGTCAGAAGAATGTAGAAAATCAGGGTAATAGACATAGTGAAAGATTCTGAACACTGACTCATTCAATACCGACCAACAGGCTGAAAACCAAAATGAATTTGCACAGCAGTGTAACATGACCTGCAAATGACTATCAGAATGTAGGGAGTTCTGCTGTTTGAATAGACTCAGTAAAAGTTGTTTTGTTCCCAACCCCACAATAGTGAACACAATGCTATAACCCTGTTATAACTATTGTTTACAGCAATTTAAGGATGAACCCAGTATTGAAAAACAAGAAAAAACTTCAGAGGAACTTCCTTACAACATCACAAATTGAGTTCTAATACGAATATTGTTAAAGGCTACCACTAAACACTACAATTTTCTATTCTACATAAGCTTTAAGGATATGTTGAAGACCAAGAACTTTGAATCATCTTCAGCCATGACTCTTCTTTGAGTTCTCTTCCAAGTCCACACATAAAAAGTACAGCAACAAGAAAGTTCTAGTATGCTGTGATATAAATGAAAATATGCATCACATATAACATTGTCTGCATTTGCGTGAGTATGCGCATGTATAAGTGGAGAGAGAAAGAAGCAGGAAACAATAAAAATGTAAGCTTCAGTTCATATTAGGATGTTCCTTCACTACCTTTCTAAGTGGAACTCAGGTTCATATGAATGTACAAGTAATAGATGATTCTGACTCAGTTTCCACAGCACTTCAGATTGGGCAATTCTCTTCTTTGCAGAAGAATTTGAATTTAAAAGCACAACGGAAAAGTTCAAAGGTCAGCTAAAGCTCGCATGGGAAGACTTCCTGTGAAACACTGAACTTTGCAAATTAGATGGTAACTTCATAATCAAAAGAAAAATAATGATTAAGAAGCACTAGAAGTATTCTGTGATTTTCTTCTAGTTATATTTTAATTTATTACTTATGATGTACTCTTTTAAAAGCAGGAGGACATTTTCGGTAGTATATGATATAAAATTTGAGATCACATTCAACCTCAGTTGATCAAAGAAGATCATTTTTATGAAGTTAATTGCACAAAGTATGGTTTCAAAAATAATCTACCTTTTCAAATTAACTGTTATGATAACATGCACTGTTATATTTATTATTTAGCATGAGGTTGGAAATAATTAGTTTAATAAAGCATACAGTTCACAGTAAATAAAAATCACAACAGATATTTTCAGTAGAATTGTCAAACTGGCAAGCTTTTAACTGTGACTTAAATGGAGAGTCAAAGCAATCTGATCATTAAATAATAAACATAAACAAATAAAATCTCCCTTTCTTTATGGCACAGTTGCAAATTTTTCCTAAATAAGTATGGGTGAGCATCTATCCCCTACATGAATTTTTTAAATTAAATTGCGTGTTTCCATCCACAGGCACTAACCCTTATCACAATGCACATTAAAAAAAAAAAAAAAAAGTACAAAAACCTAAACATACTGTTTATGAGCCTTCAGTAAAACTCTTGAATTATGCTGCACAATAGTGTATAGCAACAGAA
The DNA here is from genome assembly GCA_023055505.1 of Callipepla californica brunnescens. Lineage (NCBI taxonomy): Eukaryota > Metazoa > Chordata > Aves > Galliformes > Odontophoridae > Callipepla > Callipepla californica. Next base: position 2,440,664 of record JALIRH010000050.1, on the reverse strand, counting down.
ATACTGAAATTAGCTTTTGGTGTATCAGATAGAACTATGCCTTCAATCTACAGTAATTGAATTTACAGCTTAGTTGATTGGATAAAGCATTTTAACATCATTTTGGAAGTTTAAAAAGTGCAAGAGTGACAACCCTACAGGTATTTTGATCACTGGCACACAAGCATGTAACATACTTTGTGTTCAAGGGGAACCTTTATCCCAGATGCAAAGCTGGTGCAGAATTATAATCACCTTCAAAAAGATTGCAAGCCTGTGGGTATTAAGCTTTGCACTCACCAAGCTCAACCACAAAGATTTATGCAATCTACTCTGGGACCTGACACTTATTCCTAGAGTAGATCTGATAAGTGCATTCTGAGACCTTGAAGTTTATTCTCATCAGAAGTTTTGTATTTAAGGACTCAGCCATTAGACCTTTTTCAGTGTTGATCAAACGTGCTTCATTATGAGCTCAAGCACAAACACTCTACAAGCACATAATAAAGAAAAAAAACATAAAGGAAAAAGGAAAGAAAAAGGGAAAAGTCTTAGACATCTGAAAATAAAAGTGAATCCTGAAAGCCTAAAGATAAGCTGTGATTTTTGTTTATTTATTTTGGAAGCAGGCAAGATTTCCTTTGCTTTTGCTTATCCAGAAACAATTTATCAGATATTTTTGCTTTCTAATCTCAGGCTACTTATGTGACAGAAGGCATGCACATCCAAAGACAACAAACTGTATTTTTCTGATTTTTTTTTTTTTAAACTATTTATAATTTTCCACTACTAAGGCTACCAGTGTGGTCTACCTGGATTTCAATAAAGCCTTTGACGCTTTACCCCACAAAATCCTCATGGAGAAGCTGACTGCCCATAGTTTGGATGACGATACGCTTGCCTGGGTGAGACACTGGTTGATTGGCCAGGCCAAAAGAGTTGTGGCCGATGGAGCTAAATCTAGTTGGCAACAAGCCATGAGTGGTGTCCCCCTGGGCTTGGTACAGGGGCCACTACTATTCAACACCATTATCAATGACATTGATGAAGGGGTTGAGTGCACCCTTGGTAAGTTTGCAGACAACACCAAGTTGGGAGGGTGTGTTGAGTTGCCTGAGGGTAAAAAGATGCTACAGAGGGACTTGAATAGGTGGGCCAAGGTAAACTGTATGAATTTAAATTGGACCTAGTGTTGGGTTCTGCATTTCAGTCACAGCAACCTCAGGAACCCCTACAGGCTTGGAGAGAAGTGGCTAGAAAGCTGCCTGGCAGAAATGGACCTCAGTGTACTGATGGACAGTAGGCAAAATATGAACCAGCATTGCACCCAGGTGGGCAAAAAGGCCAATGGTACCCTGGCCTGTATCAGGAATGGTGTGAAGAACAGGACTAGGGAAGTAATCCTCCCCCCAGGACTCAGACCTGCTAAGACTTGTATTCAGTTTTGGGCACCTCAGTACAGAAAGGACACTGAGGTGCTGGAGCAGGTCCAAACAAGGCTTGAGAAGGGCTTAGAGAATATGCCCTATGAGGAGCAAGTGAAGGAACAGAGACTCTCTAGTCTAGGGAAGGGAAGGCTGACAGGAGACTTCATTGCTCTCTTCAAATACCTGAAAGATGACTGCATTGAGAGCGGGGTCGGTCCCTTGTCCCTGGTGACAAGACAAGAGGAAACAGCCTCTAGTTGTGCCAGGGGAGGTTTAGGTTGGATATAAGGAAGAACTTCAAAGAAAGTGGTGGTGTTAAACACTGGAATAGGTTCCCCAAGGAGGCAACTGAGTCACCATTGCTGAACATGCTTAAGGACATGATTTAGCAGTGGGCCATTAGAGTTAGGGTAGCAGTTTGATTGTGGTTAAACTTTATGATCTTGAAGGTTTTTTCCAACCTGACCAATTCTATGGTTCTATGAATCTATACCCACTGAATCAGACAGTTAATTCAGCAAATGATAATCTTTCATTTTGATTGGATGATACTAACAATACCATCATTTCATTAACTAAAATAAAGGACAACCCTACTCTGCATTTTGCAGTTAACCGTTTTCTACTCCTCTATGGAGAAATATGATTAATGTAACTATAACAAATATTGAGAAGTTTGTCTTTTTTCCCCCTATAAGAAAGCCAAAAAAAAAACCACATGGATACAGTACTTTCCTTTGCTGATGATTTATAAAAGGCTTTCTCTTTGCTTTTGACATCCCTCACCTGATTCAAATCCACCATGAAAAACATCCACAATGTTTCAGGTTTTATAAATTAAAGTATGCTGTGTTAAACTGTCAGCGTAATCTATCCAGTTGAGAAGTTCAGTTTTTTTTTCTTTGTTGTTACATCAACCAAGAAAAAAGCTGCAGAGATATGGGCTGTTCAGATCCATACAATTTACATGGCTGCTCACATGTGCAAGTTCCCCTGTGAGCACTTTCAGACAGATCTAAAAAGTCAGTTCGATAAGCAAAATAAATTCACTGCTAAGGTATGAACTATATCATGGAAAGTGTTCACTGCTGAGTCAAAAAAAACTAAGGATACTGATTCATTTTAAGTCAAGTCTTGAGCTTTTCTGCTAAATCATAAACTACCACTTTTCCAAGAGCTGAAGTCATTTCTCAGCCTTTTCTACTTGAGCCCACATTGCTTTTTATGAGATGAGGAAATCTGAGGAATATCAATTAATTGTTATAGTTGGAGAAAACCATTTTACAGTAACTATAGCAGAGTGTGCTCAGAGTGTAGAAACTCAAAACTACAACTCTCCATCATATAACAAAACACAAGATAGTAGCCATCAAGTTACTCAATAGTCTAATTCAGTCTTCACGTTCAAATATTCATTATTTCTGTCAAGTGCTTATTTTGAAAGATGCTTTTCACCTACTTTGATCTACAGTACTTGTATTCTGTGCTCTATTGCTTTGATGTTTGGTGAAGAATGGTAATTTTTATTATGAAATAGAGGGTAGCCATTTAAATGAAAAACATTTTGATGAATAACATGTATTTCTCCCATAGAATACCTACAGTTTTACATTACATATTTGCATTTCCTTCTATGAAGAATTTCTACTTTAAGAAAGGTTGCAGTGGGTTAATAAAACATCACAGCAATTGGCTTGTAATACCTCATTTCACATTTTCATCTGTCACTGGCTACTTTTAAGCTTTATTTGGAGCTATTCTGGGGGAAAAACAAAACTGTTTATCATTGGCACGCTTAAACAACCATTTTGTCATCATAGAAGTATGCTGTATATAACTATTAGTATTTAACTTTTTGTTACAATAGGTTTGTTTTTTTTTTCCCCCCACTGTAAGTTGACTGATTACAATAATTATCAAATTTACTGTTGATGTTGACATGTGTCAGATGTACATCTTGCTTACAACATAGCAAGTCCTTAAGGGTGAGAATTCAGAACAGCCATTTGCCACTAAACTGATAAGGGAGGCATATGTTTTGAAATTGTACATATACCAGGACTGATAATAAAGATTAACACCTATTTGCTCTGAGTCTCAACTGGTAAAATGTATGTTGTAATCAGTGATCAAGGGAGCAGGTACTTTTTAAAATTAAGAGCTGAATAGGCAGGAAAAAGCCTATAGAAACTGCTGGCCACAGAAGCATCTGAATGTGGCCAAGTGAAAATGAAAACAGAAATCCAGATTAATGTAAAGGAAAAAAAAAAAAAAAAAATCAGAGCTAATACAAAATCAGAGCAAGAACAGTCTAGCAGAAATCAACTAGAAAAAAGTGCCAAACAAATGTGTGAAGAATAGAGGAAACAAAGAAAGGGAAAAGCAAGTCTAAAGAAATAGCTGAAAAACAGGAAGGAAACAATCTACCAATAGGCATAAAATATGATGAAAAAAGCCACCATAGCATTGTCAGTGTCCCTTACCAAAGCCTCTCCTTGACCAAAACACACAGAGCCATGTTATTTTTCATGCTTGACAAAATAGACTGTAGCTGAAGTCTTTCCTCGCTGTGCTCCAGGACAGCATCTCTGTTTCTTAATTATAGAGACATCCCATTCTTACAGTCATTCCAGTCATATCATGAGAATTTAAGGTAAATTTGAGTTATTTGTACCAACATTACATACTCCAAGGTGTGGCCTAGAAGTATATTTGCACTATCTTCTTTCATTACCAGAAGAAAACCATGCTGCACAAATAAGAGTAATGTGTCTTACACTGTCATTCATTCTCTGCAGCTGAAAGTTTCTATTTGTTTAAATTACCTTGTTTGTGACAACAATAAAGTACATCCTGATCAGTATATTTGGGATGAATGATGTACAAGTTTGATAAAAGCCGCCTTTTTGCCAATCATCATTTTGAAGACACAAATTACAGAGATACAGAAAACAGAACTTGCAAGAAAAAGCAGTATTCTTCAGCTTAGTAACATCAGGGCTCCAAAAGGCCCACTAAAGTAACTGAACAACTTGCATTCCTTTACAGCAGGAGTTCTTGTTCCTGTATTCCAATTGTACCATTACCATGCTAGCACTGAACCTCTCTAAAAGCAAATGCAACTCACTAAAACAGCTCTACAATTCAACCTGCATGATTTTATGCCTTTTGAAGTGTTCAGTGTCTCAGAAAAGGATTATACATATACAACAGCTAATGAAAGATTGCACAAGAGTGTAGTCTAGAAGCTCCAAAAAGGAAAATAGTACAGGAGAGCAGAAATGGAAGGGAGAAGAAAGATCCCTCCTGTCCTTGGTGTCTGTGTCACACACACTCTTTAGCATTTAACTACCATAACAAAGATTTTACTATGCATAACATCAGGTTTTCAAACAACTCCAATCTTTGGGTGAACACATTTTCACTACATACAGTCCACCTCAGGGGGAAAAAAAAGAAATGCTGAATTCAGGAAGATACAAAGAAGATCCACACCCAGAATATCATGTTCTAAATCTGGAACCTAATATTGTCAGGGTCAAAGTAACAGGCTCAAGTTAAGCAACACCTTAACACGCCTGAATACAGCCTGGAAAATTTCTAGCAGTTGTTCATATTGATATAAGTCCTACTTTATTCTTCTAAAAGTAATGAGATTAATTTCATGGAAAGAGGAAATTTGAAGGATAACATTTACTCACACATTTAGCCAACACAACATATTAAAACAAACAAACACTGATCAGAAGAAAAGCCACTCTGCCATTGTAAAGACCACACCCCTATTCCTGAAATTACAACTTTTACATAATCACATACATATTGTTGCTTGTCTTAAATATTACAAGTGCATTTCCTATTACAATTAATTCATAGTTACACAGTGTAGTTTTTTACTATTAAATGCATAAAGACTACTAGGTGCTACTCATGGACTAAATTAACAAACTTTCAAAAAATTAACTGGAATCGTAATAAGAAAAAGCTTTAAGCTGATGCTTGATATTTGGAGTACTTTAAGAAATCTGAGAACGTAGCGATGCTGTCATTTTTTTCCTCTCTTCCTCAAATTACTTCAGTAGGATAAGGATCTTGTAAACAATGGCAGAGATACATACACCTATACAACCTATACACAGCTTTGAATAAAACATTGAATTTCCAACACTCAGTAGAAATCATTTGCAAGTTTTACAGAAGAGTTTCCAAAACAAGCTGCTAAACCCCCAAAACAGCAGCAGCTGGTGATGTAATGCCTCTATACTACTGCAGAAATTTGAAGAGCGAAGATTAAGCTAAGCACATGTTACTTCATGATGAAAGCTATTTCTGCGTCACAGAGCAGCAATGGCGAGAGATCAAAATACTTGGTTAACTTAACTGACGATATGCAACACAGATTATATTAATGTAACAATCTATACAGCACTGAGGTCACTCCAGGTGCTTGCTGGGTCTAGTTTTACAAAACTGGCTTCAAGAATGAATTGTATCAAAGGATCAGCATCAGTTTTAGAAAACGTGAACTTACAAAAGCAACAAGAAAGGGAAGCATGTGGAATACATGAACAAAGGGAAAAACACTGTTTGTGCCTGTGGGTAAGCTCTACTGAAATTACACAGTAAAATTGTAAAGTCAAAGTAGACCTCTTAAAATTGTAGTTTGAAAGAACTTTACTTGAAGTGGTTAGAGCTCTTTAAGAGCTGACTAGAAAAACATCTTTCAGGAGTGAGAAACACAGTAGATTCTGTCTTTGGTAGAAGATTAAAAGATGCCTTGATGTATCTTCAAGCCCTCCCACTGTAAGATTTACATGGCAACTAGGAAGATAATGGGAAGTTATCACATTTGACAGAAATAATTTGTAATAAGCTTACAAGTCTAATAAGTAAAAATGGCAGAAAAATACAACTGCTTGATCAGCCTTACTGTGATTCCAGCACAAGTGAATTACTGTAATAGGGTTTGTACAGAAGAAGCAGTATTAATAAGTGGAACTGCAAAATTAAGCAAGCAGAAGAAATTAGGTACTTTGGAATCAACGCTTAATAGCTTTGCAAACCCAAAATGTGGCTCCTGGACTATATGAAAAAGTTATTATTAAACAGCATTTTGTTTAATCTTCAAACAAAAGGTTTTAGTACCAAAGTAGACTTGCAACTCTGCCTTATAGATACAGGGAAAAAAAAAAAAAAAGTTAATTTAGCTCAGCTATGTTCATTTAAAGGAAGACAAACCAAAGACAAGAGGAAAAAAGACAGCATATGTTTAGGCACAGACTGTATATGGGAAACGTGGTTTCTGTTTTGTATTGCAACAGTGAATAGTTTTACAATTCTCTCTTGAGATAAAAGTTCCATGGGGACTTGGGGAAAATGGAGTCTAATTTGTTTTAATGATCAGAGCAGTCAATTAAGTGCCTATGCTGATAAGAGAAGAACTTTTTATGTGTGGTCATTTCCTTAACAAAGATTTCCCTGAACATTGTACGACTGCATTCAGAAAATGAGAGTGGCTATTATTCTCTTAATGACTAGTAAATTTCATACAGGTATTCTTACCATATGTCCTTCAAAATGAGTATCTTTCCTTTAAGATCTTATAACTTTTACAAAAAGCGGTGTTTTGTTCCAGAGGCTGTATACTGAATAGTCTAAAGCTATTCTAACGTAACTGCTAGCTACAGTCCACTGAAATGGGAAAAAACTAATTCTGAAAAGAACAACAAAATATGCAAATGTTCTTTTTCATTCCTAAATGCTAAAATGTAACAAATTTAAATTTTTGTTCATGTTTTTCTCAAAGTTCTAATAGAAAAAAATAATTGAGATAGGTAATGTGTTTAAAATGGTGCTACTTCTACTGTTTAAGAAAATACAGAAAGGACAGCATCTTATGTTAAAATAATGAACAATAGCACTGTGGAGAATTTGTTGTTAAACTTTTAAAACTGAGAAAGTGCTGAAAAGTGCTAAATCTGTTTTTTTAAAATTCCTACGTGCTACTGGTCGAGACTTACAATTTACAGATTATTCTTTGGGCATTTTGAAGACTACTAAGTTGCATTTCTGAACACTTCTTCCATTAGCCCCTGATTCTTGTTACTGTACTGCAAAAGAGGACCTTGAAGTTTAGCATAGTAAAGCAGATCCTTCAGTCTCAGAAAACAGATGTTAACAGGTAGGGAATACAGAGGTATTACTACTGAGCAGTCTTCCCCTCATTCTCCTCATCTCACTTGCTCTCCCACTTTCTTGGTGATGTATTGTCATATTCTTCTTCCTCCCTTAGCTCTTCACATAAAGTGTGCACGTGTGTTCGATGTTCCCCTTGCTCTTTATTTTTTCCTCTTGTTCCTATATTGTACCCCACTATTTATGTCTACTTTATTTCCATCTTCATAATATGAAGACATATATAAATACATAAATGTTTGTGAAAAACAACAGAATTAGCAAGATGTTTCAGTTATTTATCTGCTTTTGTGTTTCTTCATAAAACTATCCAGGCTTTTCATCTATTCATTAAAATACAGTTCAATCCTTAAGTGTGTTATGATAACACTATAATACACTTGTCTCAGGAAAAAAAAAAAATCACAATCGCAAATAAGATTGAAATTTTAGTTGCTAGCACTGACAACTGAAAAAATCAAAAACTAAACTAACCTAAAAATCCATGCATTTAAGCTAGCAAATACATGAACACCTTCAACATTGTATGGTCAGCTTGGCTGCCTACCTCACTTAGAGTGTAAGACACTCATCCGATCAACCACTTTATCTTTCTCAAGCACTTTTTACCCATCATCTGATACAAACTGATTTGAATAGACAAATTCTGACTGAATAATACTTACCTGTCATGAGTTACAAGGAAACGAAACTACTGCAAGTAGAAACATTTAACTGGGACTTGTTGGGGTCTATCTAAAACTAAAAATCCATCAATAACACAGATGTTAATACCTACAACAGCCTCTAACCAATTTTCACTTTTGCAGGAGTCTTAAAAACATCCATTACATTGAAAAACAGAAACAGGAAATTAACTGGCTTACGGTAAAGTAGTAAATATAGTAATTCCCTTCCTTAATAAATGTTGAAAAAACTTCCTTCTCTCACCCCTACAGTTTTGACTGCACAAATATTTGTCTTGCTTCAATGATGGGGTATAGTTCTACCAAAATAAGGATATGTGTTTTATTATTATTTTAACCAAAAACAAAGCTTGTGAAAGCTCACATTAGTATCACCTCTCTAACTATATACTGAAATGCTTTTAGTCAGAGTAGAAAGGGTGATAAAAAAAAAGAATGTAAGCTTCACACTCCCTTCAGGATGATTTCAAGTCCAAATAATTAGTTAATACTCAGCTGATGTAAAGATATCCAAATGTGGATTATTTAACTAAGATATATATACCATGACACTACTACTACTAGAAACCAGGAGTCTGACAGTTTTATATTTCCTCCAAATATTTTTAAAAATCTTAACTGTGTTGGATAAAGGAAAAGAGTAACTCAGCTTTAAAAAAAAGCCTTCCTCATGTCTATGCCAAATAGTAACAATAGCATTGTTGCTATAAGACCAATAATTTTATGCCTAAACATGCCTCTTACAAAGGAACTCCAGAAAAATTCTTTGAAAAAAGGATTTTATTAGTAGTGAAATTTCACTCATTAAAATTTATTCTGCAAAGCATTGAAAAATTGGCAAATTGATTTTTCTTAATGAGGCATTTAACAGAATAATGCAGAGTAATACCTTTACATACAGCACCTAAATACGATGGGCTTAAATAGTATTTTTTTTTATTTCAGTACTTTCATATCCCACATTAATCAGCTACGTTAACAGTAAACTAAATCATTTTTAACTGATCAAATTCTGATTTATCATACAGTTTAAATTCTGATAGTTGAGGAGATACATAAGGTGCTACTACGTAGAACTAGATTTGTTGCATATTTATTTGTAATTATAGTTGATTATGCTGCTGCCTTGACAACTGAAAACACAGGAAGAGTACTGCTTTAACCTCCATTTAAACCTGTTCATGAAAAATCTGAAATGACTTAATATTAACAGAAAATATAGCGTAGTAATTTTGTAAGATATCTTGGACATTACCAGAAGATGCATTTCACTCCATATGCACAAAGGAAACAAAAACAACTAGTAAAAACAACTAGTTATGGTAGCAGTGACACAAACTATATAAAGAGAAGCTTAATGTGGCCCTGGGCAACCTGATCTAGAGGTTGGCATCTCTGCCAACAGTTCAGGTTAGAATTAGATGATCTTTAAAGTCCTTCCAACCCATGACATTCTATCTACCATAGGGCTTTTAGGAGAAAAAAACAAAAAAAAACAAACAAAAAAAAAAAACTGGAAGAAGCTCATGAACTCCGGTTACACAACTCTGCACCCACTAACAGAGACTATTTGTCACTATGAAACACGTTAAATCCTTTCCAAGCACTATACTACTTAAACTCCCAGGTGATTTCAAGCTGACAGTGATCACAGCATCTCAAAAGAAAATAATAAGGAAAATTAAACAAAAACTTACATATTACTGACAATTGTAAACAGACATCTGGACCACTAAACTTAAAAAAAAACAAAACAAACAAAAAACTACTTAAGAAAAACTAACATTCAAAAGAGTTTGCATCAAAATGCTGACTGGATCCCACTACAAGCTTACAGATCTGTCTATTTTTCCTGGCACCTATAGTACATATGTCACACTGTTACTAAAATTGCTCAAAAATACATAATCTTCACAATGAATATATATTAATCTTGTGCAAACTGAAAAAGCTTAGGCACCTCAAGGGGAATAAGAGTTGAAACTTCAGCATTTAAGTATGAAACATAACCCCGTATACCTATAGTTCTCAAATTTTGTACAAAATCTCTGGTGTTCATTCATAACCAAAAACATACTCTGAAATACTTCATTTGTGACCTATCCCAATAAACTGCAGAATTTAAGCCTCAAAGATATGAAACCAGTAGACTGCTCTCCACAGATGATACAAGAAAATATTATGCTTTTCTTAAGGTGTGTCAGAAAGGGGATGAATAGTGTTTTTACATGTCAGATCACTTCCCCATCTTCCCTTCCCCACATCAAGTCCGGAACAGCGCACTGTCTAATAAAGACACAGTAATTGTGATGTTTAATTTAGAGTCTATACTATAAAACTCAAACCTGCTGTTGTTTACTAATTCCTCACCTTTAGGCAATCATCTATAGCTGCAGACACAGAACAATGGATGCGGACAAAGTGAAAAAAGACAACGAAACAACGCCACAGGTTAGCAGTTAGCTTTGACTTCTGGAGAAAGGAGAACCTAAAATTCAGGCTCTGCACTGCAGGCCCTCTGTCGTATTTGGTACCCTTATTATGCCACTCTGTCCAGTTAACAATAGATACACTGCAGTTGTTGCATCTCTATTTATTGTAAAAAGCCATTGCAACTTTTGATTGATTAGTAGCATCAGATAACAATGTAAGTTATTTTTACTTATTTCTTTCAGCTGTCCCTATCTTGATTTTGACAAAACAATGCCCTTGGTCTTTATTTAGGTCATGAGAGTTCAGTTAAAAAAATAAATAAATAAAATCAAGATAAGCCATAGGAAATCAGTACATGGAAAATGGCCTAATCAGCAGAGGGTCAGGTTTGTATTGTCAAAAAAAGAAGAACTGTATTTCAGAATACTGCATATATTTGGAATTCACACACTCTGGAAGAGAGACAAAGCACCTAAAGAAGCATTAGATAATAAACACACAGTTGGCGATACATATTCTCTAGATAAGTCCTTTCTGAGTAATGTTAGCTTTTCACCCTGATAAATTATCAAGGAACATTTCAAAAAAACTAGATGACTCCAGTAGTAAAAACAAAGTTCATATGTTCTGAACACTGTTCTTAGTAGTGTTTCCTGTCCTCAGTTTCTCTATTTGTCTGAAACACTTCTTCCTAGAACTAAGTAGACCTATGCAGAACAAATACATCTTTCTATTCTGTTCGTGCTTTGTCAGCAAGACTGATAAATGAGATTATCAGTACATCAAATGTTTAATGCTATACATAGTCTTCAGTGAAGTGCATTCAATCCTTATTTTCATAAAGAAAATAAAAACAGTTCAATAAAATATGAGTAGTATAGATGAAATTGCTTTGAAAACAACTGTTTAAAGTTAAGTTTAGATTTGCTGAGACATCCCTACAGGAATTTTTGCTATTTCCTATCATGTGACAATAGTTAGAACTCTATCCGGAGACTAAAATCTTCAACATTTAGTTCAGTCCATCTCCTTGTAGCTAATGATGCATCTGTTCAAAGTTAGGATGACAGAGGTGATCCCTCCATACTTTCTACCTACCACTTTCTGCTGAAAAACTTTTGTTATCAGTTGTTACAGATTCTATGGAAATGCTGAACTGGGATCTTCTGAGTGAATGAAGCAAAACCAGTTCTGAGATAAAAATTTTTAAGAAAACCAGTGAGCGACTGGCCCAAGTTTCATAAGGTTACCTTTTGAAAAAAGAAAAAAAAAAAAAAAAGCCAGTTCTTTGGATAAGGTAGGGGTGTCAAAACCTTGGTGTTATCAAGTACACTGGCTTTATTCAGTATCCCAAAACAAACAAGACCTACAAAAGACTTCTGCTCACTGACACTAATTGGTTCTTTGAAAACATGATCTGTATTTTAAAGTGTTAATATATTTGTATAAAAAACCTCAGAAATTGAGCAAGTGCTCCTTTTCAGCCCTTACCTCAGTCCCCTGAGTCTTTGAAGCACTGTAATGTTACCTCATAACGGGTAATTCATATCAAAATCCCCATTCACACAGTTTCAGTGTGAAAAATTCCCACCTGCCACAGCGTGGATTTGTTTTTACTTTTGGAAAATGTAAATGTGATCATTAACTCAGGATATACCATGAAATGGGGGAGACATAGGAGTTGGGGACATGTCACCGTCCTGCTGCTTGCCAGAGCACATAAATGCTAAGGTTCCTTTCTTGTATTTCCGTACAATAAGAATAGAATAAAGATTAAAGATCAGAATTCTTGGAAGATTGAATTACCTCCCCACACACACCTCTTATCTGGAAAGAGGAAATGCATTTTTAGTACCCAAATTGTAGAAGGTAAACAACAAATGTGAAGCCTAAGTGGAGGCCACACAGCAAGCCTGTGATTGATCTTGCTTGTGCTGGGAGACAGGTTCCTTGACGTCCTCAGCATATTGCTGAAAATGCTGAAACTAAACTTCCTGTGTTAGTACTCTTTCCATTACTGTGCAGTCATGAATATACATTTCATGCTTTACTTCTGACTGGGATGTGAATGAATCTAATACAAATCAGATGACAAAACTTGCCTCACAATTTTCTCTTAAGAAGAGAAGTATATGGAACGTATTACAAAAAAAAAAAAAAAAAAAATAGGGGGGAAAATAAAAAAAGATAGCTGGAATCTTCAAATGTAATGCTTGAAGCAGTACAAGCTTATTACTGAAGTCTAAGAGGCATAGCAAGTGTGTGATTTTTGTTCTTTGGGAAAATCAAAATGCTTCATAGAAAAGAAAACTCAGATTTCCCGAAATAAAAACACGTTGTCTCAGGCCCCGATCCTAACTCACATCACTATGAGACAGTCCCACTGATATTGAAGGAGGAAGTAAACTACTCTGTAAGGGAGTACTGAACATTCTGTACAATGTACCATGTGTATAATGTTCTTAAATTACCTATAAATTCTACTACAATGTTGCTCCTTCTGTGTAGTTTGTTTTTTTAAATGTTTTTAGCCTCACAAACAACAGCTGTTCAAAAGAATATAGTGGAAATAAGTTCTTGATTACACTTCTGGAACAACTTTCCCATAGCTTACCCAACTAGAATAAAACTTTCAGTATAAACAACTTTCCTAAATGTCATTGAAATGTCTTAGATAAATACAGTGATACTGTAGACTTTGGTGATTTCAAAAGGATCTAGTCATTCCAAGGCCATCTTCTCACTACGACATGATGCATAATATTTCTGAAGCAGCAGAAAAAAAGAAAAGTATTGCCTGAGGAAGTAAAACTGAGTCACTTTTCACACAGGTATGCTATTTCATGACTGTCAGGTGGAAACTCTTCGGGATTAATGCTTTATAATTCTCATATGGCTGATGCTTTAGAACTTCAAAGTGTAGTAGAACATTTCAAATTTTCTTCAGCCCATGAGGAAAAACCTTTTCATTGCAAGTTGCTGTCAATTGGAAACTTGAATTTAATACTATAGAACTGCTACACATTTTATGAAGATTAAAATTATGCACAACGTGTGCAGAGTTGTTCTGATAACGCAAGCTTGTTTCAGTATAAAAATGCCTGTCTTAGTACTGAAAACTACAAAGAACTATTCTTTGCATTTATAGGTATTCATAAAAAATGTTTTCTAAAGCATTTTTAATTTAATAACAGGATTCACTTGTAGTGATGCGTTCTTCCACTAATAAACAGAAAAATACTGATGATTGAAAAGACAAGTAATCAGTGGGTATTATGAAGAAAATTACCTATACACACACACACACACCAATATATGCTTCCAGAGGAAGAAACTTAAGCAGTTTAAATCTCAATTCTACTAGTAGTAAGTCATGAATATAGAATTTGCCTCTGAAAATAATCTGTTTGCTATAAAACCATCCCTAGTTATCTAATACTTCAAGATACAGTGTATTAGCACCCTCTCTGAATCTGTGTGAAGCTAGCCCCCTTTGGCAACTTAAAGAGCTCTTTGAACCATAGAACAGATGTAATGAAAATTGGTTCCATTAAATGCAGCTGGCAAATTACAAACTGAAAAATTAATGCACCATACCAAGACTCTGTGGGCTAGAATGAACCAAGGTGTGGCTGCCAGATGCTAACAGTTCTTTTTGCTCCCTTTTTACCTCAAAATAAAAAGTACAGTTTGTAGAGGTGCTTTAAAACAAGAGTTGTAACTGTAATTACAAAGAGAAAAATAAGCTAAGAAAAGATGGAAAGAAGCTTCCATTGGTATACTGTACATCTGTATGTCACAAACAGATATAAGGACCTACAGTCTTAAACAGATAAATTCATGGACGAAAAAACAGTCTAGGGCTAACAAATTCACACACAAAACTTCTGACTCCCAGTTCTCTCTGAGCTGTATATTGCTGGAATCTGAGGAAAGCAGTTCGGTACTTTTATTTTAATTATCTGCTACTGAGCACAATTAGAGCAAGATGCTTGCCAGGCAGATACCATGAGAGGTCTACCCTAACTCAGTTCAAAACTTGAATAAAGGTAAAGGTGAGCATATCAGTTGTCATGGCTTTTGCCAAACACTTAAAGGATGCCTATTTTTAAAAACAGTTTTTCTGTTCTGTAACTTCTGGAGTAGGTTACACCTTCTTCTGGATAAGTGTACTCCCCTTTGTATTTTGAAACAGACCTGTGAACAGATCTTGAAGCCAGCAGTACACCACAAAGAGCAGTAGGGGCACTAGAGAAAAAAAATTACCTATATCTGTATTAAGTTAACAGAATTGTTTGACATAATCTGAACCATGACTATCTACAAGCACTGACACCTCCTGATCTTTCTAGCCTGCTTTAGGATTGATGTTGAATTTCAAGGATTTTTTTTTTTTTAATAAAAAATTCAAATATTTTTAAATTATACCTTTCTGAAGAAAACACATCCATGCTCAAGTCTGTCAGTTAAGCATTGCAGTATTCACATGACCAAGCATAAAAGCCCCCAAAATTAGAGAGTAGTAATGAAAACGGATTGAACAAAATTACTCATTGACTCTCAAAAATCAGTACATAACAGTCTTTGGATAACAGCATTGACATTGGGTACAATTGGACTGAAATATCACCCAGGAAAAAGGTAAGAGTGCCATATTTTGTCAACTTTGGCAGTAACTTTGATCTCCCTCTCTGTTCTCTTGTCAAGTCTTGTTCTTCAGTGGGACTGATTTGCTTGTGCAAATTAATTGATATTTCTGTTTAAATGGATTTTCACTCCATTAGTTTGCTTTTTTTTTTTTTCCAAATGTTAAAAAAGCATGCTATATCTTATGTGATTCAGATATCAAAGCCACTGAATTTCCTCAGAATCACCACCCAGCTTCAACCATATTTTCCCCCCCCCCACTCTTTTTTGACTTCTGCTAAGCGGAGAAGCTGCAGTGTCTTAAAATTATGGTTTTGGGGAATAAAGTGCCATAGAACATCTAAACCATTTTTCCCCTGAAGGCCATCGTATTCAGTTTCAGTTATAATGAGCCTTAAGCATAAATAGCAATTAGATTCTTTTTCAGGCCTGTTTGTTGCTGTATAGGTAAGTAAGAAGTATGTGGGTCAGAAGGTGGGAATGCTTAAAGCTACACACTGAGTCAGTAAATTTAATCTGTTAAGTGAAATAGCTACATGAGGAGGTGACATCATTTTGGTGAACTAACTTCTCTATCTCTGAAGTGCATTAAGACTACTACATCATTAAACTCAAACACATGCTTTAGCAGGGAAAAAGGGAAATGAGCAAATAAAATTCAAGCTCACTGTAACCAGGAAGGATTCCAAGCAAGAGGAGTTATATAGCCCTTAGCTCACAAATCTATGAACTGAGATAGAAAGCGTACACTAAAATTACATTACTGACCACTGAATTAAAAAAAAAAAAAAAAACAACAATATGTAACAAGTTTCTCCCTGCACATGATAACAGAGGTCTACTAGATTTTACTCTGTACAGCTAGATTCAGTGTATCTTCTTACCAATTTTCAGTGAGCATTTTATCATCTATTTTAAACACTAAATATATATTTAATTCACATCAGTTGAAAAATAACTTGAACATAATGGCACTTTCCAAAGTACATAACAAACCTAAAATCCACAGTTTAGGATCCTTTCACAAGAGCTTATCTCCTAAATAGATTTCCTCTACATAGCTTGGTATGAAGTAAGCTGCACGAACTGGCCTGAAAGATGCATCCAGGGCAGAATATGCTCATGATCTAGTTCAGCAACACCAAATAAAGAGTTTTGAGTATGGAACATTCACTCAAATATTAAAGGCAGTAATGGTGGCAATTCCAATGCAAGGAAAACAAGGTGGAAAGTTCTTCCTTAATGCTTTATACTGATGAGCAAGCTTACATATCACAGATTAGTTGTGCTGGGAGGCGTACCAGTGAGCCTCTAGAGAGAACCTTGACTAACCTCCCATCTCAAGCAGGGTCACTTACAGAAGTGACAGGAGCCATGACAACCTACAGAAAGAGCCCTCAGAAATCTCTGAAATACAGTGTGATTGAAAAGAATGATACAAAATACAAAGAGCAGTTCAGAAATTACTGAAAAAGTGTTTAGTAAGTACAGTCAGAAGAACACCTTCCATCATACAGCAGTCTTGGTTATATTAAGCAATGAAAACCAAACTGCATTCTCAAAGAATGCACTGCCTTTCATTCAGCCTAAACAGAATTGACAGAAAATGTGGATTAAAGAAAACTTCCAGAAAATGCTACCCAGACTTCTTTGTCTGGAAAAGATAAAGGATATTAAAATTTTCTTAATTAAAAGAGAAAGTGTTCAGAAACACCCAAAATACAGTTTGCACCAAATGCTGCAACTTTAAATTCATTCCACATTTGCAAAGCAGAGGTGCTATCTTTTCAGACTTTAAGGGTAAATATAGTACAAAAATGATTTCTGATTGTGCTACATGTTAAAAAAAACAATTAGCTTAGAAAGCAATGAAGGTAACTTGGTCTCATGTCCACTTACAGTGGCTGTTTATACAGTATTTTTTTTTTTCCCCCACAAGGGATGAAAAAAATAGCATTCAATTGATATATCTTTCTTTAATCTCTTCTACTAACTGAAAAAAAAATACAGAATACCCACTTAGCGGTACCGATGTTTTTAAGGTCAGCCCAATACTTTCCTCAACAACTGTTCAACTTCAGTTTAGTTAATAACAATGAAATGTTAGATAAATAAAGTCTTTTAAAGGAACACATGCATATTTGGCTGCTGGGCCAACAGTAAAATAATCCATGCCTTCCTCAGTTCTCATGTTTTTAAAACCATCTCTCTGACAAGGAACAAAATTTGCTTAAGGTATTGAAATAACAGAGGCATTCAGCATGCTTATAAAAAAATAAAAGACCACAGCAGATTCTGGTTCATTTTAAAATAATACTTCGCAGAGCAGATTCATCAGGTCTTGTATAAAAGAACTGCACAGGTAATATTTTCTATGAGAAAACATATTTACAGTAACTAGTAAGCTTATGTTTTGACTGAATGGCAATTAAGAGTTATGAAGCAGCAGGCATAAGAAAAACAATATGAAGTAGCACATTAGACACCATGCACAATTGATCCAGAAAACTGTAGATAGCAGGGACACAAAAATAAAAGATAGAAAACAACCTCTGTTTTTAACAGAAGAGAATTTCTTCTTTGGTTCAGAAGCACAGTATCTCTTTTCAGCTGTTTCAGCCCCTAATTAGTCTGGAACAAGACTAACACAGTGGTATTGATAAAATACTGTAAGAGTCTGAGATAAAAAAAAGGGAACAAACTCACCGCTCTACATCACATTTCTCCATGGACTATGATCAGCAGCTCCTACTCATGACCACAGTACTATAATACACCCAAACATACCTAAACCTACACAGATCTGAGTAAAAAACACTGATTGCATACATATAGAATCACAAAGCTAACTGATAACATAACAGTTCTATATCTAATTGATGAAATGTAATGAAGGTTTCTATAACCAGGTTTTATTTATGGGTAGTATAAGCAAATACACTGAATTTTAATTGTTTCTTTCCTATACTCATATAGTAATGCCATTAATCTATACTTCTGTATGTAAAAACCTAAGGACTGGTGGGATAGACAGTGTTGTTTGGCAACTTCTACACCTCACTATAAGGACATTATGAAGTTCAACCTGATTTTCTTTGCTATGAAATCCAATAAAAAAAATCATAATTCCACTCTCCATTTTCATGTGTCTCACCAAAATTTAATACTGAGAAATAAGCTCCGGAGGAGCAAAGGTTAAGTAAAGTGATAGGAACAGCACTGTTTAATAATAAGTTGTGACTAGGTGTTACATAAGGCAATAAACATTGCTTTCAATGTCATTCAAACAGATACATAAATAGTCACAGAAGTGATTTCTGTAGTCAAGCCATTACACTAACCAGAAACAGTAAAAAATAAGGCTTATGATTTCTTGCGCAAAGCAATCATGCTGAAGAAAATAATTCTAAATTTATAGCTATATATTTTTTTTCCGTATTAATATGCAAGCACTGGAACTGTGTTTACAAGAACATCTCAGTCCAGTTTTCATTTCAGAATATGAAGTTATTGTTCATACATATGACAGTACTCTAGCTTAAACAAAACAAATACTGATGGAATATTTCCAAAACTAAGGAAGACAGATCTCTAATTTTCCAACTCAATAGATTTAAACTATTCAAATATTTTTTTTTTTTTTCCTGAAGTTATCAGTTAGAACCATAATAGAAACCACTGATTATAAAGAGACATTCCTAATTCAAACTCTAAAGAGAAGCCCTTTAGGAAACATTAAGAAGTTACCTAAAACCAGATTTTAAAGTTTCATACACTATAAACTGCTATGATTTGTTCTAGATCATCTTTCTGCTAGTAACAATGAGAACTAACAATTATCAAAAAGCTCAGCTAGAAGATGGGAATCAATCTGCTTGGCTGTGGGGAAACTTGACACAGTTACAGTGCAAGATGAAATTTGGAGAAACAAAATAAAAACATTTTTACTTCTTGAATAGATAGAGGAGAAGGAAAAGGAAATCTACATATAGCAGAGAGTCACGTGCTTTCTTGCTTTGATTTACCCTGATGAGTAAAATTTGTTGATACATAAGTCAAGATTTTCATAGATTCACATTCTGAAATCTGGGTATAAAATCTCACAAAAACCAGGAGATATGATATATGATATTTTGCTTTATTTCCCTGAGTGCAGACCAAATATATATATATAACAAAGTTAAAGAACTCAAATGATACCCACACAAAAACTGACAAATCACTGAGTTTCCTGTGGATGATATTTTTGCACTAAATAGACAAGAGTATTTAATATAAGATAGCCCATCAATTCCAATTGTCACCTTGCTTCAGGCAGTGACCTGTAACTGGTATATCTTAAGACAGAGAAGCCCATAGTGTAGGTAGACTGCTGTACCATGAGATGGACAGAACTCCACCTCCATTTGTAATGGCAATTATTTTATAACCTGAAGCAATACGATCAATATATTCCTTACAACTTAACAAGTCTATTGTTGAAAACTACCTCGTCTTCTAAAAAATAAGTTTTTAATTTCTGCTGAACTGATTCAATATCACCAGGGAAAAAGAAGCCTATTATGCCACATTTAGTGTTAACAATGCACTTTGCTCAGACATTTAATTTACCACTTTTTAATTCTTTTTTGCATTATGAGTAATACTAATTATTAAAATACCCAAATCCTAATGAGTCTTTTTTAACATTCTAATTATACAGGTATTGTAAATATCAATACAACTTTTCTGATTACATAATGTTGGGGAAAAAGCTCACCAAGTGACTAAAATAGACAACTCAAAATTCTGATTGAAAATATTAAAAACATATACTTTCTGAAGGAAACTACGTTGTTACTTTTTTAATTTTCTCTAGAAGATCAAAAAACAATCCCAGTTTATCCTAATGTCTTGAACAAAATATTACTTAAGTAACAACAGAAATATCAGCAGTCTATTCCATACTGATTTAATTCTGGGACCTTTGTCTTTCTTTTGATAATTATTCTATTTTGTACACTACTGTATGGCACATCAATTTCCTAACAGATATGAAAAGCTTCAAAAGGCTTAGAATGCAGAAAACCCACTGTTTATATGTATATATTATAATTGCATTTATTTTTCACCCATTGTGCAAAGAACTTTATCATGTAGGACCTTTTTACAGTCCTTTCCTCAGAGTATTGAAAAATCTTATACACTAATCTCCGTCTACTTAAAAACACAAAATACCACAAAAATCTAGAAATCTGACAGTATGAAACTACATTATGAAGGAAAACATTTAAACAGCCAAACTGCCCACTTCATACACACACTTTTATGAAAGAGATCTATATATGTTCTAGGAGCTCCTTAGTAGTTCTGTGTTTCAGAATGTGTACATATTGTAATACAAGAATGAAATTTGTGTAGTACATGCAATTTAAGAGTTTACATGAATAAGCAGGAGCTAAGAGTCAAGCAAGTGGAATTGTCTTTTTTAAGAAGGCAAATGTGTTGTAGTAGAGAACTTCATCCACAAAAAAAGATTCTGCTTTTGAAAGTTCTTTTTCCCCTGACATTATAATTTAAAACAAATATATTTCCCAACATGCACATTTACTTTTATTACAAATATAAAGCCTCATGTTCCCATTATTTTTTAAGCTACCATTTTGAACAGTGGAATTTCTCTGCAGTGTGGACTGATTACGTGTCAATCCATGGTGGCTTTCTCAAACGTGTAAACAGCAGCATAGTGATAAAGATGTTTTCACATCATGAGCAGTAATTAATCATTAAGGAATTGTTTCATATTTCTTCAAACAGAAGAAAATACAAGGGAAAATAAGCTTTTTAAAAAGCATATGGAAGAGTATAATTCAAGTCAGATAACAACCACAGGAAATGTGTGACAGTGACAAAATTAAGGTAGAACTTAGATTTCAGAGGAAATCTTTTCTTGTTTTGCTCTGATACAGTACCTGATTTTGCTGATATCACATTAAGAGGCACAGGGCACACGGGAGAAAAATCTGATTTTATACTCCATTTCTACCTTCTCCATTTTTGAAGACAGATTATGTCTGCAGATGATGCTTATAGAAAAAGACTTGCTATTAATCTAGTATGAAGACTACACTTTCCAGAGCATCTATAGAGAGAAGCAGTAAGAGAAGGAAAAGAAATGTAGATAATCAAAGTAAATTTTAATTAGTAGATCCTAAGGATGGACATGAGCAAAATAACAGCATTCACCGTTACAGAATTACTGTAATGTATCCATATATTGTTGTAACGATTTCATTAGGGCAACAGATAAGACTTAAGCTTAAGTTCACAGAAGAATAGCCCAGGTCAGCAATAAACATCTTTTCTTACCCGCAGTTAAGTACACTCTCAGGAATTACTATTTTTTGTGTGTGTTTTTCACTAACAGATTACAGAACAGTGAAAGTTCTGAGTGTTTGAACCAAAAATTCAGTACTGGGGCATTCACAAGTAACGAGAGCTGCTGCACGAGCTACTTTAGAGCTACGATCACAATGATGATGCCAATCAGATGAAGAATTCTGCAACAAATTATGACAATAAAAAAAAAAAAAAACTAGACAGAAATTACATACCTAAATCCCTTTGGTTCAAGGAAAACTCATAGCATGGTTATAAGGAACTAAGAAAATGCATTCACCTATAGGAAAAAATGCCAAACCCTGTGAGGATCTAACTTGACTGAATGCAAAAGTGCAACAATTTTGTAAGTTCAAAAAGTTCATAGAAACTTTTTGTTGTTTTTAAATTTGAACCTTAAAGCTTTGATATTAAGTAAATCAGATTCCGCCAAAGAAATATACCCCATTCCAAGGAAAGAAAAAAAAAAAAAAGTAGTGTTTCCTTCCATCAAATGAAACAGAATCTTAAGAATAAGCTAAGGAAAAAAAGAAAAAAAAAAAAACCACAAAAGTGACAGGGAGCAACTGCAGTCCTCTGCCATTGTCATATTTCTGTTCCCAAAAGGCAAACAATGTTTACTTGGTTGGCCTAATAGACAGAATCACTAACTATGCACACGTGCACAAAGGGAGAGGGAGGAAGTCAGTCACACAGAACATAACAATCCACTGGGACACAAGGTCACATCCAGTAGTGTGACAAAAGAAATCATTCCAATCAGGTTGTTTTGAAGTGAAGCCACTTGTGCCCTAGTGGATCCTACTCAGTTCCATGACAATGACCAAGTTGCCAACTTAGTTAAAAGTCACATAAAATTTGATTTCTAAGTTATTTAGCGTCTGCCTGCTTTTACCTACCAAATCTTCTCTACTGGTGAGAAAACACAGCTATGAAAGAAAAAACAACAGAAAATTCTCACTGCTGTCCTTGCTTTTTGCCTACATCAATAGGGAACTGCAACTAGATTATCTGTATGATACTGATATTTCTCAATCTTCCACAGCTGTGAATACAGCCCTATGATTTATTTCTGCATTACATTACAACATACATGTGTAACATTACCACGTTAATATGAATGCAGTCATTTCCCACCTAGTTCCAGACAAAATGCAAGGCAGAAACTCAACCATAATAGAACACACAATTAGTGTTTTAATAAAAATGATTCTTTATGTATCCTAGCAAAACAGTAAATAGGAAAATCCAGGAAAAATAGAAGTTTTGCTACATTGACTCACAGAGTATTTAAACCAATGATGGAGTAACTCCTATTTTTCAATACACTTGTATGGATAGCTGCAAAAAACAAACAAAAAAAGCAGAAAATAATTAGTTTAGAAGTGCCTTTTTTCTCCTTCTTTTAAAAATCATTTTCTGTTCCGCTTGCTACATTGCCTCATAAAAACCACAGATCCTTAAGAATATACTGTGTGAGAACATATGTATTTATATGTGTATGACTGCACACAGATAGATGTGTGATAACATGTATGGCAAGAAAAGGTGTTGAGTGGTGGGTTTGATGAAAAAGGTAGGAAGTCTGTTCACTTGTCTACACACCTTTCATGGCATAAACCAGAAAGAGACAGTTAAAACACTCTGCTTGTAGTTAGTTTAATGGAAGCCAGAATAACAGGAAGACATAATATTTAGCCTCACCAGCTAAATGAGGCAGCCCAAAGCAAAGGAGTCTGAAATCTAGAAAACACTAGTTTTAAGGTGAAAAAAGATTTGTAGCAACAGGTCACTGGAAATCAAGGAAGCTCAATATACTGTTTACTAAACTTGACTGAACGAAGTTGTAAATAGGTCAAGAGGAGGGGATAAGTGACCTAAAACATAGAGAGCCTAGTTTTGTAATATAGATGGGTATGAATGTATAACATTAATGCCACAGCTTGCCCATTACTTTCTTAAGATCAGTTTTAGCAAGTCTTTTTGCATATCCAAATTAACCATGTTGATTCACAGCTTTGAAAATAAGAACTTAAAATAAACAAGTAAAGCTAAAGTTTGTTTTATTGTATTAGAATATTACCTGCTTCTGTTACTAAAAAAATGAAAAAAAATGGTGTAAGCACTGTAGCCTCAGTGTAGCTGCTGGCACATAAGACTGCACCTAAAAAATCAGTAACCAAAGCCAAAATCTTTCAATTACATTGCTGTGATCTTTTGAAGGAAAAAAAGAGATATAAACTCCAGTAATTGGAATTCACAGGTCACTCAAGTTCAACATAAAAGGGAACAAAAAACCCAGCTCCAGCTAAAATACCTAATAAAAAAAAAAAAAAAGCTGAATTTCCCCAGTAAAGAAGCAATGATGACTCATTCATCTTGAAAGCTACCATAACCCAGGAAAAAATGATCATCATTCTGAGCCTACTACATAAAAGATAATGCTGCTCTGTGCACTCGATTTCCAACCTCCCTCCACCTGATCACTGTTTGATACAATGACAATAGAAATATGCTAATACTAAATTGAAACTGAGCGGTTCTCTGCACATGAAAGTAGTCTTGATTTACTAAGTTGATTAAGCAGCTTAGTCCCACTTCCGGCTCTCTTCATTTGCCTGTGTCTTGGAGGTAGAAATTGTTTCGTAGGCTAAGAACATAAAAATTAGATCTCATTTGATTAAAAGGTGCTTCTGCATTGAAACAATGATCACAGAGGCTTGAATGATACAAGAATAGAAAATTGCATATATATCTGTGGAGGTGTATCTCTTTTGTTGATAGGTTAACAGACATCACCCAATAGAAAACACAGATCCAATATCCCAGGTGTAAATGTGAATGTTTAAACACTACAAGAATCTAACAATTTCTTCCCCATTTAAGGAAAAAAGATCCTCTTCTACATCAACTAGAGCTGAAACTTTTCATACGGGCACACTTTTAATGAAATAACATGATTGTCTAGAGGGTTTTTTTTTTGTTTTTTTTTTTTTTTAAGTTGAGGTTTTACTTCATGAAATTTATCATCAGATTGCTTCACAATAAAATTGTGTTACAAAGTATCCTGATGAATAGCTATAAATATCAATGATAGAAATCAGGTCAATCTTAACAGAATGGTTTTCTGTCTGTACGTAAGAACATCCATTCAGTTCTCACTTAGCTGAGGAGTATGAGCCTTCTGTTTTGTGAAAAAAATTCTCACGTTTGCTAGAAAAATCTGACATGATAATCTCTATCATCATATACCTGCAGTTAAACCCTAGACCATGGAGAGTGGTGATGCTATTTCAAACTGAACTTCAAATAGCTACAAGAACCATGTTGTCATGTCAGTGGAATAAAAAAAGTCAGATGGTTATTTAAGATAAACTCTAACTACAGCTTGTATGGTAACCAACTATCTACAGCTTTAACGAGATGAAAGATTTGAAAGGGTTATTTGCAAACTGCCTAATAATAAGTAATTTCAGATGTCTCAAGGCCAGTCATAGGGAGAATGCAGTCGTTTATAGTTTTATAATCTTTGTGACATGGCACCCTCCAGCAAGCACAGAATGGGTCCTATTTCAGTTGTTTTAAAAGACCTGAATGTATCAGAATAAAGTTCGTCTCAGCATGTTAAAACAGCATGAAATACATTCCCTTGCAAATTGTTTACAGAAAAAAATGTGTTTATGGAAATGTATCACTGATTAAAATTACTAAAGGTAAAAGACTCTCTCTGAGTCTTTTAATTGTATTTCTTCCTAGAGTGTGGATAGGAAAGAAGCTGTTCTAAACTCTCACTATGAAAAACAGTAATAAAGCATTCTTTCCTTTGAACTACTCCTTTTCCTTTCTAACTACCTTAATAATCATATTAAATGATAGTTTTTAAAAAGCTCATGGCTCTCTCAGCCAACAAAATCCAAACCTAACCCTGAATTCTAGCTTTGTGAACAGACAGACCTTTTTTGCCTCGGATAACGAACAGAGTTATGCCTCAAAGTGACTTTAAAAGAAGATGTTTTGATTCTGAAGAAGGTTGGTTATGCTTGCTCATTATTGATACTGAACGTGGAAACCTGAGTGGGCTGAAATCAACAGACTGGAATTTAAAGAAATGAAATAAAGAAATTGAAATGAGATCTTGTATATCCCTATAAGGGAAAAAGACGTAGGTTACTGTGAAAAGGTTTTTGTTTTACAGTGAGATCCCTTGATTTGTAAACTTTTCGTAATGTAAGCAGTCACAAATGACAACTAGATAACAAACTTATTCTGTAACAATTAGGAGAAAGGCTCAGAATTGAATGGTGTGACTGCTGTGATCATATTTCTGATTAGACAAGAGGCAATAGAACTCTGAACTGCATCTAAGAGAACTGAAATAGTGTTATTCATTTGAAAAAGAAACAGTATGTGTCATTTGTATTCTACTGCAAGATCAGAGCAATAGCAGGAGTAGGGTTTGCCCCAGGTTCTCTTCAGAGGTTGGCTAGAAAAAGTCTACACAGGGAAAGGAGAGCCGTGTCCTGTGACCAAAATGTTATAATGAACAATCCTGAAAGTTCTTGTTTGTTTACAGGCATTCTGCAGTTTAGTCACACCACAGAAGAGACATGAAGTATCTTTCCTCAAAAGCTTTGAGCGAAAACAGTATGATTAATAGAAGTATTCACACTGCACTGATTGAACTATGATAGTTTCCCCACAATTTGACTTAAAAGAAAAAACTAATTTCTTCAGAGCAAACATTTCATCTGCTCTGAATTCTAATTGGATGAATTCTGTTAGGAAGAACTGTCTCAAGTTACTCCTTAGTTTTCAAATTTGAAAACAAGATTAACAACAGAAACAGTTACCTGTTGTAGGGTGAATAACCCAGAAGAGCAGTACCCACAGAAAATAAGAGAGGTGGATGGCACATTTTGTAAGGCTTATCTGGATGGTATGCAGACAACCAGTAAACAAAGAAAAGCTCACCTGTCACTGATGGTTGAGGCTCACCCAGGACACCACAGGGGAGGGATCTCCAACAAGAGATCCTTCCCCAGTGGTGGTCAGCCATTAAATGGGGTCTGGGAGAGGTGGAGCCAGACTCGACCCCTTCCAGTCACACAGGTACACTGCCTTCACCTGTGCTCCTGCAGTTGACTCAGTGCTCACCTCAGGTGATCAATCAGTGGTTCAGGCTGTGATTCAACAGTTCCTATACACCTATACATCTGAATGCAAAGACACTTTAAAAGATATTCATATTCCTCACACTTTACTGTATGAATATTTTTAGGAGAATAAGAGTTTGTATGGGGAAGCTGTGCAGTACGATTTTTGAAGGGCATAACAGCTCTGCTCTGATTCAAATGTTTCTGCCAATTAGAATTCCTGCAGATCTTACAGATATACAGACAAGATAAAGTGATGCACAATCAGCACAAAAAACATCATGTGAATTTGGAGAAGCAGTGTTACAGCAAAGAGAAGCTAATTTATATATTTCACATTTTAAGTACTAAAGACATTTACAAGTAAACTACTAAATATCAAAGATTAAAAGTTCGCTGATTCAGAAGAACCTCAGCTTTTGGTATGATTAAGTTTTAATTGTATTTTTCCTTAGGGATCACTAGTAGCTAATAGCTTGTAAAAACAGGTCTTTAAATAGCAAGAATAGTCAAAATCACTCCATGGACTGTATTTTGATATGCTTGACTGCCTAAGGCATCCTATTGCTCGCAGTTTCAAAAGTCAGGTTTTCAACAATGAAAATGAAACTTTAAAAATCCACCCACCCATGAAACCTTACACCCTTAAGAAATCTGTATTTCCAAAATGAAAGCTTTCAGTACATCATGTGCCTTCCGTGAACCTCAGATACAGCATTACTATATCTTACTTTTATTGTGGAATGTTTCTTAGAAAGATCATGAGCCAAAACACTTGGATCACACAATTCTCAAATTCAATGATGCTCTCCTCATCGTTTGAGGTAACAGTGATGGAAGTAAACAGAAATTGCAGCAATAAGCATTTAGAATAACTCCCAGCTTTAAGCAATTACTCTGCTTAAGTTTTTGAGACTGAGTATTTCTGTTGGCTAATAGAAACATGTTTCCATTCTTTTCTCAGCTGGAGCAAGAAGCTCATATTTATGTCTCATCTACAAAGAATGCATTAGACCACAGACAGAAACATTCTGCAAGTAGAAAGGGTGGAACGTGACCTGTACTAGAAGGATCCAGGAAGCAAAAACTTAGTTTCTTTCTCCCAGGGATTTTTTCCCCTCCCTCTCCTTTTCCTACATTCTTCTGAATGGAGCTGGTTAAAAATACCACTGCTAATACAGTGGGAGTCTTTATAGTCCTGGTAAACTGTTAATTGAATTATGCACTACCTTTAAAATCTTTTCAGGCATCTTCACTTATTCCCTCTGATGTACCCTAACCAATGCCTTGTTTACTAATTCAAATAATGCTTTTACTCTTCTACAATGGTAATCTGGATGGTCATTTCAAAAATGTTTCTTCATAATTTTAGACAATATAATTGCATTTTTATAACCACATTTCTGCAATTGAAAATAGAAATCTCAAACACACAACACATAGAATGAGTATTCTTATAATATAATCATAACATCCACAAAAAAGTATTAACTTAATTGACTCACCTGCATTAATAAATGAAAGATATCTTCAACACAATCATAGAGCATAATAAGACTATAGCATTATTTTAATTAATTTACTAACTAATGATGATAGACCTCTGATCCCCAGATGAGAAAATTGCTACCAGCACCTGACAACTGGGATGCAAAGGAAGAGCTTGCAAAAGAACATCAAGGCTATGAACTAGACAGAAAAATAAAACAATGTATTGATTTTCATACTGATCTAAATCCTGCGGCTATGCAAGCCCCCCACAATGCCCTAACAGGTGCAACAAATTACATATAGTACAGCTTTAGGGATACACTAACCAATCAGCTGGGAGCTCCACAGTTTTGATGAGAGCATGAACTGTTAATTAACAATTATTAAGATTCTAACTTGTCAAGTAAAATTAAACTCAAGGGATGAAGCACAGATGCCCACGAGAACCTAAGCTAACAAAACTAAACCAGGTCAAAACTAGTGAATGGTATTTTACAAAAGCAAAAGGAATAATTTCCTTGTTTCACCTCCTGTGGGTCAGTATACATTAAAAATATAGAAGGTTTTCAACTATGCTGCTTTATAGAAACCCTGATAGCTATATTATCTCTGAGTATGCATACAAGGTGCACTTCTTCCCCTTCTAGAAAGCCTCCACTGCATTTGATATCTCTGGGATTACTCTTACAGTAAAATGATTTGAAAGAAATCCTACTGCTTGATAGAATTACTCTTTCTGAAGATGCGTACCTCACTGTCCTGAGCAACCTCAGGACCACAACAAACACGTTGCACAGATGCTGTGAAAACATGGAAGGAATACCCTCACTGCAGAGATGTGAGTATAAATCAGTTCTTGCATTAGACAAAGCTACACACAAATGCACAGTTTCATATTGCTGTATGAAGCGCCTTCACTGCCTGAGGAGGAAGTTGAAACACAAAAAACAGCAGACAAAGTAGGCATCTAGCTTCCACATATAAGAACACTGAACATTGTATGAACAAATACTTTCTTTTCAGCTTTTATTCCTCAATTTAGGGATTTGAGGGTTTAATTACACACTTGAAGCAAGATCCCAGCACCTGAATATATCAGGGCCTTCCACGTGTCCTCAATGAGGCAATTACTTCACCTCTGACTCTGAATGAATACTGAAATCAAAGGAAAGTCCGGCAGATATTTTGTTCTATTTGATCTAACATGGATTTCCTATAGTTACCACTTAGATTTTCTTCCCAGTCCCAAGACAAGCTACTGAAATTTGTGCAGCCTTCCTAAAGAAAACCTAAGCTTGACAAATACTAGACGATAACCCATTCTGATTTTTAATAGGCATCACACAAAAAGCTGGCACATAAAAGTAATAACTTTACACTGTGTTTTTACAAATACACACACTGGTTACAGGGAGCAGTTACACCCAGCTTTCATTAACAGAGTTAATACTTTCTATTTTAAGACAGAACAAATACACATATCCCATATAAAATGCGCCTCTTGATGTTGTCTTCAAAACTGACAATGAATTACCATAACTAAAAAAAGAAGTGTCTTAAACAAGACAAAGGAACGTTTGATAGATTTAAATACAAATAGATACTTTAAAAAATACCATGCTTCAGAAATAAAAAAAAATGACACTTGCTACAATTTAAAGACAACGTTGAAAATCCACGGTTCTGCTAAGATCACATCTAGAAGCAAAAAGAACCAAGACACACATACATGACTTCTGCTATTAAGAGCCAAACTCTGCCACATCACAGCTGTTTTGTTCTTAAATGACTTCAGCTGTAAGCAAAGTCTTTAAAACCATCATTCCATTAATTCACAACTAAGTATGCCAGAGAAAGCTACAAACACACTTCACCTCCAATGCACTACAAATTATTTCACTACTACTCACACGAAGGCAAAGTTCCTAACCTAGAAGACCAAGGCAAATATTCCACTATTTTTCTCCACAGTAGAGAGAAAAAAAATTAAGTGTACGCAATTAAGCACAATTATCTGACTGCAGCAATTGCTGTTGTAGCAAAATCGTTTTTTTTTCTCCCTCTTAACATGCAGTGTGCCACATGATCACAAAACTCATTAAAACAAAACAGAAAAAAACAACACTGTTCACATGTGACTGTGGGGGGGGAGGAAAGTGAAAATACAAAGCAAAAAAAAACACTATTTTACAAAATTGCTTCTGACAGCTTCTTAGCAACATCAGACAAAGCATTCATTGTAGGCCAACAGTTACAAACGTATAGAAAAAGTCCAACTCACCAAACCAGTAAAAGGAACCTCTGGTTATACAGCACTCCTTTTCAGAAAGCAGCCTAGATACTAGAGATACTCTCCCTTCAGTGGCTGACCCTTATGTGAGCCCAAGATGGAACCATCCTGGGTCCAGCCCTTCTGGTGGATCACAGGTGCAAACACTTTGTTCCCTGTGCCTCCTGGCCAGCCACACCTCTTCACCAGGTGCTTAATCACTAGTTCAAGCCCTGACTTAACACTTTCCCTACAGTTACTGATTGATTTACCAATAACAAATAACATGAAAGTTTTAGTTTCAATTTCTGGTGAAGCCTCACATACTTCTCTTTCTTCCAGACTGCATCAGACCAGAGTTTTAGGTTTTGCTCAGACATAAGGATTGCCAACCTGTTGAAAATTCTCTTTGATTTCAACTTGACTGTCTCAAAATGATCCCATGTTGCCTTTTATCTGAACGTTTGTCTGAAAGCAGCAACAGCTAAATCTCTACTGTATTTTCTTTGATGGATATATCTTTAATCAAAATAGCAACAGAAGAACTGTACAAATAACTTTTATTTCTCCTTTCCTCTTTTAGAGGCTACCTCTACAACTCAGTCTTTGGCATGGGTTTTGACTGTGTATTTATAAATGCTCTGAATTCTGCATAGCAAAGGTAAACCTCATCAGTTCTTCTGACCTCATCAATAGTTGATGGTATCAGAAGTAGCTGAAATAGATCATCAAGCATCATGATAAAAATTCATGAGTTTTTGCCTCCATATGTGTCCACAGACAAAGAACTACTGGTAAAGAGAATGAGAACATTGGGAATAAGGTGGCACAGAAGTGGTTAGTGAGAAGGAGGAAACAGGAGTCAACATGCTGGGGGCCTTGACACACATCAGAATTTACTGAAAAAAAAGACCTAATTTCAACCTCACTCTGTCGTAATCAAACAACTAAGATAATACTTGAAATAAATATATAGCTTATTCAAAAACTACAGACAAATTTTAAGACAAAAGAATAGGCATCACAGGTTTTGGATGTATTGCATGATAAAGATGAACTCTCCTTTATTTTTGAAAAAGCAGTGTGAAAGATGAGGGGATGGGCTGGTGCAATCTGCTTAATCAGCAAAAACTTAGGGATAGAGATTTCATGCTGCTGGGGAACACATCATCAATTCCTAGTAGAAAAAAAAATTATACAGCACCTTTTTCATTTGCACAATATGAATACTGTCAGAAACTGAGCAGAGAATTGATGAATTCCTACATATAGGTGAACTGAATATGCTGCAATATTTGTCATGTGCTATTAGTAGTATCTGGCCTTCTAGCTTAAAGTAAGTGGAAAGTGGTAAAGTATGATACAGATCCTTTGGTCAAGTATGGATAAACGTCACTGCAGCATAACGGAATACCATGACATTACTGTTACTTCAGTGCTGAGGATTCCAAAATTATATGTTTTATATAACATTTTATATTACATAGAAAAGCAAATACATTTCTGCTTGAAATTTTAAGGACTGTTATTGAACTTTTTGGTCTTCAGGATGCTTAGCATAGGAGTAAAGACAGTAACTGAAGAATCAATTGGCATCTCAGTAGGTACAACTCCACACACTAAAGAACTCCCACTGTCTTGAAAATTCTGTACTATTCACTGTCCTGACAAACTACAGTCAGCATTATTAAATCTAAAATTAGATTTCTAACACCATATTAAGGCAAATAATTGCATACATTTTTATAGGTATCCAGTCATCTACTTATAGTGTCTAAATAAGAATAGAGGTTAACTTTTTTGTTGTGATTTAATATGGGCAAACCTCATATGGTTATGCCTTTGTTCTTTCCCCTTGTTGCAGCTTACTCTGTGTCTCACAGGAGGCATGTTATTTCCCAAAACTACTCATATGACCTAGGCTACCTTCCTCTCTTTTAAAGTTATAGATGCTTTAGCAATGTAACCCTTTTCACGGCCTGCTCCTTTATTGGACACCTCAGAGTATCAAATCACAGTCTAGCCTCCAACATGATAATAATGGAATCAGGGTGTGCTGCATCTATACATATAGCAATGTTGTTTTGGTTGACACATTGGTAATTCTGATTCCAAAAAGGGGAGGGTATTTATTAGTTTTGTTATCCAGTCATATGACAGTAGGAGATGAGCATTACATAAATTATTTTCCATTCCTGAGAAAAAAAAGCATGCAAGAATTTGGTGCAAGAATTTCCTTTTTTCTTACAAGTGTAATTTTAAATGTTTGCATTTCAGTTTTAACTGAGAAACAGTATTTCACATGGACAACTCTGACAAATGCTTAAAAGCCACTTAAAACCAAGAACACAACTATTTTCTATTAAATACTTTTTGCTGTTTCATATAAGCATTCATTTTTTCGCAGGCAGTTCAGAGAAATGTTATTATTTCAGGTTGTTTGAGATAGGGGTTTCATAAAATGTTGTATTTTGTCGGAAATACATTTCTGAAGCCACTGACAACAATAGAAATGTGTAATATTTGCATTAGTAAATAGTCACAAAGTACAATGTTTCATAATATAGTATATTTGAAGAAGTGGTCATATAATTGCAGCATTATTTTTTTCAAATGCATAAACCTAAGGAAAATTTTAAGTATTTGCACAGAAGTAGAAGTACTTTCCTATGGCTTTCATATTACACCTTGTTTTAAAAAAACTTCTGAATTAGACTTGTATTTGTTAAATTATCTAGGAGAGGAAATAGGCTTTTGTTATCAGAGGAGTAATTCCTGAAGAGTAACTACTGCACTGTTAGAACTTTTCTAGGCTTGCCAGTGTAGGCATCTGTCATTTGAGTTTCCCCTTGCTACCCAACAAATGGCCTGAACCTAATTCAGAAGGGAACATCCGAGCTGTCAAATCATACGAAAGCTATTTATGATCAACAACAAAAAGGAATAGATATATGCAGAAAGCTTTACGTATTTTCCCAGTGAAAGCACAGTAATGTCAAAAGTTTAAATATTAAAGGGATGTTTGCTTTTTGCATGTAAACCAGAAGAAAGAACATTTTACCATCTTTGAATGAAAGCAGTAACATGATGAGAAATTTTTTTTCAGTACTTTCTCATATTTGTGATAATGCATGGATGACTTCCAACACAGGCAGCGGTGTTACTAGACTAAAGTAAGAAACAAATAAAAATTTAGAGGGATATTTAGCAGGGTTGTCTCCTATGGCAAGTCAAAGGTGAGCCTGTAATTCATTTTTTTGTTAATGTCAGAATGGCAACATAATAAAAACAATAATTTTTTTCACATCTTTTACAATTACAAAGCAAAACAAAAAAGAACCCTGCATACACTTAAACAAACCACCAAACAAAAACAAGAATAAAAAAGTAAAAAAAGAAGGAAAATAAAAGAAGTTGGTAAAAGAAGTGATTGTTACAATTAAATGCAAAGGTCATGATTTCAATTAAGCAAGTGGGAATCCAAATATAAACAGAGTACACAAATAAACACTGAGATCTTTTTAAAGCTTTATCTTCTAAAACTAGAATTTGAACCCATACCAATGAGAATGTAATCACGAGTGATTTCACCTTTGGCAGACATTTATGAAACACATCTTGAATTAATGACTGAGATATCATTACGATTTCTGAAATTAAAATATGTTTACTGCTGTCAAAATTTTCTCCTCCACACTCATTGAATTCAGTATTTGGCTCATTTTGATGAGCAAAAATATAGTAACCACTGACTTAAAAATCATCATTTTTCTAAATTTCATTGTCTTAATTATATTTACTTTGTGTGAAAAAGTATGTAATCATCTTTCTTTCCCTATTAGTTGTCTTGTCACTCTCTGTCTAAGTAAAAAGTCAGTCTCCATCTTATTACAAGCACATTTTAGGTACTGGAAAGCCACTATGAGGTCTTCCCAGAGATTTCTCTTTTCCAAACTGAAAGGTCCCAGCTCCCTCAGCCTCAGCCTCTCTTCACAGGAGAGGTGCTCCAGCCCTCTGATCATCCTTTTAGCCCTCTTCTGGATCACATTTAACGACTACCTAATGTGAAAAGACACCAGACCTTTTCAAAAAGTTTTTCTCAATACTTTGGGGATTGTAAATTGACTTGTAGCATGGAAAGATGGAGGGCTGAGTGTGTTCTGCTATGTCTTTTATATCGTATATGAAATACAACTTTTTAATACCTTTACTGGAAGAGAAATAAGAATGCATTGTCTTTTTTTTTTTTTTTTTTTTTTTTTTTTTTTGGTTAAGGAAGATACATAATCTTAGCAACAACTGTACATCACTGATAGAGAGGAATAATCGATATGATATGAAGACAGGTAACACTGCAATCTTTTCTGAAGAGGTATTATCTAAATATCAGTTCACGTTGTAGTTTGCAGTACATTAGCATTTGTAGTCCCAAGGGATTCTACCTTAGCAATTTCCATAAAGACAATTTCCACGCCCTGTTCCCCCATGTGCTACTAACAAAGCAACAGGAAGAAGCACACCATATTTCTAATCCTCAGTTTCTCTGATAGTGTGATAGGATTTTGAAATGAACAGTCATATGAGAGAGCTCTGAATATGCACACAATCATTGAAGATTAAAAGTTTCCTGTCAGTAATTCATCTTCTTGTGAAGCAATTGTCTCTGTGTAAACATACATGGAAGAGTTCTTCACACTCTCTAGTTAAGTGAAGACTCAGAGGTGGACTTCTCAAAGACTGTATTTTTTCTAGACACTTCAGGAAGCGCATAACATTTAGTGAAAGTTTGAAAGGAGCTCCAGGTGGCTGTACAACAAATGTCAAATACTAGAAAGTTCGTGGGAAAGCCACTGTTTCTGCTTGAATTGCATCCAAGAGGACCTTTTGTAAGAAAAAAAGATTTAGTGATTTTGATGGTGTTCTTTTACACACCAGACATCTTTGAGAGGGGACTGGCAGTTCCTTGGGTCTTTCAGCTTCTGATGAAAAAAGACTGTTCTTTTAAGGTCATGTCCTCGTTACAACATCTAATTTTTGGAGATTTGTTTCCAGAGAAGAAGTATGAAGTTTATGAAAGATGACAGGCAAGTTAAGTTCCTTCAGTACATGAAAGTCAAAATTCTCTTTTGGTTAAAGGTTTTGTTGGATCCTACCACTTCTCCTCATGAAAAACAGTGCAAAGGAATTAACTGTAAGGACTTGAACCTCAGCTATACTTGTTGCAGAGGAGAGAGATCATAAAGACTGTTTTCACAGATAAATGCAGAAGAGAGCATTCAAAAGATTCAAAAGGTTGTCACATACGAAGATAAAGGACATGAATTGTTCGTTTCTGACAATAGGCCAACTAATAGTAGCCTAGCATGATTTGCAGGTATTTCTGATGTGAAAACTGAGTTATGGTATCTCCTGCAGAGTGAGAGTTGCAAACCAACCTCCCTTGTGGAAGCAAGGGGAATAGTGAACTTCAGTTAAAGCAGGTAGATCCTTAAGGTTAAAACAGGAATTCAGCACAAATTACTTTTTGTAAATACAGATAGAGTAGTTGTCATAAAACTTCTTTTATCTGTTAAAGGACTCTGTTCTGTGGTCTGTAAATACAATCACAATTGCACCTGTATCGAGGTGGATATTGTGAGAAGGGTCTTAGGGAGAGACCTAAGGAATGGTAGGTCCAGAAATTGAATTCTGTAACTATGGGGTATAGTATGCAAAGTCTGTTATCAAATATGTTAAGTTTCCACAGGTGGTGTCATGTTGACAGGCAAACTGAAATACTGAAGAACACCTGAAAAATAGAATGTCAGGATGGCTGCCTTAAGAGAGAAGGTAGAGTTCTCCAGTGTACTGTTAGGATTTTTTAATTGAAGCCAAAATTTACAGCAGTGATAGTGCACCTGCCTTGGGACAGAAGTGTCTTCAGAAGGCAACTGCTGCCACTATTGATCACACTGTTGTCAAAGGCATGAATTGCACCCCAAAGCAGTGACCTTCTCCATAGCCAAGTTTACTTTAAAGCTGGAAAAAAAAAAACAAGATGTTTCCTAAAGTTTAGTAAGATGAGCTCCCTGAAGAATTTATTTAAAATCATTATTTTTATTTATTACATTAACAAACCAATTTCCAATGAAGAGAAATGAAAAATCACATTAACAAAACCTCAATTTCTTTATTTACCCTAAAGAAATAGGTGTAACTTCATTCTGTACAAGAAGCTTACAGTATACAGCAAAGAATGAAAATGCCTATATTTTCTACTGCCCTGGTCTATCTAGTCTTCCAGGCATAGTCTCACAGGAACCTATACAGCTCTACCAAATGACAAATGCAGGTTCCAGGTCAGCAAGAATATTCTCTTTATGGTTATAGTCTGATCTATAATGGAGAAAGAAGTGGTAGAGAATACCTACTAATAAGTGAGATGATGTCTTAGTTTCAGCTGGGATAGAATTGTTTTTCATCACAGTGTCTGGTATGATGCTATGTTTTGGTTTTAGGAGACAAACAACATTGATAATACATCGATGTTCATAGCTGTTGCTAAGCAGTGCTGCACAAAGCTAAGGCCATTCCAGTTTCTCAGCTCCTGCTAGCAAAGGACTGGGTAGGAGGGTAAGGAGCTGGGAGGGAATAGAATCAGGGCAGCTGACTTAAAGTGGCCAAAGGGATATTCCATACCATATGACATCATCCAGAGGGAAAATTTTTAAAAGCACTGGTAGTTCACCTTATTCTCCTCTGTTGCTTGGGAAGTTAGCTGTGCATCGCTCAGGGAGTGATGATTTCCTCAACTTGATTTCTACTTCAGATTTGGTCAAATTATAAATTGGGGCTGAGGGCTGATCAGTCAGAAGCCCCATAAGCAACTAAGAACACTGTAAGGAGGATGTCAGGGTACTCCATGAATAAGCACTGCTGATTTTTTAGATCAGGCACACTAACATAAAATGCCAAATATTGGTGTATGCATGAGGGGGAAATATCATTTTTTCTTAGTGAGGCTTTCCTTCTGAGGAATTTTGTGGTCACAGAAGAACTCCAGGGGTGTACTTGTAGTAAAGAAAGCTAAGTTTAATATCTGGTGCCATATTTCTTCTTTCCACATGGCAGTAACTTAAGTGAGGAGATTTTTGCACCTTTTGAAGTGGCTCAGATGCCAGCATTTCTTCATGTTCTGTTCCAAAGATAGCATGACAGAGTTAAGAGGAAGGGTCGAGACAACATTAGTTTCCCTCATTCCTTCAAAGAAACTGGAGCAGGTTTGGATGAGCTTCAAAGAGATACACAGCATCAAAGGCATGTGTATGAAGCTAGGAATTCAGTTTGGTTTCAAAGAAAAGATAGGAAAAGAAATGTGCAAGGCTAAGAAGGAAAGGAGATAGCTAATGCAGAATCATGAATGTGCTACAAAGAAACAGTGGTCTACAGCAAACTTCAAGAACAAGCTCTGATCTGGCCAAGAGAAGAGAGGGATTAAGATGAAGCCAGGGAT
The DNA here is from genome assembly GCA_023055505.1 of Callipepla californica brunnescens. NCBI lineage: Eukaryota > Metazoa > Chordata > Aves > Galliformes > Odontophoridae > Callipepla > Callipepla californica. The sequence continues at coordinate 2,402,514 of JALIRH010000050.1, read as the reverse complement.
ATGTTCATGGTGTGAAAAGCATGCAAACATATATGACTCTCAAGTGGTTCCTCATATATGTATGTTACATCATAATGTTGTGATACTTCTAAAGTACCGCTACCCATAGTCTAGACATAGGCAAACACTTAAAAAGGAGAGCAAGAATTTAGTTAACTTGCCCTCAAATTTGTTTCCTTCAAGAGATTTATTCTCATATCTTGTGTTTTAAGCAAACGTATTTTTAAACGCATCCTTCTGACTGCCTGATTTTATTCAAAATTTCTTTTCTTTCCTACAGATACCACATCACCAGTACAAATCGGTAACAACTCTTAGCAAAACATATTTGTAAATTTAACTATGAAGACTGAAGAGATTTATAAGCAGATTGTAAAAAGGCCAATGTTCATTATGCCTAATATGTTCTAAAATTACTTTTCAAAAATAACTTTTAAAAGCTACAGAAGACATTTATATTGCATTCAGAATTATTGCTAAAATATAGTCCGAGAAATCAAAGCTGATCTTATGTAGAAGGAATGATATAGAAGAACATGGGTGAACCAGATCCCCATTGCAATAAGACAGAATTGTAAAAAGCACTATGAAGATGACACAAAATCCCAAATAAATGACTATGTCCTGACAAGGAATTCATTACATCCTTTCTTTTGCTTCAGGTTGATTTGTGAAACCATGGATTACAACATGAAATCTGTATGTTAGTAACAAAGGGGAATGCATAATATTTGCCTTACAAATTTTTCAAGAATAACATGACTTGTTATAATAAAAATTGCTTTTCTGAACATATACTGGAAGCGCAGTACAGGTAAGTGTCCTCCTCAAGATCACAAGCAATTTTCTGACAGGAAAAATTTACCATATACTAAATTGCTATTAGGGAAAGTGGCAAACAAAATGATGCATGAAACTGTAGATACTGTTTTTAGTGCTAAGTAGTTCTCATTTATTACCAGTAACTTATGAATTTATTTAATAATCATAATATGAGGGCTTACTTTTATTTGTAAAGTCACAATTTTAAATAGATGTCAATAATTTAATGTATAAATTTAGAACTGTGTATTGGTTAGAGGTAAGTTACATTGAAAGCTGAAAGTCCTTGTTAAAAAGGAAAAACAGAAAAAGAAATGCAAGCACTAGAAGGTACTGAATGTCTCAGAAAACAAAAACAAAACAAAACAAAAAAAAAAACACATGCCCTGGTGAGGCCTCACCTGGAGTACTGTGTCCAGTTCTGGGCCCCCCTGTAGAAAAAAGACAGGGATCTCCTTGAAAGAGTCCAGTGGAGGGCCACAATGATGATAAAGAGCATGGAACACCTCCCTTACGAGGAAAGGTTGAGAGAAAGGGTCTGTTCAGCCTTGAGAAAAGAAGACTCAGAGGGGATCTGATCGACATCTATAAATATCTAAAGAGTGGGAGGCCAAAGGGACAAGGCCAGACTATTATCTGCAGCGTGAGGCAAAAGGACAAGGGGAGATGGCCACCAAATGATACATAGGAAGTTCAGCACAAATGTGCATGGGAACAGTGCAGTGACAGAGCACTGGCACACGCTGCCCAGAGAAGTGGTGGAGTCTCGTACTCTGGGAATGTTCACAGGACACCTACCTGTGCAACCTGGGCTAGGACTCGATGATCTCTAGAGGTCCCTTCCAACCCCTACAATTCTGTGACTCCAGATAGAAAATGTGCACACAACTGCATGAAAAAGAAATGGTTTTGGTCTGGTTAATGCAAATGTCTCCTGAAGGTAATTTTCCTATTGCATTTAAATTTAATACCTATTCAGATTTATTATGAAATGCAAAGTTTTTAGCAGGGTGATTCCATTTTCTTCACAGTTTAACATTTGGGGTTTTATTTTGTATTTACTCTATGAATTGCAGTAATGGGAATATTATTGAATTTTTGATGCTTCTGTTGGTTAAAATGCTCTTGCACTGCAGGGTAGAACTACAGCAATAAAGCATGTATACTTACTAACCTTCATTTAACAGAGTTCAAAATGGTGTATGTATATTAATTCCTATGGCACTTTTAAGTACAGAGGCAAAATTTTCCTTTTGGTTCTTCAAGCACTGTCTGGTTCCATAACAGATCCATTAAAAGTGCAGTCGCCACAACTAAGCTGTTTTACAATCTTATGAATGTTAAATCTAAAATCCTAACAGCAATAACTGTAGAAGTACTAATACTCATCCCCACTAACAGCAGACATTCTTTCCTTAACTTTTATCTTCAAAGAAGCTGTGTACCAGGAAGTCAGTGATAAAAAACCAACCCATTTCTAGCTCACACAGTTAACTATATAGGCTTTTGGGCACACTGCATTTTCAGAGCTGGGACAGAAAATTTTAAGTGTGGATCTAAATGATTAAGTCTAATTTAATTATATTACAGAGAAGTCGGTACTTGTACCACAGAGTGAAATGGCAAAGGATAGATGTTCCTCTGTGATGGCAAAAGAAGATTGTATGGAAGTCTGCATGGAAGGAGAAATATATACTGTGTCTCAGGATCAATTCAATATCTGCATATGTGTTTTTTAGTGAATAATAAAGTAATGACTTACAGTTTCTTTTGTGGGTTCATTCAGATGATCACCTTGAAAAGTCAAACTGCCTATTATGTGAAAGAACTAAAAAAGTTAAGCATAAAGGATCTGTCTATGTGAGTTTAATATCATTAATATTGTCAGCTCTTTTCACTCCCATAGTTTCAAGGAAGGCCATACTGAGCTGCAAAACAGCAAATACAATGTAAATTCTAAAATAAATTATCTTTAATATTTTTCTTTTATACCAAGGAATCCCATCAGAAAAAGGTTATTTTCTTTATAAAACATTACAGGAATGTTTAGGTTAAAAATGAATTGTATGAACCTTGATGCTTCTGCACAGAGATCAGAAAAAGGAATGTTTTCTTTTTCTGTTCACCTTTCCAGGTGGATCAGGTAAATGAAAGAAACGAAATCATCCAAGTAAATGCAACTGTGGACAATACCTGTAATAGCCAATTTCTCACCTGATAGATATTGGTTTTATTTGTTATTTCTTTTTAAACTCAAATATTTATCATGATGGAATTATGAAAACATATAACTTTTTCTTTCCAATTAGGCAGTTGTATTTTCTCTGCTACTTTTGGCACAACACACAATACATGATTTTAACAATTACTGAAAAACCCTTGCATAGATGTTGTGGTTTTATGATTTTTGTTACTGGTTCTCCACATCATAACATCATGTAATGCATTGGGAATTAAAGAGTTAATACTCCAGCTCTATGGATCATCGATAGCTCTAGGTACATCTGCCTCAGAAGAGAACTACATACCCCAGGGGACTTTGCATTGCTTTGCATTTTTCCTTTTTCTGCTCAGAGGGAAAGATAAAAACTGTTCACGTGTCACGAGACATGAGGTTTTTTTCCCTTTTGGATCAACCCAGCAGCAGGTGCTCCCTAGCCATCTTGCCTTCAGCGTTAGTGTAAGTCCTCCAGTTTCCAGACACTCTCATTTTGTTTTACTTATTAGCTTTAATTCCAATTCTACTGTATTATGTTATGTTATTTTGCATTCCAATATCTTATTTTGCAAATTAGCTTTCCTCAGATTGTTGCCACGGCTTTGTCTGTAGGCCCATCTCCCTTTTCCTTTTTTCCCTTTCTCCTTTCCTGGGGAGTGGCTCCTTGGGTCTCCCCACCCCAATTGTCATGGAATTGGGCCAAACCAGCCTCTAAACTGTTGACAATAGAGGATAAAGGGAATTTCTGGCCGCAATATGTGTATTATCAGTATTTCTACTGACATTTGAAGGTCTTACATGCTCACAACAAATAAAAAGCTCCTAGGTTTAGCTCTGCTTGAAAGATACTTATGAAACAGTGATACCTGAGAACAGCCTCAATTGAGAGTTCTTATTCAATCCCTGTGCCAAATTAAAAATAGTCCACTTTTAACCCAATACAATTAAAGTACCATTTTCCTGTTATGGTCCAAGGAATATTTCTTATTGGAATAAGGAGTGTATAATTTATGTTTTCCTAGAAGAATTGGACAAAAGAATTATCTTAATTTCACTAAATATAGAAAACATTTACCTATGGTTATTTCAGTGCCCAAACACTTGTAAGGTCTGGTGTTACCTTCCTCTACACATTTCTACTGGCCAGGCTACAGAAACAATACAGACTGATAAATGAAGTTACATTGTTGTAGAAACTGAATGGCTTACATATTTATATTTAGTTACTACAGACCATAGCCCAGTGATACTAGAATTATAGAATCTTTTCAGATAGAAGGAACCTTTAAAGGCCATCTTGTCCAACTCCCTTGCAATGAACAGAGACACCTAAAGCTCTATTGGATTGCTCAGAGCCTGGTCCAGGCTGATCATAAGCTAGTCCTATAAACACACAAATCCTGATCCTATGATAATAATTGGCAATGGAAATAACTGATAGAGAACACCTGAACTACTTCTATTCATTCATAAAGGTGTTGTCCAACTTATTATTTTCTGATCTGAAATTTAATTGTGATTCTGCTCAGTTTGTAATCATACTTCAAGAATAGATGACATGCTGATTTTTTATAAAAAAAAAAAAAAAGTATAATTCAATAGAACTTAGGAGTATTTTAAGTGATTCTTTTTTCTTAGTAATAAACAAAAAACTCTTATTGTATCCACAAGATTACAGCCAAACCATAAACAGGACATCAAAATAGTTACTGTGTGCCTCACCTCTCCCTCCCTGCTCTTTATCCAGTAATACAGTACAAAATCAAAGAGGATCATTCTGTATCTGAAAACAGCAGCAGTATCCAGCTGAGTCAAAAGAAAGCTCCATTGGGCTGGTTGGCGGGTAGAGAATGTCTGTGTAGGTTGTCTCCACACTGAGTCAGATTTTATTCTGACAGAAAAAAGGTGAAAAATCCTAAGACATTTTATCTTTCTTTTGTTCACCCTGAGAGCCTACAGTACTCTGCTAAATACATTACAGTCTGTTCCTTGCTATAAATAATATAAATGCTTTAAAATATAAATTGGGCTAGAAGGCTACAAGAGTCGAGAAGTATAAATTATACTATTTGGAAAAGTTTGAAAATAAAATACAAAGTTAAACATATCTGTGCTTCTGGACCTATTGACAAGGAAATGATTTATAGATGCAAATATGGAAGGATATCGTCTGGTTTTCAGTTGTAAACTAATGTTATTTGAATGGCAGGTAGAATTGCCTGGCAACTAGGTAAAAGAAGAGCAAGTGACAAAACAGGTATAGAAAAGAAATGACATTATAAAGCTTCCTTTTTACAGATCTAATATTATTTATGCTGAAAGTAAATTAGTGCATCTCATCACATGGAATGAACCAGTGACTTTATTGTTACTTTGGAAGCACATATGTCTCCTGGAAATTAATTTCCTAAACCTGTACTGTGTGGTAGGTTACTGCTTCAGGAAATCTGATCCATCAGAAGAACAAAACTGCCCTTCCCTTATTTCTTTAGGGGTCAGAAACTGTGCTTTCAAAGCAAAGTATTTACAGAAAAAAGAAAAAAATAAAAAAGTGAAGCAAGATTACTAAGAAACAGGGAGGGTAGATAAAACACGATTTTTTGTTTAAACAGCATGCCAAAGTGCGGAGTTGTACAATGCAGCACATTAAATTTGCCCAATGAAAATGCCTATGCACTTCTATACAGTGAATTTTGATCCTTTTATTTTCCTCTCTAGCAAAGGTGTACAAGGATCAGACCTGTGTTCTCTAGCAAAGCCACTGCAGTTTGACTCATTTGCCAAATACAGATACACTTGCAGATTTAAATGTCAGATATAAACACAATTAATTTGTTGTGTTTGGCCTAATTTTAACCTGTTTTGAACGCTAACAGAAACATGAAATGTAAAAAAATTAAAACATTACTTTATAAAACAGAAATCTCATTTTCAAATTAGAATACGATACAAATAAGATGTGATAATTTCCTAGCTATGTTATCTGCTCATTCACAGCGTTGTTAGAATACAAAAGAACTGTAATTTTGTCATGAAGGAAAGTTCACACATTTTAAAATGTGATCATTGTATAAATTATGCGTCACACGCATCAGTAAGTGACTGCTGTGGATTTTAGGAGTAATTGAACATGGCTGTGCTGTCCCAAAGGGTATAGACATCCTGTATAAGTCCTCACACACAGTGAATACAATTAGCACATGAGGTCTGTTTGTCAGGTGTAAGTGCTGTGCTGGAGTGTTCTGAGATCAGAGGAAATTGGTAGAATCTGTAACACTAGCTAATAGCAACTGAAGCTTCCTTCAGGCCTAGGGCAGCTAAGGATACAATAAGCCCCCCCTACTCTTAACTGACATTTATTCAGGGGCGGTAGCAGTATGGGACACAGCTTAGGGAAACGTTAAAGATTACTCTAGCCTCTGTTAGATAATATGCATATGTCTATAGCACTTACTGAAAGATGCCTGTCTTGCCCCTGTGTATCCCAGTTAACTTGAAAATTATTCCTCTAAAGGAATCTCTTGCCAGCCACATTATAAGACTGCAAGCTATATACAGAAATGTCACTTCCCTTCTCTAGGAAATGAAAAGTTGACATAAAAAAGCTTGTCAGATCACTGGGAAATGGATTTGGTCAGAAGATGAGAGCATACTTTCAAAATATGGAAATGCTATTACTATTATCCTTATTTAACATAAGATTAATAAAGTTTTCATTAACAAAGATCAACCCAGAAAATCATTTTGGACCTTGACTGTGAATTGAAATTTCTTTATAAGTGTAAGTATGAATCAGTGGATTTCCACCAGAAATCTAAGCTCAATACATTCTGCAGTGTTTGCAAAGCATCCAGTGGGACCCTTCAAGGGAAATGAAAAAGGGTTGGTTTCAGGGGAATTCTGACCAGTTATATAGTTTATAAATATTATGAAGTGTTTGTAGCCTGCAAAGAAGAGAATTCCACCTAAAGGCTTTCTTGAGGTCAGAGCATCAGAAGTAACACAAATAGTTGAAAATATCCTTCCATAGCTTCTGCAAAAATATGCTTTTCTGCAAAAAACATATGCAATTAAAAAATTAAACATCATGGTTTAATATTCTGTACTTCAAGTGTATGACAGGAATGTGACTGGAAAATTTATGCTATAACAAAATGAAGGTGAGGAGTGATGTTCCCATTGCCCATTTTGCCACTGGGGCTCTTTAATAACCTTGTCAATTACATAGTGCAATCGTACACACTCCCATCAAGTTTGCAGATAACACAGCCAAATGATGCAGTTGATGCAATAGAAGGAAGGGATGTCATCCAAAGGGACTTGGACAAGCTTGAGGAGATGATCCCAATGAATCTACTGAGGTTCAACAAGGCCAAGGGCAAGAGTTTGTGCTTAGGTCAGAGCAATCCGAGTTAACATGTACAGGCTGAGAGAAGAATGTACTGAGATCAGCCCTGAGGAGAAGGACTTGGAGGTCCCGGTACATCAAAAGCTTAACATGAGCCAGCAGTGTGCTCCTACAGCTTGAAAGGGCAACAGTATCCTGTACTTGAGGGTAGCATACAAATAGGATTAGGACTGACTTCTTCCATGGTCTGATATCAAAAGGACAAGGGACAATGGCTTTAAACTAGAATATGAGAGATTTACTTTAGATCTTAGTCTGAGGATGATGATGTACTCATGCAGGTTACCCAGAGAAGCTGTGGATGCCCCATCACTGGAGGTTTTCAAGGCCAGTTTGGATGAGGCACTGGGCAGCCAGATCTAGTGGAAATGTCCCTGTCCTCAGCAGGGGGTTTGGAACCAGATGATCTGGCAGTTTTAATCTTCTACTTAGTTATTTAAAACAATATGTTAACAATCACAAAATGCTCTTTTCTAAACTAGGTAAAAATCTAAATTAAACAGAAAATGAAAATTTGTTGGAAATTCAGTAAAGCTGATGTTATGTAACATGTTTTTTATTTTACAATATTAATTATTCCCGAAAGGTAAGGACAATAGCATGCTCTAATTCTATTTCTCCAATATATTTGCTAATGCATATACATACTTACTCCATAAGCTGAGATAAATTTATCTCAGCTGAGTTTAATACAAAATACCTGTAAGCATCTCTACTGTTTCATCATCAGGCTACACACAGTTCGCAAATATACCTTCAAAGTTATGAAGTAGCAATTCTGAGATAAAATATTGAGGATGACTTTACAACTCTTTTATCAATCATCTGATATAGGTAAAATGCAAAAATAAAAAATAAAAATAAATAGATAGAAACAAAAACCAACAAAAAAAAAAACCCAAAACATTTAGTGAGATTATTGAAAAATTCAAAGAGAAACTCTTCAAGTCAGTAGCAAACCCCACAAAAGGCACTTTTAAACACAGACACTAGACTATCTCAACTTGCTGTTGAAACTACACAGCACAGAAGTATGCTTTTTATGGCTGTATTTTACTTGTTCCCTTTTCCAGCCACAAATTAATAAGCAGAAGCAAAAGACAGACCAAATATGAATTGAAAATAAGGCATCAAATTGCACCAAAATAAAGTGGAATAGATAAGCAAGCAATGAGTATTTGCCTTGAAGCAATATGGTAAATCAATGAGAGACATTCGCAGCTCGAGTTGCAGCTCAGAGAGACGTTCCACAAATGACACTGGCCCACCTGCTGTATGTCATTTTACAGCAATTCTACAATCATTTGAATACAATAGAATGCTCATCGTCTTCATGTAAAATGCATGACAAAAGTCCCTCTACTGAAATTGCATATTACTATGACTAGGAATAAGGTAGGTGCCTTTTTTCCATATTTTGTATAAAAATAAATCAGCTAGAAATCCTATACTTAAGTTACTTAACATTGTTCATTTTTTAAGATTTCTCAGTATTGGAGAAGAAAATGGAAATATTGGCAAAATCACATTCCCAAAGTCTTTGAGTGTCTTTTTTTGAGCTCGGGAAAATTCACTCAGTGTTGAGATTATAAAATTATTGGATTAAATTTGACGTAATAAAAAAGTCAAAATAAGTCTAAGGACCATTTTTTAAGGCATAACAAAAAATAATCTATTTTGTATCCCATGCATATCAAGAGCACACTCTATCAGAAGGCCTTTCAAGACAAACAGTTAGTGAAGTTGGAGAAGGAGCACTTACAGAAAATGAGGCCAGAATGAGTGATTTTCTATCTCCATCACAGTAACGTGTTTTTTTTCACCATCAAGTTCCATGTGTAATCTATTAATAAAACTTCAAAAATTCAGTTAAGAGTGAATTTTAAGTTTATGTGGCAAATGGTAGGAGGTAGAGGGCATCTGGATTAACAAAAACATTGGAAAGGAAAAGAAAATCAGCACTAATTGTTATTTAAGTCATCAGTGAGCATATAAACATGACTGATTTGAAGGATACCATCTGGTTCAATTTCTAATAGCAATAGCAAGCTGGGACCAAACTTGGAGCGAACTACTTCAAAAGATTACAGATTAAAGAAGTTGGACTGTCATAGAATAAAAATAAAGCACCTCTGAAGTATAAATAATTGGTTGTAAAACAGAAAACCAAAGTATTGGTTTGTTGTCAACCTTCTCAATAAGGAGAGACGCAACAAGGGAATGCTAAAGAAATCTATGTTGAAGCTTGTGACATTCAACATATTAATTATCTACAGAATATTGATTTACTCAAAGTAGCAAGAAGTCAGATTTAAAAAAAACAAGTAAATCAACCATGAATAAATAGACAATAAGATGGGAAATAAAGTTAGGCTGATGAAAATACTGTAACTGATGTAAGATAAAATATTCCAACTTTATATGAATAAATTCGGGACAAGTTACTGCTTTTCAGAAGTAAGCTACTGGCGTTCCCATAGATAGTTTTCCATTCAAAATCTTATTTTGAATGCTGTGTGCGATGAAGTTCCCAGCTCAAGAGGAACACAGTAAACTCAACAAGATAGAAAGAAGCTGAAGTAGGATTCATTTTGTGGGAGGAATAAATACAAGAGATAAAAAGATGTTGAACTGTAAGAAACACCAAAGTACATTTCAGAAAAAGATGTACCCTGTTCCTTTCATCCTTCTGTTAAAATGAAAAATAATAATAATAGAAAAATAATTATTTGATATTATTCTAACAGTAACACGGTCTATTACTACTTTGGCAAACTATTTTGTAGTCAAGAATTCCAAGTAGTTCCTGTATCTAGATGGAGTACTGAAAGGACCTGAATACTTGTGCAGTTGCATGATTATTGAATTAGGATGTTTGGCTAAAAATAAAGATTATTTTTCCATTCTCTTCATATCTTTCTGCTTATCATTATTCCATTTCACATACTTGTAAGAATTAGCTGTAATAGAATTATTAGACTGTAAAGGATATATACTTAATGTAGCCTGTGACTTACACAATGTATTGAATTTTCTTAGTATTGTTACTAAATCTCATGAGCACCAGGACTGTACAACAGACAAGAAAGGAAGAGAGTATGTCCTTGGTATACTTTTGATCTTTCACTCCAACATAAAGGTATACAATCCAGTATCTGTTATGACTTGTAGACACAGACTTGAGCAAAATACACCTTAGGGTGTTTAACTCTGTGCCATCAGAAACATATTCTAGGGTTCTTAAGGGCCACAAGGTGTAAAAGCAGTGGGATGTTTCCATCTACACCAACATCTGAAGGTAACACCACTCAAAAATTCCTAGCAAATGTTATAAGACAGGGAAGATGCACTAGTTCTACCACAATTGCACTGGATTTTGATGGCAAAAGAGCATGGGGAGCTAAAAAAAGGCAGCATGTGCCCAAGACTGGTCAGTGGTAGAAAGACTGAGTGACAGAAACACTCTTCAGAACATCTGTTATAATCTGACTGTCACATCTCTCCTGCTCACATGTATTAGTGTTTATTTTTTTCACACCAGTCTATGTTTGCTTCTTAAGCAGTGTTGAATTGTACGGCTATCAATGCTGAACTGGCTATCTGGCAAACAGCTGAAATCTTAGACAGTTCTTTCCATGCCAAACTAAACTACAATATAGAAGAGCATACGTGAATGAAAACTTTATTAAAGGACATTACTCTTTCCTTCTTGTATTCCATTTTGTGCTACATTTTTAAACTGAAATAATGACAAAAATACAAATCAGCTCTGAACAAGAAAGTGACAGTATTCTTTCTGGATAGTTTTAGATTCATTCATTCATTCAATTCTGCAGAACATAAAATTACTGCTTATCTTATATAAGATTTCACTTTACAGCAAAGACTTAACCATTTTGGTATTTAAAAACAACAGAACATAATCGGATTACTGAGAGTTAGGAAGTATTTTCACATCCCATACTTCACATGCATTTTTAATAACCATTTATTATTAGCGTTCTGTAATATGGAAATCCATATTATTGTTAATATTGCACAAATTCACAGCTAATCACATTATAGTACCAAAGGAACAATTATAGTATGTGAATGTGTATAAAGATTAATATACATATCCTAATAAATCTCAGCTGACCCATTAATGTATAATGGACCCAAAGGAGGCCTCATATCCTTAGTATATAAATGGCACATTTCTTTCCCCTTCCACTCCCCTCTTCATTTTGTTTTATATGTGTAAACTGCCATAAAAAGGAAAATTAAGCCACACAAAAACACTCTGAAACATCAAGAGGCTAATCAAAAGCACAAAGCACTTTCTTTTCTTATTATACTACAAGAATCATGCTAATATTTGACATGCATGTACAATGAGCTTTTTCACTTTTTTTATTTCCCCTTTTGAGAATAAGGCTTCTGAAGTGGTGGACAGACATACATTTCACACACAATGTACAACTTAATAGCTATTTCAGGGGGGAGGGAGTTTGAAGTAGGAGCCTCCAGTTTTAATTGTAAACAACAATGCATTTTTCTTGGTCTAGGGCACATCGTCAGCTATTTCAGTAAAAATTTTTGTATTTAAAATGAAAGAAAAAAATAGGCAAATGATCCTTTTTGTTATATGCTTTACAATATCACTGCATAGTGACAACTCCTTGTCCTCTTGTCACATCCTGTCCCTTAGACTATACTGCAGAAAAGCAATTTTCTGCCTCAAAAGCACTCTATTTTTTAAAAGTTTGTCTCTGGGCAATTTTCAGGTCTACTAGACCTGCACAACTGTATACAGATGAGAAAAACCCAAAATAGGGCAATTTATTTGATTCCTCCTCTTCAAAACATTTAGCTGAGATTGCACATCCAACAGAGAAACCCCAACAAGAATATTCAGAGATGACCTGCAGTGACACATATCATTTTTTCCAAAAAAATTTGCATTAAACATCTTCTCCAGAATCCTCAGATAGCCTACACTTGCCTTTTGCTTAATATGACCTTTAACATAAATACTTCCCAGGATATTAACAGTTAATTTCCTTTTTAAAAGAGATTGTAAGATTTAGCCAGTTAAATGAAACACTTAAGGAGGGTCTTTCAGAAGAAAAATCGTGGTTGGATTTCTTCTGTCTTCTTTATTTTTTTTTGAGACATGAATTCATTTGAATCAGTTTCTTTCTTGTTAGAGAGCAAAGAACCACTTGGATGGGAAAATAAATTCTCCCAGTGTTCAGCTGCTGGTAACTTAGCATTTATCAATGCCTGAAGCTAGTTTGACCTCAGTATTCTCCCGGTACAGTTTTGCCTTAACACAGTAAGGACATTTTGTAATGGAGCAAAGGCCTCCCATTTATAACCATCCATGTCTCAAAAAATGATTTTACCTGCATGAAACTCTTTTCAGAATTAAGATAGCTTCGGGCTTTGGACCTCAATTTCCTACAAATCTAACATGAACTGAAGTATTGCATGATTTAAAAAAAATCCAAACAAACACAATGCTGTTTTTTGAAAGTTCTCAAGTGAGTAGGTGGATTTTCAAAACTGAAAGCAAATAAATCTTAGTTTCTTGAATATCTGAAATAATTTTTATATTACAGATATACATTTCTGAAAATTGTAAACCAGACTGATAGCTAATTTATCCCAAAAGACCTCTTTTATTTTGTTTTTCTCTTGCTGTCTTTCTCAATTGAAAGCTAAGTACATTTAGTTTCAGAATTTCATGCTGGCATATAAATCAGACGTGATAAAAATCTAATGCTGGCACAGGAAAATAATAAGCCTAAAGAATATTTATATCCTTATACGGTTCTGATTAGCAGGTCAGACTGTGCCAGCTAAAGCATTAACTTTCTTTTCTAATACAATACCTTCAGTATGTATGCATTCTGCATTTTTCTGTGCCCATTATGTGAGTATATTAAAAAGTGAACTGGAAAAGGGAATGTCAGTTTTTTTATCTTTTATATTTAATGGTGTAGGAATCCTTCAGTTCAGAAGTATATTAGCATAATTCACTTGATTAACCTTTGTGTCAGAAATGCTACCATGCTACCACCTAAAAGATCTTGGATTTGGCTCTGAAGGTAGAATTTGGCTTCAGTTGAGTCTATCTGAAATTCCTTTTCACACTGGCCCACAAAGTCTGAACATTTATAAACAGAGTGAGACAAGCCAAATCCAAAACAGTAGAATGGAGAAGTTGAATAGAAGAAACAAATGAACAAGCAGATTTTGAGATAAACTGATATTCATACTTGAATTAGTGGCAGAAGGACTTTGTTGGCACGTCTTGCTGTGGACATGCAAGATAAAGAGACAATGATAATTTAGTCTACTCTGGGTGCAAGAGCTAATTCCTAGAGCTGGAAATGGAAAATCCGCTAAAGAATACTGCAGCAGAGACAGAGATGGATGAAACTAGAAACCATGAAAACTCTGAAAGTGGCTGGACTGGGACTGTAAAAGAATATAATTCTTTTAAGCTATCTTCATCAATGATGTTTGCCTTAGATTGTTTGAATATACAGCTTTGCAAGAAACTAATCGATGTACTTCTCTATAACTCCTGCTGGCTGGCAAAGCTTCAGTTAGGTATCTGGTGCTGTCACTAATGATTCAAAAGTGTAAGCAAAGGCTTATGCTCTGTTTGTTTTGTTTTCTCTAATGCAACATCAACGTCAATCGGAAGTTCCAGGAATAAAAGCAATTAACTGGTAATGAAAAATTACATCTAACCTCAAATTCCTCCTTTTTAGTGAATTAATTGAATTCAATTTTTCTGAATATTTGCACTTTCAGTATGGCTTAGTAGCATACATTCAAAATCAAGATAACATCATTTAAGTCAAGGAATCATCAGAGCTACTTCACAGCAAATCTGATTATTGCCAGTGCTCTTTGATTAAATGCAGGTTTTTTCTTTAGCTAAGCCTTATATAATCAAGATTCTGGTTTTAGTCCTACTTTTGCAAAGCTATCATAGAAAAACATACACAGAAAGGCTGCAAACCTGACAGAAAAAGAAATGACAAAGAAATAGTGTCCATTAAATCCCACTGGATTCAAGTGTAACAAAGTATAGCATAGGATATTTAAAATAACAGCTTTTTTTTCCTACCAGACGAAATTCATAACAAAAGTAATTTTCAATAGCAAATATGCTTTTGCAGGCTTGTACCTGTAAGATACAGAAACAGATACAAATTCTATTATTGTGTGAATTTTCAATAACTATTTGCTTATAACAAAACAAGCTCTTTAGCTGAAACATGTTTATTCCTATGACTATTCAGTAAATAGTGCTGGAGTAGTCCTTAGGGTTGGGACTGGGGCCACTGTCTCTTCTCAGCAGAGACTCCACTAATCACAAGGCCACAGCTGTGCTTCTTCTTCCCCTCCTGTTCCTTTTCATTTTCTAAACTTTCTCAGAACTGGTGAGAGAAACAGGAGATTTCTGTACAACAGATGTCTAGAGTATGTGTCTAGGTAGAGCTATGGAGCTCATTCAGAAGCTTCCCCTGCAGTCCTTGTGGGACGGCCTCTGTGTGCAGTCAGACACAGACTGATACAGCAGGGGCTAGAAATCTATCATTTCAACAGGTCAGAGAGCTACAGATAAAACTTAGATGTGAAAATGGGCATCCTTACTTTCACAATCTTTCTCACATTTACTTCTAATAGCTGAAACTCCTACTTCGACAAAAATGGCTCTTTGCAGACCAAGAACATACAACTTACAGCATATCTCTTTTCACCACATTTTCCAGTTACCAGAAGGCCTGAATCTGCTTCAGTCCTTCATATACTGAGACGCATCACTTAGTTCACAACACATAGTACAGAACTGGATGCCAGTCCAAGCACCAGATGCTTGAAAGCTAAACAATGCCATTTACCATGGTACTTACATAGATAAAATCAAAAATACAGCTTGGCAATTACAAACCCTTCCTTAAAATGTATTTAACCTGAATCAAAATTAAAACTAAGTTTGCTATGTGCATAAAACAAGAAATAGAACCCAGGGAAAGAGAAACCAACAAAAACAGAAAACAAAATAAATTTCTGAATTATCTTTTCCATCCTTTTCCTGCAGTAAGTTATATGAATAATCATAAAATACCTCATGGTAAATTTGCTGCATTGCTGTCACAAAGTAATGAGAATACATGCATATCAAACTCTCAAATCAAAATCAGTAATTCCCTTTCATATGTTTTTCAGTTTAAAACCTTAAAAAGAGAGTGGGAGGAGAAGAATCACTTTATCTACTATTTGAACAAACAGAAGATCAAGTAAGGAGTTAGGAGTCTAAAGTACAGTTCAACAAAATTTACATTTATTTAAGAAAAATGTTCATGGAAAAAATCTTTACTGTGTTTCCTCTATTTTTCACTACAAGTATACGCATCCCAGCTACTAATCAGATCTTTTTCAATCTCTGATCATTTTAGCCTTAGCTAAGACTAAAATCCCTGTATGTGTGTACTGACTCCATTTTCTCAGTAATTTGTCATCTGTGTGACTGTCAAATGTTAATCAAATCAGTGAAAGGATGTCTAAAAGATAATGAAGACCTTACAAGTTTCAAGCATGGAGGTCCAAATTAACATTCCCAGGGATACAGGTAGGTGTAGGTAGAAATCAGGCATTCTGACAGGAGCTGGCTGGCCTGCTTAGTACTCCTGGAGCTGAAGCAGAGCTCTTTTGTCTCTCAGCCAAAGAGGGTAATAAGAGACAAGAATAGGAAAGCTGGAGTTGCAGCTGAAATTAGTGATGTTACGGTACAAAGCAAACAAGATTTGCAAAGGAAATCAGTCTTTATTACCATGTTTCTGCTACTTGGCGGTTTGTGTGACTTGATTTAAAAAAGAAGAGTGTCATGATTCCATTTAAATCAGATTTCTACAAGATTATAATTGTAAAGAAAATGAAATGAAATAGAGAACATATTATGGATAAAAAGAGAAACATATTCTTGCATGGCAGTATTGTCCTCCCCTTTACTTATGGGAAAGAAACACTGTTTAAGACTAATGGAAGTTTATACTTCTGGAAGTTAATGCAGTGTGTGCAATCAATCGATATTTGAACCAAGCTGCAAGGAAGTATCCTCATTAAGCCTTCATTTGTAGTTCAGAGCTACAGGCTTCAAAGGGGTAAACTTGCCTTTTAAGCTTTCTGTGTTAGAGCTTACACTGGAATTTTTTTTACCAACTTCCTGAAAAATAGTTGAGGTTTTTCAAAAAAAACAGAAAATGATCAGAGTTGGATTAGTCCCATTTCAACACAACAGGTTAAAGAAGAATCCCACCTTCTCAACATAAATTACAGTACAAGTTTTACTCTTAGCTCAATAAATAATTATATAAAGATATGCAGTATTTAGTAAATTTATTTCTCACTCTTTATTCCTCTCAACTTTCTTCAAATGCCCCCTCACTCTTTCTGAAATGTCAACCTTGAATAAAATATGAAATATGTGCAAACTGCAATGGAAGCAGTGCATTACTTAATCTAGAACCATCTGGCAGATCTCACTGAAATAGAAGAAAATAAATCAGGAAAACAAAGCACCAAAAATTATCTGCATGCTTTGTCACTTCTTACTAATGCTGTATGTGTACCCAAAATAAAAAAGCCACCATACTCATTTACCAGTAATGAGAAAAGGTAACATTCTAGCTTCCACAAAGTTGCTACACTCTCTTAGTAAGAACAGAGTAGCTGCTGTGGTCATCCAGTTACCCAACTACTGGTGCAAGAGTTGCTCTTCTAAGACTCTCAAACTTGTCACTATAATTTACAGTATTCCTGTACTTGGAATCTCACATGGAAAACAAGAAATATTGAATCTTTAACTGTTATTCTGTATATAATTCCTTTTTAAGGAAAGCTGCTCCATGCACTAGATATCACTGTATGATAAACAGTGCACTATTCTATATAGCTACTGTAAAGCTAAGTGACATCCTGTAAAACTATAAAAATGATCTGACAACTTCAGTTTGGAAACACAATTAAAAGAAGGCGTTTTCCAAAAGCTGAATGCTTTGAAACTGTCCTCTCCCCTTATGTTCTAAATGGTGTGTAACCTTACCATCACTCATCACTGAACTAAAAGCTGTAGAACATGGTTATGAGTGGCACAATGTTACAAAGCTGTAAAAAACTCATCTGCACAATTTTTATTTATTCCTTCATTCTCTGAAATTATTACAATGATCCCTGACTGGGATGAAGACAAGTAAATTCTAGTGAGATCCCTGAAAAGAAGACTGACACTGATTTGTTTCCGTATCCAAATGCTAACCCCCAAATATGTAAGACTCCAGAACACAGCTAATACCGGAAGAAAGAAAGAACACTAATAAAACGCAGGCACTTAAGTCTGCTGAATATCTGCTCTCTTTATTTGCTTCTCTATGCTGTCCCCTGATTGCTACTCATCAAAGTCAAGGAAAGCAGTGGCAGTTCTAATACATAGCTGAGAAACTGCTAAATGGTACCACTCTTCATTCTGCACCACGAGTCCTACAAACACTATATAAACCTGCCTTTCCCTTGCTAGAAATGTTGCTTTGATGAAAAGGCATTATTTTGTCAGACTGGTGCCATGATAACTTTCCTATTAATATTTCTTTTGAAGCTTCTCAGATCCTTTAAATTGACAGACTTCAAGTACACATGCGGTTAAGAAAAAAAATATAAAATCAAACATTACTTATCGTATAGTCATAAATGATACATCAGAGTTGTCTGACTGTAGCCTGAATAGGAGATAATTGCAATAATGTGGATAATTCTGGATGGCAGCTGGCTAAGTGACTTTTATGGCAATGTCTTTAGATTGAATATGTGTAATCCTTCAAAAATTTCCAGCCTTATATCCTGCATGTATTTACAACTTCCAGACTCTTCCTAGGTAGATAAAATATTTCTTGCACCTGAGTATATACTTTGTAGTGTTCTGTGTCATGGTGCTGTAAATATTCCTTAGCCACGGGTGGCTATTCCACTATCTATACATCTGTTTGCAACACTGAAAATCTCTTCAGGCACACTAGATGTCTCAAGAAGGATAAATCAGCTGAGATAGCCTTAGATGACCTGAGAACTTCTTCAGTACCGAACTGTGTAATTTAGATTGCCTTTTGGAACTATTCCCATTACCACAGCTTTCCTGGACTGCCCTATGGGTATCAGAATTTCTGCAGTGCTGTGATTTCACTCTAGGCATGCTTCCCAAACCAGAAGGGTCCCAGAAAGCAGCCTCTGGCTATCTTCCTTAATTCCTCCACTTGGGAAAGTCTCATCTTGCCAGACTGGGGGCGTTATAATAAATTTATACCATTCCAGACCATTTAACCAACACAAAGCAACAGGAAGAGATGTGAGATTCTTGTTTACTGTCAGGAAATCTCTCTGTCTTAAAAACAGTCCTACTAAGAGACTGTTTCTTAGAGTTGTAATAAGTAACACAGGCTAGTGTTCTATAAATGCTTCCAAGTCTAGAGAAACATATTGTGTTGCTAAAAACCTGAAGTTATCATTAAAAAGGAAAAACAAAAAAAAACCAAAAAAACAATACAAAACAAACACCTGCACATGTGGTTTTTTGTTATACTGAAAAAAAAAAAAAAAAAAGAAGAACCTTCAGGTCAACACATCTTTTTGAAGCAAGTTTCTCTGCACCAAACAAATGCTTTCCCCATGTGGTCACTCACCAATATTTATAAGGGAAGGTCACTTTGAATGCCACCAGCAGACGAAAAAACAGGAGGGAAGGAGGGTTTTCGTGTCTTCACTGAGCTGGCTGATTCTGCCAAAGTGATAGCCGACATTGACATTACACAAGGGAAAGGTTGTCGTAGTCTCACATTCCCAGCTCTGCTGCAGCAACAAAACAAAACAAAAACAGAAAAACATATGTGCATACTTTTTGAATAAAAGTAATGCCAAAATGTTAAAACTCTGATCTCCGGAATATAAATAAGGTTTTAATCTTGGCTTTGAAACGCTTTATCACAAATCTACTTTAAAAATAAGATTTAAAAAGACCCCTAAGAAACTGAACATCCTTCTGTAAAATTAATCAATCATTTTGAGGGTTTAGCGGAAAGAAATGGCCATAAACATCTTATGTACTCAGTTGGTGGTAGAAAGCAGACTGAAATGACAATTCCGTTAAAAATAAGGAAAAACTGTGATCTAAAGTGAAGATTTTTATGTGGAGTATGTGGCAGAAAATGATAGGGAATTTTATAGATGCACGTGGCCTATGGAAAACTGAAGGGAAAGTTAAAGGATTAATGAGGGATTCCTATTTATTTATTTATTTTTTATATTTTTCTAGCATCCATGTGAATTATTACCTATACGCCTGGTACGTCCTAAAAGAAAAAACTGTGATGAATAAATAAACAGCTCTAGAAATCTTCAATAGGGTCCTTTACCTTGCAGGGAATATTATCATTGGCTTTTGATACAATTTCTGCTGCAGGGAAAGACTTTCAAAGCTCAGAATGCTGAAGTATTGCCAGGCGCTCAAAGACCCCCTGCTGTGCGCGTCAAACTAAGAAATCTCTCTGAACTTGTCGAATTAAAAGTCATCTCTCTCTCTCTGCAACCCCTGCATGAGCTGGGAAGCTCTGTCCTCATTTTTTTAGGCCTTCCACGATAAACAAATGGAGCCTGGAGCATCTTTATTCTTTTCTGGCATGTAATTAAAATTCTTTAAAAAAATGTAATTGAAGGCAATGAATTTCAAAAGAAGGTTCTAGTGAATAAGGAGGCTAGAACAGTTTGAATAGACCAGATCGCTTTACCGTTCAATTGCGTTTCAAAGGTACGAGCAAAACAGCTTGTTAAGATCCTGGGTAAGCGTCTTTTATTTATTTAATTTGTTTGTACATCAGGAAGGTTGCTCCAAACTTAAACATCTCAGCAGGATTTATGCTTTCTGGAATGTCATAAGGTTTAATTACTGAAACAGCAAAGAGGAGTATACTACTAAAATATGAACAAAGCAGAAAACACTCTTGGTTTCTTAAAATCATTATTTATACATCTCCTAAGAAATTAAAGAATATATTTTTTGAAGGATGTGTATTTTTCTTGTTAAATCTTCATCGACAGAAACCATTGTAAATATTCACATCTTTGCAAAGGTTTAAGAACCTTACTAGCATGAAATGCTAATTTTCTGTGATCACCATAGCTGTGAAACACCACAATGATTACTCCTAATAGGTATTTTTGATATTGTCAGGAAGAGAGCAAGAATGAAGTTTAAAATTAATTAAAAGAAAAAGAATGAAAAATTATCTTGTTGGATTTTAATGCCAGGAATTATCACACAGCATTAATTAAAAGACAGTAAAAGACAAAAAACTGTTTCAGCCTTCCTAGAGAGTTCAAATTCTAAACCCAACGCTACTGACTATCTCTTTTAGAATGACTTAACATCCTTCTGAAAAAGAAAACAAGAAAAGGCCCAGTTCATGCATTTTTGATTTGGTTTTACCATACTATGCTTTTAAACTGCTACTTCTGGCTATCAACATCCATTTAAGATGTATTATTTTTAGGAATCTGCCCTAGGGAGACTGGAGATTAAGATGTTTTAAGGCAAGTTATAACAATGTTTTCTACATTAAAACCAGAACGGACTGTGTAGGAATGCAATGCCATTTCTACAGGTTCTAGGTAGCACCTTGCTTCTGATGGTCATGAAGCCTCTAGGAGATCCAAGACAGCACTGATGATTTTTATCCCTGGAAACAGAGGGTAGGGGAAGGCAGAAGGTGGACTGCTGTATGTATTGTGTGTGGGACTGGCAAAGAGGTACAAGCAGGATATTACTCCATGGAGAAATGCAATTTCTTCATAGTGGCAGCCAACTACGGCTTCGAATACGTATACCACTAACAAATAGTTCTGATGCTCAGTGTCAGGACCTGGTAATATTTCCATCCATGCTACATTTCTTTCCTAGTTTTATTTTTTGATTGGTTGCTTGTTTGGTTGTTGAGTAAAATCTGATACAGCATAAGGAATAGCCTGCTGCAGTGGTCACGCTGAATAGGTAATACATAGTGCACCAAGTATACCAACACTGCATAAAGCTTTGTCTTGACTGTCTACAGTTGTCTAGCATTATCTTAGCAGACTTTACGCACCCAGACTCACACAGGCCTTCATGTCATACACAGTATAAGCAACATACAGCTTCACTTTTACATTGTGTACATAGTACTTTCACAAACTGCACACAGCTTACCCATTGTGCTCTGAGAAGGACAAAATACACCAATAATGATAACATCTCAGATCCAACAAGACTATCTCATCAGACAATATTCAGCAGGCTAAGTCATGTGTTTCTACCAGAGCACTGTCTACCATGGGGCAGCCTGCCACTACAAAAACCAAAAAACAAGGCAGTCTCTACTGTGCCTTTTCTTCTCCCAGAAATGTTATCGTGAAAAAAAATTGAACTTGTCTTGGCCTCCCCTTTAGACATACTAAGGTGACTTATGAAAGTATATCTGCCATTTCCAATTGTGCATACTATATATATTTCCATGAGATCAGTAAAAAAAATAGATGTAATTTTAAAAAGAACAAAAATATAAAGAAAGTAAAAAGAAAACACAGAAATTTAATATCTTCAATTTCTACTGTAAAACTGAGTTAAATGGAAAACAGTATGATTATAAAAAGTAATTCATCTTTCACTTAATTTTTCTCTCTAGAATGTGAAGGACATGACAAAAAGATCTGAAACAAAGAGACTGCATCTGATGTTTTAAGAAAAAAAAAAATACTGTGGCTCAGCGTGAGTATTTAGTATCTGTTTGCAGAACAAGTAAAGGTTCCTTTAAGTTCACTGAGCACTTACTCCAAAGTTTAGGGAAGATCAGTGGCTGAGAAAAAAGAGGCCACTGAAATATGAGTCACATCTATGAACAAAACTGATCAAAGTCTACTTGGCTGCCAGAATGTCTTCAGTTTATTCTCCTGCCATACACAGATTACTTGATTGAAAGGTGTGTGTATATAAGGCACTCAGGTTCCTGTCTACTGTTACTGGGCCTGAAATTCTCATTTGTTATGTCTGACTTCCTTTACTGATTTCTTTTTCCTAACCTTCAGCAGCTGAAGTCATTTTTGTAACTTTGGGGAACAGGTTTACATCGGAATAAATGCATAGTAATTTCTTTTCTCCCCTCCATGCCCAAATCATTATTTTAAGACCCACAATCATCTCAGAATTATCCAAAATTATCCAGTCATTTGCTGATATCATTACAGTCATGTTATAGAGTCATGTACATTTCATACAGTCATATATATCTTGAGGCTCTCAGACATTTTCCTTAGTGGAGAGAAAAAATATCTCTTAATAACACTGTCACATAAGAGGTCAAAATGAATAATTTCATAGAATAATTCCTTTAAAAGACATTTGCTGCTTATAAACATCTACGTCTTACATGACATTAAATATCTAACTCTGGTAAAAAAATCAAAATAAATAAGATACCTACAGCAGAAGCCTCCAAAATACAGTTTTGATCAAATAATTCAGAGTGCTGCAGATAAAAGCTGTTGTCAGGTGTTTCCTTTGCAATGCAGTACAAAGTACTGCGATTTCAGAAGGTGGCAGAAGAGGGAGTTATGTGAATGTAAACCCAAATTATGAGTTCAAAATGAAGTAAAAGAGTGAGGCAATGCCGAATATCCCAGCTGCTCTTTGTCCTTTTCAGAACAGCTACATTTTCCTATACCATAACAAGTTAGCATACGTTAGAATGTAAAATTTTTAGCATCTTCAATGATGTTCTTTAATATTCATATTCCAGATTAAGCAGATTAATACCTTATTCATGCATTTTTCACTGCACTCTTATATCATCTATTCTGTAATTTCAACAAAACATGACTTTTTATATTAGATTTACTGAAGATAAAACAGACCCATGAGGGCGCAGAGGGGGAGGGAACAATTTCCTCAGTGAAGTTAGGTATACGACAAGCTGTATAAATAGAAGCAGAGAACTGAAGTGCACGCTTATTAACAGGTTCTGTACTTTACATCAGCAGTGACTATAGTCAGTAGTTGATATAAAATATCTCAAAATAAGTTCCAAGAACTATTTCATGCTGCTTTCTCCTCCTGGCTCCCATGAGTCTATGCAGTGTGACCCAATCCATAGCAATACTGAATATGAAAAATTATCTTGAAAATTTCGATTACCATATTAGATTAGAGATATTATATTAGAGATTAACAGATGGTTATGATGAAAATAAATAATGAGTAAAACAGACCCATCTGGTTCAAATTTCATGTACTTACTCCAGTTATTAGGCTCAAGAACTTACAACCAGGTTTAGAGTAGGAAAAGGGAAAAAAATACTCATTTTCTGGTAATTCTGCCTGCATATTAAAATTAATTACAAATGATACAAACTAAAATTGAATGATTTTTTTTTTTTTTCTGATGGTCTTTCCAGATGATAGTAAGAGTAAAAAATCATAAGTGAGTGCATATTAGACAGTCAAGTAAGCCTGATGTGCTTATCTATGCATAATCAAAGAAATGATAATACATGGCAGAAGAACATAAGCCTATGTCAAAGAAATTAATTCCCATATCTCAATTTAGAGGTTGCTTTCATTGGGATTTGCATGTATCAATACAGGTTAGGGGCTGACCTGCTGGAAAGGAGCTCTGTGGAGAAGGATCTTGGTGTCCTGTGGATGACATACTGGCCATGAACCATCAGAGTTGCATTATAAAGAGCATGGCCTGCAGGTAAAGGGAGATGATCCTCTCCCTCTGCTTTGTGCTGGTGAGGCTGCATCTGGAGTACTGCGTCCATATCAAGGCAATTCAAGAGAGACAGGGAACTGCTGGAGAGAGCCTAGCAGAAGGCCACAAAGATGACTGGTGGCCTGGAGCATCTTCCATACAAGGAAAGGCTGAGATCTGGGGCTGTTCAGACACGGAAAGAGAAAGCTGAGAGCTATAGGCTGTCAGACCCTTAAAAAGCATTGACTGCAACTAAAATTTCTGCTCAATGCAAACAACATTCTTTGGATAGGAAAATTGAGTAGTCTGACAGATGTCTATTTCATTTCTCGTTTGGAAGGAAACTGGTGTAGGGAACCTGCTTTAGCAGGGGGGATGGACTCAATGATCTCTTGAGGTCCCTTCCAACCCTTATGATTCTATGATTCTATGAAACCAACTTTGCTAAGAAGCTACTGATGATAGGATTATTTATTGTATTTAAAATGTCGCAGATATGGTGGGACATAAAAACAATCAAAAAGGGAGAAGAAAAATAAGAGTTCAAAGCAGCTCAGCCCTCACTAAAAGCTTACCTGTGGTATGAGAAGGGACTCACTCCACCTTTCCCCCAGAATTTTCAGTGGTCTGTGTCTGTACAAAGTTCACAGATTCATAGATTCATAGATTCATTAGGTTGGAAAGGACCTACAAGATCATCTAGTCCAACCATCCTCCCACCACCATCCCTAGCCACCAAGCTACTAAATCAAATCCCTAAGTTAGGGATTTAACTAAGTTAACTCAGGCAGGCATATTACAGAAAGATGCATCAAAAAGATAAGCTCATATTATAGGCTTATATTAGATTAATGTATTAATATATTAATAAACAGTGCTGTTCTTAAAGCTTATAATCGTGGCATCTTTTTCCATGAATATGCTCTGCTATTTTTCCAGTCTATTTACAGGTTCTTTGAAACAAATTGCTTTTACATCCTCCCCTTTATACAGTGCAAGGTAAACCACTGATAGCACAGAGTGTATCTGTCAAATTCAGTGTTGGAGAACAGAACAGGAACCTGACATGTTTATGACAAGCGAACACTTTACACCAGGAAAGAACTTTGTTTTGTTGATTACTGCATACTGTTAGAATGATGTGTTATGTGTTCAGGTAAATAGGACCACAATCAAAATATTGAATTGTGAAATATTTTCACAGGCAGAATTAAGGCTGGAGGGAACTTAGAGAAAATGAAACACCTCTTTACATGATTACATTTACTACTACATTATTAAAATCAGTACTTCACTTAACACTAGCATGAAGAATTGCAGTAAGTTTTTTAAGATACTCATGTTTTTCATCTGAACTCAGAAGTATGTAATTTTCTTATTTTGAATAACTAAAGTAGATAGGTCACACAAGAGGCTTTTACTGATGTCATTTTATCTTAAAGGATGTCAATGTGACTCCCAGTTTTACAGAAGCTGGATTTCACTTCCTAAAAAACAGTATTTTCAAATACTACCTTAAGTTACTACGCTGTAGCTATTCCCATGTCTTGTAACTTGCGGATCACAAATTTCAGCAAATGCAAGATGTTGAGAAACTTGCTCATAAAACCATATTAATTCAAGAGAATAAGAAAACATATGTACTGATCTTGAAGTTCACAGCTTCTCAATGGCACTTACATACTTTCTGTTTAATAAGGATATTTATAGACACAAGATATATATCAATAATATTACTACTTGTGCAAATAGGGTTCTTAAAATTTGCTTTTTTTTTTTTACATGTCACTGCCTTAAACTGCTTTGCTTTTATATTGTGAGATTTGCCCATACATATTTTCAATAATTATTTAATTATAATATTTCCATAAAATAATGTGTTCAAGTTAAGTTCACGTATGGTGATCCCCACTAGTATTATTTTGGCATTCATTTTAGTTTGTCATTTCGTTTTAGGTATGTATATGCTACATTTTATCACAGCAATCTATTTATAATTCATAAATTGTATATAATTGTAATAAGGATCTCATAACTCCATGTCGTACTATAAGCGATAGCTTTGAAAATGAAAATGATACAGAGTGAAACTGTTACTCAGAACTCTGCTTGTGAGGATTGGAAAAGTTTCTGGGAACAGTGAGATACACAGTGGATTTTCTATAGAGCCTTCTGTACTCATCTTGCCTTGCACAGGTAGAAGTGAGTGTGAGGACTAGCCTCAGAACAACAGCTGTCTTCCTGTCATCCATTCATTTGTTTTGCACCTTGCTTTTTTTTTTTTTCATATTACATTCTTGTAAAATACTTTTCAGTCTAGAAATCAGGAAAAATCTTTCTAAATAAAGAATATGAGTATAATTTAACTGACTGTCATTGTAATAAGCTATAGTACTTTACTTTTCTGAAATACATAGTAGGAAAGACCCTAAATTAAAAATGCTAACATTATACACAAATAAGGAATTATGTCTTTCCATAACTGTAAGATATTGAGAAATCTACTATAAATCTGTTTACACTCTTAGGAAAAGACTATAATACAAACAATGCCTCTACAAATTCTGGAGTGAAATAGTTTTAAACAGATGGGAAAATAACAAATAATGAGATTTTCCTAGGTTATCTGATGGCAAACAGACAGCTTATAAGCAACCTGAAAATATTTTTTATAAGAGAGAAATGTGATAGATTTGACTCATCTAGATCCTGTTAAAGCTTTTCATGTGATCATGCCCCATACCTGCAGGAGTTCAAGGTCAGCTTGGATGGGGCCATGGGCAGCCTGATGTGGTGGGGAGCAGCTCTGCCCATGGCAGAGGGTTGGAACTGGATGGTCTTTGAGGTTCCTCCCAACCCAAACTATTCTGTGATTCTGACATATTGGCACCACAGGAAGTTACAGTGAAGATGGGAGTGGTGAGAACTCTGATATACAGAAAAATCTGATGAGAGTCTGAAGAAAGATTAATAGTGGAGCTGTTGAGATGGGTGTTACTCAGGCATGTCCAACCTATGGCCCAGCTCTGCTTGCACTGTGGCCTGTACCCCCTGCTGCTGTGCCATCATGGTAGCTCTGCCTCACTGAGCACCACAGCCTGGCCCTAGGACATGGGAAGGGTGCAGTGTAGTGCAAACAAATAATATGGCACTGTGTTTAATTTGCAAGGATGTTGAGTCAGTTTTCTAAGATTACAATTTCAGAAGACACTAAATGCAGAAACAAACTGCCATATTTGATGCATATCAAGGAATGCTTCGTAAAGACAAAAAAGAAGAACAAAAAGAAGTCTCTCACCTCAACAAAACATTTTTTAAAAAGTTCAAACTCAAACGGCTCTGTTATAAAAACTAGATACATGATAGCAAGTCTGACTGCAAAAAAAATCTCCTGTTGGAGAGTTTGTAAAGTAATGAATGGAAAACATAGCAAATAATTTTTGCTAAAATCAGTTTATCTCATCAGACTGTAGCCAGGTGAACTGAAGAAACAGGAAAATCTATTGAAAAAAAATTTGAGAGTAAAACTGCTAATTTCAAATGTTATGCTTTGGCACTAGATGAAGTTATTGATCCTACAAACACAGCCCATTTTGCATTTTGTTAGAAGTATTGATAACAAAGAGAATATCACAGTGGCTTTTTTGATGCCATTGGAAGATGCAACTAAATCTCTTCATTTGTACAAAGAAGTAAAAAGAAATTAAAACAAACAAACAAACAACAACAACAACAACAAAAACAAATTAAAGTGATTTAAATTAACCTTTGTCAACATATCTGGTATAGACACTCAGTAGTGCCCTGGTGATGGTATGTTAAAAAGAGATGTAATGGCCACCAGCAGCACAAGTCTGATGAAATATCACTGCATCAGACATCAAGAAAATTTATATGTGAAAACTTTAGAAATAGATACTGTTGTGCAAATCTTCATCAAAGCTGTGAATATCATGAAGTCCAAGAATTGTTGCCACTTCTAGAAGTTCCTTAAAAGTATGGATACTGACTATGGGGACATAATTTACTTTTCTGAAAAAAAGGTGGTTAAAGGTGGGATAGAAGACTAAAAAGACTTTATAATTATTGAAATTAAATCAAGTCCTTTATGGAATGAAAATGAAAATTTGCGCCAGAATATGAAGATGAAAAATGGCTCACCGATTTAGCATTTTTGGTGGCTATGACTGCACATTTAAATAACTTGAATATGCATTTTCAAGGTGAATTTCAAGCACCTTATCTATGCTATGTTTCACATGATAACAGCATTCAAAATGAAATTTAAATTATGGCAAACTCAACTTGTGGCAAATAATTTCATGCATTTTGATACATTGTCTAAACTCAGTCCTGTGAACAGTGAGAAATATGCAGCTGTGCTTTCCATTTTGATAAAAACAAACAAACAAACTTGAAAATGGGATTCAAGATTTCAAAAAAAAAAAATTCTTTTTTTCGTATATTTGCAACTCGATTTTCAATCAACATAAGTACATTACTTGCAAATCTTCACAAGGAATTTATAGCATTGCAATCAGATATTCAACTCACTGGTTGTGTCACTTTCCTAGACTTTTACAATCCTTATCTTACCAGAGAAAAATATCCCTTGCTTAACAGTCATGCTTAATTCTTTTCAATGATTTTTGGCAGTATATACATTTATGAACAATTATTGTCGAGGATGAAGTACAGGATGAGCAATTTTTCATCAAAAATCTGTGATTAGCATCTTGAGAACTAGAAACCACTGTCACTGAATCAGATGTTGATTAATTAGTTTCACAAAAACAAGGTCAAATATCCCACTAGTTTTATGTTTTAATAAAAAGTACATTTAAAATAAGCTTTTTTACTTATGTACATTAAATTTTTACGTATCTTATTTGTGGCCCAAGGCAATTCTGGTTTGCTCACTGTGGCCCAGACAGGCCAGAATTTTCGACAACTATACTTAACATCATGTGGCACAGTGGATGATTAAATTCCTTAAAGCTGCTGCTGATTTAGATTGTGACGTCGTTTGCTTTCCTTTTTTTTTTTTTTTTTTTTCCTTTTCTTTTTCTTGGAGTACTTTGTGTCACTCCAGCAACAGGAGTGAATTGTCTTTCTAGTCTACATGATGCTAGCTAGTCATAGCAGTTGAAATAGTTGTGCACTCCACTGAGAGTACTAAAGCTGCTGAGAGACATTTGTCTATGAAAGCATGCCTGAGTAAAGTTAGAGAATTACCTTGACCTGGTAACCATGTAACAGTCAGGAAACAGGGACAATTATGATTTCAAAAATGATTAACTGAACAGTATATCTTCTTTGCACATGCCCATAAAATACAAGGTAGGATTCCAGATTACTCTATTCTGCTACATTTCTTGTAGTTCAATGTTTATTTAATCTGGATCCGGATTCCTGATTTTAAGAACATAAAAGCATGAGTTCTTTCAAAAAAATAGAGTCAAATTTCAGTGTAAATTTTAATTGTTGAATCTAAGAATCTGAAATGTTTGTGAGAATATGCAAGGCTTAATATTTATCAAGAGTTAACTTGAAATAGCTTAGAATTACTTTTAAAATAGAAACCTGAAGACCGTGAGGATTCTCACTGAGGGTTTAGCGTTGTAATTTCTCATGCTCTGCAGTTGCACAGGGCTACAAATGCTGCAAGCTAGGGAATCAATATGCTGGTGATAGTAGTTTAGATAAATAGATGTTTTTCCAATGGCAAAATATCAGTAAAGTGTCCTAATATGTATTAGTCTCCAGCTGGGAAAATATGCAATGGTTTGAAAGGGAAAGAGTGTTTACTTAGTGCCATCTCTGTGGGAGTAATTACACACAAGCTATAAAAGAAATCATAATTAAAAATACACCTGAAGTATCCTATTGAGCCATTTCCATGGAACAGGTCATTTTATGCTGTATTCCAAATGACTACTGTACATATAGAATCATTCTTCCATCATATTCCCTGTCACTTTCTGAAAAACATGAGCCCCATATGAACGAACAAATGCAAATACATGCTGTATTCATCTTTGAACTATTGTATCATTTATGAAATATTTATAACATTGTTTTCTTTCTTTTTTGAATAATAATAATAATAATAAGAAGAAGAAGAAGAAGAAGAAGCAGAAGAAGAAGAAGAAGAAATGCTGTTCCAAAGTCTGGAAGAATGTGTACTAATTTCTGATTAGAAATACCTCACACCCTTGCTTCAAAAGTACTTGAAGTGTTACAACTAGGAAGCAAGAAAGCTGCTATGTAAAGTCAGTAAGCTTTGTAAACACCAAAATGTTTCTGCTGTGATATCTGGATGGCTGTACTACCAGTACTTACTATAAATGTTGGAGCAACCCTGTAGTGGTGTAAGTATTCATCTACTTAATATATGTATGAAATATAAGCACATGAGAAATTTAATCACCAGAATACTAAAGAATTCTATGAAATACAAGACACAAGAACATGTTAGTAATTGGAGTAGTAGTAACTACTACTGACCCTAATTAACTCTTACAGTGTTATTTTCATTCAAGAATTTCACAGCTACATTAATAAAAGGGCTATGTTGCTAAGACTTACTGTGAGCTGCTGTACTGTTTCCAGCTCCAGAAGCAGCTCTTTGCTAGCACTAAGGCTCTGCACAATGTTCCATATACTGCATGATCACGCTGTATGACCTACTACTTTGTTCAAATCTCTCTTCACCTCAGCATACCTAAGTGGAAGAGGCCATTTCATAAAATCACAGAATCATAGAATGGTTTGAGTTGGAAGGGACCCCCATCTAATTCCAATCCCACTGCCATGCTAGCCACTAGTTCAGATCGCACAGGAACCCTTCAAGTCTGTCCTTGAATACCTTCAGGGATGGGGCATCCACAACTTCTCTGGGCAGCCTGTTCCATCCTCTGAGTGAAGAATTTCTTCCTAACATCTAACCTAGAAATCCCCTCTTAAAGTTTAAATCCATTCCCCCTTGACCTGTTACTATCTACCTGAGTAAAAGGACAATCCCTCCAGCCCTCTGATCATTCTCACGGCCCTCCTCTGGATCTGCTCCAATAGCTCTGCATCATCCCTGTACTGCTGTACTGGGGGCCCCTGGCTTGGACCCAGGACTCCAGGTAAGGACTCACAAGGGCAGAGTAAAGAGGGACAATCCTCTTCCTGCTGGCCACCCCTCCTCTGATATAGCCCAGAATACAACAGTATGCTATCCTTCTGGGCTGTGAGAGCACACTGCTGGCTCATGTCCAGCTTTTCATCTATCAGGACACCCAAGTACTTCTCTTCAGGACTGCTTACTAGGAGTTCATCTCCCAGTCTCCGTTCATATCTTGGACTGTCCTGACTCAAGTGCAACTCCTTGCACTTGGTCTTATTGAACCTCATTAATTTCTTGTGGACCCACTTCTGTATCATTTCATATGATACTAATTACTATAAAATTACAATGTTTTTTTGTTTGTTTGTTTGTTTTATGAACACATAAATAAAGACTAAAATCTTATTATTAAACTGACTAAAAATAGTATATTAAAGTAGTCTGTGCTGGTTTTGATTAACTGTTCTGAATCAGAGACAGCTGAAAGACGGTATCAATTCCTATTCAGAATGCAACACTGAGGAATAATTTTAAGGATTATATATCAAAATAAAATAATTTCTTTTTAAAGCACTCAAATTCAACTGCTACTTATACACAGAACTCTAACTAGGATCAGATTTAAATGAACTTGATCAAGCTTTTATTTATTTCACATAGTAGACATGAAAAAGCATTTCCAATTTTAACAGAATAATTAATATATATATATGGAAGCTTGGTTATATCATATGCCCTTCTTATATTAAATGAAGGGTAAGAATCTGTTTACATATGTTTAATCAACACTCACCCAGTTAAGAACAAAAGGATATTTCAGAGACTGAAGTTAAACAAAACAAAACAAAACAAAAAAGTACAAATTATTTTAAATCATTTCTGCATACAAGCAATTTAAGCTCTCCTTAAGTACTCTGTGGACATTAATGATAAAATTTAAACAGATCAATATGAATTATTCAGCCACTTACACTGAAAACTCAGTTTCTATTTCTGGTATGAGAAAAAGCAGTAATATTTTAAACTATTTTCAGAACATGAGAATTTTTAAGATATTTCTTGGGTCTTATTTTCAAAATATGGTGCTTGATCACACACTTCTAATGTGCAACAGATGCATACAGAATCCCTTATTATGGCTTCATGGGGCATTTAACGAATGGAACTCAGTATATTCCGTGACTGAGATCAGCCATGAGTTCTTCTACCCAACAATAAAATCATTTGTATTTGTCAGCACTTGTAGTATTTGTATTCTTTCCCTCTGCTGATGAACTCAGATTTAAAAATTGCACCAAGCAGTTTTAACCTATACATGAGAAGCTATTTAATACTTTTAGTCATGCAAAATAGAAGAACTTTCATCTCACAGGTTTTTTTTTGTAATGAGATTAACAATATTTTCAGATATTAATTTAAAAATAGTTTATGTTTCTATCTTTTGGTATACATAGTCTAAGGTAAAAAACAGACATATATTTAAAATGCAATACATTCCCTCTCATAGAAAATCTTCACCTCTCTAAAAGTTTTCTCTGGATTTCTAACATTTCTAAACTGTTCTTTTTACTACAGACTTTATGATAGAATTCTGAGTATTGATGGCTAGAGTAGCAGTGATAAGATTAGTAACATTACCAATCCCGCATCACCTCAGTTTCATCTGAAATGCACAGTCACACAGAAATGGAATCACAATATATTATGAAATAATAATCACTAAGACAAATAAGGATAGATGAAACAGCTCTAAGAACCATTTCATAAGATTTAAATATATATGGTAAGTTATTATTTTAAGTGTCATTTATTCTGAGTGCTATTTATGTTATGCATCCCCAAGAACTATCACATAATCTTTTAAACTGCAAAAACAAGTACATTTCTAACAGTGAATGACATTAATCATTAAATACATTAGATTAAGAACAACTATTGAGTAGAAGAAATGCAAATTGCTGTCCTGAAAAGATTTATGAGAATCAGAGAAACAGATTTCAAAAAGTCACAAAGCATGATACTGTGTGTACTCCTGAGATAGTATCAAGTTTTAGAGCCAGCACATTTTAAGAAGTAATACAAAAATACCTTCTTTGTAAGTAGGTTAGAAGTGGTCTTCTTTTAAATTAAAAGAGATTCAACATCGAACTTATTTTTTAATATATTTTTTCTATGTATGAGACACAAATATATATATATATATATATATGAGTTACACATATACATATATATATTTAATACTACACTTCAGTTAAAATTCAAAACAGAATTTAAATGGTCCTGCCATAGTTCTTTTATTATGACAAACATTGCAGTACCTCTGTGTCTGGATTGTCATTATGCTATATGACAGAGGAACTGAGAATTATCTCTGTATATTTTTCTTTACATCTAGAATCAGTTGGTAACTTTTGCTATTTTGTTGCTCCACCAGATTATGGTTTGCAAAACCAAATCTTTCATAGGAAATCATAATTTTGAGTCATTTCCTTTAAATTGTCATTACATGTGAATTTAATCAAGGAGAAATATTTTGAGATGGCGCTGATCCAAATCAGAAAGCCTGAGATGCTGAACTGCTGAACATTTTGAAGCAAGACTTTATGGCCTCAACCACTATCATATGCTATTTGCAATTCAGATGCCATATATCCCCTGTAATCAAAATGCATCAGACAGATTGGTTTCCTAGAACTTGTCAGCCTGTAAAATCTAAGGCTGAAGTCTGCTTGACAGACATCTAGAAATTCATATGGGATATGGAGAAAGTCACTTGGCAACTATTAATTCACTATCTATTCTAATAAAAAGATTAGGGGATATTAAATGAAACTAGGGGGTAAAAGGTTCAAAACACCCGAAGGAATTAAATCTTCTCACACAAATAATTAAGCTGTGAGTGAATAAGATCAACCCATGGAAAAATGAATGGCAGTGGATTTGGGAGTAGATTCAGACACCTATGTAGGAGCAGGCTGGGAGCTATCAATGTATACCTGCCCTGTTTTCATACGATTCCCTAGGTATTCATAATTGATCAAACACAATATAGCGCAAGACAGAGCTTTGATCTGAGCAGAGTACTGTAAGTTTTTCATGTGTTTACGCTGTGCCTCAGTTTTTCCTATAGCTAAACTGCAATGATACATCAGGGGAGACACTGTCCTACTGGTATCCTGACAGAAAGCCTGAACATTTTTTTACTGAACCATTCTGTAGATTTATTATAGCCATATTTGCAGAAACACAATAGCACGCAGTTAAACACCAGATATGGCCAAAATTACATATTACCAAGTTCTTTTTTTTTTTTTTTTTCATGATCTCTAAAACATATCACAATGCAATGCAAAGTTTCCAATTTCTATTTCTGGTTTCTTCAGTGTACAAGATATATCGCATAGCCCATAAAATATCTGAGTAAGCTTACTGTGGCTGAACAGTTTTATTTTGTTCATCAGTAAGAGAAACTTTACTTATTGTGTTGTTCATAATCATTTTTCTTTCCTGTAAATAACAATTTATAAATTTTAAAAGAAAGGATGACAGATGAATTTGGACAATTGGACTAAGTCCATTCTTAAATTCATATATCACCTAAGGAAATTAAATTGAAGAGTAACTGAAAGCAGGGAAAAAAAAACAAACAACCTGTATTTTCCATTTCTACATGCACTGCATTTAATTCTATCATATACAGACACAATATAATGACACAGGAGTTACACGGAAATAAAATGTAACAATGGGGAATATGCAGAATGAAAATAAAAAATATATATTTTATGCAATTATTTTGATATTATCAATATAGCATGTTCACATTTAAAGAGGAGTAAAATATTATGAATACTACGTTATTTTTTGCCTTTTATTGTTTTCCTTACCTATTTTGAAAATCATCACTTAGAATAAATAATTTTGATGTTTGATAACAATATCTGTTAGCTCTGAAGAATTAGAAAAATATCTAAATATTTAATCCTTGGCTTTATTTAGTAACATGAATGAATCAAAACAAACGCAGTACCTTGTGTTAATCTGTATTTTTTATTTTGTATTATTATTGAATTTTCTGAGAAATGATATAATGGGGCACTAACTCTTCATAAGTCTTTTAAGTGTGTTTCTGATGTAAAGCTATTGAAGTCCATCATAAAATCCTATTGATAACCCATGTAGTACCTCATTAAGCCATACTCATACTATTCCTTGACTCCCAAGATGAGCAACATAAAGAAGATATACCATTTTATAGTGCCTCTCTGAATGAGACCTTTAGTGTGAAATAAAACAAAGATATATATTTTTTAAACTTGGCAAGTATTTGAAGGCACTGGTATGAATGAAAACACGAATGTACAGCAACTTAAGGGACTGTGGATCAAAACCCTCTTGGGGTTTGCCCTGAAGTTCTATGACTCGCCATCTCTTTTAGTTGATCTTTTCAAATATTGGAACACTTTTTTCAACCATCTAAAAAAATCCCAACTTCAAAAGATCTGTAAAGACAATGTTATGTCTTCAAGTAATGAAAGAAGTTTGAAATGGTTTCATCTAACAAAGCTGGCACACTTTTT
The DNA here is from genome assembly GCA_023055505.1 of Callipepla californica brunnescens. NCBI lineage: Eukaryota > Metazoa > Chordata > Aves > Galliformes > Odontophoridae > Callipepla > Callipepla californica. The sequence continues at coordinate 2,366,543 of JALIRH010000050.1, read as the reverse complement.
TTGTAACAAGATCTATAATATTCTTGTTGAGAACTCTCTCATACTCTTTGCTATGTACAAGATTAATACATAAAATTACTTAAATTTATAGAGACAATGTCACCACTATGTATTAAGATGAAACCCGCTTGATTAAATAGTGTCAAAGCCGAGAAAAAAGGAGAAATAGTCCATTTTACCTATAAACATATGTGTGTTTGAGAGAAGAAAGCTGCTAAAAAGAAGCAGCTTTCTAAAAAGTGGAAAAGAATTAAATTCAAAACACATTAATTTCAAAAGAAACTAGTCACTAAGGTTATTTATTTGCTTTGTTCCCACAGAACTGGGAATATATATAATAAAATTATCTTTTGTAAATGTTTATTCTGTCAAAAACATCATTAGACTACAATTCCAAGACAGCATGCAGAGTAAACTAATACCTACAAAGTCTGTAGGTGTTGATTGGACATCTCAGTTCAAAATGAGAGTAGCACAAACACCGCTAAATCTAAATTGCCACCTTTATACTCTAGAGCTAGAGTTAATGAATTCCAGAGGGACAGAGATGTACAGAAAATGTAAGATCCATCGAAAAATACAGGCTGAAAACCAAAGAAATGGAAACAAATAGGCACCACTTGAGCTAGTATATGTATTTATATATATGTAGTCTCAGTCTGAAACAATGAAGTTTCCCAAGGCATTTGCTTAAACTTCAAACTCAAACTGGCTTTTACAGAACATTACATTAAACATACGTGCAGATTTACAGCCCTGGTGACAAGCTCCATATCCAATACATTATAACACTTCACAAGTTTCTGTGAAGAAACCCCTCATAGCACAGAGCAATCAAAACCATACACTAGTTGATAAATTAGAAGATATATTATTGACAATTAAAACACTTTGATCCTTATTGAAGTACAGTGTTAAGAAGAGAATATTTTTTCTCCAACTTTGACAAGTTCCCATCCTATGTTGCTATTATTTTGTATCTGTCTTAGACAATGCTGGAGACAATGTCACATTTTTTTTTTTCTCTTCCTGACACTTGTCCCTGGTTGGAAATAACATATTTTGTGAGAATCTGCATCATTCTTAGGAGAATTAAGCATACGATATTTTTTCAGTGTCTGAAAGCTCAGGCATGTGTCTCTAAAACATTAACTACAGTCATATGAAATTTACACTTTCATTTGCTATTATGTTAAATATATCGCTAAGCTTCTTATTTCAACAGTTAACTAGTTCAGCAGTGTCAAAAAAATCAGAAAAATAATCTGTTCTAAATTTCTTAAAACCTCAAAAATCTAATCGATTCCTAGGATAGAAAATGGGTTAAATTGGTTATTGTCAGCTCATGGAGCTAACAGAGGAAATCGTGTGCCAGGAATTTTGTTGCTACTGTTCTCTCAAATTCTGGAGGATACAGAAATCACAGACAAGTCCTAGCTTTGTGGGCAAAACAGTAATGCCTTTTCTACTACTGAATGAAATAGCTAAAAGCAAAATTTTGTATTAAGTAGTTTTTAATCACAGTCAGTTTATTTCACGTGAAAGGCAGTGCTTCTCTCCTGCCTTACAGTGAACAATAGGGTTTCTCTAAATTTTAACATGAATCCTTGTTAGTCTTAACCTTTATGTTTCGGTGTGCCCACCTAGTATGACTTAAAGAAATACATTTATTTCTATGACTATTACATTCAAAATAGAAGATACAACCACCATTTTTAATACCAATTTCTGCATCAGAGAAAATCTGTGTATCTTTTCTTGTTGTTGAATATTTGAGCAATACCAGTATACAATAATATCTGTAGCTAGTCAGGTTTTCAGTTTTATTCTCTAGATAAGGCAGCATCATTGATGTATAATGATGTCTTTTACAATTAAAACACCACAGTATCAGCAATACTGTGATGAATACTTAAGAACTGAAGACTTTCACTTTGCTATCAATTTTTAGTTGTGATTGGAAGAAGTGTTCATGCTGAAATAAATTTGAGGTTCAGGCACTGTTTTTTCAAACATTTCACCCCCATTTTGAGGTCCGCATTAGTGTGTCAGCTGTCATAGCAATATTCAAACATTTCCTGGTATCAGAGCTGTCAATTTTTACACTGTTTTTAATACATACTTCTCAACTGAGAAGGATCCTCCATCCTTCTGAACTGAGTATCAGCTTGGCCAGTTTGTCTGGCAGCACATATTATTTGATGTGCATAGAAATATGTACAGAGGAATTCTTCTCTGGTTCGTCTCTCGAGCTTCTGTCAATCCTTAAGCACATAAATTCCTCAGACAGGAATTAGACTAATCCCTTTTTGAGCCCATTTATGGTTTTGGCCTCCTTAACATCATCTGACAATTTGTACTACAATGTAATTATGTCATAGTATCTTAACCACAACTGCTATTCTTTTGGCTTAAAATTTCATTAGTTGAATTAATGGTCCATCTCCTTTGAAAAAGAGAAACAAATTATTTCAGAACATCTGGATTTCTTTAATAAAAATGGTATGCTCGTGTCATGCCTGACATCATTTACCCGATGTCTGTTCCCAACACACATTCTTATATTGCATACTAGCCTCATACATCATTTCGGTCTCTTCCTCTTCTAAGCTCCTCCTTGCATGATTAAGGGCATGGATGACCCACAGCACACAAATTAAATAATAATAATTCAACAGAATTAGAAATCATTAGACATTATCTCTATAGCTCTACTAGAAATAGGAAAGAACAGAGATGAGGAAATGACTCAGTTAACATCTATACTGAAGATAAAAAACACAGCCAATGCTCTGAGGCATTACTCTGAATAAGACTGCTTGATCCCTAAAAGTAGTAAAAAGCAGTAACACTATCCCTGTACAAGGTTTTTTCACACTGCTACATTGACTATGAAGGCAGAGGTGCTTAATAAACCTATTTCTACTTATTCAGTAATTTCTGCTACTCCGTTATTTAATACACAATGATACAATGACTGAGCAGGCTCCCAGAAGAGTCATAGAAGCAACAACATTATACAGTGTACACGATGTATGCAATGGTGTTTTCTTGTTGTGTGGAACACTACATACTGAAAAGGAATACTGTACATGGCAAGACTCACTGACCACAACAAATAGCTAAAAAATCATTCCATGGACTTCAAAAAAAGAGCTTGAAATGAAAGTCTAGAATTTAATTTTATGATATAAAAGAGTCTTGCATGAATGAAAAGCAGAACCGAGGAACCTTCTGAAAGTTTCGTAGGGAAATATAAAGGCAAAAATTACCTTCATATTTAAATTTTCATTATTTTGAAAAAAAAAAAAACAGTATTACGAGAGGGCTCCATATGTTAATGCAATAGCGTAAGTTTTCCAAGAGACTTAAAATATTACTAATCTCATAATTCAAAAATTTATAATTCATAAATCATTCTCTAAAATAATCATTAAAATTGGGAATGACTTGAAAATTTTAAAATCATTTTTTGTAATAAACTCCTTCAATAATTTAAATAGATCTGTTTGCAAGCACAACTAGACACTTTCTGGTGGAACATACTAAAAGTTTGCCATAGCAATGCCTGTCTAAACAATTTAATAAATGAAAGAATAATGCTGATTTCAGTATTAAAATATAAAGTCCTAAGGCAAGAGACTGTGTAGTAAGGTGAAAGTCAAGACTGGTTTCACTACTTTCATATTATGGTGAAACTGAATCCCACTGTGAATTTCACCATGGATTTCAACAAAAAGCAGAAATTTCTCTTAATTTTGCTAAAAAGAAATGTGTATATTTAGAGTCAACACTGTAATTCATTTCAGGGTAATGGTACAAAACTTCCATTTCCACTCACAGTTCCTGTCTAGCCACGCTTATTAAACAACAAACCCAACAAAAAGAGCACCTAATTTTCTCTAAGTTACTGACAGCAACAGAGCAAGCTCAATTCTGAGACTGAACAATTCCAAGTGAGACATTCCCACCCACTAATAAGCGCATCATAACCTAAAAAAAAGCTGCCATGTCTTTCATAAAAAGACTCTGTAAGAGTCACTTAATCTGAGATGATACAGTGTTTGGCAGTATTTATATTTACAGAATTACATCAGTTATTAATATTTAATTGACAATAGTTACTATCAAAACATTGATGTCCCTCATTTCTGGTCAGAACTTTAAACTGATTTCTGCTGCACTTGAGGCTAACCACGTTGTTCTTGCTGACAGAGACGATGTTAACAGTACTAAATATATTTGTATTTATTGACTCAAACTAGATATTCTCAGTACCATGCTTCTAGGTGATTATGAGTAACTAGATAAAACTATTCAAGAATTTATTTTTTTTTCAGCAGATTGCTGTATTTCTTTTGTGTCCTTCCTGTATATACTACAAGAAAAAACTAAGTCACTAACTGAATAAAAGAATAATCTTTCTGAATCCCGTCACATTTCAGGTTTTACAGCTAAATTTCTTTGACTTGTTTAAATGTAATATAATGTAAGCCAAGGACAGGACAAACAAATCGGTTTTATTTCCGTAACATGGGATGACAAATTGTCATAATATAGCAAGAGATATCAGTCTACTGATTAGTAATACATGTCTTGAATGAGTTACCCAGGAGAGAACAAAGGTGACATATCCATCTAGCCAATCAAAATGTCCCCAGAATGCCTATTGGTAAGACTTGTTTAACTTCATACTGTTTTAGTTTAAATTTGTAATTTAAAACGTGTTTTGAAAAAAAATCAAAGCTATTTAAAAATGCTGATGGAAAGACAGGAAACAGTACACTCAATAAATATGCATTATTGACAGAACTGGGGAAGTAATTCCTCACTAGACAGAAACATAGAATTCTCACAGAAGCTCTCTTCAGTTTATAAATCACAGAAAGGCTTAATGTCCTGAAAGACAGATAGTGATCATGAGTAGTTTATATACTATAGAACAAAAATAAAAATTAGTGGCAAAGCTGTAAAACATGATTACTTTCTAATATTTTAAGATATTTGTAATGAGGGCCATATTCTCTAAGTTTCAGTCAGTGCTTTGAACAGTTCTTGAATCAGGGAACTGCAAAGTAAATTAGTCTAACTCAATATATTAAAGCAAAAAAAAAAAAAAAAAAAGGAGAAAAAGCATAAAATGCCTTTCACACTACTCTAAAGATATTTATTTTAAAACACTATTTGCTATTTGTGGTCTTGCACTCTTTTTGAGATTTAAAGGTTTTTAAACTTTTCCTTTTAGTCTATTTCAAGGAGTACCTCTGACATTACAGAGAAGGAAAATCTCCAGCCACTGAACAGTCTCTTTTCAATTTGTAGTAAAAATACCTCTTAACTGTCAAAATAGTTTAAGAGATTAGTTCCTGATGTGTACTATTGCCACTAAATTATCCTAGGTTAGGTTATCATTTTCAGAAATCTACTGTTAAAAAAGCTAATAAACAACTTTAAAGCTAGTAAAAAATATATATATATATTAAACAAACCAACAAACAACAAATCCCCAAACTTCCATTTGAGGCTATAACCTTAAAGGTACATATTTATTTTGTGTGGGGCTACCTGCCATTTTTATGTTTTCCAAGAATTTTAATTGAAATGATTTAGTCCTCTCTTCTAACCACAGAACCTTAACATTTATAGAAATTCAAAACAACATTTAAAATCAGTGTTTTCAATACATAACATCTGACTTACATATTATTAAAGAATATTTATCTAAAATCAATACAGCTCCAAAGAACTTTCTCACTTTGACAGTCAAAGTCTTGCAGTTTCCGCATCACTAAAGAAAATTCTGGTTTCTGCTCTAAGATACATGGAAACATGTAAAAATCTTAAAAAAAGATGAAATATTAATACTGAGAGATGTAGAATAATTTCCAAAAATGCACCCAGCTGTGCCGTTCCAGTTCAACTGGTATACAAAATTTTCAAGGGCACATATCTGAGCTTCCTCTCAAAATCTGTGTCTACTTGATAGCAATCAAAACCTAGTTTCACACTGTGATTTAACACTTGTTAGCAAGAGATTCTGTTCCTTCTCTAAACTGTTTTAGCTGTTAAGTTTCTGAAATATTTCTAACTCCAAAAATCCTGAGATTATTAAAATCTTTCAGCCTCTACCTCTTCTTGGAATGGCAGCATATACTTTACATCTGAAGGTGTAAAAATAGCAAAATCCAAGCCCTTTGTGTATTGAAAAATGAAAGAGTAACTCCCCTCAGCTATCTTCACTTCCAGATCTATGGCTGAAATCTCTGTCCATCCTACAACATATACAAATAGTCTTCACTATATCACAGTCAGGCACTGGAACAAGCTGCCCAGGGAAGTGGTGGAGTCACTGTCCCTGGAGGTGTTCAAGAAACATTTAGATGTTGTATTGAGGGACATGGTTTAGTGGGGAAATGGTGACAAATGGACAGTTGGACTGAATGAATGATCTTGGAGATCTTTTTCAGCCTTGGTGATTCTATGGTTCCATGGTATCCAGCACTGCATCCTTCAGGAGCCATTAGAAAAACAGCTGTCCTTAACAAATGTTTCAAATACTTGTCTCCCTTTAAAAGCCATTACTTGTTTGTCCTAAAAGCCTTCATGTTATGACTTGAGATATTATAATCAGCTGAAAACGACCCTCGAAACAAAGACTAAATAGCCAGTAGCTGTTAAATCCAAAAATACGCCTCCTCATTTTACAATTTGTTCCTTCTTAATAGGAAAAAGTAGGAAAAAAAACAAACAACTCTGAAAGATCACTGAGGAGGCAATAAAAGTTCAGCAGGAGTTTCCACTCAATAGGTTAGGACCCTTCTCCCTAGAAGAATAGTAACCGAGATGGAGTATAACAGAGACCTAGGAAATCAATATTCGTATTCACTGTTTTTCTTTTTCAGATAAAACTATCAAGATATATATATATATATAAGAAAAGAAATAATGATGTACTTGTGTAAACAGGTCACAGCTAAACTGAGAAAAATCACTGTAGCTGTGTGTTATGGAAATCAAAACTTTACAGAGGTTTGAAAACCTATCAGAAATTCATGGAATAAAGCCTTCAAAATATAGCCTTCAGCCTGGGAAATCCCTGAGCTGTGGATTGCCACATGCCAGAAGGTTTCATTTTATGCCTGATCTCCTCTTATTTTTCCGAGACACTTTTGACTGGCCACTATTAGAAACAGGACTTCAGACTAGAGTGTGCTTTGACTGAACTGCACAGAGCCATTCTTCTGTTTGTAATTAAAAAAATTAAGATTCTGAGCAGATTTTCACTGTTCCTTTGCATACACTGTACAAAAGATACACTTATATTCAATAAGACTAAGGTAAAAATGAAAAAAAAAAAAAAAAAAAACATCCTCATTTCACACCAGCCACAGCTTCAATAGACACAGCATTTCACTGTGTACCCTATTGTTTCATTTCTTGCATTGTCAACAGATACTGAATGTAGTATAAAATAAAGATGCTAATCATTCATATTTTAGTGGTAGGAGTAATTTCTTTGTAGTAATATTCTTCCAGCAGTAACTTTTTCTGTTATGGCAGACAAGGGAGAAATTTGTGGAAAAAACTGTTAATAAATGAAGGAATAAAACACAACCCAACCAACTTCCTTTATGTACCTTTAATACACAAGTACTGCACCTACACTGATTCATAGGAAAAAAAATACTCTGAATAGAAACAAATACTATGGTGTGGAGAATACTGCCTCGTGACACATACCATTTAAACCAGGTATATTCAACCTGTGTGGCTCTGTCAGCTAGTAATGCAGCCCCAACAGATTATAAATTTTAACACTGTTCTGTGATTTTTAGCAACATTTTTTCCTGAGTTGACGGGGCATAGCTTGAGTGCTGACTGCAGAGTCACTCTGGAGGGAGGGCACAGTGAAATGCTAAGCCTACCTCTTGTCTAAACTACACACACAGTCAACTTGAAACCTGCATGTATGACAAATTATATGTCCATGTGACACTTGGTGAGTAAAACATACTGAATACTGATAAAAAAAAAAAAAAAAAAAAAAAAAAAAAATTACTTATGGTGAGTTTATTAAGCAATGTATAGAAAACATGGCAGATATAATTTTTCCTGATAAAAAAAAATGAATTTTTCTAAAATCAGTTTTTGTCACAGGAATATAGCCAGGTGAACTGAAGGAAAATGAAAACCTATCAAAAGAAATTTAGAGTGCAAAGCTGCTAATTTCAAATGCTATGCTTTGACAACTGATGAAAGTACTGATACTACAGATACAGATCAACTTGCCATTTTTATTACAGGTATTAATAATGACTATAATGACACTGAAGAAATGGCTCCTTTGGTGCCATTAAAAAGTGCAACAAAATCTCTTAATTTGAATGATGCAGTAAAAAAATCAAAGCAACTTTCTTTAGATGTTTGTCAGCATATCTGGTATAGCTACCAGTGGTGCCCTGGTGATGGTTTGTAAAAAGAGGGTAGAGGTAACAGAAGTTATGCAATGGCCACCAGCAGCACAAGTCTGACGAAATATAACTGCATCAGACATCAAGAAAATTTACATGTGAAAACTTTAGAAATGGATACTGTTGTGCAAATCTTCATCAAAGCTGTGAAATTCATGAAGTCCAAGGAATTGAATCATCATCAGTTCTAGGAGTTCATTAAAAGTATGGATGCTGATTATGGGGACATCATTTACTTTTCTGAAAGAAGGTGGGTAAGTTGGGAAAAATGCTAAAAAGACTTTATGATTTGCAAAATTAAATCAAGTCCTTTATGGAATTAAAATGAAAATTTGTAGCAGAACATGAATATTAAAAATGGCTCACAGATTTAGCATTTCTGGTGGACATGACCTCACATTTAAATGACTTGAATATGCACTGTCAAGGTGAAAATCACCTTATCTACGTTTCACACAATAACAGCATTCAAAATGAAATTTAAATTATGGCAAACTCAACTTGTGGCAAATAATTTCATGCATTTTGATACATTGTCTCAACTCAGTCCTGTGAACAGAAATAAATACACAGCCATGCTTTCTGTTTTGATAAAAAAAAAAAAAATCTGAGAACAGGTTTCAAAAAAAAAAAAAAAAAGACTTTTTTTTTGTATATTTATGACTTTATTGTTATTCAACAGAAATAAATTCCTGTAAATTTTGAAATTGTATGTATGGAGTAGCTATCAAGCATTCAACTCAAAGAAAAAATTATCATGTCTCTTTACTAGACTTTTATAAGCTGTCTCTTACCAGCAAAAAATATCCTTTGCTTCTGCTTCACAATCACGCCTTATTCACATCATTCCTTTTTGTCAGTATATATATTTGTGGACAAATGTTTTCAAGTAAGAAGTAGAGGAAGAGCAATATTTCATGAAAAATCTCCAACACAGAAATTGAGAGCTCACTAAGAATTGCAGCCACTGCCACTGAACAAAATGTTGATGAATTAGTTTCACAAAAACAAGGACAAATATCCCAATAGTTCTATGTTTTTCTCATTGTATTATTTATGTTTTATTAAAAATTGTAAAAAAAAAAAAATGGCTTCTGTTATTTATATAAATTAACTATACTATGTATTTTATATTTTCACAAGACAAAACTTTTCTCAGTGCAGCCCAGGGAAGCCAGAATGTTGGACAACCATGTTTTAAACAAAGTAGTAATTCCAGCGTCACCTTTTTACTTTCAGTGTAACCTACACAATAGTGAATTTAAACAGGAGTGTTACTTCCCCCTCATCTTGCCATTCCCCTTTCTCTCTAGTACTGAAGACATACATTTTTGAAATGACAGGGCTATTTCTCTACAGCTTTACTTGCATGTAGGGAGTGATTTCAACTGGGCAAAATTGCTTCAGTTGAAAAAAAAAAAAAAAAAGTGGTATTATAAAAAAATATATTATATTTTAAATATAGTATATAAATTTAAAATGTATGCAACATAATAATAATAATAATAATAATAATAATAATAATAATAATAATAATAAATCCCAGTATGAAAGGAAGAATGACTTCATTCCATTTTATTTGGTGTGTTTCATCTAGTTTGCTCAATTTTTTAAATGCAGTATAAAGTCAAATTAAATGCCATAGTAAAATTAAACATAATATCTGTATTGACCTATCAGATGAGTTTGCTGTTAGCTCATTTTTGCATGAATAATGAAAGTGTCTAAAACCACACTTTACAAATCTTGGTTCCTTTACTCAGTTAATAAGCAGAAGTCTACTACTACTATTTGTCAGTGAATAGGAAGAAGAAACAATAAAGACGATCATTATTGATTTTATATGCCACTTTTAAATGATTTAAAAATTTGAATCTATGCTAGCTCATCTGCTAGGGAAAGAAGCATCTTTATTTCTTAGGACAACTACCAGCTCATCTTCCATTAGGAAGTATTTTCCAAGTAAACCAATGACATATTTCTAAATTAGCTCTAAGTCTTAGCAACACCAGAGTAGGTTGCTTTTATCTACATAGTTGGGTACAAGAAATCCTAGTAGAAAATAATTTTGTTCTTCTAAAGGAGGACACAAAGAAGGCTGGAAGCTCAGAGAACAGACAGAAAGAAGAAGTCATAAACTGCCCAGCTGCTTTATTTGCTACTAGTAATTTTCTCAGACTGACGACTTTCACTTCACTTTAAGGGAACGGTGCTGTTGTCCTACTTAATCCTACTGATCTCATATTGTGAAATATGGGAAAACAATCGACTGCATTCACCAATACCACATTTCAGGGACAACCCCATCTTCCACTTTCCCACTGGCAGGAAATTGTGCAGAATAATGCTCCATTCTTTCACTGTAGGAGTGGAGAAGCATGCCCCACATATTTGTGATTCCTTGCCAAATACAATTGCACCAGCAGAATTTCCTGATACAGTTTCAGTTATATCAGGTATATAGCTTGCTTTGTGAACTCTATCAAGCCATTTCAATTGCCTGCTTGCTGTTTTTTTTTTATTCTAACAATCACCAACAATGCTATGTGCTGCTCAGTTGAGTTTAGTTACATTAGCAAATTAACACTAAATAAGAATTATATAAATCTTTCTCAAAATATCAGCAACAAAGTTTACATGAGGTTGTCTACAGCAAGTTATACTCATGTGAAATATAAACTGCTCAAATAAGGTAGTACAAAGAAGTCTTCCAAGAGCATCAAATAATCCTTTTATTAAGCTTCAAGATAGTAGTTAAATGTAGTGTCTTCTTTATTCATTGGCTTGCAAAGGGGTTAATTAAACCAGCCAATGAAATAGCGCAGAACAGTCCAGCTTGATTTTGCAATTTTAAAATTTCTTCCCTCTCACTCTCAAACTTTTTAATTTTGGAAGCCTTGGCAATACAAGATCTTCAACTCACAATGTGGGAGCAAAACAGAAGTTTTAGGTTTTCAAACTGTTAAAAATACATGTTATGTAGAGTAGAAAGTTTCAAACATTACTGCTAATCATATGATATCGCCACAAAGCTTCTCAAAAATGTTACCATCATAAGGCCAAGAAAGTGTTCACATGTGGCAAGAATGAGAGTTGTGCCACAGAAAGATGAGATTAGACATTTTTAAATGTACTGTTTGGAATAGAAAAATATAGAAAAGTAATGGGAATAAAAAGAAAATGAAAGTAGGTAAGAGCAACAGAATTAGTCTTACGATATTAGTAGTGTTTAAAAATGCAGGGGCATTTATAAAATTCACTGCAAACACTCAAGGACACTGCAGTGAAAGTGCAGTTAAATTAATGTCCTAAAAGCGTACCTCAGAGAAATGCTTATTCAGATACATCTGTGGAACAGAAGACTTCTTCTAACATTATGAGACATTAACAGTGTTTTTCCTAGTTCTGATACAAAATTCTACATTTTACTGCAGAACTGATTAAAAAAAAAATCAAATGGATTGCCTCAAAGAAGTACAACTGTAACAAATGGTATACTTTGCACATCTGCATACTGAATTAATTTTAATTGATTTTTATTTTTTCTTGTGAAATGAAATGCATTTTAAAAGTGAACACTACGTGGAGTACAAGCAAAAGTCAAGATGATCTTAATGCACAGGAAGGGTTAATTGATTCATTTTACTTGAAGGAAAAGATCCATAAGATGGATCTTAAGTTTAAACTGTCAAGAAAAACCAAACATCTTGTTAAAGAATTTTAAGTGTTGAAAATTTGATTCTCATTGAATTAGAAGAGTGAAGGAGGATGCACTGTTTCTAAAACTTGTTTCCCCATAGGAACTAAATAATTGCAGTTTGTGAGTAAAACCAACCAGCCCTTTTTAGGGCAATTCCTGCCAAATATTTTGAAGGTAGCTTGACAATGAGATTGACTGGATATTTTCTCTACCTAGTTCTTAGATTTATGATAAAAAAAAAAAAAATAGCATCAGCTAATTCTTTCCAATATCTGCAGATATCATCAATCAGTCTGCAATCTGAACTGACACAATCAAAATATAAACTGCTCTGATGCATTAATACAAAACGTTCTATTGCTTGTACAAGGTGAACCAAGCTAGATGACATAATTTAATGTTGACAGAGCACATAAACTTTAATGGTCCCAACACACATACCATATTTAGGGATTAAGATTTATGGAACCTAAGTAAAGCAGGATTTAAATATGGTTTTGTTATGATAAAAACAATGTAAAATAATCTTACATTATGTTGTAAATCAGTCCTCTAATATATCTGAAAAAGCAATACATAAGAAGCAAGAAAACAAAAGTGACATTAAGAGACATTCACTATTCTGAACAGGAATCATTAATTTGCAGGAGGATTGAAATAACTTTTTCACATGACATTTAAATTCAATGCAATGAATTTAACACCTCCAAACACTTAAAATTTACATTGCCCTAGTCAAACACTTCCATGTACTTTACACTTTTCTCTCTGATAAGCCTAAACAAAATATTATAAAAAGTCCCCAAACTCTATCAGAGTGCTAACTTATGCTGATAAATTCAATCATATCAGTAGCTGTGATGGTGTTCATGCTGAGGATTATTTTCAAACAGTTTGTTTCCTCATCAGTCCATTACAACTAATTAAGGAATTATTCATGTTTAAAAGAGATATTCCTATCCAGGTGCTTCAACGTGATGCTTCCAAATTATTGCCACTGAAACTACAACAGATACAAAGAGCAGCACAGCACTATTTGATACAGCAAAGTCTCAGCTACAAAACAGTGTTTTTCAACACAACCACCATTAGTTCTGCATTATCACCAGCAAGGAAAAAGAGCCTGCATTATGCACTTGTACAAATCTGCATCTGTAGAAGTGACCCAGTGTCACTGTTGCGACTGCTGAAACGCACCACCCACCGCCTCACTCTGCTCACATCCACTGTTTGGTCTTTGCAAAATTTAGCAAATGTCAATGAATGTCAATGTGTGCAACTGTTTCTGCATGGAGGAATTCGGGGACACGTTTGCTTCATATGCACTTCTATGTCAGACACCACCTGTCAGACTGAAACTCTGCTGCCATCTGTTACACAGCAACACCACGCAACAGAATAATGGTGGGAAGGTTCAACCTGTACCGTCATACCACTAACATTCACTTCCGATGTTGTGGGCCAACATCATAAAATAGGAGGCATTACTTTCAGAGCAGTCCTCATGATTGTGTGTGTGTGTGTGTATATATATAGTAAGACAACACTGATGTAGAATGATCTTAAACTCTGAAGTCTGGAAGTTTAATATTACTAGTGTTACTGGGTGGGCTCATTACTTACTAACACCATTAATTAGATTTCTGTCTGCAAAGAGAAAGCATAATGAACCAAAATAAAAGTCTTACTAAAAACATACAGTTTGACAAGGCACAAAACACAACTGTATAAGACTTCACCTTCAAATCTAAATTACAAAAAAATAAAAAGGGAACAATTTGGAATATTTATGGCACATTTAATGGTAGAGAAATCTATGGTTAAGACAGTTTTGTGACAATATTCAAGCTTACTATGAATGATTATCATTGTTACAATGATGTAAGTTTGCAGAAAAAGCAGAATATACATTGACTTCTATTAAGGATGAAAGCACAGGCATAGTCAGTTCCCTTAAAAATTAAAAATGTAAACTTTTAAAGCTCCTCGTTAGGTGTAAGAAGGTAGACAGAAATAAGCAACATATTTACTCTAAGCAAAATGCAATGGATTATGTTTCAAATCTTCTCAGCTTTGACTTACTTCTGTCATCACTACCGTGGCTAAGAACTAATACCGATTACACAGATATTTAATGTGATTTGAATTTTGAAACTTTAGAGCAAGACATTTAGTAAGGGTCACAAAAAATTAGCAACATATTAGTCTACATATTTACCTTTCCACAGGAAAATGGAAAGTTATTATAAAGCCCTACGGTATTCAAATAAATAAATAAATAAATAAAATGAATATGATTATTATTGTTATATTATTATGTTTTTTTTATAAATTTAAAACCTAAGTACTACTCAAACACAAATGGCTAGAAGCTCATACCTCCAAGCTGGTGCACTCAGGTAGTACATACACCTGAACTAAAAGAAATAAATAAATCTTGTAAGATAACTTCATTTCCCTATCATGCTTTGTAACTCCATTCATGATGAAATACTCCTCTCATATCAATACCTCCAGATGTAAATTGTCTCAGGGAGAGGTATGGACAACGGAAAGTGACAACAGCAGGTAGTCATAGAAGCACTCCCATCAACTCCATTTAGCAGTACACTCCACTGCTGTGTAGTTGTCACACCTTCTAACTCAACTGTTAGAATAAGAAAGATCCCAAGAAATGTCCCTTACTCAAACTATTGAAGATCTGCCAAAAGAATGCAAATGGATGTACTGCATAAGCAGCCATAAGGTTTGGGACTGCATGAATACAACCTATATTTGAATTTTTAGGTAATCCTACTTTCTTGAAACACATTACGTATTAATAAGGTATCTGTATTAAGTGTAAACATATTACAAAAATTAGAAGCCATTGTTTACAATTATTTTTCAAACATATTTTTCACTATATAACTGCCCTTCTTAGAAAGTGGGTGAACCTTCATGTGATTAAACCATTTGAAGATCTAAAATAAATTTTAAAGTTTGGCACCGATCCTGCAGACCTGCTCACCCTCACATTAGTAAGCAATCAAGTGAGCACTCAGGGAGACTAATTTTAAAAAAGTTACCAAGTGCACATTCATCCTGCTTGTGCTTTTTGGCACAGTAATCTATATATATCAAGCTGTTCCAAACAAGTAGTAATTTGTGTAATATTTACCTTTGTCAATATAGTCTCTGGAATTACGACTACAGAGATATTTAATCCCCTCCATTCCTCATTCTACATAGCTGTGGGGTCCATTTAAATTGGTTCTTGCTGCACCTGGATTTTGTAAAAGTTATCTCATTGCATCAGTAAGGTAAGATTAATGTCATAGAAAACTGGAGCCATAGTGAAACGTCTTTAACTTCATCTTCCCTGGTTATATAATCAAACTTCAGCCACTCTATATAACGCTTCTGCCAAACACTCATATCAGTAGAAACATCACCTCAGTGTTTCTCAGGACTAGTGTCAATACCAGGAGGTTTTTTTTTTTTGTAAGGCTCCTATACCCCACTCCTTTTCTCTGTTTTAGAGTTATCTTACTTGAAGCAAGGAGAGATTCTGTTCTAATATCCAAGAGTTCAGCAGTTCTACAATATCTTCTTCTACAGGTTATGTGGATTACATTTTATTATCTGTATTCAATACCAAACCATAACTAAATATGCACAGAAAGCATAGACACACAAACAACCTAAATTCATCTACGACTTGATGTCAACAAAAAAAGAAGAAAAAAGAAAGGAAAAAGAAAGAAAGGACAAGCAAGCTTTTAGGAGACCGGA
Source organism: Callipepla californica brunnescens (assembly GCA_023055505.1). Taxonomy (NCBI): domain Eukaryota; kingdom Metazoa; phylum Chordata; class Aves; order Galliformes; family Odontophoridae; genus Callipepla; species Callipepla californica. The sequence goes on along the minus strand of JALIRH010000050.1, from coordinate 2,350,598 downwards.
ACTACAGTAATTGGTGCACCCTCAAGATAGTTTTAATCTTGTGTGGTAGAAGCTCTGCACGCACTCAGTTTTTTACTCTGCTTATTAATTGTCCTACCGACACTAAAGCTGAAACCTCACATCTGCAATTACTCTCTAATTTATAAAAGTAACAGAAAACACTGTTAATGGCAGATATATATTTATAAAAGATAAACAATATTTCACTCATTGTAATAAAAAAAATCTTACTGCACTCTGAGAAAAACCCAACTACTATCATGCATGCTCTAACAAATCATAGAATATTCAATAATGGCTCAATAGTGCAGAATCCAAAAACATCCACATGATACAGATCAGTGTAATGTAAGTATTACATGCAAAACCTGGACCAAAATACATCCCCTGTGTTAAAAAAGAGCAAAACTTACATGGATGTATGTATGATAGAGACTGGCCTTTTAAGAGAGCTCTGACATGTGGAATCAATAGACTCTGCGACAATGAGGGAAAACTCTCCTCTAACTCGGAATGTTAGCAAAAAGTGCCAGGTAATCAATTAGGCGTTTATTGGTCAGCAGTGTTAACAATGCAACAATATGATATTGGAAGTCAATGTCCCAGTTCAGCCAAGTACTCTGGAAACAATGAATCTATGCGTACAGCTCTCAACAAGTTTTAAAGCTGGAGAACAGCACAGTAATTCAGGGCACAGAGAAACCCAAATCACAATATCAGGTTGGATATTAAGAAAAATTACTCCTCTGAAAAAGTGATCAGGTGCTAGAACAGGCTGCCCAGGGAGGTGGTGGAATCACTGCCCCAGGAGGTGATCAAATAACATTTAGACACTGTACTGTGAAACATGGTTTAGTGGAAAATACTGGTGATAGGCAGACGTTTGGACTGGATGATCTTGAAGGTCTTTTCCAGCCTTGGTAATTTTATGATTCTATGACTAGTTCCACAGCTGTAGGGACTGCCTCAATTGTTTGGATCCTGAATTCTGTCAATCAATGGAACTTAAATTTCAGAATTTTATTCATTATAAAAATAGATGTATCATAAAAAAAAAAAAAGGTTGTAGGCCATTATATTGCCTTCAGCAGTGACCAGTGCCATACTTACAGACAAGCAAACAGGACATACATAAAACTAAACTCCCAGAGAAGAGGTGACCTGAGCATCAGGAATTCCCTGTGAGCCACAAACAGTATTGTTTTATTTAATATGCAAAGGTATGGCAGATTTTGTATCCTGCTGATGAGAAACCCAATTTTTTGTTTTTGTGTGTGCCAATACCTTTGTTCTTGGTAGCTGTTCACATTGCTCTGGATGATCACTTACAAAACACAAAACTCTATTTTGAAAAAAACTTGCATGTAATTCCAATCTTCCAAAATTGGTATGAAAAAAATAAGGCAAAGACACAATGAATATTACCCCAAAAGAATACTAGAAATTACACTTAATATTATTAAAAAGCACTGAAAACTAACTAGAATGAACACTGAAAGGATCATCCTCAGCTCATTTTATGATCATTTTCAGTGCATTCACACAGGAAAAAAAAAAAAAATTGAAAATGCCCAACCATGCAGGTGAACAAAACTATCCTGCTATTCTTAATTGCTACTTCATCTCACCACTTTTCAGCAAGGTAAGAAGGTATTTTTCGAGTAACAGCATGTGGTTCCATGACAGACTCCACAGGCAGTTATGCTGTGAGTTTTGGAGATTCCTTTATATTGGGATACCGCTGTTGCTGCTGAGTTGTATTGTCGTAACTGCTCAAACAGCATTTTCTTCTCTTTTAGATACTGAATTCTTAAAGGTGTTCTCTTCTTAATATATTTATACATATATATATAAAGAAAAATAAAAAAAATGCTGTATATTATACTCATGTTTATATTTTATAGGGCATTTTACATTATATTACTAAGTAGGAGTTAATATGATAGAAATGAAGATTAATGTACTTCCTAATTATATTTTTAATGTTGTAAAATGATGAAGAAAACTGGATTACCCTGATTTTCTTACTTTTCCTTTCCTTTTTTTGTTTTGTAAATTTCTTAAAAATACAATTTAGACCTACAAACTGACTTCATAAATATACAATTTTATATATTTTTAAGAAAACAGAAGTACAAGAGATCAGTAGTCACTTTTGATGCCTAATTTAGCATAGTGTGCAATGTACAGGTTACATACAGGTCATTTTGCTGAATACTATATCAGAGTGATAGCAAAGATGTATGTACCTGCAGAACAAATCTCTGATAGAGTTCTAAAATTACATTTTACAAATTGATTCATTTACAAATGAATCAATTAATTGCCATATAGACTAAAACAGAATTAGCTTAATTTTCATTTAGCAACACATGCAATCCTGCAAACTTACACACAAGAGACCAGATTTCTGCAAAACTGGCCCTTCAATTCAGTGTAGAACCAGCAACACACCTTTTCCTTTTATTGCAAATGACGAAATATAAAATCAACTGAGCACAAACAGAAAATAAATATTAAAAAAATGTATATAATCACTCTCAGTCTGACTGAGACTTTGGATCCCCCTGGAGGTATCAGTTTTTAATAGAAATGCCAACAACATGTGCAGCACTGCTAGCAGACATTGTTTTAAGATATCTTCTTCACTCCTCTTTTCCATTTCCAAATTGGCCCCAAGAGGCCTAAGATGAGTCTGTTCATCAGGATTCTTGTCAACTAGCATTTTTAAATCAGGGTGGATTTTCAGACTGACAATATCATTCTGTGGCTCCCGTGTTTCTACTTCGATTTTAATTTAGCACTTGAAGTGCACTAGGTGGATACTTATCAAGTCTCCATTTCCCTGGGGGGCTACAAAATACAATTTCTATATTAGTTGTTGATAGCCTAAATACAACACTCTTGAAACAACAAGGATGGGCTTACAACGCAGTAGGTAAGTTGTCATTACAAGGAGGCTCTAGGGGCTGGATTAGAGGAACAGACAGGAAAGACTTTACCTCGGTGGACTTGAATAATTTCTAAAAGCTTCAGTGCAAGGAACCCAGGCTTACAAACATTATCAACACATAGAGTTTACAAAAATATTCTATGCTTGACGGCCAGGAAAAAACCTTGCACTTGCTAATAGATTCCTTTCAGGATAACATAGTTTTATACCTTTTTAAAGCACATATAATTTGAAAGATTTTGAAAAAAAAAAAAAATCCTTAGAGCTGGTTAACAAGAAATAATAAATAAAAAGGAAAAACTAAGCTGGAAGGTAAAAAGGCTTTTCTTCCAGGTTTGGACTGTGAAACCTACAACTACTGGAAGTATAAGACACAACACATTTCCCTACCACTTAAAAAATCTAAGTATTTGACTGAAGACACTCTTCAACTTAAGTATAAGATAAGCTGCTGTTTTTTGCTAAAGACATTCAGTTAGTTATTTTGATTCGGTAATTTGAATTATATAAAAATACAGACAGGCTTTTAAACTTAAGTTTTTTAAATGTAGCTATATTATGTATACTTTTTGAAACTCAGATTGCTGATTTCAGAATGCATTATTTCTCTTTCATTCTTGAATAACTTCCTTTTGCATTTTGAATATTCAGGGAGTCAAATTTACTAGTACTTGTAGCCAAACATTGGACAACTGCACAAAAAAAAGGTACAGAACATTCTGTAAAGATTACATACGTTCCCTATGTACCTTCACCTCAAGGTTGAAAATCAAATGATCAATACAAGGACCTCAGCTTTAAATCTTATCGGAGATCTATCTTCAGCAGCACTGAGACCCAAAGTCACAGGCACAGAACCAGCTCAATACTGGCCCGCATGAAGGATAGACATTTGTTGAATAACGAATATTAATTCTGTACCAGCAAATGCTTTGGAAAATTCCCATCAAGATGCCATTATACATGAAGTAATTTCGTTCTTAAAATTACTGTGCAGAATATTTCAATTATGGACAAAATCCATGAGACACATCATGAATTGCACATATAAATTCACAAAAACATTTTGTTTTTCAAGAACTTTTAATATTTCATATGAAATATGAATATATTTCATATATTCACAACATATTTCATATTTTCATGAGCATATAGTAACATCTTTGTCAGCACAGAGATGAAAAAAGAAAAACTTAAAAACTGCTGGGACCAAAATGTTGCTAAGGAAAGAAAAATAACCTGCCTCACAGACAGCAGCTACATCACATGTAAGAAACTAGTATTTCCAAGAGTTGAGAAAAGCTTAGACTTTTCTAAATATAAAAATGAAAATTTTAGTAGGCATTCCAGTAGCCACTCTGAAATTATTTTTCTCAGTAGTTCCACTAAGAGTTGTTTTGCAGTTCTTGTTTTTTTTATCTGCATTTCAGTAAATTCATCTTCCTATTGCTATTTTCAATGAATGCAGCTTTTATCCTCGCTAATAATGAAATGAAATATACCACAGAAACATAGAACACAGTATTCACTGCACCCAGTTCAGACTGTGCCAAGTATTTCATTCCAGGTTTTCTCTTTTAATTTCAGAATCGCACACACCTATTCTGGGAGACAGGAAGATTAAATCTTTTTGCTGAAATTCTGCTCATGTTGATCATTTTATGTTCTCTATCATCTCACTAGACTCTAAAAAATGTCCATCTTATTTCAGGAATCTGGTTTGCTTCAACTGTGATGTAACAAACAATTTCAACACCACCATTTTATTTACTATCTCATTTACCCGAGGCCACCAATATTGGAAGTATCCCAGTTTATCACATTTTCTAATTCTTCTTTCCTGACTATAGTTAGAACTGATATTCTACATCAGTAGAACTTTCAGTTATTATATTTTCTAAGTGGCTAACAGTTAAAACGAAACAACCTTGTAAACAACAGGACACAGTAAACCATAGCATGAACAGTCAAAACAGTCTTTGGACAAGGTAAGAAAAACAAACTGTCTTAACTGAAGAAAAATGGCACATTAAGTGCTTTATATAATTTTGTCCCTCAAGTCATTTAAAAATTTTATTCTGCATAAATGGGCTTTACCTTAGATAAATTTGGATTTAGTATAGTCCCACAACCATCGCTTCTTATTTCTTAATAACACACAATACTATGATAACTATTGTCAAAATTGTTTTGCAGATTCTGGGTGACTTTCTCTTTTGTACAATTATCGACACAATTAAGTTGGGAAAAACTTCTGCTCTGATGCTGCATATTTTATTCAGAAGTTATCTTATTACAAAAGCCAACAACATTTCTACCGCTAGCACAGAGTTTGGTCTGCAGCTCACGCAGAATTTACCTTTGCATCTTGATTTTGGAAAGTCATGGAATTATAAGGAGCAGATTTAAAATTGGCAGAAATAAACCCTTAAAAGCCTTGAATTCTCAGATTTTAAATAGACTGAATTCACATTATGAATCATTCCTGACTGACTCCTGAGTTAAATGCTGCCTTGTGCTCACATGTTTAAAGCCTATGGTAATTTACAGAGCCCTTTTTCACAAATATATTAAAAAAAAATTTAGTAACCAGAATACATTTTAGTATTCATCTTTTATAGCAAGAGAAAAAGCATCACTAAATGGAAAACAAAAATCAAGGACATACTACATGTAGTGATAAATTCCAGTTCAAACATGAACTTGATATTCTAAGTAATAGAGTGTCACTGAAAATAGAATCACCAACAAATAACTGATTTTTTTTTTTTTTTTAATTTACATATTACCTTTGGTTTACAGCAATACTGTATTGCTGCCTACCAGCTTTTCCTTACTGTATTGGAAGCTGTGCATTTATATACACATATGTCCTTATACAAGATCAACATAAAAATCAAGCATAAGCAAGCATAATGCAATCCTCTCATTGAAAAACAACCAGCCAACTAACCAACCAACCAAACCCCTAAAAATAAAGAAAATAGGAAAGACACCCTTCCTGCCATAAGTGAAAATGTTTTATTTTGTGCTGTTTTTTTTTTTTGTTTGTTTGTTTGTTTTTAAATCTTTTTCTTTGTTTGCTGTTTGGATTATCAGTGCTGCTTTAAAATTGAGAAGTAAAAGAAAGCTGCAAAAGAATATCTAACCCCCAAATTGATTACAAATGTCCATGCAGGAGACAGAAAACCTGACTTGATTCAGCTTATTTTTATTATCCTTTGTCACCATTTTTGTTTGAATTCCTCACTTCTTCTATCTCTTAACTGAAGTCTCGTTCTACTGTTTTAGAGAAGAAACTGCAGGTGAACTACACCATGCTTCTTTTTCTTGGTGGTGGTGTGGGACTGTCTGAGAAGCACAGCTCAATAGCATTGGGCGTTAGAGCAGATGGTGGAACACTCATAACATAATACTACCAGCCCTCATGTGATAGATCTAAGACATATGTTCTCAATATAAGTCATGTTCAAAACCTCCAGAAATATAGATTTCATGATCTTTCTGATACCGATTCGATTGAATCTTATCATAAAAAGTGATTTTTTTGGGGTGAAAAAAAAAGACAAATAATACAAATGGGACAAAAATCTCCTTGAAGTTCAAGTCCATGCTATACAAGATCATAACCCACTAATTAATTTGGATATGCGGTTTTAGGATTGCCCATAACACTGCTTTGAAATTGGAATGTGTCTCACAGAGGAAGAGATGAATGCACATGAGCTTATTTCTTGAAAAAGAGCCCTTAATTTGTTATTACTTTAAAAAGGCATTTTAGACATACGGGTAATAAAATATAAACCATTGCTCTGACTACAAAATTATAATCTCATTTCAATTATATGTTAACACAATATATTCAGAAAAAAAGTGGAATATATGATATATATGCATTTAAATACACAACTCTTAAAATTAAAACCTAAGCTGTAATAACTTACTACCTAAGCATTAAGTAATTATAAGTCCATTTTAATGCATAAGCGTTCTTCCAGTAAATTACATCTAAAAGATAAATCTCCCATTAAGAATACTATTAAGTATGTTCCGAATCACCTTTTCTGCATCCTTGTTCAGGATATATGTACTTGTATATATTTACCTACATGTGAAATAAAAACCCTTCCTACTGGTTATATCTTAAGAGAATATAAACCTGACATTGTCTGCACAAATAAAAGGAGGCCTGGGAATAGCTGGTCTAGTGCAGACCAGTTGTGATAAACACAACTGGAAAGAAACACTACAGTATTTCCCAGCTTAGTTCTTATATAATATTTCATTTAAACAATGTTGTTTCACTTCCATTTCAATGTTAATTCTCTTCAGTTGAGGAAAAAAATAAAAAGAAAAGAAAACAAGTCAAATCAAGGAATATGGTTAATTATAGTCATTTCTGTGTTTTTTTTCTTCCACTGCTACAACTTCAATCTTCATTTCACTACACAAAATATATGCTCAGGCGACTACAAACTATTTAGAATTTACAAGCTAAAAAATGAAATGATTTCTTCATGCGATTCTGTTTTAGATTTCCATACTCTAATTTAGAACCTCTTGTGAAATCAAAATAGATGGCCAGAGACATTTAGATTAGACTGTAAAGGAAATTTTAATTTACTCTGGGAAGGAGGAATGTACTAGCAATATTCACGGAGGAAATCTAAATAGTTATATAGTACAGTAGAGCCTGGAGAAAGGGAGACTGAGGGGGGAACTTATCAGTGCTTGTAAATATCTAAAATGCAAGTGGATGGAGTCAGGCACTTTCCAGTGTCAGGACATGGGGCACCTGGGCACAAACTGAATCTCAGGAAGTTCCATACAAACAGGACAAAGAACTTTATTGCTTTGAGGGTGACAGAGCACTGGAACAAACTGCCCACAGAGATAGCAGAGTCTCCTTCTCTGGAGATATTCAAGATGCACCTGGATGCTTTCCCATGTAACCTACTGTAGGGACCATGCTTTGGCAGGAGGGTTGGACTAGATCTCCAGAGGTCCCTTCCAATCCCTACAATTCTGTGATTCTGAGATTGTTTTACCTGGTGTATAAGAATAAACGATTCCCAGTACAATTAAACACATTTAAACAAGATTAAAATTTTTAGGGTTACTTCCAAGGCAACTGATAGTAACTGAACTAACCAGGAAAAGCACTAACTTTTTTTCAAAGTCTTAAAATATGTTTTAGCTTAAAAAGAACCCCCAAATGTTTAAAAGAAAAAAAAGTTAAAACATTGAATTAGAATTTATGAAGGAGAAATAGGAACAGGAAAGAAATACTGCTTCTGCCTGAGGTGCAAAGACCACATCAGATGCAAAGGACTGAGAAAGAAAACTGCTGGGTTTTGGATACCTCTAAAGAGAGAATTTTAACAAAGCAGAGCCTTTGCTCTGTTTCCCATAGGTTGTGGGTTAAAAAAAAAAAAAAAAAAAAAAAAAGGTAAAAGGGGAAAGAATCATTGTTCCCTATGACAGGCAATAAGGTCTTAATATGGTTTCTCATTATCCCATATCCCACTACGATATCCAAATTTCTTCTCTCCAACTATAATGTCAAATCAAGGAGTTTCTGGCAATCTTCTTTAATCAAAGTTTCAACCTCTGCAAAGATTTCTGAGACAGCATTGTCTCCCATCCTGATGTAGCCTGCAGACTGTAGCAACACTTCAGAACAATTTCAATTTAACTTGCAGCTTCTTATCTGATAATAGTACAATGTAGTGGGAGTGCGTGGATCTGTATATCCATATGCTGGATATCCATATGCTATGTATGACCTATCCAAAGTGAGAGAGAATACCTGAGTCTCTGTGTTCACAACATTCAACACTGCTTAGTTTGGAAAACACATTCTACACAATAACATCAAGTACACATATTTAATTGGTCAATCTAAAATAGTGTAACATTAGAAGCCACAAAACTGTTGCATGCAGGCCTCTCTGCAGGAACCTGAAAACTTCAGTATCACACCTGACTTCTCATTTGTCGAACATGAACCACACTGATTACCGCTTGCATATGCCTTGCTGTATTATGATGCACAGAGATTATTTGTGCTAAAGGTATAAAAACAGCTGGGTGAGAGCATGGACAGACCTGAAATTGGACAGAGGCCAGGTCAGTCAACAACTACGCACACCAAGACTAAGCCCAGGATTTAAGGGTTTTAGCTGGAGGCTTACTAAACCTCAGAACAGGTCTTGCACTTCAAAACACAACAGAAAGCCCTGGGTGTCAGGCTGCAGGACAGCCCCTGTCATGGCACTGCGAGCAGCCAGGTGCCAGAGCACAGTGGCTGAGCAGCACTGCCTGGAGCTGACAGGCGGCCGGACAGTTTCAGACTTCCCACGTTTCAGCAGAACCGTATGGGAAACTGACATGCCATCGTGAAGCATTTCACATCTGATGAACTAGCATATGCATACCAAAGCCTGGCACTTGACTGGGAGCTGACTTTTTTGAAGATGAAAATGCCAGTTGGAGACAGAAAGAGCAAAGCATCTGCTGGGCAACAGCACTTCTATGAAACACATTTAAAAGTTTATCTTGGACAAAGAAGAAAAGCTCAAATTGAAGAGACAATCCACTTTCTGATTCTATTATTCTTCCATTATAACATCTTACTCTGCCATTTCCATTCCTGAGCTGTTTATGTCACAAAAACACTGAGGAGCAGTTCCTGGCATGTCTAAATTCAACACCAGATTTTTGTTCTTGAAAGACAAGAAGTTAAAGAATACAATGACAAAAGCTGATTGATGTTAAATTGTATTTGCAATACTACATTACAAGAAATGAGGGAGGAAAAAAAGGTGAGAAAAAGCAAGAAATGAGAATTTTTCATAGTGAATGCAGGAGAAGGTTAGAAACTACAGCAGCAGGTCATATGCCCTAATTGCTATTATTTAGTACTGCTCACAATGAAGACTGACTAACATGAAGTAGGACAAGTCAGGAAAGAAGTGTTTGCAGATGAAAAATTGAGTGATTGTTCAGTCAAGGATAATAAATCGTAGCTCTGAAAATTTGCTGTTCACTCCAAACTGACAGTGAAACCTGAGCTCTGAATAGACCAGAACATAAGATTAAATCTCGTTACAGATTTATTTTGTATAGCTCTTTTCTTTCGTTATTTCAGAGTGCTGCATTTTTCAAAGAAGCAAACAGTTATTTATACACACTAATTTAATTCTCGTGTATAATTCTGGATACAAACATTTCTTGAAATAACAACATTTGGAATCCAGCTGAATGCAATCTTCCACACTTGGGAAAATAAAATATGTATAATCAAACTAAAATTGTATTGGTAAACATTAAGGAGAGCTACTCTTAGTGAGTATCTGTGTAGCTATCATGTGATCACCTTTGTGATGTGCTTTGCCTTCCACTTTTTTAACAAGAACGGTTAAATTCAAAAACCCATTAGATTATTTAAGCAGATTTCTATTATTGCTGCTCACTGTGCTGAAAATTAAGCAACTTTTAGAACAGAATGAGAAGCTAAATCACTATCCCTCCTCTTAGTTTTAATTCTAGTAACATTACAATGACAACTGTAGAATTCAAATTCACGTGTGATTTTGCATAATCAATCAAAGACTGATTTATGTTCTCTGCACAGGTTATTTACTTGATATTAATCAAATTCTTTTACATATTAATGAACACATACTTCATATTGCAGAGCTATAAAGAATAACTAGACAGTGTTCTCTACGACCAACACTCATCAAAAAGCTCATTCAATAAAAACAGCATTTTCAGAAATTACCAGAGTTTAATATTCTGTAAGATTATGTTATTGATTGGAATGTTTCTTAAAGATGTATGACTCCTTAATGTATCTTTCACATGATGGATTTCTCAATAAATTGATTTTTCTTTTAGAATTTGCTAATCAATTTGTAACTGAAATGAGAGCTCATGATTTTTTTCATATTAACAGATTCAAATAACATGACTGTCTTTCTACTATATGCCCAAAATGTTAAAAAGTGACAAAGAATTTGAAAGAAAAAGGTGTGTTTTTTTCCTACCCCACAAAGCTTTCCATTGATTTTGTTAGATGTTTTTCAGTCTGAAATACTTTCAGTTCAGTAAGAGACTGCATTAGACTGAAGATATCTCTTTTATGTGTTGTTTTTTTCCCCCTACATAATTATGATTGCACAGCAATGCAGGTATGGCTGGTATTTTGTATTATTTTCATAAAAAGGCTTATCTGACATCAAATTTTACCCCATGTTGCATAAAAGCCTGCAAATTCTTGAAGATCAAAGAGAATAATAATTAAAAAATAATCATGTCCAGAGATGGGAAACCTCATCCATAATTTATTTCTGTTCTTGAGACAGGATAAAAAATGGCTCATAAGCAAGTTGTAAACAAAACTGATAAAAATTCTATGATTCTCCTTTCCCCATGTTTTGGAAGAAAAGGACATTATGGCATTCCTCTGGTCAGTAATACATTCTTACTAACAAGGACAGTACAACCTTAATGATCTGAAACTCGTTTATCTGGGAGACATAAGATTCAGTCACATAAATGAATTGTGGATAAACTAGGGTCACTGAGCAAAAGATCCTGCAGAGTCTATAAGCTCCACAGGACAGAAAGTCTCTCCTGCAGAGTCTTTCTTCTGAGAAACAAGGAAACTCTGCAGGCTCGAACATTTCTGTACACAATATTTTAAACACAAAAGCCCAGATGTATTGAAGCAGCCCTGACGGACGCACCAAACTTTGAGATAACTGCATGTTTTGATTATCGCAGTTCTGCAGTTATACACGATGTTGGGGCTTTTTCCTTTGTTGCTCTTTTGTGTTTTGTTCTGTTTTCTTTTTTAATTACAGTGCTGCTCTTTCATTCTAGAAAATTTTCTTTTACATTAAGTATTCTTCCCTGTTTTCTCCCATTTAGAAGATCCTGAGATACACCAGGCTACAGGGCAAAGATCTGGACTAAACTTTAGTATGCGATACTACATTCACTCTGAGAGAAAAAGGGGCAAGGATCAGATACAGATTCAGATTTCTTCTGTGTTCTCTATTGACTTTTCTCTGTTTGTTAGCTTTCACAGGGGTAGTGAAAAACAGGTAAGATCACCTATGACAGTGAACATGAAATATCAGTAGTGTCTGTAACTGAAAGAAAGTTCTTAGCAAAATAAGTAGTATATTACATAAGCATGTTAAAAAAAAAAAAAAAAGATATAGCATAATAAGAATTTTTTACCTATAATTTCCAAGTATTTAGTTTTAGTAGAAATTTGGTGGAGAATTTTCCTGCAGGGTATATCTGAATGCAGAGCCATCTACTATTCTAATACCCTATAATAACCAAGATAAGTGAGATTTAACAACTCCGCAGGACTGGAGTTTATATCCTGCTTGGAAATTATAAAGTACGGCAGCAGTCAGCCCTCTTCTTTTCCTGCGGTTCTCGTGAAAGAGTCATGATGTTTATTACATACTGAGCCTTTCTACACCAACACAATACATTTCTGATATTGCTGACGATACGTTTTAAAAAATTATGTGAACTGAAAACACAAAGGTTGTTTTTGGGTAGATTTAAATCAGAATACACAATGGTAAATAATAAGAAATTATTAAACACATTTTGTAACCATACATTTGTTGAAATTGGCTTGATGTAGCCAATGTTTCATTGAAAATGGAAACTAAATGGAATGTTTTGTATTTGATCATACCAGTAAAAAAGCAAGGAAAAGGATGGGCAATTCAATATAGGTGAGGCAGATGTAAAGAAGATGGTTGGTAGGCTTGGGCAAAGGCAGAAATCACATGAGGGTGGACTGGACAATGAGAATTTAGGGCTGGGCAAAGCACTGAAGGACAAAGGGGCTATTATTTAAGATCCTGTACTTTTAACTGATGGCAATTTTTTGGTCAGCCTTATTTCTGAAACAGCTGACAATAGGTAGAGATGCTCTTCTGTCAAGGAAAAGTTCTATCTAATTCATTTTATCTGAAAATTCATAATTTTGCCTATGTATTACTGGCATTAAAAATAACCCTAGTCTTACCCCAGTTTTACAGTTCTTAATAATTGCAAGGTTAAATACTAGGATGAAATGTTATTTGTATCATTTTGTAGTGTTACCTATGATTTTAGGAAAACTGGAAACAAAAAAAAAAAAGGCCTCCTATTGACTGTTATTGCTTTTATTTGCAAATATATTCAAGTGGAGAAAATACACTAACTACTTTTCATGATTTTTAGGCAACAACAATGCTAAAATGTATTAAAAACAGAAAGGCATTACATCTTCACTTGTTCTAAAAATGACAGCAGCAACAACTGCTTTAAAACTGTATTCTGAGACAGTACATCACTGCTGTCCAACATCAGCTAGCCGACTCTGGGATGAAATCAGTGGGATTTATACTGCTTACTTTCATGGAACTATGATTTTACTGTTTGGTTTTTTTTTTTTTTTTTTCTTTTCCATAGTTGTTGCTTTCTAAATTGCTGCTTGTATTCACTTATCATTTTTCTCTAAGCAGCATGGTATTTACAACAGCAGCATGTAATAGCATGAGTAGTGTTTGCCGCATTTCTGCAATTGTAGTTAATTCACTGGTGTTGTGATACAGTAGAGCTAACAATTGCACCAGCATGGCTACTCAATGAGAAACAGTCCTTTAATTTCCTACAGGCATATGGCTCTTCTTCTGGCCCAGAATCACTGCTGGAAGAAAATGATTAAATTTCAAAATCAGAGTTGCTTGTTGTAGTCAGGCAGAGTACATGCGTGTAAAGATACACTAACGAGGCATTATGTTTTGCAGAGCTTTAGGTTAGGATATCCAGATCAAAAATGATGAACTAGTAGTATCTCTGCAAAGTTTTGTACGAACACACATTTGCACAGGTGCTGACAATGCTTTACAAAATTCATTTGCTCCTGGCCTCTAGAACAAATCGTTGTGGATGACCTTTACTGCTAAGGAGGAAGACAAAGAAAGGACGGGAGATAAAGATGTGGAAATCAAAACTAAGGTCAAATAAAACTTGCTGAGCATTATAATTTCAAGTAAGTGATAGGCAGGGAGTGTTTCGGTTTTTTTGTTTGTTTGCTTGGTTGGTTTTCTTTGTTTCTTTCTTTCTTTCTTTTTGTAGATAACTGTACATAACCACAGGAATCTATGTATGGAATTAGATGGGCCAAATAACTGTTCTAGCACTGGCCCACCTTTGAGTGTGGTTCATACTACAGCAGCTTCTTGTATTGTAATTTATAATGAAGAGCACAAGGGAAAACAATTTTGGAGAATAATTAGCATGTTTTCTGTTAAGAGAACATCCTACATATTATTTTATCACTAATAGCCTTACTCATTAAGAACAAGGAAAATTCCTACCTGCTGATAAAGCAACTTAGATCATCATGTGTGTCCATCATGTGTGTATTTAACTGTCAGACATAATCTTCAGACTGAATTTCTCTTCTATATCAAAATATATCAACACATTTTGCACAAGTTTTAAAGAAAATGTATTTTTCTACAGGAACAAGAAAGTTTTTATTTTGTGTTATTTCTTTTACGCTTTCGCATTTCAGTCTGTGAATGAAACATGATGATTAGTAAGGTTTAACAGACGTTCTCTTATCTGATCAATCTAGCTACTTCTTTCCCGCTTATCAGAAATATTTCACTGACTGTCATGAAATTTAATACTTTTTCTTCTCGGAGTAAGTCTGGCTTAGAGTGCAACAGAAGGCAATAGAAGATTATTACTACTAACTGTATGCACTCCCTCTTAAAGAGTCTTTCCTTAATAAATTAATAGTAATTTATAATAATTAACTGCTCTATAAATACCTTGGTATATTTAACTACAATGCTCCAAATATTTCTACAGGTCTATGACTGAATTCTGTTGGGCATCCAAACACCAGAACAATTTTAGAAGAACCACATTAATATGACTGATTGAGGTACCAGCATACAACAAATAAGTTCCAGGACTTCATTTTACTGGAGAAAGCAATTGAAAATTTATAGGAAAATCAGATAACCGAAAAATTTGCTCCTCAAGCTAGAAACTACTTTAACTAATTTCTGTTTTGGTCCAAATCAATTGCCATTCCGACACACAGATCAAGAAGCAAATCCACACTTCTTGTTTTCAAGGGCACCAGATGTGCTATGAGTGAACATTAGGTAGCCACTTAATAACAACAACAAAGACTGGTTTCATTTTTTAAAAATAAGATCATATAGAGAAATGTCAGGAAGGAAGATAAATATTTCTGTGTAAGATAGACATGTGCTAACCTGTGAAAGATAATTTGAGTAGTCAGCAAATCCCTAGTGGCACAAATATGAAGAGACACTGGCCAGAAAAATCCGTCTGGTTTTCAGTATATGTAACACTTGTCTTATCAAGGAAATAAAAGTGTCTCTCACTAAAATCATAGCTGTCACATTAGCATTATATCAACGCCTTCAAGAAACCATGGTAAAAGATGGTTAAAGGTTTTCATTGTACGTTCTATTTTTCTGAGAGCTTAAACCACACTATTAAAAGTTTCTCTGGGCTAAAATGTGGTGTATTACATATCTGTTAGACCATGTGTCCTTAGGCACTTATTTTCAAATTCCTCTACTGAGATAGGCCCAAACACTAATCTTGAAAAGGAAAGCTTAAAGTGAAAGGGATGGGACAGGAGCCTTAAGTATTTGAGCACTGCACGCACAATATGAAGCTTGCTTGCAATCTGATCCTTGCTGGGATGTCAAACAGAAAATGTAGTATCTCCCAGCACCTTGAAATTCCATTGAATTCAATAGATCTAAGCAAATCACAGTTTAAAGATACTTTTTGTCTGGATTTATAGCTGATTTGATATACTTGAGTAACAAAAAATCTTCATGAGAAGATTCAGTCACTTCTCCATCCTTCCCACTTTTTAAAGGGAGAGAATGAGAGGCTGATCTAACTGAAATATTGAAGAAAAACTGAGAGTAAGAATGAAGACCTTGAGAAGTTATAAAGAAGCTGGACTAAAAAAAAGTCTAAAAAAATAAAAAAATGTTGATGGCTTCAGATCCAAAATGACAATGTCTGGAAGTAAACCAATATGGAAAATGGAACGTAAAAAAAGGGGAAGAAGGGAGAAGAGATGGCAAGACGGAAGAAGCAGCCTAGGCCTTCAAACTGGCACAAATGTAAGAAAAATAATAATTACCAGCCTGTCTGTGAAAAGGGCCATATTTATATTCTTGTTAAAGAAAAGAAAGAAAAGAGAAGAGAAGGTGAAAGGGAAGTAAAAAAGGAAGAGAAATAGCATTCAATCTATCTAGATTAGTTCAAACCATGATAGCAGAAGTAAGTCCAAGCTGCTCTTTGATTGGTGAGGCCAAATCATATTCACTACGTATCCAATTTTGCATTAAATGGAATGAATGACATTGTTCCTAAAGACTGATATTTTTCCCACAAGAAACTGAAGTGCCATTAATCTTGTCATTGAGACTTTTCAGCAGTTTTCTGCCAGCTCTGGAGAAAGTAAGAAAGAAAGAATTCATCCTTCGCAGCAAAGGGCAAAATAGCGATCATACATCATCAAAAAGCATCACAAAAAAAAACCAAAAAAAAACCAAAAAAAAAAAACAAAAAAACATTGTCAATCTGATTGACAATGTCAATCAGAGCCGTATTAATAA
This sequence comes from Callipepla californica brunnescens, assembly GCA_023055505.1. Classification (NCBI taxonomy): domain Eukaryota; kingdom Metazoa; phylum Chordata; class Aves; order Galliformes; family Odontophoridae; genus Callipepla; species Callipepla californica. The sequence goes on along the minus strand of JALIRH010000050.1, from coordinate 2,333,930 downwards.
CTATTGGCCTTATTTCTGCAAATATTTTTAATCAATACCTCCTTTTATTTTTTGCCAAAGCTGCTAGAGTTCAGTATCTGTGAAAGCACGGCCATAAGTTAGCACTAGTAATTTAATATTAAAAAAAAAAAAAAAAAAAAAAAAAAAAGAATAAAAAGACCTGAAATGTTTCTATTGGCGCACTATGCAACAATACTGAGATGCACAAGACTGTTTACCCTAGCCTATAAGAAAAAACTGGCAGAAGATTTTTTCAGATCCCTGGATATAGCTAAAGAAAGGTGAAAATTGAAAGTTCAGTGCTGCAGTCTCACCCACTCAGGAGCAGGAAGCCAGAATCATGGAATCAGAGCTACTGGATAACTGAATTTTGTCTGAGAAAGAGGAAAGGACACTACAATAGTAACAGGAAAGGACAACAATGTTATTAACATTTCCTAAGTGGTAACTGTTTAGTAAGCAGCAGCACTTGCAAGGAGCACAGTGAACTTTTGTAATCTACCATGATTCAATCCTGGAACTCATTTTCTGTATTTCTGAGTAATTAACATATAATATATAAATTAATCTTCAATTTCTGTATATACATTTATGCAACATAAAGCCATGATAGACTTAGCTAAGGAGAAGAACAAAGTTTTTACACATGCACTGATCATTAAAAGAACATTCACAAAAGCAAGTAGGGAAATTCAGTATTGAATGTATGAAAAAAGTTTGCTTTTTTCTTATTTTTCCTGATGTAAACAAAGGGCTGCTTTTAAATTTAGGGCTGTTCCATATAGTTTCCAACTCTTACATACTAATAACAATTTCCTAACTTAGAAGTTAAAAGTTATTCTATTTTATCTGCTATTCTATTGAAAGCTTTAATTTGATTCAGTGTGAAAATCAAACAAAAAATACCTTGCATGTACATAATCTATAAAGCTCAGCGGTTTTAAAGAGAATGGTAATTCCATTCTTTCCACTCTAAGAAGAGAAACAATAAAGAAACACATAGGTTAAGTGATTTGCCCAAGGTCAAATATATCAGTAGAAGAGAAGTCAGAAGTTCATAGATTAGTGGACTTCTTATTAATTAGCATTACATTGACATATTTTGTAAAACTGCAGGTAAAGATTGCTTGCTGTGTAATAATGTATCCTAATAACTCTCAGTGGGAATATCCACTTGAAGGAGAAAGGAAGTGATGAGAAAATGAATAGTCACAAATCATTAGAATAAGATAATGTTCACTGAAGAGCTGTAAGACAATTCACAGATGGAACAGCTTATTGACTAGAGTCAATGCATTTTCTCTCACCTAAAATTGCAAAGGTACAGAGAGCTAGAAGATGTATAACACAGTGGAAACAAATAGTGACTGAGCAATACAATGGCAGATTAAATGTCAGGTAAATAAACGTAAAATGACACACAAGGTGAAAAAAAGAAGATTGGAGCTTGTAATTACTCTACATTCGATAAACAGTTACATAAGTGTTCAAGTATTCAGTAGAAACCGAGAAGAATAGCAGGAGAAATCATCTTGAAATGGTGTAACCCTCACTCACTCTGAAAACCACATCTAGCACACAAAATCCAGAAAGGGTAAACAATAGCTTCTGTGCAGATAGTGGAGTGGGATGCTTCTCTTGACAAGACCTCCTAAGAGGGATGGATACTTTTGAGCTGACACTCACAAATTACTGGTGGCACACAGGGAGTGGCCAGACATTAACTGTTTATGGTTCTTTCAGCTCACAGCTTTACAATCCAATGTAGGTTTAAATGAAGCTATACAAAACCATATTAAAAATGATGGTTTTTTTTTACTATTTATTTATTTATTTATTTTTATTCACAGAATAAACAGAGTAGCAGGCCTGTGCAACTTAGTGTCAAGGGACACAGTTTTGAAGCTTACATAGTTTATGGAAACAGATTCATGGAGGAGAAAACCAAGAAAATTCTAACCTCTGTAAGTCACCTTAGTTGAATTCAGCTAAACTTGTTGGAGGCTTGGAGAGCATTTGGAAAAGTGTTACATAATGATTACTCTCACTTTTTCTAGGAATATATTTATACTTACTGCATATAGTTAAGATGCATAGCCAGATGATCCTGGGTGATTCCCTCGTCTGCTACTATACTATTCATTATTTTTGTTTAACTGCCCAATAAATGCCATTCAAGTACATAGGTTTTCTGAACATTTTGTGTAAGGGAAATAAATTGTTTTTCAGTTTTGGATTCTACTGGGAGGGTATAAGGGAATAATTGCTGTGTAATTGAATATATAACATATAATCAGTGTATGTTAATATATAATCAGCATGTCAGCAAAGTATTGCATTGCAACTGACTTATAAACAAGTACTTTTTTATTGCATAAGGTCTAAAACATTAGTAATTATCTGTTGGGTCTTTCTAGCATTTTAAGTTTTTGGCATTGGCATGGCCATGAAATATCCTGCTTCAAATGCTAAGTTATATGGGGATCAGTAGACAAGTGCAAACATGGAATCTCTCTGAAAAGTTAACAAGAGTCTCCCAATGTGAACTGCCCTTTGCCATTGCAGAATACCTCTTGGCAACAGTCAGAATACCAACCAGATCAAACGCAACCTGCTCTAAAGACTCAAATGAAACAACATGGGTTTATAATAGCACTGAGTAGTAACACTTCATTTAATATGTACATTAATTATTGCTGAATTATAATGGAGTTCCTGAAAAGATCTCTAACATTCATATTAATACTAAATGAATTCATTATGATCAGTGTAATTACAATGCATACCAACTAAATTAATGGTAGTCAGACAAGCTAGAAACAGTGTCAGCCATTCACTTGACATCTTCCAATCCGAATATATTTTGGAATTGCTTGTATAATAGTAATGTGAATAAGGCCATGTCTCAGGCACAGTTTTTTAGTATCATCAAACCACTAATTATCTTATTGTACATTGTTTTCACATGTATGTATACATGCAAACAACATCCGTATTATTTGAAACATATAAAATAACAAAATTTCAAATCAATCTGATTGTTTTGCTTGGATTTAGTTCCAGGCACTGTATTTACACGTAAAGTCCTACATGGTTGTTCAGAAAAATAGGTAGTGAGGAAACAAACTACACATGTTGTTGTGACCCAGTTCTGCTCTCCAGCATTTATTCTGGTGTGAACTCTACAGATCATCCACTGGAGTATAGCATTTCCAGGCAAATCCTGATGCCAGGTGGTATGTTTAGCATGTTTCTGCATTTATATTTCTTGACCTGTTGACCTAAGCCTCACATAAGGTATTCTTGCCCAAGGCAAAAGAAATCTTTCCTGGGGATTGTATCTGTAGCCACACACCAGATGTCACACAGGCTCTTGCAGAGTACTAATTGTGCAGCAGTTTTCAACAAAGTAGGATCAGAACCCAGTTTTGTCCGCAAGAAACAGCAGCAAAGAAATAACATTTTAGCAGCTTCAGAAAATAATACGTGAAGTCTAATTCAACAGAAGGAATAAAAAGAGTTACCTTAAAATGCTTCAATCAACAGAATGCAATTTTGTTGACATCTGTAAGAGAAACAAAGTGAAAGAGATATGATTTCAGAAAGCTCATAGAAATAATGAAGTTTTATATACAACTCAACAGAGAATAACTAGATGTTATATCACTAATAGACTAATAAAATACCATCCTACTTTTTTTCTTACATATTTTGATTCATGGGTAACACATCAGCAACTGGATATGTTATTTTGCATTCAAATACATTACATGGTATAAACTATAAAAATCATTTATTCCTTTGTCCGGGAAAGAGGGTTTTGGTGGATTGGTAGGGCAATGCTGCCGAATGTAATGGACCATCAAAACACAGCTTGATTTATTGTTCATATAACAGAAGATACAAAGAAAAAAAACAAAAAACCTATCATCCTTCAACTTTTCTTGCACTCTTTTTGTATCGTATTTCAGAGGAAGATGAACTGTAGCCTTCCGGCAATCACTAATGCAGTGTTTGTATTCCATGTTGAGATTATTCACTTGGGTGCTGCACTGAAGCTGCACGGGCTATTTTGACACTGCATCCAGATGCTCCAATTTTGCTTCAGTGACTCAGAGCAGAGCCAAAATGCCTTAAAGCAATGTTCAAAGGGTTAGGTCTTGATGAACCATTGAAGTACTCAGAAGTGTTTCTAAACATCTCTGACTGATGCTGAAGTGACTTAAGTGGCCTTGGTGTGACACCCAGGCAGGGAATACTTAATAGAAAGATTAAGTTCTGCTAGAGATAGCTATGCTTCAGGCAATTGTAGATTTTGCCCCACTTCTTTGGAGAAAAGAAAAAATGGAGCATAAGTAAACAAGAGAGAAATCCATTCTTTTAGTAGCAGCATAATTATTGGAATGATCTGATTAGAATTTGATTAAAAGTTGCACTTGTCATGTATTTCCATTTACTGCTTTGAGACAAATCAGCAATTTACTGTTTGATCAAGAATATAAAATCAGACTTTCTAATTGTTTTTCAGTGAAGGAAGGGACTTCCTATAGAATGTTACATTAATAATAATGTAATTAATGCATAATTAGACCCAAAACATGTATCTACATAGTTGAACAATCAATACACGAAAATTTACCCGGATTTTGGAACTGAATTGTATTATTCCAATTAACAAATATTTAGGAGATCAGAGAATCATTTTGCACGGCATCATTCACTTAATTGGAGAATAATTGTATCCACTAAATAGCAGGAAAAAATCAGAGAAATGCATTAAGCTCCAGGAATGGCTTGACTCAACTAGAGGCCCTGAAGCAGGAAGTCAGAGGCATCTGACCACTGAATGTCAACTAAACTCTGCATTTTCAAAAATGTTCTTACAAATGAAGTATATACAGAATTACAATTTAATATATGGTCCATGCAGATTATTAACTGAATAACGATAGCTAAAGCTTGAAGTAAGTCAGAGGAGACATATTTCATACGCTGCGCATACAGTATGGAAGCAGGAAGTGAACTATGGAAAGCCTTGAAAAAGGTATACTGAGACAACTGAAGGACATCCTGAAAGAAAATGTCTTTAAAAAAAATCACTGCAAAAAATCAACTTCATGGTCCCTGCCGCATCTGGCTGCTTTGCTATCTCTCTTTCTGTGTTTGGCTGCTGCTCTCATTGAACTCCCTTACGGCACTCTACTAACCCTAAGCCACACCCTGCTTCTGTGTCCTGTGGATTTCACAGACAGGCTAGATGTTTCCACAATGCATCCAACAGAGAACTTTTCCAGCTCCACTAAGCCTTCATATCTGTGTTTATAAAACTACATAATCACTCCAAAGGTTTGTTACACACATCTTTTATCTTATTCGGGGAATACATAGAGAACATTCTTAGATAATAACATTAAAAAAAACTCCACCACATATATGATAACTATGGATGATCAATAATTTTACTATTATGCTTATGTGCTGTCTAAATCTAAGAGGATAGAGGTGGACAAAAGAAAGAAGGAAAGAAGTAAGCTGCACCAGGGAAGATTCAGGTTGGATAATAAGAAAAACTTCTCCAAAAGCACAGTCAGATGCTAGAATGGGCTGTCCAGGGAGGTGGTGGAGTCACCATCCCTGAAGGTGCTCAAGAAACATTTAGATGCTGTACTAAGGGACACAACTTAGTGGGGAAATATTGGTGAAAGGTGGACAGTTGGACTAAATGATCTTGGAGGACTTTTCCAACCTTGGGGATTCTATAATTCTATATTCTACTTGAAAAGTGAACCATAAGAATCTGATGCACCATAAATCTTCTTAGAAAAAACAAAACAAAACAAAAAACAACAAAACAAAACAAAGAAAGAAACAAACAAAACACAACAGATTATCAACTGGCAAAGATAACTGACTTCTCCAGCAAGAATGTCAGTTTCCCTAGAATTTCTGGTTAGAAGATCTTCCAGAAAATATGTTTTTTGCATTATTTTGAGAGAACTGACAAGCATGAGAAGAAGTCATAAGAATAATGTTCCCTGTTAGCAGTTAATAAAAGAGCATCAGAAACAGGAAAACAAAACATAACAAAACAAAACATCTCTGTCTAATTAGTGGATGGCACACAGCCATTCCTATTCCTTTACCATACCTCTAGAGGAAGGGTAATCATGCACTGAATTAAGCCTCAGGAAGGCTGGCTTTCATAACTGGTATGAGTAGACTTTCTGTGTGACTTTGGATGGATTTGTGACATTAACAACTATTTCTGCATCTGCAGACTGCTACTGAGGATTGTCTTGCAAATGGTCAATAGATAAGCTTTGCCTAAAAGATTCTGCTGGCTCTTTTCCTGTCCACCCCCAATCATTGTTTTGTCTTTTTCTCACATTGTGTGGCAGTGTAAACTGTAAAGGAAGATGACTCATTTAATAAAGAGACACTGCTTTTCTCCCCGTTTGCATTGATCTTTGAGTTTAAATTAGCACACTCATTGGCTAGCAACTTCTACTAAACCCTCTTAATGAAAGCACATTAGTTGAGTACAGGTCCTCGAATTAAGAAATGTTAGGCAATATGCAGCAGAATTTTGTGTGTGAATAATTTTTCAGTTAGATGCTTTAACACAGCAGTTACTGAAAAATCATTCTTCCCAACTCCACCTCTCCCAAATTAACCAATATTTTGAATTTACTGCCAAATAAAAACACACTTTGATTTCATTACAGATGGACTGAGAAGCATTCTGGGAATATTTAAGGATTAAGTAAATGTAAATTATCTTTCACTGTTTTTAAAAACAGTATTTTTGTCCAACCAGAAATATAGAATATCACTCTTGCCACAGATACAGGAAACTCTGCAGAAGCCATTTAAACACAGAACCAAAGAACTGGAAATGAAAGATTAGGTTTACACACTCTTTGTAAATCATTCATGGAAGTAAAGGGAATCCCCCCTCTCTTCATTTATTCAATAGCTCTGCGGTCAGGGCCTCATCTGATATACAATGCGGGACAATCGGGTTCAAGTCCCTCTTTGTTCGGGTGTTCTTGAACCCACATTTTCACTTTCCCAGAAGAGTTCTTAAACCAGTGAGAAATCTGTAATTGGCTTTTCCTGATCCCCATGGAAAAGCTGTTCTGCATGGATTATTTAAATACTGAGTCAAAGAGCGAGAATGACTCTTTGGTCTGGCGGTTAAAGCATTCACTGGGGAGGCACACAGCGGGGTCAAAGCAGCAGTTCAAACAGCTCAGGTGAGAGTATACCACTGCAGAACATCCACTGGCTGTGTGATTCCCCTGGAAGGTGGAAAATGAGGGTTTAAAGCTCAGTCAGAGGAAAGAAGTTGAAACCTAGCCTCCTATATATAGGAGTTACTGCATTAGGAACATATGGTGAGTTCTTCAACCTTGTCGGGGGAGAGGTAAGTGCATGAGAAGGGAAGATGCAAAAGAGAAGCAGTTGTTATCTTCTCCCCACAGTTTTGTGAATCTTTTCCTTTCCAAGAAGAAAAATGAAAGACATTTCAAATTCATTCTGCATTTTGGAAAAAACTGGACAGGCAGTGTTTTTTAAAATATTTGTAATCCCTTTATTTACTAAAAATATATTCAGATATTTGATGTAAAAACACATTTTCCCCCACACTCATATGTGAAAGATTTTTGCATGCATAAAGGCCTTTCCTCCCCACCCTCCTTACCTTTTTTTTTATTATTATTTTTTGGTTCTTGAGTTTGAGCTTTTTGTCAATATATATGTGTAGTAAACACTAATAACCCCCCTGGACCTAGGATGGACTGCCATTTAAGGTCTGTATTACAAATGGCATTCTCAGAACTAGTGGAGTAAGAGAGAGATATGACAGAGAAAGCTGTATTAAGTTAATGTTTCAGTTTGTGCAGGGTATATACGTCATACTTTTCAGCATATGAGAAAGGAGTGGTCATGGGTTTGAGGTTTTTTGAGTCCCTATAGTTCATCTAGCAATATGAGCTTTCAATTTCTGTGATATCACGGTTGCAAGCCTCCTATTTGAGTGCAGCATTTCATATTTTGTATTTAAACATTTATACTCAGCTGAGTCCGTTTTATGAGTAAATAAATCATTATACTGACCAACAGAAAAGTATAACTGAAATTGTGACCACTAGCCATCAGCTCAGACTTGAGAACTCATTTACTTTCCTGAAGATTAGATACAGAATGTTGCTGTTTAAATTTGAACAAGGCATAATTCACTCATGGTATTTAAATCCTGTTTTTCTTTCACTGTCACTATTTCACTCCTAAAATCTTCATGTTTTTCTGACAGCATTCAGAAGCTCCAGGGATATCAATGACAAGTTAACTGGATGTAAATCTTTCAAACAAAAAGTGTATTTCAACAGCAAAAGGCCAATAAAGATGAAATGATAAAGTAGAAAAACAACATGGCTTTGGTTAAAGAAACATTTTCAGCTTAATATAATGACATAAATAACTTAATTTTATGATTATGGAGAAGTTGCATATTCAAAAGCATTTAATCTCAGGCCAACCCTATACACTATTACTCCTTGCTGGTCCATGTGCACATAAGCGCACACACAAGTTACTACTTTTTTAACAAGCAGTCAGAATAAGTTGCTGTGTCCATAATACCACTACATTTTTCTTCTTCTTTTTTTTTTTTTTTTTTTTTTTACATAAGAGTAGTGCATGCAAAAATAACAGAGTATTTTCCATTCTACCTCATAATAACAGGAGGAAATCATGTTACCAATGAACTTGTCCCCTAGGATAAGTTCTTATTTCTGTGGGAGGTCTAACTTTTAGTATTTCCAGTCTTCCATTCCAGCCCACCAACTCTGAACACAAAACATCATATTCACTTGAGAAACTTCATGCGCTTTTCAATTAAAATTTCTCCATCTGGGCAAGGAATAGGAAGTTAATGTTAGTAATCACTAATTTTCATAAAACTCAAATAAAATTAGTTGACTCAATAAAAAGACAGTTGTCTGATTTCTTAATGCAACTCTTCTTTGATGTGACAACTTTAGATCTGAAATGGAAAATGAATACACTGATGCACGATGCAAACCAAATCTATTTTCACAAAATATATGCTGTTTTTATCTCAGAGCTGTTCATGGGATACTGTGAGAAAAAGAGGTAGTAGGGGAAAGTTCTTCCTCGTGACCAAAAAGCATAGAATTCTGTGATTCTATGATTCATAGGACTCAGAGATTCTATAAAGTATCAGCATTTCTGGAACTTTTTAATTTTAGATTTTACTAGTGATTGGTAACTGGGTACTGATAGACAGACAGTGGAGGTACTGTAACATGAGCCTGGCAAACTAGTAGAATTTTACCTTTCAGTTATATACAAATATTTCACAAAAGAAAAATTTGGTCAAATGTTCTTTGTCAGATTTTTAAGTGTGTTAGAGAATTAATGTGTAGAAAAAAAAATAAAATCTAATGATGTTATTTAGAAATATATAATAAAAGTTAAAAAAACAGCAACAACAAAAAATGCTAATGTATTCCATTAGTGAATGAACTGGAAAAAGAATCAAGATTCTCTGACTACTTTTGTCAAGCATTTCTACAGCTACACAACAGCTATAATTTTCAAATGCAAATATATAGATCTTCCAGTTCAGAACTGTGGTAGTTTAATATAGGGAAGTAATATGTCCAAAACTGATGTATGATTTTCTTACTTGTTCAAAACTGAATGATAATTTACCTTAATTTTCTTTAATTTCAGCAACACTGAAAAGAATTCATTAATAGAAATCTCAAGAGACAATGCAGCTATCCATATAAAAGAGAAAGGCTAATGCTGAATCCTCTACAGTCAGGTCTGAACACGTGAAATTATCAGGAGTAGAAACATTTATTTAACCTTATCTACACGACTGATGCAGACCTATTTCCATCACATAATACTATGAAATACAGTATTGCTTTTGTCAATTTTGAGCTTTGAAGTGGAAAAGGACAACGTAAAAATGTACTGCTCAGTATAAAACAAATTAATAGTGCAGCAGTTTTAAAGAAATATGTGAAATGATCCTTAATAACTAAAAAATAATTAGGGAAAAATAATTAAGCCAAAGTTAATATAAGTATTTTGGTGCTATATTGCACCATGTTCTTGTTCAAAATTGTTCACTAATTTACGTAAGAACAGAAAAGTAACTAAATTGTTTCTGGGTTATTGGTCTTTTAATCTTGTATATTAATTCAGGTAATGTACCACTACAACTAGTTTCTATTTAATTGTTTTTATTTATGTACCATTAAGCCCAATATTCATTATTTCTGTCGTAGAGAATAACGAGAATGAATCCACCGCATTTGTGTTATCGTATTTCCAGTCCTCATAAAGCCCTTTTTCCTTACTGACAAAATGATCTTCTACATTCCTGAAAGTTGGTTTTTATTTCTTTAATTAGGAGCATCTATCTGGACCTTCTCAGTGAACTCTTCAAATTTTAATATACTTCTGCTTCACTACTCTAGCTGATTGTTTCAGAGTTTGTGTAGAACACATGCCTGATCTGCAAAAAAGCCACTCTCAAGGTCTTTCATATTCTGCCATAATCCCCTGGTAATTACAAAGGCTCTCTGCAACAATAAGCAAGTCTGAGGGAAGTTCTATAACTCTGCATCACACATTAAATTACACATGGACATTTCAGATAAATTTACTTCCCTTGAGACTCAAACTTGCATACAAAACCTGTGAGATGCCAAAATACAAGAACTGAAAGGTTATGACAGTGTCTGTAAGAAGCATCGATTACACAAAATATAAAACACAGCTTGGATGAAGGTTTTACTTTAGGAGCAGTTAAGTCCTCATTAGAAAAGCAAAGCTGACAGAGCTTAAAAACACTTATTTTATGGCTGATAACCATTAATCATCTTTACTGATTTTTTTCTCCCCTAGGACTTTAACTGTGCTTTTCAGTGCTTCTCAGTAATTACTCACACTTTTAATTAATATTATTTTTTTATTTCTTGAGGAAAATGGGTCTTTCTACCAAAGAGAGAGATTTTGCCAGGTTTGTGACTCAGCTGCAGCTATTACTCTAGACATTTAACCCTGGAGCTGTCAGAAGTCAGCTTTCTAGTTACAGAAAAGATAACGGTATTATACGTAGCATCAAATGTAGAAAAACTTATTTTCTCTATTTTCTTTTTTCCTTCTTTGAGTTTCCTCAGCCTGTTGCATGTTGATCAAGAGTATACTCGATCACATATATTATGTATTCAACATTTTCAAAGGGCTACACCAGGTTATATGGCTCAAAAGAAAAATAATGTAGAGTAAACCTCTCCCATTACCCTGATCTCACCTTGGCCTAAATAAGCTTAAAAGAGAAGAAAGAGTTTTTTGCAGTTTGCCACCAATGTAACTGGTCTAAATCATGTTAAATAATGCTGTGGGATGAGATATTCCGTTACAAAAATAGTCTGGCAATGATCGCTGCTCTTGAGAGGATACTCTCCATCAGTCTCCTCTAGCCGGCTGTGACACTAACTCCCTATGCTGTATACGTATACCTAATGCCTTCTGTTACCCATTACCTTAAAGTTCTGCTGCTTAATAATTCTGTGATTCTCACTGTGCTGTTTCTTTGCAAACAACACAGGAAGCCAATATTTACTGGAAAAAATGAAACCAGACTAGGGAATAGTGCACATTATTTTACACATATTTTATCAGTGAACTACAAACAAATGTATTTTTCCTCATTATCTTAATTGACATGAAAAACTTCACATTCTCTCATTCATAAAAATGAGGAGAAACGGATACCAATACTCTGAGAGCCACAGACCCCTTGAGGGTCACAGATCTGTTGGAGTGCATCCAGAGAAGGGACACAAAAATGGTGGATGGAACACCTCCCTACAAAGACAGGTGCAAAGGCCTGGGGCCCTGTAGCACAGGGAAGAGAAGGCTTCGAGGTGACCTAAAATAGCAGCCTGGAGATGACCTGATAGCAGTCTGTTAGTAACCAAAAGGCAGCTACAGGAAAGAAGGGGACAGACTCATTAGCACACTCATTGGTAGGAGAACAAGGGGAAACAGCTTCCAGATTAGACAGGATAAATTCAGGTTAGATACAAGGAAAATGTATTTTAAAGTGAGAGTGATCAGGCACTGGAACAGGTTGCCCAGAGATGTGGTGGATGTTCAAGGTAAGGCTGGATCAGGGCACTGGGCAACCTGATCGAGCTCTGCATGTCCCTGCTCACTGCAGGGGATTTGGACTAGATGACCTTTAGAGATACCTTCCAACTCTAAGGATTCTATGATTCTAATCTGTTCCTCACTCTTTTTGCCTAGTAACACAGTTTCTCAAGCTATCATCTACTGCACAGAAATTTCAACTTGAAATGTCTGTTCTACCTGAAAATAATTTAACCCCTGGTCTCCCAGAAACTCTCTTAACCATACCACCATAGTACAGGGAGATAGTTGATAAATACCTTTATATCTCTCTTGAAACTTTTTAGTGGCTTTAATAAATATTCATATACCCAATGAGCCAGAGAAAGTAAAAATGATTCTATTCCCTCTTTGTTGGAGCATTTGCATGGGGAACCCAAGCTTTAATTATGACAGTAATGAATATTTACATATTGTACACAAAATAGAATTACATGAACAAAGAAAATGTCTGGATGCACTGTGATTAAGGTACCTACAGGAAAGAAGATGCAGTTTCTGGTGAGATTTGTCCTTCCCTTGCCACATGAGATGATTAATTTAATAACTTCTTTATTGAACAAAACAGACCTGACCACTCCTTTGAATTCACCTCAAAAGCTAGTATGGGATATAACCATTTAGTTATTTTCAACTGAATTTACTGCTTCTAAATTAACTGTAAGCCTATGTTTATGGTCAGCATATTCAGCAAGACAGCTTTCACAAACCGTGTGAGAATGCACACTGTGCAATCTAAAAGAATGCTTCTGTGTTTGTGGAAGCAATTGCAGGTACTAGCTATAAGGAAATGTGCACGTTTTCATTGGTTAACACTATGCCAGCAGGTGGCACCTCCAGGATCTGTCTCCAGTCACAGTCACTACAAATTTATTTAAACAAAGAAAGCTCTCAACAACTAAATACTAAATGAGTTCTTGCTTTGTTGATCACGAGCAGTATCTTATTCTCCAGCACCCTGGATGTTGGCACCTACTAAAGTACGACAGTACAAGGCACTCTGTAAAGCACTGCTTAATAAATAAAACAAATATTACGTGTAATTTATGTCTCTTGTCAGTATGGCCTCCACAGAATGCATTCTAATAGTCTATTAAGAATACAAAATGATCAAGCAGAGATGAAAATAATGAGGCCTGCACCAGTGAAAGGACCCTCCCCCTTCCTTAGAAAGCATGAATGGGAAATGACGAGAGGTAGGGAGAACGCCAGTGACAGAGAAATGAAGAATGAACGAGACTCTCTTGTGAATAAATAAGCAGTTGCCCACAGGTCATACACATATAATAGCGAAGGTGAACGTATTAGCTTTTTGGCATTTTTCTAATCTGCTAATAAAGTACAATCTAAAACCTTGATAATATTCCTAGAGATTACTATAAACATACATTTTATGCATGTACATCTTATGTCCAAAATCTTTGATATTTTCCTCTGAATTCTGCATCAATATCTTTATTCAGGTCTCGAAGATGCTCCAGAAGAATAAAAACCAACCAAATGAACAAACAACCACAGTCAGAAATAGAAGAGCTCATAAAGACCAAAACATAGTAATGGCTCAAAGAACCCTCCATCTATGTAGACAAATGATAGACAGATAGATAAATAGATAGATAGATAGATAGATAGATAGATAGATAGATAGATAGATAGATAGATAGGTAGATAGGTAGATGGGTAGATAGATAGAGAATCCTCTATCTATACCCTTAGCATTTTTTTCTTTCAGTTGGTACAGAAAGAGTAGCAAATAGCTTCACAGAGTGCAGCAGAAATGGTAAACCTACGTTTGTGCAGAAAGAATTTCTGTAAGAGATGGAAAGTGACAACAGAATGCTGAAAATAAAGATTTAATGGCAGATTATTCCAACTTGCTTTAGTACAGTTACCCCTTCTTGGCTCGCTTTCAGTAAAGACGAGGGACAGCAATCCCCACAAGTGAATATCTCATTGAGAAAAAGAAAGCAGAGATTTGGAACTATAGGCTACAATCTGTGTCCTACAAATGTACCAAACTGTGCTGCTTGCTTCCATACATCATCTAACTGACATAAGTTGGTACCATACTCATTGCTGACAGAGCTACAGCAAAAATTAACTTATAAATTCTCCTTATTGTGTTTTTTCAAACACATTTGTGTGACACACTAACTGTACCAGCTTTGCATTAGTATATGTGTATAGCAGCTGGGTCCTCAGCAGTAGCCATGACCACTAGCATGAAGAAAAGTCAGCAGAACAAAAAATTAGAGTTAGGATTCTAGATAACTGATTGTGTTTTATGTACTTCTTATTTGTAAATAAATCTTAGAGTGCACTACAGACAAGTACAGAAATGATATGGTACAATTTAGGGAACATTTCTCTTCACATGGATTTTATCTATACAGTTTGATAATAGAGTGAGTAAATACTCTATATGATGTAATTTTGGATTTTTACATTACACATCATCACCATTAAACCAATTTTTGAGGTGTGGTGTTCTAGAGGAGTTTAAGAAAGGAGGAAGAGAAGGAAAGATGGCACAAGCTTCCCTTTTTTGCACTGGAGATGGGATGGATTTTTTAAAATATTTTATATTTAAATATAATAAATAAAATATATAATATTTTAAAAATTAAAATATTTCTTTAAATACTTCATCTTGTACCTACTAGACATCCGCATATCTCAACTAAAATAAATTGTGTGAGGTAATTAATATGAGACTATTGCATATACTTGAAAAACTTCTTATGTTTGAAATATTATGCACATGTTTTCATCAACAATTAACTGCAGCAGCTAATTTTTTGAGATTAAAAATTACACCTGGCATAATTTCTTTCAATGGCGTTATGTGCACATGCTTTACATATTCTCTAATTTTAAACAGATATCATTTCAAAGAATGTATTCACAAAAGAAAAAAAAATGAAATCGGAAATTACAGGACTAAAATACACAAAAATGTGCTGTGTGTAGTGTTATGTCAGCTCTTCGTTTGCAAAATGGAGATAAAATTATTTTCCAAAGTCAACCACAAATTTTAGATGGGGTACTTAGCTAGACAAAATTATTAGATGTTCCTTTGACACTTGCTTTATATTTCAAAGAAAGAAATATTTTAACCACTGAAATTTCCACTAGAACTTCCAGTAACTCCAATTCTATCACAGTTTCAGATATAGCTTATTAATAAGAAAATAAACATTAATTAAATGGAAAATAACTGCTTAATTAATCAGATCTTTTATGTTTTAAAAACAGCTTTGTACCTCAGTGAAAATTTAGATGCTAAATGGGATGGAGAAATCTTACTCAGGGTTGCTGTAGTTTAATTTGTACTGATATTAGAATATGCTTGGATTTTTCCTATCCCTTTCTGTCTTTGATCTTTTTTTTCCCTGTTAATTTCTGTTCTTCTAAATGAATTAGATGGTTGTATACTTGCTATTCATTTACCATACAATCACATGTCCCAGGAATTTGTATTACCTGTCTGCCAAACCAGAAGGGGAAAATCACTGGCCATCTAGTAATTTTTTACTAACTAGTCCCATCAAAATTCAGCAGATGTTTATTTTCAAAAACAATCAATGACTTATAGTCTTTCAACTCAAATTTACATAAAAAAGCAAACAAACAAAACAATACAACCCCTCCTCTCCCCCAACACACAAACGAAAAAAAACCTTCTTCAATGTCACAAGATTTGTTTTCTCTTCAACTATTGCACTAAGTGGTGTCTCTTGTGGTCTAGTTATTGCTAAGAGAAAAACAGTTCACGTTCTTATAATTTAACTGTTATACATAAAATGAAATAACTGTGTATATACATACAACATATAAATATTACCCCTACTTAATTTATACTCAGATTATGCATACCAATAGAGACTCCCAGATTCATATGTAAAGATCTGTCCAGGAGAGTTTACAAATTGGTACTATATTTATGTCTATTACAATGTCTGTGATGTTATTTCTAATTTTTGTTGCTCCTGTGAAGCAACATATTGAAATCATAAGGGAACACAAAACATACAAACGATACTACAATACACATTTCTAAGCAGTGGGAAGTCTGTAGTAAGTGTCAGAGATTGATCAGGATTTTGTTCTGTATATAAACAGACACTATCGGGTCTTCTGTGCCAAAAGGTTATGCGTGTATCATCCATATGCCCAACCACCTCACGTTTTCAAGAAGGTAATAGAGAGTTTGAACCACTGAAAATGAACGGAAATGATTGAAAACTTCTATACCAGTTAATCTCTAAAAACAGAAGGACAACGTAGTTTGTATATAATTCCAGTAGGAATGGAATAGTGAGCTGAATAAATTAAAATTGATGTGAATAGCTAGAACTCAATGCATTTATAAAAACTTTGAAATACGTGCACATGTATCCCTGCCTAGACACAGAAAAAGAATTGCACATATGCCATGGATTTCAGACATGCACCATGTAGACTGAGAGAAGATTTAACTATTAAAATGTATGAGACAAGTTGCTAGCAAGAGTTCTGTGAAAGGGATTCATTTACAGACTGCCAAAAATACATGGAACCTTTCAGAATTTATATGGTAAATATTGTATACATCTTGGTTATTTTTCATTCAACACAAAAAGAAATAAATTAATAATCCCTTTATGTATGAAAAAAATTGAATTCATACGAATGTGAGACACTTCTATATTATAATAAGAAGATCTATAGTCTGGACTATCACCATTTCTGAGATAGCTAGGAACCTTGAATGAAAGATGTCCCCTGTGTGGTGCCAGGCTAGAATGATGTCACTTCTTTGTACTGAAAAGCTCAGCTGCAGAAAATAAGGATTTTAAAGTAATTATAGAATCCTATTAAGATACTGTGAATTGAAAGGAATGGATACAGCAATTCCACTACATTTTCAACAAAACAAAGTCCTCTGAGTCATAGATTTCTTCTCCCTCAACTCATTTAAACACGTAATTGCACTTGCAAACATTATCACCCATGCACTGGCTGGTACAATGACATACTTCTAGATTACTGCAAAAAGCAAGGGAGGATCTGTGTTTCTGACAGAAAGTTTGTCACTGATGATTACCTTCATGCCTTCCCAATATTCAGATTACCATTAATATCTAAACATTCATATCCTAAAACACATATCTTTAAGGAAAAATGTTAATAATCTGATCCCAGATGCATTCCAGCTAAATATAAACCATGAAGATTTGGTGAATTTCATCTCAATCAGGTGAACAACCAATAATATCCAAACATGCACTCTGCTGTTCAGCACCACAATAAATGCTTAAAATGCTTAATCAAATTGAACCAAATTTGCTTTCAAAGAAATTATCGGCTCCAGTCATAAGGATGTTTTGAACAGCTTTTCAAGAATACAAATTCTTTTGAAAACTGTTTTAAAATACAAAAATGTCACTACGAATGCGACCAATGCAAATAAAAAAAAATTCTGCTATCATCTGTGACTGTTTTATACTACACATATGCAATTACCATTTACAGTTTAAATCTTGAATCACATCAGCCTCTTTTCAACTCTTATTCACAGCCAACTAGCTTTTTCTTAAAAGTGCTCCTTTATACAAAATTATTCTTAATTAAGTGCCAATAATGTCTTAAATGTCCCAAGGACCAGCACACTTGTTTTGAATTTTTACAAATCCTTCTTGTTCATTTTGGAGAAAAGAACCTGCCTGATTCATAGAAAGAGACAAACAAAAACGTCAGATATTGGAATTGTGCTGTATAAAGAGATTTTAATTATGAAAATGCTGTACAGTTATCTTTTCTCAAATATTCTCAAGGCTCTCAAAACACTCACTAGTGATTTCAGATATAATTATATTCATAAAAGATTTAAACTCAAAATAAGCATTACCTTCCAGCAACTGTTTTTCCCTACTGTAGTAAACAGACAACATAAATTTAACCAAACCAAATATTCAATAGACAAGTTTTAAAAATGATAGCCTTCTCTGCTTGAAGCATGTTCATAACCCCATTAATATGAATGAAAGTTAACCATGCACAGGAGGAAAAGAATATATTTTCTCTATGTATACTTGCTCTTCGGAATCTTTGAATATTTCATTTTAATAAATATATTTTAGAGAGATGTCTAGTTTATCAGAACAAAGGCTTTGGTTTCTGCTTAAGAATTACTGAGGCGCAAGATAAGACCAGAAAAGTTCACCCGGCCATGTATATTTTACTGCAAACATGTCATTTTCGACATCTTTCAAAGATGTATCTGAAACTGAAAAGCAATCCTACTGAGGTATTGTTTGCCACTGCTCATTGACATATTCATGCAATGTAAAATCAATCAAAGCCAAAAAGCACTTAAATAAAAACCCCAAACTGAACTCAAAAACTTCCCACTCGATATGAAAATACACGGCTGTATCATTTTGTTTTTCTAGAACTTCTCTGTTTCAAAAGAAAGTTCAGTAACCAAATTTATCTTACAACTATGTGAAAATTTAAATTACTGCAACAGTATCAGATTACTCATTAATTTATTGGGGAACTCTAATGTTTGGATAGAGGAGCAAACAAAGCTGGAAAGGTAGGTAAGAGCAAGGAAGTAGTGCAAGTTCAGGAATTAAAGCTAAACTTCCCACAAGGTGATGTGAAAGAGATGTTCTGTTTTACAGAAGAGATGACTCCCAGCTTCCTAAATAACTTATTGTAAGCTAAGGAGCACAAAAGCCTCCTGGTATTTTCAAAATGATACTTCACAATCTTTTAAGATTTTATATAAATTATATGAACTACTACAGTATCAGAAGGGAAATGACAGAATCTTAGATTATTTGAGGTTGGAAAAGTCTGA
Organism: Callipepla californica brunnescens; assembly: GCA_023055505.1. Lineage (NCBI taxonomy): Eukaryota > Metazoa > Chordata > Aves > Galliformes > Odontophoridae > Callipepla > Callipepla californica. Next base: position 2,314,843 of record JALIRH010000050.1, on the reverse strand, counting down.
AGGTCAGCTGGTTCACCTTGTGAATGACCACTCAACCAGGTTCTAAATATCTCCACAGATCAAAGTTTAACAGCTTGCCTGGCCAGCCCACTGCAATGCTTGAACATCCCTAGTATGAAATTATTTTTCTGAGTATTTGGTTGGAATATCACTTATTGAAAGTTGGGGTCATTGTATCTTATCCACTTACGTCTCAGAAAGATCTCTGAGTACATCCCAGCTCCATCTTGTTTCTACCTTCTTATTAGGTTCTTACTTGAAGACAGCAGTAAGAATCTCTCCTTCGCATAACTGCCTTATGTAAACGAAAAACACGGCGAAGACAAATATACTATTTTATTATTCATGCCAATTTTGTACGTCTAAATTTAGCATTCAGATGTTTCAGCATTCAGTCTTTGCTGTAATTATGACTAATTGAACACATGCTGAAATTTAAAATAACACTGAGAATTTGTAACATATGTATACAGCTAGAATTTCTGATGTAAGACAATGAGAATGATGTTTAAAGCACATATTAAAATTAAAAAAGGCAAACTGGAGTAGCAATCAAAGCAGTAAATGATTCAGAACATTTCCAGTGGCATTCAAAACTTTGTATCTCTCATATCAAAAGTGTATATACGTTTTTAGTTTGTTACTTCCTTTTTAAACATCTGCTAGCAGATCAAATCCAACAATATTTTGGCAGCCTAAAATTACACTCTTCTGACCTTGACATTAGTATTCAACAGCACTGATGAAAGAATGACAGCTTCTCCATCCTTCTGGGTGATCTTGCAAGCTTTTACCTTCATGACTATGGAGTTTCTGTCAAATGTGCTTCCAGCTTAATGATCACATTCTTTTGAATTATGAAGTGGCTGAAAACTGTGCTAATTGGGTCCATATTGATGTCACTCATAAAGATTAGGCAGACTTAATAGTCTTCCAATTATATAAATTCTTATTTTACTTCATGTTAGCTCTAGCATATATTTGCCTTGAATGAATAATTTGCAACAACTAGAGAACACATGCTTGAAAATAACGCATTACTTGAAAATAATTAGTAACATTTATGCTTTCAAACAAGAAGTAAAAATAAAATTTCCAAAAGAAAGAAATAAAATGAAATTAAATAGAAATAATAATAATTAAGGATTAGGAAGAAAACCCATGAGCTCTTCTATCTACTTCATCTGCATTTGTTTTGATCGCTGCAGTAGACAATGAACTTCATACAGTACTCGTTCAATTGTGTGAATCTGTAAGGGGTACATACACAAGTAGTTTCAGCCATTTCTGCATGCAGTAAATGAGTAGTACCCATACTAGTCCTGTGCCTACTTTAGTGTGTGGATGTCGAGAAACAAACTTCTAGTATGTAAAATTATATCATGTCTTGACTCCACTGTTTATTGTAAATAGAATTAACAACAGCTTTTCTCCAGCTATATTACATTACAGTGTTCTGAGATAGCCTGTGGCATAGTTTTACATAATTTTGTAGTTCATACCCTACCAGGTAAAGAAATCTTTTTTACTATTATTATTAAAAAGAATGCATGCTGTTCTGGATCAAAATATGGCTTTGTCTTTTGATTAATGAGTGGCATAATGAACCATTTGGCCAAATGTTAGGGCAGAAAACTCTACGCCAAACTAGTTAGAAAGATCAAAGAACACTCATGCCTCCTTAGGCATGTAGCTCTGAAAGTAATGCCTTCCATTTATTTCCTTGGAAATTAAAACACATGCAAAGAGCATAACACTATTTGATACAGCAAATTCAATGTCAATGGGTGCCATTTGTTCTGCACAGAGGAAAGTTCAACCTTGTCGTGGTTTTATGATTTTTTTTGGTACTGGTATTCCACATCATGGCATCATGTAGTGCATTGGGAGTCAGGGAGAACTACATTCCCCAGAGGACTTTGCAATGCTTTGTATTTTTTCACGTGTTTTCCGCTCAGAGGGAACAGATAAAAACTCTCTGCGGTCACGGGACGTTCTCTCTCTTTCCTCTAGGATCACTTAGGAGTGGGTGCTCGCTGCCATCCGCCTTCAGCGTTAGCGTAAGGCCTTCGGTTTATCGGGCACTCACTCTCTCTCTCTCTCTCTCACTCGTTTTGTTTGATTCATTAGGCTTAATTCCAAATTGTATTGCATTATATTGTGTTATTTACTTCCTGATGTCTTATTTAGTAAATTAGCTTTTCCCCCTCAGATCGTTGCTGCTGTTTTGTTTTGGGGCTTATTTCCTTTTTTTCCTTTCCCCCTTCCCCCTGTCCGGGGTGTGGGCCTGTGGGTCACCTTCCTCGGTTGTTGCGGGGCCGGGCCGAACCAGCTCACAAAACCCTGACAAACCTCTACTGCTGTACCACTAGCATCCACCTCTGACATTGCGGGACAACATAATAAAATAGAAGACATTACTTTCAGAGTTACTTACATCACTACATTGGGAACCAAATTCAACAGTAGAATTAGGGGCACATTAACTCTTGCAGTCTTAGTCTGATAGACATCTGGGTACAGATATTTACCAACAACTTTGTCAGCAAGGTACCTCTGTCCGCTTGCAATTGGGAGACCTTGATACTTTTGAACAGAACACATGAGTACAGCACATGGCGATAAGAGGGGAAGAGCTGTCTGAAGAACCACTGAGAGCTAGTGCAGGGGGTGTCACCAGGGCCAGGTCATCCAATGCTCCTGCTTCCTAACACCATTAGTCAGGATTTTAGGGAGACATGTTCCCTTGGAATCTAAGCTCTCACATGCTTGCATGCCCACACCTTATAATGAATACAGTGGAACTTATTTTCCTCATTTACAACACCTGCACTTTCAGTGGAGGTTCTCACCCTTAGATAGCAGCTGGAGCATTACTCAAAAGTGGAAGAGAAAATAACTGGAAACCATAAATCTACAGATTCTATCTCCTCAGAGTGCATCATATCCAGGTTTTCAGATGGTCAGGGACAGATTTACAAATAATTGGGAAATGAAAGAGGAAAAACCTGCTAAGACCTCAGTCAAGATGTGCCCCTTCCTTCCAGACAAACTAACCCTCCGCCCGCCCCAAGTCCTTCAAGATTAGCCACACCAGCAGGAATGGAAATAGCTAAGAAACCTCATGTTCCATAGTTACACCTCAGGTATTCAAGGCCAGAGTGTGACCAAACACAGTTTGGTGTAACACAGCTCAGTAGCCCACAGCTCAGCACCTACCACTTTCCACAGAAGGTTCCTGGTTCTGCATATCCAAACAGCTTGTAAATAAAAACAGTAACTGTCAGGCAACATCTATTAAAAGGTTTTCAGAGAGAAATTCAAGATTTGGAATCCTACAGTGTACTTAAATCATCACTTAGGTAACAAAATAAGATATCTGTATCTTGCTTTTGAAATCTATTATTAGGTTTGGCATCTGGCTCCCAGCTCTAAAGGTGAACACCATAGAGCTCACTTCAATTAATAACACATTTTTCCTAGAACAGACATGTATCCTTTTTTTTCTTTTTCCTAGACAAGTCTCTCTCTATATATAATCACCTTTTTTTTTCTATATTATCTCCATGAGACAGCTTGATAAATTTATAATTTGTTAATGACATAATTGCTTCTTATAAAATCTATCAAGACTACTAACCACTAATTGTTACTCTCTGCAGCTGATTTTGAAACTGAACTCTTAAGAGATTATATTGATTATGGGAAAAGAGCCAGGTGTTGTTTCACTTGATACTCTGGGTGGAAAAGGCACTGATGAAATTCTAACTCAACTAATTAAGTTTGCCAATAGTTTCTTGTATAGAGTTGGGTGGTGGGTTTTTTTGTTTGTTTGTTTTTAAATGCAACAATATATCTAAAAGCAAAACATCATTTGAATGTCGATGATTAAATATTCTAAGATATTTGCAGATGTGTTCCAAGACTGAGGTTAATTAGTTTTGTGTTTTTATTATAACTAATTTCTGTTAAACAAGGAAAAAAAAAAAAAAAAAAAAAGAGAGAGAGAGAGAGATAAACATAAATATGATAAAAACAACAAAATACAAACTCAAGTTGTAAAAATCTCTGGAAACCAGTTTCACACGGCACAATAAATTCTAGCATTAACTTGCTCGTGCTTATACAAAGCAAACGGGTTATTTATTCTAGCAGCAGGCAGTTTAAATTTCTCAGCTTGCTGATAGGATGTAGTATCTAAGTGCCTCACTCCAGTTAGCGTATCATACACTACTGTGCTATATTCAGTTAACGTCCAGCCACAGTAGGATTTGACATTATGAACTACATTTTTCATCTCTACAGCTAATGATGAGCTTTCTTACAATCCTTTCTTCTTTTAAGTAGTTTAAATGATAAGACTATTAGTTCAAAATCTTTTTATTGGTAGCCTTTAGAATAAAATCACATGACAATTATTGCTGAATTCCAAGGCTAGCTTTTTCTATCCTTTTAAATAAAATCAAGTAAAATAAAATAAGGAAAAAAAGAAAAGAAACAAAATAAAAAGACAGGCTTATGTAAGTAATAGCAATTAAATTTTGAATCAAAGTAACAGACGCTACAAAAGGTTCCTAATAAAAATTAATGTTATATCTTCAATAGTTTGGTCTGCTAGATTAGAGACAACAAAATCTGTGTAGCCAGAACCGAATGACACAGAATGTTTTTCATAGTATTTGAACACAAATTACGTTATCTCAAAGCCAGCTGTACTCCTAAAATAAAGGGGGGAATGTAAATCTTATTCACGATGCAAATTGGTCTCAACAGAATGTATTTATAAGTGTTCAACAATTACATAAGGGATTCTGAACACTATTTTGACTACCAAACTAATGTAGAGATTCCAAGAGCCTGCAGGCACGCTTGACCTGGGTTTCTTCAGTAAATGCTGGTTTGCTACCTAAGCTCAGATGAGTTCCCGTAAATTTATTGCTGTGGGACAAAACCTAATAACATCCAGAAAGAATATAAAATTCTGACTCTCCTCAGTATCTCATTATGTTTCCAAAGGAGAAAACTTCCAAACAATGCTGTAATTTTAAATATTGTGGTCAGGCACTGGAAATCTTAGTTGCAAGGAAGCGTTGAGAGTTGACTATGAATGTCTCTGGCCAACAGTGGTTCAAAAACAAGCGAAATAAAGGAGAGAAATACAGAACTAAGATCCACCTATGTTAAAAATAAAGTGTTTCTTTGAACCACTGGAGCAATCTCCAAGTTAAAACACTTCCCACTCATTAGCTCTTGATAGCTCTTCACTCCACCTGGAGAATTTTTTCATGCTCTTAAGTTCTAATCACACCTTATAGAAAAAAAATCTGTGTTTTCAGTCCCACACTTTGATATTTAGTACCAGATGCATAATGACAGCCATTGCAGTACCTACTTAAACATTTATCAAATGTGTCCTAAGTGCCTTTAGAAAAACTGCATTGTGTATGCTCTCATATCGCAAAGCATCTTTGGAAGTCTGAAGTACAAATCATCCACAACTTGAAACTGATTACATTTATGAAAGATCTGGAAAAAAATGTTAGTTTCTAAAGTCCAAAAATGATTGTCTCATGTGGCTTCCAGGACAAACTATGCAATTTGCTCTATGTATCCTGCACTAATACCATACCTTCCATGAAAATCTTCAAACTGACAAGCAACACTGGTTTCTGAACTCCGGGTGTTGTTTTTACTGCATTCCTTGACAATCTACTACAGTACTTCCACCTGTGAAACTGTGTGACATTTTTCAACATGCCTGGCTAAATCACTTTGTCTTGTCAATGTAGCCAAATATTATGTTGCCCCCTGAACCAAAAGCATTACATTAGGAAGCACTGGTCTCCAGGCTGTGAATTCTCGCTGACACTAAAGCTTTTCCTGTTCAGTGACTTCAGCATATTGTTCACCCATCCTATGCCTATCTTTTCACTTTGGTTATACTTGCTTTCTAATAACAATGATTTATTTTACTGAGATCTTAATAGAACTAAAGAGAACAGTGTCACAAAATGTTGTTCTAATGAGCTCAGAGTTGTGAATTAGGCTCTCCTATCCATAATATCTCAGCACTTTGACACATCTCAGTAAATCTGCTATAGTTACAGAGAAGTATGAGCCAAATCCTACAAACAGAAGATTTCTTATAGCTCAGTGGAGACTGGAGCTGATTGATACTGTGGTTTATAAGCCTGCAACAAACAAAAACCACTGACACCCTGAGATATACAGAATACATTTAAATTTATCTTTCTCAGTTTGAAACATAGAGTGATTTTTTCTGAATGATTACTAGATTACGCATAAGGATTTTCTCTTTTCAAGTTACGTAAAAATGATGAACAGCAATCTTCATTCTAATTGAATAAATAAATGTAGAAATCCCATGCTTCCCCCTCCCATACCCAGCACTAGAAATCTGTGGCATTTCTTTGCACTCTCACGGCAACATAGCTTGAATATTACTAAAATATATACCTTCATCTCCTAGCAAATTATGAGTTTTTGAGAAAAATAAGACAGCATTTGTTGTTATTGTACATGAAATCAAAACAAAATGAATTTAACTTATGCTGCAGAAAACTGAATGAAAAAAGATCTCGTGTGAACAAGCACAGTGTCTTAATCACAGGGTGGTGATAAATCGGAATGCTAAAGAAGAAGATGCATTTCTTCCATATGCAAACAATCGCTTGTCTGTGCATTCAGACTTTGCAATTCCATTCTATGTATTCATTTTTAAAGGACCAAATCCATTTGGAAAGGATTGAAACCACAGAAAGAAAGAAAAAAAAAAAAAAAAAAAAAGGAATTTTCCCTGAAGTGAAATTAAGAATCAAGCGTACATTTCTCATATTACTTAAAGAGCTACTTGCTTCAGCAGATCTTCCTGACATCCCTACAAGATGCTCCCATGCTAACTAGAACCATCATACCAGCTGTTTTTGGCAAAACACACACCTTTTCATCCCCTCTCTCCCGCAAAAGTGTTGGAAAAATGAACTCTTATTTTATCTTCTGTTTTCGTTTAACTACTTGCAAGCTCTTCTTTCCACCTCAGTTTTATTAGTGTTAGGTCTTCAGAAGCAGAAGTTGTCATTGATATAAAATGAGGTGAGTAGTGATTAAGGCTAAGTGGATCTGTTAATTCAGCAACATTTTAGAAAGATTGAATATGAGTAAAATGGTAAATTACAATTATATTCCTAAGAGAGTACATATGAAATCCATATTAATACCACATTAGTTCATCATGACTAACATTATTATAGCTAATACTAAATGATAAAATAATGACTACCTACTTATAGAATTACCATTTCTAATCTTCTGAGTAGAAGAAATATAATTATGCCTCTCTAGAAAGAATACAAAGTTTTTCCTTTTTAAGTGATTACTTAGCCATATAATACAGCTTTCCGTAGACTCACTGTACATGATTTTCTGAGGTTAACAGGAAAACCTAATGAAGACTTTAGAGAGCTATCAAGCACGTGAACTAACAGATATCATCTGGGGACCCTGACCTTCCACCTTCTTAAAGTTTTAAGTTTGGTTTCAAAACTGAATCTGCAAATGTTTTGGGGGGAGTTGAGAAGTGAACTTGGGATCTTCTGAGCTCTAAAGACACTGTCTCAGCCATGGAACTGTCTTGCTATAACATTTACATGGCTTACAGGACAAAACTGACAGTCTGGTGTTAGTGAGCTATAGGGACAAACAACATTGCTGATAGCTTTAGAAAGAGATTTCTGTAGTAAGAATCTGTAACAAAAATGAGGAAAAAAAAATAAAAAAGAAGGAAGGAAACGAAAAGTGGAAATGTGGAAAGGCCACACGACTTTCCATTGTGTGGGGTGCAACACATCAAGAGCTTTCAGGAGAGGTTGAGGGGGAACCATCAGCACTGGGGAGACTCTAATCTTGTGCCATTTCTGAGGAAGATAGTAAAGCCATTAAGAACGGGAGAGAAAACACAAAGGTAAAAGGTAAATTCAAAACAACAAAGAAATACTATCTGAGAACTTTGTGAATGTACGAAAAATTTTAAATGACAACAATGTAAAGATCAATCTATCAGTATGACAACCAGCAGTTTAAGCTAGTTTATTTTTCATAGTAACACACAGATGTCTTAAAATTGTTAAAAGGATAAATTATTTGAGCCCTGCACAACAGTTAATGATTGTGATTTGCAACGTCTTTGTGTGATACATTTGTTATCATGACATATTTGGGTCAGGAACACTAAGGAACACAGACTGCTGCCTGGTGAACAATTTAAACTAATCCAGCCTTTAAAGTTTCAGGGGGTTTATGTTCTTCCACAAGGAAATAACAGAAGGGCAGAGCCGTTCTTGAGCCTGCCTGCTCTTCTCTACTAAAATTGCTGTGTAAACCTACTTCACAGGACTAATTGTAATTAGCTACACTCAAATTAGCTAAGATTTTATAAATACATATATTTAGATAGATAGACAGATAGATAGATAATATATATATATATGCATTTTTTTCAGTATGAAAAAGCTAGCTCCTGCTAAAACAGCAGAAGAAACCAGATGAATGATAAAAATGCAGAAAAAAATACTCTGTAAAATAATTTTATTGTTTTCATTGCAAAATTTCAAGCTCTGCAAACTTTTCCCTCTTGTGAACCATGAAAAATTCGCAGGTGGAGAAAACCTGGGGGATGTTTCTTTGGGTTGCCTTGAGTTCTCTTGAACCACCATCTAGATGAAATCCAACAGTAACCACTTCTACAGTTAATAAAGAATAGCAATTGCTATCAAGAGTTTCAGGAGGTGTATGGGGAATGGGAGTGAGCCCTCACACCTGCTCCTCCAATTCCAAATTCCCACTCATTTGTTCATCATAGGGATGCAGAGATATCCTGCTTTTCTGCCTGCAGCAACATTAATACCAGCTCGCAACAAGAAGACCACCATACCAGGGCAAGCCACTATCAAAATTCTCCTGGGAGACTTGAAACACCATGGTAGGCATCTTTGTTACTCATCCCTCAGTATTAGGAGCACTGACTTTAACCAGATTTTCTTAAACTCTCATGGCCTTGGAGAAGTTTGCATGCTCACATCAGTGACAAATACTCTCAGTGCATACCTGATTTACAGCACTTGTTCACTTTACAAATTTACCTGAGATCTCTTACAAAGAAGTATTTTCTAATGAATTTCTGCTTTATGAACTGCTTAGTACTTCAATTCCATTTTGCTTACTGAAAAAATACCCTGAAACAATGAAATGAAAACAAGAAGCATGTTTTATTACCTGAAATATCTATATTAAACTGATTTTTAGAGAAAAAGACAGACCCCGATGCTTGCATTGCGAATTATATTCTCTAACCCCTATAATTTCATAAATACACTTTCGCAACTCATCCCTTGTGAATCGAAAGTAAGAATTATGTAACAAAGTGTGAAATACAAAAAGTTTCTGTGCTCGTTTTGCTTTGGTTATTTTCTCTCATCTGAATAATAAATCACTCTTTAAGGTTTTCTCACCTGCAATAAAGGCATGAGTTTTACTGATTCTGAGTTAAAGATAACAGCTAAATGCCCATCGGTTGTCTGAGACAACTTTGAGTTGTCACAAATTCTTTCCAGGGTGTGCATAAAGCCTATATGCACACACCGCCTTGGCAAACCCCCAGGAGACAGGTGCCATGTAAGCTCTGCACATACTTCAACAAGGTACTTTAATTAGTTTTCGACTGGTGAGATAGTGAATGCAGATGCCCAAAAGGACCGGAGAAGGATGGAAGAAATTAAGATACACAAAGTTTAAATAGTCAGAAGCAAACGTGAAGGCGATCTATGCAGAGCAAGGGATAAGGAATGAAAGACATCAGTGGTAAAGCAGTTAAAAGGTTGAAAGATGCAAAAGAGATTGTAATGAAGCAATTCAACAGTATCAGCAGGAAAACTGCAATTCCACCTTTATACAGTATTGTGGAATTGGAAGTCAGAATGAGAAGATATAAGTTGTGACTGCTCTCTCTTCCACCCAAACGCATGTGTGCAGTTTCAGCAAAAATTAACAAAAATGATAATGTAAAAATGTAAATATTATTATTTTATTATTTAGAATTAGAGTGCGTTTTTAAATTTATTTTATTTTCCACTACCATGTATTAAGAAAGAAAAAAAGGAACCGCAGGACATCAGACTGCCAGGTTTTAACCAGGCTCACTAATAGAAATGAACACGCATTGGTTATACTCAAACACTACAGACAAATCAAATACCGCTATTCATGGAAGGGATGTTTAAGGCTTATTCACAACAGATTACAAAGGTATAAAAGTATAGTTTTTGTTAACTTACTACTTGCATTTATTGATCAGTAGTTAAACAGTTAAGCAATTTTTTTTTGTCAGCAGGTACTCAGTGCAACTGCAAGTTAGAAAGTATTGAAAAAAAGCAAAAGGTTAACCACTAGGATAATTGTTTGGGGTTTTTTTCAGCTAAAATGTAAATCCTTGTTAAATGTACCTGTACAAAGATACAATGAATAAAGATGTAATGTGATAATAAGGCAATACCCCTATATATAAGATGCAAATTGCTTCCAAGAATGAAGATGCTCAACATCTGAATGTGGAAATTAATCTTGCAAATTACTGTATTATTTCAAGTTGTCTGACTCAATAATCTATAAAATGGACCATCAATGAACTTAGACTCACATTCTCAAACATATGCGGGTAGGAGTTTGGTGACTAAATACCTTGCCGGAGCAGGAGGCCTCCATGCGCAATATCTAAATAAAAGTAGAAGGGGAAGGTTGATTCATTTTTCACAGATCTGTCATCACTTTACTCCCATCTGGCTGCATATTGAAGTACATGAGACTTCCTTATTCACAGACTCTTCAAGTTTATTCAAACACGATGATTACTGCTCTATCAGCTGTCAGAAAGTAACATAACTAGGAAAGTCCTTCTTGCTCCCTAAAAGTAGCTTTATTTTTAAAAGAGCATAGGACTTGTATTTTATATCCTTGAGATTAAAGAGAATGAGCAACAAAAAAGCAATATATTTTCAATGCATGACTGCTATTGAAAGTAGAAAACAACACACAACAAAACTACTGGAATGAGGGCTATTCTATAAGCATACCAGCTGGCCAGGAACACTTTGCAGAAGAGTCTGAAAAAAAGGCAACAATTTTAAAAGAAAAGAAATAAAAACAAACAATCAGAAAAAAGAAAAAAATAATGAAAAAAATGAGGGAGTGGGAGAAACAAGCTTTTATAGCAGACAAAATCATTGTCGTTTGATGGTTAAGAGTGAAACAAGAACATCAAAGCTCACTATGTTAACTATTGACTCTTCTTCAGAAGCAGTCACAGTGAACTTTAACTAACAATAACCTATATAATTTTAAGGAGATGAATAAGGAGTTTGTAGTCAGTGTAACTCCCCCCCCCCCCCCCCCCCACACACACACGCACAAAAAGCAACAAACAGATGCAGCACTTTGGCAAGCAAAACAGCTCAGGATGCTCCATTTGATGAAAGTGGGAAAAACACTTATGCCCAAGTGTCTGCTTTGTTTATAGTCACTGCCATTCCCTCACATCATCTGCCTCTCTGCATTATTGTATTGCCTACATTTTTTATTTACTGTTGAATGATCAGTGAAACAGTGTCCAGGGTACTCCCCTGTGACAGACGTATTTAAATTTATTGAACTCTCCAGCATTCTGCTTACAGCAACCGCTATAATCTCGTTATGCATGCAAGTTCCTTTAATCATAACCAAAAGTGGACAGCATATAAAGAGCAACAAAAACATGGCTGTGAAAGGATTATGAGAGCTCCATGTCAAAATGGACACAAAGAGATGGCATTATGCAGTAAAAAATAATGGTATTTCTGTCTCTTGGGCAGCAAGAAATAACCACGTAATAAATTTACTAGCCTTTCTGACCTCATCATTCCCACCTTAACTTAGATAGAGCTTCAAAGGCAAGAACATCTGTTTGACAGCAGTGTTTCCAAATTCAAGCCCCTTAACGTGCCTTTTATGACATGATGAGATTGAAATTTACTGCTGGAGCACCACCTTGTGGAAATTGATGTAATAGCTAAATCTTGACACACCCCTATGTGCGTACACTGGCCCGAAAACAGTAAGAGACATGGAAGGAAATCACAGCGCTATACTGAATCTGAGTAACATCCTTATCTAATCAAAATAAATAGAAAAAATAGAATCATGCAGTTATAAACAAACAGTATTATTTCTCTTAATTAATTCCCTGAACTATTTTCTAAATATGCTATTAGACAATTTGTGTCATTATTCCATGAGAAATGTGCTCTAAACTAATAACAACAGTCATCCTTTCCTAATTATTAGAACAGTAAGTGTTTTAAGAGGGTTATTTAACATTGTCTTGTATATTACCCACACAAATGCACTTTACATTTTTATTACAAAAAAACTAATGATCCATTTCTCTCATTATTTTTATCACAATCCCTCTACATTTTAAAACAAGGACAAATTACAAATTGCAATTTATTCCAGAATTTTTGGAGCACTTTTTTATTCCTTCTATTTTGTAATTGAAATATTTGGACCTCTGGCATTCTAGAACATACTATCAAAATAACATTGCCCAAGCGTATCTAAGATAACACAGTTTACGAAGCTCAGGATTAAACAAATTGAAGCCAAAATTTAAATACTTATAAAATGAGGTTTATGCACATAAAATGTGCGATCTCATTTAAGATATGTTTTAAAAATTGAAATTTATATATGTGTGTGTGTGTGCGTATTTCTTAGATCAATACAGCCTATTTTAATCTAAGAATTAAAGGAAATACGTCCAAAATGTACTTAGTTGACTTTGCAATGCAACGATTTGTTTTTCTTAGAAGCTCCTAAGTTCCGTGGTTACTCACATCCTGGGAAATCCCCAAGCAATTCAGCTTCTAATGAGTAAAGGCTGATAACAGGTTTAAATTTAAGCTTTTCCAATTTCCTCTTAATCATGTTTGTCTCTCAGTTACATCCAGAGAAAATCTGATGAACTGAGGCTGAGCTTCCTACAAGCACTGTCATCCACCTTGTCCTAGTGTGGTCAGAGGGAGCACACCACTCTTTGCTGGGCTGTCTTTTGATCACAGCCCATAACACAACTTTTAATACTTGTATCTAAATGCTCACTGTGTTTATAATAAAGCAACCACTAAAATAATCATCGTTTGTACATTATATATGGAATATATTTGTCAACCAAGAGAATGTGCAAAGAGATGTTCGTAGTGTAGCAGATCTGTTTGTTAATTTTCAATAATCAACTCTAAAATATCATTTCAGTTAGGATCATGCAAAACCAGCTTGTTTTGTCCTCGGATATAATACTGGAAATGCACATGAAATATGATCGTGTTAAAAAAAAAATCAATACAAATATTGAATATTTGATACAAATCCATGAAATGTTTCAATATAATTAAATTAAATACTTGTATGCTACCTCACCAAAACGATTTACAAGTGTTTATAAATCTATTTATGTATAAGAATGATAATAAGAAAGACAAATAGGCCAACTAAGTATTCAAGTCAGATAATCAGATGGATAATACCCCAATCGGTCAAGGCTATGTAACTTTCAGTGCTTGCTACCTCACAATCATGAAAGATAAATGTAGGGATCCGGTCATCCTCACCTCCCTTATCAGTCCTCGATTATTTCCTATTAATCATCCTAGCACTCTGTAATCACTAAGCACCGTAGGAAAAAAACATAAAAAACAAAACAAAACAAAACAAAAACAAACAAACAAACAACCATGCAGCTGACTTCTTCAAAAAACTTTGGTCACAGTCACAGTTGATATGCAAAGATGAACAGATACAAACTGCTGCCTACAGTGCTGCTTTCAAATCAACCACTTCTCCATACTACTTCCCCCAGCACCACCCCAGCAGTGAGCATATCAGTATATAAAAGATGGCTGAAATACATATTTATACATGTACATATATAATAAAATGGACACAATTTGTATGTATGTATTATCGGCATAAGATGTGTCTTTGTTCACATTTAGGAGCTGTGAGCCCACAACCAGCACTATCAGAAACTGCTTTATCACTGGGTTCGTTTTTTAATGCAAATACAAAAGCATTCACGAAGGGCAAGTTGCAAAACCACTCCCAGGTGCCCTCTCTTTTCTAAATGTGCATAGGTTTCTGCATGTGAATAAAAAAACACAATGGCATTACTGAAGTGATTTAGAATCAATTCATAAGAAAACCAGCAGCAACAGATAAGTTTACCGCACGGCTGGCAAAGCCATTACAAAAGGCAGAGCAGTAGCACTGCTCCTGGGTGAGCAGCTATTTCACCTGCTGATCTGTACGTCAGCTGCTCTGATCAGCAGATGCAGGACATTAGTAATCTATATTTCTGAATATGAAACTTCTTAAATTGCTTCTAACTTTCACAAAATCTAGTTATAGGCAATAAAACATATATAGCAACTGCTAAATTAGTTCAGTAAGCAACAGCTTAAGTGCAAAGTCATGAGAATATGTTCTATGTTTTAGGTTAGTGCCACCTAATTTTCCAGGCTTTATTCCATGTGGATGGATTATATGCTCTGTAAAACATTTCCCTAAGCCATTTAGGCTTTAAAACAAATCAAGCCATAAAACTGCCAGTCAGCAACTTCCTTTACAGTTTGGAAGCATTTTGTGTACAGAAAAAAAAAAAAAAAAAAAACTACTGGAAACTTGTTTGGCTGTGTCCAATGCCATACAGTGTTGTCACATTAAAGCAGTGCAGAATTTCTACTGTCTTCAAACTGTCTGAACTTACTTTACTCATTTTCTGTCTCAACAAGACAGAAATACCAACCCTCCTCACCAGGCAGACAGCACCATTAAGGGATGAATGGAACACAGAATAACCCAGAAACGTGTATACCAAGCTTATCAGAATGCAAACCCTGCTGTAACTGCTAACAATGAGAATTAAAATATTGCTATCTCTATAGATAGCTGCTGGAGAAGAAACAGCCTTCTACATCAGTAGAACCTATCACACTGTCAAGTAGTATAGACGGTTTCAGATAAGAGCTCCTGTTTTTTTTTTTTTTTTTTTTTTTTTTCTTCCAGTGTTTCTCTACTTCACCCACAGATTTGGACAGGAATCCCTAGGCAAGCACCAGCTCAGGGTGTCTGCCTAATTACTCCAACATTTAGTTGAGCCTTCGTAACAAATATCTGCAGCTAATTGTTACTGAAGATGCATCTCCTCCCATTAACAGAGGGGTGGTTGTAGCAGCTGCAGAGCTGCCTCCTCCTGAATTGCATGGCCCATGTAGGTCCACATAACTTTTAGATCATCAGCAAACTAATAAGTGCAGCTTCTGCTGACAACTCAAAGGAACTAAGATCCAAATTTTAAGAGCACATGAATTTTACACATTCCAACGAGACACTGTTTGCTTTACACAAGAAAGTTAGAATACCCCGCCATCTTCCTCACTTTTAGATGAATGTTCTGTTTTCCAGTCTAACAAGCGGTGTGTTTGCTCAAACAGCCCTGCAGATGTTAATTTCGTTTAAGCTTTCTAAACTTCAGCTGAAAAAAGCATGCAGTTCTGGTGCTAGAATTTTTATAAAATCCCAACACCTCAAATTGGAGAGAAGACTGCTAGTGGGCTCTTCCTTCAGTGCCTGATTAGTTTTCTTTGGAAAATAAAACAAAACAACACAAAAACAGCCAACCAACAAAACTGGTTGCATTTGAGTCTCAACATGTCTTTTCTCTTTAACTTCAATTTCAAATCAAATACTTGTGTTGCATGTCTATACATGCTTATCATTGCAGATATTTTAATAGGTTTGCTCACATTCCTTTTTCGTGGTCCAATATACATTTTCCCAAGGGAAGATACATTTTTTCCATCACGCTAAGAAATCATTTAGCTCACCACATTAGAAGGGTGAAGCAACATTAAGGGAATTTTATTGCTGTAATGCAATCATGTAGCTCATATCCTGCTCACATTCGAATAAGCCTGCAACTTGAATAATCTGTGAATATTACTGAATAAACAAAATAGGTAATTTAGACCCTTTGAGTCTTTGATTATCTCTGTGCATTTGAGAAAGAGCCCAGATTCTCCACCTATTTTAAACAGCAGGTGCAAGACAGGTGACGTGAAATGTTGTTCACAGCCTTGGCTTTGTCACACTTTATTTGGGACCATCTAGGATCATTTTCAACTACATGCTGATTTCAAACATGATCCTCACCTGGAGGCATGTGAATTTTTAAGAACAGCAGGAATTCTGTGCTACAAATAGTAAAACAACTACATGATTCTTACCAGTTTTAGTATTAGAAAACATTTATTTAAAATTGCTATTTAATGTCTTACCTTATTTTAACTGGGTTAAAACAAGCAGCAAAGAGTACAAAACCAGGTTAAATCAAACAGTTTCACAGGGATATTAATTTTTACTCTTCTTTGGCCTAGTAACGAAACAAGAAAAGGAACAGTATGCCTTCAAGGCTGATACATTTTTCTTCCCTCAGCCTGTTAATGTATGTAGTTCTAATTCAATAAAAAGATACTTTGGATGATCCACTTTGAGTACAGCTGTCCTTCATTCTCAGCTTTGTAGGATCATCTTATTTTAAGCAAGCACATACTAGTTGTAAACACATAATGATTTATCTAAAATTGCCTTATGCTGATGTAATCTGACATCTTCACAGTCTGTTAAGTACGGGTGCCCTGATGTTAGGTTTTAGACAAGAGCAAGGAAGAAGATCAGTAACCTTATCAGTCTGTACTAAATTGCAAGGAGTTCTATGCTTCACTAATTAGGAGAGATAGGTAGTTGAAACCTTATGATTCCAGTAAGATGTAAAAGCACTGGGATTATATTGAGCAAAAACTGCATTCCAGATTAGTTAAAAATAGAAGTAGCTAGTGTAAAAGTGCAAATGTGAACCAAAATCAGATACCTTTCACTCATCTCACAGAGATCCATTAACAATCTACTGTATATCTAAAAGTAAATGCAATGCATTTAAAATCTTTAAAGATTTGTAGTTACTTCATTCTTAACTTTTCTGATAATAGAAAATATGCCAAATATTATCATCAGAAATGTACTGCAAGTAGTCTGAGACACTCAGGAAAATTTTGTGCTGATATCTACTTTCACTAAAAGTTCGTGAAAGGGCTCAGGGAAGGAACTTGTGTTTTAATATAATAACGCAAAACTAAAATGCTGTTTCATGCCCAAAATAAGCGGATGTGCTTTCTGAAGAGCTGTTTCAGTCCTTTACTAGATTTACATTAACATAGACAGTAACAGCGTGAGCATCAGAATGAAGCCATTGTACATTCAGGATGTAGCGCTGGAATTAAACTGAGCACAGCACTTTATCCAATCCTGTGCTTATTTGTGTTTACAAGAGTCATGCATATGTCAACAAGCAGCACATTAGGAACCAAAATTCAGTGCTTCTTATTTAAGAAAAAAATGTACCCTCTTAAGAGATTCCACATTAGTACTAGGAGCGATTTAATTACATCGTTCTTATCCAGAATCTATCTACACTTTAAGCTTAGGGCTGCCAGGCACCTCTGATAGGGGAATGTGTCCCCCAAATGATGACAAAATATGCAAAATACTTAAAACACAACATGATGACAAAAGTCTCAAAGTACTGTTTCTAAAGTATGTTTCAGGCTCATTATAACTAAGCAGAGACACTTAACTAACAGCGTACCAGCAAGTAGTGCTTATAAGTATGTATATTCTGTATTTATTGCAGTAATATTACGTATCACCAAGGGAAATTACTCAGTGATGAACACCTGTGTTACACAGGGAGCCACTAAGATCTGTGTTAATCTGTCCCAAGTTTCGTCTCAGAAAAAACTGTTTGTACAGCCTATACCTTAACCCCTTTCAGCTTTCCAAAAGCTTCTTTGTGTGTGCCTGTGGCGAGGTCTTGCCTGAATGATACACACATCGGAAGAAGCCAAAGAACTCACAGCACCAGAGAACCTCACTGTTCTCAGAGTTCATCTCACCAGTGGTTAATGTATTTGGAAAGGCTCATATTTACACATTTATTTATTGTTTTGGGTTTTGTTTGTTTGTTTCTAAACTTTTTTTTTTTTTTTTCCCCTGTGGAAAAGCATTTTGAAATAAAGCCCTGCAAGCACCTAAAGCCAGATAAAAACTTCTTATTTTGTTTTGCAGGAAAACTTAATGAAAAGTAAGTCTGTTTTCTGCTTACAATGCCTATTTGGACTTTTTTTCCCACTGTGGTTTTCATGAAATATGGGCAGAGAATATATAAATAATTTTAAACATGATCATTTTAAAACTGGGTCCACATTCTTTCCACCTGTTGGCTAATAGTGTATCATAGAATTTAAATAGCTAAAAAATGCAGCAGCAGCAGAATGATTACAAAGACAATTATCAATGATCTTTTCACTGCAGCAGCTTAATTTGTAATAATTTTTCATTCAACAAGAAACTTTTTTGAGATTTTTTCTATCCACTGTAGCTATAAAAGATACTGTGGCCTTGACTAAGATTCAATTGTGAAATACAGAACTGCAAACAGTTGCTACACAAAGAATTTAAAGACAAGTCAGAACAACCTATGGCATAACTGAGTACTTTCTTGGTTATGATACAGACACAATGCTCAGCCAGCAACCAGAAGTCAGCATTCCTCTCCCCTTCCCAGTAGCTGCTCCACTGCCAGCAAGGTTTACTGGCTTTGTCGTAAATGCCCCCACTGAGCAATGTAGCAGTACACACTGCATTTATGCTCCATAAACTAATAACAGATAAAATATACTTCTTTGACTAACTAGCCACTGCTAGTTATCATTCCAGTGTAAGAAAAAAAAAAAAGATAATTGAGCAATTTCAAATTATTTGCAGCGTCCGCCTCCCTGCTCTCAGTTCTAATTTCTCTTCCCGTTCACTGGTTTATAAAATTGCAATGAAGGGCTATAGGAACTGTTTTCCTTCAGGTGTCAACATAAGGAAATTGCACTACACTTTATCAAGTTATTTTCCCTCTTAAATGGGTACCTAGAAATTGTATTCTTGTCTGCTTGAAGTTTATCAGTTGATGAGTCATGCATGTGTACATTTTCAGTAGATTTCTCTAATTTGTTATAGTTCTCTCACTGAGTACATTACAAAAAGGGGAAGAAACCACTTCTGAAGCATGGCAGCTCTCCAGAAGCAAGTGCTTAATACAAATTCAAGTAAGATCAAGGAGCCAGAGCACTTCAGTAAGCAGCAATCAGCACGCTGTCCATCACCCACGCTGCCCTGCTCACATATACACTGCAGTCAATGGGCACCGCAGGTGCAGGTCTGGCCCTCAACTCCTGTGGTCATTAACAGCGCTACTGCCAGCTTTCATTTATCATAACCACACCACATTCGCTGTTCTTTCTTCATGTTGCAACTCCCCAAATCACTGTAATCTACATACGAAAGTGAAATGGATGTTCAGGGCACAAACAAAGTCAGACCATCGCACTTTGTAACTGGTAAACAGTACCCTTTAACAAAATAAATAATGTTTGAAAATGATCTAGCTGATTCAAAGTTATTTTTGTAGGTTTCAATTTTTTTATTTTTTTTAATATGGAAGAGTCAAACAGCTTAAAGAGTTTTTAACTACTTTAAGTAGGTAGATATTTCTTTTAAATTATGCTTCCTTAGCACAAACAGAAAATTCAAGGCAGTAATAAGAGTATATTACTGCTTGTAAGGTTAGCAAATATAAAATCAACAAAGAATGAAGAGAAGAAACAAAAGGAGGTGATAAAGGCTGCTTGTAGCTATTGAAATTAAAGGCAGAAATTGGAAAAAGAAACAAAACTGAATTAACAACTCATTGTCATGTAGCTGAAGCAACCATATACACTCAAAAAAAGAGCAAATACAGAGTTCCAATTGTTACTGAGAACAGAGACACATCTGGAAAAGAATCAGTAGTAACTTACTACAGTTAAAAGATAAATATTCATTAATGTTTTATTTTTCTTTGAACTAAAGTCCTCTTAAGACATCAAATTAGTGAAATCATTTTGAAGCCTGATTAATTCGTAATTCTATCTTTGCACAGATATAACAAGGACAAACAATTTGAGTTTTGCAGTGTTTTTTCCAGTTTTGATATTAGCTGCTGCAGACATTAAAATCACAGCCAGAGAGCTCACAGTAGGTAAAAGAAAAAGAACTGATATATTTTCTTGGCTTCTGCTTTCTACAAATAGTTTTAGGAAGTATTCAAACAGACTGTACTCGGGAGCTGAGTGGATCAGTATTAGCAATAGAACATCCATGTGTCATTTACAGGCCAAACCAGTCCGAAAACCATTGACGGCATGAAATTTCTGAAGTAAACACTTAGACTTCAGGTCCCTAATGTATTTACATAACACACAAACTGAGGAAAGAACATCAATGTTTTCTAGTGAAAGCAAATGGGTGGTTACGATGAAAACAAATAACAATGTCTTTTTTTTTTTTTTTTTGTCACCTTAGTTTGTTCATATTCCTGAAACTCAGGCAAGGATTAACACAGAGTACCTCAAAAATGAAGCTTCTGCAAAAGTAACCAAGCATTGTGCCCCACTCCCAGCACGTGTATCATAAGACACAAAGCAATTCTTATTTGTCACAAAGTACTATGTGAATTGGAATCCTGCCTTCATTTTTTCTCCTGTAACATCTAGGGTTTTGGCTGTGTTCTCTAAGCCCTGAGAGGTACTTCCGATTCCTTTCTTGGTAGAAGCTGCGTAACAGCATCTCCTAAATGAGAGTGATCTCTGTAGGAAAAGCAGCTGGAGTTAAGGCACATTTCAATAACAGTAATGCCTCCTACATATTGAAACAGTAATACCAAATATTAATCACTGTTAACACAGAAGCTCGCAGGCTCATAATTTTCCCAGCACTACCCCATGCTGTGAGCAGGTGCTCATCCTGCTGAGCAGAGGTTAAGTGGATGCTGCTGATTCCTAAGGCAGGTGGATCGCTACCTCTGTCACATGGAAGGGGGTAGGAGCGGCTTCCCAGGGAGTGACCGGATTTGGGGATTAGAACAACTGCTCCTACTAGAGAAGCCAAAGCATGGGTTGGCCCAGAGAAAGTCTCCAGATTCATTTTGTTAGCAATGTGATAACAGTAACTAATCACAAGGAACAGCTTTTACACTACAGATTTGCGCACACAGACTATTGGGTAATAGCCACTGGAAAAATTAAGTACAAGTCACTAAAAATCAACTGCCATAACATGTTTACAAGACAATTTCAGACCTTTGAGATTCAGAGTTAAACAGATGTATTTTCAGCTGTTCAGTACTTGAAAAATTGCTAGACCCACTAACATTCTTACTGATTACACTATTTCAAGTTTTAATAACTTGTTATGGCACCATGGAAAGCAAAAGATGGTCAAGTGTGAATGTGAAGAGAAATGGGGGTACGGACCCGAGGTTTGTCTTTTTACAGTTAGTAGTGTGAGTCCCTGGGGTTAAGCATAAACTATGCTCTTTTCCTTCATGGGCTTGCACCCAAAGATTAAGAATAGTAGAGAAGGAGGCATACTATCCTGCCAAGGATGTTTAGTACTGAAAGACAGCTGAAGCCCTGTGCCATAGTATGAGTTAGCTAGAATAGGGCTAGCCCGTGTATGCCTACACGTGCCAAAATAGCATTTTAATTAACTGCATCTACTGGTAGGTATAATTACAGCTAAGCTTATCAAGGAAAGTGGGAGAGAATACAATAAGAAGCAAGTTGCAAGACATCTACTAGAACTGTGAAAAAGGAGAACAATAGATATGTCACACTTCAGCACCATTCAATAATAGATACATGAAATATGCAAAAATGAAACTAGTCTTCTTAAAATGGCATCTTGCAATAGATATTTATGCTTCCAATAAAGGTATTTATAACAATTACAGGCAAATATATTAAATACTCATTTGGAAAGGTCAGAGTACAGATGCATGTGAATAGAAAAAGATGATAAATGGGCAAACTCAAAAGGTGAACAACTATGAAATGAAAACATGAAATAATTGTTTGCAATATTTATTAAATACTTTAGTGGTATAGAAATAATGTGTAAGCAAACAATGCAAAAATTATGACAGAATAGACTTTTATTTTTAACTATTCAAGCCCCCATTCCTTAATTTCTTCCAAACTTTTTTTATTGTTACTTTTTCCCCATCTGTCTGTTTTGCATAAACAATATACAAGGAAGCTCTGTACAATAAATGTTCAATAGCTTCTAGCCTTGAACAGCTTATTCGTCTAATTGTGCATCCCTTGTGAATTTTTCATAATACTTTACAGATCTAATTTAAATACTTTTACAGATTCATCTAATACATTCTCTGAGGCACATTTATTCAGCTTACTTTTAAAACTTCTAATGAATTCTCTCGATATGTAATTCTATATTCAGCATCATGATTTGAATTAAACATTATTGAACAAGGTGTTCATTATTGGATGTGAATTGTAATTAGACCAATAGTAACCTTTTCTATGATAACAGTTTCATTCCCTGTTCTTGGGAACTTTATTTTTTATCTGTGTAAAGAACTTCCATCTGATAATCTGCCTTAAATGTGAGACAGAAATTAGGCTTTATCAGTCCCCTCTGCACAGTGACAGGAACAAAACTATTAGGTCTTTCCTTGAGAGGATAAACACATCTTTCTGCTTTGTGCCACGAATCAGCAATACTAACGTGGCTTACTTATTACATGTGATGTAACATGCTAATGCTATAAAGGGACCTGGATTTTCTAAGTACCACATACTAATTTTGTGAATTATCTCTGTACTGATGCACTTGCTCAGAGTATTTATTAGCTCTGAAAAGAGAAATCAGACCCTCAAAGGATAACAAAACATGTACTCTTGGAATCCATTTAATCCTGAGGGACAAGAAGATAATTCAGAAGAGACAACATATATTTAGCCAAAGGCAGAAGACACACATCCAGCCTGTCTGTCTTGTACGGTGAAATCATTGGCTATATTGATGATGGGAGATCTACTTGACTTTAGCGTGATTTTTAATACTGTGGCTAAGGCATTCACACTTGGTGATTGAGGAATGGTGATGGAGGAAAATACTGCAAGATGCATCAAAAAGTCGCAGGAGCACCGGGCTTCCCAAGGACTTGGCAGGAAACAAAGGCTACAGCATCCTATCAGTACATGCTGAGGCATTATTGTTCAGTATGCATATAAGTGACCTGGATGGTTCACCAAAATGCACCTTGAGCAAACTTCCAAACACTATCAAATTACAGAAAGTGTAGAACTTTGATCCTTCGGTTCTCTACGAGCACTTCAAGGCCACAAATATGAAGAACAAATTGTTATGCTAGGAAGAGGTGAAAAAAGGGGCAGGAGCCACAGCAGCTTGGGACAGGCCATTCAGAAAGGAAATGAGGAAATCTTTTTTCTGTAACTGCAAGGAAGATGTAAGAGCAGTGTGCTGTGGTATCTCTACCATTAGTGCTATTTTAGGTTTTACTAGATGAAATCATAGCAAATCTGGCCTTGTGTTAGCAACAGTCCCACTCCCAGCAGGAGACTGGACAGATTGCCCTGCATTCTGACATCCTTTCCAACCCCACATTCGTAAGATGCTTTGAAAGAATGCCAGCAATAACGAAAATAAAAACGCAAAACCAAAATCCATTGACAAACTCCCCCTTAACAATTTTAATTCTAGAAATATATAATGCAAAGAGACAAAAATAATAAATTTGTCTTCATGCTTTTGAAAGACCGATCACTCAAATACTACCAAGAAATATGTCACTGACCATAACCAGCAACACATCTCTGCACATAGAAACCTGCAGACACATGTATGCATGCTGTCCAAATAAAACAGTACAAAAACATGAGACATCTTCTTCAACATTCATCCACAATGCATCTCATTTGTACTGCAGAACAACAGAACAAAAAGGAAACGCAAGATCACAAAGTATAGCTAAGAAACAGGAGAAAAAAAAAAAACACCAAAAAAACAAAAAAACAATATTTAAAAAAAAAACCAACAACACAATCATTGTTATCTTAATTTGAGGTTTAAAACAAGGCTGAAAAAGCACAACTTTCCTGTTGTCAACATTATGGTAATAAGAATAAGTTACTCTCAGCACTTCTTAGCTTCAAGAGCAATCCCACTGCATATTAAAACTTGACTTTAAAAATTAACTTACTGTTAGAGAAGCACTTTATCTTTTTATATATCTAATTGCTCAAACAAACAAACAAAACAGACTGACAGACTGAGAGCTGTACAGAAAAAAATTCCTGTTTAGCCTCCAAATAGGAATACCACAGGCAATGCTAACATTCAGTTATTATGGTGATGAGAAACATGATAATTACTTGCCAAAAGAAAATTTATTGCAGTTTTCTACCACAGTATTGTGGTCACATTTCGAAGGCCAAACTTTTATAAGAAAATTATACAGCTGTGGTGAGAGAAAACTCAATAAATACATAAAAAGGAAAAAAAAACAGTGGCATCTCAAGGATACAGGAAGAAACAACACTAACGTAAAGAAGTACAAAAGCCTAAGCAGAGAATAGTAAGTTAGCAACCTAGCAGTACTGAAAATCAGTTGCATTCCAGAGAAGCCAAGAGTTCTTCTCACCTGACAGATAACTGCCTGGGAGCTAGGAGCTTTTATTAGTGCTTAGACAAGCAACCCACATGCTCTAACTATTGTTATGGATTAGCCCAATAAATGATTGATTTGCACTACTAAGTCATGTACATCCTAATTATAAGGTCTATATAATAGTGACTCAATAATGATGGGTTACAAAGTCTCTTTCGGTTATCATAAAAATGTCATTCTTAAAAGCTTTTGGGTAGCTAAAGGTAGGTAGTTACTGGATACTGAAATCATTTATTTAAGTCAGCCCACTGTGAGCAAGCCATTAAAAACTGATCTACCACTCTCTAGTTACAGTGTTTCTGAAACCTCTACCCTCTGTTCTGGATTTATCACAGATTTTTAAAAGGTGCCAGACACTGGCATGTTAGAGAGTTTTGTTATTGCTGAGATAACTATCTCTATTAGTATCCTTTTCTTTTTCGTTTGATGCATCTGTTACCTAAGCTACAGTTAGAGCGAACAGCTCAATCTAAGATGTCCAGTATATCTCTGTCTTCCAGGTTTTCCCTGTTTCTCTTGTTCAAATTCCTCTGCAATAACTATATAAAAACACAAAAGAACCGAAATGACTCTGGTCTGTATGAATGTTGAAGAAAGAATTCAGCTTTGGAATCATGACGAAAAGCAAAAACATGAAACAGCTCTAGTAAATAAAGTGTACATTCAGAAAAGTGTAAACAGGCCCTTTTTATCCCTGAATTACGTATAGCAAAAGCAGTTGTTAGGGAGAGTGGGGAAGGGAAGTGACGGTACTGGAAACAAACACAAAAATCTATTGGCTTCACTTTCATTATAAAATAATTCAGGATGATATTGACATTTACAGGAATTCAATTACATTTTACTATATTAAAAGTTTGAAGGGTCTCATTTATCCTATTTAGATCCTTTGGTTTAAGAATATATGATGACAGATGCTAGTACCTTAAGTTTGAAAGGACTTTGGAAGGAGAGAATTTGAGTTCCACACTACAGAAATTATTTCCTGCCCAAGGCTGTCTCAGAGTAACAATACAGAATGTTATGCTCTTTGGACAAAAGTCCATAAGCTTAGAGGAATACTCATGTTCTGATCAGTCATGCCAGATTTTTTTTTTTTTTAATCTGTATGTAGATTAATTTTATTATGACTTCTGTTTAAAAAAATAAGTATTTAATTCTCTCAGTTTGGAATATATTTCAATTTATAACTTTGTTATGAGAAATCGGTAGCATTAAGAAAAATAGTGGATTAGCAGGTACAATTACAAGGATAGCTCTAAATGACAAACAGATTTTGATTTTCCCTGTCTTTAAGAGTAGCTTGTCCTTACTTCCCTGTCCTTACTGTCCAAACATACAAACATAAAATACACAAAACAATGCACTGGTTCTTCATAAGGCAAATGGCTTTTTATTGGTTGAGGGAATGACAGTTTGTTCCACAGTCCATGTAATTCTGTTCTTAAGGTAAAATTATTATAAAATTTATTTTTTTATACTCATCCTGATTCTTACACAGTTTTTTGATAGCTAACCATTCTTTATTTTTTCTCCTCTCTACCATACACCTTGTATGTTTTAAACATTGTACTAGAGAAATGCTGTACAAAAATAGTAACCAGTAGTATTTGTAACTGTAGTAACAAGTGGCCCCATAGTGTTTTATATTAACAGACATTCTCTTAAGGTCAAAAGAATTGTAAATTTCACCCTAAATATTGAACACACAAATTACCCACCATGAAACTATTTCTGAAACGGAAATCCATGGAGGTCATCGCTTTGATCAAAACTAAATATGTTCTACTACTGTTAAACATCGACTAAGCTTTTAACAAGCCCAAGCAAAAGCTTAGAATCAGGCACTACAGTTCACAAACACTAATTTACTTCAGCTATTTCACACTAATAACCAAGTTTGAAAATGAGTCAAACAGAAATGGAATACTGAACAATTAAGATTCTCCCCGTAAGCCCATCTCTATCATTTTATTAAAGGCAACTGGGAAAACCCATACTGAATAACTAATTCAAAATTATATTTGTAGAAAACAAATTAATGTAATAATTTTCTTTCTGAAATTAATTTAAATCTCTGTGGATGCTCCAGCAAATTTACTCTTCACTGTGCATACAAAAAGTTATGAAAAGCCTTACTGCACTGCTTTAGGCACAGATTCATTGCCTCATTGTTGACTGTAATGGCTATTCCCATCCAGCAGACTTGCCTTAAAGCAAATATATTTTTGCTCCTACATTTATATCAGAACTTCTGAATATTGCTCTGCTGTCATGCTAGACTATAAAATGAGATGATTTCTAAGCCTAATTAATGAGCATGCGTAAATCATATAAGAAGTTCCATTTCTGTATCTTTTACAGTCTTTTCCAATTTCACCCAGTGAAATGACTGGCTCCTTACATTTCTTTACCTTCTGTTTTTCTCAGGACTAAATTTTTTCACACTTTTTTCTAAGATGTAATAGAAGATAAATTAATTTCACTGATGAATAAAGACATTATCCAATAAACAACAACAAAAAAAGATTAATCACAAAGTAGCCTTCAGCTCATTTTTATTTCTTTTGTTGATTTTATGGGGAAGATATTTTATGTTCATGATTTTTTTTTTCCCCATCTTATGCCAATAAATGCTAAATTGGTGGGATTGATGTTCTACATACTTTTTACAAAACACAAAGAAGTTTCTTGTTTCCGTTTTTCCTAAAGTTCTTATTAAAAGTACTGTGTTATTACATCGGAAAAACTGAAAACCTTATCTATTAGCAAGAGAACAACTACAACAACTAAGACTTCTGTAGGTAATGGAATTAATTTATGTATATATCCGAAGCAAAATACAGAACGTCAATAGTATTTTCCATGCTTAAACAAGGAGAGGAAATGTATTGTTCTTCTCTAGTTATTCTTTTGTGTTCTGCAAAGCTAGTTTTACTGCAACCTAAGAGCAGTTAGTTTTTTACAAGAACAAGCATTAGTCTATAGACAGTAGTCTATACACAACCATATATCATTAGCATGTTATTTAACCAAGGAAACTCTGATAGCTATTTAACTTCTAACCTGACATTTACTTAGACCTCTTGTAAGCTAGTGTCTTGAACCCACATCTCCAGATACTTCCCAAATAAATCCAAGGAAGAAGTAGTAAAACTGATTCTTTTCAAAGGCCTAATATGTGTTGTACTTCAAAGGCTTTCATCTACCCACTAAAGGGAGCAAGCTATTAAGAATAAAAGTTCTATGGATGGAAAAGGAACAGATGTTTGAAAACTGAGAATTATCCACCTTCAACCATGATAGATATTTCAAGAGAAGTTAAGAAAAAATATAGATTTACTATCTACTAATAGTCTTACGCTAATAAATACTACCTTTTAGAGCAAGTAAAAATCATCATCAATTCTTGACTTGCAAGGTAATATTCCTGCTTCACAAGATTGTGGACTGATTTTGAGCAGTGAAAAACCTCATTAATACATTTAAATTACCTTGACATAATTATATATTAATCTGATAATAAAACAGCTACTGTGGATAAGAGCTGCTGATTATCTTTTATTAAACTGAAATTTCTAAATGTATCAGACTTCTAAACTAAGTCAAAATCTAAAGTACTGTCTCAAATTCTAAGCTCAATTTGAATAGTCAAATGTAGCATGGAAAGAAATCAGTGGTTATATGATGAATCTGAAAACTAAGAATCCTGCTAGCATTTCATTTAATACATAAAGTTTGTTTCAAGATAGCTTTAAAGGTGACAAAGTCAGAATCTTTTGTTACTATTAACAGTTGCTGGTTTTTAAATTATTCAAATCAAGCTAACATGCTAATCTTCATTCAGATGGAAAGACTGATAATATAAAAATAGAAGGATCACATAAGAAATAATCACCCTTTGAAGGTGGAGAGCTGTCTCTTTGAGGTGCATGAGGCTTACTTCAGCTTGGAAGAATTAGAATGTTGATAAAGGTGAAAAACAATCATTAGACTCAAACTGGCCCCTCTGAGATACTTCTATTCATTAGACTCCTGTGGGTATCTAAGAAGAAATAGTATTTCTGATAGTAATCACTTTTTAAGTTACTGCTAATATGAAATATACCAGGTGCTTATTAACATTGGATAAAAATGTATAAATGAAAAGTCAAAAGATAGTTGAACTTGAATTGGCAAAATGAGCCATACTACAACCTACTTTTCTTTGGGTTAACACATATTTGTCTACATCGGTTGTTTCTCTGGCTGGGTACTGGTGTTCTTGACTCTATACAAGCTGGAAATAATTTTGAGTGGTACATTAGTACAACTGTGTGGATGAATCTATGCACAGATTAAATAAGGAAAGAAGTTAAAAGACAGTAATAGGGACAGTATACCACTATTCAACAATGTTTGCTAGCACTGCTTTGCTTCTGGATTGATTCAAGCAATCAGAAATGCACATATATCCAAACTTAGACACACTGCAAATAATGCAGCAGATAACAAAAGAATCCATTTTTACCAAGAGCAAGACAAGCTTCACTGTATAACTTTAGAAAGGACTTTACTAAAACTGAATCTCCTACAATAGGAAATTTGAAAAATTGATAAATTCAGTACATAAAAATTGATTGTGATGTTAGTCTTGGAACTAAAGGTAGTTATTTTCTCACGCACCTCAGAAATGTTATTGAAAAAAAAAATATGTATTTTAAACCAATGAAATTATTCAGAATACTAAAACATCATATTTAGCCATTTTTTATGTAATCTTAGTTCACATTCATTAAGATTTCTCAGATTTTATAGAAAATACATTCAGACATTCATCAAAGATCAAAAGCCACACATTTTAGTTTGTGACTTTCACATATCCAAGGCTTTAAATAGATCTCAGCAAAGCAGCTCCTTGTTCAATTACACTGATACACTGAAAATGACACAGAACAATTAAAACATTTTCCCATTAATAACGATAATTAAAATGATAATGAATAATGTCAAACATTACTTACTATTCTACACACAAAAATATATACACACTATACATACACAGTCTTTTCAAATACTCCATCTTTTTGTGAGAATAAAAGACATCTGAACAGGAAATAGTGACTCACTGCGATTTGGCCCTTATTCTCCTGCTGAACTGTGCTAACAATGCCTTATTGTTTTCTATTCTCTTCAACAGTGTGACCCAAAATTCAGTGGGGATAGAAGAGTAAAGAATTCTGTATTTACCTTCACTGTATGTGGACTTTCCCTATCTCTTGCTGTGTCTATGTGCCTCACGACATTTCAAACTGTTTTATTGTGAGTTCTTCTAATGTGAAGAAAATAAAACACATATGATTTCATGTGGTAATAAAAGTATACTTTTTATACTAGGCAGAAACTCACAAGCAAAACTTTCACGTAGTAAATTTACCTGTAGTAAAATAATTGGAAACAGGTGTATGAAAATGTCAGCATAAGACTATATTCAAATAGAAAACAGAAAACTTTTGATTAAGTATGAATTTTGATTACATTTTGTGTCTGTAAGTAGTTACTTACAATACTTCACGATGAGTAATATACCTCAAATAAAGAAAAAGCAGGTGCTTTGCCCCCACCTTACATCCCATTTCTCTAGTAATTTTCTCTATTAACTGGGAAGAAGTGAGATGACCAGAGTATTTAAATAGTTCCCTACCTAAGTGCGAAATAAAAGTAAACAACAGAAAGAGGTATTAGCTTTTAAACCAGAAAAAGTAACTACCTAGCATTCCTCTACTATACTTGCTGTTATACTGAGGCTTTTCTTTGATGTGTCTTTTCAGCTGTTTCTACATCCCTTCTCAAACACTGCCTTTATTGTAGGGCTAGCACATGCAGGCTTCGTGTTATGAGATAAATTCCATAAGCAAGAGCAGAACAATAAAGATTTAAGTTCAGAGAACTTAACACCTAAATAGAGCCACAGCAAGGAAAATTGCCTTTGCTTTTCTACCACTAAACTCATTTATTCTGGGAACAAAATCCTGCAGAACGTCAGGTCAGTCCCTGAGCTGACAACTCTGGTTGGTAGGAACAGAAAAATACGCTTTATTTACCTCTTTCACTGTGCACACTAGGAAAGCAGAGATTGACATCCTGCCCCAGACACCAAGAAGCTGGAATATGGCTCTCAACGTATGAGCTTCATATTATGAAGTTCTAGGTCTGAGCTTAATTTTTGCACACAACAATCTTCAGAAAGGTCGAAAGAACTTCTCTAAGCAGCGCACCTTTGTTCTGACCACATAATTGGATACCACATCCTTTTCTTTCCTATTGTATTCTCTAAGATCCGTGAAACTTCTCTGCAAATGCCACAACAGAAAGAAAACCGCTATGTCGCAGAAAAGTTCTTACCAATGACAACAGCTTCTGAAGTCAGTGTCAGTGAGATCAGGTTCATGTAACATTCGGATTTACTGCTACCTTTCATATACTCACTGTTAATTGATTTTCAGAGGTTCAATGCTACAGGAACAAGGAATAAACCAAACCTTTGCTATTCAGCCACAATGACAAGATTAGTAGACATTAGAAATTGATAGAAATGAAAACAAACAGATTTATTATGATGATAGTATCCTTTTTGCAAGAAGAGAATGTTCATGTTAGACTTGGATCTCTTCTCTTTTACTTCCAGAATGGTATTTAATGTTTTTCAGTTGTATCATTGTTACCATAATAGAAGAACAGATGGACTTAATTATTTAATTAAAATGCACCAATGAGTTCAGACTGTATTAAGAACATTTCATCACAGGAAAGACAATATTTTCTCAGTGTTCTTTTATGCATTACAAATTCCTCAGAGTTGAAGTTCTGTATTCAACAGAGATGCCTTTCTCATGTGTTATGTGTGAATAGGCTACAACAATAATTTTTTAACTCTAAGAGGATTAGCTGCTCCAAGAAATGCTCTTTTTCCTCAGAGTGCACACCATAAAGACAGTTAGATAGTTAACCCATTGCAATTTGTATTTCAGAGGTTTCCGTTCATATGAAATCTCATTTTCTATATTTGCAGGACAGTTTTACAACTGTTTCCTAGATCCTGGACTGGTGTCTAAAGCCCTTCTTCTGTAAATAGCAAGCTCTTTTACATACACAACGACATGATAATCTTCTGAATGCATTCTTCACACTGTTTATTAGACTTCTATATACCAAACTACCTCATCTAACAGAAACACCTCTGCTTGCCCATTACTGACAGTCTTAATCTTAATATGCAGGAAAGAATTCTAAGATTATTGCTTACTGAACTATTAATACAGTCTACTGACAGGAACTAAAAAACATTTTAAAGGGGAAATATGTTTGTCTCTTTTGATTGAGCTCATCAGCAACAACAGAAAGCAATATAAGTGCTTACACAGTTGGATCATTTACACATATTTATTATAAAATAATTATATCTAGATTTAGAAATGTTTTCAATTGAAATGTTTGTGGAATTGAAATTCACAGTGGCACAGGAAGTTAAGGATTCTCTGATATTTTGTTCACAGGAGAGAATAAGTCAATGCCTTTTGCTTTCAAGACAAAACTGAAAAATCTTCAGCTGTGGTTTATTTAGCTAAAGGTCAATTAAGAGTTTAGAAAACAGGAATATTTTTCATGACTGAAAGTTTTTCAGTTTTTTCAGTATTAATTCTCATTTGACTTTCAGACATAAAGGTGTGAAATAGCAGCAGCCTTCAGAAAAATTAAAAAAAAAAAAAAAAAAAGAAGAAGAAGAAAGAAACTGTAAATTTTAAGTCATTAATTTACTTATTTTGAGAAGGCTGGAAAAACTAATGCCCTAAATCTTTTATTTAGTTTGAGAATCACAAAACTGCTTTCAAGATCTCTATTGCTAGTCCAGAATATTATCATTTTAATAATATTTTGCTGTTCAAGGGAAATTAAAACCTATTTAAAAACCTGTAAGAGTTTTTCTTTCGTAATTTAGGAACCAAGGAGGTGAAAACGTTAACAAAGTGATAAGGAAAGCAGTGATTACTTAGGATAAAAGCCTGCAGCTAAATCTCTGGTGGCCTGGAGGATGCCTAAGTGAAATTTACGAGTACACTGTCCTTTAGAAATGCCTTGTAGGACACCGATTTTAGAGTCCAAATTGCAAAACATCAAACAGTGGGTAATGGTATGCAGCAAATTCTACCTGTTCACGTAAAGGAGGAGAGATTCAGCTTTAACTGGAGAAATTAATTTGAAATAAAACAGAACTGGTAAACAATCCCATGTCTGGCACTTGCTCTATTAATACCCTGAAAATAAACTCTAAGCATAGTGAAAAGTGCATTTCAGCCATGAGGGAGAGCTTGAACACCTTTAGTGTGAGGAAGGTTCAAAAGGGTCACTAAACGGATTCCTGGCACCTCTGTTGTTCAGCACAGACAATCAAAAATCTAATATTCTCTTCTAACGCTCAGCAGCTGCACCTCTTTGTGAAGAAGTCTGAAACTTAGCATGGGGAAAATTAAACATCGGTGCTCATCTAGATTTCTTTTTAATGTTTTCCAAACAAGAGGGTACAGTGATGCAGGAGCCAAGAGGTGCTCTGCACTGGCCATGAGATTATGCAGGTTTGAAAGCAAGTAATTGCTTTTCCATCATTCTATTTTTATTTTTTTAATATAGTTTACTGCTTTGGACACTTTTCTCATGGTCAGGACTATAACAGGGCTATAGCAGGCAAGCAGTTCAGGATTTCTGAGATATGTCCCTACACTACAAAGAATGCCATAAAAAACATTCAAAAAAGCTACTGAATAATGAAAGAGAAATCAATATTTTTCCCAATTAAAAATCAAAATGATGCAATGCATGCATTTTCATTACATGTATAAAAGAAAAAGGAAATAGAATTGGCTGCAAAGTTCAATTTTAAAAGGTATACTTTGATAGTACCAAAATGCACTGTTGTTGGGAAAGTACATGTAAGAATAAAATACAAATTATCAAATATCAAGAAAATGAAAAGTGACAAAGAAAATGAAGGCCCCTATCTAAATATCTGATAGAGTCCACCCTGTTGAACATACCTGGAAACTAAGATGTCTACATGTTGAGCACACTCAACTAATTACCACAAACATTCAGAAAATCAAAGCTAAGAAAAAGACACTAAAGTGACTGCTAAAAAAAACATTAAAATAGTAAGCTGTAACGTGTAGATTGTATTCTCCACTGAAATACAATTGTTACTGGTGAAATGAAAGTGTAATATTTTCTGTCAGCTTTTTGTGCTTCTGTTTTCCTTGGATTTAGTGATGTTTGACCTATCCTTTGACAGTGCTAGACTTACAGAGAAAATATTTAGCTGAAATAACAACCAGTGAACCAAATTATAGTGCAGGTGAAGATGAATGAAGGTTAATGCAGGTGAAGATGAATGAAGGTTAAAACTTCCTTAACTAGGTCAATATTTGCCCTCTGAACTGGAAATAAAATTCTGCTTTCCGTTTTCCTGTGCTACCGAAAAACACTTGTAACTTTTCAGTTGTTTAAATGATTTTACAGGGTTTTTGTTTGTTTGTTTGTTTTTAGATCACAAATATAAGTGCACCACAAAATGATAGGACAATACACAAACAGAAAATTGAGCCATAACGGATTATAAAAAGTCAATCTAGTAATCTCCATCTCTTCTAAAGGCAGATCCTATCTAAGTAGAAGGCAGGTACTATCTAACCTTTCTGAAAACACCTTGTTTCCTAAACAGTTTCGAGCCTACCTTACGTTGGTTTTATCTAAACCACCATCTTTTAGCTTGCCTATAGGAACATCACCTCGGATAGTACCAACAGCTTTAATAAACTTAAGACAGGTGAGAGCCACTTCTTTTCAGTCCACAAAATACATCAAAAGAATCAACATCAATTGGTTTGGTATGAAACACTCCTGATGAAACTATGCACCATATCTTTTTTTTTTTTTTTCTTTTTGTAGTTGCATTTTTTTCACTTTTAAAATAATCCATTCTGCTACTTTACTTTACACTATTTAGTTTTTTCTAAATTATAGACAACTAACACTTCCCTCACATATATATTTTAATTCAAAAGAGTCTTCTTCCCACATAAGACCTTTTTTTTTTCCAACATATCTAGTCACTATAAATTCTGGAAGAAAAAATTGGGCTCAGTAAGAATAAATCTTTTGAGACCTTTTAAATTGTTTGGGAGCAAGACCAAAAATCCATTATTTGCACAGCTTGAATCACACGTACATATTTATATACAAGTGTATATACAAAAAGCAGCAAACAAAAATTAGTATTTCTGTGGCTTCTACTGCAGACTAAGAAAGAGTTATGGTTGGTGATTTTTTTTTTTTTCCAGAAAAGTTTGTGAATTTGTAGTTTCCTTTAAGACGTTTCTCTCAAAGTGCTTCTAAAATAATATCACCAGTACAGAGGGATGAAGTCATTATGGACCTGATTTCAAGAGGGCTAAACATACATAGCTTCAGCAGTAGCCCATAGAAGCTTTAAATGATAAATGTCCCTGAAAAACCACAGAACCATTTCTGCAGTATTATATTTAGCACAAAGCCTCGACTAGTGAAATAAACTTACTTTGGGAAAAGAGCATGAATAAGGAAAGAATAAAATCTCTTCCTTCTAGAATCTCTGATATGTGGAATTTATTCCCTTCTCTTACCTTCATTCCAAACTATCCCTTAAACACAATTTTTCACAGACCAGATTTTAATTTTCAGACAGTAAGTTTACCTACCATGGGCTTTAATGTTGAAAGTAAATGAGATTCTGACAAAACGTTACGGTTGTATTTCATATCAAGATCTCTTCTACAGACATTTTTACATCTGTTCTGCTTACTCTGGTTTAGCAGGGAATCTAGCATTAGCAATATACATTAGTAAGATACCGCTTACAAGATTTCTTATACTGTGAAGAAATCAAATAACACTCGAGTTTGCTGTTTGCACTATGCAATCCCATGCACAGTTTACTTGGAATGAAACAAAATCCCTTGACTGCAGACTTTGTAATTGGCAGTGGAAATTTCAGCTTCTTCCTGGGAAGAAGACTGTAACAGCACTTAATGATACGGGCAAGATATATTTTCCTGTTTCAGGGCAGCAGAAATTAAGAATGAATATGTGTTAAGCATTCTAAATGTAAATACTGAGAGTGTTGTTCAGGAAATAATCAGTAAGAGAACTGAGCACTTTTAAAAAGTACTGCAAAATGGATTGAATTGAAATCTGAGACTTTTCTGAGGTCTATCTGCAGGTATCCACAGCAGCTAGCACTCTGGCTAGACTGCAAGCATATCCAATGAATCAGTTCAAAATCAGATTACAGTAGAATTCACAATGCAGCTGCACTAGTACGTACTGAGCATCTGTTCAAAAGGCAGTCTCAGCAGAACTTCCCAGCTCCGTACTATACATTGGGACTGGCTCATTCCTGATCTGGTCTCTGTTCAGGATTTTAAACCAAAAAAAAAAAAAAAAAAAAAACAACAAAAAAAACCACAACCCATTCCTCTACATTGCCTTTTTTTTCCTTTTCTCTGTTATTTTCTTCCATTTTTTTTAACACTTTTTTTTTTTTTTTTTTTTTTTTTCCCTCAGTTAACTGTTTCAAGTAACAGAGATACAGTGTCCACAAGCCTAAGAAACAGGTGAAATTGTGGGCAGGAGTGGGATGGACACGAAGCCTGATCTATTGCTGATGGCAGCTTAACCAGCTTAGTGATGTGTCAGTTCACTTTCAAGTTCTAGCCAGCTATACAATCAAATGGACTTAAGATCAGTTAACAGTACAAATATTTACTGTCAGTCACTAAGTACAGGGGCGCTGATATTTCCGTTGTCTTTTTATGTTACTTTGGGTATTACAGAGTATTTTAATATCAGATTGTACAGGTTAAAAAAACAAAAAACAAAAAAAGCAAAACCAGAATAATCAACCAACCATCCAAACAAAAAAAAAACAAGTGCTCCAGGAACTAAGTTCTGTGTTTTGGTCAAGAGCATGGATACAATACATACACACTGTCTCTATCTTTCACTTGCTATTACACCAAACACATTGCTCTAACTTACAGTTGTTACTTCAATTACAAATACTTTCACTGAGTTACACACATGCTCAGCTCTCAATTTGCTTTAAGATCAATCCTCTAATAACAACAACAAAAAATTCTTCAAATCTCCTAACACATGCACAGCATCGCTCCTCCAAAGTCAGTGCCCGCACAGCTCTGTTTCCTTCAAAGTGGGCCCTGAAGGGGAATGATGGAAAAGCAAATGGTATTTGCCCAAGGCACCAGAGTTTGGAAAATTGGAGCACTGTTTATCTGTTTTATTCAGTCAGCTACAGCTCTCTCTGCTGTGTTCTAGGATGCCACAAGACTTTGCACTTTGAGGTTATGTCACGGCATCTTGAAACAGGCTGGAAGAAGGATGCCTCGGGGTAGCCTAGGAGCAGAGCAAAGGCAGTTGTAGATAAATGAATATAACAGACACAAACTAATAACAAGTGAATGGTGGGCTGGAGAGAGACAGGCAGTGCCATTCTTAGTGGTATCAGAGGCCAAGTTTGTGTGGATGGGGCAGAATTTGGACTTGCCTGTATAAACATCAAACCTGAGCCCATCCTTAGCCGGACTGCTGTAATATCCCATTTCTGAAGAAGGATGCTGGAATCAATTTACTTTTCAATCTGCTGTTGTACACTGATTTTCACCATCTGAATTGCCACATTTACCCCTAGCAGACTGCACTTAAAATTAAGGTCATGCTAAAATTGTAGTCCAATTCATAGACTCACACAGTGAAATCACAGACAGCACGGGTAGGGCTAACCAGCCGGTTCTGTGTCGAGCAGGTGCACAGCCTCTTCTTGTACTTTGCACAGGCTAGGAAACAGATGTTCTCTCTTCACAGAGAGCATCAGTCCTATCTAATTCTCTGTAGTTTAGATCTCGACAAAGAGCCTGCTGGTATTTCTGGCAACACTATATGATTATAATGTCAGAATATCTAAAAATATTTTTAAAAAATGTAGAAAAATGTGTAATCACTGAAATTAGCTAGTTAAAAGGTAGTTCTAGTAAATTCTAGTAAACAACAGGTTTCAAAAGAAAAACAGTTAATAAACTTCATTACTCTAGGTAAGAATGCATCATCCAGCTTCATAAAGCAGCTACAATAAATAGACATGGTAGAAAAAAAGACAAAAGGAAATTTCCATAAAGATAGAGGAATCTCAAGCTACCATCATACAGATACAGTACTGACCACCTACTGGATGAGTCTGAATGGTTCTCAGAGCATCTCTGCCTGCAGTGTAGCAAATTGCTTCAGTTCTGACACCTCAGCAGGGTCAGGGGAACAGAACCTCTCTCTAAAGAAACTAGGCTGTAGACAAGAGAGAGAACAACTTGTGGCTGATGGGACACACAAAATGAAGTACCTTGTGACTGAATAAGAATCTCTATTAAAATAATTATTCACGAACTGGAATCATTCAAGTTTTCAAACATTTGTAGAGAAATTATGGAATCAAAGTCAAAGTCAAGCTGTAATATAGAACCTTTTAAGCAAATCACTATGTTACTCTGCTTCTGATTCTTCATCACCTAATGACTACTACTGCCACTGTATACACTGGAGAACTAATTCTAGAGCATGCAAGCATACACACATATATGCAGGGATGTACAGAAAAGAATAAGAGGTTGAGAAACAAAATAATTCATCAAGAATGCATGTTGACAATGTGGGAAAATGTCTCCAGAGAAACAACACACAAAAAGACCCTTTTCACGTATCACAAGGGGATCTGATACCCTTAATATAGTTCTTCTACTTTTATACCTGCCTCATCCAACATTCCTCGGAAAATACAGGCCCCTGAACACGAGTACAAATACAAGAATAATTGCATTACTAGTTGTTACATACAACTATGAATAACACTGTAAAATTTACAAAACTGCAAAAAAAAAAATAAAATATAAAATCTTTCATACAAGCATAGATGCGCACACTGCAGACACGCAGGTGTACCTATTTGCAAACATCGTATTTTTACAAGCGCATCATATTCATTTTTCATTTTGAAAGCTGTAAGATCTTCTAGGCAGGGACTTCTTCCCACTTCCTCTCCCCCACAAACACACCTTTTTTTCCCCAAGAATAATGCACACTTTATATGATGTTTATTTGTTGTTGATTACTAATATTAGTAAATAATTGAGCTTGGCAATTCAATAATTTGTATCTCAACACTAAAAGCTTTAGTCATTAATATATACAGAAAATGATTAAAATCTACTGTACCAGCTGGAAATAATCAGGCTAGTTATCAGAAATTGATACACACTGATTAGGAAGTATTCGTTGAATGAAAACAATGATCAACCATGTTCAAAAAAAGTTGGAATACAAAACTAGAACTCATACCTTCTAGCTAATAATCTCTGAAAAACAAAGTCTGCACAAAACATTGGTTTTGTTAACCCAAAAAGACATGTAACTAAGGGCTTTCATTGATTAAAAAATGGGGAAAAAAATAGCATTTTGTGTAGCTGTCTGCAAGGAACAACCTAGATACTTAAAGTTGATGCTCATGAAACAAAGTGCCAGTAAAGAGCCTCAGGACACTAGAGAATTTAGAGGTTTCATCCCATATCTGCACCAAATAAGGATGGTGATCTCTATACATCATGATATTCTTTGGTGCATAG
The DNA here is from genome assembly GCA_023055505.1 of Callipepla californica brunnescens. Lineage (NCBI taxonomy): Eukaryota > Metazoa > Chordata > Aves > Galliformes > Odontophoridae > Callipepla > Callipepla californica. The sequence goes on along the minus strand of JALIRH010000050.1, from coordinate 2,275,288 downwards.
GAAACATTTTATTTGGGACACCAAATATAATCAAAGTGCATTTACATCACTAAAGACAGACAAATATAACTGCTTAGATGAAATCAATATATATGTAGTAACACAGTGATGTGGGAAGTCAGCTACTGAATTTACTACTTGCTGAGAGTTTCCTCATGTTTTCTGCCTGCAGGGATTTGATCCAAAAATACTTATTAGAACACAGCATTATTCTCAGCAGCAAAATAATCACAAAACAATCAGCAGAAAAACACCTTCATCTGTTGGGAACTTCTAAAGCCTATCCAAATCTCCCAAGGTGGAAAAAACACTATTTTATTTTCTTTATTCAAATCTATTCTAGATTTAAGTGCTGTCATGGCGTTAAGGGGGCTTATTAGCTACTGTAGAGGTGAAAGCAATTTATTCCACATATTTGTTATGATTATATTCTAAATGAAACTGCCCCCTAAGACTGAAAAAGTAGTAACTACACGCCTACATGAAGGAAGCTGTTACTGCCTTTTTTTCCCCTTAAGTTGTTATCTCTCAATGGTTATTTACATTCATCGTCAACAACGATATTAAAAAAATAATGAAAAGGAAAGTTGTGATTTCTCAAGAATTAAGGAATATGATATGTAAGATTTCTAAGGGCTTACTCTCAATGTAATAATTCTGTAAGCCCAACATTTCTAAAAACATTTCACAATTTTCCTTGTCATTTTAGAAAAACAGGCCATCAGACACAGCGTGATTCAGCTGATGCTCTTTGGTCCATTTCTTTCCTTACTACAGTACTTTATGAGGGATGCTCCATAACTAATGCATCCCATTTTATGACACTGACATCAGAGGCGGATGTTGATGAGATGGCACCAGAAGTTGAACTTTCCCACCAATATTCTGTGGCAACATGTTGTTGCCATGTGACAGATAGCAGCAGAGGAGCACTCTGACAGAACAGTGTCTGACATGTAAGTATGTATGAAGCAAAAGGTTAGAACTGACTTTCTCCATGCAAAAAAAAATGGCACCCACTGACAGTCACTGATGCTGAACATTTCTGGAGACCAAAGAGTGGAGGCAGAGGGTGATGTATTTCAGCAGGGGCAACAGTGACACAAAGGACAAGCCACATTATGGACAGTCATGTGGACTTTTTGAACATTGCACATAGGCTCTTATTTATTGCTGCTAAAAATGCAGAGCTAATAGTGTTGACTGGTGAAAAATACTGTTTTGTAGCTGAGAATTTGTTGTAGCAAGTATTGTTGTTGTGTTCTTTGTAGTTTCCATAGAAATACATAAGTGGCATTATTTTTGGAGTGATCTATGTAGTATTTCTTAACAATTCCTGCAGGCCAAACTATACAGATCAAATCAGTTCAATCTTAAAGTAAGCTGCCTACCATTTACTCACTGGAAGCAAGGTAAGCTTAAAAGACAGACAGAATGCACCGAGTCAGCGAAAGACACTGACTCCAATTACAGCAAATACAGAGTTTCAAAATACATTCTCAAAAAAGTGGTGAAAGACTAAAAAATTCTAACAAGTTGCAGAAGAACATTTCAAAAATATGATTTTCAGAGTGAAATCCATCCCCAGTGCTGACCAGGAAACTTGTCAGAAAATGCCCTTGCAAAATCTGTATGAGCAATCTGTCTGCATTACTTGGGTTAGGAAACAGCAAATTCTAACATACTGGACATATTTCATTCACAAGTCTTATTTATCTAAATGCAGCATTTTCACATTTTAAGCACAGAGTACCTCAGTGGACAAGTTAAAAATATCATTAGAAGTAGTTATTTTTACTGTGGGATTCTTTTAACTAAGCACCCAAGTATCAGCAGCCAACCACAGAAATTCACCTCTCTGCCACCCAACTTGCTTAGAAGACTGTCTTATGTACACTAGAACAACAGAATACTTGTCTACAATAGATGATTCTGTCCTTTTGCTATGTCTTCGTTAACTCCCGTTGTACATTTTCAATGTACCATTACAATCCCCAGACACTACTCCTCATCAGTTCCTTCTTTTTATGCTTATTCCAGCTGTAGCATCCTTGTGACTTCTGGTAAGAATAAATTTTAAAAATGCTAGACGTGGTTAGTGGGGAGGAATGTTTGCCTCCAAACACAAAAGTAATCACAGACAAGAATTTGCAAGAATTTCTATAATACTTCCAAAATAACAAAACCAGTTGGTGTTTAATAGCATTCGTGTAAGGAGGACAAAATCTGCTGGGTGCTTACATTATGCATACAGGAGTTCTGTTTGTTCTCTAACATCCAGATGCATCAGGCAAACTCCTGCCACTTTTGAACTTCCCATGAAAAGACTTGTTAATAAGCTCACTTGCTCAGCAGGCCCATAGAAAGGAAAACAAGCAAGGCCTTAGAAGCACCCCCTCACAGCTCCTGCTCACCATTTGATACCAGGAACCACAGAGCTGCTCCCAGTACTGCCAGTCCCTCTGCCAACAAGGATCAGCTCACCATGGCACCTCAGCAGACAGGGCAAGGACTGCCTGATGTATTCTGATTGTATTTCCAGTCCTGCTGTTAGAGCACAAAAGCAGGTCTAGCAGAAGTAATAGACTTAAGTTTGATAAGGATGATTCCCTCTGGCACACAAGACAGATCATGTTGCCCACAGTACTCCCAACATGGTTATAAACAGACGCTTAACCAGTTGTGAAGGTGAAAGAAAAAAAAAGTGCCCTATAGAAGCCAATTTTATTTACAACCATTCTTGTTATTATTGTATAAAGGTGTTCCATCAAAATCTGTTTTTAAAAGAAACTTTAAGAAATTAGAGAAAAGAGAAGGGAAAAAAAGAGCATCATTCTGTACACAAGTACAAAGCCAACAAAAGATGGCAGCAAAAAACCTGATTAAACAAAAGCAGAATCAGACTTTAAAACAGAAGTTACTTCTAAAGCCTGAAATGAGCTTCCTGAGATGACTTAAAGATAACCCAGAAGAATGATGCTATGCTTGATAAACTACAACGCAAGTACAGGGTCCTAACAGAGAACCAAACAGAAGAAAAAAACGCTCTCATCGAACTTCACATATGGCCACAAAATGAAGCATAGGAAGTTCTGCACAAATGTGCATGGGAACTTCTTCACAGTGAGGGTGTTGGAGCACTGGCACAGGCTGCACAGAGAGGTGGTGGAGTCTCCTTCTCTGGAGACATTCAAGACCCACCTGGATGGTTGCACCCTACCTGTGCAACCTGGGCTAGGGAGCTGCTTTGGCAGGGGGTTGGATTCAATGATCTCTAGAGGTCCCTTCCAACCTCTACAATTTTGTGATCCTGTGATAGCTTCCATATACAATTTTTTGCCACATAGTAAAAATTGCTATTTTGAAGATTTATAAAAAAGGATTTTATAGCATAAATATAACAGCATAATGTTATTTTCTTGTCCGCTTTTGAAATGTTGATAATTAGATTTACTTGCAATTTTAAATTCTTTTCTGTGCTTTTTCCTGGCACTCTCCTTCCCATTACACTTACTATATTTCCTGATACTGTTTAAATCCCTCATTACCATGTCACAATACTCCCTTGATAAAGGACAGGTTTCTATCCAAGCAAACAGAGTTAAGGTATTTCAGGAAATTGCTGCAAAGAACTACTGTTCTTCCAGAGGAGTAACAACTCCCTGTATGTAATGATATCTGCAATCAAAGATGTTGGCTCAATGCAAATAAATGATACTGTTACGCTGGATTCCAAGTAGCAACTAAGTACCAAATTGCTTGTTAATCAACAGCATTTTGAAAATGGTTTTCTAGTTTTGAGAGCATTTTGTTATGCTTAAGAACAAAATTAAATTTTTCTAAGGATAAGATTTAACACTGGTAGTCTTGCTTAAGCCTTCCTTCCAAGAGAAAAATGGAGGTCCATTTTATTATTACTTTTTTTTTTTTTCCCTTGAAGAAGATCTGTTATTTATTTACTTATTTAATAATTGCACACAGGAAGAAAAACACTTGCAAAGTCCAAAATGAGGCAGTATCACTCCAGATATAAAGGAGTTTCTTTATTTGGAGTTAATGAGTGACTGCTTGGTCCTTTACTCAGTGTTTATTTCAGCTTTCAGCTTGTTTTTCTTTTTTGTTCTTCTATTATCACAAAACATTTTATTTACTTTTCCAAGGTAGAGAAACTTGGCTGTATAATCTAATCTAAGCTTTCCCAGTCTGAAACTGGAAATATCAATACATAATTCCTATGCTTGGGATCCCAACATTTCCCATTATAAAATTACCATTTTTGGTTAATATTTATAATTTGTAGATAAGCTATCTATGAAATTCATATGCATTATTAGAGAAATAGGATAGGCTTAATGCTCCTTTCTATCAAGATATCTAAGAGAATAACAAATGGCCTTTTTAGGGGCAAAAATATCATAATCCTAACACAAAATGGCGAAAGACTTGGCTTAAATAAGAAAATGCTCAGAAAATTGTTTAGATACTGCTTTTCTCTCCAAAAAAGCAACGTTGTTAGGCTAAAATACATTACGACTGCACTATGCTGCATACCAATTGTCGCTTGAATTTCTGCATTAGTTTTGTTTTTACAATCTCTGCAAACAACATATTTTCTAAAATAAATTCTAGCTGAAGTTACACTGAAACATCTCGAGATACAAGAAAATACCTTCCTTAAAAGTAATCTCAAGAACAAGGATTAAAAAGATAACTTAAAACTGCCTTTTTTTTTTTTTTTTTTTTTTTTTACTAAATCTTATCACATCTTTGCTTCCTCACAGAAAAAGCAATGATAACTACTGAAGAAAAACAACAACACCACAGACAAATTTCAAGGCTGTAACCTTTTGGATCAGCTGATGGAGGTCCAGAAAAAAGGAACTGCATTATCCTTATTTTAACAACATTTCTTATAGTCCAAAGATTTGTAAGCAAAGGTGTGATTAAAAAGCAAAAGTAAATGGAATAGAATAGAGAAGGGCACTGAATGTTTCTAAGTGGTATGCATAGAACTTCAGATATCAGGTAGTAATGGTGGAACTGCAGAAGAGAGGACAAGTGAGCCTTTTTGATGGGGCTCAAAGAAGCTTTGAAGAATTACATGGTACATTGTCAACAGCGCGCTGGGTGACCTAGATACTTGAGATTTTAGCCACATGTCAAAGAAGGTGGTCCTCTCACATATTTAAATCACATAGTGCAGCAGGTCTGTGAAGTTCTCTTTATTGCATATGAATAATTTCCTTGAATATTTGGTGAATATTTATGAAGAATAAATTAATAAAATATATATTCCTATGTGTCTCACTTCATTACAGCCACAAGATACTGTGGATGAAAGAAGTCATCTATCATAATGTATTTGTAATTTTCTTTTCTGTCAGCAGTGTAATCAGTAATATACCTTTGTACCTTCTGACATTTGTTTCAACTGGACTAAAAGAACTGGAAGCGTGAGGGTCATGCTATGTTAGTCTTCTTACATTGAACAGCAGATTAGTAGAATATAATTATCCATAACGTAACATGTTTATAAATAGGAGAAAAAAAAGTTCCACAAGCTGATGACATGCAGAAAGAATGTTGTTCAATTTTTACTATAGTTATATCTCCTCCTCTTTGAGCTCTGGTAACTATAATACAACTAATAAATACCATTTCTGATAACTTGCAACATAGAGACCATACTGCACTTAATTTTCTTTAGAAATTATATTAGCTGATAGGAAAGGTAACCTTTAATCTTTCATAATGTGACAGAATAACCTAGTTGGTGTTTCAGCACAGAACAAGGACAATTTTGAAGACAGAATACAATAGCAAAGTCAAAAATTACAAAGACGAAATGCAGCAGTTCTTAACTATGAAATGCCTTTTTCTTCCCAAAGAAAAACTACAGATAAGTAAGTACTGCCAACATTTCAGAAAAAAAAAAAACAACAAAAACAACTGGGAAATTAAAATCTGTTTATGTTTTAAAAATGTAGATACATACTCAGGGGCTCTGCTGGACACTGAGCTGAATTTGAAGAGCCAGCACAGTGCTGGTCACAATGAAGCCTAATGGCATCCCATGCTGTACTAGCAGGAGTGCCACCCACAGGTCAGGGTTGGGGATCTTTGCCCCTCTCTTCAGTGCTGATGGGGCTACATCTGGAGTGCTGGATCCAGTACTCAGACTCTCAGTGAAAAACAGGCATAGACTTAACGGAGGAAGTTAAAAGTGCCTCAAAATCGATGAAAATATCAGAGTATCTCTCCGCTGAGAAAAGGCCAAGAGAACTTCAAAATATAAAGAGATTTGGAGTGGTAGATATTTTATCAATATTTATAGACACCTGTAAGGGAGGGAGAAAAGAAGACAGAACCGTGCTCTATTCAGTGCTAGGACAAGAGGCAATGGACACAAAACAGCAGCACAGGAGGTTCCCTTTTAACACCAAAAGCACTTCTGCACTGCACAGGTGATGAAGAACTGGCACAGAATGCCCAGAGGCTGTGGAATCACCTCCTTAGAGATCTTCCAGAGTCTATGGACCTTCCACAGCTATGGACCTGCACCCCCTGCTCTGGGTGCCCTTGCCCTGAGCAGGGGGTGGGACCGAGGGACAGGAGGGCCCTGGCCACCTCAGCCATCCTGTGCCTCTGTGACATCAGATCACAAATGAAAAGAGTTTACTCGTCAAAACATGTAATGATTTAAAAGATGCTCAGGCACAAATATAATGGCATTACATTGCGTATGTCATATGGTAAGACTATGACATAAGAAAGGTCACTGGATCTTTTAAGTTGAAACTGAAATATCATAAGAAATATGTCTTAAATTTATTTACTTTATTGGAAAGTAAACAAAAGAAAAAAAAAACAACTAGTAATAGTAACATAGCTATGAATAGTGGAAAACAGCAGTACTATTCTTAAGGCTTCAACAATTTGCTCAGAATTTATCCATATGACTGAAACTTGTTTTCATAAATATTTTATTAACAAACTTCTGTATGAAGCAGGCAGGCTTCTAAACCCACCAAGCAATACACATTTGTTTAATTTCAAGCATAGGAATAATCCTCCCAAAACGAAAATAATCCAAGCAGGAAAATATATATCTCTCTGTGCGTATGCATATGCACATATATAGAACAATAGACAGACTCCTACTAAGCGACTGCCTATATTTTCCAGTGAAACCAGTTAAAATCATTTAAGTGATCATAGAAATTGCATTTCTTTTTGCACCTTCTAATAATACTACTCCATACACACCCTCAAAGGTGATGGTCCACTTAGAGAGCTGCAGTGTTTCCACTGAAGCAAAAATTGTCAAACATAAAGCAGAGTCTATTTGAAACTATGTCTCACAATAAAAAGTATGGTATCAAAGTACAACACATGGAATTTATGCGCAGGAAAACCACCAGAGTACCTCTATAACAGACAGAAATTTATAGAGTCATTTTAAACTTCTTAACTTTGTCATTAAATAGAAAAATAGCCAGTTCCCATATTGTATTTTAATTTGATAATTAATTATTTTTTTTCTTAAGGATCAAAATGAAAATCATTTATGACTGGCTTTGCCTCTTGGATAAACAAAACAAAACCCAAGCAGACGCTATCTGACAGGCAGGATTTCTGAATCTCTTACTGCCTTAAGTTTGAAGTACATATGTTTTACTTAAAATAAACAAACAAAACAAAATTCTACATTTACAGAGATACAGTACACAAACAGATCTGGAAAACAAACGAAGGATGAAAAATAGAGCAAGAAAATACAACCGGATTAAGTTCTTCTGTCTGTAAAATGACATTTTGTCTCTAAATATTAAGTACTATACCAAGAATTCCAAATTATATCAAAGGCAAAAATATCAAAGACAAACACATGCAGTGCTCATTTTTCTGCCGTCTTTTAGGCATATGATTATTTACCACCCAACAGGTAATTATCCACTTTTCCTTTATTCTAAGCATCAATTCACTCCTCCAGAGAATGTTATTTGCATAAAGGCGATCTCCTGGGAGTTTTGGCTCTATCTTAAAAATCACGATCAATTTCTGTGTAATCCAGCTGGATATGAAGTGAGATATGGCACATAGACGAATGGAAATGCAAGAAGCACCAAAGCGTGAAAGAAAGTCACCTTGAAGGGCTGATGCTGCAGCATATTTTGCCTTAGGTTTCACAGCTTCATTATGCATGCACGTTCAAATATACATTGCTTAATCATAAACCATATGAACAATCGCCTAATAGAGCACCTAAACATTTGCAAGATGTACATACAAGTTTAGGGTCTAAGTAAATTATACCTTATTGATAGCTTGTTTTTCTCTAATTAAGGTGACAAATAAACTCCTGCAGATGGCTTAGCTAAATCTGGATAAAAACAGTTCCTTTCAGCAAAGGAGCTCTGAATCTCATTCTCCACACAAAGTATACAGTGTATAGAGTACCCTTCTGAACCAAGAAGAAAAGGCACAAGGTTATCAGTTTTGATTAATAGCTTTAAACCTCAAGATGATGTTGCCTTAGAATGTTAATTTGTCCTCCTCTTTGGGGCATTCATGTCATCCCAGCATTTTGTTGGTTCCTCCCCAGTCCCCAAGGTCATCCCCAAGAGGTTTGGTCGGTCAGCTTGTTCTTAGAATAACATCAGATCATTTATTTAAATAAAAAAAAATAATAATAATAATAATATATATATATATATATACACATATATATGTAGAAGCTAGAAATTCTGACACTTATCCTACAAATCAGGGTATTTCATTTTTTTTTTTTTTTTATTTTATTTTAGCATACATTGATTCTAAAATTGACCAATGCAGACAAAATACTAGATAGATGCAGAGGCAGACTTATGATCATTTTGTATGTGTAGAAAATATTAGAGAAGGCATTCGCACATATCTAACCAAGACTTGAGGGTGGTAATTATATTTTTCAGCTCTATATAGACATCCACACATTAACCAAAAGCTTTACTCACTTTATTTGTTCCAGATGGACATAAGTATGTATCATGCTATGAGCAGCTCAGTCACTACATAATTTATTCACAGACAGTGCAAAAACAGACAAAATTTTGGTGGCTATTGTTTTATTATGACACATGAGTAAATCTCCTAGTCCATTTTCCTGAGGCAGGTACCCACACATACAGTTGCCCAGGTTCATTCTAGACTAACACAGATTTTCCTTCTTTCCTGTTGAAAGAATGAGATAAAGCACATGTAGGCTAAAATCAAAGGTTTCAAACTCAAGTGCAAAAAATTATCTGTTCAGCTCAGCCCTGTAACTAAGTGGGGGGACTGTTTGCACTCCCCTCACAGATATGCTCAGCACACTGAGACACTCCACATTAAAAGTCTTAAAGAATACGGTGCTAAAAACACCACAAAAACAAAACTGAGACCATGTTGGGATACAGCATTGAACATCAACCCAAATGAGAAACCACACATTGCTAGCAATTTAGTCAGTAGTATTAGCAGAATAAAGGAAGAGAATTTGAAAGATTACTGTTGAATGAGATAAAATGTGAAATTTAAAAGCCCTTTAAATAATGAGTTTCTTGCTGCTAAAATTTGCTACAGCTAGATAGCAAAACAATTACTTTGTGACAGATTGTGGAGGAAATGGCAAGTTTATTTAAAAGCTAGACAAATTTAATACAGTTACTTTCTTTATTTTCTCCTTTGTATTGTGCATTCTGAGTGAGTGGCTGTCAGGGACTTCTATGGACAATAACAATGAAGTAACAAGTGACTACAAAACACACTGCTTCTATAAGTGAACTACCAGTGGACAAGCACAATGGTTCTGCTGCTTTTACAGAATTTCTGTTAACAATTCCTCAGGAAATAACATTTCTCCTTTTGAAAAGAAATAAAACCCACAGATGATTCTGCTTTTCTTATAAGTCACTGTTTTAGAGGGCACTGCATCCTTTCTTCCTATCTGTGCAACAAAAGCTACAGATTTTTATTTTCTCAGAAATGCTACTTAACATTTTATGAAACTCTGGTCTAACTGAAAAAGAAAGAAGTGAAAAAGATAGTTTGATGGGTCTAAGAGTATGTACTAGTTAATAATATCTAGCTGTATTTCTTGGAAGTGAATTCCTTAGTCTTGGCACTAGCAAATCTCACATTTTGGAATTTATCTGTTTGAATTTCACAGATTTCTAGCATGTTTGCTACATGATATAAAAATTTGATAGTGTTTCAATGTGGTCCAACTGAATTAGAGTGATAATTAGCTTCCTTGACTTTATGCTTCAATGGGAAATCTCTGATGAGGGACCTGAGAGCTGATAGTCCCCTCCTTCAGTTCTTCCTAACACTACTACCATTAGGGTATGTTACTTGTTACTCCTAAATAAATGTAAAAAATATTTATGCTGAAAGATGGCATGTCAGAAGGAGAAAGTAGAAGAATGACTCCTACCTATACACACAGGGCAGGGCAAAAGGAACTTCAAGTTCCAAAGCAAGGAGCTAAAGCAGACTGTGAAGCGGCTGAGTACCTTGAGAGGGTTTTATCAAGCCTGGGTACTTGAGCATGCACAAACCTGACAGCTTTGCCTAGCTTTCTTATTATTAGAAAGTGGATGCCTCACCTGCACTCAAGCAGACGTCTCCTATAAAAAGAGGAACTATTCAGATAAAAAAAAATAAATAAATCATGCATAAGAAATAATTTAGTGCCTTTCCACATTTTCTCCCTGGTAACAGATTTAAGGAAAAAACTAGGAATACTTTGTCAATCTACATCACAGTCCTCTTGAACACCCAAAAGAGTGTATGGTCTTTCATATGCACAGTGTGTGAAGAATGGAAAGGAAATGTGCACCCTAGCAATGAAGAACTGTACAAGACTGAACGTTCCTGTACGTCAGGAGAATATCAGTACAAAAAGAACAAGCAAGTTATAAAGTCATAAACAAAACATGACTTGAAAGAGTTGCACACTTGCATCCACACTGTTACTAAGAACTACAAGATCTTATGGATTCTGGAACATTGGACATATGCTACGGCAACCTACTAGTTTCTCCACAGAGTAACCACAAATCTTAAGCCACAAAATCCATCAGATAGAAAAGTATGCTTCAAAGTCCACAGCGCCTCATCAAGACTGTGTGAGGCCAAACAGTCTTTCCACTATGATCCAAATGAGAAGAGTAAACACAGGTTTATGTTACAATCTACGCATCACCAAATATTCCAGATACGAAGGCAGTGTGGTAAGAAGTAACACATGATGAGTTAATGGACTCCAAACTGAGATTTGTGTTTGAAATGCCCAAAAAACAAAACAAAACAAAAAAACACAATAAACTGAACAAGCAATCTCACTCTAGTACAGAATACATAAAAACAGGAATGACCGATGCCAAAACCACATGGTGTTTCACTTATTGACACTAAAACGAGGAAGCTAGTGGAAGAGTGCAAAAGACAAGAAAAGTCAATTTCAGCAGTGTGTAACGAAAATGTATATTGATAAATTGTGACCAACTTTAAAAACAAACAAGCAAACATGATTAAACTTCATCACTATTTTAAATCAACATTCAAGGAGCTTTTGAATACATTTGTGCAACCTCTGAATATTTCAATCACTAAAAATGATCACCAGCAGTACACGTTGAAATGCGGGGCTTCTCTGGAAAAATATTAAAGTAATTGTTAACTTTGACCAATTATAAGATAATTTTCCTTAGAAAATGTAATTACATTTCTTTTCTTTTGCTGTTTTTACTTAATTGTGCCTCCATATGCTTTTACTTTTTTTTCTTTTTTAAAGTTAATTGATACACTTGAACATGAAGCAACCCACAAACATGATATACTTGTAATTCATACTGAGTGTGACTGCAGTATATGCTGAACATGAGAATATTTTTTGTATCTAAAACTATAATATTGATACTTTTTCTTCTATAGTATAATTTTGTAAAAGCTGCAAGGAGAAGAAACTCTCTAATAAATTAGTAGTCATTAAACTCAAAGCATTTAGAATTGTAAAGCAATGTCAAACACAAATACCACTTCACAATAACTATGTAGCTGTTTCTTAAATTTACACGATACTTTGACATCAACCCTACCAATCTGGACATATTGCATTAAAAAGAAATCATGTACTTCTGCAGCTGATTTGCTTCTGTTCTTTGAGATTTCATGTAAATTACCATGGTTGCCCTAAAGATCATAGGCTATAATTGAGAGAGAGTTAATACTCTCCAAATCTATGCTCCATCTGTTTGCTAGTTTGAAATATTCCAATTTTATCCCCCCTGCCCTCACTTCTCTCTTTCTTTTCCTCCAGCTTTATGCTGGATTTCTCCACTTTTCATTAATGTTTCTTGTAACATCTAGGACTGAACATTTTTCACAATATCTTTATAATAAGTTCCAGACATCCATATAATGCATTCTGACACACAATTTCTCCTTGTCACTGTAAGGAATGAATGAGTTTAGAAATAGTTCTGCAAGTAACAAGAAAGTTAAGAAACAGTTAATAAAATATTATAAGGTTCAGGAGAGGGTTCCAAGCTTAGGTTATACAATGTAATACTTTTAGCCACAAAAAATAAAAGAGGTGGTTTACTCTGAATTCCTCTACAGCCAATGGGAAATTATAAACTTCCACTAAAGAAAGGTAAATTTAATTGTCCCAAATTCGTCATTGGAGTAGCCTCTTTCTCTCTGGAAGTCTAATCCCATGAAGCAACTAGCTCCTGTAATGCTCTGTCTCATTTAGGAGGCGTAGCTCTCAGGTCAGAAAAGGTAGCAAAAAATTCTGCTTCAAGAGGGTGAGCTGTGGGTATGAGTAACCTCTAACCTCCTCCCACTGAGTACATTTGAGTCGAAATGTCAGGTTTTAGCAGACATATGGCTAACTACTGTCACATTTCTGTAAGAATCACAGAAAAAAGTTTTTAGAGGGGATCTAACAATGGGACAGATGAGCATGTTTGCAGAATACTCTTCCCAAGGGTACAGTTGAAATAAAAAAAAAAAAAAAATAATAATACTTTAAAGAACTTGACTGAAAAATAAGACAAGCGAACTGATACCAGAAATCTGATACCAGAAATTGATCACTTGTGTGTGTTGGTTTCATAGCATGAGTGATCAAAGAGAGAGGATTAGCTCCAAGCAGATGCCAGGTAGCTTGCCTACAAGCTGATTAGCCAGAGAAGTGGATCCAAATTAATACTGACAGAGAGCCACTGATACTACAGTAGTGATACTGTAAGCAGTAAATGAGCAAAAAGAAAACAAACTTTGAAAATAATTCACACCTATTACTCATCATTAGTCACCTAAAATGCCAACTAGGTCTATTATACGTTGAATTAAATCTTTTATTGCTAATTTCTTACCATTCATCACATGTTGAATTCAAATAATAGAATTAAATTATATGTTTTGAATATGCATCTTTTTTTTTTTTTTTTTTTAATTTGCAGTTCTGAAAATTACACTGAACAACTCAAAAGGATTTTGATGAAAATATCAGAAATCCAACAAAAAAAAAACTTAAGAATTCTCACACTAGAAGAAAGAAACAAAAAGTTCAATTGCTGGGAGTTGGAGTCAGATAAAAAGTGGACTAGTAGCAAAGTATGTATAAGGAGAATCTGCTACTCCTTGTGTTCATCTATCTTGAATTGTTCTAAGTTCCCTTTAAACCCGTGGTTTTCAGAAAATATTTTCTCACAAAACTCTGAATCTCACGGAAGAATCATTTACATTAACTTCTTAGCATTTATATAAATGTTTTATAGCATATAGCATTTCTGAGGTTACTTCAGATCATCTTTTTTTTTTTTTTTTTTTTTTTTTTTTACTTGACATGAGCTTGCTGAATATTATTAACTGAGTACTGTGTTCTGCTATGGACTATGCAATATGAAACAGTCATTCCGGAGGAAATCGAACCACGGGGTATTAAGATGGCCAAGGGGATAACACAAGAAGCTGAGTGAAACAGGGTCATCCAGTTTTAAGAAAGCTAACAGAAGATCCTATTGATGTTTAAAACTACACAATACGAGGAGATAGAGAAGATTAATTTAAGCTCTTCTCAAAAACGCACAGCAGAAGCATGAGAAAGCTAACCTTGGAACAGGCTCTAGAGCCAATGCATAGTATCCACCCTCAGAAATATTTTAACACCCAACCACACTAAGGCATGCACTACCTACTGCAATCAACCCTACTATGTGTAGAAAATTAGAGTAGGCAACTTTCATACATCCTCTTCCCACCTAAACGTTTTAGGTTCTATGCTTCTCATAGAAAACACTGCCACAGTTAACTGGTCTCATCGAAAATATTGATACACAAGGAGAGAATTTACTCTGTAAATGTGATATAAGAATTTCAAGAGAACAGTGATAAAAACATTAAGATATGTTGAAATTCTGTCTATGAATAAGCTCTGAAGATCTAACCAATGAAGCCATTGCTGATACTTTATTATGTTTCACTTTTTAGAAGGCCGAGCACACTCTTCAAGTTTCTTGATAGCCTTGAAAACTATGAAGTACGGAGCTGATGAAGCTGGCAGAGCATGGAAAAGAAAGCATGTTTTCTTCTTCCTTTCTAGGAAATGATTTACATACAAGTCATTCCAATAAATAGAAGAGCAAATCTCAAGGAAATCACTGGTAACACAAAGACTTTTCAATGTGTTGCATTATAGCATTTGAGTTATTTTTAAACCAAAAATTTTAAAATGAAAGTCTTTTCTACAGTTTTTAGAGTAAAGATTAGGAATCTTTTTAACACAAAACCTGATCTGATTTTAGAAGCTGATGGAAATTAAATTTAAAGCTTTTTATAACTTTGTTTACTATTCATGCATCAAGGCAGGAGTTCAGCAAGCAATCAACATACGAAATATAAAGCAAAAGTACTACAAGTACGTCATCTAAAGACTACTTAAGGCAGCAAAAGCACCTTAGGAAGAAATTGGGAATACATCTGAAAACCTAAAAAATTACATCGTAAAAGCTAGAAAATTACCATATGATAAGGTCAAGAGTGGTAAAGTAGGTAACACTTGTTTCATGAGAACTGTGGTTAATGTGCAGCTGTTTTTAACAATTCTTACATTAAAGACCTGAGGTAAAAATTCTTCTGAAATTTAGGTATTTTGCTGAAAATTATGATATGGTAATAAATAGAAAATTAATTTGAAAGTCAATTCAGAGTTTAAACTGATTTCTACTACAAATCCCTCTGGTCAGAAAACCCTGCATTATATATATATGTATATATATATATTGTTTTCTGCCTGATGAACAATATATTACTGAGCTTTTTTAAATGTCTACATTGTTCTATTTTAATTATGAATGTTTAATTTTACATCACCTTCACCAAAACCTTCCTCATCCTCACACTGCTTCAGTAATGTTTTATCTGTGAATGTTTATCTTAGGAAGTTCACAGCCCTCCCAGCTGTCCATGAGAAAGCACCTGAAAGCTAACTGAAAAGTTCATCACTGTTGTATTTTTGAGCTTAGTGGATTGCAAAGTTATTAAAACTTATTCCCAAATAACACAGTGAAGTTCTAATAGAGGTAAGTGGACTGAAGTTTCAGACTGTGGTCAACTATTTTATATAACAACAAAAATGCACTTCAGGTAAGAATATGTTCTGAGGGCAAAAGAAATACAGTGGAGTGCAAGAAAGAGAACACATTACTAGGATTCTGGTCAAAATAGAGGAAAAAGTTACAGAACAAACAGTCTGGAAAGCATTCAGTTCATCAGTTTAGCTGAACTCCCAAACTCATTCAGTGAAACTCCTTTCTCTGGAAATAGTTTGCAGTTTGAAGTCTGTTGGCTGCCACTCCTCAAGAGTTATTATCTATAGTATTCTGACTGATTCTGGAAATATTCTGGAAATGCTGAAAAAAATACCTACGATCATCTGATGTGCCAGTGAGGACCCATCCAAATTACATGACTATAGTCATCTCTTATTTTTCCTTAGAGGGCACCTGTCACCTTCTATCCTTCTAGATTTCTAGTATTCAAAAAGCATGACAAAAGAAGGTAAACTCATGCACTGACTTAGTACAAGTGAGTCACTGCTGCGCAAAAACCTCCATAAGAAACACACCTGCTCATTTTTAAGCATAACACTTAATAAAGCAAACAAGGCGTGCAATAATGATAGTGAAACCTAGTTAATCTCAGTATAAATACAAAAAGCACATTTCAGGCTTTGATTTATGCCAGACTCCTTACATGTTTTATATTGCCTAGGATAATACATCTTATAACACTGTTCAAAACTCCATCTGAGAAAAATAACACCCTAATTATATGCTTTCACATTCCTGTTATCAAACCTTTAGACAACCCCACAAGATTTTCCTAAATGTTTACATTCTCCAAAGCAAGACCAGTCTTTTACCACTGAACAAAATACTTTCACATAAAACCACTGACTATATAAACCCAGGAAGTAGCAAGAGGAGGATGAACCACTTTCATCTTCTTTGCCACTAAGTCCTACACAGGGCTTGAAGACAGTGGGACTGCAGCTGGGAAGAATTTTCTGCTAAAGGTAAAATGGCACTAAAAAGGTGTACTAGAAAGTCGATATTCCTGTTAATTACCAAATGAGACAGAGGGGAAAATAATACTCCATCATGTAATTAAACATTGTTATCAAAATGCACATGCTGTTCTGCCAACAGCGTACCAAATTTCTTTTCCAAGTTATCTCTTGAGCTGCCTTTGGCCAAAGAAAGGAAATAAAGACAAGACTGAGTAGAGAGATCCCTCTTTTTTTCTTAAATGAGATTGGCACATTTCAGTATCTATCATTCATTAGAAGCATGTACGGAAGAAATGTTATTAATTGGCAAAATGATTTTAAAAGCACTGCACACACCGAGAGAAAGCATAGCCACTGAGCACTAAGAAAATTAATCCCTAGATGGCACCATTACTCTGTCATTTCTACTGTGAAAATGCTTCCTTAAGAGTGAGAAGGAATAGTGCTGGTGGTTTCCCTGTATGATATATTGATGAGTCTCTGGCAAGCAGCACAGGAATGAATTCACTGTCTCTATTGCTTTAACTACTCAGCTTACAAAATCATACACATACCTCATCTGCTTCTTAAGAGAGCAATGCCTGAATATACTAGTGTGTTGTCCTGTTTGTCAAAAAACAAAAGATGTTTCACAAGCATTTGCAATTAAAAAAAAAAAAAAAAAACTTTTTAAAATTTGCTAATAATGGCATTTAACGCTTTCATGAGAAAAATATCTGAAGAATAAAAACTCCAATAGCCCGGTAAGCAAAACAGACTGTAAGAATAATTTTTATTTCACGGTGCGTGCAAGACTCGTTGGCTCAACTATTGCACTGCATTCTAGCACCACCTGCTGACGTGCATGCGAACAGCAGCACAGAAAGTTTACTGCAGTGAATTTCTGCCTGGCAACTTCCTTCTATTGTTGAGTGGCAGACAGAAAATCCATACTACTTTACTTGACAATGTTTAAATGCTTAATTCACAAGAAAAGTGTATGAAATCAGCTAGTATTTGTCCAGGAAAACTGTTCTCTACTTTTGAGATGAGTTCTAATTGGAATCACATGGCTTCTGTCTACAGAATGGTGTTAAGAACACACAAACTCCAGCACTGAAAATGAAACTAAAAGAAATAAGTAGATAAATGAGATAAAAGAATTCTGAATCAGAGCTAAGAGTAACAATAGAAAGCATTCCTTACATGTTCAGTGTTCTAGTTTAAGAACCTGGTAAATCTGAACATCAGACAAAACATATTATATTGCAGATAAACAAGTTTCAAAATACCCAATAGCAAACTACAAGGTAGCACTGTCCACCTCATTAAAGTGCATCTTGTAAAACAAGGATTTCCAAACACATACCATTGTTTTCTGAGCAGTTGTGCACCATTTTTCTGACTTTGCAAAGCCCACCTTTTATCAACATTTGTCAGTAAAGGGAAAGCAGAAAAATGTGTGAGATGCGTAAGACCCAAAGCATATCATCACACAGCACCTGACAATAAAGAAGATGTGAATACATGCAATCTCTTGGATTACTGTATAACACATTCTTACTGTTCATCTTAATTCCCTACTGCATAAACTTTCAAAAAGCTCTGTCTTAGCATCATTTACAAATGTTCTTGTTTATAAATACCAAAAAAACAAACAAACAAACAAACAAAAAAAAACACCCTTGAAAATTCCCTTAACAGTAAATGTGTATGGCTTGTCTGATATTATGCCTTGGGGTTCATCAAGTCAGAAACTGCGATACAGTATTTGAGACGAACATTAAGGAAAAACATTGCTGGGACTAACTAATTACCAGCAATAATAGTACGTAGCTTAATATCTGCAACCAATTTTCCCCACTTAACAGCATTTTCTTTATTAGAATGAAGCAAAGAGTTATGCTTAAAAGTAATAAAAGCTTTTATAATTGCAGAGCTTTAAAAAATAATTCCTCAGGTGCTACAGAACACAAAACATAAATACACATTTATTTTGTTAACATTCTGAAAATATACACCAAGAAACTTTCAACAAATTAATATTCTAAAGGTTCACATATTTCTAAAAGGTGTGGTTTGTCCCTCCCTCCCTCCCTCAGTGTGCTCCGTAAAGTAATGTTCAAACTAGATTGTCCAAAAGAATGAAAACTTCTTATTATAGAAGTGTACACAGAAAGCAGTAATACAAGAGACCATTATTTGAAAAAATATTGAGAATATTTTGAAGAATTCCCCAAAGGAAAGGCATTTGTAATGCCAGCTGCAGTAATAAATGGGACAAGTGCTTAGCATGCTCTATTTATGATGCATCTGTGCTCCATCAAGCAAACCAAAACAGCTCAAGTTCGAACAGAGCACATTTACTGTATGAAGGAAAGGAGTCTGATCTCGAGCGTTAAACACCATCCCTTAATGAACATGAAGATCTAGACATTGCTCTTTTAATTTAAGAATTAATTTCAAGGAAACGAGGATTAGCAAGCGACAAGAAGTGTTCATCCAAAGTCAATTCAAATAGGCCTGATTGTTTTCAAATTTGACACTCTTCGAAAAACTTCAGATGCACATATATATAAACATTTCCTTATGACACCATTAGGCACACAATTTTTCTACAAATTGATCAGAAATAAGTAATTGCACTTATCTGGACAATTCTGATATTAAACTCTCATTTTATAAGGATAAAACGATAACATTACTTGCCAGATCAACTCCTCCAATGCATTTGCACATTTGAAATTAATTAGGTCTTATTATTACATTTATATTTATTATTCACCAACTTGCTACATACCCTATTAAGTTTGCAAACTGCCGTTTTTCTCAAGATTTTATGCACATAAAATTATACTGGCTGATTATACTAGCCGTTAAGTCTCAGTACATTCTCTTGTAAAGCCTCTTTCACAAGGAATACTGATCAAATCCAAGAATACCACCTTCACCTGTCAACCATAGCACCGTGCATGCTAAGAACTCTAAGACAAGAGATGTTGACTAAGACAAGAGATGTTGAGGACAAAGGAAGGAGAGACAGATGAACACCTGAACAAGCTAAAGAGCCATATCTGCACAGACCTGCTCAGTAAGCTGGGTGTTCCAGGCTGAGTGGGACCTATTGCCTAACCTCAGAAATGTTTGCAGCTTGTAAAGCTTCCCTGCTTCTGCAGTGAGCCTTACAGGCCCACTGGCTGGGGAAGACTGGCATTTTCAGTTAGGCACAGTGCACTTGCACCCTACTTCTCAGCTCTAGGTAGTAATGACAGTAATACTTCAATTCTCACAGTGCATGAAGGTTTCCAACTACAAAGTATTTCATAATAACTTAGCAGGGATCTTATAAAGGGAACACTGCATGAAGCGATCTGATTAACACTGCATTTCCCAAGCTATTCTGCTCTGTATTCTCCTTCCCTATTACCTCTGAAACCACACACTACTCATGGTCAGTGCAGGCACAGGGCTGTACTGACATGGCTACCTTTTTTCTGGTTGGCAGCATCAAAGCAGACAACTGACAGTACAGGAGAGAGGCTCTAGAGACTGATGAAATAATGGGGGCACAGAAAGTTTTCGGCATCAAGAAAATTGCTGAAATTTTGTTTTAAATTTCATAGCATTTTGCAAGATGATCTATAACACACAATGGATAAACTGTTATAAAATCTGTAAACTCTCATTTTGTGAACCAGAATAAAACTTATATGATCCTTTTAAATCCCCATAATATCTCTACACACCAACCACATCTCTGTTTTTCTCCATGTAATACAAAATTTATGTTTGACACCATGGCAGCACATTTTATGGTAATAATACGGTAATCCAAATACTAAAGCACAATATAGCAATCAAAGTAAGTGCAAATAATTAGAACCACCTCCATCGCATGGAAAATAATCTACTTGGTACCACTGAGCATTTGGAGTTCATTCTCATTCAAATATGCTCTTCTCAGAGACTAATCTCTTAATCAGGCAAATCACCACTGCTGTGAAATATAGCTAGTGGAAAAGAAGCTAACAAATCTTTTATGTATTTTTACTGATATTCTGCTTGAGTGATTTAAAATAGCTATTTAAAATAGCATGCAAAATGTATGAACATTAAAGAAAAGATCTGCTACAATATAGCATGGATTTAGAGCTATCCTTCAACAGTATTTCAGAAAAGTAGCAAAGCAAACAAATAAATCAAATTGCCTTTCTGAAGTTAAAAAGTTCATCTAAAAGTTCAACTTAAGAGTTCAGAAAAGAAAGACTTTGAGTTGCTTGCATACAGAAAAAAACAGGCCATTTAAAACAAAACAAAACCTGCTCCACTGGAAGAGCCAGCTCTAATGTTTGCAGTTGCCAGGAGAAGCTACTTACCCAAATTTGTAAGATACGTTCTCCCAGCATAAGAAAACATGGCCCTGAACGTGGTGTCTAAGCCACTATTCACTATACATTTATTCAAATACCTCTGCATCTTTTTCTTTTCTATATATATAGATAAAGTGGAGAACTCGAAGTTTCAGAGTACCCTTGCGAGGCAGCACGTCTAATGTGGAATAACATTGCTATTTTAATATAACTGACTTATTCTTGCTTAATTTGAAATGTTCTTTATTCCCATCTAACCCCCGCTACTGCCATGAACTCAGTGCATTCCAGGGTGTTTTCCTCCAGCTGTAGGGGACTGACAAATACATCTTGCCTACATGGTATTTTCATTGTCCTGAGCAAAATAGAAATAAGAATTGACTGAGATCATGAGTTAATAGCTAAGTTAAGTAAATCAGTTCTGCTTCTGTTTTCTAATCACAAGAGAACTGTTGTTTCCACTTTGTTCCAGTAAAATTTCTTCTTATTGGAAAAAAAGCTTTCAAGTACATATTTTATGTAACTGGAAAAGGTTGGCAAAACAAAAGCTATTAAAGAATTACTACAGGGGTGAAGAAAGGGAGAAAATAAAGAAAGGGGGAAAAAAAAAGCTGAATACATATGACTACGAACAGTTAACTTGGACATGCAATTATATAGTTATTACTATTATACCACTGTTTACATCCAATCCATATTTTTTAAAAGTGTATGGTGAAAGGTTAACATTATATGCTGACGTTCATTAGATATATAAAAATTGGTCTTCCTCGAGAGTAGCAATATTTTATCCTTTTATCCTGACCAAATAAACCTAGTCAGAGTATTAAAATTTAACTGTGCATATTGTTATGACATCTGTCAAACTTTAAAATCCTTCCCCATTAAATGGAGCCCCTAGGGACTGAGGCAGAGGAATATTCTGAACGTAGCATTAGGAATTCACAATTCTTTTTAAATGTAAAGAAATTAATTGGGAAAAAAAAATTGAGAAAATTATAGTGCTTTTCAATAGTTGCTTCTGCCTGGGGGAATGGACTGGATGGGGCACTTACGAACTTACTTTTCAGTTATACAGGTGATTTGCAGTAAATAATATATGCACCAGTATTTTGCCCTCTCATTTCCTTTCTAAATTCCTCTAGGTACAGTGAGTTTATATATTAAAGTTCCCTAGACTAATAGTTCAGCATTAATTTTTAAAAAGTTCTTGTTTAACTCTGTATGAGAAACCTTATCCTGAATACATTTAAACAGCCAAAACTAGTTACACACAAAAAAATAATGAAGCAGTTTCACTCATGCTGATGGTCAGGATAAGTAAAGATAAGTAAAGGATAATTTGGTAAGGAAAATCAAGATTCTCTAAAGAGAATAAAATTAAAATTTTATATAAATGCTTTTACATTACACTGCACCACACCCATCCAAAAGCAAAGCATGATATCTGTGTTTTACAGCGTGCACCCTTATTCATCAAGGAGATACGCACAAGTCACTGAAGTATCCAACTGCTGTCTGCAACCAAACTGTGTCAATTGTGAGTTTTGATTGTTTATTTCC
The DNA here is from genome assembly GCA_023055505.1 of Callipepla californica brunnescens. NCBI lineage: Eukaryota > Metazoa > Chordata > Aves > Galliformes > Odontophoridae > Callipepla > Callipepla californica. The sequence goes on along the minus strand of JALIRH010000050.1, from coordinate 2,252,770 downwards.
TCTTTTTTTTTTTTTTTTTTGTATGTATAAAACTAGGGAGCATCCCTAAAATTTTCATAGGTATGGGATATTTCTTTCATTTTTAATATTCTAAAGATGCAAGAAATTGCAGAAAGTAGGCGCAAATGACTGCAATGGAATGAAGAAATTGGGAAGAAACAGGAGACCAACTTGTAAGGACATTGATCTTTTCATTAGTATCAAAAGCCTGAATGTTATGTTGTCTGTACAGCTAACAGCGCTCAGGAATGTTTTAATTTACAGATAACATGCGATCGAAGTTTAGCAAAAGTGTTCTCTCTAAAAACAATATATTTTTTTAAATATTCCGCCAAAAATGTTCTAATAAAGATGAATTGTAGGACCTGATATTTCTTGGAGAATGTCAGATTCTGTGTATATTTTGAGAATTCAAGTAGGCTCAGTAAAGCTGCACTACCTCTTTCTTCAGAAAATTTATTTCTGGGAATAATATGTTTGAGTGCCACAACAAAAGTACAAATGCTAGAAATATTTAACAAATCAGGATGTATAGTTCATCAGGTGCTGGACAACAGTAAAGAAATATTAAAACTTCACATTCAAGTCTGACCTCGCTTATCTGCCTAATTCAGTATTTTGTAATATTGTCTTGGGCATCAGTTCCGCACAAAGTTCAGACAGCAGCCTTTGCAAGATCAAATAGGAACTATTTGCATTTTTGTGATTATATTTATAGCAGTTGCGGAGACTGAAATCAACTGTATCGTCTCCCAATCTAGAATAAAAACACTTCAGGCAATTACACCCTGCTAGATTTTACTGCCTCAAAAATATGATGACAGAGTTTTCAGTTTAGAACTTTGCTAATAATATGTTTTTTACACTGACGTTTCATAAATGGATGTTGGATTTTTCTCAAGTTCTCCCAACATATTTTAAATATTTTCGAGTATTTGTAGTGATCCCCTCTTTCCCCCATCCCTCCCCCAGAAGTTTCTAATGTGCACTTATAAAATATCTTCTGTATTCCTAGAAAGATATAAAAAATAAGATTCTATGCATTTCAGGAACAAAATAACTGACTTCAGAGAAACTAGCCTGCAAGGACACAAGCTCAAAAGACAGGTTCAGATGTTCAGCATTAAGTACCTGGTTATGTTACATATTAGGCCAATTTAGTGTTATTTTGCCCACCGAACTAGGAGGACAGAAAAATATCAAAATGAAAATTGAGTGTGCTTCTTTTAGCATGCATCAAATGGTAAAATTAACTAATTAACTAATTGCATAGACATGATTTTCTGTCAATCCAAGATATTATTAAAAATATTGGAAAAGTACTAGATTAAATTTTCCTTTTTTGTGTTTCTGATACTCTTTTTTTTTTTTTTTTTTTTGGTCTTACTAACTTTGCACAAAAACAATCTGTATTAGACTTTTCATATTACCTGTAGTTAAACCTCCTCTGCAACTTGTGCTTACTCAGTAACAGCAGAAAAATACACCCAACCATAATGGTATATGATCTGGATAATTTATCCTCTTGTGACTGACGATAAACTTAGAGAAATCAGTGTTTTATATCAGCAACTGAGCTCATTTAAGTCATATGGCAGATTGGTGCTCAACAGACTGAGTTCAAGGACTAAAAATCATACACAGAGGATAAACCTGAAGGAAGCATGCATGCAACTCCTTATGTGGATACTTAAGAAGATAGATGCAATCTTCTCTTTCCCCACGCATATTTCAGTACAACTTGGCAATCAATGTATTCTAACTTTTGCAAAGAACCCTTTGCTTGGATTACAACTAAGATAGGTTGCTCCTATTTCACCCTTTCCAGTCCTATTTTCTCTTAACTTTTTCATCAATTTGAAATCCTGATTCAACCAGGAGATAAAAAAAAAAAAAAAGCCACTGAGACCTTAAAAGTGCTCTGTCAAGACATTCCATCTACTTCTTGAATACACCCAGCACAAAAACATTTTAAAAATCCTAAACGGAGAGGATTTCCATTATCCTTTCTTTGGGTAATACAGGTGTTAGGGAGTAGCACAAATCCTGGCTGACCCACGTCACAATAAAACAAAGCATTCTTAACTGACTGGTGAAAGAGTGCACCCACAGACTTCTCAGCTGTAGGATTTGTGTGTATTTTCGGTCACAGAAAACTTGTTAGTCTCATTGCTGCCCCAGAAACGCGCCTACAGAATACGTTCAAAATACAATTTTCTTTCCAAAGGCTTACAGCAACAAAATGGCATGACACACAACCTGGCACAAATCCCAGTGCTGTACTAAGTTTTAAGTACCTACTAAATCACAGTGACTACAGACAGTCTCACAGAAAGTGTCATCAAATTTTTTAAACATGCACAAGCAGCAGTTTTCCTTTGCTGTATTCTCAGAAGTGACTAAGCCATTCCCCTCATTTAACATAAACAAATAGGATAAAGCAATCAACCTGTGTCTTACAACCAAATACAGTGGAACATAGCATATTTCCAATATAACTATCTAGCTTTCAGATCTAGGGTGCTACCCAAACAAAGCTGGTCTCACTTACAGACATATCTAATTTAACATCGTTAGGAAGACATGGTTCATCTTAAATACCTTATCTAATATGGAGTATCTTAAACATAGAAAAGTGCAAACAAAGTACACAAGCTGTAACAAATCTTGCAATTTCAAGTGTCAGTTTCTGATATTTAGAAGCTACCTATTTAAGACCTGACGTCCATAGATTCTATCCCATTGCATCAAGTTATGTGTCAGATGATTTCTTTAGGTATATACTTTTGTCTCAGAGAAAATCTTCTGGAAACAAAAAGGTACTGAAAAATAAAATTTCCCAATTTGGAAGAAAAATCATGCAATGATTTACTTGTTTTTTAAGAAGAGACTTTTTATTTGTATACAATAGAACTCTAGTATGGGATAAAATCAATTTGGCTACAGAACGCCATGAATAAAGAGATCAAATCTGTATACACAACACTGAGCATATTCAGCAGTAATGAAAATCAAAAAGATAACTCAAGTGAAAGTCACCTCCACAGTCTTTTCCTAAAAACTTCTAAATTAAAAATGTTTCTTCTTAAAATTACTCATTACATCTTCTTTTGTATATTGTTGAAAAGATTCTAGACACTTCAAAAAGAACTTTTATTTATTCTGTGAAAGCACTACAAAACTAGGCCTTAGGAAAAACCAACAAAAACAAAGCAGAATATATTCATCCAATATTATAAATAGGTTTTCAAAGCAAAAATAAGTTACTTTTTCTATGCCTAGTTATGCAAACAACTGCTGTACACACTGAAAGAAGCCATAAGTTTCAAACAGATAAGGAAAATACGAGTTCATTTATTGAAACATGGTAAATGCAGATTGTTTGTTTGTATGTTGCATTTATTTTTGGCCCCTCAAATTACTCTGCAAACTCACGTTCCTTGAATTCAGAACTATGCTTGCATTTTGATATGAACACAATGGATTTGTGTTCTGCGATTTCCCTGCTGGGGGCAATGTGACTCCACTTGTCTTCAACAAATGACCAGAAATAGCACAAAAGTGGAAAAACTCCATGCATTTTGAAATACTAGATTGAGTCACTGAAGTAAAACGGGGGCGTTGGCACCAAAAAATGTCTTAATGAAGCTCATCAGGACCTGCAAATGCAGAGTCACTTAAATTGGCTAGAGAGGACTGGGTAGATTCTTTCCAGATTTTTTGTTTTGTTACTTGTTTCACAGAATAAAGGGAATTATTAAAATAATAATAAAAATAATAATACCACTCTAATCAGTTTAACAGTCAAACATTTCAGACATGTTTTGTGTAAAATAATATCACAACACAATAATAGTGTTTCGTCCTAATCTTTTGTAAAACTGATGTTTTTGTGAACTCTGTGAGATTATAAAATGAAAAAAAAAAAATACAAAAGCTTAAAGTGAAATAGATGTCGACATATAGATAAGAACAAATATAATTAGGCATGTAAACCAAAAATAAGAATTAGAACATTTAGAAGCCACACTAGCTATCATCGACCAGAAATAATTCATTAGCACTTTCTGCTTAAATGTTTCATCATCACACCTGGGTTTACTTCTTCAAATACATTCAAATAAATGTTTTTTGTTTGTTTGTTTGTTTTACTTAACAAAAACATTACAATGATTTTATGTGCCACCTACTGAGAGATACAACCAAGTACTTCACTATCCAGGTTTAATTTGAAGCAATGTCTATGCACTTTTTAGTTCATCCCTTCACATGCTTTCTTAAGATTTACGTTTACGCATACACATACGACTACCAGAAGACTTATGCCATTCAATTTTGTGTGCAATACCCACATCAAAATTAGGCAGATATCGGCCTTCCCCCCGCCTCCTCTCTTCAGGTGATATTACTTCACCAAACTTAAATCTTTCATTCCCAAGTGTTATGTGCTACTTATCTGCTTTCACCCACTTCTGAAAAAAATTAAGAGAAAAAAAACCAGACCATTTCAAAACAAATTTAGCTGTTAGGTGGAAAGTAAAGGATTACTATTAAAAAACATTCATTAAGTATTCTTGTAATGGACTGTGGTGTGATGAGTTCCTTTGCAATTAGACAAATTTTCCTGAACACCACAAAAAACTATCAACAGTCCTTTCTCCTTTGAAGCTCTGCAGAAAAAAAAAAAAAAACATATATATATGCTACACGCATACAGAAGTGTAAGGGATGACAGTGTCTTTGAACACTGTGCTTTCTGCTACTTAGCCATAATTGCTATGTAAAACTGAATTTTCCTGTGTTTCACACATTTGGCAAGTTGAAAAAAAAGGACAGAGCAATAGATGCAGGATATGGTACCAAACTTACTTTTAAGTCTACTTAGCCAAAGATTACTTTTAATCCTCCTTTTATGGAACACAGACTACCCTTATTTTCACTGCCTTTGCATGGCTAACGGAATACTGTGATGCGTTTGAAGAAAGGGTGCTTTAATCGCGACATCATGTCATGTTTGAACAAGTAGGACAAAACCTTGAATGAGGCAGCATTAGGACCACAGGCTTAAGAAAAAAAAACAACAAAAAAAAAACAGTAATAATTTTCCCAGGGATAGTTTACCACAACACTCAGGGTGAGTTAAAAATGTGCTTACTGTGTAGCAATGATTTAAAGGGAAAATTAATGACAGTACTCCTCCTGTACAAAGTAACAGAAGGAAAATAGTTTTGTCCTTCTCAAAAATGGACTTCAAGATGAATTTTAAACTTTGCAGGGTTCACTTTTGATTAATTCCAGACACCATACTCCTAGAGTTATCTGCTCGCTGAAGTTACACTTTTTTTTGCGTGTAAAATGCAAGAATTAAGACAAATGTTTTATATGGTATTGTATGAGTTCAACTCCCCTGATGAAGCAGGTTCCCTACAACAGGTCACACAGGTAGGAGTGCAGATGGGTCTTGACTATCTGCTTAAAAAGAGACTCCACAACCTCTCTGGGTGACCTGTTCCAGTACTCTGTCACCCTTACCATAAAGAAGTTCTTCCACATATCTGTATGGAACTTCCTACATTTAAGCTTTAAGGCCATTGCTCCTTGTACTATTACTACATACCACCAAGAAGAGCCTGGCCTCAGTCTTTTGCCTCCCACCTTCTCTTACTTATAAACATTAATCAGATTTCCCCTCTAATTTTATTCTATTCCCAGTAACTTTTCCTCACACTAACTATATCTCCTCCATGAGACGATTTCACTCAGTGAGGTCCACTAGATAGTTAAATTAATTTCTCATTTATTTTCGTTCAAGCACACCCTTGTTGTCTCCTCCCCTGCCTTCCAATTAAAACTGCCCAGACCCTCAGAAGCTTACTGCTACAGCAGTATTAAGACTCATTATATGCTTCCATTTCAAGTAAATAGATGTTATGCATGGTTTTGTCTTTTGTTTGTTTCTTTGACAAAAGAATGTAGGGTTTTCGTTGTAAAGATGAATGGGTTGAGAGACTACTGGAAAACTAATAGGAAGGAGTTTATTCAAAGGTCAGTTGCAAGGTGAGAAGAATATTTCACTCACATATTTAATAACTTCCATATAAGAAATACTTCAAATAGCTCTAAGGAAAAAAAGAACAGCTAGATTTATTTAATTAAGTTGCAAGAAAAACAGAACTCTGAAAATGTAGATAGTAATATAGAAAGTAGTGAGACAGAGAGATGACTTGTGCCCAAAGGCATTGCATGGTTAAAAAAAGGAAAACAACTTTTTAAATTCTCACCACTCGTTCCTCTCTCTCTCTCTCACCTACCTTTATTGCTCTGCTCACCATTTAGTTTGTTCCCTGGTATTTGGGTAATCAAATCACCAAGTGTTCATCGTCAGTATTTAAAATACACAAAATCACGTGGTTCTTTGTTGCAGAGGGGTCCTCCTGATCTAGATAACAGCAGTTAGCATGGTTGGGATATGAGTGTAAACAGTACATGAAGGGAGAACCCAGAACTACCTAGAAGTGCTCAGAACAACGCTAGAAGAAACCCTTGGTCACATTAAACACTAACCAGGTTGCTACCATAAGAGTCCAGAGATTTATCTTAGAAAAAGTATAAAGGAGCCATGAGTACTTGTTGGGACAGAGATGATAACTGAGTAGGGGTCAAAGCCAGGTTTGACTTCCTCAGTAAACTCTCCCTAGGTGCACCTTCCCTGACAGGCAACAGGAAAGCCTGCCTACAGCAACTGCAGCAACAATAAGAGCTACAATAAGCAGAGAGACACACTCAGCATCTACAAAGGGGAAGTTTGGGACATTTCCTCACTAATACATGAACTGTACGGGCAGCTTGACAACAGCTCAGCAAAGGGCACAACAGTCAAAAGGCCCAGAGCAAACACAAATTCAACACTGAACATTATAAAACACTGCAAAGCATAGCTCAATTTCCAGCTACATGGAACTGGCCTCAGCACAGAGGCAAACCTGAAAGAGGTAACACAGTCCCTTGTTCATTTGCACCTATACAGTCTTGTAAGAACTGTATTATAAGTCCACTGAGCCGGGCTACTTCAACAAAAACAGAATTCAGTTACTATCATTTTGTTTTAAAACAACTCCTAAATAAAAATCAATTGATTCTACCCCCTTTCAATAGTTATTGGCACTGATAATTCATCTCCATAAAGCAGTGCTGTTGCACTACCCTGCCACTGCTGTGATGCAAATCCCTCTCTAATCCTAATCATTCCAGGTTAAATGTAATGAAGGAAGTCCTTGTTGATCACAGCTCTTCCATCAAAGATGAATAACTGTGAAGTAAAGCCAGTATTTGCTATTTAAGAAAGGATAGCAAATATTGCATATTGCATAATAAGCATATTGCAACCCCTTTCATGAGGATTTCTTCCCGAATTTTGCATTAAGCAGCCAATGAAATGGCAGCCAGGTTCAGAGAACAGATTTTTGCCACCTGATCCAGCTACCAATGAATCCCACAGAACCATCTGTGTTCCTGGCCAACACTGCCATTCCCTCCTTCAAACCAATCCTACTCAAGATCCAGTCTAAAGCTCAGTCATCAAGGGCTCTGCTAAAGAAAATGAGCTTTTTTCCCTAGCTTCCTGAAAGTGTTTCATGACAGCAATACAGTAAGACATTGCAAGGCATTTCAAGAAGGTGCATGGCCAAATATATTCACATATATTCAAAGTCAGACTCCTTAGGAAAATAAAAACCATACTATATCTGCAAGTTCACTAAGGGAGATCCAAGACCTCTAATTCCAAACACGAAAGCAGCCTTTATAGGAAAACTCTGAGGGAAAGAAAAACCTTCATTGTCTCTCTAAAAATAGGGTGACTCCAGAAGAATGCGTTCACAGCTGATGCTGAGGAGGCCTCATTCCCACCACCCTCATGGGTTACCAGGCCAGCTGAGCCTGGTGAACATTCAGCAAAGGCTTGAAGGGATTTTCTGATGCCCTGGAAAAAAATCTGCTGGCTCAACTTTGTTTAAGAAGGTCCCAGCTGATTCCTGGGTAATATGAACTGTGAGGACAGATGAGGAGCATGCCTCATCTGGACTGAAATGAAAATGTAAAGACATCCATTGACATAGCTCTGTATCTCCGTATTTAGGAGACTTAGTTTATGCCTTCATAAATAGTTATTATTATGTTATTTAAATGATGAGCAAATTATCCATATTTTTTTATGATAGAAAGTAGTAAAGTTGATCAAGTAAGGTAAATGATGCTATGATAAACAGAAACCAAGAAAAACTCCATTAGAAAAATGCGTTAGATGAAAAAATACTAGTATATCAAAGTATATAGAACAATCCCATAAAGCCAAACAACAAAATTTGCCCAGAAAGCAAAACTAACGACATAAATCAAACAAATTAAAATTGCTCCTGTATTACTCAGATTAACTGCATTGTGACAAAAGATTGAAAAAGAAATTTAAAAGTCATCTTAGAAATGAAATTGTTAGAACTTATATACTTCAAGATTTTTTTTTTTAAACTTCATTTATATAACACTCAGGCTTTTGTATCTTACTATATGATGACTGGCTGCTTTGTACTTTGATCTTGAAATGAGGACTTTTGTCCTACTTAAATTTTTTATATAAAACTTCTGTTTCCTATGCTAAAACATAACTCCCATTCATGTATGTAGTTATAAAATATAATCCAACTGCTGAAAAGTTGCATTTCAATTACAAAGTATTCAAAATAAGTAGAGATAAAAGTGTAAAAAAAACAACAACTATGAATTACTGAAATTTTCCTCATGGGATGTTTCCTTAATAATTATCAAACTCTGGGAAAAAAAAAAAAAAAAAAAAAAAGATCACTGCTATTTAAAAAACTTCCATTCTCTAAATACACAGTTATGTTTCTAATTTACACAGAATGTCAAAAGAAAAAAATTGAGGAGTTTTACATGATATTACCATTATTATCCACCAAAATGCGTTGTAAACTCACTATCGGTATCACTAAGTTTCTTTGGTTGAACTACCAAAAATCTTTTAACCATATCTTACTAAGCACAAATCTCTAACGAGATTTAAGCACGACATACTAAGAATACTAGAGCCACATAAGGGCTTCATCTGTATCAGTTCTGAGTATTTTTATAATAATCATTTATCACTCAGTTTAAAGTGTTGTTAATAAGTAACTTAACTATCATTGGTAGCGAAAACCTTAAGTATTGTGCATTGGGTGGTAATATAGGGGTGTGTTACATCTTCCATATTCTCATTCTAGGAATTATGCCAAACTTTCTGGACTGAGTGGTTGACAGGAAATATACTCGACCCTTATCTACTCACAGAATTTATAAATCTCGGTATTGAAGGCATAGACGTAGGCTGCCACGGAAGAGTAGTTACAAAGGAGATACAGACAGTAAAACAGCAAGACAGGCATATGAGTAAGAAACATTTGGGAAGATCTTTCAAATTAACCTAACTTAAGAAAGGAAGAAAAAAAATCAACACTTGATAGACCCATATTCCATGCCCAGTAGTGATGGAAAGACTACTTAAAGTTCATATCTAGTTCTGAAATGGCCATAAAAATAATGGTGAGGTAACTAGAAACATGTTTTTGAAGGATGAGTAACCCCCTAAAAGGAGTTAAAGATGACAGAATACAGATATTCAGTAGAATTACAGTAATCCATTTTGGTAGTAAACGTTGAGGACAAGTTCACTTCTTGTACTTGCTCCTATTACAGCTATGCAAGCAGAAGGTTAGCATCAGCAGGAGAGGTAGATCAGGTGGGACTTGGGGATTAAAGGATTTTAGAACTTTGTGTTGCTGAGGTCTGCACCTGATCTGAACCAAACATCTTCTTTTCCTACAGGTCATGTACTCTCTCTCTATCCTAGGAGCTTTTATTAACCAAACAATAGCAGTAATGAGCATGAAGACTAGAATTTCATAAACAGGAATTATAAAAAAAAAAGTATATAATTTTATTTTATTTTTTTCTGCAAGATAACTTCCAGTGTTCTAATATTGATATTCAACTACTGTTCAGCATAAAGGAAGGTTTGATTCGGTATGTGAAACATTAAGAAACTCTGAGATATCACCCTATCTCAAAAAAATGATGGGGGAAAGAAATAAAAACACATTGCAAATGGCACTGTACAGCTCCAGCTATTTGCAAAGCAAGGATTAGATTAAACCAATCTCCAAATTTTTTTATGCAGTACATTTCCCAGTAGAATTTAAACTGCGTTGTGAACTCTGAAAACATATGATGAAAGGAAGTATTAAAAACTGCTAAAATGACTTCTTCAACCAGACAAAGTTACTGCAAACTGGGAGAAAAGATTTCTGAAAAATAGAAAATTCAATGTTTCATTTTATTTTGTGTTTATAGACTTTAGGACAAGCTAAGCATTCAAGCTCTTTCCTAAAAACAGCTTTCTGCCTTTTATACTGGTTGCATTGACAGCTGGGGTAAAAAGAGTTGTTTTAATTAAAACTCTACTCTAGGGAAGATCTTGTAGAACTAGCATCTGTAGCAGGCCTGATGAATCTCCAGTAAACAAACAGACAGCATGTTTTAATACAAGCTTCAGTCTTGTAGACGATTACAAAAAGCAATTTTGCTAGGCTATCTGAATATTCAGAACACAAATCAGTACTATTCCTAACAAAGCTAGGGCTAAAAAGCAACTAATTCAGGAAATAAACAGAAATTAAGTAGAAGCTACACTACCTCAATTTTATTCATCTGTATCTTGTAATGCATTTTGCCCTAATTTAACTCAGACCAACATGAGAATTATACACAGCTGTAGAAAAACAAAATTAAAGAAATTTTTCTGAGGAAAAAAACATAGTTTAGGAATACTAATACTTTCAGATATCTTGAAGCACTCCTATATAAGACTAGAATAAAGTGGGAAAAAATTAGTGTAGTCCATAATGAGACAGTTACACTGTAACTAGACAAGGATCTATGTTTAAACACACTATTAAACTGAATACTTGGAAGAAAACAAGGAAAAATCATAAATTAAGGAAGTCACATTCAGATTTTATCACTGGTAGCAGGTACTTTCATATCCATCAATTTTCATAATAGCAATTACTGTGGAAAAGTATTTAATCCTTTTTCTACTCACTCTTGAGATACCTTACTTACAACAGTTTTGCATCATCACTATGTATCATGCATCACTATGTATCCTCCGATGTGGGACTTCTGGACAGCGTTTATATCACCCTGCATCCTTACAGCAAAGATGATTTTCCTTTTTTTTTTTTTTTTTTAAACTACAAGAACTGCTCCAAAAGTAATGCTTACTATTTAAAATTATAGAAATAAATATTTAATAAATATATTACTTACATAATATATTTAAATATAAATAAAATTTATATATATTAATGTTGATCCAAAAGTCAAAGGTGGATAGTGACAGTCCAGCACTAGAGACCAAAACTTCCTGTACATATACCATTAAAATTTCATTGTTGTGCAACAGATGGCAGCAGAGGGGCAGCCTGACAAAATGGCATCTGACATAAACACATACAAAACAAAGGCGTGTCACTGAATTCCTTTATGCAGAAAAAATGGCACCCACTGATGTTCATTAAAGCTTGCTGAATGTTTCTGGGGACCAAATAGTGGATGTGAGCACACTGTGATGGCACATTTCAGCATTGGTGACGACAACGTGAAAGACATACCGTATTATGGATGGCCATCCATGTTTATTTATTTATGTATCACAAGAAGCATGGCATGCAGGCTCTCGTTCATCACTGGCAAAAACAAACAAACAAAACAAAACAAACAAACAAACAAAAAAAAACAGCTAATGCTGATGACTATGCTGAAAACTAGTGTTTCAGATAAGAATTTGCTATACCAAATTGCATTACCAGAAAAATCTCCTTCGAGTACCAAAGTGTCACATAACACTTAAAATCTATTCTGAAAAGCTGTAAAGAGAAAAACAGCTTTCCAAACAGAATTAGTAGTAAAACAGTAAAAAGCAGGAGAAATAACTACAAGCTAGCTTGATTGTGCTAGAATTCAATACTAGCAACTTCTGCACCACAGTAAAACAATACATCACAGCAAGAAAAAAAATACAATATTCTTATCAATATTTCCTGTATCACTGCAATTAGAAACTTAGAGACAAGATACATTGTAAGCAATAAAAGAAGTGACTTTTACGCTCAAGCCTTGTGTCAGCCTCACCTTGAATGCTGCATGCAGTTCAAGGCTCAGCAGATGTTAAAATACTACGCAGCAAAGCTACTGACGCATGCTGCTTCACTACATTTCTCTTAGCCCCCTCTCCTATGTCCATTATTTTCTTTCATTGTTGGAAGCAAAAGATGTATTAACATGTATGTGTTCATTTGCAGCAGTAATATGGTAACTAAGAGATCAGAGAATCATAGAATAGCTTGGGTTGGATGAGACCTCAAGGATCATCAGTTCCCACCCTGCAGCCACAGGCAGAGCTGCCAGCAGCTGTATCAAGCACTAGGTCAGGCTGCCCAGGGCCCATACAACCTGGTCTTGAATGGATTCAGGGACAGGGCATCCACAACATCTCTGGGCAGTCTGAGATAGTCAAATTACCCTTTCAGTGATATTTCCAAAGTCATACCCACTGTTTTTCCAGCTATTTCTGTCTACAACTGCCTTAAATACATTTTTTCTTTAAATAAATACGAACAGTGATGAATGAATTATCTTACGTTCACTGGAAGCATTTTTGTTGTAATTTTATAATATTTTCTCTCTCATGTATCTAATCAGGAATATAAACCATTTTGAAAAGTACTCAAGATTACTTTTTTGAAGGGTACAGTCAAATCCTAAATTATTATGTTCATCAGCACCTTGTCTGGCTTTAGAAGGAGTTCCAAAAGCAGAAACCAAGGCATAAAATCCCTTGAAATAAATTCTTGTTTTACTCATAGTTTGTAAACGGTAATGTCAGCAGCTCCACTGATTTTTTTTTTCCCCTCTTTATTCTATGTTCATTTCATTTTTCATAAACTGAAACATGACAACTTTCAGAAGCTCAGACTTGGACACAAAACACTAACTGTGGTACTTTTACTGAACATTCTTGCTTTTCACAAACAAAATACACTAGGGAAATGAGAAATAGATTTACTTGTTTTTTGCCTCTCTAACAAAGTACAGCAGTTTTTCTTGCATATACATGGAATGCACACTGGATATTTTTTCAACCTTTAGCTAACTGAAGACAGCTGCCTCTGTCACAGGAGACACTTTTCCTCTGCCAGTATGCAGATATGCACAATGCCTACCAACATGCTTTGCTAAAAACGCATACAGTAAAAAGCTGTTAATTGATACCATATGATTATAAACAAAAACAGAAGTAGCACAGGTGAGAAAAACTCCCTAATTTTATGATTTGCATGCTTACCAGTGCTAAAACACACATGCAAAAAAAAAAAAAAAAAAAAAAAAAAAAAAAAAAAGCACAGCAAGGGACTTCCAAACAAAGTAAGAATACGGAAGCATCTCATCTTGCACACAACTTCTGTGGCCTATGTGTTTTAAGTTTGCAGTTTTACGGTCTTTAAATGCACCATTTCCCATTTCAGCCTAGGAAAACTGAAAGCAGAAGCTCTGAGACAATGGAAATTACTGTAAGCTTCTAACAGTCATCAGCCTGTATAATTCCACAGGTCATTCAGGAACTGTCCTAACATTTCATTTCCCCATTTGTTGACCTTATGTCCCTGGCTCCCAATTTATAATAAAGCAACTATGAAAGGAAAAAGGTGAACTTAAATTAGAGAACAATTAAAGAGAGGAAATGAAACATAGCAGAAAGGCAGAAAAATTACATCAGAGACTAGATTTCATCTTGGAGCAAATTTTTGCCACAAAGAGAGTGCACGTGGGAAGATTTTATTGAATCTAAAATCACTTTTGATGTTGCGGAATTATTGAAGAAAGGTGGGGAAGATAAAGATCTCAGTTATCTCCAAGATCTAGGCTTCTCTTTGTTGCACTCATGAAAAATTATATATCTGTATTCTAACAGACCTTTCCACAGAGCATTTTCAGAGAATGCCACATTTATAAGCTTCCTGTCACATAATATTTAGTTGGACATACCTTTCACAGACTTCGCATACTAGTTCAATCATGGCTATTAGCTTCTTTGTGTACAAAGTTTACAAGTGGAACTTACAACCATTCAGTAACCTACTCTGGATGGTGAAATTCCATCTTACTTCCATCCAACTTAAAGCCTAGGCTGGTCATGCTTCACTCAGACTTGGCATTTAAAAAAAGCCCCAGTGTGACATGCTATACACTTCAGTATCATTTCAGGAATAAATAAATAAAAACCCTACCCAATAGCACTGCAATACAACTGCTGTGCCAATGTTGAAGACAATATTAACAAACAAAATGTAAACAGAAGGAAAGCATCATATTGTTTGGAATCAAGCATAATTAATTACAGCAGGTTACTGATTTTTATTTTGCTGATGTCCAGAGTATTTGGCAGGCACTGTTGTATTGCACTTATAGAAGAACAAATCCATTGCAATTCAAAAATGTTTTTCCCCCAATACTTCATTAGTAATATAGGGAACCAACATTTTTAAAGAAAAAACTTGCCATTTCTATTGACAGCAGTAAGTACATTTGGATTCTAGCATTTACTCATCAAACTTGAAAGACAATTTTACCTCCTCTGTAACTATGCATGTATGCTATGTACATAAAATGAGTAGATGTAAACAGAAAAAGAGCACAGCATGAAATGCTATGAATGATAAGGACTACAAGGTGCAAAGTCATTCTTTCCTATTCAAGTTTTTAAGAATGAGACTCTATCCTCACACATTTATCCTGCGCACATATGTAAGTGCTGTACTGAAGACTTCAGTCAAGATGTTCATCCTGCCTACACCGTATCAGAATACAAGTCAAAACCTTCAAACTCAAGTTCATAACTCTTAATATTGGATCTGTGCATATCAACACAAATTGTATTAGATATAAGAACACAAATACATTTTTCCTCAAATTAGATTGTGCACACAGTACAGTCTCTGTGATAGTTTCATGCTCGACACAGGTTACATGACAGCTAGAGAAGAACAGCTAATAGTCAATCTGTCATAAAGCCTGACAATAACGTTAACTTGTCAAAATTTCCAGAAAATTGTTGAGTTAGCAGAATGCGTTTGCACTGGATCAGTGCTTGCCATCATGTAGGTGCAACATTCTTGATTAGAAGCAAGAGCCCTAAAGCTAGATTCAGCCTGCTCTTGAACCACAGCCTCAGAACAGCATGCCGCAATTTGAGCGCAGTGCTGTGAGCTGCAGCTTGCTCCCAGTGAGCCTGTTTGCACAGACACCCCACTGTTCCACCACCCACACAGACTGACAACACAAAAAGCAAAGGTTTAAAAGAGTAAACAATAGCTTGCTTCTTCTGGCTATTAATTTGTGTTAAAACAACACCCATCACAAGTAATTTCACAGGTAAAGAATATATGCAATTGCTTTACTGCTGGGCTTTCTTGAGCTATAGCAATAAAAGTAGTGTACACCAAAATTAAGTTTTGCAGAGTCTAAGGCTAAGAAAAGACTAAACAAATAAGTTTTCTTTAATTATTTTCTAACTATACTCTTCCCCAAATAAGCTTACACTACACAAATAGTTTGTGTTGGGTTTATCTCAAAGGAAAAGACCCTTGACCTTTAAAAAGGTGCTGCAGAACCTAGAACGTTCCTGCTTTGTTTCATAGGTTCACTTCTGAAACTGAGTTAACTAATAGCAAACACTAGAACGTATTGCCTATTTTAGTTGCACTTCATTTCAGAAGTACAAAGCACTTTTCACAGGGTAGGAGCACAGACCTCCTGAGGAACCTGATTGGATAACCCCCAGTAACTATTATTAATAACTAGATAACATCCAGATAACCTCTCCAGAGAGGTTTGCTGTCTTCCAGAAGCATCATCAGAGATGTTAAGACGACTCTACCACATCTGATAAAACAAGAAGACTAGTACTGCTTGTTGTCTTTCAACTAGGATCACAGGAGGCTAAAACAATGAAATTACAGAACACTGAAAGGGATTTTACAACATTTAGAAAGACATTAAGAGGACTGGGAGCACAAGCAGCATTCTCTGTCTTCCCAACTATTGGCTGAAACCCAGAAAGGAGGAATATAGGTCAGGTAAATTACTGGCTGAGAGAATGTGTCAAGATCAAGGTTTAGGATACTACGATCTTGGGCAGGCCTGTGACAGACTTGTGAGTATGTGGGCATTTGGTGGAACATGACTGAGCAGATGGGACAAAAGCACTCTGGGGAGCTAACTGACTGGACTGATTACAAGAGGTTTAAACTAGATGCAATGAGGGAATGGGATAGAATTCCTTGTGACAGACAAGGAAGCCAGAATGCTATCATTTTAGGAAACTGGGGGAAAAATCTCTCAATGGTCTAACAGGATCTTAGGAAGATTCCTCAGGGAGGCTAACATTGCCAATACCCCTGCTTGCATTCCTCTACAGATTCCTGGACCCACTGCTTCCCTGAAGTCCTGCATACAAATGCAAGCAACATGAGAAATAAACAGGAAGAGCCAGAGATCTGTGTACAATCACAGGGCAGTGATCTCATTGCAATCACAGAGATGTGGAAGGACAGCTCACGTGACTGGAATGCTACCATCGATAGCTACATCCTCTTTAGGAAAAAGAAGCTTGCTAGGTGAAGCGGTGGATTTGCTTTTTATGTGAGAGAGCAACTAGAATATACTGAATTCCACTTGGGGTGAATGATGAACAAGAGTAGAGAGAGACAGTGCATTAGAAGATAAAGGGACTCGGGAGAACTGGCTGGCACTTAAACATCACTTCTTCCAAGCTTGAGATCAGTGTATCCCTAAGAAAGCAGGGAAGGGCGACAGGAGGCCTGTGTGGATGAGCAAGGAACTAATTGAAAAACTGAAAAGAAAGAAGGTGGTCCATAAAACATGGAAAAAGGTCCTAGGTTCGTTTTTCCTCTACATCATCACCAACAACCTGGATGAAGAGATAGAGTCTATGCTCAGCAAATTTGCTGATGACACAAAGATGGGAGGAATGTCTGACAAAACAGAATGTCATGCTGCCATTCAAAAAGACTTGGAAAAGAAGGAACATAAGAAGTCTAACAATAGCATAGAGTCTTGTACCTCAGGATGAATAACCACACTCATCAGTTAAGGTTGGGGAATTACTTGCTAGAAAGGAGCTCTGCAGAGAAGGACTTCGCTGTTCTGGTGGGCAACAGCTTGGCTCCAAGCCAGTAACACATTCTTGTGGCCAAAAGAGCCCATTGCATTAAAAGAGCACAGCCAGCAGATAGAGGGAGCTGATCCTCCTCTTCTGCTCTTCCCTGGTGAGAACACAGACTACTGTGCCCAGTTCTGGACTCCCCAGTTCAGAAAAGACAGCGATCTTTTAGAAGGAGTCCAACAGAGGACCACAAAGATGACAAAGGGCCTGAAGCATCTCCTGCATGAGGAAAGGCTGAGTCTGTTCAGCCTGGGGAAAAGATGACTGAGGGGGATCTGATTTACACTTATACATATCTTAAGGGAGCTGGGAGGCAAAGGGCTGAGGCCCATCTCTTCCTGGTGTTGTTTTGCAATAGAACAAGGAGTAATGGCTCAAACTTGAACTTAAAAAGTTCCATAGAAACATGCAGAAGAACTTCTTTACAGTAAGAATAACAGAGCACTGGAACAGGTTGCCCAAAGGGGTTGTGGAATCTCCTTCTGTGGAAATATTCAAGACACTTCTGGACTCCTACCTATCTGACCTATTGCAGGAACCTACTCTAGCAGGGGGTTAGGACTCATCTCTTGAGGTCCCTTCCAATCCCTGCCATTCTGTGATTTTAAATCAGTGACAAAATGCAGACAAAACCAAGTCAGTCCCAAGGTTCATCAGAAGTCTATGCTCCAGTTCTTAAAATAAAACACAATTCATCTGAGAGCCACAGATTAAGGGACTAATGAAGAATATTAAAATGAGAAACCAATTTTAGTCTTTTCTAGCAGTTAAATTATTTTTTAATTTTTAGAGTGGTAACAAATACATTACATCACTCTCAAATAGAATACATTAATATTAAATTCAGAATAAGCATATTTTACATACACTTCCATGCTCATGCATTGAATAGGATCTCCACAAAAGACAAAGCACAAAATAACAGCAGTTGCTTGAGAAAATAAATTTCCCAGGGGCTGTTTTAAAGAACGTGATCCCAATTTGGAATCTGACCATCTTTTTCAAACCCAGCTGACAGACTCCTATTTAACTTGCCTTAACTCATTATTCAGTAGCAATACTTTGTTCTGTTGGCCATAACAGTCCCAAAAGCTGCAATTAGTCTACAAGTAATTACCAGTATTCCCTGCGATACCAACATCCTGCAAGTTCCTAGAATAATGGATTCTTCAAGCTGAAGTCCCTACGTGCTATGACCAGTGCAACCAGAAAGCCTTCCCTGCCCTCTGCAAGGCTTTCAGAGCTGTAGGGCTTAATGTAGCAGCTTTGTCAGGAGGCAATCTTGGAAATCTTCCATACTCCCCAGAAGAAAAGTGGAAGAAGGTGGGTGCATCAGCAGCAGTGATGTATCCCACTCTGGACTGTTTGAAACTTTTAAAGAAAACACCTTAGTAGAAGTGACCAACAGATCAAAGGAAGTAAACAGCAGTACTGTTATACCAGGGTAAACAGACATGGAGAAGCACTAATTTCCACAGAGCAAAGTATGAGAACCGAATCAAAAACAATTGGTTACACAGCATAACAAGAAGTGTGCTGGGTATAACTTGTTAGGGAGCAGACATATCCAACCATATGTATTTGCCCAGTACAAACCTCTCAAGTGTATCCACAATACTTAATACAGTATCTTAAAAGCTGTAACTTATTAGGCTGTTACAATTTGATCGTGCATTTGTACCAGTAGTGGTGAATAGATGTCCAATTCTCTACATGGAGATCACCACTACATTCTTATCATTTTCTTTGAATTTTTGAAAGTGGATAAACAAATCTGAGAAAATAATAGGGCGTAAAAAAAAAAAAAATCTTGATACAATCATCTCTCAAATCCTGTTTAAAGAGCCTGAGTCTCTTTATCCCATATTCTGGAATGTTTTAATTGATTTTGACTAGTATAGAAATTTAAGAACTTAACAGAAACAGGACTTCTAGAGTTGACCATGTAGCTTGTCTTAATCAAGGATCTGCTTTTATATCAATCACCTTGCTTCTAAGGCATTGAATGCATGGCTGCTTGAAGGGTTCTCTCCGTATCTTAGTTGTTGCATGTAGTTAGAATGAAGCTCATTATATACTAAACATAGCACAGGCAAAACACTGACCGAAAAACTTTTGTTTGTTTTTAGAAAGAAAAAAATCATTTGAATCAGGAATGAATAAATTAAGAAAAACCTCAAATCCTTTGCTTTCTAGAGAAAGAAAGATACAGAAGCATGCATTTGGGAACAGCATGGGAAATGGCTGAGCATTTACAAGATGAACAGTTTTAAGGAACAATACTGTACGTCTAGATTAAACCCCATTGCACAGTAAGCAATGTCCACTGCATTAATGACAGTATTTATCCCCACAGAGTTTGGTTCAGAACCCAGTTAAGCACAGGCTACGATACTGAAGAAGTCCTATACTCCACAAAATTTAGATTTTTTATCCTTCCTCCTCCCTACCCTCAAATAAAGGATGATATACAGAAGGCAAGTATTTCTTTCCTATTTTACCAAATAAAGTGACTACCACAGTCTCATTGGCAGAATTCCAAAGCAATCTCCTTGAAACTGAATACAACAGCAGCAACTGTCTGGTATTAAAATACACTCTGTATTTAAAATAAATAAATAAATAAAAAATTAGAGAAGCATTCTAGATGAGGCACCTTTTTAGGACAAGCCTTCACAATTACCAAATCCTCAAAACAAATAAGTTTTGCAAAATTATCCAGAACAATAGCTCTAAGATGCGTGAAATGCCACTTCCAACGCACACAATGACAATTTCCCACATTTAGAGATGACAGTTTGTCAGAATTCTTATCCATCTAGTTTCTCATCAAAAAAAAAAAAAAAGTGAACAATTCTTTAAAATTTTACTTCGCAAAAATTAATAGTAATGCAGTACATATAATATCTACTCCATTTAGTATTTATTTTTTCCCTTATTTAAATGTATTAAAACACTCTCTAAAAGGTTGTCCCTTTACAACTTTGATTAGGTTGATTTCTTCGACGATTCATTATTCCTGCACAGCTAAGTTATGATAGAGAGTTCTCATTGTTCCCTTTAAGAAATAATGAGCACTAACTCGAACTTCTGATTTTTGCTAATGCAGAATCTGTGCCTTTTTATTACAATCTACATGTGAATCACTTCAAAAATATTCAGCTTCATTTAATCTGACAGCTCAATAATTTACATGTTGATTGTTCTCACTTTGAATACTTGCAATTTAGCAACACCTTCATGTTCTTACTTACATATCCTTACTTGAACAAGCTTGACACAAACATGTAAGTAAATTTTAGTGGAGTCACTTTTCAAGTCCAATTAAGTTTTTAGAAAGTGATCTGACAACCTGAACAATCTATTACAAGTAACTTTTTTCAAGTGAATCACATAAGGAAAATGTGATTTAACAAAGAGAAACCCCAGGCTTACCTTGGATTCCACATATTTTAAAACATAATGTGGTCTGGGAAGCTTTTCAAGACCATTCTAGCCTGCATAGTAACTACTTCCTCTATTACGTTGGAGTGGTCTGCTTTGGTTTCAAAATATGCAGAATATTCAACAAAATCTTTCTCACAGGACCTGATTATTTTTTCCTTTTTTTTCTTCCCCCTCCAGTTTCCTATTCTAAATCATATCAGTCTCTGTAAGTGAAAAGACTACGCTCCTGTGCATCTCAGTATTTCTCAAATAACAGCACAGGTACATAGCTGAAGGATGTAAGCCAAAGTGGAATCTTTGGGCTTCTTCACTTGTTGAGATATCCACTTTAAGTCTTAGAGTAATCTACAGCCTGAGGCCACCCCAAGAATGAAAAGCTGATGAACAGTGATAAATGAGCAACCAGTGGCAGAGATAGTAAACTATGAGTGAAAGTATGAATAAAACTGCACCCTCATTTCTTCTGCAAACTGAGCAGGTTATAATACTATCTTACTCATCCCTAAACATTACACAGCTGTGGTCAGAGAGCATAATATACTGAAGGGAAAAAACAGCCTCTGCTGTCATGCTTTCGTTCTTCACATGTCTAAACAGTTTCACCTGGAGCTAAGATGCTTTTCCAAATCACATTTGTTTTAGCTGGCTCCTGTTGTATTCCTCACAGCCTGCAGAAAGAAGCTATAGGAGTCTAGAACTCTGAACAAAGAATAAACCCAAGAGAAAACTGAGGTACTGGAAGGTGTATAAGTTCTTATGATTTGCTATTACTCTTATTTCCAGTTTTTTTTCCAGACCAAAAAAAAAAAAAAAAGAGAATTTGTGAAATTGAGACAATTATTTTTACAATATGTGCCTCACAACTCCAAGACTCAATTCTACTGAATACAGTTCTCTGCCCATAAGAAACAATACTAAACTGTAGCACACTTCATTTTATTCTTTTGTTTCCCACCTCTATATGAACACATTTTTAAATTATCCCAGAAACCGTCTCTTCTCTCACCAAGCTAAATGCAGACCCTCTTCTGAGTATAGTGAAGCAAATTAATTGTTAGAAATATTTGAATGGATAACTCAGACAATTAAGGAGTTCAAAAGCACACATCATTCCTGTGAGAGAAACATTAATGTGGAAGTACAAAGTACAAGCACAGAGTGCAGACTTCTAGAGGTTAAAATATCAAGAAGAAAAAAAAAAAAAAAAAAGCAGTTTCTAAACTCTAGACGAAAGCCCCTCAGGATTTTTATTTAGACAACAGGTTAACAAACTAAAATAAATTATATATATTTATAACTACATATATATAACTATAAATTATAAAATTATATATATACATATATATATGTATGGTTCACCATTGCAATACAAAGTATAAGTGAAAGACATCTACATTCCTACTAAACTTAGTCATTCCCAATCAAAAATATTCTGATTTTAGGTGAAAATATGTTTCTTCCTATTATTACAGATTCAGATATCAATTTTGCATTTTGACTCACAGTGAAAACATACACTTCTATTATAGTTTCATCATATAGTAGAAACTGTGGTCTAGATGTATGATGAGATTCCTTTTAAAGCCTATTTATTTTTTATCCACTTGATTTCTTTAAAGCTGAGTTGGAAAATAATGTAAGTGGTATAAAGGAACTTCTGTTCCAGTTTTTGTTGTTGTTGTTTGTTTGTTTTTTTTTTTTTTTTTCCAGTTTTGAGTAAAATTAGAAGTCTATACACACCGAAAAAAGGAATTTGTCATTCCGGGAATTATTTTTGTGCATATATGCTCAGCAAAATTTAATTAACTATAATCAAATATATCAACGCAGATGTTTCTTCCATTACAAATCTCAGAATTAATCCAGTAGCCCTTGCAAGAATATGAATATTTAGTGTTTTTGTAATATCCAACAAGTGAGATCTGAAAACAGAAAGATCCCACTCAGATGTTTCAACAGCAGAGTTCAAGACACAGCTGAAGAAATATAAGCACTATTTTGCCATTTGAGCATCTGTGATCACTTAAGCTGGTAAAATAACTAGCACAGAGTACTGTACACAAATAAACAAGCGCAGTGAAGAGGTGATAACCACTAAAAAGTGCAGTATCTTCAAATTCTCTTGTTTTCTCATGATGGTCTTCACCTATAAATTCACTGCCCCTCTGAATCATCAAGCCTCGCCTTGTCTCAACAACCTTGAGAACAAACCTACACTTAGCTGTGTTGTAAACATCAGCCTCTTTATAGGCCAGAGGAGTACAAAATACCATTTATTCCAAGCAGAACTCAGATCGACCAGTCAGGTAAACTGAAGAGAGAGAACTTTCAGAGGACACCTAATACAATTTGTAATAGTAAAAATGAAATATTCATAATTTTTTGCTTTAACTGGAAGAGAATTATTTGATTCTCTAATAAAGTATTTTCATTGTTTGTTCTGTTGTTTGCTTTGTCTTATTTTCAGTTAGTCCTCACATCTTTTAAGCTGGATGGTAAAACCTATGTGAACAAATAATTTAAAATAAAATCCAGAACACTCTCAAGACTGCTTCCTTAAGAAATCCTAAAAAAAATAAATAAAATAAAAATTTTGTAGCTTGCTAACCTTTTCACTCCTTAGTGAACTGTTGCAGCTGTTATGGTCAAACCATTGCCAACATATTTCAGCAAGCTCCAGGTTTAACCTAGCTCTTCATGCTAAGAGCCTATGGTACTCATTTGCTTTTAAATTCCATTAGTGGAGCTTATTTAAGCCAAGATGCTGAAATGCAATGTCATCCTCAGACAGCAATTAAATCCTTCGTAAAGAAATCTTTCTGGTTTATCTTCTGCTAAGCATTGAAACAGTTAATACTTATCCAATTATCAACTTCATACATTAATCCTCCATAGAATTCCATATACTTGAGGTGAAGATTCTGCCCTTAGCAGTATTTCTGTCTACTGAGAACATATCCCCTCTGCCTGACAATTAGCTCTTAATTCTGCAAAGCTGAAGACTCTTTCAGTTCTTTCACACTGAAAAACTTTACAAGTCTGCAAGCATTTTTCCACTCAGGACATACACGTATATAAATTATTAAGTGCATACTATGAATATTTCTCCTTCGCAATTACATGCTTCCCGTTTAATGAAAAAAATTTTGAATAACCCAGTGAGAGAAAGTTTTCATATCCTTAAATCTTGAGTCTTGAAAGATACCTCTTTTGCGCTGTTCTCTGTACTTTTCATATCACAACTTCAGTAGATTGACCTACCAAAACCTTCATTTAATATCTATTGTGCATTAGACTGTTCTCTCCTTTGATCTTTATCCATACTCTTCTGGTTGAAGAGTTGACAAAGATGTTCACCACTAAAGAACTCACTAAACCATCAGAAAGAGAAGTGGTTTACTAGTCAGCATACAAAATACTGAATGGTCAAGGCAATAAAGTAAACAGCTGTACCATAAAAACATATGTGCAGAATTGCATTGCTGGTATCTCTTTTCCACCAGGACTGAGAAATACAGGAAATTCAATTTGCCAAAAAACATAACAATGGGAAATTCTTTCAACTTAACCTATTCCCCCAAGTTACTAGAGGCCATATCAGAAGTTTTCCTTTAGACAAATGTCTTCAGACAAATTAGACAAAACATTCAGACAAAATCTATTATTTTGAAGATTAATATATTCAAAAGTGACTCAGTACATACACGGTAAGCTTAAGTCAAACAAAAGCTAGTAAAAAAAAAAAAACACCTCAGTATAAGTCACAAAGTGGATCTGGATCAAAAGACAGTCTTAGCATTAGAAATCAAACTAAGAGGCATTAAATAATCATTAAAATCAGTTTATGCTCTATATATTGATATAGCCTCATTACAGATCATGCAGCCTCACAAGTTAAAGATGTGTTGCAGCAGGCGCCTTATATACAACCTGATATATTCTGACACAAGTCCAGACTAGTTCTCAATGGCCACAATAGAAGTTAAGGTCAGAAAAAAAAAAAAAAAAAAAAAAAAAAAAAAAAAAAAAAAAAAAAGTCCATACTCAGCTAGAATTTCTGCTCTTCTACGGATATTTAAAAAAAAAAAAAACAAACAATCAGAGCAACTATTGGAGAAGTAGACTGTGAAGAGCTAAGACATTTATTTTGCTTAACTTTCCCACCTTAAAACCAAAATGCAAAGCAAAAAATAAATATCTTCAGATTGCATACATCAAGGAATTGCCAGCTTCAAAGATGAGCCAGCATCTAGTTCTACCTCTGTAAAAGCATTAAGGTTACAGAAAGTTATAAGTCATTTAAGAATTACAGCACAGAACCATTAAACAATGAAACAAATTAATGCAACACAACTTCAAACTCCACCATTAACTGTCAGAGCAGGAGGACTGCCTGTTTAAACAAAGGAATAAATAAATTCTATTAACAATTAAGGAATATTCTAAGAACAATTTGATTGTGCCATAAACCAAAAGTTATGAAGAATTAGAACAAGAAAAGTACTTGTTAACAGCTCATCTAGAACTTTAACACTTTTGGAAGACTCAAGCAGTACTTATTTTGTTATAAATATTCCTATTTAGGTATTCAAATTAACTGTCACTGATATCTGTATGCATATGTTGTTGATAAGCAACACCATACAGAAAATCTTCATTACTTCTGGACAAAGATCCAGTACCACTCACCAGCTCAGTAATGTAAGGTCATTCTAATTACCTTCTCCACACTTTATTCTCCCCTCTGAAGCCCTCGTAATCATGAGGGCTCTTTCAAGTGCTGATGCAGCATTATACTGATTTATTTTGACACATGGTATACGTAATACTAATCATTGGAACTGCATATTAGGTATTTGCTGAGCCTAGCTTTAAAATTATTATGCTAGATTCTCTGAACAGGGTAATAACAGAGTCATTTGAATACTACTATATAAGCAGCATTTCCTATTGTTAACCGTGAAGAAAGTACATTAAAAAAAAAAAGTCCATATGTTGAACTGATGAGCTAGTGACTGCAGAGCATTTACTCATACTTTGCTGTGAAAGCAAGGACTCTGTACAGAAAAGTACTCCAAACTCTCCAGGCAAAGCAACTGCTTTGTACTTCCCTCTTAGCACTCTGCACCATGTGATGCTAAGTCAACTCTTCTTGTACTTCAACATAATGGACTTATCTATTCATCTGATCCATTAAAAACCCTAGAGGGTAGAGCAAATGCCACCTGATTTTAGGACTACAAAGATACTCTAACATTAGAAGAGGGGGGGAAAAATAATAACAAAATTGCTGTTTGTTTTGCTCACACATACTGGTATGCTTGAAGGAAAGCACATACAGATAATCTAAAATCCGCATTTAACATTGTTGCTAATGGTTGAGCATTAGAAATGACAACTGTAGCATAATTCCTGTATCTGCCACTCTAAACCAAAGAGCTTCAAGGGAAGCTTTCTTTTTTTTAACTACAGTATTCTGAGTTACTAGTTTTAAAAACAATGGTACGATATCCTCATTCGGTAAATATACCAAAGGTCTGCCTTGCACAATAGCAATTGTCCCTCCAAATCTGGCCCAGAGTAAAGGTCTGGTAAGAGTCGGAGAACATAAGCCCATCATTCTTCCCTCAGTGCTTTCCCAGCATCCAGGCAGTCTCATTTAGATCCTTTCCTGACCTAGAAATGTTTTATGAATTTCTAACCTCTGAGCTCTTAAGGCAAAGTCTCTTTTATGCTAATCAGTAGGGTAATGGAGGCAGAAATGGATGTTAATTTTACATTTTATAGTTAATATTGTGCATGCAGTGCAACTCACATTCCATTCAATTTTGCAGCCAGCAGCAGCTTTTACAGCACAAACCACAGCACTCTGCAGAACAATGTCTTTTCAAAGTTCCTACTAATCTTTCCAGTCTCTATTTCTCTGTCTGCAATAAAATAATATTTTATGCTGAGCTAGAATGAGTTCATTCATAATAGCAAGTCACTTACATATAAAGCTACAAACAGGAACATTCAAAATAAGTCCATATTTTTACATAACTGGTTTATATACAAATAAATGCAAGTTCTTCCTCTTTCTGCGTTACCTCTACTAAAACTCTAGTCACTAATTAAAGCTTTCCTAAAAGGCTACAAAGGAGTTCTGCAGTACTTTACTCCACCTTTTCAAGAATAAAAGCCAAACAAATGATGTTCCAGCCTATTTGACAGGTTCCTCATAACAGAGCACCTCATTTTCCCCTAATTAGTCAAAGGCTCCCATGCTGTAACAGTGACAGTCGTTTCAGCTTCAGTTAACACCAAAAGATGCAGTCTCTCCGCAGCACCTTCGAAACCTCAAACCTGACTCTCTCTGCTATGCGATCAGAAGTGCAGTTGCAATAACCAAAGCCAACAACCCCATTACAAAGAACATTCATACCCAGTGAGGGGGCTGGCATCAAGACCAAGTCACATGCAGAAAGCCAGCTGTATGGATAATTAAACAGGTATATTCATCAGAAACATCAAATATACCCCTTTATTCAATTGCTTATGCAGAGGACTACTTTTCTTACTCGCTGAACAGTTCTCAGTTAAATGAGAAGTGACAGGGACTTGTCAAAGAATGACATTCAAGAACAATTCATCCAGCCTCTAACTCAACCCCTGCTCACTTGAGAAAGTTGTAGCTTTTCCATATTTTCATGAGGAAATGGGGAAAAAAAAAAAAAAGGAAAGTAATACATGGCCTAGGAGAGCTGACAGATCCGATTCAGTCTTCAGCCATTATCTAGCCTAGAAAAGATGCATCTAGAACCATGAACGTTTTAAGTTCATATGCATATCATGTAATCAGTATCACTGAACTTTACAGACACATTACTGTTGAACAGGCAGATATTATCTCACTTTCTACAGCTATTACATACACATACACCCACTGCCACCTAAACATTTTTAAGTGCTAGACACAGTCACTGCTGTTTGGATTACCTTTATTACAGTTAACTGAGAAAACTCAGAGAGTCCACTAAAAATTTTATTCCACATTAGAATATAAACTCAATTATTTTTCCCAAGACTGGTAACATTTTATTTTCAAACAAGGAAGTCTCTCCTGATAGGCTTGAACACTTACCAGCCCATTAAATTCTGGGCAGTAAATGAGCAACTTTTTGAAGGAAACGATACCAGTGACTAAAATAATCAAGGTATACATTACAGTTGTAAAACAGAAGCGAATAAGACAGAAAAGATATTACTACAATTCTTATATTTAGGCCAACTGATCTTCTAAGAGTACCTTTTATGCTTTCATTTTCTTTGATCTGCTAACACCACGTTTTTGTTTGTTCTTCCAGTTTAATGCATTCAGTACTAGCTGAAGAGCTTTTAGTTATGACCCTCATTTGTGAAAGTTACCCTTGAAAGCATGTCTCCCAGACTATCATAATCATTTTGATTCCATGCTAACAATGCTTCTTTTATGCAAAAAATAAAAAGAAACTGAAAAACCTCAAACCCACACACATTGTGCTCCAGCCTCACAACTCATCTGTTGAATAGTACATCAGACTCTTTTTCCAGATACTACTGTACAAAAGTCTCATCTGTATGAATTAGGTAACATTATTTCACTTTCAGATGAAAAATAATTAGAGGAAATGCCTCCAAAATGACTTAATTTACCTTAATTTAGGAAGTCTGCATTTAAATATGGCAACATTCCTTTCATGGACATGAATTTTGGCACTCTGGGACCACCTGTAACATGGGGCTTGTGCAAGCACTATGAACAGAGTGACCCTGGAGGACAGAGCACAATGACCTTCAGTAGCCACAAGAAGGTCACAGGTCACCCAGCTTCCCATGGTAGCAAAGATTAAATGAACAGCTTAGTACATTCACATCTACACCTCAATATTAATAAGTGTTAGCTCTTCATACTTGAAATATGAACTTTTATCACAATCTACCATAACTAGAGGGGAAAAGGGGTAGATAGAATTAACAGGTGGGTGTGTAGACTAAAGAGAGAGCAATAACTGCCGTTGGAAACACCAGAACAGCCAGGACTACAGAACCATGGGAGCTGAAGACAGGTGGCAGCACCAACTGGTCTCACCATGCCTCTCTTCAGAAAGACGGGGTGAGAAAACAAAACATAACAAACTCAGGTGCTGAGACAGGGGCAACGAGATCACTCACTAATTACCGTAGCAGGAAAAGCAGGATGAGGGTCAGAAAGATGACTTCATCACCTACTGCTAACAGGCCAGAGCCGGGAGCACCAAGCAGGGGGACTCCTCCTCCCACATGCCCTTTCCTACCTCCTCATCCAGCAAAGTGCAGCCCTTCACGAGCGCACCGCTCCACACGGGTCCTCACGGACGGCAGCTCCCTCAGCCCTCCTGCGGGGCTACTCCTGGGGGGCTTCTCCGTGGGCTGCACCCCCTCCCGGCCCCATCGGCTGCCGCACCGCGGGCTCCTTCGTGACCGCAGGTGGCGGCGGGAAGCGGCCACTCTTCCTTCGGCCGCGAGGACTGCTGCCGCACGCCCGGAGCATCTCCCGCCCGCGTGCTCTCTTCTCTCCCAGCTGCTGTTTGCGGCCTCGCTCGCGACTCAGCTCTTGCTGAGAGAGCAGAGCTTTGCTCTGCCAATAGCGGCGCTGGGCTCTGCTCACAGGTACCAGCTCGCAGCCTGCTACCCAAACCTTGCCCTGAAAGCCCAATAGGAGTACATAGACACGGAGACAGAAAAAAGAATTCACCTAATTCTATAGCGCAGTAACGGTCAATAGCATCACCGATCATCTCCTGCTCTCCAGTCCAGCCACACATTTCTATTACATATATTAAAAACAGAAGCACAGTACTCTGCAAAAGAGCAATTATTTTTTCTATGTAGCCCACAATGTCAACAAGATACAAAAGGTTGCAAGGATTAAAAAACATTTGCGTTTCTGTAAATATTTATACAGACGCTTGCAGAAGATCTTGTCTGCTAGCAAGTACAACAGGCCACTAGCAAGAATTAAAACCCACCAAACCTATAAAAAAAAAATAAAAAATAAAAAAAAGAGAGAAAGGCTTTAAAAAAAGAAATAATACGTGGGTAGTGATAAGGTTATAGAGCTGCCTGCTAAAATGCTTAATTGCATATCAGCCCAAGATGTTTGTGCTGAAAAAAAAAAAATGGAGAATTAAAAGCAGAGTTAATAATTTGATTGAAGAATACTCAGTAAAACACAGTATTCAAACATTTAGTCACCGTGTTTTCCCTTGAATCATTGTAGTGCTACTTATGGAAGGTGAAGATTACCATAACCATTTTTGATAACTCACACCCATGCATGATTATAGAAAAAAGGACAGAGACTTAAACAAAAACAAATTACCAAGAACAGTCCTCACAGCACTGCACTGGTACTGATTGTTACAGATCCCTCCAAATACTACGGGGCTTACTCTCCTATAATCTTGCCCAGACATATCCCCAAGCTATGATGTTCTGAAGCTACAAACACCACACAGAGTCACACACTATCACTTAGTGTGAGCCTGCCTGTCTCCCTCAACGTCTGCTGACAACTGAAGCCAAATTGGAAGCCAATGAAAAAAATGCAAATTCTCAAGTAATCTCTAGGTGAAAAAAAACACTGCATGTCTTTTCTTTTCATACTATCGTACAACAGGTATGTGCTTAAAATTCATTTAGAGAGGATATGAGTCTTCATCTGCATAGTAATTTTGCATTCTGTTGTTTTGCAGGACAACTGCTGAAAGCCATTAAGAACCCAAGACAATGAAGACATCATTAAAATGACTTAATATCACTGTATCCAATACTGTTTTCAATACCTGACTGAAAAAAATGGCATGCAATAATCAAAAAACAGCTTAGCATTTATCAGTTTAGTACCCCATTTTAACCTTGCAGAATACTGACACTTATTTTAGTTGCAATATAATATATATTTTTTTCCAGGCATTCTGTTACTCACTCATTGTAAAACTCCAGGTATATTAATGCTTCCTCTTTCACTTCTAATTGCTGTAATAACTTGCTTAAGAATCACTTTATAAACAGCATCATGGCATTCAACAAAAGCATAAAGAACTTCAGCAAAAGAAAACAGAAACCTTTACTCAGACTTACTATTTTTTTATCTTCCACAGAAGGAAAAAGTCTGATTTAAAACCATCAGATGCACTGAGAAAGAACTACTTTGTACCATTTCAGTATCAGCCATAGTTGGTAGTTGTTTAATCTAAATGTATTCTATAAATGCAATACAGCACAAACACTTCTATTACGAAAGCAAATAGTTACAAGAAAAAAAAAAAAACAACTTACTGTTACTCCGTTTCTATAGAATCTATGCTCTCCATGAAAACTTCAAGTTAGTGTTTGAAGTCGTTGCCTGTTAAGAAATCAAAACAACATGAATATGTTAATACAATATACAATAAGCTTCGAATTGCAATAGCTAATTCGTATCATTTCATACCATAAAGAAGAAACATACCCACAATAATGTCTAAGATATGCTTTTTCCCCATGAATTAAGAGTCATAATTTCCACTTGCCCTGCATTTGTATCTTACTAGAGACACTGTCAGAATGAATTAATAAATGCCACCTTGGGACCACAGGAAAAAAAAAAAAAAAGGGGATGCACAGTAATAAAAACCTAACAAAATGAAAAACAAGCCCTAACTCACTTTAGTACTCTAGCAACAGACACAAATTATAATAATAGAGACACATTCCTCATTACTAGCAATACTAATGAATCAAAGATTTGGACCAGATGCAGATTGCGCTAAACATAATTTGTTTTTTAACATTGAAACCAAGTTGATGTTAGCACATCATGAAATATTTTTGATCAGATGAAGTTCTGACTCCACTGCCAATATTTCTTATTTTTAGATATAACACTAATAGCACAAAATACCTCACTAACAGAGAGTTAGTCTGACTTTGACAAGAAAAGTGAAGGGAAGAAATATATGGAAAACCAAAACAAAGAACATTTTATGTCATCTCCTTATTTTACAGGAAATCCTACTTGTATTGTCCCTTCCTTACAGACAAATAACAGGCTCTATCAACTAAAAAAGTAAACAATGTTATTTTACTAACATTAACTCAGACCTTTAAGTACCATGAATGTAGTTAAGCCCCTATCTTAATATTTTTTTCCTCTCTAATCTTAGTAGTTCTTCTGTGTTTTGATTGTAAATATTACATTCCCCTCCCCATTTGGCAAAGGAAAAAAAAAAAAAAAAAAAGTGAAGTCATCAAAAATGTTGGTTGGCAGGCAGAGCATATCTATGTTCAAAATATGTTGAAGTGGAAATACTCTTTATATTTCCATTGTCCAAATTCCATAAATTTTATTAAAACTTCTGCTTAAAGAATAAAGATTTTACTAAATGGAAGAAATCCATGACACACCTCTGCTTCATATGCACTTCCATGCCATATGCCAATTTGTTAGACTGACCCCCTGCTGCCTTCTGTCACACAGCAACAGCACGTATTGGAATATTGGTGGGAAGGTTTGACTTCTTCCATATTAACAACATCTGCCACTGATGCCATGGACCAACATTATAAAATATAAGGGCTGTTCCAAAAATAATGCCTCTTATATGTGAAACCTGAGTTTACAGTGTACACATCTTACACTGCAACAAACCTGTATATTTGACCTTTAACTCATTAACTATAACAATTAAAACAAAGTGGTCAAGGTCACACACAATTGCTTCTAATCTCTGACAAGTTAAAGTTAACCTGAAACAAACAAACAACACCGAAACCCAAAGAAATTGAGTATTTGCAACCAATTTCCTCCATAATATCATAATAATATCCTAAATAATTGCTTTTCACAATTAATCAAAGTGAAACAAGTACAACAGGAGACGGAAAAAAAACTGAAGGAAGGTCTGTCAGATTTGAAGGAAGAAGTTGGAGATCAGGTGTTCCAAAGCAGTTAACCATAACCATATCTAGTTAGTAGTCAGTTAAATTTATTCTTCTTGAACATTTACATCACAGTTTTTTCCATGTACAGGGTTACTTAGAATGCAAAGTACAGCATAGTGCCATCAACTTCCTGGTGGAAACATTACAAGAAGTTCTTGTTCACTGGCAGACAAAGCAAAGCTGATCATGCTACCCTACACATTTGTAAACAAAAACTCAAAGAAACAACAACAAAAATTCAGCCCTGATGCAAGGTTTATTGTCACCGAACAGTCTGACCACGGCAGTGACAGAAACTAACAGAAGGAAGGAACTCAAATCAAAAAGCTGAACTCATTCATGAGATTTGGGTAGATTGATAAGGGAAGCAGTCACAAATCTCTTAACTGGCTCTTGACCAAGAAGGAAAGCAGGACAGCTGCAGATGAAAGAAGGATCGTCAGCCTGAGTACATCAAGAATATTTCCTGACCTCTTATATTTTATGAGCTTTTCTAACTAACTTTGATATCTTAAAATAAATGTCGTTTTATCTTAACATGATTTAATTTCCCCTCATAATCACATTAATAACAAGGGCAGCATCCGGGGCAGCAGCAAATTTGCAGAGTGTGTCAAGTAAGCACTCTGAGAATTGTTCTACTTATCAAGCACACCTTCATTTGGCTCAAACTTGGCAGTGCTGCACATGTCCAATTCAGCTTCACGTGCCAAGCAGAAGGCTGGCAGCAGATGAATCATAGCAGTAGCAAGTGCCTGCCAGCAACTTGTTGCTATGAAGGGCTGACCACAATGCTTGAAAGGCTTTTCCCCCCCCCCCCCCTCCCAACTAGTATTATTTTTAAAGAGAAAACATCAGCTAACCACAGAACAATGAACTCTGTTCCTTATGCTGACTGCTAGCAGGAGCTTACAGGAGGTATATGACTGAGCTGATGGTCAATAAACATCAAGATTATTATCATTTCTTGAAGAGGTGGGTATAAAAATGTATGAAATCATGCAGAATAAACACGTACAAAGCAATTCAAAGTTAGTGATCAATAGTTTATAAAATCACTTAAGCTTCTGAGTTAATTAACAGACTTAGGAGAACCACTTCATCACAACTGTGTGAACATACTTAAGAACAAAGGCAGACCAAAAAAAAAATAACATCTTGAGGATGAACAAAATCCAAAGAAAAGAGAAAAAAAGCACAAGAAAGAATAAAAGTCTTACAGAAACCAGTTTTAATAGACTCACAAAGAAACAGTTTTACAATACACAAGCGATTTATCACAGTTTTGTAAGCAAAGGTAATAGAACACTGAAAAGAAAAAAAATATTCTGCAGACCTTCATGCCTCATCCATATTTTACTTCAGAACTAAATGAGTAGATCTAAAGAAGCACTCCCTTTGTTTGGAAAAAGGAGAAAGGCAAACAGAACTTGTAAAAAATGAAATTCTTCTAGTAGAATAGCTAATATCTTGTGCTACAGACCTAAGAAGCTGAACTTAAGATCACAGTTCTGAAAAGAACTAATCTCTATTTTGAGTAAGGTAATGGAACGGACAGAGTACCTCATTCATTCATACTTAACTCACAAAAGGCCAAACATAGGAACAAAAAGAAAATAGAGGGACTGGGGAAAGATGTGTCAAATATTTTCAGAAAAGCATGCATAGATGTAGAGAATCAACTAAAGATAAAGCAACAGAAACAAGGAAACCAAAAAGATAACTTTTAAAGCCAATTATCTAGAGAAGGGCCTGGACTGTAAGCACATGATTTGTACAACACAGAGCATACAGAGAAATGTAGCTTCTGAAGGTGACTGTCTCCAAAGTTATACTAACATAGAAATCTCAACACAAATCTGACCTAAGAAAACCTACACTTCGGAGACAAGGCTTATATTACTGCAAACTCAGTACACTAGCAAGACAGACAGACTATCATTATGTAATATAATCGTACTGCATTATATTGCACAAAATCACTAAGATTAGTCAAGGACTCAGATATCTACACCACCTTCTAGTAAGTGGTGTCAATATACCTTTACCGTGCCTCGGGTTGGGATATTTTGGTTGGGTGCTGTGTTTTTGTTGTTACTTTAAAAAAAAACAAAGAAAAAAAAATAAAAAACACACACCTGGCACATTAGTATCCCAAGCTTCACTACACCAATAAAAAGTGTAATAGTAGCACACAGCTTCCCCCATACGCATCCTTTCTTCTCTCTCTTCCTTAAGTTGAACACACCATGGAGAACATATAGCCTGGGATCAGACTCATTTTTCCTACAGTTTCACATTTCCATCAGTATTTTTTTTTTCCTCTATCAGAGGGAAATAAAGAGTTCTTAGAAGATACAAAGAACTTACAGAGAGTAAATGAAAAAGACTTGATGTTCTAAAAGTAAGCAACTATTACAGTGTAGAAAAGGAAGAAAAATGAACACAACTCCAAAACTTTGAAGTACCAATGATTAAATAAATAATACTTTTGAAAAAAGAAACTCTACTCTACAGGTCAGAGATCCATACTATGCCATTTAAAATAGGGTTACAAGAAGCAGCATTACAGTTAACAATAATTAGCAGGAAACGGGAGTGAAAAGAAACAAGATCACCTTTTAAGAGCATCAAAAAAGAATATACAAAGAAATTTCTCTTTCAATTCTCATGCACCTGACATTTCCTATGCCTTTGAAAAGTTGATTTAAAAAAAAATAAAAAAAGCCTAAAGCAAGCTTTCATATACGGAAGGAGTAATTGGAGTGATCCTGCTTTCTATGACTGCCAGTTGCTTTTAGCAACTTCTAAAATCACAGATTAAATATCTGTTCACTGTTTGGTCTAACTTCCCCAACCCCCCCCCTCCCCTCACTGAAGGTGCCTTTTAAAAATCCTATTTACAGTTCCTTTCTGAGTTACACTTCCCATGTTTTTTCCATATTTCAATTTCCCTCCCAACAGAGAAATATTGGTTGGTCAAACAGCTTTCACCAGATGAAGGCATCACTTCATTCTACAGCTTTTATACAGATCCCTGCAGTTCATGCCCATAAGGATATGGGAACAAGTGAGTCACAGGAGAAAATATGGTTTGGTAATTTGTTTTAGCAAGTACAACTGTTTTGCTTGTAATTAAGTGGGGAAAAAAAAAATAAATAAGAAACAGGCAAAGTACTTAGTTGTTGTTCTTACTTTAACAAAGTCCCCTTGAGTGAAACAAAAAGAGAAAAGAATGAGATGAAAGAATGAGACAAGATGTGGGAAAACAGGACCAGAAAAAAATTTAAAAAAGAGAGAACTAAAAGGAGGGTTGGAAGCTAAAACAAATTGTGGTAGAAGAAAATGGTCAAGGACAAAAACATGGGAGAGTAAGTTCACTGGCAGAAGAGACAAGGGCTTAGATTAGAATTTGGCTAAAAAGAATAACTGTAACAAGGTGCTGTGTAACACAGTAGAAGAATAAAAAAGTGTATACCAGGAATAGTATCTGAAGAAACAATTATTTGCAAAAAGACTCCTCTTGTTGCCTTTGACTGCTAAGGCTGAAAGCAAATCACACTGTGAGAAGGGAACTCTGTACCTCAGAGCTACCCAGAACTCCCCATAGCATGGAAAGAATTCCTGAAACATCATTCACTCATAGCTCTATTAAGAAAGTAGTAATACTGCACAGTGTAGCTCAACTGAAGTTACAGGAACACAATCTTAAGCTCCTGTCACTAAGCCAGAAGCATATCTGCCTTGAGTAGCTAACATTTGTCATAACCTAGATCTTCCTAATAGCCTACCAGGACTGATTAGCAAAAAGTTACTAAAACATGGAATAAAGCATTGTAACAGCAGCATCCAACTCTAACTTCTTTCCTGCTTCTGATGCCCCCCCCCCCCCCCCCATTGCCATCCCCAGTATTTCATTTCAGTTACTCACCATAATATAAGGTACTTTTTCATAAAAGTTTTAAGAGTGGTTTCAAGCAGGCAGGTGTATCCCTTAAGCCTCCACCAGCAAGCTCTTTTACAGCCTCACAGTCTTCCCAGCTGAGCTCAATCAGCCCCAACAGGTATCACCTGCTTGCTCTCACTCTCAGTTTTCTTTCCTTTGCTCCTCTATTCCTGCTACTTTCATCAAATTTTTCTCTTAGTATGTTGTTACACAGCAGATTAGAGCCCCAATCTTCACTGGAGTGCAATTGCACCAGAATTATAATAATAAATAGTTATGTGCTATCTCATTTCTGCAGTTATTTAACATAATTATTACCAGAGCAATACCATTATATGTCTATCTCCAGATGTTTTTCTGAGAAAATGAGAACAATAATGTGAAGCATGGCTTACCATTACACAAAGTGAAAATATATTGTCAGGAAAGAATTACAGTAATGACAGGGACAGTTACAGCATACCTCATCGCGTACGCTAAAAAGATAATCCCTTTTACTCTTGATGTAGGAAAGCTGTGATTGCAGACAATTACTGAAATTACAAACAAAGTAGAAGATCCCTGATGTAAAAAAATATTTGTTTAGTAACCTGGACAGCTAAGTATGACAGAAGGTTTGATTATGTATACCTATACACATGCACTCAAAATGCTTCAAAGAAAAATACACAGTTGTTCATGTAAATGTACTATACTTGTGTAAACTAAAGGAGCTACCAGACCTTTGTTAATGTTTCCCCAAGACTAAATTTAGTGTTAGAAGCCTATTACGTTTGAACTACATTTTATGACTGTTAGGAAAAAAAGAAAAAAAGAAAAGAAAAAAGGAAAAGAAACAATGCTGAGACTTTGCTTCCCCACAGCTCCTCACATATGCAGCTGTATCCAATTTTGTTTCTCTTTTCCATTTTTTTTTTTTTTTTTTTTAAATCCTTAAGTCTCCAGAGAAACTGAATTCCTACTTTTTCCTCACTGTGAGTTACAAAAGGAAATTAAAAATATTTTTTAAAGGTTTCCTGGGTTCAGTATCTATTTAAGCTTTAATCTTGATGGAAAGAAACATAATTTCAAATGCCAGTATGACAGGAAATAAATACAGCTCAAACAGTTGTTTCAGTGTAAACAGTTAAACTGTTTACATTCATATTAATATAGTTAAGAAAAGGGATATTTAATATTTTTAATGGTTAATGATTATCACAACTATAGTAATATGACTATATATCTATCAGGAAAACATCAGTGAATATCAATGCCTAAAACAAAAGTCTGTAGACCAAATATTACCTACCACTAAGCTATTCCCTGAGAATGAGAGTTGGCATAGTTGTCTACCATATTAATAGCCTCAGTGCATTCAAATTTGAATCCAAACTGAAATAAAACTACTTACTGAGGGCCCTGCTAACAGAGAGAAATGAAGAACTGTTTTTTGAAACTTGTGCTGTTACCATGCAAAAATTATTTTGTTTGCATTCTTGTAAACTTTTTTTCCTCAGAAATTAATGTACAAATAATTTTGCTTTTAAGAACTTGTAAGTTATAAAAAGAGACTGAAGAAAGAGAAAATTGAAAAGTATAAACACATGATAAACGTGAAAAATTTGTGAAGTGATCACTGTAATAGAAAAACATCAAGATAATGTATGATTTTTGTAAAGAAAGTGATCATGGTAAATAATAGTAATATCTGAAATTTAGAAATGTACTTTCCAATTTTTGTCCTTTTAATGTGATTTGAAATTATACTGTATGATTTGGAGGTGCTACGGAGGTAATTAGTGAAGGAAGTAACGCAAAAGTCATTTCCTTAAATACTATATTTGCATTTATTCAAAATGTTAACAATTCTTTTTTAATTCTGTAACTACCTATATGCAAATTGAAACTGTTCTGACAGTTATATATGCTTTCTGCAAAATATCTTTTTTTCAAACTCAGATGAATTATTTTTATCTAAACTAAGAATTATCACTCTCAAAATTTTTTTCTTATCCTTCCTTAATTTTTTACTGAAATATTAGCAAATATAGTGAGAAAATAATTAGTATTGCCACTGCCTTCTACTAGGAAGAATATGACTACAAGTAATAATTTATAACTATTACTATAGTCTCTATTCTTTGGTGTAAGTTGTTTGAAGTAATGCTTGCTGAACATTCTCTTGTACAAATTCCTCCTCTAATCCAGATGGCACTATTTTACTTCACACTCATCATCTTTTGAATTAAGCATCTTTGTTCAAGGCACCCTATTTATCATTCCCAGAAAGGTATGAAAAGCTAGATTAAATGCATTCTACCTCTTCATTATTAAATGGCTTAATTATTAACTTGAAAGGAACTTTTATGTTCAAAGACGCTGAAAGTTTGTAAGCAGCCTTTCTACTGAACATCAGCTTCTTAAAAAAAGAGGTCAAGTCTGAAGAGTCATTCAATTTATGTATCTAGTGCTGGACTCAGACACAACACATCAACTAACAACAACAACATCAAGTGGGTTATCAGGTACTTGGCCTGGTACTGTTGTCAAAGAACAAAAAGGACTCTGATAAGCTTAAAAAGCATTGCTTTTTTGCTCATCATTTAAGCAGAGATGCACATGCTTAAAAGAGTGAGTTTATAGCAAGACACAGCAGAAATAGATTGATTCATCTAGAGAAAGACCGAATAAGAAGACTAGGTACTCAAGAGTTAGGATTCTAGCAGCCAGCAGAATGACTCATCCAGCTTGGCATAGATGAGATCTATTATAAGGAGGTCAACAGAGTTTCAATCACTCTGTTTAGTCCTGTGTTACAGAAATAACACAAAATTAAAGTGCAATGTAATCTTTACATTCAGACTAAAGGTATTGAAGAGGTATAGATAAATAGAAGTACTGAGTTTAAATAAACACCCATAGATATG
Source organism: Callipepla californica brunnescens (assembly GCA_023055505.1). Lineage (NCBI taxonomy): Eukaryota > Metazoa > Chordata > Aves > Galliformes > Odontophoridae > Callipepla > Callipepla californica. Next base: position 2,213,124 of record JALIRH010000050.1, on the reverse strand, counting down.
ACATCTGGTAAGGACATCTTTTTTGTTTCACATTTGTTTAGGGGCACATATATAATCCACACACATTTGAATATCCCCATTTTGTTATTTTTCCCGGTACTTTAAGATATAGGGAAATGAAAAGACATAATTGCTTCTGTGACCTCAGACATTCTATCTTTCTTAGGAGTGGTATCACATGAAAGAAATAAGAAAATTATATGAAAATGGAATAGAAAAAATAAAATGAGTAACAAAAAGAAAAAAGAAAAAAAGCAAAAAAAGAAAACCAAACAAGAACGGTATAGAATAGAACAAATTTAGGAAGCAAAAAGAAATAAAAGCATAGGTATGAAATGCACTGCAAGAATTCAGAATGGATTAAGTAAAGAAAAAATTAAAATAAAATACAAACTTATAGAATAGGAGTGGTGAGTGGTGGGAGTTAGCCTAAAAGAAATTTGTAGAAATGAAAAGAGAATACGCGTACATTTTTGAAGTAAGATTAGAAGAAGTAAAATCAGGACAACTTGTCTGAAGCTGATCTTGGAAATAATTGCCAGAAATCTTTTGGTGCTTCCACCCCTAACATTCAGTTATTCTTCTTTGATAGTTTTCCACAAATTGAACAGGCGATACGGTATTTCAAAAGCCAATAAAGTACTATATGGCCAAAAATAAGCTATCTTAACTAGTGCAAGAAATGCGAAAGCAATTACAATAATGACTCATCATTAAAATTATTCTTCTCTACTAAAGTGGTCATGGCTGCAAACAGCTTATGATTATCTGAAAGTAGCCAGTCTTCAAAAGAAAGGGCAAAAGTATTTCTGTTGAAGAAGTCAATTGAATGCTCATTGTGCCTTTTACCATTACCCTTCTACCTCAGAAGGGTTATTTCCTCCTTTGTCACTTCATTTATATTCTAAGGAATAAGGTTCATTGATTACAATCAGGAAAAAAACTTACAATGAAGTGAATTATAACTTCTATTCACAAAGGCCTCTAGACTTGCAGTAAAAGTTGTAGATAATATCCCTAAGGCTTCTGAGATACAGCATGGCAGAAAATTGCTTCATATTGCTTAATTTGGAAACATTAACATAATGGAAGACAATCAATAGGCTCTAATAATTACAGCAAAACCACACAATTCCCACAAGTAAACATGTGCTTTATGTGGTATACAAATTGCTATCCTGTAAAATGCATAATTACATTCTCTGTGAAGCTATTCATCAGAAAACACAACTATCTCGTTATACTCTTGAGGGTATTTCCAAACTTACTTCTGTAATCCTAGTAGTATCAGTTAAAACAAGGTCTAAGAGCAAAGAATAACAAACAGGAGACAAGACAGTTACCTCTTCATGTATTTGAATGAAACAGCCACCATGGGAATAGAATTCCTAAACCTGCTTCTATCTGTAACACGCAGAAACAGAAAACAATTTTTGAAGAAATATTTAGGCTTTACACTAGGAAGAATTCCCTCTGCAACTAGCACTGATGGCTTGCAGAGAAGTCTCCCAAGTGAAGTCAAGATGGTTCCTGCACTGTTAAATACCAGTGAAAGACCTAGAAATAATCTTTTTGGGAAGAAGCTTCCAATGGCAGAGATCAGTAATAAATAATCTTTTTTTTTTTTTTTTTCCCTCTCAATATAAAGTCTTTCCTTCTCTCAAATTCTTCTCAGAGGCACTGAGAACACTCTTAGTGGTTTTATGTACTATGAACTTTTACTTTGTTATAAAAATACTGCTGGAATAGCCTAGCGACAATAAAAGAATTACTTACTGCAATATCCCTAATTTAGATGAATTGCAGTTCATCAAAAGTTACAATGGAGCTAAAAATAGAGTACTGTGTTTTATCCTAAATATGTGAGGTGAATTCAGAAGCACTTCAGTACTTAAACGGAGAAGAATGACAAGATTCAGGGAAGAGAGAAATAAGAAAAGAATAAGGCTTTGAGCTTAAAAAGGTATACTGTAGAATCCTCCAAACACATAAGACTACTTACAGGTTAACTATTCACTTTTGTGGGTTTTTTTTTGGCACAACCAGAATCCATACATAAGCAGGAGGCTTTCTCCCGGCATTTAACAAAGCTGCTAATAATGTTGATCTGTGATTTATTCAATCATTTGCCTTATTGGCAAGAAGTCCTGTGCAGTCTATACTCATTGAACTTTCACAACATAAATAGCTTTTCAGATGCTAAGTAGACTTTCTTTAAAGTACATGTAAGTTAAAGTGCCAACAAATATGCATTCCCAATATTAAAACTTGATATTAAAATATCAAACAGTTTTTTCTTGGTCGTTTTCTTACTACATTTTTCCACAGCTTACAGTCATTTGATCTGATGACAACTTTCCTTGGGATTTCTCAAGTCTGTGCAACCCTAATTGCTGTCTTGGTCTCAAGAGAAATAATGTTATCACTCTTACTGAGGCCATGTAAAAACACTCATTCATGTGGGAATTCTAGCCATTTCTTAACCCAACATTCTCAGCCTTGAAATTGTAAAATCACACTTTAGATCTGCAACTTGAAATAAATTTAAGCTTAAAATTGCAGAAGACTATCTATCTATCTATCTATCTATCTATCTATCTATCTATCTATCTATCTATCCATCCATCCATCCATCCATCATCTATCTATCTATCTATCAATCTATCTATCTATCTAACTACCTATCTAGTGCACTAATGAAAGGAGAAACAAAATTAGGACAGTAATTATTGGAGGGCCCTCAGCTGTTTTTTTTCTAGTCTGCTAATAAATTCTGAAATTACCTGTTAGATAGGCAGTGGTCTTTATGAAATACATGCTATTTTTGAACAACGCAGTTCATGGGCCCTACTCCCACTTTATGCTGTAATCAGATGGAATATGTAATCCCAAATAGTTTGACTTTGAAAAATCTTGGACAAAATGGTTTTAAAATGGAGAAAAAGTTATGCAGCCATAAATATGCTTAACATCTCATACCATAATAATCAAATGCAAACTCATGTATTCATTAATTTTATGCTCACTGGAGTACAGCTAAGTGGTGCAATGCATTCAAGTGTAATCATAATGTTAACAAAAGAAGAGCACTATTTAGTGGAAGATAAATGGGCAAAGAAAAGCAACCATACAGCTTTTGACCTGTTCTAATACAGTGACTCTACTTAAGACTTCATAGAGAGGGGTTGCAAACAGATAGAAAAAATGCTTAACTTCTGTTGTGTATGGATTTTCTGACCAAAAAGTTCCACTAAAGACCATTTGAATTCACTGAGTCTGGTCATACTACCTTTTTCTTCTTCTTCTCACTGCCTTTCAACACTACCCAATGTATTCCTGTAAACTATAATAGTAATAACAACAACAAACAACAATAATGCTTAGCTTTTATATACCCTGCTGTTCTTACTGTTGTGAAATTTCATTTTAACTCAATAGGAGTTTTGTCTGCGTAAGCATTATACAATTCTCTCCTTGATTTATAAAGAACAATTCACCACAGCATCTAGATGCTATTTCTAAAAATTAAAAATAGATTACACAGAGCTATTTACAACAAATGGTATTTAACAGACCTACTACTATCACTAAGAATATATTGGTAATCTTGGAGCTGATGGCAGCAGGAGCATTTGATTTTCCATCTTTTATGATTAACCTCAGCAGGGAATATTTTTCCTCTTTTGCCTGGATATGTCTATTTTACAGACTCCCCATAAGTTAACAAGACTGAAGAGGGATCTCCATAGGTTTATTCTTCAAAGCACAGTAAAACTTGACTTAATCACAGCTTCAAAATATCATACAATAAAACTAATTTAATTACACTTAGCAATGGCCACTAGTCTCATTAAAATGCTAATGAGGCTTGTAATTATTAAATTGCTTAATGATTGTTAATAGAAATAAATGACAAAATAAAGCTCAAGCAGAAAGTCAGAATGCCCTCAGGTAATTTTTCTCAGTGGCAGTTTCTCATGATATAGTTACTTTGCAGTATTTAGAAAAATGAGGCAGATTAAAGACTGAGATAAGAGGAAATAAAAAAGAAGAATGCAGCTGGATATGTAGCCAATCAATAGTTTTCTCTTAAAATGTTTAAATATAGCTAATATAAACTTTCGTTTGCTGGCATCCTCTAGAATATTTGTTTTCATATTTTACGCCAAATTCAGAAAAAAATAGCATGTGTTTCTAAAACTCTCTCAAAGAAATCAAATTAGTGAGAAATATTTTACTGACAGTATTGATAAAGTAGTGTAATAATATTAGCATCAGTATGAATATGGCTGTAATGGAGAATAAAAAATGGGACCTTGTTAATAGTCAGACAGAGCTAAGGATTACACTATTATTTAAATAAATTGTAATGGATACACATACTGATAATAAGACCTATTCCCATGAACAAAAGAAAAAGGAGTTTGATCACTGAATTAGGAGAAAAGGAAAGCTATAACCTTTGTGTCTTCCATATAGCTAAACACATTTACAAAACAATCGCAAGCATGATGTTTCTTCAAGGTAAAACATTAATGGAGACAAACAGATTTTAAGAAAACTTGTGCTACAGTCTAAGGTGAAAAGGAAATTGTATATTTCTAAAATGATGAAAAATTAAAATAACTGAAGTCAAAAGAAGTATTTGCACAATCAATTTGCAACATATTTAAAATGTTCACATCCTAAATGAAAAGGTTGTTTCAAAACAAGCTGTTCCCATTTGGGTAAATGTAAAGCATTGTCCTCCATCCCCACATTTGCAGAGTTATTCAGTGGTTCTAGGAATGTTCTAGGAAGAAGTGTAACACAACCTACTCTAACTCCAGGATAGGAGAACTGAGCCAGGCTGCAGTAACTCACTGTATCAGCAGTGAGGAATTATTAGCACTCTTATTTCCTGGAGTTTCTAAGACAGTAAGAGAACTTCCCCAGAGGCTTATAAATAGCAACAAGCACAGATAAGAAAAAGGCCAAAGCAAATTAAGTCCTAATAACATTGATTGCTTGTTGGATCTTTAAGGATACCCTTACTGACAAAAAATATTCACTGAATAAACTCTTTCATAATATCTCTCTTTGTTAAAAATATCTTCTCTGAAAGAGTGGTCAGGTGCTGGAATGGGCTGCGCAGGGAGCTGGTGGAGTCACCATCCCTGGAGGTGTTCAAGAAAAGTTTGGATGTTGTACCAAGGGAAACTGAGGGGAAATACTGGTGGTAGGTGGACAGTTGGACAAAGTATATTTTATGTATAAAATCACCTCAGTTATTCTAAATTCTGTCTTATGGGAAATTTCTCTGACTTCAGAGATCTCCTCCAAGAGCCTAGAACAGGTCCTCTCTGTGGTGGGAAGAGAAGGATACATAATGATTTAATTCTAAAAATAGATCCAGCAAAACTGAGCGGTTATAGATTGGCAAGTAATTACACTCTGAGTAAAATATGCAGGTAAATCACATTCACTTATGTGCAGAAAGCTTGTATAGTAATTATGACTCATCTAAAATCCTATTTAAAGCATTTGTTTTAAATCTTAGATGAGGCTTAAATGATGTACATTCCTTTTCATTCCCAAAGTGCAGTCCTTTGGAGAGGAGCCAATTTATTCTCAGAAAAGCTAAAGTAGTGAGCAAAAAATAAACTGTTGCGTATTATATCAACAAGTACATAAAATAATTTCTACTCTGCACTTGCAAGGGTAAAAAAAAGTAGATATATATTAACACTTTGAGAAAAAGAAGCTAAACATTGTAAATATTTGCAAAGACCATGGATAACAGTCACTCCAGATCTCACGAAGACAGAATATTCCAAGCTATTGGAAGCTATTGAGATTCCTATATTTACAGCATCAAATGTACATTTTTAGATAGCTGTTTCTTCTACATGTTGGTTAAAATACTGAAGTAAGATTAGATTTATTCCTACTGAAAACAAGTTAAGTAAATGGAGAAATTAAAACAAATAGAAAAAGGGAGAAATAATGAAATTAGAAGTGAATGAACACGCTTCGGTTTGTTTGTTTGTTTTGCCAACATAATTCTTATTATTAGTGGTCTTTTTATAGTCAACTACAGAGGAATTTGTGAACACATAATACACAATACACATTATACACTTTGCCACATTTTGTGGGATAAAAAAGTATTAAACTGAAGAGGAGAAACAGAAAAAAATAAAATAAAGTCTTTGTTTAAGCTGCCCTGTTATGAATGCCTTTTATCACTAGCATGCTCTTGCCTTGTTAACCGTGAAACAGATCTCTGTTTTGCCAAGAGCATAGACAAATATGGAGCAAAAATACCCTGTTGAATTGATGTTATTATTCTTCTAATATGACCAGGAAAAGCATAAGGGTAAAGGGAGACTGTGAAGTATGAGGAGGCAATAGGAAACTATTAATATACATTATGTTAGTCTGCACTTTCAAGACATCGGTAGACTAATTATTGCCAAGTAAACAGTAGTGTGAATATTTATAGGAGAGTCATCCCAAGCGAGAAACTACAGAAGTACTGGTTTGAAAATGTAACAAGAACGTGATGGAAACTGGCATCAGAATGCAGAGTATCTTTTCTGTCACTCTACAGAGCATGAATATACTGCTCTAGTGTGGCACAGATCCTTCAGTTCTCACTGGCTCGATTAGTGTTGGCATGTCATCACACTGCTTCAGTGTGATAGCAGCATGCCTACATTGTTGTATTTTGGCTTATAAATCCTTTTTCATTCCTGTGAACATGAGTGCTTTCACTTTTGATCTAAATTGTTGCTGCTTGAGAGCTCTGCCTACCCAGTCACTGTACTCCCTATTGCTTTCACTACCAAACTCAGTTTCCAGCTCACTTGGAATTTACTCGCAGCAAATATTCATAAGGTCCATTTCCTGCAATTGGAAATCAGTCTTCCAGTCTCAACCCAGCTTGTAACCAAGCTGTAACTTGCATTTATGTAGTCCTTTATCAGAATATTCTTGACAGTCTCGCTCGGAATGACTATTAGTAAGTAATCTGAGAATTCAGGATGAACGTATCAGACATAAACAGCATTCTCTAATTGCAGCTGAGAAAGAACATGTATTTGCAATGTGGCTTTAGTAGTTGGATAAGGTGTGGCTGTGGTGGGGAAACAAACAATGCAAGGCATCACCTCAGATAGTTCTGGTACCAAATCACACCTTAGATATAGCCAGGCTTTTATGTTTCTATGTCCTGTGTTGAAAAACTAGTTCAGCCCTTCACATTTGTTGTAACCAAATCTTAGATTCTCCACACGGAGTCTTTATGTCTTAACTATGCTTAAAATATATCTCTTTTCTATTGTTTGCATCCATTCAGTACTGCAGAAATTCTTCTTTTCTGGGTACACAAAACTGCACTCCATACTACAAAGCATTCTTAAATACATTATTCTTTAGATAGAATCATAGAATGGTCTGAGCTGGAAGGGACCTTTACATGCCATCTGGTCTGACTCCAGTGCAATAGACAAAGACAACCACAGCTCCATGAGGTGCTCAGTGCCCTGTTTCAGCCTGAACTTGAGTGTCTCGAGGGATGGGGCACCCACTGTGCCAGAACTTGTTTCTCCACTCTTGTTAAAAACTTCATCATTACATGCAGTCAAAATTTCTCCTTTTTTTTTTTTTTTTGTCACCCTTGTCCTGTCACAACAGATCCTGTTTAAAATCAGTCAGGTATCCCTGTATGTCATGTTAAACCTGGTTCTTAACAAGGAAGATTCTCAGATCTGGGTGACAGAAGTTACCTAGATAACCTGCCTGTGATGAGAAAGTTCTGACACAAAATGTCTGCTCAGTGCTGACAGAACATGTCTGCATGCCTGGGTACCTGGCCTATCAATAAAAGATATCCTTGACATGTGGCTGAGAGGCATCCTGAATATTGCCTTGATAAAGGCAAAACAAAGAAACTAAGGAATTTATTGCCAGAGTGATGTGAGTTTAATGTGAGAAATAAAAAATTTGTTTGAAAAAAAAATAAATGAGAACAAGAAACATCATAATCTGCTGATCATCTTGGAAGTAGGACAAAATTTAACAGTTGTCATCTGGTTACCAGTGGTGGTGCCCTACACCTTCTTAGTCTCTGATATTTTTACCCCAAGTTGAGCTTTTTTCTCTTAGAATTATCTTGTGCTGTACATGATCCTTCCTTTCTGTTACTAGGAGTAGGCTGAAGCTTCACTAGAACACCGAGTTAACTCTGACAGTATGATGCTGACTCCTCCACTTTGCAGTGCTTCACACACCATGATATGGATTGCCAGAATGAGGCTCAGTTCCTTACTTCAGTCCCCTTCCATGACTGGTTTTAGACCCCTGGTTTCTTGTTCTCTCTCTCTCTTCCCCCCTCTCTGACTTCATTTTTTTTAACTTAATTAGGCCCCTCTGATGTCTGTGCAACCTTGGCCAGTCCTTCTAGGATTGGTTTGATGTGTTTTGTGCTGGTGTTTTTATGAATACATATATATACAAAATATAGTCTTAGCATGTATAATTGTGTACTATTTCCTTCATACACATAGCTGTGATGAGTGTAGTCTTAATAAGAGTACCTGTGATATTTGCTGTTACATTCACAGTAAGTCAACTCACAGTCATATTATTACTGCTAAGTTTGCTGAACATCTAATTATTCCCAAATCACATCTGCTGCTGTATTACTCGTTTTCTTAACTCAAATTGCCTTTCTACTGTATCTAATTGCTGCTACTACTAATTCATGCTGTACCCCTAATATCTGTTACATATATTCTCCTTTTCGGGTAATATCTGTATTAGTTTTTTATACATATATACACATATATTCATCCTTCTGATCATAGTAATCTTGCTAGTAGTGATTTGTTCTACTCTGAAATAAGTAAAAATCCTCTGTAAACATGCCTCCATGCCCTTGTGTAAAAGAGAATCCTACAAACTCACTGCTGCTATCTCTACATAGTTGCAGGCAAGGTAGTCCCGCAACATACACAGTCTGGATTTTGACGTTGTGCTATTACCAAATGTTACCATCTCCTAACTCCTTTGTCACATCTCCATGAAAATAGTGATCAACCATCTGAGTCTTTAGAAACTGGCTAAATATTCTTCAGTGCAGGATAGGAGTCAACAGTGTTGTTTTGCCCTTTATTTTCCTCAAATTTTAGCTAAATTACAGTTACTCAAACTTCTATGTTAATTTTATATATCAGACACTTGCATCATGATGTGTCACAACTCTAAATGCTTTGTTGAAGATGAGATTGATAAAGATCTATCCATTTCCTCTTATCTAGAATGTGGTCCCACTAAATGTTGTATATACAAATATGTGCATAATTTCATTTTACTGCAGGTTATTGATGGGTCTCCTGGTCTAAAAACAGATCTAGCTTAAAGCATTATTCTTTTTCATTTCAAAACTGTGTTTCATGTGTCTCACAGTTCAGTAGTTTTATGGCAATACATAAACCAATACAACTGGTTAATATCACAGAATGCAGTAACGAAAAACATGCAAGTGCAATTTGCGTGCATCTGTGTGTGTGTGTATATATATATATATATATAATGATTAATATCTTAACATTCATGGATCTTTTAGGGTAACCCAAGAAACAACACTTATTTTGAGAGTTGCTGCAATACATATAAAATCTTGCCTTTAGCACTAACATGCTGAAAATTATGATGAGAGCAGAGAAGATGGAATTTACCCATCTAGCTTAAAGAAAGAATTTGAACAAAAAGTTTACATAGGAAAATCTGACTCGAAATTGTAAGCTTCTGAAAACAATCTGCAGATTGCAAAGCAAAAATTCCTTATTCACTGGTGCTGTATACATGTTCACAAACTCTTATGAATTATAGCTTTTTTTACTCAGAACAATTGTATATGAAAAAGAACAATTGTATATGAGAAAGCTTTAAGTGGATTGCAGGCATGAAGCTATTACCTAATTCTACAGAATTCATTAATTTTCACCAATATATCTTGAAGATACCATAGTCATATGAAACAATAATATTCGAAAAAGATGCATCTGAACTTTTCAATATCTTCAAATAAAGCATTTTAACTTCAGCTCTCTTATTGTTACTTCTGTTCAAATATTTCATTCAGTACCTCAGCAGACATAGGCATGGATTCAAGCAGTGAATGTCAATTTAATATGCAGCAATTTGAGGAATCACTATAGCAGTAAGCCATTTGCTGTGTTTTTGCTGCTTCTGATGTGACTAAGGAAAAAGAATTATTTAACACTGTTTTATCTTCTCCCTTTTCTAAATTTAAGCTCAGCTTTAGGGCACAGCAGAAATAAAAATAGTACTGTGGTCTTCATTCACCAATGTATCAAAACACAGTTTTATGTGAGTTGTTCCATTCAAGTCCACAATTTTATATCAATATTTGAGAAGAAGAAATATATAAGTGTATGTTTCTGTATAAGTCAGCATCTTCTGCCAATTAAGTTGTGAATCTTTTCTAAACATTGCACCTATAAAAAAAAAAACAATATGTTTTTCTTTATCTTGCAGGAGGGAGAGGAGAGAATCTGAAAATTTCTGTGGAATAAGCACTAAATCACCATTATGTGTGACTCTAAGGAATGTGATGAATTTCCTGATATCCCTGCACCACTTTCAGAATAATAATAATAAAAACAAACCCTATATCCATAAGCCCTGAATAAAGGTCTATATATCTGTAGTCTCAAAGGGAAACTAATTTTCCCTTTCTACTTCCTGTTTTCCTTCTGTAGATATTTTTAAGTAGTTGTGTAAAATGTTACAGATTGAAAAAAACAATTTTCTGGAATTTGTTTGTTTGCATATAGCACATTAAATGTGAAACAAGTTGTAAACAGTAGATAACATTGTATATGACGGATTATTAAGAATCATCCTTCAGTAGAATGGACAGACTTCATTCGTTCTAACATATCTTGTAAAAATAAAAAAAAATTCTTACATCTCTTAAGAAATGTAGAAGAAAGGAAATGACGCTCTCGCTTGTAGCTTCTGAAAGGAATAAGTGAAGTACAAGCATAAGATTGTAATAAATCTTTCCTTATGATTTGCCTTAATAACTAGACAGGGTAAAAAAATATGAAAACTAAATACTAGTCATCCTACTACGTGACCCTTGAAAAACTAGGACCCAACACTAGGAATACAGAAATTTGCACTAGCAATTCTCTATCACGAGACACTGATTTGACCTTGTGGAAATCAGTAGAAGTCTGTCAACAAATCAAATGACAGGAATGTCGGGCTTTAAAGACAAGTAATATCATTAGGTGTACTTAAACACCTCCTTCCTATCCCTGATGATTCACTAACATCAGTTTTATTGAGAATCAGAGTCCAGATTTCAGACCATAACTCAAGAATTTCAGTAGAGAAGTAGTTAAGGATCAGCCCAAGGTTACATTCATATAGGATGTGAGAAATTAATAATATTAATATGTTCCTTTACCTTCCTCAAATTTACTCTTCTCTTACATGAAATGTATGTTAGCAATCATCCTAGAGATAATTATGAGAAGGGTAAATATTTAAATATTTTCCCTCTTACTCTCTCATCTGTTTGGACCGAGAGTTTCTTTAGTAAACATCGATTATTATTCTTTGATTGTACAAGGTCTAGTGTTGGGGGGATGATCTTAATGTGAACCTTTTAGATTTTACTGGAATATAAATTGCAATATTACAAACGAAATTTTTATAGCTTTGCATCATAATGCAGCATAACTAATCAACTCTCCTCACTCATCTCTGCCCTACTGAAACCTGAACTACTTTCAACACAAATTCAAGATGACAATTGGATTGATTTTGTTACTCTTCAACAAGTCATCTAAATCTAATGAAATTATAAATCCTCATAATATCAACATCTGTACATGTAGGCTTACACTTAAATGTATGGATATTTTACGTAAAGTAGCAGAGACAAGTTTGCTATTTTGATGTTAATTTGTGTCTAAAATGAAAACTTTTTCCAATTTAATTATGAAAAAGAAAATTTGTTGTCTGAAGAATCTATAAATTTTGGAACATACTCTATTACATGTTGAGAATGATCCAGATTTTAATACAATAAATTGTTAGTGAAAATTCTGCCTATCCAATTTCTTGTCTCCTACAAAATAAGTGATTATCATTGGCACCAAGATGTGATTCATGAAGATAGCTTTTGACTATGATGGATGAACAACTTAAATGTGTACTGGCCAGGATTATAAAAAGCAAAGTGACACAAAGACAAGACAGATTTTTGCAAAAGACTCAATGAACAGAAAATCAAATTGCAGTAGGAAAAAAAAAAACAAAACAGTGTTTAGCTTAGCTTAGCATAAACTAAAGTTCTAAGATGAGGTGACTCAGGTCTGAAGATCAGTACAAAACAAAATGTGGAGTTTGTGGTTATTCTTCAAGACAAATATTTCCCCCTCCCCTTTTATTCCCCTAATGACTGATCACTTGGAAGTTTTGCTTTAGCCCTTCCTCAAGAGGTTCCAACATCTAACTGATCCAAAGTTATACTGATAGAGTCCAGCTGCATTACCTTGTTTCAGAGAAAATTGCATAATTGTGTGGAACTTTGAGAAAGTCTGCTTTCTGTAGTCTTTCTGCAGATATTAGAGTTAAGAAATGTTATGCTGCACTCAGATGTTAGGCTGTTGAGATGGGGACAGCTGCCCAAAGATTTAAGAAGAAAAACACTGACAATGATATGAAGTCCCAAAGTAAATTGAAATCGAAAGATTTGCAAGACAACAATTCAGCAACAACAAAGATAAGACTCTGTAAACTTAAACATAAGGTTTGGTGAGTGTAGTGATGCTTAGCGTGCAGGCTCATTAGTCCCAGCTAGCTATTGTGTACATGAGGCAGTACTAATTACTTTCTTTTTATGTTTGTATATCCTGCTTGCAGGGTTACTTAGTAAATAGAAAAAAAATGAAGCATCAGCTGATTACAAAGCACCAAAAAATAGCTTTTTTGTAAGTTTCAAATTTAATTCTCGTTTGGGTTTCAGCTAGGACAAGGAAAATTTTTTTCACAGTATATGGTATGATGCTATGTATTGGCTTCAGAGAAAAACAATGTTGACAACACACTAATGTTTTTGTTGTTACTGCACAGTGACGTACAGACCAGAGGACAATTCAGTTTTTCATCTTCTCACACTGTCCAGCAAGAGGGCTGCAGGGACACAAGGGGATGGGAGGGAACAGAACCAGGACAGCTGACCTAAACTGGCCAAATAGTTATTCCATACCATATGAAACTATGTGCTAGAAAAAACTACAAAACTGAAGGGAGCTGGCCAGGGGGGCTGATGCTGCTCAAGGACTGGCTGAGCATCAGTTGGGGGGAAGTGAGCAATTTCATTCTGTATTGCTTTTTCTGTCTTATTAAATAATTTTTATCTAATGATTTATACTTTTTTATTTTTTTCAAATTCTCTCCCTCATCCCACTGGGGTGAGCTCACTCACAGCAACACTAAGTAGTGTGGTGTGTAGCTAACTGCCGGGTTAAATCACAATTCTTAAGCATGCATCAGAAAGAACAAGAAAAGAAAAACATAGCATGGAAACACATACGCAACTTTACTTAAACATTCATGGAGAGTGTCTATGATCTGGCAAAGCATACTTGTCATAGTTTGACCACGACGCATACTATCTCAAAGACAGGCTTAATTTGGAAGTTGCTTCCCAGGTGTTGATTTCCATATTACATTATTGGAAAAGAAGTATACCATAGCAATCATTTCATCTTTAGCATTTCATAGGTGTTTCTTCAGAAGCTGTTCAGCATTCTGGACTCCTTTCGTTGATCCAGTATTTCTCATTATAGCTTTGTAATAAAATGTCTACAATGCAATGATATGCAATAAATTTTACAAGCAAATGCTTGTGATTTCGGGTACCACAGGCAGGTATCACAGAAAAGGTCAATAGTTTAGGGCTTTTTATGCATGTCTGAAAGTGAGGTTTATTTATTTAGAAATAATTATATTTGGTTTTGAAGTGTAGCAGAATCTTTGTTACAGTGTTTTTCTAAGAGATAATCACATTAAGCTATTATGATACAATACTTAGCCCGTGGTCTTCAGCCACTTGAAAATTAGATTATTGTAATGCAAACAGAAGTGCAATTATATTATTGTTCTTGTATAAGTCAGAAAAAGAACCCAGACAGTCTGGAAGTTGTTAAAGAAATTTGGTGATGATGATGCAATAATAAGTTGATCCTTGATTTACATTTCCATCCTTCAATTTTTGTCTGTTTCTTAAATTGAAATGTCTTTTGGTATTATTTAGACATTTGAAAGATTCCAAGTTTTGTAGCAGCCTCTGTCAGGATCCTTTGGGGAAGTCATAATTGTTAAAGCAATATTCATTGCTCTAAAAACCTGGTAAGTCTCCTACAGTGGCTGACAGAAAGTGGTAGTTCTTTTGACAAAGACAAATTCAGCACATTCACAGTAATCCAAAGCACTCACACCTCAGTTCTTCCAGAATGGGAACTTTCCTCCTTGTTGCAACCGATCTGCCCATGACTTTATTTTATATATAAGGTCAGTCTTAGCAGGATCAAAATCTGGCTTTATGACAATTAAGTACTGGTCTCATGGATAGCAAGGTTCCTCAGTTTAGACAAATTAAGAACTCTGTATTCCAAAACGTAGATACAAGATCAATTTAGGCATCTCCAAAGCTAAGTGTTGCATAGGATTTCCAAGTTGCCTCTTTTTTGGGTTTAAATGTTCAAATCTCACCAAATCTGCCAAGTGATTGCAGCAACTCTTTATCAGAATGGGCTGTTGAAACGTGCTTTGATGATGCAGTAGTCTGCTCTCATCCATAAAACATTTATTCATCATAACTACGGCAGAATTTATTTCTTAGATTACTGTACATCCCAAGAGTGTTTATGCATATATCTACATAATATGTAAATGATAAACTTTCTACAGAAGAACACTCATCTCTTTTTCAGCAATATCATGATTACCTCTCTTTACATTTATGTATTGTCTTAGAATTGTAAGAAACACTGAGGATTCCCTGTGATTCCAGTTTTCATCCCCTCTGTGGAAGTCTGTTTCTACAATAACTCACATTCAATTACACAGGTCACTTGTGATGCTGACTTTTCTTGGTGAACCTGAAGAAAAGTCTACAATTTTTGAACCATGAAGAATTATGCACAGTATTTCATTTTAAAGATGTGCCAGATTAACAGAAGGTAATTGGGGTAGATTGTGAATGGCAGCAGCTGCTTATTTGCAAATGCTACAGACACCACTTCCCTTCGCTTAGAATTTCCATTAGCTAATCTACTAAGTATTAAGGTTTATTTTTAGCTATGTCACTCTGAGCCAAGGCTACTTGCTATCTTTTGTTTCAACTGCAACCCTTCTGCTCCTATTTTAGATAAACAAAGGAGAAATATACAATAAGAGACTGTTTAAGATGACTTTTCTCTTGGCAATACTTTCCTCAGATTTAAAATATGCACTGTTCTAATAGCATCCAGTGTATCTAGACTGAATTTTAACAAAATGATACAAAATATATAACTGAAAACATACTGAGATATATTTTGGAGGACTCAATAGGCAATGCCTGTGAAACCTCAACATTTGTCTTGAAAGCAGAACTTATTCAAAGTTACCATACTTATCTGAGATTAGAAGGTAGTGCATGAATAGAATGAAAATAAGAAACATATTTTCCTAATATACATGTATGCTGAAATTGAAATCTGGATCACTTTTAGAACTTCATCAACAACTTGCCTTAAAGGACATACCTTAAAAAATAAAATAAAGAAGTTCTCCTGACTCTTTTGATGAACAAGCTGTGTCAAATATTAACAGCTTTTTGGTCAAGAGAACAAAAGTGAAAGAACAAAAGGATCACGTTATGACAACACACGTTATGAAAGCTGATTTAAACTTACCTGAGCAGACTCTCAAAACACTAACTCATGCATCTTCCATGATTATCTCAAAGATTTTTAGTTAATATAAATACAAGCCAGAGGAAATAAGATGTCCTGTAATATTGTGATATCAAATAGGCAATTTGCAACAGCATTCCTTTATTAAAAACGCCAATTATAATTTCACATAAAATTTAATTGAGGTCGTTACCCTCCTGGCAAGTTATTTCTAAATTCCTTCTTCTAATAAGATTTGTTATTTTAACATTTTCCACATCAATGCTTCTTTCACATCTATATACTTCTTATCTATTTATAAAGATAATAGAAATTACCCATCGTTTGATTGTATCTTTGTGTTATTAATAAGAAAGCTATCTATTAAACTACTTATCTGGAAGATGAGATTATCATTTATGTGTAGAGTGTTTAATGCAACCTTCTTAGAAACAATTTATTACTAGAAAAATCATATTTGTTAGAATATGAAAAGAAAAAATTACAATGAAGTTATGAAATAATTTTGAAGACTTTTGTAGTCTTGAAAAAAATGTCCAGAAAATATATAATTTTTCAGATAAAATTAATTTTCACATTGCATTTAGTGCACCATTGCTGTGTATTTTGCAATGTTAAATATGGTTTGTCAATTCATTTTGTAGGCAAACAAGGGAGGTCATATTATTCACTAAGATAACTCGACTACTTGTTCCTACTTTACTCAGAAGTAATATACTGGGCAGGATCCTAAGCTTTTTACCTTGGAGGTTTTCTGTGTCTCACGGGATGTTTTGTTTTATGTAAATGTATATGGGGGAGAGTACCTTGGCTGAAGGGCATAAAGGTATCTTATTTCACAACAAACTTGCCTTAGGTATTTTGACATTGACATGCAAGTAGTTAGGTATCCAAGACAAAATTAATTCTGTTTTCAGTCCTTCAGTTATTTGATAAACTTGGGAAGGTCACTTATACTGAATGTTAGTATGAAACCAGCTCTGGACTGAGAAGAAAAACTACCTTCAACCAAACTATTCTAAACATATTCATTTTTATTCTAACGTTATACAGTTTAAAAAGGAGAAAACTGTAAAAAAAAATAATTTTTGTATGTTCTACTAATGACAGGCATAAGAAGGTAAAGAGACAAAAACAATCTTAACAGCCAACAAGGATTGCTCCAAAAATAATGCCTTCAATTTTATCATGTTTGTCCATTATGTAGGGCTAAATGTTAGGGATATGGCTGTAGAAGTTGAACCTTCTTGACAATATTCCACTAGATTCTGTTGCTGTGAGACAGATGGCAGCAAAGGGGCAGTCCAAAAAAATGGTGTCTGATGTGAAAGTGCATATGAACCAAAAGTGACACTGAATTTTTCCACACGGAATCGATGGCACCCCACCCACTGACATTTCACTGATGTTTGCTGAACACTTATAGAGACCAAACAGCAGATGAAAGCACAGTGAGGCAGTGGGTGGTGCATTCCAGCAACAGTGACAGCAACATGAAAGACAAGCTATGCTCTAGTTGAACATAAACAGCTGTCACATCACAAAATGAAGAACATATTGAACAACTTATCAGTTATACGTGCATACTAGAAGCCACTGCTTTGGTGTTAGAAGGAATTGGAAACTGGTCCAATGAGTAGAGGTTAATCTTGTTGCAAAACATGTCATACAGTGAGTAATTCCACTTCCTGCCCAGAGCCAAGAGATGCTTCTGTTGTAACTCCATGTTAAGAGAGGTAGTGGGTCTCCTCTACTATTTCTGCACAGCCTCAAACATAATCAGGACAATATATTTACTCCTGCAATACATAACAACCTATTTTTTTTCTTTATGATAGAGATTACCTATTGAACAGAGTTATGGAGTCTTAAGTGGAATTAACATCACTTTTTAAAGTTTCTTTTACCTATAATTAAGATTTTATTATGTAAATAGTAGCTTATGACCCATTATTCCATATGGGTCAGTTTCCTAATTTTTTTTTTTTTAAGAATATTTTTTTTTGTCACACCAGACACTAAGAACGAGATATTACATCCTAGCTGGAAACATCAAGCTAAGAAAGAAATTATTTAGTAAATTATCCTTTAGGAACCTCTTTGAAAATATTTAATTAAGCACTGCTCCTGCTGCTTTAGGAGAGGTGAACGTCACTGTGAAGTTGGACCCAGCAACTGTGAATCCATCTTCTGACACTATGCTCTGGTCATGGTAGCAACAGTGGAATAAACACTGTTACAAGACAAACTTGTGGCTTCCTCTTTGAACACTGCTTTCACAAGTCTTTTTCATGTTTGATTCAATCCCAGGATTTTTGTAGCATGTTTTACTTAAAACATTTATTGCGGGCATCCATATTTTTACAGTAATGTTTAGCTAGGGAATGTATTAATACATAACCTAATACTTCTTATTCTGAACAGAACATATGTAAGTATTGGATGCTTTTATTCAACACCTTTCTTGTATGCTGACCTGTCTGCATTTATTTTGTAGCAGTTCTTGTTAAATTAGCAATCAAATTTGTTTAAATTACAAGCACAATATCTTTTTAATAATAAAAGGGAAGATGCCAGCATTTCAATTTTCAAACTTCACGATGATTCTCAGGTGTTAGCAGATGCATCAGCATTAGGAACAGTGGCATATTTGGTGGAATGCAGCTGGAAATGGCGCAGACATAAAGCATGGCATTCTTGTTTGCAAACGTATTTCTCCTAGACCCTGTGAGTAACTTAAAGTCAATTCCTTGTTGGACTCAAACTGACCACAAAAAAAAGGAAAACTGAATTATGACTTCAGAAACACATAATGCAGAAAAACTGAAAGAAGATGTATTCTGTTGCCTTTAGTGGCCTTGTATGCTTATTATTATCAGTAGCACAAGTAAATACAGCAGGCAAACGTAAGCAGTTGCACTGAAAATCCGTTTTCCAAATATAGTTTAAATTACGATAAATTTGTTGCTAGAAAGATTTCCTAGGAAGACAAGATTCTATTCCAACAAACTCCAAAATCACTGCTTTGTGACACGTGTGTGTAGACATAGACATTCATCTGAAAAAGCCACTGAGACGTAAGTGAATTTATGAAAGCTAAAATTTTGCACCTACTTGACTAGATCTAGCTTTGGTAACAATAACTTTGAAATTTTGAACTAGACCACTTAACAACCTGACTGTTGACTTTTAGATGTATCACACAGGGAAATAAAAATATCTCATCATTTGTGGACTGACCAAACTTGATCAAGCATATTCTAACTGATAATGACAGAAACTTGCAAGATCCGTTAGGTATGGAACATAAAACCTATGTTCAGTTCAGCCACTCTGTGAAGCCTAATAAAATTTTGAGAGTTACACTAGGCTAATAATACATAGCTGCATCAACTGAGCCAAAAAAAATGCCCATTAAAGTGTTCCTTTTACATGCACTGAAGATCTCTGAAGGGAGAGGAGGGAGAGAGAAGCAGAACTAGATTTTTCGGTGCAGCATATGAGGGCGAAGGACTTTGTGCACACACCAGTACCTGCTTTCTGAGAAGACAGCTAACAAACTGGGAATATCAGAAATTAATAAAGTATCAAGGTCAAAAACTAATAAAAACAACTGACACCAAAAAAAAAAATGACACTTGAATATAAGAAAATTTCCCTGCTCCATAACATGGCATTACAAACACATCCCAATATTGTATCCAATTTTGTTATGAGGAACAAATTAACAAGGAAGTTGACAGTATATCTTTGCTACATTGCCTGTTAGACTGATTCCCAACTGTATTCATTAATGGAAAATATAATTTTAATAAAGGACACAGAGCAATAAAGTATGTAATCTATGTATCAAAATAGACAACTAGCTGAACATACATCTCCATTTTATGAAAAGTATTTTTAGTGCTGTTAAATCTACACTGGATTTTTTGTATTCATTTCATAACAGCAAATATATTTGAAACACTCAAATGTTTTACAAACTCAATTACTATTTTACAAAATCCTAAATATTCACTGAAGCTGTGAGGCAACTCATAACTCTCCTCTGAGGTAAATGTGTAAAAACTTCCCAGCTAAACAACCTGCCTGCGAGTGCCCGTGCCGTGACAGATGAGTGCTTTGGGTGAAAAATCCCTGTCTACTTTGGGTCTTCAAATCAACAGAAGCTCCCTCATTCACAGGCTGTACATAAATCAGTTCCATAAAGTTTACAGTGAAGGCACTGAACTTCCAAGCTTTACCTTAAAGCATAGCATTCGGAGCACAAAGGACTCACCATCCTTAGGCTTCCACAGTATTGTACTATATTAGATTACAGTAAGAGAGATTATGTATATAAAATCTTCACAACACACTACTGGCCTTGTCCTGTTTTCTAGGATACACATTTTCTACAACTCACATATGCTGCAGCCACAAGTGGTGAAACCTGTACCCTCCTGAATGAAGTTTCCTTGGGTTCCCTTTCCCAGGTCTCAAGTACAATCCCTGACTGTCCAGCCATCATTGCTCTTTCTTCCCTCCCCATTTCCAGAAAAATGATTTTGTGCATTCTCTCATCCCCTGCACACAGTCAAGGCACAGTGAATTAGCACTGGCCACCTACTGAAGCTTCTCCACAACCCTCAGCTCTAACCTGGATCTTCTCTAGTAGAGCTCTGCATTCAGTATTGTACAGCCACCAGAACGGATGATGCCACTAGGACAGGTTCTTGTGTGGCAAAATGCAGAAGGCAATAATGACCATGACATTGCAGCAATTATTTCTTAAAACAGCCTGCTCTTCTGACAACTGAGAGCACACTGTTGACAAGTAGTTTCTCACCTACTGAGTCTGATAAGATTTAAGCCAGGATGTTACTCAGGGTAGGTGAGACAAGACTCAGGAGTTCCCACATGACTGTAGGCTGACCCTGAGCAAAGCAACCCATGTTTCCTGAGTTTAACTTCAGCTTGAAACTCAAGCTGAATATCAGCCAACACATGCAGGATAATCTCACTGCATCTCTCCATGGCACAGGTCATCACCTGCTGGTGGGATCCCACTGCTGGCTGCTCTCCACAATGGGTTGGCAAAGGGGCATGTGAGGACACAAAAATGCCATGCTCTGTTTCCACTGTGCTGGCTGGGCATCCTCACCTTGCTGTGCTGTGGGCTTTTGTGGATATTTAGCGAACACAAGGGTAAAACTGAAGCTTCAGACCTAGCTTGCTATTAATTTCAGCTATACATAACCATAAAGATAATCTAAATTACATATGCACAAATATTCTTCCCAAAACTAATACAAGTAATCGTTTCTTTTCCATCTGAGTTAGGTGAGAATAGAGTTCCAAATTGCTTGTTCTGCTTCTGACTGCATGAATTTGCATTCCTGCCACAGCTTCAGCAAATGCCAATGAAGGTAAATGGTGGTCAGAGTTATGTAGGCTACTGGAATAACACACTGACACTTATGCTGATTGCAATAAAAAGGTGACATTTTAAGAAAACTATGCTCAAATGCCAATGCTTGAGGAATGGGTTGGCTTTTATTCTCAGCTTTCAGCCAGACTTCCTCTGAAGCATGAATAATGCTCTTACATATTTTTTATCTCATCCTAGAAAATCGAGATGTAGAAAGAAGAGGAAAAAATGCACACTGAAACATTTTCTCTGAGTTTTGTTCCTAGTTTGGAAAAGCAATGAACATTGGAGAAACAATCGTATCTCTATAATTTTACCTCGCAAAGTTTTTAAATAACAATCAATGTCTGTGTCAGAATGACACTTACACTAAGAAAGAAATACTTCTTCATGATAAAAGAGAATGTTTAGTTTGAAAAGCAAGCAAGGAAAAAAAATTAAAAAAGGAAAAAGAGAGAGATAGCTTGTTTCATTATTTCCTGCTTCTGACTAGTCACTAAAATGCTCCTGTACTCATCCCTAAATACAAGAACTATATTCTGTTACAGAAATTTTTACAAGTTGAATTAATTTGAAAAAATAAACAAACAACAGCCACATAAGATAGCTGCACTTAAAATAAAAAAAAAAAATTGGAAAGTAATTTTTAAAGAGGAAGTGCCAGTTTTATGTTACTTAGTATTTTTTCTGCTTTGATGGAAAAGGAAATTCCAGCTGTACAGATGAGAGTCTGACTGGAGCAAGTGAGAGCCATCTGACAAACAAAAGAAATATAAATGACTATGATGAGTTTTGAGGAACACAGGAAGAGCTGTAGGGAAGAGTGGGCAACTGTTTGCCTGGTATAGATGGTCCTCAGCCTTCTAACAGCCTGGAACATGGATGTACCAAAGATGCTATGAACTGCACAAATGCTTTCCTATTCAGTGTTCAGGCAACTGGATGGATCAAATCTGAAAGATCTCTCTATCAGGCATGAAACAGTCATACAGCAGTATCTCGCCTACAACTTGGGCTACTAAAAACCAAAATATAACTGAATGAATTACTCCAAGACTCAGTAATGTGCTGTACTCCTGATAATTTAAAATTACACTTACTCCATAATTAAATTTTAATTAATCTTTTTATTGCTTACTTATTTATCAGTTAAATGTTCTGTTAAAAGTTTAATTTGCAGTAAATTGGTTTTTGTCTTGGTGCTAAAATAAAATCCCTGATCCACGAAATCCTTCCTCTCCATATACATACACAAGTTTCTCCTGTTCAAAAATACAATTTTTATTCATGAGCAAAAAGAAGTCAATGAGTACGGCAGTATCTGGCAGCCAAACTACATATTTTATGGGGTTACTAAAGGAACATGTGCAGTCAAGTAGTTGTATTGTAGAACTATTCACCATATTATTTCTAAGGTGTACATGAGTTCACAGAGAGGTGGAAGGAAGTTTGATGGCTTCAAAACAGGCGTACCTACTTTTTAATCTGAAAAACTGAGAGGAGAGAAAAAACAGAGCTTTTCTTCTTTTTTCAAAATATAGTATTTACACAATTAATAATAAAAAAGATAAATAAATAAGAATAAAAAATATATATGTATATGTGTATACACATATATATAGGTAGATCTACCAGGAGCACAGACCTCTTTTTATTCCTCGTGGGACGAGAGAAGAGAGAAAGAGGGAAGACTGCCAGTAGATAAAAGTAAATATCAGATAAGAAAATCCTAGTCAATACATTTTTCCCTTCAATCAAGCTATTTTTAATACATACAGTCCTGTCTCTTTCAGGAGACATATGTTATTGGAAAGATTAGTTTTGCAGTACCTATTGCTTCTGCCAGCCTGCATCAAAGTAAATTTAGAGATGTGCTGACAGTCTAATACCTGCTATCAGGTTCTACCTGTAGATAAGAGGTGAAAAAACATCTGTTGAAGGCCACCCTTTAAAAAATATCCTGGTTGGTTGGATTCCAGTAAGTTTCTAAAAACTCAGTCTGCCAAGCACGTTCTTCAGAATACTCAAATGCAAAGGACTGAAAACAAAACAAATGAAAATGAGGAAAACTTTTCTAATTTTGACACAGAGCGTGATAATTTCTGAGGTTATCTCCCTTATTTGCATAAAGATAATCTGTGAAGCTCTTGTCCTTAAAAGTAGCTGGGTGGTAAGCAGTGCTGGATCTTACTAAACAGCAATTACATAGAAAAGAAAAAGAGCAAAAGGAAGTGTATGCAAAACCCCTACCACCTCAGATGTTTTGTTCACAGTTACAAGTTATGCTCCTTGCAAACAAACATACAAACAAAAATACTTTTCCCCCTTTCTCTTTCAGTCTGAAAACATACTAAACCACAAAAGTTGCTCACACCTCTCTGACACAAGCTCTTCAGCAAAAAACATACCTATCTGTTGCCAATTTCTTAAACTAGACCATTTGAGGTAATGGTCCTCAAAAAAATAAAAATATGCAGTATATGAATGAGTGTGCATGTGCACTCACAAACACACACATGCACACACACTTCCTTCCAGATCAGAGGTTATTTTTTTCTTCTAAAGAGCTATGATTACCCTCTTTCCCTGCATTTTTCAAATCAGTTAAAAATCTTACATCAGCTGTTCAGTATTTTTAAGGTAGAGATCAAGAACTGGTGGGCAGGACACCAACTCCACCACTATCACACAAGTACAAAAAAATATATGACATTAAATATCATTGTCATATTTCTTGTATATGATGCAGTTCTATGTAGAGGTACAGAAACAGCTCATAAGAGCATCGAGTAAGGGTAAGAACTAAAAGAAAACATCAGAAGAAAGAGTTTTAGAGATACTTCATGAAAAGCCATTTCAGTTCCCTCCAGGCATGTTCCTGCTTATATTAGTTCAGATGTTAAGAGAAATCTCAGGACCAGAGATTCTAATTAAAATTATAATAGTAGATAATCTAGTTATAAAACATCTGGAATTAGTGCTGTTAAAGAAAGAGTCTATGTCTATAAAACGCTGTAATTATATCAATTTTCAGCACAAAAGGGCTCAGACTTGGCCAACAGAATAAACAGAAGAAATACAGATGTCTTCCTAAATTATGAATAGGGAATTTAAATTCATTTACAAAATTCTTCCTAGATCCCAAATAGATCTTTCACATTCATTTTTCTTATTTTTCAAGTGTGTTTGATCATTCACAACTAGATAGATCTCAGCCATTTCTCTAGAACTTTTTGCATTCTGATTTGTAAGTCGTTCATCTGCAGACAACATTTACTAAAATAAACTAACTTCATGTTTACATGTGGGAAAATTATCTTTTTCATGTGTAGTTTTATTTTCCATTTGTATATATGAATTTTTCCCTTAAGAATTATATTCAATATGAAATTTCCACAAAATCATCTATTACATCTACTCCATAATGAAAGGTCTCAGAGATACAATTACAAGAACCAAGAGTAACAAGAATGCACAAAGTGGAAAAGACATATTTTATAGTAGGTCACCTCTCCCATATTTTCTGCTTTTGCAGCAACATTCAAATCAGTTCATACTACAGATGAGTAATCCTCAAAGTCTACTCAAGATCACAATGCCTATCAAAAGAAAAGAGGGAATTTTGCCATCCTCCCTTTCATGAATAGATGAATAGTCCAAACTAACAAGCAGCAGATGCATTACGTTTCTTCAACATGCAGTAAAAAAAAAAAAAAACAAAAAAAAAACAGACAATTTATGGAATTCACACTGATTTAGCATCATCCAAGGAGGTGCTTCAAAGTAATTTTAAAAGTTCAGAAAAAAACTCAAACTGTTGGGAATTCTGTTCAAAGTCAATACTTAAAAGTAATTGGAAGGACAGGGAAAGTGGTCTCTTACTGACAATTTCTTACTGTCTCAAATATACAATTAATGATAACTCCAGATGTTAAAATAAATTATGATTTTGCATTGTTTGGATTTCTGTGTCTATTTCAGGTGAAAATATAAATCTTCTTAATGTTCTTTAAAACAAACAGGTTCTCAGTGGAGATCAAATTGCTTAATTTACAAAATATTTATACATACACATACGTGATTTAAGCTTCCATATACTGCCCTACTAATGCATTGTAAGCTCTATTTTAGAAGGTTGGGCTTCAAGACTTTACATATTTGACGTCAATTTAATAAAGTACAAAAAGGCTCAAATGCACTGCACTGAGGCATTTCTTAACAAAACAGAAAGACTGACCACCAACTGACTTGAAAGAAACAGTGTAATATAATGTAACAATAACTTGGCTGATATTGACATTTAAAACATTTAAATGAATATATATATAGATATATATATAGGTTTACTAGGAGGAAATATATAGGTTCCACTTATCTATGAAACAAGAAATATTTCCATATGTATATACATACATGGAGACAGTTAATTTTATATTCAGTGTCTATATCATGTTGAATAATTGTCATCCTTTAAAGTTCTGCATGAAAATACAACGTTTTGTAGGTCTGACACTATTGATTCTTTTAGAAGAATCCCTTAGAATTATCTTTAGAGGGAAATTCTACAACTGATACTTATTTTACAGATGTTTTATCTAAATGGAAAGAATATTCTTAGTTTTCGAATGAGATTGACATGAGCTTTGATAGCAAGGAGTAAATAAACTGAGTTCGTTAGACATAAAAGTTTTCTTTGTGAATACTAACATCTAGCTATGGATAAACTGAAATGATTGGAGATATGCTAATATAATTATTTTCATTATTATACGCCAGCAACGTGGAATGGTAAAATGGCCATAAAAATGCCATGTAAGAGCTGTATCCTTACGAAAATATTTTATTTTCTTCATAAAAGCAGAAGTGACAAAATATTCACTGCAGGGTGGAATCACCTCAATCTGGATGGAGTTATCTTAACACAGGCAGGATATCTATCAGTAGAAGGTATCAAAGATGAAAGCCAGCAAATCCATACAACTATAAAACATAAAGAAAACACAATCGATTTCTGAAAATCTACAGCTACACTGCAGATCATCCAAAACCTATTATAGATGAGAATTCCAGTAGTATTGAGCACATATAGCTTTGAGGAAGTATCTTCAGAAAGGCAGAAAAGAGTAGCAAGCTCAAAAAGGAGGGTACGGTATCCTAGTTATTTGTATTGATTTGGCTTCAAGATCTTCATACAACAATTTCTGGGAAAACATAACCTGGAGAAAGAGCAGGAAGTACCTTCTGTTCCAAAATCTTTGAAAGTATTTTACAGGCTTAGCAATCTCTGAGTTATTTTAAAATGTTTATTGGCTTAAAAATACATGTTATTATTTTTTACTTTCAATTAAATATGTTTCATCCATAACATCAGCTGCTCTTCCCTAACCCAATATAAAATGAGAAAACTAAATAGGAATATGAAAGTCACAAAAAACAAAAACAATACAAAACCCTGAAGTAAAACAGAGCATGTTTCACCCTCTTGTTGTCACAAAAGTAACACTTAAAAGGCAATGTTTTTAATCTTCTGCCATGTAAGAATATAAAGCCATGAATCAATATTAATTGGAGTCCAGACCTCACAATAAATGGCTAATAAATGAATAACATGCATATTGGCTGACAGATGAATAAGCCACTGATTTTGTAGAACTTGTGCAATTTCACTGAAACGGATGAAATAGCCATGATTAACATTGGAGGAAAAATGTAGTCATATTCCATTTTTTGTATCAGGAGATCCTGATGAAAATTTATATTCATCTTCTCTCAAGAGCTAGCTAATGGTCTCAAAAATGTAAAGAGTATATATGAATGCATAAAAATCTTCAGGCTGTTCTGAAATACACATTTACACAAACTTCTACTCCCCTGGCTATTCACTTCAAAATTCAGGATAAAATCTGCATGAGATTAAAAAGCTTGTGTCCTGCTTACCTAAGGATCTGCAATCTTCAAAACTCTTGAACTAACTTGCAGACAAAGGAGACTGACACATGCACTTATAATTTAGCTTTTGGAAATATTATGGAAATAATTTTTATGATGCTCTGAGAATTCATTTTTACCCTGACTCGTTCATGACCTGTATAAATTATTGTCTATGTGAGGAATTAAAATGAGCACCAAAACTTTTGATTTTGAACTCATTCTGATACAATTATTTTTATTTTATGTTTTTACACTGTAGAAATAAATTTATTAGCTAGAATGAATAAATTAAAATGGAATTTAAAACATATATTTGTAGTTCACAAAGCTAACCTTTTCTGACACTAGTCTCATCTAGATTTCTATTGTAGGCTCATATGTATACCAGCTTAGTGTAACATACAAAATATACATCAGTAAAGATAAATTTAGCTTTACGGCATGTCTACAAACAGTGTGTGACTTTGGAGAAACAAAGAGAATTTAAAAAGTTGAAATGAGGACAGAGTCAGAATCATCTCTCAAAGCCTAGTACTAAAACTATGTCAGGAAGTTTCACATTCAGTTTTTCTCTCTGTAATAAATTTATTTTTTTGCGAATTCTTCTATAAGTAAAATGCTAAAATACAACATGAAACTTTAAGACATTCATTTACTGTAAATAAATAAATAAATAGACAAACAAAAGAACAGAACAGAACAGAACAGAACAGAATAGAATAGAATAGAATAGAAAAATAAATAGAAAATACCTCACAAAAGTATGCCGAATTACCCTAATCAATGCTAGTACAAACACTTGAAAGCCTATACATTTTCAATAAGATTATATTTAAAGATTTATAATAATTTAGTCACTGAAAGGAATCTGTGGTCAAAAGTGATACTGGATGTCATATATTTTGTAACAATAAGTAAAGTTCATTCGTCTGTTCTAAAATATTGGCCTTGTTGATGCTGTCAAGCTTCAGTTACTTCAGAGCATGTCTAGTATATCAAATATACTACATATAATGCTATGTACTATACTACACTATACTATATACAAATATATATATAATTAATATATAATACATGTTTGGTTTGGTTTTCCTTGTAAACTACTCTTTGCAAAGAAAAAATGTACCATCTGTACACTAAAGTGGACTTCCAGCCAATTTGACTGTAAATTAGAGTACTTGGGGCGGAGGTGGGGAAAACAAATCAGAGAAACTATTAAGAATTTCCCTCTCAGTGACATTCTGTGCCAACACTGTGTCAACAAGAGGGGATTTATTCTACCAGATCTTTCCGTTCAGCTATGCACTTTCTGTTAATTAGATCAATACCTGTGTCTATTAGGAGCCAGTTTAATATTCTTAATTAAGGTTCATTTAAGGTTCATTCTGGTTACAAGGTAGATTTTTTCTGATCTTTTAAAGATCACTTTTTATACTTACCATTAATTTGTAGGTAGAAAATGATCTATATTTAAGGTTTGTGTTAGAAGTAAAGAGCAGTTGCACCGCAGATAGTGAATGAAATGAATAATAATTCAAAAATTCCAAAAATTTTATTTTATTTTTTTTGTCCCTTTAAATGCATATATACTTTTATTTCTTAAGAATATCGGTGTAGCTTCCTGGACTTGCATGGCAGGAAATCGATCATTTTGACAAATCATTCTCTCTTAAAACGTATTCCTTTTTTTGTTTTTAAATAGAAAAAAAACCTATTATAAACCTTGAAAAGGAAAAAGAATTTTGCAGTTGTAAAGTAGGCAACACCGTGTTAACCAGCAACACATTTAAACGCATAACTACCAACAAAAAACTCTGCAGACTCCACAATCACCTGTTGCTATGAAACCAGCAAGATATGAAGGTGCTGAGAAATGTATTCAAACAGTTTTCAGTTTAGAAGTTAGTTATGGTGCTCTGTTTCTGACAAAGTTTAAATTTGGCTATTCCACACTTAGCAAAACAGCAGTACACTTTGTATCCTCCTACTGTATGGTTCCAGTGACACACAGCCAGGTATCAGTGGTTAGGTCACTAACATTCAACTGCCATTTCTTACCACAGATTAAGGCAAACTACATAAAAATTGCATCTCTATAGGAGCTTTCCTAGCAGAATAAGCTTTTGAGCCCAGGTGTTTTTGTTTTCCTTACTGTCAAAATAAACTGCCATGATGTCCTTTGAAGCTGAAGAAAAGCCATCAAACTACTTCCTTCAAAGAGATCAGTTAACCTGGCAGCTTAATGGCTTGGCTTTGAACCAGTTCTGTGGAGTTATCTCTAGAAAATATTCCATACTGAGAAGATAACATGTTCTATTTGATGAAAAGAAAAAGCTTTACAATTCTTGCTGTATCATACAGAAGAAGATTTACTGTAGGAAGGAGATGCACTACTTATGAAGCAATCATTCATGCAAACCTCCGTTGTGTATTTTGCTTTTTTTTTTAAGCAGGAAAATAAGATGTTTTTCTTTGCAAATAAGAGGCTAGTGATTTGCTTTTAACTTGTTTTGAGAAAGGACAGGACATGAAGATTCCCATGTAATTTTCTAACACTAAAAACCAGGTCTCTAACTGTAACATACAATGTCATGAAACAAATGATGAGATTAAAAAACTGCATTTTACTATATACTAGTATTAACACAGACAAGGACAGAATAAATATTTTGGCTTTTTCTAACAAAACAACGATCTAGGGCAAAAAAAGGAAACAATTTATCTGATTTCTTAAACCTTTGTGTTGCTTAGAATAGGAACTGCTACTATGGTCTATATAAAATTTCCACAGTGGAAGTGCAAAATGTAATTATAACATGTTTTACATACCAAAAAAACGTATGGCTTAAAATGTGCATGACACGAGGCTCTATCTCCCTGTCCTGTTCTCATCCCTCCAGAAAGCAAAGAAGAGAAAGTGGCTATTTAAACTCTGTTACATTACAAGGAAATTAATCTAACTTAGATATCCCAACTCCTACAAAATTTGACATCAAAGTAAAGCATGCTGGTAATAACCTATAATAAACCTAAATGTAAAATGTGAATTTCTAACTATGTTTCGACTCATTTCTGAAGGATAAAATAGTGCCGTGTGAACAGTTCTTTACTTTCAGAACAAAACTAGCATGTAATAACAGCTAGATATAAATAAAATCAAAAATTGAAAAAAAAAAAAAAAAAAAAAGGAATGTCTATAGAAACACATAGCTTGTAATAATATGAATTTAAGCAATGTCAAATAAAGAAAAGTGTGAGAAGAATTCTCTATTTCTGATTAAGAATACATCTTTCATGACATTTTACACTCCAGAAAGATACCTAAAAACTCCTAAACTTAGTTTCCGTTACTTTACATTCATATAATTATTTTCCAGAAATCTCACGCTCAAGACCTAAAATCAGTTTACTGGACAGTGCTAATTTCTTATGAGAATAGCTTATTATATTGGATAACATCCATTTATTACTGGAATTTAATTTAGAATTTCATTTCATTTTAATTAAATTCTTCTTACATGTTGAGAAGACCTATATCTAACCACATTCAACTTCACAAATGACTTTATGTTAACAACCAATTTATCAATTCTCTCCATAGGGACTATATGTACAGCATGAAATCACAAGACCAAAAGAAGAAAGGAACACAAAGCCCATTCAGCAGTATTATGACATGGCAAGGGTAAGCGGGAGAGTTTATTTAATTAATTCATCTAAATTAAAGAATCAGTGACATCTGTTTATAAGCAGTCATACTATTTGTTATCATTTAGTCATATTGTTGAAACAATAATAAATTCAAAAGCCAAGGAAAACACTTGTATTTGTTAGTTCACGCTATTGATCCTTAGAGCAGGTAAATCTTTTTTATTATTATTATTTTCTTAAGTGTAGTTCCCTAACAAAATTCCCTATTCCAAAAGATGAAAGGCAGGGGCAGTCCAAAAAATCAACCATGGGACAGATAAAGAAGTGATGCTGTAAAACAACATTAAGGTGTATAAGCAGATCATCATCAGCTTTGATGACAACTTACTAACTGCTATCATGTCAGTATTTGAAGTATAGAAATTTGAAGAAATAGACTGAAATTTAGAAAGTTAGAGTTGTCATGCTCAAACATAGAAACACAGAATCATAAGGGTTGGAAGAAATGTCTGAAGACCATATAGTCCCAGCCTTCTGCTAAAACAGGCTTCCTACAGTAGATTACACAGGAAAGAGTCCAGGTGGGTTTTGAAGACTTCCAGTGAAGGAGACTCCACAACCTCTCTAGGAAACTTCCTGTGCTCTTGCATCTTCATCTAGGTCACTGATGAAGATGTTGAAGACTGGATCTAGTAACAAACCCTGTGGAACACCTCTAGTTACAGGTCTCCAACTGGACTCTGCATTGCTGATAACAACACTCTGATCTTTGCCAGTCAGATAGTTGTCAATCCACCTCACTGTTCAC
Organism: Callipepla californica brunnescens; assembly: GCA_023055505.1. Taxonomy (NCBI): domain Eukaryota; kingdom Metazoa; phylum Chordata; class Aves; order Galliformes; family Odontophoridae; genus Callipepla; species Callipepla californica. Next base: position 2,181,335 of record JALIRH010000050.1, on the reverse strand, counting down.
TCATCTATCCCACACTTTCTAAACTTACTTAAGATGTTGCTATGGGAGACAATGTCAAAAGCATTGCTGAAGTGAAGGTACACAGTATCCACTGCTCTCTCCTCATCTACACAGCTAGGCGTGACATCATGGAAAGCTACTAGATTGGTCAAGTACAGTTCCCCTCTAGTGAATCCTAGTTTACTACTTCTGATAACTTTCTTCTCTTCCACTTGTTTGGGGATGACATCCAGAATAAACTGCTCCATCAATATCCAAGGATGGAGGGGAGGCTAACTGGCCTGTAGTTTCCTGAAGACTAGGGTGACATCAGCTTTCCTCCAGTCCTATGCACACCTCTCATTCTCCATGACTATTCAAAGAAAGAGAGAGAAGCTCAGCAGTCTTTTCTGCTAGCTTCCTCAGCACTCATGGGAACATCCCATCAGGGCCCATGGATTTCCGTGCATTGAGTGTAGCTCGACAATCTCTGACCAGATTTTACTCAAACAAGGGGAAGTCTTCCCTTCCCCAGACTCTCTCTCTTACCTCCAGGGTCTTGGATTCCCAAGGGGAAGCCTTACCAGTCAAATCTGAAGGAAAGAATGTACTCAGTAACTCCACCATTTCAGTGTCCTCTGTTACCACGGCACCCACCTGCTTCAGTAGCAGGTCCACATTCTCCCTTGCCTTCCTTTTTGTACTGACATAGTTAAAGAAGCCTTTCTTGTTATCCTTGACCTCCTTTGACAGATTTAACTCCAAGTGGGCCTTGGTCATATCTGTTGCATCCCTGAAAGCCCAGACAACATTCTTGTAGTCCTCCAAAGTGGCCAGAACCCTCTCCCACATTCTGGAGACATTCTTCTTCCATCTGAACTTTTCCTTGAGCTCCTTTCTCATCCATGTGGGACCTCTGACTCCTTTGCCTAATTTCTTACTCTTAGGGATGCACTGATCTTGAACTTGGTGGAAGTAGTGCTGAACATCTGTCAACTCTTTGGGCCCACATTCCTTTCAATGCTTTAACCTATAAGATCAAGTAGGTCTTAGAAGAGGTCAAAGACAGCTCTCCTGAAGTTCAGGGTTGCAACACTATTTATTGCCTTGTTTCTTCCATATAAGATGCTGAACTCCAGTATGTCAGTGTTTTTATTGATTGCATTTCTTAAACATTAAGAGACATGGAACAAATTTAGAAGTGCATGATCCAGACTGAGGCCTCTATCTTTCTGAGTTGTGTTTGCTATAAATGTTTTGCCTAGATGAAATTCTGCCATGAGGATTTACCTAAATCTAAATGGTATGACATAAACATGAAACAAGTGACCCTGATATCTAAGAAAAGAAAAAGCTAAGAACAAACTTGAAGTGAAATAAAAGCTTCAGTGGTACAGATGATCCAAACAAGGAATTTCATAAAATAAAGGCTAGAAGTGCCTAGCGTATAAGATGATAGATAGAGAGGATGTTATTACAAGGTGTTTCCATGTCAACAACTTATTTCAATGATAGATTTTGGAAATGTCTCTGGAGCACGAGCTGTAGGCCAGACAATATACAAAGGAATTCTAACTAGTAGAAGGGGGCTAAGTACTGAGGAATAAATTCTATATTCCTTTCTATATTCTCTTCTTAACTTCACCTCATGATGTTTAGTATTTTGGCAAGCATTCCTAGAAGATAAAAAGACTTAAGAGTAGGGTCAAAATAGTTGTTTTCCTATTTCTTTCTGTAACCTTTATATTAGTATTAAATCCAAGATGATGAATTTTTCATCAAGAGTTTCATACAAGATTTTAAAGCTAAAGATGAAGAAATAACATTCAACACAACTATGATGTTAGAAGTTTGCCGTGCTCATAATGTGCTCGACAGCCAAAGAGACAAAGTGCATCTTCAAGTGAAGGACAGGACAATTGGAAATACTCAAGCTAAAAATAACAGAGAATTGTCAGAATACACTGATAGCGAAACGGGACAGTAAAGCAATGATAATCATGAAGTGTGAGATATAAAATAATGGAATGAGAATACCTATTCTTAAATAACACTATTGACATAATAATCAGATCAGAAGCTGGAGGGAAAGATGACAATCAATGGTACATTAATTCTAGGGTACACATTATACAGGGAAGACAGAATAGTATGCTGTTATTGACCAGATGCTCTTTATCAGTAATCACAGTGCACAAATATTCTTGCAGGAGCAGAAAGAAGCACAATAATAATAATAATAATAATAATTCCTATTATTTTTATACTTCATTTCCCAAAGAAGTACTATAATGAAAGTTGAGAAATTACTAAGGAAAAAAAAGGGCCAGTCAAATGTTAAATCTTTAAAACTGTTGTAGAAAATGTCTAGGAATAAAATTCTCAAGAAAAGATATAGAGTCACACAGAAAGATCCAAAAAGAAATCAGTATGGTTAAAGAGAGAGGAGAAAAATAACGATCAGAAATAAGAGAATTTGAAGCTGTGGATGATTGTAAGCTCAGGCACAAGTGAAGAAATGCAAATAAAATAGGTCATTAAAAAGTTTGGGGTGAAAGTACAAAAAAAATAACATCTGCTAATAAAAGCTTTTCAAAACACATCAGAAGCAGGAAACTCACTGCAGTGACTGTAAGTTTTACAAAGTGCTGAAGTACGAAAAAAGCACAAACAGTGAAATGAATGTTTTGTATCTGTGGTCACCAGCAGCCTGAGGAGCTGCTCTTTTTTTATAGAGGACTTGCAAAAGAAAGTAGAAAAATGAAATGATGTGCCAATAGAAGAGGTCATGGAATTATGCAGAAGTAAAAAATCATTAGCATTGAAAAGTATTTGTCTAATATTTTTAAAGGAACAGAAGGCAGAAAGATGTTAATTATTGTGTGTTAATTCTCATTTAACACATGAGACGTCATATATAATTAATTTGGTGATGATTTTTTAAAGAGCTTCAAGTAAGATGTAAGGAACTGCAGACCATCACATTAACATCTGCACCAAACAAGCCAGTACAAATTTCTTTATAGGATTAGTGTGTACCCAGATAAATGGTGTGGAGAAGAGATGGATGTTGAAACATGTCATGCCTTGCAGATCCACTGGAATGTCTTGAGGGAACAAGCACATGGCCATAAGACTCAGCTAATCTGTTTTCCATACAACGTATGATGAGGTTCATTAACCACAGACTGTTAAAGAAATCAGGCCGTTATCACACAGAAGAAGTCCATTATATAGACTAGTAATTCAACGAAAGTTTGGCAATAGAGATTATGGTTATCACAAAGAAGAAGATTACTAATGGAATTGCACAAGAGTCAGGATGTTCATATGCTGTTCAAGACACTCAGATCATAATGACCAAGGAAGTTACTAGAGAGAGGACAAGCTTGTGATTATTTTAAGTCATGCAGGAGACATCTGTTAAGTGACTTAAAACACTCAATAATTGAAACAGTAAAATGACATATTCAATTAAATCCATATAATTGCAATGCAACATAAGGATGAAAAAGTCAACATGGCTATCAAGTGACTGTTATTACTCCAGAATGAGATCTTGAGACTTTTATAGATTGTTTTTGTACATTTCTCAGTAGTGAGTAAGAAGAAATAAAATGTCAGGAACTATAACAAAATAAATAAAGAAGGAAACACAAAACATTGCATCTTCATATAAATTAACATAAGTGCTCTTTAAGTTTTGTTCTCCCATCTCCAGTTCAGCAGAAGGAAAGAAATGAGCAGCAAGGACAATGCAGATTACAGAAATTAGTAAAGAACAAGCAGCTGGATATATAAAGGCAGTAAGTTTACATGATCTTGAAATCAAGTAGACAAATCTATGTGAAAAAAGCAAGTGAACAACAATAAAAAGATTCATGGTATGCATTCTGGTTCCTGATTCATGAGTCACAAATATATGGCAGTTTTCTAGGGCAGCATAATTTAGGGTTTTCCCTCTTCCTTAGGCAAATGATACTGATTACTGCCAGAAACATGATACTTGATATATTAACTTTCGGTCTGATAGTATCAATTTTTGGTCTAATATCTTCTTTGTCACTACATGATTCTTCAGTACTTTCTATAAAGACTTAAGCTAGGTGGCTACAGACCTTGCTGAAGCAGCTTTCATTTAGCAATGAATAGTATGCATCTTTTATCCCCCCACTACTCATAGCAAAGTTCAGCTTTCATTAGAACCAAGGGCCTGTTTTTGTTTCCTGTTGCCCGTCTATGTGCCTGAAGGTGGCAGCATCAAGATGCTAATAATTTAGCAGTTCCAATCAAACAGAGCATTAGTTATTCTTAAAAATAAATTTGATTTGCAATTAAAAAATAAAAAAACATCTTAACTAACAGGTCCTCAAAGGATGCGGGGATCAAGGACAATGAGTTACAATAATTAATTTTAAATAAAGTCTCGATTATTTTGCTGTAATGCACAATGCAATAGCTGTTCAACAACAGTTTTTGATTAACAAATGAAAGTTATGTTCTTGCTGAATTACTTTCTTAAAACATAATAATAAAGTCAACTTTAAAAATTCAGTATTCTCTTTTGATATTATGTCTGTTTGTATCAAACTCCTTGCACTGAACAGGGACACATACAGCTCAATTAGCCCCTCCAGCCTCACCTTGGATGTCTCCAGGGAGGGTGTATCCATCACCTCTCTCGATAACTTGTTCCAGTGCATCACCACCCTATCATAAAAGTATTTTTTTCATATATTCAATCTAAATCTTCTGTCTTAGTTTGAAATAATTTCCCCTTGTTCTGTCACAACAGAAGTGTCTGTCCCCCTTCAGGTACTGAAAGGCCACTCTCAGGTCTCCCCAGAGCCTTCCCTTCTCCAGACTGAACAGCTTCAGCCCTCTTCAGCTCTTCCCCTTCTTGCAGGGGAAGCATCCATCTCTTAGTCAGTGTATGTAGCCCTCCTCTGGACATGCTCCAACAGGTCCACATCTCTCCTGTACTAAGGAATCCCTATATGGACACAGTAGTGAGGTCTCACAGCATAGAGCAGAGGGGCAGGATCGCCTCCCTCATCCTGCTGGCTGTGCTTCTGTTGATGCAGCCCAGGATGTGGTAGGCTTTCTGGGTTTTGAGAGCACAATGCTGGCTCATGTCCAGCTGTCATCCACCAGTACCCCCAGGTTCTTTTCAGCAGGGCTCAATACTTTCAACCTTCAGTTTGTAATGATAATGGGAGTTACTGTAACTCAGGTTCAAGACCTTGCAGTTGGATTTGTGAAACTCATGGGGTTCACACAGGACCACTACTCGACCCTGTCTATTTTTCTTTGAATAGCACCCCATCCTTCCCTCATCTGACCCTTTTAAACAGCTGTAGCTGTCAATAGCCACATTCCAGTTGTGGAAATCATCCTACCAAATTTCTGACAGCAACTACATGATGATTTTCTAGGAACCTATTTTTAGGAATACAGAGGCTTCCAACTCTACCTGCTTGTTTCCCAAGCTGAGCATACTAGTGCAGCAGAACTGGCATAGGTCACAAACTGAAAGCTGCCAGAAAACGGAAGATTCTGAGACAAAAGACCTCAGACATGTATGCTCCCTCCTACCAGCACACTCCTACCTAGCTCCTAGAAAATGTATTCTGAACTGAATACACAGGTCTGAGTGCTATGCACTCTCAGGAATTCTCTAACGTGATCAGGAAAGATTTCATACACTGGAAATGTGACCCAAACTTTGAAGGTGACTGTTACATTGGATTTACCCTCAGATTTACCCTGTACACTACTGAACTCAAAGAAAGGGATTTATTTTTTGTTAACACAAAGTCTGAACAGTGTGTGATCTATTTGGGAAGTATATTTGGGCAAAAGTATTTTGTTAGTGAAAGAGTTCTTTAAATGTAACGAGGTTATATCTTAAAACAAGGTGTGATTAAGACCATCTCTAGCACTGAATCAGCATGACAGACTCAGTATAGTGTACTGTCAAAGTTACAGAGCAACTTCTTATTTCTTTTTTAACTAGGATTTTTTGAAAAAATCTACATTTTTATCTACATTTCTTCCAGAGAAATCATAGAATCACCAAGGTTGGAAAAGACCTCCAAGATCATCCAGTCCAACCATTCATCACCAATATTTTCCACTAAACCATGTCCCTCAGTACAACACCTAACTGTTTCTTAAACACCACCAGGGACGGTGACTTCACCACCTCTCTGGAAAGCCCATTCCAGTGCCTGACCACTCTTTCAGAGAAGAAGTATTTGTTATCATGCAATCTGAGCCTCCCCTGGTTCAACTTGAGGCCATTCCCTCTAGTCCTTTTACTAATTACATGGGAGAAGAGGCCAACTCCCACCTCACCACAACCTCCCTTCAGGTTGTAGAAAGTGATAAGGTCCCCTCTGAGCTTCCTCTTCTCTAGACTAAACAAGTCCATCTCCCTCAGGTGCTCCTTATAAGGCTTGTGCTCCAGACCCCTCATCAGCTTTGTTGTCCTCTGAACATGCTCCAGGGCCTCAATGTCTTTCTTGTAGTGAGAGGCCCAAAACAGAACACAGCACTCAAGGTGCAACCTCAGGAGGGCTAAGTACAGAGGGATGATGGCTTCCCTGCTCCTGCGGGCGACACTATTTCTGATACAAGCCAGTATGCCTTCTGCCTTTTTGGCCACCTGGGCACACTGCTGGCTCATGTTCAGCCAAGCATTGACCAATACCCCCAGGTTTGCTTTCTCTGCACAGTCTTCCAGCCACTCTGTGCCAGGCCTGTAGCACGGCCTAGGGTTGTTGTGGCCAAAGTGCAAGGACTCAGCACTTGGTCTTGTTGAATTTCATACCATTAGCCTCAGCCCAGCTGTACAGCCTGTCCAGATCTCTATGTAAGGCCTTCCTAGGCAGATCAGCACTTCCTCCCAGCTTGGCGTCATCTGCAAACTTACTGAGGGTGCACTCAATGACCCTCATCCAGGTCATCAATAAAGATACTGAAGAGGACAGGCCCCAGTACTGACTCCTGGGAACACCACTTGTGACAAGTCGCCAGCTGGATTTAACTCCATTCACCAGCACAATCCGGGCCAAGCCATGCAGCCAGTTCTTTACCTAGAAGAGTGTATCTGTCCAAGCCACAGGCTGCCAGCTTCTCCAGGACGATACAATGGGAGACACTGTTGAAGGCTTTGCTGAAGTCAAGATAGATTATGTCAACAGCCTTTCCCTCATCCACCAGGCTGGTCATTCAATCACAGAAAGAAATCAGGTTGGCCAAGCAGGATCTGTCTTTCTTGAGCCCCTGCTGTCTGGGCCTGATCCCCCCACTGCGCCCCGCACATGCCATATGATCTTCATCAAGATGATCTACTCTATAACCTTCCCTGGCACTGAGGTCAGGCTGACAGGCCTGTAAAGAAGATCTAGGTACAAAAATTAATTTGTACCTATGCAAAACATAAAATAAAATAAAATAAAAGTTAAAGCTATACCCCAACAATTTGAAACAAGTACTTTAAACTCAGCAAATAACTTTTCTGCTAAGGTTCTCTATGTGAACACATACACGTTAAGGTTCTCAGGGCCCCAGAATCCTTACACAATCAATCTATGTCATAAGCTTTTATAGAAATCAAGTTCACAATTAAGAATATTTAGTTTAACATCTGAAAAGTGTTCACTCTCATTGTGTCTTCAGACCACTCCCAAATCTTTACACAGATCAACAAGTCAGGATTTACAACAATATGGAAAAGATAACTGCAGTAGATTTCCTGTGATTTTCTTTTATTTAAAAAAAACAAACAAACAAAACAAAACAAAACAAAAAAACAAAAAAAAACCACAGAAGTTAGCAGTAGAGTGAATATTATGGAAACCATAAAGCCAAGTGCTCATACTGGAGCTCTGGTTGGAAGCACAAAATTAACTATTGCTCATATGGATTATGATGAACTCCTTAACTACAAGATCATCTATTGTATTTCTTAAACATTTCAGCTCCTTCAAGACATCTCCCCCAGACTCAAAGTACAACAGTGAAGGAATTTGTTCACCATTTGACTTGATGTAGAAGTAGAAATTTAGTAACAAATACAAGAATTCCTTGCAGAAAGTTTTTCTGTTTATCAATGCTGAATACCATCCTAGGAAAATCATTTTTCTTCCTGAGATTTCAGTAACTGAGGAAAGAAAATTTCTCCTAATTAATACAGCAGTGTCTTTTTTTTCTGATTACCTGATTTGCAGCGATGTGTTCTCATTAGCAGAAGTGTTTCTTTCTCACAAATGAGACTGAAATTAATAGGAATTGTCAATGAATAAAGCATTATGTTATACTGAGGACAGAAAGAAACTACGTAGTAAGTATACCCATATTACAAAGATTTGTAACCTTATCCTCCCAGTAAATGAGTTTCCTTTCTACAAACCGGAGCTAATTCCACTCCTTGCCCACAGGACTGTAATGAAGATTAATTGGTGTTTGTGGAAAAAGCCAAATAATATAGAAATGTGCACCACTGAAAAACACTTGTGAGGAAATTAGTCATTTCTCCTTAAGAGGAGGAACTGAATAGACTATAGTAAATAATATATATGACGATGCAATGAACAATGAGTGGAAGACAAAATATTGAAAAGCCGTTTATTAGCTAAACACTATTTATTCTGTGTACTTAATAAGAAAAGGATCCTGTAACTAAAGATTGCTGTAATCCAAATGGAGGAAGTACAAGTTAAGAGTGGAGGACCAATTCCAGCTCTGAACCTTATTTACTACTGAGTACTTTGCAAACACAATAGTATTTCACAACTTTTTAAATTATAGTAATAGTGACTATGCCATCATTATATTTTTATGTTAACAGATTAAAATTTCTTAAATATTTTGTGAGGATCCAGAAATGGAAGATGCAATGCAATAGCTAAGTACTATTTTAAAAAGCTGAATTGACTCCGTAGAAAGACAGAGTAGTGCAAATTCACTACGTGCTAGACAAGATCAGAGCCAATACAAAACAACTTCTTATATTCTGATTGTCACTCAATCTCTGTGAATGATAATATCACAGAAAAGAAAATAAGCGAACTTGATTTTTTGCTTAAGCAGACTGAATGAGAAAATATAAACTATACTTCAACAAGAATCTACAAATGAACATATAATTACTGCATTATCTTCAATAAAGCATTTTTAATTATGGAAGTGGAAAGCAGCAACTAAGTAGAAGGAAGTACTTTTTTTTTTTTTTCTGAGCTCGTTGTTATAGACCATAATAAGTTATCTGGTAATCCTCTCCAATTACATGCTAGTAGTGTTTGGCAAAACACAATGCTGTTAAAAAGGTTTTAAATAATCTTCAGTAAATGCAAGTTTCAACTTTTACTCCAATTTTCAGGTTTCTAATAATAGAGTATTTGGGAGTTATAAATCTTAGAAATCTAATTAGACAATGTTAAGTTCTCTCTAGCAGAAGTCACAGATGTTTCAAACTGGGAAAATCAGCAAGCCCCAGGGTTTGTTTGGTCTAGTGTAGTGTCAAATTTTCATGGATAATTTAATAGCTAATAACTCTAATTCTTTCCCGTAAACCAAGAGATGATAAATAATGATTGCTCTAAAGCCATAAAATTAACCCTCCAAGCTAAAAGAAAGAAAGAAAGAAAGAAAGAAAGAAAGAAAGAAAGAAAGAAAGAAAGAAAGAAAGAAAGAAAGAAAGAAAGAAAGGAAGAAAGAAACAGGAGCCATTGAGAACATAATGGTACTTAATGGTACTTAATGGTACTTAATGTTTCTTTATTCCTAATTATCCCTGAGTTGTATACATCTCACAATATGACTGAAAATGCAAACAAATACACTGAAATTGTGTAATTCAAAAACAAATATACATCAAGGATGCTGAAAATATCTTTAATCTGTGTTGCACACAATGATTAGGCTCCAGTAATATCATATTTTTTTTTCCCTTCTAGGTTCCATTGGAAAAAAAAAAAAAAATATGGTTATATCCAATGTTTCCTCCAACAAAACAGAAGTTTCTATCTAGAAAAGAGAAAGATCTGTTTCTAAATTTAACTTTGTTCTCCTCTGCAGAAGTAAAAATGATTTAGCTGTTTTTAATAAGGCTGTAAATGGTATATGCTCTGTAACTAATTGCTATTGGAAAAGTTTGCCTATACTTTAAGAAGAGCCATCCAGTAAATGTGACAGGTTTGCAAATATTCATCCCTCTCCTGTCTCCCATCACAGCAGTTGGTAACTGTTTTTTCTCTCTGCTTTTTAACAAGGAAGATGAGTTTAATTTTAAGCAAAATGGAAACACAGAGGCAATACATACAGAATTCGAAGAAAGCTTAAATTCTGAAGACATACCACAATATTTGGGAACAGCAGTTTATCTATTCAAAATGTATGTGCAAAAGACTGAGGACATCATTACAGAATTATACTGCACCTGTATAAAAAAAAGGGGTACTGAATACACGTACTTTGATGTAAATGGATTTTAACTGGCCACACATAATACGACCACAAGGCAAAATCAATTTAGACAAACTGTTCTTCATTTCTTAAGTGTTTGCTTCTTTTATTTTTTATTTACTTACTCAAAAGAATTTTACTATAAAGAAATTCAAAGATTAAAAAATGTTAAGTGTACAAGATGGTTTGTAGTAGAGCATCTTTAAAGTTGATTAATTTTGAAAAGAAAGGAAAATAAATGACCCAAACCATTTCTATTGTTTCGAATTAACTGGAAATACTGCAAACACTTCCATTACTACTTTAACTCAGTATGCAGATCCAGTCAGGGAAGCAAGTAAAATGTACGTGAAACAATGTGGGGAAACATGTAGAGGGAGACCCAGTACAGTTAATCCAATAAATAAATCTTCTCTAATTTAAATAAAAACATGCAATTATAGTCCCTCTATTTCAAGAATCAGAACAACTCAGAAAGTGATGAGGACAACTGTCAACTGCGGTGAAATTTAAGACCTAAAACATATGGATATTTTATTTTAGATAAAATAATATGAAAAAAAAACATACCAATACTGAAGAAACACTATTTTCCCTATCAGTTTAAAATTTGTTGACCAAGAAAGGAAAAAAATAACAAAATCGAGACAGTACTTTAATACTGCTTTCATACTAAACATCTTGGACATTTGCGCAAGGCAGTCAGGTAACTCCCATCTGTTCTTCCCTATCTCATTTAAGAATGCAAAATTCAATACTACTCAGCCATCATGTCAATAAAGAAAGTACTTCCACATTAAAAACAAAACAAAAACAAAAACAAAACGAAACAACAACAAAAAAAAGACAACTAGATGATATTTTGGATTATGTATTTGATTTTCTGATATTTGAAAGCCAGAAAAAGTTATTTCAAGGTGTTTTTCCCTTTCCCCGTGGACATTAAGTTTGATACACTGAGGTTCTTATGACTCAATGAAAAATTATCTGAATATTTATGTACACTAAATATATACTATAATACATATACTAAATGTATATCTTTGATATATAAGTTGATTGAATTTGTAGCCTAGGGAATATGACTAGGTTCATTGGTGGCATGATAAACTGATACAAATATTGTTAAGAAAGGCAAAAAGTAACAGAAACATTACTGTGAACTTGCTTTGGCAATGCTTATACACCAGTCTGGCAAAAACAACAACTTTCTGAGTTTTATACACTCAAAAGCCGAATTAATCTACAAGGATCGGAACAAATTGTAGTGCTGCCACAAAAGTCTGAAAGTCAGTTGGTCATTTTCTAGATACATACATACTACTGAGTAAGACCAGGACTTTGTCTTCTTTATAAACATTCTGAATTTATTTTGACAGAATTTTCTAATGTTTTTTTCAAGTACACTGCCATTATTAATTCATATGCATATACTTTTTTTTTTTTTTTTGTCTGAAAATCAGAAAGGATCTCTTCCACAACACATCTAGGAATATTAAATAGAAACTTACGCTATAAAGACTTTTGCATTTACATTAAACATCTATCTTTCCTTTTCTCAAGAAAACTTTTTTTTGGAAAGAACAGAATCAAACGCAAGTCACAGGGCCTACTATAACGTGTTCTACAAGATGAATTTTAATGACCTGTTTCCAAGTTCTTGCTACATCTAAATGCTAACTTAGCCTTCTTATGCTAAGAATTCAAGACTTACATTATTTTGTAATTACGTTTATCTCAGGTAGACTGAACTTTTCTTGTGCTGGCCTACATTACTCTACGGGTTTAAATACCTACTTAATTCACTGTTTTAATGGTGAATCACAGACTAGCAGAGTTGACATAAGTGCGTACAGAGCAGATGAGAAGCTAATCAAGATAATTTAGATGGCAATTAAAGGACAGCAAGGACCTTCTTTTTTTCCTTGTTTTGTTAGTTTAAGGCTGAATACACAAGCAGCTGCTGTCTCAGGGCGTTACCCTGGGGATCTCCTAAACTGGCTTCCTTTCACAGAATCACGGTAATGTAGAAGTTGGAAGGAATCTCTGAAGACCATTTAGTCCACCCTTTTTCCAAAGCAGGTTCCCTACAGCAGGTCACACAGCGCAGTGGGCCTTGAATATTTCCAAAGAATGAGACTCCACAAACTCTCTGGGTGCAACCTCTCTTGATTAAGATCTCAGGCAAGCACTTCTGTTACTGTATGCGCCATGTCAGTTTATAGCTTCTCAGATGTATGAGATACATCTGTGAAACTAAATGAGTGAATCTCCTAACCTGACAACATCTGTCTTCTTAATTCCAGTTGACAAAATAAATAAAATGTTTCCATGAGAAACAGAGTTCCTGAGAAAGCAATACAAATACAGTAGCTTTTAAACTCAGACATACCAATCAATATGTATGTCACAATTCTAGCTCTAAGCCGAATCACAGAAAACAAAGTTAATTACAAACTTCAGTTTTTTTTCCTTAAAATATCTGTCAGACTGACCAGTTTCTGTCAAGTAATTAAGGAATTCTCACCCCAAACATGTATGTGTTGTACTTATTATCTTTTCCAGCAAAAGCATCTGCCTGTCTGGTTGGTTATTTCCCAACCTGTGTGCTTAGCACACAAGTGCTGATCAGAAGTTTGTCTCTTAACCTGGGCACATTCTACTCAGATGTTTTAAAGTTAATACAGTTGATACATCAAATAGCTTTTTTTTTTTTTTTTTTTTTGTGTATGTATTCATTTATACTCCTTTATACTCCAGACTTGAAAGAATAAGTGATGTCTGTTGTATATTTTTATGAAACCTTCACATACACTCATTCTGCTTGCATACATGGCACACTGTTGAAGTAGCTCTTAACACGTTTTTCTTCCACATTAAGATGATATAAGGGATTCTGAGTAAGTTGTATTTCTCTGTATCATACAGAGAGAAATAATGATTTATATTCATATAAAACTACTGTCAACAATGGTGAATACTCTTAAGTCTTTCTTTTGAAAAGCTCCACTGTTCTCAGAGCTCTGGTTTTCTGAAGTGTCTGAAGCCTGTACTCCTCTTGTACTGGAGTGGTTGGAGCATCACCTTCCTGACATGGTCTGGACACACTACAGCACTAACGGGACTTGGAGCAGACTCCCTAATCTTGCTTTGCCCTAGGCAGGATTGCCTACCTACAGGCAAAAGGAAGGAGAAGCCTTATCCTCCCGCTAAGGTATTGTTAGATACCAGATGGACATTTCAATTTTCTTTCCTGGAAACATTGTGGCAGTAATCCCAGCTTTAATTTTTCTCTTTCTACAGATTGTTTGAAGACCCTTTGTCTTCAGAAAAGAATGACACTTGGATCAGTGCAACTCAAAAATACCAACAGAATTTTCAGGTCATAACTTGCTAAAAAAAAAAAAAAAAGTAAATTAAATTCAATAGCATTTTTGTTGGATAAATCACAGTAAGAAATTGGTTGCCTAGGATTTTTTCCTCTTGAAAAAGCTGATTTCTTTGCATAATTTTAAATACTTAAATGTAATTAGGAAATATACTTCATAAGCAATTTTAAACCTAAAAATAAACCACTACAATGATTATTGCTTTTGAAATGTATTTGCAAATATGCACATTCTCATTCTCATTGTTAAAAGGAATTCTTCTAGCCTACCAAACCTGTGGCTTTAGAACAAAGTACCCACATTAACTTAATCTTGTTTGGCATCACTGGATTACCAAGTGTTATAAAGTAAGTGGAAAGTGAGTTTTGAATTATCACCCTATCCAGTTCATTCATTCATTCTTCTTTACTGAGAGTTCAGAAAGCCTGACAACTTTGCAAGGTGTTAATTGCCCTGTGTTAATTCCACATCTCTTGGCTTGGAGAACTGCACCCAAAAATCATCTCTGTAAGAAGAAATTCCCAGCCAAACCAAGCTCTTGCTTGGGGGTGGGATGCTGCTGAGACAAGCTATACAAGATTCATGTTGATGCTGTTGAGAACTGCATTTTAATGCAGTCACAGGATTTTCTCCATGTTTCTTTTGCCAACAACAGTGAACAGAAGTATATGGCTGGTTACGTCCGGAATCTACCTCTTTCCCCTTTCAACTGTGTTCAGCTACCAAAATAACATGCAAAGACACATGCATTTCTAATCACTTTGCTTTTTGCAGTTACAGCTTTAAAGTTACACATTTTGAGATTTTTTTTACAGTTGTCTGAATATGCTGTTGCTTTTTTTCTTTCTCTCTATACACAGAGATAGAATGAGAAGCAGCAAATTGGAGCAAGGAAAATTCCAATTGGATGTGAGGAAGAAAAAAAAGTTTCACCATGAGAGCTAAAGAGATTGCACAGAGAGGTTTTGGAGTCTCCCTGAAAGTGTTCAACACTAAAGAGGATATAGCCATGGGAAATCTGATTTAATTTGAGCAACTCTGAGAACATACACCTCTGGAGGTCCTTGTTGGCTTCAGCTGTTCTATGAGCATATGAAAGCAGGTGCTTGTGTTTTCTATTAAAATTGTGTAAGCTTTAAAAGATCCAAAGATGTTGAAATAGCAGAAGGAAGGAGAAAGAAATATGACTGCAGCCTGCCTAATAATGAGTTCGATCCCCAGAGAGATTTTGACCCTTGTTCTCAGTACTTACTGACTCATTTTATTCAGTTTCGCTTTAATGCAAAATAGACAAACAAAAATGAAAACCAGGACTCCTACTTTCACCCTAATCATGAAGATGCCAAGTCCAGCTACCTCTTTGCTCTCTGCAAGAAACACTTGTGACACTTGAATTCTGCCCTCAGCGTCACAAAAGGTGGAATTAGATTTTATGTGGAAAAAAGTGACTTGACCACCTTCATCTGAATCCTGGAAAGGTTTTCAGGCAAGGAATACTAATTTCAGATGTATCTAATATAAAGCTGCAGGCTAGTATTCAAGCAGGATTCATGGAAACCCCTTTCTCCAGCAATTCATAGGGATAGTTTAGGTATCTCCTGTTTGGTCGTCTAGCTCAGCCTCCATTAAGTTTATCCTCAAATTTTAAATTGTGACAAAAAAAGGACAATAAAACTGTTGTATTAACACACTTGTCTGCCTAGGAATGTGCAGAAGACCAGACTTCTCCCTCTTCTCCACAGCTTTCCAGTGTAAAAGCCTGGCTAGCCACTGGCCCCAGTGTCTGGAGCTGCACAGTCCAGCAGTTGCCAGCTGCCTGCATCCCACTGGGCTCTGCTCCAGGCTGCTCCAGCCACTGCACACCTGTGAGCTGGTGAAATCCTGCAATGCTGTCCACAGCTGCTGGACCCTTGGCTAAGTAGGCAGAATCAAGGATTATTATTCTTCACAACACAGCATTATCAGCCCAGCAATTGCTGTAGTTTTTTCAAGTTTCAACATATACTCAAATTATGTAAACATATTTAAATCACTTATCTTCCTGACATTTGCAATAATTGACATTGCTCGTCTTTCAGGGATAATATGTTGTTGCTTTTTTTTTTTTTTTTTTTTTCCTCCCAGACTGCATGACTTGAAACTTCATATGCAGATAAAATTTGGGCAATCATTAAAGTTTCATATTTTCAAATTGATCTATCCATCCATCATGATAAACATGCATTTTGTCCTGGACTTTCTTAATTTTTTTCAGCTGACTGACCAATTCCTATTTTCTTCTGGCCATTTCAAAGTGTTTTATTTCCTGGCAAATACAAGCAGGTATATTTTGTGGTAAATTAAAAAACAACTAGCAAACACAACATGAAATGCTAACCAGCTATTGTGGGTTTTTTTTTTTTCTGATTATAGTTTAAAAAAGGAAGAAAACACAGATGTGAAACATATTCCCATGATGTGTAATCAACCAATTGTGGCTTTTACACAGCCAACCAGAAGTAACTTCTGCATAGAAAGTTGTGGGGATTTTTATCTACTTATATATACTTTTGCCTAACACATGGAAGAGTTGTTCAGTGCTTAACAGTGTAAAAAGCTACCTACTAACAGAGATGTAAGAATTTAACTAGAAGTGTTAATTACTTCATATCTTGCAGTATACGTGCAAGTTTTACATTTGCACCTGATGATACAAATACTTGTACATCACTTTTAAAGATAGTTAAGGACAAGAGAATAAGTGTTACTTTTGTTATTATTCTTTGTTTTAGCAGGGACGTCCAGCTCTAATGCTTACAGAGTCTGATTACTATCCACAGTTGCACTCCCCTATAAGGGAATCTTATATTAGCAAATTTGGGGCTGAAAAACACATATGCAGTTATTTTAGGGTCATGTCTGCATCTGAAGAGGATTCACATAAATATGATCTGATGCTCTATCTTCATCAAACACATTTTCCTATAGTTCTCAGGCAGTATATTATTCCTTCAAACATTCTTGCTCTACAAATCTGAAAAAAAAAAATCATCAAAACAGATAACTGCTCAGCAACCACTTCTGTGCATATTGTTGTGCCTTGCACTGATAGTCATAACTGTATTTTGCTCTTCCCTTCAATGGGATTGGACTCATGCACAACAACAGCATGCCTAAAGTGACCTCTGCTGCCTGGCTGCAGCTTGGGAAGGACTTCCACTGCCAGCAGCCAGCAAGCTTTGCCATCAGATTGAATGCTGCAGGCCCATCATTTTGAAGTAGAAGGATCAGAGTTCTCCTCAGATCTGCAGATTTGTGAAGTCTTTTAAAGTTTTTTATTAAATTCAGCTAATTTCAGAACTGAACAATAGCAAATTTATTCCCTTTTTGCAGTCCAAAGTCACAGTCTGCTCTTCTACTTTTGAGATTTACATAACTTTTTTGCAACTGAAATGTAAAAAGGTTTCTTGGTGTTCCACACCACCTTGGTTTTTGCTATTGACTAGTTTGTTGTTTGCTTGTTTTTTACTGTCTCAAATTAAGGTAAAAGTGTCTGGTGATTGCATTATAGATTGCTACATGCATTGAAGAAAGTCTAAATAAAAATCAATATGGAGAAACACAATGCACAGATTTTTCTCCATATGAAAAGTTGTCTTGGATCGTTCAAAACAAGTGTTATTTGCAGAAAGACAAAAACTCATGCTCATTACCTACTCAAGATGACTGTGCTAAAACATCAGTGGCCATGACAAAATGTAAAAATTGCATAAAAATGCACAGACTTCACCTGCATCACTTTGCAATTATTGCTTCATAAGATCTGATTAAAAAGTAAACTTTTCCTAAAACAATGGTATCCTTCTAATGCTGCTGCTTTGAGATTCATTTCAAACATGTGCTCCATTTCCTTGCTGCAAAGAGCAGCTCCCCGAACAAGGTACACGTACATCATTTCATTCTTTGTTTAAGGGTTTGAAGTTCTTATAATTATCAAGTATTTTAAACAGCATCACTGACAGCGCAGATAGCTGCTTAATAATTCAAACAGGACTCTGCACTGTGAATGTCACATCAGGATATCGACATTTTTCTGGCGGCTGAGATATCCCCACACTTTCTATTTAACAGCAGTACGAGGCATTGCCTTATCACAATCTGCACCATGTAGTGTCTACAAATAGCAGCCTAAAGGATTAGGAAGGTTACTTGATTTAAATATGACTGATACATAGAACGCTCAGGTATTTTGCATTTCTTTGTATATAGCCAATTAGCATGAACAATGTTATTCACGCCAAAATTTGGACAAAAGCAGCTTCGAATTTTTCACAAGAGGCTACATGCACTACTGCTGCCTGGGGTAAGGAAATGTATGAATCCAGTCTGCCATTCAGCAGCACAGGGAGTGCTCACAGCTCTAGGAACCAGACACTGGAGAGCACATTTGCTGGTTTTGGAAATTTAACAATACCTCCCTTGTGATGTCTGTAGCCAGATAGAAGAGAAAGGACAGGTTCATGGCTCTTCACCTTCACTAAAGCATGTGCACATTTTCTAGCCTTGATACTTAAGTTGACTTAGAAAATTCATGTTTATTAAGCCACATACATTTGAACAAAGACGGAAAGAACAGTAGCTCATTAAAAGCAGATATTAAACTCATCTATTCAAGAACCACAAGCTAAATATCAAACATGGTATATGATAGTCCTTTGAGCCAAAACATCTCAAGGGCTTCTCAGAAATGTGTGGGCCCATCGAAGAGACGGCGTCCTAATCCTATCTGTTAGAATATATTTTCAAGATAGAAAAATCTTTAATGCAATATTCCTAATTTTAGCTCTCTTTGCTGTCTAGATAAACAGAAAGGAATGGATACATTTGAAAGAAAAGGATAGAAATGAAAACCAAGTACAGAGAGAAGTGTATTTTCATTAAATAGTGTGATATTAAAAAACACAGAAGTTAAACTATCAACATACCACCAATTTTCTTCATTTCAGTGTACAACACCTGACACAGATCTACAAACAACTCCTATTTCAAGCATTTTACTGTCTTTTATTTGCTTGCAAGTAACATAGCTAAGCTTGGGCTGTAAATACGTATGAAAAACCACAGAGATGGCGTTGCTGAGGAGAGTTCGTAATATCATCTTCAATAACATCAAGTGATGACAGCCAAAGCTGAGTTGCTAATTTGTGAACTTCAGTCTTACATATTTTTTGCTCACAATAATGAATCTAATTAAATACTGTATGACAACTTTAGTTTTTAATAAGTTACACATGAAAGAAACAGTTTTCTCTTTTGCTATTAGAACTTAAAAAACAACGTATGCGTGGCCAAAATATTTTTTAAGCTATTTGTGCAATAGTCAAAGCTATAACTGCAGATGATAAGGTCTCCTCCCACCCCAGCACAGTTCTGAAGTAAGAGAAATGTTATTTTGTGCACCTGGAGGACACAGTAGCCTGGTGGGGGTGATGAAAATTCCCTTTCTCTTGCAAGAGTTCATCATACATTGTAAGTCAGCACATAATGATCTTTTCTGCATCATCAAGGCCAATACCATTAATCTGACTGGTAAGTGATATTTCTTGTACTTGTTAAGTTCACCATACAAGCTTTTAAATAATGAATTAACTCCTCTGGAAACTATTTCATAATTTTAAATGTCTTGGTTATTTGGTTATTTGAAGAATAAATTTAAGTGTTTGTTAACCTCCCATGTTCGGTTCAGAGAAACTATGTCTGCAAGGATGAAAAAGTAAGTTGCAGTGTTAAGATTAATAAAGCACTGTATCTGGGTTTCTCAAATCCAAGAAGCATGCTGGAATCACTGAGATATAGTAAAAACTTAAACCACTATTGTCTCTCTCTTATTGGCTCTTTCTCAAATCAGAGCAATGAGATTTACCTTGCTTTTTCAAGGGACAGGGGAATCTGCCTGTGCAGGAGGAGAATGACAGCATGCTTCTTAATGCTTCTCAGGTATAAGAATTCAAACACATACCTATCTTGAGCGTTTCCTGACTTACAGTGTCCCCTTGTGTGGTGTGCAGGTGTTCTGGTACCTTACTTAAAACTTCTATATCCAAATGGGAAAACAACAAACATATTCTAGATTCTGTGTATTGTTCTAGGAGACACGCTGATTAACCTTGGAGACAGTGTAGAATCTTCTACATATATGAAAACACAGAAATTTATTTCACCCTACACTACAAATTTTTTGTGTGCCTACCTTTTATTGGAACCTGGGAGACATGTAAAATATTCACATGTCTGTGCTAATGGACCTAATGGGCTCATCACCAGGGCTTTAAATTAGAGCTGCTGAGGCGTGGAGGTGTACTACTGAGTAACAGAGGAGAGCTAGAGAACGTTGTCACTTTAGGATGCAGTAGTGGAAAACCTCAGATTTGTCCAGGAGGTTTGTGGGCCCTTGAGAACATAATGAGGTTCAACAAGGCAAAGAGCTAAGTTTTGCGCTTTAGTTGGTGTAATCCCTGATATATAAACAGACTGGGAGAAAAAAAGCCTTGCGGGTAGCCCTGCTGAGAAGACTCAGGGGTCTCAGCTGATGAAAAAACTTAACATGAGTCAGCAGCGTGTGCCTGCAGCCTGGAAGACCAACAGTATCCTGAGTTCCACAAGAAGAAGGGTGACCATCAGGGCAAGAGGGGTGACTGTCCCCCTCTACACTGCCCTTGTGAGGCCCCAGCTGGAGTACTGCATCTAGGTCTGGTGCCCCCAGCCTGGACAATATGTGGAGCTTTTGGACAGGATGGCCATGAAGATGACCAAATGGCTGGAGAACCTCTCTGGAAGTGCTGGACAGGCTGAAGGAGCTTCGGAGAAGAGAAGGCTGTGGTAAAATTGTATTATGGCCATCCAATATTTAAAGGGAGGTTATAAACAGGAGAGAAATCAACTTCTTACAAGGGTAGATGGTGACAGAACAAGGGGGAATGGTTTTAAACTAAAGGAGGGAAGATTTAGATTAGATGTCACGGGGAAGTTTTTCTCAGAGAGAGTGCTGAGGTACTGGAACAGGCAGTTCAGAGAACCTGTGCATGCCCCATCCCTGGAAGTGTTCAAGGCTATGTTGGATATACTCTGGGCAACCTTAGCTAGTACGTGATCTAGCAGTTGGCAACACTGACTGCAGCAGGGGGGTTGGAATCTGATGATCCTTGAGGCACCTTCCAACCCAAACCATTCTATGATTCTATTCTATGATAATACAAAATATGGATTTTTTTTTTGTAATTTTTCAAAGTTTCACATATTACTGAGCAATATATTCAATCTAATTAAACTAATGCCTCAGTATCCACTTTAATCTTTAAAAGCGACATTTTAAAAACCCAGTTCAAATTCAAGACATAACATTCTGTCACTCTAACATCTAGCAAATAAAAAAGTAGTCATATTAAAGCTTCTAAAAAGACTATAGCATATATTTGTATATAAAATAGCTTTCACTTCCCCCCGCCCCAAAGCAGGGCATTTAGAGACTCAGCTTTCCTTTAACACACTGCCAGTATTATTTTAAACGGAGACCAAGACCTGAGGCAGCAGCATATGTTAATTAGATTAAATTGCCCAGGAGAAGCAATTAGGGCTATAAATAAAATATCTGGCAATGCATTCTTGAGGGCATGATCTATACATTTAGAAGTGTGATCAATAGACCACATGCTAACCCCTCAGTCAGCTGGATAAAGGGGCTTAACTTTAACTTCTAAGTATGAAGATTTTCATATTTTCAAGCTTGGATGCCAAATCAGTCATCTTGGTGAGGAAGTACAATAACTATCAGGATAGAAGTTGAATGGTGTCCCTTTAAAAGGGATGGACAATATGTAATGGACAGTAAGAAGGCCCTGAATGTCTCTTTTTATTTATTAGGGATAGTACATTATCCCTTTTATTGTATGTTTGTTGTGTGCTCTTTTGTGTGTGATTAAGTAAAACACAGCTTTTTGATGTAGTGTAAAATTGTGAATTCACAACTGGGGTATAAAATACTGTAAGTAGAAATTAAAAAACATCTCTGCTGACACTGACATAGTGAATTCACAGGTTCGCTTGTTAATTATCACAAATTGCTAGACTTGCTTTAATGGAATTCCAAATGCACAGAAAAGAATTGCCATGTTTTTAGTGTTAAGAGTTCTGAAAATAAATAAACTAATTTAAAAGTATGGTAAAATATTTTTTTCCCATTTGAATCCATGAAAAATGTTAAACAACAACTATTAATAGACACTGACTACTGGTTTGAACTTAGAGCCCTCATACATGGAACTTACCCCATCTCTAAACTCTACTTTTGGAGTCTTTTCCTTTGTTTATTGCCAATATATCTGCCAATCTCCTGAATTTTATTTTTTACATGACCTCTATATTCCAAATGACTTTTGACCTTTAATAAAAAAAAAAATTAGGAGATAAAGGAAAACAGAGAAAAAGCAGAAAAGGAAAGGAAATGAAAAAGAGAAAGGAAAAGGGAAAGAAAAAAAAAAGACAGTTAAGTGAAAAATAGTTGACAACGTGTGAAAGACAACAATTGTTTGTTCTCATGTCTCAAAGCTTGCTTTCTGAGGCATTTTTTGCTATAAGACTGGCATATCTAAGAGGCAAGTGGTGGGTGTCACACAGCTGGCACCACTTTGTGGACAGTTTTACATTTGAAAGCACTTCTTTGGAGGTGTTTGCCTTCGAAAGTGCTCAGGAGTGTTTACTGGAAGAAGATCTAGTCTGTAACCAAATAACTAGTATCAGAGATTGGGAAATGATATAACTGTATCCTGTGAAGGCAACATACAATTTGGCATCTCCCTGCTCCCTCTTATCCACTGGTTAAGTCCCAGAAAATGGGAACAAAGAAGATCCTGCTGTGATCCAAAAGCCAAGAACTGTCACTCCAAAAAGAGATGACTCAACCACTTTTGACTTATATACTCTATACCTTCGTTAAGAATGGGAAAGAAGAAATTATCGTCAACCAAACAACACAATCTCCAACGACCCATCGCTACTGAAGATCAGCATCTGAACTATGAGCTACGTTAGAATCCTGGTGGTGACTATCTCTCTTGCTTTCTACAAAGACTTCTTGCTTTTATTTCCCATCTCTTCTCAATCACCCACGTTCCTTTCCCCATCTCCCTAGGCTGATAGAATTTGCAATAAACTGGTCAGGCTAAGGTTTGACACACTGTGTCTTAATCTCACTGTCGGGTACACATATAACAAAAGAACCTCCTCCCCTTCCTTTTAATTGGAGTGAGACACAATGTCACTCAAATGAGAATCACTGAAAACTAGGAATATATGTAGTTAAGTATCTTCCAAGACGAGACTTCTAAAATAATCACAGGGAATGAAAACTCAGTCAAAAATGACTAGTAGATAAGATCTACATGAAGTCTGCCAATAGGCAAGTATACAGAATGGTAGGCATACTGCATTAATTTCCACCAATGCAAAGAGCAGGTCACATTCTAAAGAGTGCTGCTAATAATAACATTAGTAAGCATTAGTAAGTCTGTCTCCCTATTTTTAGTGTACTTTTTTTTTTTTTTTTTTTAATACTTATTTCTTATAGAATGAGACTGTGCAACACCTGATCTAATATGTCACTTTTTGCTCCTCAGCTTCCCCTCTGATTGTTGATAGCCCCACACTGCTGATTGCAGCCTTATTAGCGTGGAGATTAAGGTTCCTTCCGAGGGTATCCTGACCCATAATCCATCCATATCAGACTCATCCCATTTATGAATTTCTTATCTGAGCATATAGCATCTCAAAGCCATTTACAAAGACTCTAAAGAAGATCTATAACTCTTTTACTCAGTTTGAAAGAGAAACTAAATATCAGGGGACTTCAGAAACAAATTATGGAAAAACAATTTGTTGTGACCTTTAATGCAGAGTGACCTCAGTCCCTTAAGCACACATGAATGTTTTCTGTTTAAGGAGACATATTTCTCAGGAAGGATGGAGATGAGATAGTTCTTCAATTTGTGTGAATAGCTAAGTGCAGAAAGTTATGCCAGATGCTTCCAACTGCATCATCGGCTATTTGAAAAATAGTTTTTTTCACCTTTCCACAAAGTTCAAAACTCTACTGACTGCCAATCACTGTTCTGCATGCTACGAGGTCATGGCTGCTAAGAACACTCACACTTGACTAGCATTCAGTACAATTAAAGCATGTTCCTCTTTCTGAAAAATCAGTGTCATCGTACTGCATCCAATTCAGGGCTGTGCCAGACAAGGTAGAACTAGGACTTCAGTTGACAAAAATACAAACGTAGGAAAAAAAAAATCCCATTCTTCAAGCGAAAAAACAGAAGGCTCATGGTAAATAAAAAGTATTTACTACATAAAAGAAAATTCTAAATCAAAGATGTAGTTTTGAAGATCTTTTGCTAAAGCTATTTGCTATTAATACTATTTACTTTATTTAAATTCTAGTCCCTTGGCTATCACCATTACTACCTACATTTTTGATTCCAAAATATAGATTCAGGAGTAAAAAAGATCAGAAAAACTCTTATTCCTCTCCTCCCTACTTTGGGATGCTACATGTAAACATTTAGCTGTTGCATTTCTTCTGTTTCTCAAGTATATGAACCCTAAAATCAACAGAAAATAATATAAAGAGATCAGAGGATGTAAAAATTCTGTAGTTGTGGAATCTCACTTGTAACTACCCTAGATACAGAGAGGAAACATTTAAAAGGAAGCAATAGGTGGATAGCCTATTTTGCACAGGTACCTTTGGAAGAGTCCTTTGGCAGCTATTAACCAGATTCATATCTTCTAGGGCAGGGCAGATGCTCCCCTCATTTGGACTAGCAGACAGTTAAGCAGCAAACCAAACTGCAGGACACTGGCTTAGCTTTGCCTAAGATAGGTAATTTGTTAGACTGCAATTTTTCCACACAGAGTTATTTATATCTCACTATCCAGTGGGCTGACACCCAGAGTTGGCAGCACCTGGCAGTGCTCTTAATGAGTTCACCAGCATTTCCCTTGAAACTGCTGACTTCAATAACTGCACTGCCACATTTACTGTAGGACAAGAAAAATACAAACTAGAAGGCAATGAATTAAAAAGGTCAGTGGAATAAATGCAATTTTTTGAGCTAACATAGAGTGTAATTGATAAAGAAAAAGGAAGACGAAAAAGAAGCTTATAGAAAAACTTTCATCGTCACAAGAATATTTTGCATAATGCTGCATATCACTTGTAAAGAAGGTACTTTACCCTCAAGAATGTTTTAAACAGTTAATAAATCATAGTCAAATTTATTTAAACCAGACAGTTTGTTATCCTCTCTGTAAATACTACTTCAACTACAAGTTCCTGGTTAGTAAACATTTGTGAAGGCAGCAGTTGTTTGATTTCAAGCTTGAGTGATTGAAAAATAAATGGAAAACTAGATTTTCACATTTGTTATAGGCTAAGAACATATTTGGCCTTGATGGGATCTGAGCACTTGCCAAATGACACTGTCATTCTAAAACCACAACAAGACTTCATTTGCAGGGTACAAGAATTACTGGCAGCCTCATTCAGAGCACCCTAGCAAAAGAGTAAGGCTCGCAGACTACGGTCTCAAGCCCTTGGGCAGCTGCAGGCACCTCTGTGACAGGCACCAGTGCTGCCAGCAGAGGGGTTCTGACCTCACGGCATTGCCTATTTAAGACATTTTTCCCCCAGAAAAGGTGCTATAATTTTCTATCACTTTCTGCTTCTTGGGCATAAATGTCTATCATTCTTTAAAAATACTTAATACTTGTTTACACATTACCTATAATGATATGTGTACGTACTATATAATTAGATATACAGTTACGTATATTGAATTTGCTTTAAAGAACTAAAGGCATTTATGTAAAATAATAGGTACAGCTATTAATAATAGTGTTTGCCCTAAAGGACTATTTACTTTCTTATAAATGGTAAATGCAAAAAATATAAAACACACCATCAGCCTTTAGCCATGAGGATAAATTCCCCCTCTACAAGTACATCTACAACTTTTAGCCATTATAACTTTTTCCCCAAAGCACCGGAATAAGCAATAGCTCTGTGTAATTATTGATTCTCACTGTATCTATAATTAATAGACAATATACTAGCATCTATAATGCCTATGACAAAAATGTTATAAAATATTTATAATGGAATTGTAAATTATTTGGGGGTATTGCTAACATGTGCCATAAATATATTATTCATTTTTATATAAATTATTGAAAACCTATAATTTTGTAATAAAAAGATGAGAATCACTTCATTTTGCCAGTAGCGTTTGAAGGGCTGCAAATGCCATTCATGGACAATCTGCAGTCCTGTAGACATCAGAAAAGCACTTTACAATTAGGAGCTGAACGTAATATAGCTGGCTGTGTGACACTAACACTAAACATTTTAGGAGTCTCATACAAAACAAACTGAAGAACAATGTACAAACTTCATTATCTTTAAAAGGTCTTTCCAGAAAACTTGAATTCTTTTGAAAGCCTTGATGTTTCAAGTAATCGTTACTGTTTACTATGAATATTTTCGATAATCTAAGTTTGACAAATGTAAAATGAAATTATTTTTTATACATTACAGTGTAAAGATAGCAAGAGACTTGTTGGACATTGAAATTTTAAATAAAATCAGAATTCAAAATCAAGGACATTATCAAAGACATTTTTAAAGTATAATTGCAAAGCATAATTTTACTTCACGGAATTCATTTGAATGAACTAAATATAGACTTGCTCTTTATTCTTCATCTTTCTAAGAATATCTTTGGTAGCTCAGAAGTGCTCCATTTACTCATAATTATGTTTTCCCGCAGTGTTCCCAGATGTAGGAGTCCCAAAATGCTTTCCCACTCATCTATACAGCTATTGTAAGAAAATCTGAAACATATTACAGAATATAGTATGAATAGTGCACATTGATTGGAATATCTTATGTAAACTTGCACTCCATGATTTAACACTTAATTACCTTAAAGACAATGTAAAGTTTTTCTCTTAGGAAACAATGAAACCACTGTGATTGATGGCAGTGTCATACAATACATTTTTCTACCTTCACATTCTTTTTAATCTTTCATCTTTAAGTAGAAAGAAACACTTTTTGTAAAAGCACGACAGTTAATAATGGCCTTATTTATGTGGCATATTTCGTGCTATAGGTCTACTTAAGAGTATTTTATAAAGTCAATGGAAGAGAACACAGTGTGTCATGTAAATGGGAAAAAATGCAAAAAGAAAAAACATCTTTAAGCTTATGTTAGAAACACTCAGAAGATAATAGGAAAAATGAAAGCACAGATATTGTTTCACTGTATCTAAACAACAATCGTTGTCTTCCTTCGGCATAAGGACTGTATAAAATCCAAGTACACTAAAATCAATAGGAGCTTTCTAATTAGATTCTACCTATTTTGATCAGACCCTACATTTGAAATTGTTTTCTTGAAGCAAATAAATGAGGAAAACAGTATACCATTCATTCAGATTTTCCTGAGACATCCTGGAGTACTCTGTGGGGTATCTACACAGGTACTATGACACTGCATCTTAAGAAATTTCTTAAAAGATGCAGATCTTATCAAGTGTCATAGAAATGTGTGCTTTCTCCATACATATAAATAAATAATGGAAGCCTTTACAAGTGGAGAAAATACATGATAAGTAGGCAAATTGTTGCTATTCAAAAGAAAGAATTATGACAGTCAGGAATGCAACCATCTGGACTAAAAATATCAATAGCTGAGTATGAAAGACTAGCAAGGGAAAGAAGTCCAGCTTGGTGCGCTTCCTTTACGGCAGCTGTGGAACAGGCAAATTTTGTATTATTACAAGAAAATTGGTTAGAGCCCATTAATCTCAGCAGAGTATAGATTAAGGTAAAAAATAAATATGAAATAGTTTGACAGATAAAAATGTCCAATGATTTTTGTATTTCTTAACTTGGAAGTAAAAGCAGTACTGAAATAAGACCCAGAAAGTTAAAAAGTAAATGTATTAGATAAACTAGTACTAGGAATGAGTGAAAACAGGCAAACACTGAATAATGAGCAAGATCCTTGACATGTTTGTACTGAATACCTAACCTGTGAAGGAGGCCCCTCATTTACATGACTGACTGGCTTTGAATTATAGGGCATTAATTCTCATATCATCTAATTGCCTTCAGTTTTATTTAAATAACATATATAGATCAACACAAGGTTGAAAATATGGCCCTTCACCTCCCCCTGAAAATATTATTATTATTATTATTATTATTATTATTATTATTATTATTATTATTATTATTATCTATTAAATAATAATAATAATAATAACACCCGCAGATAACATTTAATTAAAAGATACCAACTAAAATATTTTGGCCTCATAAATTGAAACACAATAAAAATGTCACCATCAGTTGCTCCCATAGCCTCCTGAGCAACTTTCTGTTTTGCATGTCCAATTACAAATGTGAGTACATTTCAAGGGAATGCTTTGGATGCTTTGTTTCTAAAAGAGATAAAATTTTATGTCAATTATCTCTTCTTGGTGGAAAAAAACCTGAAAATTAAGTGTTACCAGTTTTGCTCAGATTTATGTACCATATGTATAGGAAAGGGAGTAAAGCTGTTGAAATGTAAGCACTGGCATGTGTACGATCAGAAAAGAAGTGAGACAAAAGATAAAACTCCATTCGAGTTAGAACACATCTGTTGCACAGTAAAAGGCAACCACTCATGTACAGTGTTAAGAATTTTCTTTGTTCACATGTATTCATGAAATTTGCTTCCATATGTTTCAGTAGGAAATGATTTTCTGTACATACCATTTCCAGAGGAAAACTAGTACAGATATCTTTTAAGAAATGTAGGCTAACAATCTCTTAGGGAAGATAAAGACAAAAATTTGTATTGCCATAGGTATGTCTTGGTTAGCAAAAGATATCTAAATATTGTTTTTAAATCACTCTTGAAACCTAGCACACACAAACAGAGCCCACTGCAATGTACATTAGGAATCAAACTTCCTTTTACTTTTTACTGTGACAAGAGGAGAAAAAAAGAATAGAAATCTCATAACATGGAAGCTCTTAAGCTTCACCTCATGATCTGGTTAACTCCTGTGTGAGATAATCTGTTCCTCTGTTAGGAAAGGTATTGTCTGTATCACATCTTATTCTTTTTGAGACTTGCAGCAGGAGATGAGCTGGTCTTACCTTTTTTTCTGCAAGACTTAACAGTTTCATTATTGCTGCCCTCATTTTAATTCAAACTTTTTTTTCAAAACACTTTGAAATATTTAGCTGCCTGTTCTGAGAAAATCCATTCAGAAAGTATATGAATGCGCAGCCAAAAGAATGTGAGAAAAAAAGACAAAAACAAAAATCACATTTTGTGTAGTAACTCATCCTATTATGTAATTTGTGATGTAAAAATCCTCAGTTTACAGAAGTGCTTTAATTAAACCTCAGCTGTTGCTGCAGTCCTGTTTTGAAGGGAAAAGAAAAGAGAGCTCAAAAAGGTCCAAAATCATCCAAAAAAGGCAATAGTATGTGTTTAACAGAGGTGTATTTTAGCTCCATTATTCCACCCACACACCAGTGAATCTATAGCTGGAAATCAGTAATGTATAGCATATGTATATTTTGAATCAATAAGTGGGATTATATTACAGATACTGTGAAAAATATCCACAAAAGCCAGAGTGACAAGAAAAAACAGGGCAGCACATTGCCAGGAGGAAAGACTACTCTAACATACAGTGTTGAAATAAAATAACTCCCACAAACTGATTTTGTCACTACTTGAAAATACAAATGTTTGTATCTTGTTATTTGTGGTAACCCTAATCTCAGTCAAACTCTGTCTTTGGTTTGATATTAAAGATCTGGGAGAAGTGACTGATCCTCCACTGTCATCTCAATATTGTTCATATACTCAGCAGTCACTTTGTTATTTTGAAAATGTGCTCTTGTGTTGATAGTTTTAAGGTGAAACAGTACTTCAGAGATTGTACCTGCTTCTTGAATGATGGCATGTTGAAGGTAGTTTTTTTCCAAGGTCTTTCTTTGAGGGATAAAAGCAGGAACACTAGGAGAATTCACACTCTTTATGCACAGTGTAAATCATTTAAATTATAGATGGTCTCTATGGAAAATTGAATATATTTAGACCTAGGGCATTAGAATAGGGAGATAGCTACTTTAGATTTATATCCTCAGTAGAAGATACTCTGAATATTTCAGGCAGGACTTACTGCAAAGTCGACATTATGCTGCTGTTTCTTGCTAATTATGTTACAGATTTTTCAGGCCTCCCAGAATGAAGTACATGGCATAGGTGGGCTTCCGCCACAAGATGCTAAGGTGTGGCTAACATACAAATCTGTCTGAGCTTCCCATTTACTCTGAGAGTTACTTTCTCTTTTATCTTGACATGGTTAAACCTTTGCCATACACTCAATTCCATCTGCCACTCAACAGCTGCCTTGCAGTAGGACAGGTTAGTGAGCATGTCCTCGCCTTTACAGGCTCACCAACAAAACTGTACCAAAGCTCCATCGTTCACTGCCAGATATAAACCTTCAACATGCTGGTACGAACACACTCCTAAGTGTACTTACTTTCTAACCATTTGGAAGCCCTGTGCATGCCTGAATCATATATTATATCATTAAATCATATCATATCATATCATATATCATATCATATCATATGCTGCAGAGCCCATCAGGCTCCTTTGGGAACAAGCTTAATGGCTGTGGTGATTACAGTGACTGCAGCATACACCTGGAATGTTCCTCTAAAGCAGCAGGACGAGAGAGGGGATTGTATCACTTCTATTTCCAAGAGCAGCAAGTTAACTCTAGAAATGTTATTGCAATATCCATAAGCAATAGTCAAATACTAGGGAACGAGTAAAGCGTGATTCCTCTATTTGTATTACATGATGCCAGAAGGGAAATTATAGATTTTACAAAGAGATTGATGCACAGTGTATTAACAACAGCTTTCTTCATGCACTAACCCTGACTTTCTATGGCTGCCATGCCTGTCATTGATTTGAGCCTTAGGAGTGCAGCAGATTGAATTACATGCTGTGATATTAACCAGTGATATATTTAGCTTCTCTCTCATCCATGCTTTCTGTAGTCAAACAGTTGCGATTTCTGTGGATAGGATTAAATAACTGCAACAGCGAAAACAATTTTTCTGTAGGTTTAATATGAACTAACAGCTATGATTATTTACTCTCTTAGACAACTATAGGAGTGATTCTGTTCTTTAACCTGTGAGTTTCTAGAACACACATCTAAATCTACACTGAAGTTAATAAAGATTTATAATTAGAACTCCGCATATATGGTCTTATGAATGTATTGTGGCTGATCAGATGATATTTGTAAATATTCTTGGATAGAAAAAGCATTTTAAAAAATGGAACTAATGTCAATTCAGATACAGTTAGGAACTGCCATGCAACACACATTCCCACTACCACTCTTCTCTGCCTCATCGATTCACAACATTGTTGAGATTTTAAATACTTCAATACTATAATCCAGAAGAAATAAATACCCAGACAGAGGAAATAGGTAACAGTAATGAGACATCTGATGTAACATTACTTCTGAACTCACAGACTATTATTTTCATTTAAAAGCATCACCATTTTGATTACATGCAATTTCAACATAGCAGCAGCTAATTTCCTTACTGCTTTTAAGAACAGCAAGGAAAATTTTCCTGAGCTTCTTTCATCCCCAGTCACCATCATTTCACAGAGAAATTGTACAGTTTCTGATCATTTGTGGCTGTTTCTTTAATTAATACAGAATTACACTGATAGCTTCATTTCAGATAGTCATGATGTCATAGGATGTTTTAAGATTAATGCAGTTTTAAAGGACAATGATGAAAGCGTCTCATAATGACATCAAATTCTTTATGAAGTAAAAAAGCCTACTGATATACACCTCTGGAAGTAATATTTTCATGAGTTTATTATAGTACCAGTAATCTCAACAGAGGGAACAAATCCCAAATTACTGGGTAAAATACCAAATATGAAATCCAAAGAGTTGAAAATAGATTTCAAATGAAAGTTTTAAGTAAAATGTAAGTAGAGTAGCAAAACCTCCCCCTACATTTTTTATTACTTCTGGGTGGAAGCAAAACCAAATAGATAGAGAAAAATCTGAGTTTTGTTTAACACGACCATTCTCAAAGTTTCTTCACATTAAAGCACCTTGCTAAAATAAAAGACAAAGCTGTAGTAATACAAAACAATCTAACACAGAATGTTAAACTTTTGTAATAGTTCAATTTAATTAAACTATATCTTTAGATTGTTTTAACATATCTGTGACCACAGAGGAATTTCATTCAATATAAGTACCCTGCGGTCGAGGAGAGCTTTTATCATTTATAGACACTTGCCTTTGCTGGAGCATCCTGACCTGCAGATTGAGTGCTCTGCCTTTATCACTCTGAGATTGGATTACTCACTGAACACTGCACAGGATTGCCTGCAGAACTCTTCTGCTACCAAAATTCAGAAGGATTTATCATGTTTGCACAATGATAAAGGCTGCCTACTGCACCTGAACTGAAAGAGTTAAATACTACATTTAATTAGCTCCTCATTCAGGATGTTGCTGCAGAATTGTAAATATCAGTCTTTCACTATCTTTCACATCAGTTCGTATCTTGAAGTTGATTAAAACATTAATTCCAAAGGTGGATCAGTCTCCAGATTTTTGATCTGGACATACCAGTGCTTCACAACATTTGGTAATTTGATAGATATCTCAGCTTTAAAAGGAAAGGAGGATTAGTGAATTTTATTTTACTCTCACAAGATCGTGTTTCCTAGCTTAAAAAAGAAATACTCCTATAGAACTGAATGTAGTGCTGGTGTAGTTCATCACTCCCATAGTGATGAACACATACACATGACATGATCACTAAACCTACAGTTTAACTAAGGATATTCTGGCATTAAAATGAAAAGTATTAAAAACAATGATCTGTGAATGGATCAAAATGATCAAGGGACCAAAACAGCAAACTGAATGCCCTGGTTAGCTATGCTTGCTGTGCAGTAACCCTTGCAGCCCTACTGAGGACACAGGGACACCAAGCTGCAAGACAGGCAGGGTTAAAGTCAGCACCAAGACCCCACACGGAGCAGCACTTTGTCATGCTCTCATTTTCATTACTGAAGATTAGCTGTCAGCACATCCAAATTGATTAAGAAATAAAATGAATAAGAGAAGTCAAGGGGAGAACAATGGAGCAGCTAAAAGCTCCAAAGGGCTCAAACTCTTGTATTTGGATGAAATTGCAACCCTGCTTCAATTTGGAATCACATGCAATGTGTGCCTGTTACAAAAGACAGACATTTAGGAAGTTGCTTTTTTATAACAAGTGATTCTGATGCACTTCGTAGTTCTAAGCATTTTTTATTAGACATTAATACATTAGTTTAGACATTTCATTAGTTTAGAGTGAAAAAACCCACAACATTGAAGCCAAAGGATGAAGTCTGAAGAGCTGCTGTATCCCACAGAAGAAATAAAGAGGAAAAACTGTGTTTTCAACCATAAGATACAGAAAGGAAGATGACGTTATACTTAAGTTTATGCCAGATCAGCTCTGATCTTGCACCTTTGGATATAATACGTGTGGTACATAGTTCACAAATACAGACAAAAAACAACAGCATGAGCAGCTCATATTAATTTATCAGAATGAAGGATGAGGCCACAAGGTAATTATACTATCAGAATTAAAGCTAGTGGAATATCTATTGATTCTCTTTGTTGGATACTAGTGTATAAGCTTGTTACGGTACCAGAAACATCAGAGTCTCGAAATGAAAGCCACAGATATGGAAAAGAATACAATTAAGACCATGACTTTATTTTCTCTGAAGATATACAATAATCAGACATCAGAGAATTGAAAAAAATAAGATTTACAATAGTATAATGAAAAATAATACCCACTGTTGGTACATAAGTGTCCAACCATAAGTTTAATCCAAAGTACATGGTCACTGAAGAGGAAGGGAATTAATCCAACTGAAGAAGAGTTCTAGGTGACTTACAGTAGAAAATGGTGCAACCCTCCTGATATTCATGCCCTTTAGAACAGATAATTCTTTTCATGCTTTTCATTAAGAACAAAATCTCTTGTACTTTGTGTGACTGTGTAAAAAGGTCTGCAACCTGAGTAAAAAGAGCAGTTTTCCAAAGAGGAAAACAGCAATGTAGGCTGTTGGCAACAATTTTTTGACATCACCTGACTCTAAGTACTCTATCTAGTCTCCTTAGAAAAAGATACATGGTTTATGGGCAATGAGTGTTAAATTTTGAAAGTGTGGCTTTCACATACCTCTACATGTCATGTGCTTGGCTCCTGTGTTTTCCACTGGATAACCTTTCTGATGACCAAGTTAGGTAAAGTTTTGGTCATAAGGAAAAGAGCAATCCAACAACCAGCGGCCAGGGGCTTTCAACAGTTTTGTGAAGATTTAAAACTAAGCTAACAAAACAAAATAATTTATATTTGCTAAAACTGAAAGCAAGATATTCACAGAGAAAAATGTACTGGTAGGATGCATTAGAAAGGGATGTTGCTGACTTATGAGTAAGGACTAGAGAGTTTATGAAACATAGTTTAAGTTAAAAACCATTTCTAAATTCCTTTCCTGAACGGCAAGCCCTGGGGCACTACTGTGTACAGTCCAGGAGACTTCATTCTTAATACAAATCCTGAGAAAAAGATAATTAATTAAACAGCTATGCTTTCAGGCGATAAGCATAGAACAATCATTTACACAGATGTATTTAAAGGCGGTACCAGTGATGCAGCCTTAAACTACAGTCCTGAATGTTAAGGTAAGTGCCTGCACGAGACATGCAGGGGCAGTGACCCATTTGTCTGTGGTGTAAGCTCATGAGTCAAAGCCTAGGAAGCTAAATTTACGAGGTTACTTTGGCCTTTGTTCACAAATACAAACATTTCATATCTTTATTTACGGGAGGCATCAACTACTTATTTCCACTGCCCCTAAGCGCCTGACAGCCTTCCCAGTCTTTTGAGAGAAAAGAGAATTATTTTTCCGTTACAAATGTATCCTCGAAAAGAAATGAACTGTAAGTTTTCTATCACTTAGACTGTGATTAATTTGCTTACAGCAGATTTTGTGTTGCATTTCATTTGCTCAGGGCTAGTTTCTGGCACTGTCAATTACACTGAATCACACAGACATACTCAGTTATAGAAATCAGATGATTTGTTAGAACCCCCGCAAGTGACAACATCAGCATGCAAAAAACATCTTAGATTCCTTCTGGTTCTCTCATGAGAAACAATTTCATAATGTAAAGGAGCAGAGCAACGTAGAACTACAGAAAGTTTATTTCCTCCCTGACCAGAGGCTTTGCTATCTGTACTCATCATCTTTCTAATTCCTCACTAGAGGTCACACTGAAAGGAAAAAATAAGTGCAAGTACTACAAAGATATAAGCAATGCGTGATCAGTGATTTCTTGTGTTTTAAGGTATTAGTGATCATGGACCCGCATGGCCTGTTACCTTACTCAGCCATTGAGAAGTTCAGACACTGATGGCTTTGAAAAGTCTGTTTACATCATCCAGGCACCCATGTGTTGCCACTGCACTGTGCCTGGGGCACAATGGCAGCTGTTGGAGGTATCCTGGCGATATCTGCACTAGCT
Source organism: Callipepla californica brunnescens (assembly GCA_023055505.1). Taxonomy (NCBI): domain Eukaryota; kingdom Metazoa; phylum Chordata; class Aves; order Galliformes; family Odontophoridae; genus Callipepla; species Callipepla californica. The sequence continues at coordinate 2,145,720 of JALIRH010000050.1, read as the reverse complement.
GTGTCCCATCCAGCCATTCTTTGAGCAGGAAAAATCCATAGCCAACTAGAAAAGATGAACAGCCTCTTTCCATTGTTTAGCGTCTACTTATAAATAAGTGGCTTAAATGGCCTTCTTTTAAAACAGGCTACTGAATAAAATAAATGGGTATGCATTTGAAAAATGACTTTCTGTGTACATCGTGCAGTGCTTGCTGAACCTCAGTTAAAAAGAGTTCATTTTGTCAAGAACTTTAGATGACAAAAATACCTGTTTACTCTGTAAACACACACAGAAGAAATGCCTGGGAAAATGATGCACTGGCTGTGGTACTTCTACGTAGTCCACAATTACTATTAAATCAAAATCATTGCCTACTCATGGGAAAAAAAAAAAAGAAAAAAAAAGAGAGCAAGTATATCAGTTGCACCGCTAACTCATTAAAAGGTTACAATATCCCATTAAAATTACATTAAGGTCTATTAAAGTTCATTGGCACATTTGGCCATCCACCCTCAACCACAGCGAACAACCCAGCACATCATGCCCCCAGTAACAAGCCTCACTCCTGGAGAAGGCTTCCAAGAGCAGGGCTTTGTGGCCAGCAGCACGAGCTGGCTCTTGACAGGGATGGCAGCACAGGTTTTATTGCAAGACTTGTAGGCTTGGCCTGAACCTTGGCTTATGAGCTAAGCTGTTCACAGAATCTGTTAGCACAGTAGAATGTGATAGCCTCCAGACAGAAAGCATTGCTTTTTTCTTTCTTTCTTTTTATCCTCAGCAGGTGTAAAGATATGAATTTCTGCATGCCTTAAGAATCCCTTCAAAAATCATCAAAATTGAAATCCCTTCATTCTGTCCATCCCTTTACACAATTATTAACAAACCACACAGTTAGCTTTCTGCCTGTACCTGATAAATTTACAGGGAACAGGTAATTTGGGAGATAGTGAGGCTGATAAAGCTGACTTATAAATGGAATATATATATCAGGACTAAAATGAAATGAAATGATACCTACTCAGTTAGAAGATTGATTTCTCACAAGTTTTGGCAATAAGCAGTGTTACACACTCCCAGTTCTGGCAAAACCTGTGAACTTTAACTTCCTTTAAGTTCATCAGAGTTTAACTAGGAGGAGCTGCAGAGAGGTAGCACTGAACTCTCAACAAAAGAAAAGTACAAGACCAGAATGTCCATGTTTAACCATTTTCTGAATCAGTGAAAAAACTGTTACACTTCACATCTTTCTGGTCTTGCTCATTTTAGAGTTAGTACCATTTGATTTCAGGGCTATTGGCCTTTTCTGGTGCTATTCATAATAAAAAGAGATTGATACTACATTTCTATTTGAGCACATTTAATTCTACACCATTCTCTGCTTTCACAGTATCATAATTTATCTAGATGGCAAAATGTATCTCACTCCAAAAATATATCTGGATATTTTTATGATCAGAAAAGGAATTGGTCAAGAATTGGAACTGACTGTACGTCACATAATGGAACAAAAACCAACAGTGACGTTGAAAGGCAATAACTTAAAATAAATAATTTTATGTCACTTGCAGAGAAATCAATTGAAGTGAATTTGTGCTGGGCAAGGTATGGCACATAAAAGGGAGACTAATCAATTTATGGAGAATTTTCTATATATTGTTCCAATCTGCAATAATTTTATCCACTCTGTGCCTGATAAGAATTTCTGTTCCTCTATAAAGTATTCTGTTATCAGTTTATCCTTCAGGATTAAATAAGCAGCATTACTGAAGAGGAAAAAAGGTAACAAAGTGTTTCTATTTTTATTTTGTGCTTTCTTCTTTTACCTTTAGCTCAAATAGCCATTATATAAAAATAATAAAAAAAATTAAATAACCACAGCCAGTGAAAAAGCCAGCAGTGTTCTGGAATATCTTCAACATCAGTTTGCCTACTTAGGTGTTGCCATAGATCTTGTATCGGAGAAAATGCTACACTTGAACAGGTAAGGAAAGTTTCATCACTCCATCCAAACCCTACTGCACCTCAATTTCTGGTATTCAAGTATTCTTAATGTAATGAAGTTCATATGTAAACAAATCTGAAGAATGTGATATACAGTTAAACTGATTTGCATGTTTCCACTAGGTTTAAAAAGATTATGATTAAATCTTATTCTCCTGGAGTAATTGGAACCATTTCCAAAAATATACCCCTGCTTGTATTTATTATAAATATTATGTAAGGCACTATTTTAGCTTCTTCAGTAGCCCATCAAAAGTAGTTTCCACGATAATTCAAAAATCACACTTTTTTAAATTTAAATTTAGTGAAGAGAAAATCATACTAATGAGGCAGAAGACAGAAGTCTCACTTGTCTCTCTGCAGTCCTATGTTCTGTTATTTCCAGACAGTTCATTTTGCAGGACAGTCCTCTTTTGCTTCTCCATTGCAAATGCTTATTGTTTCATTAAAAAAACATAAATTAAAAGTACCTTCCTGAAGATACGTGCATCTTCTCCATTTTAGAAAGGCCTAAAAATCACTGGATTAGTATATTTTTAGCTTTCCTTTTCAATATGAACACCACTGTAGACCGCTGGTTATTTAATTCAATAAAATAAGCCTAACTTACAGTCTCTATCCTTGGTTTTTAAAGTACTTTGCATAATAAATGAAAAAGGTTTTATTATTTGCACTCCATTCAGTGAAGAAAATGTTCAACTTAAATAATGCAATTAAGGGTGAGAAGAGACTAATTTTCTACAAACTCTCTCTGGTGGTTTTATCAGTTGGAGTCCTAAACCTTTAAACTCTTTCACAGTAGCAACCTGTTCATTTATCACTTGCAGGTTTTATTTTGGCAGTCATTACAATCTACATCAAGACACTTCTAAATGTCATAGGCCTATAGGAGCTTTATATGTGACATAAGACACAAATTCTTAATTCTTACAACTTCAACAAATAGTGGCTAGATTGTTAGAAGCCAGTACAGTTCCACATGGTTTAATTTTGGGCTTTGGTCCACACAGTAATATATTTTTTCTTTCCTTTTTCTTATAGCTCACACAGAAATCAAAAACAAAGAAATTCAAGATGCAAGTGATACTTGCTGTAAAAAGTTCATTCAGTGCAGGCTGTTATAGGCTATTCAGAAGTACAAAGTACTTGAGTCTATACTCGTAGCTAGTAGAAAATCCTATTGGGGAAAATGAAGCATCTTCATGAAAACTGTATTCTAAGAAGCTGAGAAACTGATTTACTTTGCAAGTACAAATACACACAAGTTACAGAACAACCAGGAAAAGCTTTTCTCAAAAATCCATTTAGGTTAGTATATCCCAGAACCTTCAGAAAGAATTAAATTATTTCATCCGTCCATCATAACTCTAAAAGTCTGCTTAATCATTGGTCAATACACACAAAAGAATGAGAAATTTTGTATATCTGTGGTGGAAAAGATAAGGAACTTTAACAACCTCTGCTATAACTTCAGGTTATTATCCCTGTTATTTATGGTAATTCCTGTGAAAGAACAAGTAAAATACAACATGACAAAATAAAAATGGATCGTAAATCTCTGCAACAAAAATCTAGAGCATATAAAAAGACTAAATGTGTAGTGATATAAAAAAGACTCAGAGAAGTGGAAGACGCATGAAAATACTTTCAACTTCAGATGAGAGACAGAGAGTGTGACTGAAGGTATATTATTAGTTAGGTAAAATGAATGATGTTAAACTAGTTAAATCTTTGACATCTGCAATATTATACTAAATGCTAGAGGAGGGATCCAAAGACACAATTTCACAAATATTAAGTATTCAGGAAGCTTTTTTCCTACTAATAGTAAGAAACAAATGAAGAATTTATTGTACTGTATATGAAAATATTCTTCAAAAAGGATATGTGATGTGTCCTTTTTGTTTCAAGATAAAGCATGAGTTATAATTAAGAACTTTGGGCTGATTATTTGTCAAAATGCTTTTTTTGTTTGTTTCTTTCTTTCTTAAAGTAAGCATATAGAAATTAAAATGTGATGTACATAAAAAACGGACTTCTTTCTCCAAATCCTTTCCAGGAACCTTAATGTTCAGATTTGGAAATCCATTTATCCATACACAGTACACACAGATAAAATCTCTCTGCCATTTCTACTCTTGAAAAGTATCCATGTTGTAACTCACATGTGCCCTAGTCCACATTCTCTTCCATCACTGGGAGTGAATTTGCTAGTTCAGGCTTAAGAACTACAAAGAGAAACTATCCAAAATGTCTGATATTAAATGTCAAAACAAAAAAGGAAACAAGTTAAACATTTGTTTTCATAGTTATTTCAGCATTAGAGAACACTATTCAATATATTCACCTAAATCAGAAAAGAGAACTGAGTATTCAAGCCCTATGTTTTTAATAAAAATCCCTGGGACACTGCACCAGCCATTAACTACTGATTCCATGCATTTCCTTGTGATATAAGAACTCAGAACGTACAAAGAAAGCTTATTTACTAGTGATTTATAAGTAAGAGTGTCTTATTTTTAAAATCTATAAATTAACAGAAAAATGAAGTTATCTTGCTGCTATGTAATTCATATTTTCTTGATAGTTAAAAAATAAAGAAAGATGATGTAATTTTTGGATTAAAAACTGAATGACTGCTATTCATGGTTCCTTTTTTTCCAGTATCTTTTACTAATTTGCCTTATATTTTTATTTTGAATATTTTGAAGTCAATAGAACAAGAGAAATTACCTACATCTCTATACACATCTGTTTTTTAATTTTGGTTATGCTGTGCACTGACCCAATTTTAATGAGTCTTCAGTTAAATATAAGTTATATTTGCAACATGTCCCTTCAGTGCTCTCTGACTTGTATATTGGATTTAAATTCTTGAAATAAATCCATTAAAGAAAAAGCATTAAACACATGCATCAGTACATTGAATAAATTTGCTAATTAAGGAGATGTTCATTCAGTACTTTGCAGAAATGAATTTGTGTATTCAATATCTTGATGCAATATTGAAACAGTAATGTAAGACACAGTCCTCAAGAAAGCCTTATAGACAGTTTGTAGTTGAACAACAGAAAGTATGGGATTGTTAACAAATTTGGCAGTATCAAGACTCCATGAACTGTCTCAAACATTTGCTGTATCTCTTATTCAATGAGATAGAAACATTGCTTAAACTTGAGATAATAATAACATAATTAAGCCTTAAGTCGTTGACTGCTGGCATTCTCAGAAAAATGAGTGATCTACTTTACAGGCAGATACTATTCACTATGTTACTTTATACCATATCACAACTTCTTAAAAATACCAGTTCCATTTAAAACAGAGATGCTCTCTCCTTCAGTGTCCCCCACTTCTGCTTACATTCAATGGCTCTACAGCACCATGGATAGCTCTGAAACTTGGTGCAAAGGTAAGAAAAAGTTACAACAAATCAGCTGGCTTCTTCCTGCTAACATAGCACAGAAAGCATGTAGAAAAAAAAGAATTAAAAAGGAAGAAACCTTCCTCCTTGACCTGCAACCCAGCTGCCACTGTCAGTGCAAAATATTGCACAATGCAAGATCTGCCTAAGTTCTGAGCTCATTGGAAGCCTGGAGGTCATGCCATTCAGGAAAGATTGATCTCCCTGGGTCATTCAACTCCCACAACTCAGCAAGATGTAGAAGCTGAGAGGTCTTCCCTGCCACAGCAGCAAGATATCGCAGAGTTTTTAAGTAAAATCTTGCAATTATGAGACAAAACTTCTGCCTCTCAGGTGAGGGAAAGTTTCAGAAGTAAATGGTAAAGGTGAGGCATGACTTCCTGTCTTTGTGTTCGCAGTGTGATCTGCAAGATCTTCATATCTTTTCAGCTACAGTTCTCTATAGATTCATTTTTCCCCATTCATTTCCTTTGATCACTGTATATACAAGAGTTTTTAATTATTGAGCATCTATGTATTATGTTCCCTATGAAATTAAAATCAGGTTTTTAGACTAGAGGATATTCCTTTAATGTACAAACCCTGCTTTGAAATAAACAGAAGAAAAGGGCAAGATGTACTGCCCCATTCTCAAGGTAGATGCGAATGAATGATTATATTGTGAGAATGACTCCTTAGCTCTTCATTTTACTTTCAGGTAAAACAGAGAGTACAACCCACTTCCCAAGGCAGTTGTCCTGGAAACTACACTTTTAAAATGTGCTATTAAACTTGTATGGGGAGGTGAAGAATTTACCCTCTTCACATTCCAAGCCCAATGGAGAAGACCTTGGAGTCTTTTTTTTTTTGCAATTAGAATCTCCTACTGGAGGGGTCGGGGTTGATGATCTTTGAAGATCTCCCTTCGTTTGCAGATTCAAATGGGCCAGACTTAAAGATTTAAAGATACACAGGGATGGATATAGGCATATAACTAACATTTCTATAAGACAATAGGCATACAACATTTGAACATCTTGGTGCTGATGTTTAACCTGGCAGGCAGCTATGTACCACACAGCCTTTTGCTCACTGCCTCTTAGTAGGATAAGAAAATTAGAAACAAAAAACAAAGACTGCTTTGAAAGTAATGCCTGCTATTTTATTATGTTGGCCCATGATGTCAGAGGTGGATGTCCACGGGATGGCATCAGAGGTTAAACTTTTCCACCAATACTCTTTTATGTTTTGTTGCTGTGCTACACATAGCAGCAGAGGGCAGTTTGACAGAATGACATCTGACATGGAAGTGTGTATGAAATTGAATTCCTCTGTGCAGAAAGAAATTGCACCCACTGTCATTCACTGATGTTTGCTGAATGTTTATGGAGATCAAACATGGTTAGTTCAGTGAGGTGGTGGGTGACCTCCACTGGTGCAGGTTTCTATGTGTATGGCATGTAGGCTCTACCAAATTGTGGTGTGCTCTTTCATACGGTTTCCATGGAAATAAATAGAAGGTACTACTTTTGGAGCAGCTTAGGTAGAGTTGAGATAGAAACTAGTTACTGAGACAGAAGTGAAAAACAAAAAAATGCAATAACTACATATGTCCACAATGCAATTACTCACCACTTGCTGACTACTGCCAAGCTCACAATACAATTGCCCACCAACCCTACTAGCAAGACAGTGTTGCAGTCACACAAACTACCATCCAGTCAATTCCTCACAGCTTTACGACCTTCTGTATGATGTCATATGGTATAGAATGACCCTTGGACTAATTCAGACCAGGTGTCCTGGCTATGCCTCACCCGTTGCTGCTATGTCATGAAGAAAGCCACTGGTTCCTACGTGGTAGCCTGGCTTGGCTCTGTTCCTATCCCTCAGCAGCAATGAAAATATTTATCATTATTAATTAACAGCTGCTAATGGTGCTTCAGTCAAAATTAAGACACACAGTAAAATCTATATGTTCTATATCTATCAGTACAGTTTAATTCATTTTTGACCTCTTTGTTGACCTGGTATTGATTTATACTATTTTATGCTTCGGAGGCTTCATCTTCATGTGACTTCCTTCCTGAAATAAAACCTTGCAAATTGATCTATGTTGACTTGACAAAGAGTAGTCATGAGTAAAACTCTGATGAACCCATCATTTGTCTTCTGTTACAGAATGCAATAAAGAACACTCTTGTGTGTATTAAGTTTTTACATGTTTCAACATTCTTGTTGCACACTCAGTGAGGCCATATGTTGGGTATGTGTGGAGATATGCTAAATTAGTGAATATAAATTATCCTGTACTCACAATGGTACAGGATAAAATATTTATAGAAGGATTAGAAAGATTAGCAAAGTAGGTTTCACCTACAATTTCATTCTTACAAATGACAGTCTCCTGGTGGAAGTAGCAGATGCAATGAGGTCAGAAATGTTTTATTATCTGTTACTTCCACTGTAATAGGCAAAGGACTCAAACCATTCATTCCAGTTAATATGTATGGCCAAAACAGTATGTTTCAATCATATTATTTACAGATTCTTTTTTTGTTTGTTTGCTACATGATTATGGCAAGCTGTGACACTAGTAAACTTCCATATTTTATCAAAGTCTAAAAATTCCTTGCTTTATCACTAATACTTCTCCTTGATCTCTCACCTTCAGTTTTGTGAAAAGATACACAAATATACCAGTACTTAAGAACAAGATTAAAAATATGAAATGAATATATTCCAGAAACACAGAAGGAGGAAGGAAAATAAACACATATCTGATATAAAATGTGTTGTTTTTATATAGTGTCATTACTTTCACGGAATCCTGAATTCTTAATGGTTGACATTGGCAATACAATGGAAACCAAAAAGAATGATCCACATCAGAAATATAAGTTGAGAAAGATGGTATAGTTACTCTACAACAATGTTAATAGTTCCTTCAGAACAACTCCTTAGTCAGAATGAAATATGGAAGTGTGTTTTCTACCGAACATGTATGAATACATGTAAGAAACAATGAAATAATGAATATGAGCAAATAACAATTTTCTTTTTTATTATTATTTTTTTATAATTTTTTTACAGCAGGAATTACATGCTAGAAATACTTGACTACAGGAAATTCTGTTTCTCCTAGTATAATTTTTTTCTCTATATCATGGAGACTTTCAGCGTATGATCAAGATCAAGAAAATTTTACATAAGTTTTGTAGCAGCAGGGATTAGTGTGGTTAGGCTGTAAGTAACAGAAAGCATGGATAAATAGTATATTTAAGGTTCACAGCCACAAGAGCTGCTATAGTGCTGTGCTGTTCTTATCAAGTATTCTAGAATTCATGAAGTTTTCCTAAAATTGTTGGTAAGGAATACAAGAATGTTTCTCCAGATCAGTTCAAAAAAGCTTTAAATTCCTAATTTATTTTATTTTTTCTGAAGAATAGTAACATTGTGGTATAAGATGCTTGTTTATAACTGATTCTACAGTATTTTATTCAGAATTTTTTACTTGCACATTGAGAAAATAAAAGCTTTTCCTGTGTCTGAATAATTAAGATGGTCATTTTTTTCATATCTTTTCATTTTCAAGTCTGTGCCATCTCCAGTAGTAGATTTGATTTAGTTTATTTCTTTGGGTAAAACAGTCTCTTTTAGCACTTAAATTTAAGTTAATCACAAGTTGAAAACTATTTCATTAACTCAGCATAAACCTCTTCCATCCACTTGGAAAGTAGATTTCAAAGTTTCTTTCTTGATAAATTTTTGTAAACTCAATTTCAGGCTACAGAAAACATTTGTTCCCCAATACTTATATTGGCACAGTACCTAAATCTTGCTTTATGTAGAGAAAAGCTTGCCTGCATATTATAAAACCTCAGTGAAAATGCAGCTTAGTCAGGAATAAAGTAATCCCTTAATCTACTGTGATGTAATTAATCACCCAAAGTTCAAAAAATAAAACATCTCATTCTGAACAAAACAAAACAAAACAAAATAAAAAAGATCTGGCAATACAAGCTGCGGTAGAGTGAACTCTACATTACAGAGATGAGAATTCGGCTCTATTTCCACGCACTATCAGGAACTAGGAGGCAATGTTGCAAACCATTCAGTGATGCAGCAAGACAAAATAAACTGCTTCTTACTAACCTCATCCAAGTGGTAAGGAGTGTTATTAAGTTTAGAGGGAATATATGTCCATTGATTTTATGTCACAATATAAAGGACTTCAAAAAATTGAGAGAGATCACCAAGACTGTCTCCAAAAGTGAACTGCAAAGAATGAGCTAAGATGTGAATAACAGGGAGTAGAGAGGAGGGAAGTATGATTAATTCTTAGTAAATGGCTGTCACTGCATTAGTTCTGGAGGAAGTGCTGAAGGGATCATTCCCTTATCTGAGCCTATCTTCTGTTATCACAGGCGACTGTGGCTTATAAATCTAACTGACCTGTCCATTTTTATTTCCACCTACACTGCTATGTGGAAAAAAAGTTCTAAACCTTGTTCTCAGAGATTTGAAACTTACCCCTGATCTCTAACTGAAAATCATTTATATCTGCTGTATTTTTTCTTTCTATTCTTCCTCAATGGACAAATTTATTTTGGTTGCTAGTGGAAATAAGTGGAAATATCCTCTCAATTCTTGCACTGACTGCATTTCAGTGCTGTTCATTGATATTCTCTAACTCATAAAGCCAGGTCTTTCTTTTCTTTCTCTATATTCCCCAAAGATAAGGCTTGTAACAAGTTCTAACAGAAATTTCTGAGTCCCTCAGTGTGTAAGATAGCACTTCACAATATCATATTCCTGTGCCAAGCATTCTAAAGCAGTGCAAAGGTAGAAATAATATATGTTCCCTCTACTGCTTGCTGTCCAAATTGTGATATGAAAGCCTAAAGAATATTTGTTGACATTTCCTTAAAAAATTCTGCTTAGAACTACAACTCTAATAGAAGTTCCTGTATCCCATAGCTCCAAGACCAAGGTATCCTGATTATTAAAAAACTTTGCACACACACTGAAAACCAGATTGAGTACTGACAAGAAGCCATTTTCTCAAAAAAAAAAAAAAAAAAAAAAAAAAAAAAAAAAAAAAAAACCAACAATAAATCTTCCCTGTTACAGTTGCTACTTAAGGAAGTGGTGACCTTACAACATTTCACTTGCTGATAACCCTGCAGCGCAGACCATGGGCTAAGCTTGATTTATTATTTTAAAGAAATGATCCAGAGCCAGATTTATGCTCAGTGCTCAGAGTCTGTGGATAACTTTGTCTTGTAAACAGGTTCTGTGAAAGAAGTTTCATTTTCATATGTATTGGCCTACATTGCCTGTCCTAATGGGATAACATGGAGGATCTCTAATAAATATTTAGATTGGAGTTTGCTTTGTATTTATGTTTAAACACATAAAACTGTTGCATATCACTGTACTACATTGCATAATTGCCTCTAAAGTGGAAAATTCAATACAGATTAAAGCATATGTGTATTACTAGTTATGAAAAAGACTTAAAATTATGCTAAAAGGTTTAGGCCTACTTTATGATATAATATTCATACTTTATATGGTATTACTGTCACCATATCAGATTCTGTCATGACAATAATTGTAGCTACAATCCTAAAATGTTTGTTTGTAGTTGATTGAAAAGCAGAGTTTTGAAGAAAAAGAAACCACTAATTTGTTTTTAGTAGAATAGCAAAAAAAAAAAAAAACAAAAAAAACATATTCCTTTGAATAAAAGCACTCAAATTATTCACTTGTGAAAAGGAATTATGACCATAACTGCTGCAGAAGTCCTTTTTGACAGAAAACTGATCAAATTTAGAAAGAGGAAATTAGCCACACAGCAAAAAGAGCAAAAGGAAGCAGGAAACAAAGAGAGGAGGTAATTGTGAAGGGAGATTCTTAATGAAAGGACCACTGAAATTGAAAGGAGAGAGAAGCCAACAGGGAAATTACAGTTAGAATGAAAACAAAATCATAGGGGAAAAAAACAAAACAAAACAAACAAAAAATACAAAAAAAAGACAGAAAAAGAAGTGCTAGAAAGTATTAATCAGTAATAAGAGAAAGGAAAGTATCACAGGAAAAATGAGACGCAATAAAAGAAACAGAAGATGAAGAAACATTGCCTTGGGCTCACTGCTATTAATTTAATTACTAGTGATCTTCCTGTTTCTGACTTCTCTGCTGCAAGAGTGTTCCTTCTCACTTCAGACCTTCATGGACTAATGCTAGCTTTCAATGACTCTCTAGGCTAGTTAACTTGAGGACAGCAGTGTCTGGGGTTTAGAATCTCACCAATTGCTCAGAATAAATCGTATTTTACTACAGTTATAATCCTCACTTTGGGAAGATAGAGAAAAAATGACCAAAAAATCACTTTTTTTTCACTTAACAACACTACTTTTGCAAAGCAAGCTCCAAGTTTTACTTGATTTCTTTTTATTTATTAATACTCAAAATCACTGTTTACAATGCTTATCATAACCACATGATTTCTGCATCTTTAGTAATAATTACTGGAAATTCTTCACACCAATTTGCAAAACTAGGGGTAAATTTTACTTCCGAAATGGTGAAGAAAATTCAAGTTAAATTTGGCATCTGTTAAATGAGAGTGCAACAGCTTAAAAGACAGCTAAATATAGTGCTACACATCAGTGTAGTTCATTTCAGCTGGTGCACCACTTATTCATGTTCTATTACTCATAATTTCAGGCAAGTGGAGGGAAAAAATTCATTGACCTTGAACAACCTCAAATAAATTTGGTCCATAAACTTTGATATATCTTTCCAAGCGAATGCAATACCTTTCTCATTGTGCAAGCTCTCTTCTAAGAATAATAAAAAAATGACCATTTCACCAAGCTTTTGAAACTCCCATTATTGAATCTTTAACTGAAAAATGTTCACTACAGTGCATGGTGGTTAGTATTAATTACTAATTTTACGCAAAATGACATGCCAAATTAATAAGTGATGAGTTATTTTAGTGGATATATGCCAAACCTCAGATTGTTTTGGGCAGTAGTAGCATGGTATTAAATATTTACCATGCTGTGAGATGTTCTGGTTACACTGGTCAATCGTTAATTTCCTTTGATCCCTAGAAAGTAATTTTTGTTGCAGTCAGCTGTAACTGATTGCAAACAGCTTTTTTGTTCAAGCTTCTAATGTACTTTTCCCCAGTTACTTTCCCCTGATTGAAAATACTTGTAGTAACACATTTTATCACACAGTGCAGGACCATTCCTTTTCTGTGACTATACACTAATAGTTATTTAATATTGTATTTTAATATGATCTGCATTTATAGTGTCATTCTGAAAGGAATTCTAGAAGTACAATAGCAAACATTTGAAATGATCAATGGAAATCGAAGGAGGTCACAGATGAGTGAAATATTCTGAATGCGGAATAACTCTGAGGAATCCCAATATCTTATATTTTAAGGGAAAATATGATTTCACTATTAAAAGGAGACTTTTTTACTTCAGCTTTAAGCATGCTTTCTGTAATTTTATATTACCACACTATTATTCCCACATTACTGATTTGACTCTTTTTTCTCCCTGATTTTTCTATTCGTGAAAGGGAACCATGTTTGAAAACAGTGTAAAAAATCTTTAATATCTGAAAAAGCAAAAGTTTGGGATTGAATGATCAAATCATGGAACCCCAGAATTTCTGAGAACAGAAATGTTGCATCTGGAGATTGTGTAGCCCAACCTCCATACTTAGAGTAGGGTTGGTAGGATGCTAAGGGCCCTGTTCATATATATTTTGAATATCTCTGAACATTTAATAATCACATAATTTTTTTATTTTTAAAGCTAACCAGAATTAGACTTCTTGAAGAGAAATTAGAAGCTTGCTAGCCTTTTCTATGTATCAAGATTTGATATTTGCTACTATTTGGTCAATAAATCACAGAATAAATTGTCACTGTTCTATTAGAATTTTGACATTAAAAAAGTGAACACAGGAGACTTCATACTGATAGCATGAAAATAAACATTCTCTAGTACTGAAAGCTATTTTATGCAATATTGTTTCTCTGTTTGCACATAGAGCAGCCTTGCAGCTCAAGCATTAGTTAGATGAAGATTCTTGAAAAATTTTTGGTGCAAATCCTGTTTTATAAAAAAAAGTGATCCATTTCTGTCTGCGTAAAATAAAATCTTGTTTTCCTGGATTTCCTATCCATTCTAGTTTCCTCTAGTTCAGCCTCCACACAAAGATACGTAAACTGCTCCAGTTTATTTCCCTCCTCTTTATTCCATTTATCTTTTATCTATTTTGTTGTTGTTGTTGTTTCTCTGCTTAGTAAGTCACCGGGAGGTTCGGGTACACACAATGCATACCCACTGTCAACTACATTTCTGTCATATGTGATTCCTCCAGCCTGGAAGTTCAGTTCTGATGGCAGTTAAATTACCTTACCAGAAATCTACCCTATGCATTCTTCTGGCTTTGATGACAGTGACTGTCCTTTAATTCCCAATTGTACCTGATACAATTCTTTTAATACTGTTCAAAGCCACAGTGGGAAAATTCACAAGGCAATGAAGATATGCTAAACCATCCAAAATCTCTTCTCTATAATTGACAGTATTTTCAATGTTACACAATGAGAACCAATCAATTAAACTACCTGGATGAGTTTACAGACTCACCTCAGCGTTCGTGGTATGCTATCAGATCATTTCTTGCTTCCTACCTTTTTAGAGAAATGAAGACCATTTCAAGTTCCTATTTAAAAGTCACGTGAAGAGATGCACTGTGCTAAATAAACATGTGTTGGAGGACATAAGTTCTTCACTCTATAAATTTCCTGAAGAAAATTGTGTACTTAGAATAATTTTTCTCTATTTCTGGTGATGGAAGGTTTCCTTTTCCAGTGAAAATAAGTACTTCTCTTTAGGGTTTTTCTCTAATACAGCTGAAAGAATTACAAAGATTATACCATAACTTACTCCTGCAGACACCAAATATAAGAAATGTATGAAGACAGTATTTTGGTAGTGACGAATGACTAACTTGCACTGAATAATTTATAGAGCAAATTGAACAGCTTTTTCTATTTCCACAATATACACAAGCAAATAATGATCTTTCATTTACTCATTTGCTGAAACCACTTGCCAAATTTTTGCATGTGTTGATGCTTGTAACTGAATATTGATTGTGGAAGGTTGCCTTCAAGCCCTCCACACAGGAGCTGATTTTTTTTTTTTTTGTCAAATAAATTCTTCACCACATCAATGAGTGCCAAAGTATTTCTAGCAAAAGTATACATGTGGACTTCAACTGTTTTTTTTGTATATATTTTAATGGAAATTACTTAGTAGTTCAAATTCTGTGAACTTTATGTCTTGGAAAAATCAATGCTTCACTGTATGGTAAGGATAAAGCAAAACACCAGTTAGAGCATCAAATTAAACTCCAGAAAAACTGAACTGTGTGTCCTTTCAATTTAAGCAGAGTTTTCTTTTAAACCAATAAAACAAAAGGCAGATTAGCTAGAACCATGCTCCTCTAGGTTCTGTTTCATAAATGGATATGCATTATACAGATTCCTACAGGGCCAGGTGAAGGCTTTCTATAGATGATACTCAATTAGATTAGGTTATTACATCTGACCTAAAATCTCGGTGTTGTTTTTGTTTCTAAAATAAAATTACAGACCTTTCTGATAAATCCAACTATATCCAGCTACTATCCAAGAGTTATTTGTAGAATTACAGCTTAATACTAAGAAAACAAACCAACACTGAGTATGGAATGAATTCAGTAATGACAGATGTCAAATCAGATGTTAAATCAGATGTCATCACTGAGAGCTACATCTTTAGCACAGGGTTGTGGGTTAGACCATAATTAAACCACTAGACCTAGGCAATGCTGTTTTTCATATTCAACAATAATTTGTTGGAAAGTACATTTGAAACAGAAGAGAAATAAGGAAGGATGAAAATGAATTCTGAAAAATAAGCAATTAGCAAGGTAGTCAGAAAATTCAATCTATAAAAAATACATATGAAAGTGTAAGTGCCTGTGCCCTGGAAAGCAGTAATTTTCTGATTCATTTTTAGGCAAATCGGTGTACATCAAACTGTGGCAAAAAAAGTGCATTTACTAAAAAATACATATATCTTTTTTTTATCCTATATATATAAGGATATCATTACATAAAGAAATTATGACACATACAGCACTACTGCATACAAATCTAATGTTATTGCTTTAAATTTAGATAAGCTGTAAAAAACTCACAAAAATAAGGGAAGGATAGAAAAATGCTTTAGAATAAAGAAAGCAAACAATAAATACTAATTCATTCAACTTATTAAGAAATACAGAGCCTTTCTGCTTATACAAATAAATACTGTCCATACCCTAACAATCCTTTTAACCTAATCAAGATAAAATTGTCTTCTTAGAAACATAAGGACTGGCAATGCAGTCACAATGACATAACTGGGCAAAGAGGAATGGGAGAAGAGGCAATGTGTTCTGGCGACATCAGCTTGGAAGTTTCATGGCAGATGGAAGCCCACACAATTCCTGAAGGAACTGCTGGCGTGTTGCTCTCCTGGCTATCTACTAATTCAATTTATTTGAATTTTATTCAAAGTTGGCTTAAAAAGCAACACAACTGTAGTTCTCTGGACATATGCCTATAATAATAAGGATTTCCAGGCTTGAGCGGAAATAATTTTAACCAAGATGTCTAACCAGAGCCAGCTGTAAGCTGAATATAAGACATGAACTTTAGAGTAGGAATATTTGACCACTGTATCTAATTACAAAAATAATTAAAAAAAAAAAAAAGAAGGAAGGAAGGAAGGAAAAAAAATTATTGTCTGCCTCTTTAGGGGCTCAAAGCAAGACTGGACATCTTCTTGGAAAATATATTCTGTCCAAATATGTTATGCTTTAGTGAAAAAATAAGTGACTGTGGTCAGTTCAGTATTTAGCATAAAAGTGAAATCTTTGAGAACAGTGTTACTATGTGACCAATTCAAACCAGAGATTGAATATGAAGAATTAGCTTAATTTGATTGTCCCTGGACCCATTAATTCTTAGGTCATAAGCTGTCACAATCACTAGGTACTTTCCTACTGTGATCAGGGCTGTCCACAGATGTGAATCTGACCTCTAAGTACAAAATGATAACACAGAAAACAACCAAATCATTCAGTGGAGTGAAGAATACCTTTCTTATTTTGTTTTACAACCCTCTGCAATTACTTAAGACTGTGCAGAAAACAAACAGAGCAAAGCAAGACTTTTTGCCTGAATTTCTTTAGATGCAAGATTTTTTTAGTGGTTGGTCAGATCTGATTCCAACATATATAGATCTGCTTGTGTACAGTTTTTCATATTCCAGTCTAGTCTCACTAAACAGGAAACTAAGAATTGTGAATACAACAAAACCAAGACAGAATACATTAGGGCTTCCTGGCCTGGAGGTGGGCTGATTTTTTTCCCTAACATGATTATAGAGGATCTTCCCCATAATAAACAACATTTGGAAACTGCATGATAATATCATACTTACTGTTGGTGAAAAATACCTATTAGGATAGTGATATAGAGTATGGATTCTGAGAAGTAAGTATAGTGCAGACTGGTTTGGGCAGGCAAATAAAATGGTGATTCCCTTCAATTTCACTGCTGCTGATTTTTGATCAGCTCTGCCTAACTTCTGTTTCTCGATTTAGCTATATTTTCACAAGGCCATCTTTAGCAGACCATTAGAAGACAGCTCTACTAGTAACAAGACATTATAGATTTCTGTAAATTGTCAGCATTGCACCCTTTCCTGGAAACATATGGTCTTCTTGTGTAATGATTTTGTATCTAAGGACTGAATAAATTTCATCTCAAAAAGCTGTAAGGTTTAGCACCCAGTTAGAACACGAGTTGAAGAGAAGAAGCATCCAGATTCACCAATGAAATACTTCTGAAAGCAAGTCATTGAATTTCACTCACTAGAAAAAGTACTTAATAAGCAGCAATAGATTTACATTAAAAAAAAAACAACAGGCAATATGAAAAAAATGCATCTACAACTTAGTAGCTGCGGTAATCTGACCCCGCAAGAAAATAAAAATCAATATTTAATACTGGTTACTGTTAATAATTTAACTAATAAATAAATTTCTAGATTCAAAAATGTAAATAGGTATCCTATCTTTCCATTTGCCAATCAAGCTCACTAGCACAATGTAGTGATAGCAATACATTTTGCCTTTTCAGGCAACACAACAATATTGCTTAAAACAGTAAGGAAAGCTTTTTTTAAAGACTCATTGAAAGCCAAATTCTAAGGGCTGGATAAGAAAGTTCACCAGGATCAGAAGAGAAATTCAAGAAGAGTAACATGCATGCTTATAGCTGACAGGCTAAAAGAAAAAGACCACGAAATCTTCATAGAAAATAAAGAGAAATGGCCTAAGCCACACCAGTTTTACATCTCTAGAGAAGGTTCTCAGGAAGCAGACATACAAAGATGATTAATCTCTAAACCTAGAAAATATTCTTTGAGATAGAATTCTTGTCCATCATAGAAGGTAAAGTTAAAAAGTTAAAAAGAATTTCGCCTGCCACATAACTGTAAAAAATGCTCGGCAGAAACTAAAACCAACTGAAAAAATCTGCCACAGAACAAAATATTATAGCACAAGCATATGACTTTGACAAGAATAATTACAATAACTACAGATACAGAACAGGTAAAACTTAATGAAAGTAGCACTAATGTTCTACTACCTTAATTCTGGGCTCAGTTTGAAAACAAATTGAAAGAAGAAATAAATAGAGTAGACAACCAGTATAACTACTGGTTTGGCCATAAAATAAATATATATTTGCATGGTTTTTGCTATATGCTATTATCAATTACTATATTTCTTTATATGAACAGGTACAAGGGTGTATATGTACTCAGCAATTAAGCACTGACTGAACAGAGCAAAGAATCAGTAAAGGCAACTGTTCTGAAAGTGGGATTTCTAGAGTCTTTCAAAAGGCTGATGAAAGAATTTGGATAAGCACAGGTTTTTTAAAAGGACTTTTTTTAAAGAATTAAGAATAAAAAAATAACTAAAGGGTTAATATTGGATATGATTGCTTTCCTTTTAATTTCAGATTCATATAGTATGTCTTAATAATGGGAAGATACACACTCTTTAGTTAGTGCTACTGATTATTAACACAATTTTTGAAATTCACAATCTTTTCCTTTTAATAGTGCTTTATATACCACAGCATGTCTTCCAGTGATGGTGATTCAGGTCACATTATTTCCTATTCCTGAGCTTAAGATTGCTTTATTCCTCCAGCAAAAAATTTATGGTCATATGACAAAGTGCAAGCAAGAGATTGCAAAAGCATGTAACCTATCACAGCACAGACATAATGGCATTGTCCATAAAACATTGTGTATTTCTCACATTAACTGTTCACACATTACACTAGATTACAATTACTCAAGTGCATTACAAATTGCAGAAAGCACTATGACACTAAGATAATAAATGAAATAGAGTCTGGCAATTTTGTCAATATTATCTTCATTCGTATATGTATGTCAAGAATAGTTTAAAATTGAGTAAGGTAAGACTTCCTTAATAATGGTGAAACTAGAACACAACATCAAGTTTAACTGAGAAGTAAGAATGCAGCTATCATTCACAGTATGAATTAGAATTATTACTGTGAAACTAACTTAAGAATATACTGTTTTGTTCTGGGTTCCTTTACTCATGGACAGTTACAATAATCTTTATTTTATAAAAAAAATCACTAGAGATAAGTATCAACTTTAACGATATCTTTATGAGCCATTGGATTTTCATTCTTCCATTCAGTCAAAACAACTAACATTCTTTCTTCCATTCTATCTATTCCTTGTACAGTATTCTATGACTTAAAGAAAGTAGATCTGATTTAAAATGTTGAATAAAAAAAAAAAAATCAAAGAAAAATAACCACACAATTTTCATTCACTAAAAACAAAAACTAAATCAGAACTAATTGCTCAATTTCAATGTGCTCTTTAGTCTAAATTTTTTCTTATTCCAACCTTTTAAATAAATAAGTAATGTAAAAGGTATTTTGGTGGTTATCCAAAAAAGCTCTTGTCAGGAATGCAATGAGGAAAATGGTTACAGATCTTTTGGTATGTATTCTGGATTTTTTCAGTATGGGAATAAGGATTCCGAAGCAGTTAAAGTACATATTGCTGCCTTTGAAGTTTTGTATAGAATCAGAGAGGGTTGTCTTGTATCTTGAAATATACATTCCTACAAAGAAATGCAAAGGACAGAATATGAAGAGAAGATTAAGTTAGTACATCTCAGAAAAGTCTTTCCTCCTTCTCTTTTCCCTCCAAGAAAGAAAGGATAGCTGTCACTTGGCTGGTCTAAACAAATTGACTAACAACATGAAAGACAGAAGTACCTCCCCTACAATTCTCCCATGGAAAGTATTGTGGAATTTGAGATAAAATGCAACTTTTTTCAGTGACGATGCACTTTGGTTTAGATGTTTGTACCTTCTTCAGGTTTCACGGGCAGTTAAGTTAATGATTCTGGAATACAAATGTGTGTATACACATGTAATGTGCGTTTATACATTTAAAATTTGGTTTCATCCTGCTCCAGGACGGACACAATACAAAACTGAGCCAAAGTCTACAAAATGGATTTGACAAATCACATCATTTTCTTTTTTCATTTTGGACTACAAGACATGGAACAAGATTAAAATACAGAAATAGGAAAAAATGCTTTATAGATTAACTTTATCAAAGGCAGCTTGAGTTTCTTTAGTGGATGTTTTCGCAGGCCTACATGTAATGCGTCTTTACTAATACTCTTAGCATGTTTGTAAGAGTGCCCTAAGACGAACTTTTTGCACATAGGTTATCTTAGAGAAAACATTTTTGTACTTCGCTATTTCTAGTTACTATCAGAATAAGGTTGTTATTATAACACAAGTATTGGTTCAGACAAAAATTCAATTATGGTTATAAATGTGAGTAATGAAAAAACAACAGAAAAAGAAAAATAACACCACAACAGTATGGATTGGAATAAGCACTCCACTCAAAACCCGTCTTCAAGACAAAAGGCTGAGCAATCAGAGAAGCACGTAAAGTTCAAGAGCAGCTGGCGCTTTCCTGATTATGCCACAACTACAAAAATCACTTAATCACAATTCTTTTTATGCACTGCTCTCTATTGTAAGCAGTAATGGAAAGATGAAGAGGATCATCGTATCAGGAAATTTGTAATTTTGATCTGTGAAGGTCATAGTTTTAGAAACTGTTATTGAGAAGATTCTCTTTGAATTCTGCTGTTTAGTCCTATTTTAAAAGAAAAGAATATACATATTGCAAATATTTGTCATTATTTATGTACTTCACGTAACTACATATTTTGCTTTCAAGTTTTCAAGAACCTTTTTTTTTTTTTTAATGCCATTTTAATTACGTCAAGTTTTAACTTCAAACAAACAGTTTACTCTATAAAAATAATTTATTACAGAAATTAATATTCAATTTAAATCATGTAGGAAGATTTCTTTCCCCCTAAATTTTATGTTTGGTCCTATTTTTCTTGTTACTGTGAATTTTAAATACTCAGCCTTTCTTCTGAGCCTGAGTTGTAAAGTCTCTAATAAAATATCAAGCATAAAAGGAGCCCACATCCATTGTTTTTCAGCTCTAGTGCATTGTTTCTTGAAACACATAAAGTATTATGAACAATGCACATTTTATAGGATGCTATTCCTCATTGTGTCACTACTCTTAAACTGGAGGTTACCAAGCAGTTTTCTAGGTCAGATCAAGTGTGCTTATATTAAAAGGCTGAAAGATTCAGCCTCTCTCTATCAAATAGTGCCAGTGGGTGCAGAAGAGTTAGATGAATTAACAAAGTGACATGAGACCTATGTTTACACACAAGTCAGTACATCAAACATGACCATCCTACAAGGGAAAATTCCTGTTAAATGAATATGAAATAGCTTGATAGCCATCTGCTCTGTAACAACAGATTTTTAATCATACTCTAACCATTCTTGCTAACATTTCTTTTTAAGCATCTATTTATCACTGAGACTGGAAAGTCTGTAAAGTAAGAGAATCAAAATTTGGACTTCTCTCAAACATATGCTGATATTATACATACATACATACATACATATATATATATAACTTTTTTTTTTTTTTTTACCACCACCACCACATTTGACCAAACTCAATATATTTCAGAGGAATATTCTACTGAACTTTCATACAAATATCCCACAGTGGAGATTCTAAACCATTCCACACCTTATCTGTCCTCAACACAAAAAAGTTTTCTCTGCTACCTAGATAAAACAGTATTGCAATTCGCAACCACTGTGTTTCATCTCACTCCCAATACAAACAGAATTTATTACCTTCTTTAACGAAACTCTTTACTTATCTGAAAACAACTTTTTTTTCTTTTTTTTTTTTTTTAGCCACCCTTTCATCTTTTCTTATCTACAACAGGGTTTTCTTTCATGTCTTTTCTCGTAAAACATATTTTCTGACCTCTAGTCATTCATTGTGGGCACAGAAAATGCTACATAAACAGTAGGCACCCTCATCAACCAAAACAGTTTTCTTCTCTTTGTATATTTATATTAAATATTTAGTAATTGGCAGATTTCTTTATGCCAAGGGAATGTCATGCTATTAATGAAATACCAGGCTTACTGAAATAAATAAAAACATTGCCATCAAATCCAATATTGACATCATACAACACATATAATCAAACACTTATCTCTTCCCCCAAAAACAAAATCATTTTTCTGTCATTGTTTTAGACAGATCTACTTAGTAAAAAATGTATCATGATTTTTCTGTGTGGTAGTTGATCGTACAAAAGAAAACATGCACTAGAGAATGATAATAAATAATAGAGCATGCAATTTTATTTTCATTCTATTTTTCACTCCTATGCTTCCCCTTTACCAAGCTTGCTCATATTTTTTTTCCATCTTGCCTTTTGGTCAGCCCTCTCTACAGAAAACATGCAAAACCAATCTTGTAAAGAAGAAAAAAACACTGAAATTCTCCCCCTTATCCTACTCTTATTCTCCTCCTCCACAGAAAACTGCTACACTCCCTAAAACTATAATACACGGGGTTTGATTAATGCACTTTAAAATCTACTTCTAGTGTATTCTTTTAGCAGGAAAGCAATCAGTAAAACCCAGGGCGGCTATTAAGATCCCTTGGTGGCAGATAGAGGCAGGAAAAGGAAAAATGCCCACTTTTCAGCAACCAGAGGAGAAGCTGTGCCCTGGAGAAGGAAAGGAAGGAGGACTGCCCTGCTCCACTGCACATTACTGCTATCTAAGAAAATGAGAGGAAAAGCTGAAGTAAGAGAGTATGATGACTTCACATGTTTCTGATAGCATGTGGATGGTTTGCAGACAGTTGAGAAGCACCAGGCCCCACTGGGATTGCACTGGTACCTGCCCATGCCCTGGGGCTGTGCTTTTAGCCTCGCTCCAGGCTGACAGGTCCTGCCCAGGAAAGCTGTGGGAGAGCCCGCTTCCAGCCCTGCCTGTACCCCTGAGCTCCCTGGGCAGCTCTCAGCCTCTATCCATCATTTCAGGCCCACAACCTGCTGTGTACTAATATTACTCTATTACTTCTACCATACTATGGTCCCCCTTTTGTATTTTTTTATATAGGGATGTGTTTAACAGTTCATTAAGAAATGCATCATAAGATTCTATGGATTAATTATGGTTGTGTTATGACAACAAAGATATCAAATTATTTTGAAATGTAAGTTATACATTTTTCTATCATCAGTGTAAAAAGCAGAACTTGAGCTCACTGGCTTACATGGGAGCCCAACTAAATCTTTGCAGGAATGAGTGACAAAATAATATAGAAAGTAGTATATTCTTTATTTCTAGGATAACATGCTACATGGAGGCTAAACGCGTGTGCTCATGCAGAGTAGCTTGCAGAACCAAGGTCTACATTAGGGACTGAGAGTCAGAGTTCAAAACAATGAACTATTGTTTTTTTGTACTTTCAGCAATATAAATGGGAGGAGAAAAACACTTACATGAAAATATTTTTTTCAATAATGTGCTATTCTGCAGTGCAGTAGCCCAGACTTATAGGTAAGCTCTGGGAAGCACTGCAGGAAGACAGGAGCCCACTGAGCTTTCTGTGTTGCTATCAAAAAGGAAACATCACAATCCTGATGAGGGAAAGGTGAATGTAGAGGGAATGTTTCATGTGAACAGAAATTCACAAGAGACTGAGGAGTTCAGATAAACTTTGATAAAATACTCTTTATACACCATTCTGCAAACAAAACCAGCTAGTAACACACCTC
The DNA here is from genome assembly GCA_023055505.1 of Callipepla californica brunnescens. Classification (NCBI taxonomy): domain Eukaryota; kingdom Metazoa; phylum Chordata; class Aves; order Galliformes; family Odontophoridae; genus Callipepla; species Callipepla californica. The sequence goes on along the minus strand of JALIRH010000050.1, from coordinate 2,121,905 downwards.
AGAATCAAGCTGCTGTTCTTAGCAGCTTAAACATTTTTCAAATCTACCACAAGAGTTTTTACCAGATCTGCAGTATATCAAGAATAAATCCTAAACCAATGTTATTATTAACATCAGTGAATACTATACAGAGATTTGCCTGTGCTGTAAATTTCAAGGGCAAATATGATTTTTGTCATTGCATAATCTTTTGTTTGTTGAAAACTGAAGCAGGAGGTGGTTGCATTAAGTTTCTGCATGCAAACATACACCTTTTTCTGCCACTTACTAAGTCCTAGCATTGCTATTTCTTTTACATTTCAGTGACATGATCTCTGTTTTATTATCTCAGCAGATTTCAGTTATTTGCTTTTGATATCTGCAGTATAGCTTCTTATTTCCCATCTATGTTGTCTTCTAGAATTCTGGAAGCTTTTCTACTGAGCATATCTTAAGATTTTTTTACAGAATATCTGTGCATAAGGATGCATGATATTTAGAATCCTCGAAGTGCTAGCATGGCTTTTCTGTTCTCATATTCTCAAAATAATTCATGTAAAATTCTCTGCCAAGCAAGCTATGTAATCACCCATCTGACATTTTCAAACATGCTTTAATTATTCTAAGACTAGTGGATATTCCCCTTCCCTAAGGTTTGTATGTCCAAATAGTGATACAGGTAGTTACAAACAACAGAAAGCATTCATTCTTCAACAATATTGGGAGAACAATCGTGACAAATAAACGAACTTTAAAGACACTGATGCATTCAAACTTAATTTTTCATTGAAATTATATGTACAGAAATATTTTTAAATATATAAATTGATATTATAAACATAGTCTGAAACTATATAAAAATTGAAAGTTTATACACTAAAAACTGAAAGGCAAATATTTATGTGAACAGGATATTTGTTTTCATTCCTGTTCTATATGGGATACTGTACAATTCTTCCCATGTCTCCCCGCTCAAATGTTTATTCTGTGACTGATTAGTACAATGAGAGTATTTATGCTATAGTAACTAAAATTACATCAAGCTTCCTTCCATAAACTATTATCTTTAAGATTTTAGAACTTTTCCCAAAATCAAAAAGATTTCCAAAGTGAAAAGAGTAGGAATTTAGTTTGATAATGTTAATTTATTTTTAGAACATGTGTAAAGAAAACAATTTGTTATTTTTAGAGTGATTTATCCTGGCAACATTTCTTCACTTATAATGTAATCTCACTTTTGTCTAGATACACCATGCATCTATCTGCACCTCAACTTCAGCTTCTTCTTACCAGACTTCTATTAACAGATATTTTTGAATTTTAACAGATTATTAATGGATTTATTAACAGAATTAACAGACCCTAGAATTTTGTCACTGGAAAATTCAGTAAAATTTCATGTGAAATTCAGCAAGGTAGAAATTCAAGGAGGAGCTGAACTTTCCAAGATTTCTACCCAATCTCACTAAAGATAAGTTTAAAGATGAGTTTTTCTCAAACAGTACAAAAAATGAATGTTTTCCTACATTTGTTCTGTCATCATCTAAGGACACTCCTTTTGTGAGCAAGATACAGGTTTACCCAACAAGTATTTTCCCAATAGCCTTTTTTTTTCCAGTACAGGTAATGCATATTACCCCCACACATCAGTAATTAAAGTATTAGTAAAATCAAGAGCTGTACTTCCATTTCAGTCTCTAGGCCAGCAAAAGTTTTCCTTGCATAGATTTCTTTTCCCTTTTTCTTTAAAACTTCTGAGCTTTGCAGCTACGAGAAAATTCCCTGAATCTTCTCAGCACACAGCAAGACCGCAACAAGTGAAAAATCATATACATTGTATGAAAAGTTAATTTAACTCATATCAGAAGGACTGGATAGAAAATTAAGGTTAACAACAAAGGGCAGTGCTACAAATATACACACCACCTACTAATAATTCATGACATTCCATCTAGGCAGTTACCTGAAAATGTTTCCTTTTATGAATCATGAAAGCTAGCAAGATGAATGACCTTATACAACTCTACTTCATATACCTACTGAAACTAGAATACACATTTCTTCCAAGTGAATAAATGAAGGAGAGTTACACATAAATTCTGCATTGTATTTTGCTACTAGCAGGTTTATTCATACAGATAATGATCCTAGTAATTTAGGACTATTTGCAGTGGAGTTAGGAGGACATGGGCTGCTATACACTTAATGTACTCATTGACTCTCATCAGAAAGAATATATGACATTTTGTGCTGGACTGCAAACAGCAAATCAATTGTCAGTTTTATTTTGGCAGCCATAACCAGCTTATAAGATTAGAAGGCTAATTTGCAGCTTGATTTGTTGTCTGACAACCTTGTTTGTGAGTTTAATATCTCGGTCATTTCAAAATGCATTGGGCTGTAACAGTCTGTAACTTCATATACAAGCTGCTGGCATAGATACATTTTTCCTTAGAAAAAATAATTTCAACCCATTAAGTTATTTTATTTTTAGGTCTAAAGCTTCAAAACACTAATTTGCAAATGTAATTTGGCTGAATGCAAGCTACAGTTGTAAACAGTCTTGTTCTGCCTTTGACTGATTATAATTCAGATAAATATTTCAGATATTTTACTTTCTGCATAGCGGTTGTCGGCAGTCTTCCAAATGTAGTTCACAAACCATGTGGCATCCGCAACTTGTTCTTTGCATATGACAGTACCAAGTCTCAAAATACACCCTGGATCCAGCCACTGCTGCTGGGATTCTAATGCTCACTAAAAGGAGAAGCCTGTGCTGTGGTAGGCATCCTCAACTTGGCTTCTAAGGGAAAAGCTCAGATGCTGTGCTTTACAAGAACTTTCGGGATTGTACTTGGCTCAGGCTGCCACAGTTATCATTCCAAGTTCATTCATGACAGTGCAGCATTCCCTTCTTTTTCCATTTTTCTCTTTTTTTTCTCTATGGTTAAGGGAGGCCAATTAATAATATGTATTTATACATAAAACTGTTTCTAGCAACAGTAATTTTTAGAGACTTTAAAAATGAAAACTGGAAATCTATAAAAAATAAGTAATTCAAAAGCATAGTGAATGGAAAGATGATTATCAGAAGATGATTATCCACATAAATCTAATGATTTCCAGTGTTATCACTAACCAGTTACTGAGCTTTAATACTCAAAAGGACTAACAGTTCAATATCTGTGCAAGAGTGTGTACACATCTGTATAACAGTATGAATGTTAACAGCATTTTACTGTTACATACTTGACAAACAGTAATTATACTGACTGTACCACTAATCTCCAAACAACATCTCACTGAAGTAAGCATTCCTTTAGTTATGTACATAAATTCGAATTTGTGAAATGAAAGGGAAAATACTGCCAACAACCATACAGATCAAAAAGAATATCATCAGATATCTATATATGACAAATATGGACCCACTCATAAATGTGGACATGGTGAAGAGGAAAACTGAGGAAATAGTTTGTTTACATAACCTGGTGATTTCTTCTTCTTTTACAAATCTTGCCTACCTTTTGAAACCATTCCAAACTAGGTAGAGTAATACAACTCTCTTCCTCAGAGTTGCCTTAGCGGAAGCTTGCTCTTGCTGCTTTCAATTTCACTTTTTCTTGCCAGACTAAGATTCTTTCTGATTGAGGGGAAGGATCTCTCTGTATTTGAAGGTGGGTTGTGCTAATGTAGGCTAAATATATTTTTTTTGCTATTGAAATATAAAAAATCTTTATGGATTGTTACGGAAGTAATCACCTTTTCAATGAACTAAAACTGCAAAAAACTGACTTGTTTTAAAACATAAAAAAGTAAAACATTGGAATTTACAGTGGCTTTTCATCTTCATGTGTTGGAACTATTCCTAACATAATGACACCTTTCTTTCTCTCAGAACCTGGAGGATTATTTCAGCACAAATGCTGAATAGTTGCAATGCATGTAGATGCTTGCTTTAAAGATCTCTTTAAAGTTTGATTATTGGATTATTCAGATTCTGAAGTGCTGGAACTGCAAAATAAACTCAAATCTTCTGTCATAACGCATCACAAGAAAAGATGATAAAGGTAGGATAAAGTCAAATATCTCAAGTTCTTAAGGTTTGCTTAAGATTTAATTTACACTGAAACTCAGAAGCTTTTATCTTTACTCTGTTTCTTAATCAGGATTTCTGGAGACATCATCTCCCGAAAAAGCAAACAGGCAAAATAATTTTGGTTTCAGTTGTTCCCTGCATCATACACAGTCATAAACAAAATCCCTCCAACAGAATTATCAAAGAACTTTTTGCCTCTCTACTTTTTAGAAGTCAATGATGAAAGACTGTTTATCTGGAATTTACTACACATAAGAAGCTTCACTGCTATCTCTAAAACTCTTCCGTAGGCATCACATACTCCTTGCAGTAAAGGATTCCACTGACAGGTGTTAGGATTTAATGATCAAATCAATCACTTTTGTGGAAGTTTAAAAAACCTTTTTTTCTTTAAATAATCTTTATTTGTATCTTTTTAATCTCAGGAATAATTTAAGAGGATTACTTTGAACTTCACATTTCTAAACACATCATAGCAAGGTAAACAAACAACGTCAAAAAAACAACAACAGAGTTTTTCTGTTAACCTCATGACCTTTAAAAATATATTCCCAATACATTGCATTACACTTCTGATTAAGCTTGAGAAGGAAGGCAAACAGTCAGTTTACCTTCATTTATTACACAGAAAAGTCTTTCTCACCTTTGGATGAAAGTCCTCACTTCCAACAAGAAGAGCAGGTGGAAGTTAAGCTATAATCACCATGTTAAACAGGCTATAAAAGAATGCATCCTGACAATGAATCTTTTCATTCTCATCCTGCTGTTTTCAGACTCAAACTAGCAATGATATGTCTACTCCATGGCTAATTTGAAAGTCACATCTCTTGAAATGACTACTTGACTATTTTACTGCTTAGCCTATATGTGTAGTAGATCAATGACAGTGTTGATTGTGCCTGATAATGTTCTTCATGTTTCAAAATGAGCTGTTTACACTGTTGCTGCAAAATAAACTGTGAAACTTATTTAAGAAGAAATATCCATGTACAGGAGGCTTTGTCCGCTTTTCAGCTGGAGTTGGAAATTCCCAGTTGAGTAGTAACTAGCATGAAAAGATTTCATGGAGGAAAATGTAGTGAGGAAAATAAGATTGGGCCAGGGTGACACTCAGATGAACTCAAATCACAAAAAATAGTTACTAGAATCTCAGGGAGACATTAAATTATTTAATTTGTTTTGATACAGTTAATAAAGCTGTGGCCAGTTTCTACTGCACTTCATTAAAGTGCATGCTGTTTTTTCATTTACGGGTGACCTTCATATGATCTTGTTCATATTATGGTAAGACCTTTCCCTCATGTCTTACTACCCATTAATGCTTCATAACTTAATTCTCCTACTAAAAGCTGGTACAAATATCAGAGCGCCATTCTGAAATATATGCATTTCATTTGTTCATTTGTTCATTTGTTTTTTGTTTTTTGTTTTTTGTTTTTTTAAACGCACTGACAGAAATGTTTCCCATTGGTATTTTGCAACAATCTTTCCCAATTGCACATATATCACAGATGGGGTTGCTTTGAACTACATCTGAATCCTGGTCTGTTTCCAAACTTTCTAACTGAAATGCTGAAATAATGACTAGTTCCAGACCATTAACAAAACATGTCAAATGTACAAAGATCCCATGTATGAGAAGTAGTAAATAAAAGACAATTTTAAACTGTGTCCATTCCTGCCTCTCAGTTTCCCCTCATGTAACTTAAAAATAAAAAAAATAAAAATAAATTAAAGCTTTCATTAAATAATTCAATATCTGAGAAAAGCAAAGAGAAAAGCCCAACCTAACTGCATATTAGGGCTCAAATTTTCTCCTGAGTATCAGGAAAGGAAACACTGTAGGACTACATAGATCGACCTAGTCCAATGGAAAAAGAATGACCCATGAGAAAAACTGATACCCTTTACTCTGGGAGAAGACACAGCTATATAACAATCAGAAAAGTAAATTGCCAGTGCTGTAATAATATCTTTCAAAAAGCAAGTATATAAAGCAACTTCCCAGCTGAGACTGTACCTGTTATATATACAAGATATAGAAAGAGACTAGACTGAGGAACTGTAACAGCATAAATGTGAAAAGGCAACCTTGATAAAGAAGAGGAATCTTAATTGAAAGTCCCAAGGAATCAATACAAATCTTTCAGTTTACATCTATGGATTTTGGAATCTTCTCACTTCCATTACATTCATCCATTCATACAGCCTTCCTGAGCTTCACTTTTTATTTTCAATTGAGCTCATAGTGGTTGCTAAAGCTTAACTATAATTCCTGAAAGTTCTATAAATTTATAGCAGATTTTGAAATCCTGCCTAGAAGGTGACATACCAGATTTCATTTTTTTCTGTGCAATTATTCAAACGAAGGAGAACAGAACTGAAGGAAGTGGTAATAATAAAGAACTTGTACTACAAACATGATAAAAACTCTAAGATGTGTTAAAAGAAGCCGAACAGGAAGTACTCAGTTACAAATCTCACAAGCTTTAAACAGATTTCTTTTTAGGAATAGAAAGCCTGGGAAGATGCATGCTTATGTAATGTATACATACATGCATGAGACTGCATGTAAATGAATACATATTATGAATCTGTACATAAGGAGTTGTATAAAACTATGTGAATCAAGCACTTGTGTGGTTGATTTTATTTTTTTTGTTTTTTTTTTCTTGTTTTTTTTTTTTTTCTTTTTTGAAGGAGCATGTGTGGAACCATTCCATTTTATACATATTTCTGTTTGTCATGTTAAAACTTGGCATACAATAGGACTTTTATTTTACAGTCACTCTACTTTTAACCAGTATTGGTCTGATGCCAGAAGATACTACAGCAACAATATCAAATCTTACCCCGATGCTTCTGTGTGTCTGAAGAAGGCATTCAGTTTGTACTGTGAATAAAGGAAACTTTCAGTTTTCTTGCTTGTACTACATTTGATATCCATCACCAGCTTCTAGATTACAAGACAAGTTATCTTACAGCCTATGTAATAAAAAACTCTTTCATTTATGGAACCAAAGAAAATGAATTGTACGACTGTCTGTTTGGGACAGAGAAGAAGATAATGTAAAGTGTGCCATTTTCCAGTGTCAAATCAGGCTCTGAAAAACCACTGGATAGTTGACAATTTGCTGCTCACACTTTCTCAGATTGTGTTAACAAAGCTTCTACCCTTCATCAGTCAGTTCAGCAGTTTGTGCAGTAAAATGACTCCCCTGGCAATTAACAGGTAGTTATCAGGAAATGTAATGGATTAATGACTCTGCCAAATATTTTTAAAGAACTGTGGCAATTTAATATTTTCCAGCTTCTGTTACTACCCCAAAAAGTTTATCTGTAAGAGACTCAGATCAGGTAAGTGTCCATTTCTCTGAGAACAACAGACTTCATCTGAAGAAGGGAGTAAGATTGGGAAGTGGATCTCACATGTGGAAGAGGAGGAGAAGAGACACTGACAGTTCGAGACAAGTATGCAACCTTTTATGCTTCTAAATAACAAGTAAGAAAATATAGTAATCTGTATGTGTGAAAAATGCTGCAAATGCTGATTATAAAAAGAGCATAATGAAATAATTTTTTAGGTAGCTATAAATTTTGAATGTAGCTACAGATTGCAAGTTTATTTAGAATAATTATCGCATGTTGAGAAAATCATGTAATGAATACACACATATTTACAGAGACTGGCATAATTATTTTAAAATATGAATGAGATAGAATCATTCCAGCCTATGAAACAAATACAAGCTAGTATTTTATTATAGCAGTTTGTAGTGAAAACTCACTATGTTATCTCTTTATACATACTATTAGATAGAATAGCTATTAAAAGCCAGTAACAATTCCCCTTTCCCAAAACCTCTGTAATGGCACTGCAAAGGGGGCAAAAAAAATCCTATCTAAGAAATATACATATACCTATGTCAATGTTTAAAATTCTACCAACATAAAGTAAGCACGCTGCCCATTTTCTTTCATCTTTCCCAAAATGAAAATGAAGATATTACTGAAAACAATGTTACACTACTTTCAGAAGTAACTCCTTCACTATTTGCTCTTTTTTTTCATTACTTTTTATGATTTTGCTAGTAATATATTTTAAATGAGAAGCCTTGTATAACATAAATTTCATAAATCAATTTCTGATTGCATTCATTAATGTAACTTTGAACGGTGTATACAGAACTATGTTTTTGAATAGAAGTTAAAAAGCACTAACTTTAGATTTAGTTTCAAGTCTGTTCCATTCATTAGAGATTGGTCATTCCCACCTGCAGCAGTGCAGATGGTCCCATGATATGCCTGTCCCCAGGAGAGGGCATCAGTGTTTAGTGGCTCAGAAATACAAGTACCCTTGTTAATCCCTTGTCTACTATTGTAGTCTGCACTGGTGGGTCTGTGCGCCAAGTGCTATGTCCAGTTCTGACAAGAGCGGTGTGAACATACTGGAGGAAGTCCAGCAAAGGGCCACAAAGATAACGAAGGACTTAGAGTATCATTTCTCTGAGAAGATGCTGAGAGAGCTGGGACTGTTCAGCACGGATAAAAGGAGGCTCAGGGGAAACTCACCAGTCTATATAAATGGGAGGATGCTGAGAAAATGGAGCCAGTTTCTTTTCAGTGGTGCTCTGTGCTAGGACAAGAGGCAATGGGCAGAAACAGGAGCACAGGAGGTTCCTCTGAAAACCAGGCAGCTCCTCTATGCTGCGTGGCTGATGGAGCACCAGCACAGGCTGCTCAGAGACACTGAGGAGTGGACCTTCAGAAGCCACCTGAACACAGGCCTGGATGTGCTACTGTGGGTAGCACAGGATGAAGCAGAAGGACCCCTGCGAACCTCAGTCATCTAGTCATGGTACCTGTGATATCTAGAAGCTATACTTCAGGTATTTATAATCAGAGACATAGTTATTGTTTTTGACAAAATTAACTTTGTTGCTGTTGTTGTTAAGTGCTGGTTAATGCAATAGCAGAGTTATTAAGAATTAATCATACGCTGTAAGATCAATCTGTAAACACAGTACACTGGAATTCATTTAATGAACAGATGGTGAATGCAAATTTAACTTCTCATAATTTTAATTCTTAGAAAGACAATGAAATTCGCATGTGTGGGTGTAAATACCAAGTTAAAGAAGTTATCACAAAGGAAACTTATTTTTTAAGAAATAAGCAATATATTATTAAAGTAACACACAGTCAATATGACTCCAATTTTAGGTGATCAACTTCAGAAGAAAGTACATCGGACACTCCTCTGCTGTTCCTAGAAATTGTTAGTGATCAGTCTCAACTGTGCTTTTGACATTTTTACCCTCAACTTATGAATGCATGCTTCAAGGCTGCAATAACTAGATTAAAGTAATAACCTAATAACCCACCAAGTGTTGCTTCAGGCTACAGATTTAGCTGACACAAGTCATCCTTCACTGGACACACTTTACACTTTATAACATAAAATGACTTAGCTGCAAAGCCAATGCACCCATATTACAACTATCATTAATCTGCAGTACTGGTCTACATGTTTTTAAGCATTCATGATAAGATTGTGCCAGTGTAGTTGGCACTAGTATGTAGTACAAAATCACATCAGAATTACTAGGACTAAGACAGTTTAGCAAATCTTAGATGTTACTTTGTGACTGCTGCACTGGACTCAGAATGCAATTGTAATTAAAAGTTTAATGCTTAAACAGAGCTTTTCAGATTAATTGGTGAAATGGATAAATCAAGTGAGTACTAAATAATTCAACAAAAACAAGTCTTTCCTTTCCTACATATATATCTGTTAGAATATAATGGTAGGTTACAGTGATCTTTTCATATGTCTAAAATATCTGGTGCAACTAAACAGTTAAAAAAAAAAAACCTTTACTTAAAAATACATAAAACTTAAAAATAAAATAGTTAACAAACATTACATCTCAGCCATGAAGGAATCTTCCAAAAAGATTTACTTACTGGAAAAGTATATAAAATTTATTGCAACAATTGACATTCTATACTTGGCAAACTAATCTAATACTAGAAAGGCCTAAATTTTATTTTATCCCAAAATGTTACATTGAATATCTTATAGGCCTCATAAAATAAAAGATAAATCAGAAGAGTACTAATATCCCCTCAGAATTTCATTGTTTTATTTGTTTTTTAGTATATTTATGTTAAAAATTAAAGAGGAAAGTAGATGTTATTTGTGAAAGTATGCAGGAATACAGTAGACTTGATTTGTTCAGACTTGCAATAAAATCTATTGAATTACTTTTTTTTCATGACAGATTATTGACCAAATAAACTTCAGCAGCTTCAAGGGAACCATTATGGACACATCACGTTCATTTCAATAATGACCTGAGTTCCTTTCACAATTACTCTCAGACAACCTGACAGAGTTACCATGAAAGATGAAGATAATCATTCCAGTTGCAAATGTTTTTAGGCAGCATTTTAGTGCTCATGTCATTCAAGCCCTCAAAGTCAATCATGGAAATTGAATTGAGACAGCTCTTGAAAAGAGGTATTGATATTCATAGTTGCCATCACTAGTAAACAGTTATCAAAATATAAATGAAGCTAACAAAAACAAGTGTAGCACATTTGTCTGTCTTGTCCTGTTAATAAGAAGTGCTTGTGAATTTATTTTATATATCCTGAGTTGGTTGAGAAAAAAGTCATATCACATCCAGACTTAAGTAAGGATGCAGTTCAATCCTATTGTGAACAGGTACGCAAAAATGTTGTGTATCTGACACCTCTCAATTAAATTCAGCCTTTGATCTGTCTAGCATTTGTAATTAAAAGATCATTTGTGGTTTCCAGATTTCCAAGTGCATTGTGGTTTTGAGACAAGACAATTCCATCCACCAGAAGTATTTATCAGGAAGGTAGACTTGCGAGAACTCATGGGTTGAGGCAAAGAGTTTAATGGGTAACACAAAATCTGCACACACAAGCAAAGCAAATGATGGAATTCATTTGCCACTTCCCAACAGCAGTTCAGCCATTCCCAGGAAAGCAAGGTACATCATGTGTAACAGTTTATAAGGACAAATATCATGACTCCTAACATAACCCCTTCGATCTCCTTTACCTTTGCATTACACCCCATGGTGTGGGACATCCCTCTGGCCAATTTGGGTCAGCAGTCCCAGTTCTGTCCCCTCACAGCTCCCTGTGCTCCCCCAGTCCCTCACTGGCAGAACAGCAGAAGCTGAGACATCCTCAGCTCCGTGCAGTGCTGCTCTGCGGCAACTATTCCCACAGTGTGCTATAGCCATTACTTCCATCAAAAATCCGAAGCACAGCATCATACAGGCCTCTAGAAAGAAAATTAACTCTATCCCAACCAAAACCACGATTTAAAGAAACAGTGTTCTTTTAAAACTGGAAGTATTCAGGAATACACACAAACACACACACACACACAAAAAAAAAAAAAAAAAAAAAAAAAAAAAAAACAACAACCAAATTAAAAAAAAAGCCAAAGCTAAGAAAATTTAATTTTGATTAGGACAACATTGTTTGCTTTTCACAAGAAATCTTACTGCTTCAGACTTGCAAAGTAGAACAAATTCTGTAGTGCGATTTATTTATTTTTTTCCAAAAGAGAAGGTAACAAAGAAAAAGGAAGAACATGAGACAGAATGTAAGCTAGTAAGGAGGATGCAATGCTGTAACTTGAGAAGTCCTGGCTCTGCTCTGTGTTAGCGCTGATGTTACTGATGACTCTGAGGTAAAATCAGTTCAACCTCATAAGCAACAGCTTTGGTACACATAAAAACAGAATATTTCTTATTCCTTCTAAAGAGTTTATCCATCATATTAAGCTACGTATTTATAAGTATATCCATGCTTTCATTTGTGATTTGAATGATTGGCAGGATATATAATTATATGTGTATTATCCAAAAAGTAACTCAAAGGATACAGAAAATAAAAATAGTGGGAATTGATCATCGCAAGAAAGAAATGCAAAGGATATGAATCAAAAACCAGTTAGCTATGTAGATCTAGAAACTTCATTTCTATTATATTTTATAAAATAAAATTCTATTACATAAAATTTAACAGATTCCCAATAACAATCCTAGTGTAAAATAAATATCACATACATAACATATTCCAATGATCTGCTAAGTAAATTTGAATACTGTATAAATATTAACATTTTATCCAAGGCAGGCCTTCTTTTTTGATTGTTTTCTTCTTTTTTTTTTTTTCTTTTATTTTCCTTTTCCTTTATTAACATCATATAGTATTGTCAAATATTAGTATTAAATGTATCTAAAAATTCATTTAATGAACTTTAAAATGTTTCGGAGTTCTATTCAAAAGCCAAATTTCTAAATTCCATATTATTTTAACAGTACTCACATATTTTAACGACTAACATGTAACAGTCCATGTTAATATTACCTACCCGTGTACAGGTGTGAGACCTTCTTTCTACTAAAGCTAAATCCCTTCTCTTTGAAAGTTACTTGAATATTTATATGTGCAGAGACTTTAATACTTTGTATTTTTGACAGTCATTATACAATCCACTGAACAGACTTAATTAATTAGATAAGGATGTGTCTGTGTAGATTCACAAATTATTCTAAACATGCTTTAAATATTTTAAATTAGAACTTCCAATTAAAATTGTACATGTCATATTGTCTAATGTAATTCTACCGGTTGTTTTATAAGGCAGCCTCAGCTGAAAAAGCTGCATTGATGTGAGCTGAGCTCAATTAGTTTCTGATGTTCTGCCAAATTGCCTCATTACCTGTCAAACCAGCACACTACTAACACTTTCAAAGGTGAACTCTTTATGCACAGTAATCTGCACAGAAAGTTAGGTATCTAAAAATACAGTATTAAGAATGTGAATAAGAATAGAGGCTACCTGATAAATAACCTAGACTAAAATAGGTGATAAGTAAGAATAATCAGTTCCATGTTCTCTGGTATTTCAAGCTAAGTACTTTTTAGACTAAGCATAACAGATGTGGACAAATGAATTCCTCAGCAAAATCATGTGCATTTAAATAGGAAGTAGAGTTCACAGATGAACATGGTCCCAATCGCTTTCACTCACCTCAGTATCTTGTATGAAAGATCACAGATGTGATACATTTGACTATGGCATCCAGCTCACACAAAACAATTTTTCAAAAGCTGGGCCTGCATCTCTTTAAATTCTGAAGTTAAAAAGACCAGATCCTCTTCTGGATATTTACTTTTTATGTTTTAAAAATACTTTTACTTATTTTGCCAGTCAGTACGTAGTAGAGTTGAATATGTTGCTGGGCAGAGTTACCTTCTATTCATTTGGTTTTCCAAAACAGACAGATAAAAGGCCTTAGCAATATGATGCTCTATGAAATGCATTGTAAATTTGCTAAACAGTACTACTTAAAGGATCAGGTTACTCTGACTAGTGCACAGAATTCTTTGAGCCCTTGGCCTTACTACCGGACATACTCAGTAGCATACAGAAACACAGAGGATAATGTGAGGAATATATATTTCAGTGGAGTCTGTTTTAATTTGAACCAATTCTAATTTCTTTTCTTAATCTGCATTTCACATGAAGACTATTGACTATAACTGACCTGTCTTAGGGAAGTAAGTATAAATACAATAACATAAAAATGAAGCACCCAGGTAAAGATTTTGCAAAGTTTGTACATAAACCTTTAAAAACAATAAAAATGTAAGAGATTGCAGTTTGTATCCTAGAAGCATAGATTCATCAAGGTTGGAAAAGACCTACAAGATCACCCAGTCCAGCTGTCCATCTGTTACCAATAGTTATCCCCAAATCATGTCCCTCAATACAATGTCTAAACATTCCTGGAACACCTCCAGGGTCACAGACTCCACAGCCTCTCTGGGCAGCCCTTTCCAGAGCCTGACCACTCTTTTGGAAAAGTAGTATTTCCTAACATCCAGCCTTAATCTCCCCTGGCGCAACTTGAGGCTGTTACCTCTAGTTCTGTCACTCGTTACACGAGACAGAAAAAGAGACATATCCTGTGATATGTTGATTGACAGGATCTCAAATTACTCGCTTACATATTTAACAATGCTACATGAAAAATGTCACCATAATACTTTGCAGACAACTGCTGCTCTGCAATCGCTGTCAGACAACCATGTACAAGTTACACAATGATTATGATACCTATGATGCAGAATTGCTGTGTATTAATATAATAGAAAACAATGGGGCAAGGGAAGGTGGGATGATGACTGCTGGCTTCCTAATTTGTATGGCCATGAAGGAAGAATTGTGTTGTGCATCTTTTAAAATATAAATTACATATTTTAGATTGTGGATCAGATGATACTGAATAACCTTTCTGATCTTTTTATTCTGAATAAAACTGCCCATGACAGTTTTCTGAATATAGACAGATCTACAGAATAAGCAGAGCTTTTTTCTGCAAATTAAAAAGCCAGTGTGTTTTGTATCTTGACTGACATACAAATTAATACCTTACGGGAGTGAGGTTTGAAGAATCTTGCCCTTTAGATTTGTTGTCCAAGTATTGGAATTTAAAAAACAAACAAAACCATCTCAGGGCAACCGAAAATATCCCCAAGTCCTATACATTAAATTCCTAAATTATAAAGAGAAGTGATGCTAGTAATTCTCATATATTTTATTACTCTAACCAAGAAGTTCTTCACAGGCAGCAGATCAATAACTTAGAAGCATAAGAACAAACTATGCAGTATGAAGTAGGAATCCAGAAACAGCGTGAATGAACTTGCCTTCTATGTTATTTCCAGGTTCGAAATGTTTTAGTACAGTTGTGGATAATTCTAATAAAACACAATTCCTGAAACAGCTCTAACATTCTTCCCATCAAATTAAGTGCAAATACTAAACTGAGAAATACCCTCATGAACAGAATTTGCTGCTCAAGATAACGGCAAATTTCTAAAACCTTTCAAAAAATAAAAAGAAGACTCTTGTTTCCTCAAAATGTTTCTGGTTTAGTTTAACTCGAATATTAGTAAAAAAAGTTGTACCCTGAAAATAGGCAGTAAGTATTATGTACCAATCAATGAGACACAACATAGCTTCTAAGGAATAGAGTATGAATTTGAAAAGAGAGAAAATATATGCATATATTTTCCTTCTCTTGCTACCTGATGTTTTCTCACAACAGTGAATATTTATGCTTCTGTTGGGGGAAGGGGCAAGAGTAGTTCCAGTTTACTCAGTATACCTGGAGCATGAAATAATGTTATGATTTTTCCCAGTGAAATCCATACCAATTTGGAGCATTAGTGTATTTCAACACAGATGTCTCACCAGCTCTCTTGTTTATTTATTTTTAAACCTTCATTGATTGTAGTATGTAACTGGAAGCTTGAGAATAATCATTTTCCCAATACTCTCTTTGTCTTTTTCCAGTTAGCAAATATTAGACTCTCTTCAGCCCTTGTGTTTTGAGTAGGCTGACATTAGAATTGATGTTTTTGATTAAAAAAAAAAAAATCAAGCTAGATATAGCACCTATCTTGTCAAATATCTCAGCACACGGAGATCAAACATAGCAGACTAGCTATGGGAATAGCATTTGTTAATTAACTGCTGCTGCAAAGCCAACACAAGGAGTACCAAGCATTGTGTATTTTCTTAGTGTCTGAAAAACTTATGGCTTTGTTTGTCTGTTATTTTGAAGAAAATTACTGGAGCTGGAGTGATGGGTTGAAAAAAAATGGTACGTAGAATCTAGAAGACTTCATCTATAAAAACAATTTTAATGTAAATACCATCCATCATTTTAAAAAGTAACTCATGGCAAAATAAGAAGATTTTGGTTTATTCCAAAATCACCACATTTATTTTATCTAGTGTGATATATTTTATTCAGATGCCTAACCACTTTAAATTCATACTCATTTTTAACATTCATAATGATCTATATATGAATTTATTACACCCAAATATCTATACCTTGGTCTTGGAGATGTATGCTCAAAATGTATTTTTATGTGCATGTATGTACCTCCTGTTCAATAAATAGAACTTATAAGTATCCTATAAAATTGTATTTGAAGAATTAAGATTAGAATCTGGAATTTTAGACCTCTGCAATGAACAGAATGCTCTATTTTAGTTTGGGCCTACATATCACACACCAGAGACACTCTGCTGAGCCTTGCATTCTTTGGTCAGGAATGTGAAGGTTGTGTGCAGCCTTGGCTTCAGTGATCAATAGATAGCAAAGTTCCCTGAAATAATACAAGGTAAAAAAAAAAAATAAATAAATAAAATTCAGGACTCCAAGTTACTTTGGCCTGTTCAGAGACTTGCTTGGGAGAGTCTCATGACCTATACTTCAGGAGGGAAGTTCAGGACAGCAAGTTGTTTTTCAGGTATCACCTTCTCCAGGCTTAAGAATGGTTTGTTGAGCAGAAAAACAAAGGAGACAGGAGGCTTGCACAGATGAATTTATACATGAAATTAATACATGAAAACAAAACATATATGAGGTGAAGCGAATGACACGTGACAGTAGCAACGTAGAATCACTTTTCAAGCATGTAGGAAAGCCAAAACCCACCGGGAGTTGATACTAGTAAGGGAGAAAAAAGAGAATAATTTGGGTTCTTGCTTGTATATCAGCAACAGAAAACTAAGAAGAAATTTGTACCTAAAGAATATGTAGGAACAGTACACTGAGAAACTTGGTGACAAAGAAGATGGAAAATGCCAGGTTGCCCTTTCTGGATTTAAGTACGGCCTTCTTTCTATGCTTCCTCCCTAAGACAAGTAGGAAAGTCTGGAGCAATAAAGGCTCACCTTCAGTAGCAGAATCTCAGGTTAGGGGACATACACAAGCCCATAGAACTTAATGGTACATATCCACCAGTGCTGAGAAAACTAGATAACATTGCAAGGCAAATACCTGAAAGGTTGGGGCAATTGGAGGAGGTTCCAAAAGATGGGGAGAAAGGAAACCTCACTCTTGTCTTCAAGAAGGGGTACCCAGACAATTACAGACCAGTCAGTCACACCTCATCCCATGGGAATGTGTTGGAACAAATGGTCCACCAAAAAAATATCAAAACACATAATGGATAACTATGTAATAAATCAAAGCCAGCCTGGATTTATGAAGAGGAAATCATGCTTGACTAACACAGCAGTTTTCTAAAATGACATGATTGGCTCAGTGGACAAGAGGAGAGCAGTGAACGTCTTAATTTTAGCAAAGCTTTTCACACTCACTAACAACCTGAAGTAATGGCTATATAAGAGGACAACGAATTGAATTGGTAACTGATCTCAAAGGGTTGCAGTCAACAACGCAGAAAAAAGCTGGAGGCCAGTAACTAGTGGCACACCTCAGGGGTCAGCACAGGGCTAATGTTGCTCTAACAGCTTCATTAATGATCTGGACACTAGGATGGAGAGCACTTGCAACACATCTGTGGAGGTGCCCTTGAGGAAACAGCACGATGGGCAGTATTAGACCAAGCATTATCAGCAGACTAACCAGTGTGATCCTTCTCCTTTACTCAGCACTACTGAGAGCACACACAGAGGGTTGTGTTCAGTTCTGGGCTCTCTAGACCTGAGAAATGTAGGTGTGCTGGTGTAAATTAGTGAAGGGCAAAGAGGATGATAAAGGCACTGAAACATATGACATAAAAGAGATAGGATTGTTTAGCCTCAAGAAAAGAAGCCTCAGTGGTTAAAATGACACAAATTATGTAAAGATATGTAAAATGACATTTAATTCTGTCAGAAACACCTTGTACATACATAGGAAGTAATTCTGAAATATTTCAGAGACAAAAAACATTGTTTGAAATAATCAATTCTACCACATGTCAGAAGCATCATTAGAGTAATTGAAAATATAATAAAAAAATTAAAAGAGAGACTTTACTTTTCAGATACAGAAGAGAAACACTAATCAGAAAATGAGAAAGCAAAAAAAAAAAAAAAAAAACAACCACAACACAAATTGGAGTGTGAGAATCCATTAAAAAATAATAGACAAAAAATAGAGACAGTACAGATATGCTAACTGGCTTTGAAGGTAGGACTATAATTTTAGTTTGCTGAAATGTTTATCTTTAATATTAGACGCTTAAAATAAAGTTTCAATTGAAAAATAATTTAAATTCAAATACAAAAATAAAGATGACTTGAAAAATTCATTTCCCAAAGTTACACTATTTCTCTTGAAATTTGTTTCATACTGAGACTGTGACTGAAATCTAAAGTTAAAAAAAAAGGGAAAATGATTGTTAACATTAAATATTTTACTTAATATTTCCAGTTCGGTTTTAACATTCGCAGGCACGTGAATCACATTATAGCAACTTTCCTGAATTAAAAAAGAGTAATTCCATCTGTAGACAGTTTTCAGAATATCCTATACAGTGCTTTATTACATAATTTTTAAACATTGTATTGATTTGAAGGGATTCTTGGAAGAGGCAGAAAAAATGTGTGGCTGGTCAGGAAGTAGAAAAGCCAAAGCAGGTGAATGTTTCTTTCACAGATATACTCAAGCCCTTTACAACACGTTCAGCAGTAATGCCAAATTTTCTTAGATACTTAGGAGGCTGGGGCTCACTTATGAGCCATGGGATGAAGTTCAACACTACCGAGTGCTGGGTCCTACACTTTGGCCACAGGCATCACTACAGGCTTGTGGCAGAGTGACTAAAAGACTATGTGGAAGAAAAGCACCTGCAAATGTTGGTTGATGTTCAGCTATACATGAGAGAGCAGTGTGCCCCAGTGGCCAAGAAAGCCAATGGCATCCTCGCCAGTAACAAAAATAATGCAGTCAGCAAGAGCAGGATGTGATCATGTCCCTGTATTCAGCTCTGGTGAGGCTGCACATTGAGAACTGTGTTCAGTTTTGTGTTTCAGTACAAGAAAGACATTGAGGCTCTGGAGCATGTTCAGAGAAGGGCAATGAAGCTGGTAGCAGACATAGAACACAAGTCTTATAAGGAGCAGCTTAGGGAACTGGGACCATTTAGCCTGGAGAAGGCTCAAGGGAGACCTTACTGCCTGCTACAACTCCCTGACAGGAGGTTGTGGTAAGGTGGAGGTCGGCCTCTTCTCCGTGACAACGGCCTCTAGTCACTCCAAGGGACGTTTAGGTTGGATATTAGTTTCTTCTCTAAGAGAGTGGAGCAAGCTGCCCAGTGAGGGGGTTTAGTCACCAACCCTGGAGGTGACTTTAATATGATATGATTCTAATTTACATAGAAATGTTGTGGAAGTCCATAAAACAACTATACCTCTTCCTGAATCAGTATGTGGTGGCTTTTAAGGCTCATCTTGCACATCTATAGTTCTGAAGTTGTGTCATTTTTCAATTCATGACAGGCCAGAAAGAGAACACACAAAAAGGCATGGCTCTTTAACCTGCTATTGAGGGCATTCAACTAGACATGGCAAGTTCTTGACCCTTGCTCCATCTTCCAGTACATACTGTAATACACTGCTGACTTCAACAGCTATTGTGAAATTTAAAAAATGCTATACTTCAGAGATGGTTATAAAACATTTTGTCTGATGTTCTATATTTAAAAATAAATGAGGTAATCAAACTTTTTTTTTTTTTTTTTTTCTAAAAGCTGGGCAGCATGAAAGCTTAGTGAAAAGTCTGGCAAAAACAAGAAAGATATTGGAGATAAAAATTTAAAATCTGTGCTCCACATTTTAGTGGTAAATTATGCTGATGAAGATTCTTGAATTATAGTACTTTGATAAACATCAGAGAACCAATATTCTGTGCTAAATTTTAGGAGAAAAGCTTACATTTTAAAAAAATTCACAGCAACTGAAGTGACTTTTTTATCAACATATTCCTCATGACTTCTTTTTTCTAGCAAGCTTCTTTTTCTTAACTTCTTCATAGTCATAGTCAGCATTCAGATGAAAGTAATTTTTTTCTTCAGTTTAACAGTTAAAGTGTTACAGTTCTGTCCAAGCAGAGTGAAAAGAGCCTTCGCTGAACAGAATGAGATGAACTTTCAGTGTAATTCAACCATGGTCCATTAAAGAGGTATTTATGGGCATGAATGAAAGAGGAAGGAAAAAAAGAAGGATTAAAATGAAACAATATCCAACCATCCTAATCATAAGAAGAAAGTAATTAAATTTTGTGAAAAATAGAACTGATTCCTTATTGAGTTCCGAAGCCAAATACAAAAAATGAATTCCCTTGCTAAAATACAGTTCATCTCTTTTTTTTTCCTCCAGACATTGTATGTATAGCTTGGACTAGTAAATACTCTTCTATTTTATAAATAGGAAATTGGAAAAAAGCAATGAGGTATTTAATTCCGCAGAATCAATTGGTTGTCTGGATGATGCTTAAAACACAGACCACTGCTCTGTGTTACTCTTCCATATCATAACAATACTACTATTATTATTAGGATACATTCAGCAGTTTTCACTGGAAGATATTAAGCGCTTAGCACTTCTAAATACTAGTGTAGGTATTCTGCCAAACAAATAAAAATTTAGAAGTTTAATTTTAAGAATCTTTTATTTTATTTTTTTTTTTTAATGAGTAATGCATAATCCAAGACTCACTTTGCAATTACTACAGTGTAAAAACACACGCTCTCCTCCCAGCAGTGCTGCCCTGCTAAGCTTGTATACACTTTCAAATGGGAAGATTATCACTTTGGTACCAGAAAATTAAAATGTTTTATGATATCAAGAGTTTTCCAAACAAAGATGACCAGACTTTATTTGATTGCATTTCTCAGGGACATGTTTCACAGAAGTGATAACTCAGAATGTGCAAAAAATGTCAGTTAAAGTCAAAGTCGTGTAACTAAGAGGTCAGAGGAGATGACAGATTTATGAAGCAGTTTAGCCTATCAAATCTTTCCACAGCAGAAGTGCACTGAATCTGCAATAGGAAAATTACGTTATCATGCCATGGAAAAGTTTTAACTCCTCTAATGCAAAACCAGATTACAACATGTAATAAAATCACTGGAAAACACCTTAGCTTGACAGCATAGTGCTTTCACAGCAAGCTGAAGACTTTGGGATATACTGATCACAGGAGCCTTGTCAGGCCTGGTCTGGACTTGCTTTAGTCTGCCAATAACCTCGTTTTAGCTTGTTTAGCTGTAATCAAAATTATCAGTAACCAAGTTGATGTAATCTATTTTGATTTACCTTTTCCTTAGCTTAGTGTCATGGCTTTACAATTTTTGTTATTGGTATTCCACATCAGAACATCACGAAGTGCACTGGGAGTTCAAGAGTTAATGCTCCAGTTCCATGGATCACTGATAGATCTGGGTGTACCTGTCTCAGAAGAGAAGAACTATGTACCCCAGAGGACTTAACACTGCTTTGTGTTTTTCTATTTTCCTCTCAGAGGGAAAGATAGAAACTGTTCACTTGTCACAAGACACAGGCCTTTCCCTTTTCAAATCAACCCAGCAACAGGTGCTTGCTGCCATCTCGCCTTCAACGTTTAGCAGAAGGCCTTCAGTTTTATCGTACACTCTCTCTTGCTTCTTGCATTTGATTTATTACCTTCAATTCCAATTATACTGTATTATATTATGTTATTTTGCATTCTGATATTTTATTTAGTAAATTAGCTTTCCTCCTTAGATCGTTGTCGCTATTTTGTTTTTAGGTCCATCTCCCTTTTCCCTTTTCCCCTTCCCCATTCCCAGAGCATGGGTCTGTTGGTCCTCCAGCCCCAATCGTCATGGAACTGGGCCAAACCAGCCTGTAAGCCACTGACACTTAGTGTAGTTGTGTGGCATGAGGTCTATTGTTATAAATATTCTTTAACTAAATGCTTGTAGAACTAAGACCCGCAATTAAAATGCAGAGTCAGAAAGGACATGGAATATCTTCTGAAGCCTTAAAGTACAAACACAGAACGATAGTGGGGGGTAGCAGATAACCCAACCGTGGTCAATTACTCTTTATCAGGGAAGTAGAACCTTGGGAGAGTGAGAAAAAGCTCCAAGGGTAACAAGGTGAATGAAAAGCAAGAATCCAGTGTTTGTAAAACAACACATACAGTGACTTTTGCAAACAAATGACAAAAGAGCAAAGGTCAGAACACACTAACAAAAACATAATGGCCCCAGCTTAGACCCTGAAGAGAAGAATTAGTAATCATAAACACATTTTTTTCTGGCAAGAAGAAGACACTTCCATGCCATGAACTTCAAATTTTTGGCACAGGACTGAGATGACAATAAGCCCTTCCCTTCAGAACAAAGTCACTTTGCTTTTATTCAAAGCAATATAGCTAGGATTCCAGGAGGTAAGAAAGACTATGTCAAAAGGTAGAATGACTGATACTACTATTTTATGCATGTGTGCGGTAGTGTGGTTATTACAGAGGTAGAATCTTAAAAGAGAAAGAGAGATGCTAGGCCAAGCCTCATATTCCTCATTTTTGGGAAATGTATCAAGGATTTTCATCCCATCTTGAGTATGTAATAAGTGAATCCCTTCAGAGAGAAATGCCTATTTTTGCTTTGTTTGGGATTTGTTTTCCCTTTCAGGTATGTACTATAGCTCCATTTCCTCCTGACAGACAATCCTGACAACTTATATAATACATATGCAAAACATTGAGTCATTCTCACTACAATCAGTGAGCTAGAGACATACAGTTTCTGAAACTTTCATGCACAGCTCTGAAAATAAGACCTCAGGTACTAATAAAAAGAGAGAGAAGAACAAACATGTTTTCAGGTTTAATTTGTTTTGTTGAATTGAAGTGCATGATAGAATAAATAAGGAAAGATAGCACAAGAATGAAATGTCAATAACAAAAAAGTGCAGCCATGCATATTAACCCTCCCTTGGCTGTTTTTATCCACGCAAAACTGTGGCTGCAAGGAAGAATTCAGTTCTGTAAAAAGGAGAGGTTTTGAAATGCAGCTATGCATATTTCAGATGATTCATTAGATGCATTAATAAGCATTATGTATGTACGTAAAGAGCTGCTTTGGCAGTACAATTGTCAACCCCATTTGTGAAAGTGTCAGAAGTAAATATCGTCAGTTTGGTGTATTATTATGTCTGCTTTAATCACTTTGGGTGGATCACATTATTTGGTAAGAATAATACGAATACTTTTTTGCTTTACTGTTTTTGTTTGTTTGTTTTGTTTACAGTAAAATGTAATACCTTTAAATGAGTTCATAGTTAAACTGTTAAATTATGTCCTATTAAATAAGCATCACTTTTCATTTATTCCTGATGCATTGTTGAATGTGTTCTAGGATTACTGACAGCTACAGTCCACAAATTGTGTAACAGTTTGAAACATATGACAGACATTTTCTCAAGCCTTTCGTGCTAGCAACTATTATATGGCATCTTAAAATTGTGTAACCAGAAGGTTAAACTGTGAAATAAATATTCAGAGGCAGAGAGACAAAATAAGCAAAAATGCAAGAACAGAAGACAAAATACTGTGCTTACTGACAGAGACTGCTACTTGTTTTTTGCAGATACACTGTAGAAATTTAAATTTTGATCTCTGAGTTATCATGCCAAATGCCAACATGAAAAGGAAAAAGATGATTCCTGTCTAATCTTGCTGTTGGGCAAGTGAGGTCAGCAAGATACTTTCTATGGCTAAGCTCTGTTTCACAGTAGAGGTTTTATAGAAATCTAAATGCTAATATCGAAAAACAAAGAAACAAACAACAACAAAAAACAACCCAAACACCTCAAAAGAAAAAACAGCAATGGATTTGGGATTTATTCCTACTTTTTTAAAATATCAAATAAATAAGTCACTTTCATAATAAATGTCCTCATTCCAAGGACAAGAAATGACATTACATGTAAATTTTTTTTTTTATCAGTTCTGATAGTTACACCACGTGAATTTCAGAAAACAAAAGCAAGCAAAGGCTGAGTATTTCTTCTCTCTGGATGAATCAAGATAAAACAACTTAATTGTAAATATTTTGGAGTGCTGAATCATGTCTTCATCTAAGTATGACAAGTACAGAAATAATGAATTCTCTGTAAATCCAGATTATTTGAATAGCATTGAGTGCTCAAGAATAAACCAGGGCAAATCCTGTATCACTCTTCTATTCAGTGAATTAAGTACCATTTAATGTAAAATACATATTAAATCTCCACACATAACAGTAGACCCTTACTCTGTTTTCCATGCTGAACCACAGAACCAAAACCAATTTTCCTTGGTCTCTCAGAGTCAGATTCAGCAGCAAGGGGAGAAATTCTGTTGTTAATTAACTTATTCCTAATAATTATAGTCTTCACCTGATGGAAGGTGAGAATGTCAATTTTCTGAGGCACGGAAATGGAATGAAACTTGGATGCTTCAGCATTCTTCATTATATATCATTTTGCTCATGAAAGAATATATAATATGGGATCTTGTAATATTTCTAAAATGTGAAAAATTACTAACACAACTTGCATGGGTCCTAATACAGTCAGTTATAGGATTCTTGTGTATAGTCAGTGGAATGCATATTAATTGTGCCCTTCAGGGCAAAATCACCTATTAAATTTTAAAGAGTTAAGCTGTTCTATTTCCTACTGAAAAAACAAAACGAAACAAAACAAAACAAAACAAAACAAAAAAAAAAAAAAAAAAAACCAAAGAAAAACAAAAAACAAACAAAAAAAAAAAACAACAAGAACAAGGTTTAGTCACCCGAATCACTTGGTAGTATTAAGTTTAAGCCCTGAGAGGATTATAAATCTTGTCACTGGACTCATTTTCTCTATACGTAGGATTTCCTAAAAAAATAACTATATGTTACTCTCTGCTACGTATGTTTTTGACTTTGGATCTCATTCTCAAGAGCTTAACTCTTTCCACGCACATTATAAAGAATGTAGGTGCCTACAGCTGGTTCTGAATATTAGGTATTGTTAAGCCTAAGTGCATTTATGGATCTTGCCCAACTCTTTTTGTCTACTGAATGACATCATCTCCTAAGTTACATTGATTTTTCTTGAAACTGGGCTCCCAAGTCAGTTTGGTCCTTTGAAAACCACTACATAACTCTGTCAAGTGATTCTAATTTGCTTAACCACAGATCTTTTATCGTCTTTTTCCATCACAACAGCTATTTCTGTCTTAAGGAGAGCGAGAGAATTAGTCATATCACTGCAAATGGCAGTGGTGAGAACAGTATTTTTTTTTCTATGACAATTGTATCTGCTTGGCAAATAAGGTTTTAAACAAAATGGATGAGACAAACTTGAATCTCTGATTCTTTCTACTGCAGAGGTAGTAATCAGCCAATAACATAAATAGTCTAATAGTTAATAGATGTGTCTTTAGAGAGAAAAAGCTTAGGCAATAATCTGTGTCATAAATAAGTATTCAGTATATATTTATCCTCAGTAAACTTTCGTCATATTTTACCTGTAAAAACAATATTTGAAGTGTTCTATAGAGAAAGTTTGGCCCCAAATAGAACACAGTTGATTACTCAATTGGGCTACAAAAAGATTAATAAAAATATTTATTTTTACTTTACAATTTTTTACTGAAGAAAAATCTGCCAGTATATTTTGAAGATGTAAAATAAGAATGTTTCTCAAATAGTTTTATTCTCTGAAATGGCTACAAACGTCCTCACTATGCTAATGGAATTCAGATGGATAGGCAGCTATCTTCTTTCAAAATAATTGTTCTCAGGATTAAAATAGCATCAGCGAAATAACTCACTGCATTGAAATTTGTTCCTTTTGCCTTACAGTTTCTGTAAAACTTCGTATTCTCCAGAACTGCAGAAGAGGAAAACACAGGTTGATATAACTGCTCTTACTAGATGTGCCCATCCTTCTATTTTATGTACTCACTTGATGAAATGAAATATAGAGTGACACTTGCCCTTTCCTGTCCCTGTCTTTGCTTTATAGCACTGCTGCCAATACTAGTCTTGTTCAAGGAAGAGCACAAGACTGTGCTTAACTCTGTTTTAAGCACCTCATATGACAAGCTTGAAAGGTTCTATTCCTTTTACCTCTTGTCCTTTCTTTCTGTCACTTACATATTGTATACATGTATTCATTAGTATTTGTGTGGGGAAATATATCCGTATTATCAAAACATAACTGCCTAGAATAAATATACCTTATGTCAGTTATTTTTCATTTGACTACTTCACAGAAACAACGTTAATTTAAAAAATATACCCTAAAGCAAACCTGATTCTTGAGAATTAATATCAGGTATAAATTACAGTCATGCTTGAGATAAACTCTGTAGCAAGAATTGACTGCAATTTTGCTATCCCAATTAGAATAATTTATAATATACAATACATCCTGTCAGGTGCAATGTGCTGACATCCCTACATGAAAGGACAAAAAGACTAATACATAACAATAAACTCCCAGGACAGCATCAATTAACACCATCAGACTAAGCAGTTCTTATTACTTATCTTACTAGAGTGGCTTATTTAATAAACAAAACAAGACCTCTCAAGAGGATTGTAATGTCATTATTCTTATTCTTTCCTTCACCTTCTTTGCTGAATAGAGCTTTTTTCTGTAGTTAGCTGTACCTGTCAGAAATGTGGCATGTATTTTCTCCTTTTGATGCTTTATGTCCTTCAGTGATGTTTTTCCTGGCCTTCCTTAGCAGCATTCAAATAGGACCTTGCAGTACATCCCTCTCACTTTTCCCACTTTCTCCTTCCTCTGTTTTTGTTTTTGTTTTTTCTTTTTTTTTTCGTTATTTTTTCCTAATAATTACCTCATGTTTTTACTTTTAACATTCTTTTCTGTATTTTTGCTGAAAGATTTTCACTCAGTGATCACTGGGAAGACCAAAGTCTATCAGATGTACTTGGGAAAGTAACAAACTACCTAATCAAGTGTATTTCTATGTATACAAGATCTGAAAAGAAAGTGAAAAAAGGCACACAATATGCCTGCCATACACACAAACACACAGAAGCACCCTTTTTGTAGCATTAGGATTTCTGTCATAATTTACAAAGTACAGTAGGCTACTGAAGATCTGGAGTGTTCTGAAGAATCTAAGCATCATAGATGAAAAAATGCAGAGTTAGGAAGCACACTGACAACAGTTTCTGGGATTTCAACTGAGAAGAAAAAAGAGATTTCTGAAAGAGTTTTTGAAATGAAAGTCTTAAAAATATAAAAAATTGATAATCCCACTGGAGCCAGAATAGTGAAAGACTGAACACTGCAGTGATTCTTCTGAGACACTGTGCCAGGTTTGAAGTCCTTACCCTGTTCTGGATCTTACTGTCTTCTGAGTTGAGCCTCTGACTGTCTCACTCAGAACAGATAATCCATACTGATGATTAAGATTTTCTCAAGAGAAACCTCACCCACAAAGTTTTGTTCTATCAAGAACTGAGTACTCAGATCGCATTTATCAGAATCCCCAGAACTTCTTCCTTTTCTGCATGAGCATACAGAAACAAAATCCTATACCCCACAGTGTCTGTAATTAGGAAGATGTGGTAATTATTAAACCCTTTTTTATGTTTTTGGAAAATGAAATGGCAATGTTGAAAACTATTGCTAACAGTTGAAAGAGGACCTCCTATTCCCATCAGCACATGCATAAAAACATAATGGGCTCCTAAAGTTTCCAGTGTTTTTAAATAGAGTGAAGCAATAAAATGGTTGCTCTTGCTGTCTCTCTTGTTAGTAAACCCAAAGCTAGATCACAAAGTCTAAAATAACTTTCCAAATTCAATGGCTTACAAATAACAACTTTAGTATATGCTTGAATCCTATTCATTAACACAGCAATAACCTCTTTAAGCTGGATATTATGGCAAATTACAACAGTTATTCATGCTACTGGAGAGGAAAGATCAATGAAGAACCACAAAAAACAACATACACTGAGTTACGCTGCAAGCTTCAATAAAAAATATATATTACAATATTAATGAAATGCTTCAAAATGAAATCAAAATTACATTTCTTAAAATGAAATCTGCATCAGTAAAAAAAAAAAAGTAAATAAGCTGTCATATGCTAAAGAAAAATTTACCCTAAACTAAATATTCGAAAATTTCTAGTAGTTTAACTGTATCCTTCTAATCTTGTACAAGCAGAAGCATGATCAAAACATAAGAAGCTTTTAACATTTTACTTTCACACTAGAAGCTTTTTTTTCTGTAGCTATCAGATTAATTTTATTTATCCTAAGAAGACAAAATTCCCTAACAATTTCCCTTCTAAATATAAACACAGCTTCCCAAACAGGAAGTCTAACTCTATGTTGATTAATGTCATCGTTACTTTCTCTGATTACAAAGTATACTCTCTCCGACGATATCAACCAGGTAGTCAGAAAGAATTAATGTTTTCTATTTTCTTTTCTACCTCATGAACTAGAAGGAATGATCATTTGAAGCTTTATTTTTAAGAAGGTCCTTACCTTTGAAATGCTTTGCAGTTCTTTCTGGCAATCTATCAAAATGGAGTATTTACCTGTTACAAAGAAGATAAAATATTATTAGTGATATCTCAGAATGGACAGCCAGGGTAAATCACCTTCATTACTTAGTTATACATATATATATATAAATGTTAATTACATCCCCCTCAGCGTATTTCTATTTTGCATCAAGGAAACTGCAAGGTTTGGGAAACATGATGTGCTCTTAAACTACAAACCGAATATATATATACATATAAAAGAAATTATGGTCAATGTGATTCAGATAGCTCCCAAGTGCTGGCCCTCAACTTGTTTTTACATTCAAGGGCAAAACACCTTTAGAAGTCTAAACATACATCCGTATTTGTTTTATGAGGTGCTGACAGAATTTTCTGCAGTATCTGGAATCTGGGTGACTACACCTACAGAGATTTTCACTGGCCAGCATTTTCTTGTATTTTAGTCCTTTTCTATTCATCCACTGACTATTGTTAAGCACTTATATTTTAAGTTCTCACCAGAAGGGGACATTTCTTTTCTGACTGAACAATGTCTTACACAACAAACTCAGAGGCATTATGGCAGTACATACATAAAAACACTGCATACACTTCTGCATATGACAGTATCCGAGGGTGCATACAAGGAAACAATTAAGAAATACTTGTATTAATCATTTGTGCTCGCTATTTAGTTTTCCAGTAAATAAAAGCTCGTTAGATTCACTGCATATTACATAAGGTGAAGATTTCCATCCATTTCCAGATAGGATCAAGAGAACTTATTTCTCATTCTTTCCTCGGCTATAATAATCACACAATACATATTTCTTAGAAATCTGTCCTTGTTTCCAGTTAATTTTTAGCTTCTGGCAGTATATTCTGATAGAGAGGAAGTCCCATAAATGCAGTTTTTTGAGAAGAGCACATCGAATTTACTGTCTCACATCAGTGCTTCCATTGTTTCTCATTTATTTTCATCACTGCAAAACTACAGGAATGATAACTGAAACTTTCCTTTTGTCTTTGATGGGAAAACATGAAATAATATCCCCAAGATCGCATATGCGTATGATAACAATGTTTCACTCTGTCCTTGAAGCATAATTTTCAACAAGATTCTGTTGGCAAAAAGTATGCTGCTTTTATTGCTGCTACTAAAGAAGTTTTACTGACAGTGCTCCCAGAGTTTCATTGCAGAAAAAATGAAGTAGATGAGAGAGAAAATCCAAGTATCTTATTTATAAAGACAAGGGAAAGGCAGAAGTTTTTCACTCTTTCCTACGCTATTTAAAATCACCTGGTTTGTAAAAGCTTTGATGCCTCACTATAAACCAAATTTTATTTCAGTTCAATAGATTTTAATTTAAAAGCTTGTTTTGAAAAAAGTTAACAAACAATCATCAAAACAAGATATAGCTTTCTAATAAAGGCATCAAGTTGCAGTACAAATAGAGTAGAATTACAAAACTGCTCTGTGTCTTTATGTCAGCCTTGATGTGAAATACAAAGTAATATAAGAAAAATATGAAATAACAAATTTTTATTTTCACTTACTGAGAAGTCATGGTAAGATATGTTCCAGGTTCCCACCCCTTTTCAAAAAGCTAAAGAAGTCACTTTTGAACAGGACATTCAGCATTACAAGTTTGAGTTCGTCACTATAAAGACTTTTTCTTCTTTATTTTTGAAGTACTCCTGATTTAAGGAATTTCTTTTTTTTTTCTTTTTTTTTTTCTCAATTTAATAACACACTTCACAGTTTCTGAATATTCTGGAATAACAAAAAGATACTGAGATGAATCCTCAAACATGTCCAAACACCAAACAGAGTGAAGTTAGAATTTGTTTGCTGTAGAATTGCTCCAAGAAAGTTTTCATACATACACCAAGCTGACCATGCAAAAAAGATTCAACCCTGAAAGTAATTTTAAATCAACTACATATATTTTGTTTTTGCCTACAAGTCCTGAGGAGTAAATGACGGCATAGTCATAAACAGAAATCTACAGATAATGCAGATTTCATAAAGTTTGAATATTTAGTATTTAAAATACTATGCATTCATCTATTGACTAAAATCAATCAGCCTTTAGCCTTACAAATTCTTCTTGTGTACGCAATGATTATCTGCAGTAGCATCTGAGTAGCAAATAAGTGGTGTGCAGAAAAGGGAGCTACACATATACTCAGCTGTAAACAAAGATAGTCTGTTGAAAGAGTGAGGTATGAAACGAAGTATGGTAAACTAAAGTGTAATAAATAGGATGTAAATGTATGCTAGAAAACAGTCCAGGAAATTCACTCTTTTTGGCTGTTTTCTTATCTAATGGGAATAAGATCTTTTTAATATAAGCTACTTTCTTTTTTGTCACCTTCTTTAATGACAAACTTCCAAGCATCTCCCATAGATCGCTACTGTGATAATAGTCTTTCCCAGAATGACCATCTCAAAAGAGGAGAGGTATTTGGAAGAAAAACTCTGGAACACCTGTTTTCTTCCTTGTTTTCACACAACTCTTGTTCAGTACAGACATTGTCTTTTAGTAAATAAAACAAAACAAAACAAAACAAATCCAAATATTTCACAGTGCTACTGCTCATTTATGTCAGTAACATACTGAAACCACTGTAAATTCAATTTCTCTTTTTGACTTTCTGCCTGCTGCGTCTTTTACTGACTATTTGGTATTGTCATTTATGTTCTTCCATTCTGGAGTACCTGGGTTTATTTTTATAGTAAACAGAAAGGATATTTTTTATTGTAAATATTGACTAATCTTTTGCCTTTCTCACTGTAAAGAAATATGACTGTTTCAAACCAGTACATGTATTATACAACTATGTTCTGATAGGTAAATGGAGAGTTACTTGACATATCCTTGTATTATCTAAAGTGATTAATAGCTATAATTATAGGTAGCAAACATCCTATTCCAGCATTGCTCAACTGAAAAAGACGTTCATAGAATTGAGGGCCAGTGTAGATCGGAAGGCTGCTGAATTAAATATGTTACCATGGTAGCTGTTCACTGTAAACTGTATCAGAGCAGAGTGGACAAAAAGATATTTCCAAAACACTACAGAATTCTTCTGTCTTTCTGATGACCATTTGTTGAATCACAGAATCACAGAACTGTAGGGGTTGGAAAGAACCTATAGAGATCATCTAATCCCACCCCCCTGCAAAGCAGGCTCCCAAGACCAGGTTGCAGAAGCATTATTTCAGCGTCTGTTAATTCTGTACTATTTTTCCTAACTGCATTCATTCTACATACAGAAATATGCAATGTCTGCTAGTGCAGTTCAGAACATATTTTCTGTCAGTTCCCAAGAGATGTCCAGGAACTTAGGTATCGGCAGTTGAAAGATATGTTTAATATAAGCTTCTGAACCCCAGCTTCTTAAAATTTACAGTTTGTTTTATCATTAGAGTACATCACATGGTCCATCTTTTCTCCATTCAAAATGAGAACTGAGAAAGAGAAAGCTTTAGGTATGTGATGTGGGATGTCAGAAGGGGAATGCTGGCAGTACTCTTATTTAACATTTATTAAATACTATGGATATTTTAATTGTATATACAGCATTCTAACATTTTTCCAGTTATACCTAGAGAGTCTATCTTGAATCTTGCATTTATTTGCATTTTAAAGTTAATTTAACTTACAATTATCAAAATCATTTCAGCAACAGGCCCCAAAATCCAGAAGGCTACACCTATCTTGAAATCCTAGCACGTGTTCTTGTATGAATTTTTACTTGTAATCAAAATAAGAAAAATATGACCACTGTCTTTAACTTTATTATTATTTTTTTCTGTATTTTTTAACCAATTTTATCAACGCCAATTTTAGTTCTGATTTATTTATGGTGAGATTAATAGGCAAATCTGTCTGAGCGATTCAGTCAGAACTAATGAGAGCCAACCTGTTTCAGCAGCTGCCAAAGGAAGGATCATTTTGTGAGAGATCAGATACTAACCACTCGACTGAAAAACCTGAATATATTTTTAATTTCACCTCTCACTTTTAAGTCCTCCTTTTTTTTTTTTTTTTTTTTGGCATAAGCTTTCTAATTTTTTGTCTAACATTTTCTCAGTTATAAATGAAAACTGGCATGTATTCCATCAGACATGATTCTAAATATGATCATGTTTAGAATATTTTGAAAATGAAAAACAAAATAAATAGTGGTGGCTCAGTTTACTATGTTAATGTATTTGGGCAACAGTTTTAGACTTAGCAGAAGACAGCAAACATTCAATGTTCAGTAAGGTATTGACTTTTGTAATAAAAAAAAAAAAAAATCCAATTATTGGATGTCTGGAATGACCTAATCCTCTTTCTATAATGAAGAGTGACAAAAAATATAAAGGTAGTTGCAGAAAAAATTTAACATCGAAAATAATACCTGTAAAACTAAACAACAGATCTGTATATTATCTTCCTACAGAAAAGGAGAGGGGAGGAAAGGAAAAGGAAAAAAAAAAAGGAAAAGGAAAAGGAAAAGGAAAAGGAAAAGGAAAAGGAAAAGGAAAAGGAAAAGGAAAAGGAAAAGGAAAAGGAAAAGGAAAAGGAAAAGGAAAAGGAAAAGGAAAAGGAAAGAAAACTGTTCTTCTTTCATGCATTTATTAGAGCAGCTGATATACTCCAATTATATTTTTTTACTTGTTGTTCCTGTACGAAGTTTTCTTCAAAGCCTAATATGTTTCTTTCTTACTTAGTCCATTTCCACAAATGCAGAGAGAACAAGACAAAAAGTGTTTCAACTCTTTTCTCTGACTCTCAGTAATCAATCTCATCAGACCTGTTAGGACCAAAGGCATGCAATTCTCTTGCAACCCTCAACAAGGTGGTAATTGGCATTGTACATGCTGAAATTGCAAAACGATCACTGCTTACTGCTTTGCCTGCCCCACTGCAGCCAGCTAACACAGGCACATACGCGCACACACACACACAGTGACACAATGTGAATTAACAATATAACAAGCAGAGAGAACTGGCCTTAAAAATTCAGTTTGCAGCAGCCATGTCCAACTCATGTCCTGCAGGCCATACGTGGCCCAACCCAGACTCATCTGATGCCCTGTGTCATCATGTAACTGACTTGCTGAGAAGCCTGGCGCAGCCCCAGATGTGCACTCATTGCTTAGAAACAATCAGACATTGGTGTGTGATTGGCACTGTCTGGGCTGAGACCAGGATATGAGGAAAACTTCACACATTTTAATGCAATGGACAAACACACTTCTGTGAACATAGGAGAATACACAGCATGCTTTCCATTCCTATACTAGAATTTGAGAGTTAGTTTCAAGATTGTCAAAAAAAACCACATCAAATTCTTAGTGAAATTGAAAATCCATTTTCAGTTTACAAAAAAAGATGATTATAAAAAGACGTATTTATTTTTACTCTCTCCTCCATGAGAAGTGGGGGGAGTGAGCAACCAACTTTGTGGTGCTGAGCCACCTGCTGCGTTAAACCACAATACCACAGAAAAATATTCCTCGCTTCACAGTGTCCATCCTCAGTGACACCAGAATGATGCATTCCTTTAACAAATACCAGGTCCCTTATCCCACTAGTTTTATGTTTTTTTATGTTTTTGTTGTTAAATATGTTAAAAAAAAATAAAACATGTGTTGTCCTACCTATACACGTTAGCTATGTTATGTATTTTATACGCAGCTCAAGACAATTCCTCTTCATTCACTGTAGCCCATGCAAGCCAAGATGTACTTCTATACCTGACAGCGAAGCATACAACATATTTAAAGCTGATGAACCTGAAACAACTGCCAAAATTTTCAAACAAATATATCAATGTAAGACATTTAAAGAAACTAAGATCTTGACAACTAACCACTCTGTATTTTTGAGAAGATTAGAAATAAAATTGATAATAATAGTACAAAAACCATAATTTGGATATCCATAAAGCCTTTGATAATGTCTCAAATGATAGTCTTCATCTTAAACAGAAAGCAAGAAAGATTCAGGTTAAACATGGGAACAGATAAAGAACTGATTAAAGTAAAGTGATTAGAAAGTAAAGTGTTGAAAAGGGTCACAAGGGAGTCAGTTCTCAGATCTTTATTGCTTCTAATCTACATAAATTACCAAGATTGAGAAAGTAGCTGTAGAACTGCCAAGTGCACTGATGACTTACAACTGAAATGAAGTAGTAAGTAGAAAGCAAAAGAATTAAATGATAATTCCCCCTGGATAATGGTTTACATATGAAATGGAAAACAAAAATACTACATATAAAGCATTCCTTCTTTTTCATTACAGAAGTACAAGAATCCTGCTTGTAAATACTATCATCAGGGAAATTATCCAAACCTATCCACCTCACTGGAAAAAAAAAAAAAAAAAAAAAAAAAAGAAAAAATAGTGGAGAAAATGGGAAGCAGTTTCCATGTAATGTACTCCTACAGCAGAAAAAAATCTGCAATTCAGAAAAAAATTACTATCATACCACTAGCAGTCACATCACTGTTGCACAATGGCAACTATTAGTCAGTACCTTTCCCTGTAGGAGTTTCAAAATGGAGAAAACAAAAAAACAAGCCTTTCTTACACTAACACTACTGAAAGCATAATAGAAAACTTAAAAATTTCAATTGAAGTTCTTTTTTGCTATTTTTCCTACTCTGTAATTTTTCACCGAAAATAAAATATAAAAATCATTTGCTCCAATGGAAAAAAAACGAGGAAAAAACAAAACAAAACAAAACACATTACCCCACAAAAAATTACCCTTTTGGATGTTATGATGTTCAATCTGTAATATATATGAGTCAATAGGAAAAATTAAAGACAACAAAGAAAATGTAAATTTGAAAAATCTAAATATACACATAATTCATTTTATTTCATTCTTTCAGTAACTGTTATTTCAATCTTGGATTCAGTATCCTATGTTGCCCCCATTCAGGTTTCCCTCTAAAAGTTGTATTATTTGATAGTACTTTGCAGAGAGTAGTGACTGAGACAGAAATGGCAACATTCAAAAGAAGAAAAGAAAGAAATCAGAAAGAAGAACTGCTCTAAGCTTTATTTCTTATGAGCAATGCAGATTTATAATTACATGTACATATGGTCATCAAGACAGCTGCATAAAGACAATGGAAGCATGAGAGTCTATAGTGTGGATAAAATTGCATTTCTATGTCTGTTTGAATGGCAGCTAAATTGATAATTTTAAGTTCAGCTCCTACAAAATATTTTCATACACAACGCATACAAAATCAACATCAGGGGATGTTTGTATCAGAATATAAAGCTAATAACAAGAGGGGATATATTTACATATAAGGAGAACTAAAGAGAAAGGAAGAAGGAAATTACAAGTCATTCTGTTTCACTGCCATTCACCTAGTTTTTCACTATCTGGATAATGAATTTAATATATCCCTCTTATGGTCCACCATTTTAGAAATGCTTTTAGTTTGATAGACAGTTTGATATCTAATGCAGATGGTTTCTATATTTAACATTCTATTGTTAGTACTTGCTTTGTTTTTTAAAGGTCATTAATGTTATTGATTACATTAATTTAAAAGCTTCTTCAATAGCACAGAAAATTAATGTAAAATGAACAGCTGCATAAGCTGACAACACACAAAATTGCTGTGGTCTTCAGAGATGACTCCTCATGGGGATTTTCCCCATTGACAGTTCAGAACAGCAGGAGCAAAAGAGCCCAAAGAGTAACTTTCAATTAGATTTTTATGCTCTAGTAAATAGAAAAAAAATTGATCATTTTTCCTTCAATTTTGTTAATGACATCCAACAACTAGACAGCTTCCAAGAGCCTGCCTAACTAACAAAAGCATGTCTTTTTAGCCTTTGTGTACTTACTCTAAGTACAAGAAACAAACAGTATAATAATTAATTGCAAAATATATTTTATAATATATTCCAGTGCAATTCAGGCTCAGCATTTATGTAAGAAGGTAAAATATTCAATTCTCTCCTGATTTTGAGTTTAGTCAAGAGACAAAAGCTTCAGTTTCAGACATACCTCATTCCAGAAAATATGGATAATCTCGTAAGACAATCTCACGATAACTCTGGTCTTCCAAACAGAACCAGAGAATCAATTTAAAAACGCCACAGTTTCACATCAGACACGCTGTATGTGTTAACAGAGATTTTAGGGAAATAACTTCATAATAGAATCCCATGTAGCAAGCTTGGGCATTTCCCTTTACATACATCTATTTGGAAGACCCTCAATATGGCACAGTTTAAACTTAAAGGACTTTTTGGTTGTACTGTCTTTCAATATATGTCTATATGAACTTATGATGTATAGCTATTTATAAGTGCCACTGATGGGTTTGGTTTTGGGTTTGTTTTTTTTTTGGAAAAATAATGTAGCACCATATCACAGAGTTTTTGCAGGCATTTATATAGGTGAGAAGTATCTTGTGCGAAAAGGGAAAGCCTGTTTGCATACTACTATAATTAGCATCAATTAAAGCATCAGTCTACACTGACATCTGCACTGTGCAGAAAAAATTAATCAGCAACTTTTTGGTGATGGAAATAATGTATCTGTACATTATCAACCTTTCTTGCTTGTTTTGGTATTTATTTTAAATCTTATTCATTTATGTAAGTGAACATGATTATTTAATAATTTAATAATGAAGACTACTTAGTCAGCTTTTATAGGCAAGAACTACTATTAATACTCTGCTTCTGGGATTTAATATTTATAGGTGTGGAACGCCCTTAATAAAGGTAAAATATACTTTGTTTCATTGCTTGATATCTGATGCTAATGAACCCTGAAAGGGTTATGTTCTTCTTACTATGCACCTATGTTATAATTATTATGTTGTTACAATTACTACTTTAAAACACAGCTCTATTCTTCCAGGTTCTTATCAGTGTTATCACAGTAAGAACTATGAGTTCATCTCGTAGTAATGTGGCCTAGAGAAGGTGTTTCTAGTTGTCATAAAGCGTTGCGCCGGAATATTTTGAAATAATTTAAAACCATTTTCTTGTGATAAATGAGACATTTAAATGTATAGCAGCACTATAAACTTCTGTTTTTGTTGTGGGTTTCCCAGCAATTAATTTATTTAAAACTTGATATGTAGCTGAATATTCCCATTCAAATATGAGAGTGCTGAAAACATCTAGTGGCTGTTTCCTTACTCCTGTGTACGCTTTGTATACAAAGGATGACAATAAGAACATTAACATTGCACCGAAGGTAGACTACTATGAATTTATCTACACCGAAATGCAACAATCTTCAAAGGGTTCAGAGACAGCAACATGAAGACTTGGAATTGTTGTGGAAGCCAATATAGTGAAACAAAACCCATGAAATCTCATGCCTGGCAGTGGGATGCAAACACAGTGGGTAAGAAGCAAAACCTAACAGATCACAGATTGGACCAAGAGGCACCTGCTTTCTTTTCACAGCACTGTGTTGGATAAGAGTTACATCAGAGTTACATCAAAGCCACTAACGCCACAGCAAACCACTGAAGTTGCTATTTCAGTACTGCAAATAAAGAAAAGCCTCTTATTCAGGTGAAAGAAGATATCCAGGATACAGAACAATTTAATAAGCTAAAGTTAGAATCAAAGAATGAAGTCACTTTCATATATTTTTCTTCACATAAATGATCCTGGATAGAGCTTTAAGGCTAGAGCTTGAAGAATAACGAACTCTGCTGCCAGTGATTACAGCTGTTTTCTAAGCTGACAAATATAAAAGGAATATATTAATTCCTTGTGATCATTAGAAAAATATTTACATCCAATGATTCTGAGTGCTGAGCTGAGAAATTTCACTATGTCTCTCATGAAATTTGCCATTTTATGTTTGGCTGAAATTATTATATAAATAGAAAGCATTTATAGAAGCACTAAGCTTCTGTGCTCATCAGCTACTTTGTATATTGTACTGTACATTTTAAAATCTGAGGTTACTTTCAGATTACTTAAACCCAAGAAGATCCCATACTTTGACTTAGTCTTCCTCAAAATACTCCTTATGAATCTCAATTGAATAACCCCATGAGAATCATCATAAAAAAGAAAAACATAAGTAATCTGGTATCCATATCTTGAAACGGGAAGTAATCTCCCTACGCCAAATAATTTGAGGGATTAAAGCTTAAATGTACTAAGAGAGAACCAAGCATTTAACATAGAAATGCACATAAGAGAGTTTAGGCACAGTTTCTTTCAAGATGAATTTGGCAGTCTGTGACGAACCCAGCTGTTTAAAAACATTTCTTTTTAGCTATTGGCATTAAAATAAACAGTTTGCAGAACTTCCATCTGAATTTGATAAAAATGCCTCAAGACATAAATTTCTACTGCCCCAGTTCAGAAAGTTTTCAATCATTTTCCAGCAAATCTCAGTGTACATATTTGCCTAAAGCTATACATTTGCTTAAATACCACCCTGAATCATCATGTATATTTAATTTCTCCACAAACTAGGAGCAATTTTAATATAAATATTATGCCAATAAAAATGTTCCAGAACATATTATCCACAGCACTACTAACGTTCGTTTTGTTTTGTCCATACAGATGATAGATACTTGAGCATTGTCCACCAGGACCTGGCTGTCTACTGTCAAACACAGTAAGGACACCATGAGATCACAGAACACATTGTCTTGGACTCACAGAGAATAATGAATAAAATCCCTATTTAGTTGTTTGTTTGCTTGATGGGTTTATTTAACCTAAACAGTATAATTCATTAACCTTGTGAAAACCTAATGTTTTTGAGAGTGCTGCTCACCTCTCAGGTTTGCACAAAGTAGCTATTACATTTGTAAGACCCTGGAGACAATGAGGGGATCTAATGATAATTTGATAGCACACATAAAAAAAAAAAAAGAAATTGGAAATATCTAAAGTATTTTATTGGTAACCAGCATTAAGTTGCTCCTTCCAGATCTAGAAAGAAGAGACAAAAATCTTGCAATATAGAGAACACTAAATTTACAAAACTGATAAAAATACTTACTTTGGCATAGCAAATAAATTAACTGAAGACCAGTAGCTATGGAAACCGAAATGAGATATAACTTTTCCTCAAAAAGTAGGAAATGAAATTTACATTGTGAGTTCAAGTATACCAGTTACAGGACATCAAAGTATGATGCAGAATGGTTCACAATGCTATCCGCGAGTATTAGATATTGTGGTTTGAATCCTGGGAGATCTTCATCCCTTGCAATCTGCAAACTAATTATAAATTGGCTGATACACCAACCCTATTAGGCTGTGTTAACATTTTGAATGTGTTTGCCCACTTTCATTTCTTTAATGCAAGTCCAGCTACTTTGAAATAAACAAATTTTGTCAACGCTACAGTTGCAAGCTCTTTTGTAATAAAGGCCATCCTATGCACATTAATAATACTGACAAGAGCAGATGGCAATTATTGCTTTTAACAATTATTTTTTTTTCTGTTAGTATTAATTACTTTGGCTTAATTTCTATTGCTATGTCCACTGGGCATCTAGGTGAGATGATAAAAATCTACCTAAACGCTTTCATCTCACTGACAGAGATAGAATTCTTAATAAAATTTAAACTTTACTTTCACTTTAATTAACTCATTAGGAATATATCCAAATTCATCAGTATTGGTAGCTGTTTTTAATGCTTTTCTTACACTATGGTGCTTCACAAAGTGAGCAGCATTCTTCTTGCTAATTGTGTAGTTAAAACATCATCTGCTGTATTTAAAAACAGACTTATCCATAACGTTAATTAAAATATCAGTCACATGAATCACTAGAAATTTCTCTGCATCTTGTTAAGAGTTCTGAAAAATCTCTGCTGATCAAAACCTTCAATCTTTGTCTCTCATTTCTGTTCACTGGTTGACTAGGAGTAGATGATCAGTCTACTGTCAGCTGTGTTATCTCTCACTCTGGCAGGGTACTTATGTTTGAGTCAGACAGCTGGGTTCTCTTCTGCAGTTGCACTAGCAAGGAAAGAAAAAAAATTCCTAAACAGTGTGGAATATAACAGCCAATACTCTTAGCGGGGAGCTGCTTAACCTTTGTCAAAAGTTAACACCAAAGCCAATCTTAAGCAAGAATCCTAAAGGGCCTCTCAGCAGGGGCATCTTGCCTTCAGTTAAGCTTCACTGTTACAAGTCTTAGATGGCAGTCTCTAAGCATTAATCCAGTGAACTGAAGGTACATTAAGGATATGACAAAATTCACACATATATAATCCTAAGCCTGGCTACTAGCATATAGTTTCAGCAGTGTGAAAGAAAACCTGATGTGGATTGTGCTAAGGAGGAAAAGATGCAGTACTGATAGAAATATTTCTTAGTCTGAGCCAAATGTGCCTCTGGAAGCATCAGACTAAAAGATTCTGCTGGACTCACAGGTTAATGGCATGGGCAGGACAAAGATCTCAGGAAATTCTGTTCACAACCAGGCAGATATAGTCTGATACGTCTGCATTAAAGGTAATTCCACGTGCCACGTAACTGGATTTTAACAGTCTAAACTGCAGTAGAACCCAAACATATACAAAATTATCTGAAATTCAGGAAACTCCAGGGGACAGGCTTCTTTCAAGGCTTTGAATGAGAGAAGTAGAAACAAGGGCTCTCTATATAGATATGTAAGAAATTTTAACTGCAGCCAAAGTTGTTGCTGAAACAGTAAGCTGCTTATAGTCAAACACTGTGTACTGAAATTCACTTTTTGGCCAAGTCTCACACTGAGCCTAGAGAAGATGTAGCATCACACACTTGGGGTGGACAAGCTGGGTGCTTGTCTAAGAGGATCAAGCACTAGGTTAGGTCAACCAGTACAAGAATGTTTTCTCACTGGGAATATATACACATTGGCAAAGATCAGAGGGCACATCAGACGTTTACAGGCTTTTTACCAAGAACCCTCACAGACAATGTAGACATAGCTACCAAGCAACGAAAGAAAAAATATCCCTTTATTTCTGTTCCTGAGTACATTAACTACTTCATCTTTTACATTTCACAGGAGAACATGGAAGGGTATGACTAAAATGAAATGAGATTTTGATAAAGCAAATCTGGAAGAAAAAAAATAAAAACCTCCACTTAAAATATATGATGATTATTCATTCCATGTTACATTTCATACTGGAACTCACAAAGATCATTCAGGTCAACAGCCTGCAGATGATCTGCCTGATTAGAAAGCGAGCCTTCTGAAAGCTGATGCATATACCTGTGCTCAGCAATTAGAATTACAGATCTCAATCAACAAGGCAACCCACAAATGAAATGAGTGAAATACTTATTTCAAATTATTCAGTTACTAAGGATTAAATTATAAAATGCACTGCCTCACACTGAAAGGAAGAAGTAAAGGAACCAGAGTAACTTCTGTTTTATTTCTTGGTGCTGAGAATTTGTAAAAGTGACTACTACAATACTGAAATGAATACTTTCCACTTCCTGTAAATATTAGACATGGCTGCATAATAATAACTGTGTCCTATAGCCAAGGACCCGACCCAAGACTTTTGAAACCTAGCATTTATCAGTGCTGTGGTTTTTACCATATATGTGAGTTTCCTTCTTGTGGAAAACCAAGAATTATGGATAAGAACATGCCCAGGAAAAGGAGAAAATCTGAGGTTCACACAAATTAGAAAGCTAAGTCACCATGACCTAAAAGCTGGGAAGAATCTTGGGAGATTTGCAGATCTATTCACCATTATGCCTTTGAGATCACTTCACTTCTCTCAAATTACATTCCAACACAGAATAGAATATATCAGGTTTATTAGTATCAAGAATGTATTAAGCTGGGATTAGCTTTTAAATATCAGGACACTACCTTTTTTCTAAGAATGGAAATATTCTGTAGGCTTTTAAGAAAATAAATTTTCAAGCATCTTGATATAGGTACCTGTGATTGGAATTCTCTACAAAATTAATACACATCTCACTGCACACTTACTGCTGCTCTATGAATTTTAAGTTAGTAGTATATAGCTTTTCCCTACTTACACTGCTGCATGAACATTATCTTCAAAAAACAAAACCCAACCAAGAATAAATATTTATCTTTTCTGGATTACACTATTTGTTGATGGAAACTTCTTTCTCACAGTAAAATTTGAGATGATTCAAGCAAAAGGAATTCTACCACTGTGAGCTAGTTCAGCCTAAACATCCATTCTGCATCTTGACACATGATATTCTTGATTTAACTATTATTCTTGATTAGATGTCTCAAAAGCAAATCAGAAAACTCTCCTATATGACTTTTCATTAATTTATGATGGTCAACAAATTACTCCTAGACTGTATTCTGGGGTAAGTTAATAATAACCATGTTTGTCATGGCTGAGAGATCTTTGCTATGTCTTCCAGGCTATAAAGAATTGTCTGGATCTACCTGGTTACATTTGTGAACTTGAAATTGTTGCGCAGGATTCTAACTAAACACAAGAGAAGTTTGAATGAGTTTGTGAAGTAGCTTTAGAAATAGCTTTTATAATTATCTCAAACATAAGTGGACAATCTAGCACCCTTCATTCAGAACTCTACCTTACATGTCTGGTTTCAGTAGTTTTAAGAGGCAGTACAATGCGTTATTCCATCAAGATAGTTTTGTACCCAGTGCCATTCATCACAGGAAAGGTTTGGTGAGGTACTGTAAATCAGTTTCAATATGATTCTGGAAATACAACTAGGGTACAAAGGTAATTAGTCTCACTCTATTAATATTGTGATTAATTTGAGTCAGTCTGATTTCACACTCTTTCTTATAGCCCCATGTAATCTTCACAGCATTCACTTCATTGTTTGAATGGCAAAAGAAGGCAAAGGAAACTAAGTCCAAATGCATCTAACCTCCATTTCACAAAGTCACTGTTTATTAACATAAAAGTATAACAACCAGAACACCAAAGACAATTCAGTAAATGTTAGACCTATTAATTCATCTGTTCAGATTGTAAGATTTTCTCTTTTTACAAAAAAGGAAAAATGATTATGTAGAAATAAACCTGTAGAAATTCGATCTCCTGGGTCAAAAAAAAAAAAAAAAAAAAGAACCGAAGTCAGCTATTATAACCTTTTTCAGAAATAGAAAGAATCTTAATGTTTTACAGTTAGCGGACAGAATTTCCATCTTGGCGGATATTTGCTTTGAGCTTGCACTGGAACTGAAATGAAAAATGGTCTAATACATTGATGGAAATTTACTAATAATTAATATGCTAAACTAATTAAACAGCAGTATAATTAAGGAAAAGTACAAAGGGAGCATGGGAGTCTACACTACATATAGTATATAGACTGGATAAGAGGACTGTTCCAAAAGTAATCCCCCTTATTTGTTGTTTGCCCACAAAATCAGAAGTGGATGTAGGTGGTATGGTAGCAGAGGTTCCCACCAGCATTCCATTAAATTTTGTTGTGCAACAGATGCGAGCAGAGGGGCAGTCTGACAAAATGGAGTCTTACATGGAAGTGTGTATGAAACAAAGGTGCATCACTGAATCTCTTTACACAGAAAAATTAGTACCCACTGATTTTTGCACATGCTTGCTGAATATTTATGGAGAACAAGATGTGGATGTGAGCACAGTGAGGTGGTGGGTAGTGTGTTTCAGTAGTGGTGGCAGTGTCAATGGGTTGTCAACTCCACTGGTGCAGATTTTTACTAGCACAGCATGCAGGATCTCGCTCATCACTGGCAAAAAAGCTCAGCTAACGGTGGTGATTATTGAAAAATACTGTTCTGTAGCTGAGAGTTTGCTCTATCAAACACTGATATTTCACTCTTTGTATTAGTTGTAGCCTCCATGTAAATAAATAGGAAGCATTACTTTTGGAGCAACAATTAGAAGTGAACGGTCTGAGTACCTCATGCAGAAACAATGAGATAATCAGGAGTACTTCGCAGTTCACTGGACTTGGGTATCAAATTATAATTATTTTTATCAGACAAGGTTTGTCTCATAAAAGGTGGCCATTAGATGGAGAATGACTGGGAGTCAGATTGCCAGTTAGAAGTGGTGAATAATGCCTTTGAATCGCTTTTTTCTTTTTCCTTTATGTATTTAACTGTCTTAATCTTCACCCATACATATTTCTCCTTTTTTCCCCTCCAGTTCTCTCCCCTCACTTCCTGGGGTGAATGAGTGTTTGGTGAGCATTTAGCTGCTGGCCA
This sequence comes from Callipepla californica brunnescens, assembly GCA_023055505.1. NCBI lineage: Eukaryota > Metazoa > Chordata > Aves > Galliformes > Odontophoridae > Callipepla > Callipepla californica. The sequence continues at coordinate 2,077,193 of JALIRH010000050.1, read as the reverse complement.
AGGTCAACACCTTCACTAGAGCTTATTCTTTCAGCTTAAAATACTCATTAATAAGTCCAACATTTAACGCATATTTTCAGTAATAATAACAACAATGAACCAGCAATAAAAAAGCTCAGAGACCAGTTGTTTTGGATGCTTGGATTGCTTCTCAAATAGTATTTTCAAAATGATCGACTCCTGCTGCCATTGTAATGCCACAAATACTCTTTCTTATCCAGAGATTCATGAAAGAATATTACACCTTCCATAAACTCACTGCTATTAAACAGCTATTTAGCATTGTGCACAGTTATTCTATGCATAAGTCTAAAATCACCTCTTGAAACTGATGAAAACTATCCAAAAGCAATTACATGGGAAAATATCTATGGATATTCCTGAGCATAATTTTTTCTGTGTTATTCTGTGTAAATATCAAAAAAATTACTCAAGAATAGGCAATACTGCACCTGAGTCTGTCTAAAATTTCACCGACGATCCAGAGTTACATCTCCTACCATATAAAAGTCTTTGTCTCCTGATAATCAGATACATGTTCTCATAGTGCTGATCAGGCTAAATTACTGGAATCAGGTGGTGTCTGATAAAGAAAATTAAAAAAGAATATTCTCGACAAGACCTAATTGCATATTATCTGCATGAAAAATGAAGTTTGCATTTTTCTCTGTGGGCGTTTTCTACAAAGCTTAAATCTAGCAGCTAGTTCTCTCAAATGCAAAGCTTTTGAAATGTAATCTGTGCAGACTGTATCTCAGTTTTGGAGTGGGGACTAGTGGTTAGAGATTCCTGCTGCTCTCCACTGTTGGAATTATTGCTCCTTATGTTACAGTTCTAGTGCAGATGGCTGCAGAAGACACCAGTATAGAAGCATTTATCTGCAGAACCACAGCATCACTCACTATCCCTAAGGATCACATGTCTGAGTGGCTCTTCAGCTTCACTGGATTCCCAGATAGCTGGAGCACTGTTGGATGGAAAAGTCAGAGCCAAGAATTATGGAGAGATGATAAGATTTACAATGAGCACAGGGAAAGAAGTGTGTTAAGAGAAGATGTACGAATGTAGCGAGATGCTTTTTTTTTTTTTTTTTTAATAAAAAAATGTGTGGACTGTGACAGAATAAACTAACAACACAAAAGCAGATGTCTTACCTATACCCATTTTTTTCCATAGTCTTTGTAGTCCCTTCCTTTCCTTATATCATCATCCGGCAAACAATACATTTATGCAAGATAAGAAAAACTTGTATTTAATTGCAGATCCATGTGATTTTATTTTTTACAGTTTTTATTATGAAAAATCACAGTATTTTAAGTATAGTAAGTTCACATAGCCTATAACGCTATCATGTAAAATGTCAAAATGAACTTCCCCTAAATACATTTTTCAGGAAGTTTATGTGCAATCTGTAAAATGTACACCTGTGTGGCAGCAGATAACGGTGACCTGGGATCTTTCTGAATCACGGAATTATTCTGGAACTCTGGATGTAAAGTTGGCCTAATGTTAACTCTTCAACTTGAATCTTCGCTACTTCAGCTGAATGATCAAAAATTGGCATTTGTAATAAGCAATTGAAATAGGAAAGCAGGGTACAAAATATGGAAAAAACATCCAGTAGAAATGCTGAAATAATCTGTAAAGACTGAAGTTCTTACACTGAGAAAATAACTGAGAGAAAATACATATTTTCTTACTTTAGAGTCATAAATTAGAAGATAAGGGTTTTGTTAATAAAAGGCAGGTAAAGGGGTTTTTTTTGTTTTTGTTTTTTTTTTTTTTTTAAGTTAATACAATCATACTGAAGACTGGAATAATTGCTTCAGTAAAATTTAATTCAACATTCAGTGACAAAGAAGTTCCTTAATTTAACAGAATGGTTCAAGATAGCATAATACACACTACGGTAAACACGGCAGTCCTTGTGGTTCACTATATGCTGCTGTAGGATGGTTTCCTGTTTTGTGCCTGGAATTGCAGCACTTTTCTTACTGCAGTGTTGCACTCTCTCTTGTGTAATATTCCAAGGCAGTAACATAATAAATGTGAAAAGTTTGCTCAGGAAAATAAATTGCCAAATAACCATGTGTATTTTATTTCTGATTGTTATAATTACATGTAAAAGGTTCACAGATTTATCATTAATGGCAAAATAGGAAAAAAAAACATCAGTAGTTCTTGGCCTGACATTAACCTCGTGATATATAAATCAATATGTGACAAAAATCTCAATCAAACTGAAATAATTCTCCTGCTAAGTTTCAGTTTTGTACAAGTAAATATTATTTGCCTAGAAAGGAAGAAACTCAGAACCTCACAAGTATATGAGAGTTTCAGGAGTGAATTAACCAGAAAGCAAATCTCTCCTGAGCCAAATGGAAGGACTACTGAAGTACTTTTATATTAATCACAGGTACGTTATGGAACTCTTTTTTATGGTGCAATCCGCTTTTAAACAGCGTATTGTAAAAATATGATTTTTGTAATACCATGGTACTATGGTCTTACAAGTTGTTCAAGCAGAAATAATTGAAGTATTATTTTTTTACATAGAGGTAGCTTGCCAAAAGCAAGAAAATGATCCATAATAAAAAATAACCCTCATAAAAATTACAAAGATAATTATTTTTCTTCTTCTAATTGAGGAGAAATAAGAAGTTTTTTGTAGATGTCACAGTGTATTAATTTTTGTACTGTATCAGTGTTTTATTATGTTTACAGTTTTGCTTTGACTGAATGTTCCTGAATATACATTTCCATGTTGTCTATTTAATAACACATGAACAAACATTACCGTCTATTTAGATTTTTCATTTAAGAACTGTTATACTTCTGATAAGCATAAAGAAAAGAAAATAGTTTCTACTCTGGTAAAGACTTATTAAAAATTACATTTGTAGAACCCTATTTTGTGATTTTCAACTTCTGATTTTTTTTAGCTATAAACAATGCCTGCACAAAAATCCAACTATGACAAGGATTATTACACATTTTGCTATTAAAATATTTTAATTCCACCAAGTAATAGTGAATGTGCTACACAATCTGATGAAATTCATTTGGTATGGACTTGAAAAATAGAATCCACAGACTATGCCCAGCATCATTTCTGCAGTGCCTATGAATTTTAATGTTTAATATTGTCCTAGGAAACCATGGCCTAAATCCTGAAAAATATGTCAGTTCAATTCTAAAATTGTTACATAGTTCTATTTGCATACTTCAGGAATTCAGTGGAACCCAGTTCAGCTTAGAATGAAATTTCAGTATATAGACAATCTAGACTCTACAACGTGCATGGTAGTTTGGACTGGTTAAGAGAAACCAAGCATTTTACTGGGTATTTTGACATTGACTTGGATGCAATCTAAACAAAGTTTAAATTTATCTTTCAGAAGAAATGCTTAGATATGTGTTTCATACTAGTAGAGTACTATTGAAATCAGTAGCATAACACTGAAGGTAAAATATGTTTTCAAGGTCCTCATTTGTACTGTTTTGGCCAGCCATAGAAAGGAATCAAATGTACTTCTCAGATTCTTTAACTTTTGCCTACAACCGCAGCTTAACACTACAGCAGACAACAGTGATGTATTTCTCGTTCTCTAATTTTGCCATAGGAAAATATAACACCAATTTCTCGATACCAATAGGAAGGAGGGAAACAGGGATTAAAAATAAATAAAATGATAGATAAAAAAGTGGCTTAGATGTGTTGATGCTTCTTATTCAAATAAATCTAAAATATTGATGATTTTTAAATATGTATCTTAAATCAAGACAGTTAATAGAATGATTTGAATCAGTGCAGCCTTAAATGCATTTTATATTTTAAAAAATTGAAATCATGAAACTAAAAAAAAAATTATTTTGATTTTGGTGAATTTAGTGGAATCAAATATTATTTATGAAAATAAAGCAATTTGTGTATTATTAATATTTCTTTATATTAGCTTGAAAAAATCTTGTGTGTTGATTTTTCTAAACCACACTACAATTAAAAAAAAATAAACAGAATGGTCACTTCAAGTAAAACAAAACAACTAACTTGAGACTACATTCTTGCAATTAAATGCCTGTTAATATTTTGTCACAGATGTGCATTTTTCCTTCTACTCAAGGACCTGCGCTGTGTTTCTTGCACTTCCTCCCCCTGAGCTATCACCCTACAACTCAGTGAAAAAGACTTATATCTAAGGCAGATCTGAGACTTGGTTTTAAGAGTAAAGAGGCATATCAGTAATTCAAAAATGTTTAAGAGCACCTGTAAGACAGCTCAGGATATCACAACTGTTATCATCCTAGCCCTTCAACACTTGCTATACAATAAAAGGAAACTTATATTCAGTTTGATGTTTCTTATTTCTCAACAGCTTTGCTTTTTCAAGTAGATATCCCAGATTTTAATATAAAAGACATCAGATTAAAAGTATCAAATACTTCTGGTAGAAGAAAATTTGTCCACAGCAACCTGATAAGGTCAGAATGATATGGCTCTCTTATTTAAAAGTATCATTCTGTATCCTGAAGACTTTTCCTAATGAAACGTCAAACTGCTGGCAAAAATTTTTAACCTGTCAAAAAGTGCAAGTGGAACAGCAATAAAATATAAATGTAGTTAATGCACACAATGAATGGACTATCATAAAAAATCTACCAAATATTTCAGCAAGTACAAAACTTGGGTAATAATAATTCTGCATACTATGCAAGTATATTCTTTCTAAAAACAGCAGAAACTCATATTTAAGAAATACTTCGTCCACAGGATGGCTAATAGAATTTTTCAGTAGCCCAAAATTTCAGATCCAAACCAATTCAGATTGTTACACATAGAACCCATTTGTTTACTTTATCAAATGTCTATGAAATGCTTGATAGCCCTAAGTGTGTTTCCTATTCAAAATGATCTAGCAAACAATCTACCTGAATTCATATTACTTGTGTATGACTTGCAAATTTTTTGTGCTTTAACTATTGATTTGTGTAAAAAACTCCTGCGTGGACATTTCTAACATTGGGTAATTTGTTGCTGTATCCTAAGCAAAGGAATCACAAGATCATAAGTTGAGGAACAGCAAAACCAACTGAAAAGCCTTAGAACACTCAGCAACTTAAAATCAATTCAAGTTCAAGATATGCAGCCTCTGCAAAGACTCCTTTCCAAAACAGAAAACAATGGCAACCTATATATTCCAGTCATGGGGTATTTTTAGTTTTATATTCTATGTCAAATAGACATGGTAACCATGGATGTAACTATTGATAATATCTATATTTTAATAAATATTTGACAATGGAAAAAAACAGCTTTTGGATACAAGAGGGGCTCAAGAAAGTCCAATCTAATCTAGAGTGCAAAAAAAAAAAAAATTGTTACAAGATTGCATTTATTTCATTGCCTCTAGTTGTCACTATTTTGTTCTTAAAACATTCATTAAAAGTACAACATAGGTGAAATTATTTAAGTCTAAAGTGTTTATCTAGTTAAGCAATGATCACCTCTTGTCTACAGGAAAACACATTTATTTCTTCCCAACAATTTTTTCTTACACTAAAATGTCTTTTCTCAGTTTTAAATTATTTTGTTTCCTCATAAGAAGTACCAAAAGCAATAATTCATCTTGCCCAAGACATGGCTACAAACAGATCTAAAATGTTCAATTCCTATTAAAATGCATTTAGACTTTTAGCTAAACTCAAGCAACAGGTGGAAATGTTGAGTTTGAAACCACTCCCATTGATAAGAAGCACACAGCAGGAGCCGAAACAACAGCAGCGACTGGACTTGTGCTCTCTAAATTCAAAAATTAATTACATAACAAACTGCTTTTATGGGCAAGTTTTCATTTTTCAGCTTTTGTTACACTAAAGACAGGAAATCCCTTGACTACAGTTAACCTCAGCTACGTAAGCTGTGATAAATCTTTTTTTTTTCCCTGTGAAGTTATACTGACATGATCATCACTGTAGTTGCTCAGTAGTAGAACTAGTTTTGAGTTAACTTCTGCATGTAAAACGAGGATAGTAAGAATAACTGACAGAATTAAGAAACAGGTAAGTGTTAGGCTGTGAAGAAATAAGTAAAAATATATATATGCTTACATGTAGCTTGAACCACAGGTGAAAGCAATCAGTTGTCAGAAAAAGAAAAAAAGCTTATGGCTATAGTAAGATACATCAGCTACACAGGGCACAGCCTATTCAAAAATCCGTCATGTTTTCCTATGATTCTCACAGAATATCTGGGGCATAATGCAAAATTATGAGCAATTCTGTATGAATGGCAAAGAAACATCATATTATAAATCTACGCATTTGGCTGCAGAAAGAATGCTGAGTCTGTGTTCTGGGCACCACTGGGTCACACTGCAAGCCAGCTCCTGGGACAAATGTCAGGGGCCCCTGAGGCTGTTGAAATCCACATTATGTATTGTTCTCTTCTGCTGAGCAGAACTAAGTACTCATGTGAGATTTATGACAGGGTAACCTCAGGCTGAGGTTTCTTCTCTCCACAGTTAAATATAGAGGCCAGGTCATTTGGATATTTGGATAAAGTACCTCAACACAGCGAGAGTAAGAAAATGGTACACATGCATAAACAACTTAAAGATGTGCTTTTATCCAGATGCTTTTATTTTTAAGATTTACATGCATATGTAAAAGTTCACACACACACACACACACATATATATATACACTGATTATTTCCCATATATATGGGAAATATATATATGGGAAATAATCAGTGGAATACTTCTGTCAAAGGCAGGGTAAAGGAGTATGGTCTCTGAAGCACTGGTCTCAGGGTTACAAGATCAGTTACTTCACAGTGAGATTTTGTAGCAGTTGAAGGTTTGGAAAACTACTGGGGTTTCCAATCAGCACACACAACATTCTTTTAAACCAGTATAAGAGGAGAAATTTTGCCGGGCAGACTGAAACTGTTATGGTGAGCTTGTGAATGACGGGGGAAAGAGGTGAGGAGTGGAAACAGGAATTACAGGAGATCTGAACCGTCTGAAAATACTGGTAATTATTAGTACTTATGGTCAACTGGTTTCAGGGCTGAGAACAATGAGCTGCAGTTTTCAGTAAATTCCTCTCCTGCACGTTGAATGAAAGAACTAAACAGCTGTGTCTAAACCTTCCTCACTAAAGCTGTGCTAGGTTAAACAGTTTGGGACCTCTATTTTTGCAGTGCAGGCATACCCCTAGGTGTTTGGAAGCAACAACCAGATGGTTAGAAGCAAAGATTTATTAAGTGTCGAAGATCTAAATTAATTTTAGGTTGAGATTAGAGTCTAACAAGGTAATTTGGAATTGTCCCTTTGGCAGGTGTTCATTGCTAGTACTTTTCCCAGAGAAACTAGTTCCTTAATAACTTGTGGTTACAAATGGAGGAAAGGGAAGGCTCTGAAGAAAGCTGGGAATAAGTTGTAGATTTTCTGACAGCTGATACTGAAGAAGACTCCCTTCGCTAATATTCGCATAATTTTTACACGAGAGGGAAATGTTTACAAGTTATGTCACTGTTTTTTTCCCCTTATACAACTTGCACAAGCAAGGCTTAAGTCTCAGAAGCCCCATTTATGATCTGGGTCAGGATGGAAGGCAAGAGAGTCACTTTCCCTAAAACTGCAGTGACCGGGGAAAGAATGGGTGACTTGCATTATTTATATAACTCAATACAATTCCAAAATGAATTGAAATTTCCAGATAGTTAAATCCATGTGAACCACCTTTATTTTAATTTTATGGTATAATAAAGAGAAGTCTTCCATAGCACAATATGAATATCAAAGAAAGTATTAAAGAAAGAATCCAGTTTGCTGGCTTTATGTCCTGGACTGTAAGAAATGGAAACAGACAGCTTTTTTTTTTTCCTCCCCCCAAGCTGTTAATTAGCAGAAATTTCTCCTATCAGCAAACCAGAAGCTTTAGTAAGGACTCCTGAAAAATACACATTTGGGATTATAGTTCTGCGTAAAATATACCCAAACTTCTTTTTGGACATATTTTAGTGTAGGTAATTAATTAATTAGAAACCTTATTTCTTTCATACAAATATAGCTATTATAAGAGTAGTGCACGACTCAACTGGAAAGAGAGCAAGTTGCAGAGATTTAGGAATTCTGACTGCTTCTATTAAATATCACCTCTCTAAAGGAGAAAACAAACAAACAGGAAAAAAAGCCCTCTGTTCTAGTATTTTCAGCATCTCAGTCTACTTTAAAAGCAAAATCAATGAAACATGATAAAATACGCATACAAGGAGAAAAGGCAAATGATTAGGATAAAGCATATTCACATCCTGATGCCTTATTGCATTATTTATTTCAGTCAGAAAGAATAAGTGCTAGGGCTAAGAAAAACAGTTTAAGCTTAACGTACTACTACTACATGCTGAACACTAAGCTTAACATGTCATGAGCACAGTCCCATTTCTCCTTTCATTCTCTGTTGGGTTTGAATAAGATTGTAATACCAATTAACATGTATGTTATTATATTGATTTATTGTTAACAGAAGATGTCACAGACATCTCTTCTGTTACACACAGTGGAGCTGAGGAATTTTCAGAAATGAACACATCAGAAACCACACAAGGGATAAATCCACCTCCTCCCCTCAGATCTTCTATTCATATCTTGGATTAAGGAGCGATCAAGTTGGTTGGCTGGCTCTTCTTCTGGTTAACTGGCACTAAAATCACATGGGGCTTTTTAAAATAGTGAAACTTAACTAGTGAGCTGAATTTCAAGAATAGTACAAGGCAACTTTTTTTTTTTTCATTAGGTAATACAGTGAGAATCCTGTAACAAACTATACTATCATCTCCAAGGTATACAAATGAGGAAGAACACCAGTGTAACTAAAGATCTGAGTTATTAAATTGATCCCCTGACTTTGTTCCATTTATACTTTTCCTAGTTAATGAAGTAAGAAAGTAGGGAAGAAAATCCTTCTAACTCAAGCACAATTTAAAGGAAGAATATTTTAAAAGAACAGAACTGTCACTGATTTAAAACACTGTAGAGAATTTCCAAGCAACGGAAATGATGGAGATAATTCCCAAGGCAATCTGTACATCCTTGAATGAACAATAAAAGCTTGATGTATATGTTTACACAAAACCATGAGAGTTTTTGGCTTCCTGTCAAGCATAAAAAGTTAAACATGTTTGTCATCTAAGTTTTGCAATATCTTTTTTCTTTTTTAATCTTTAATTTCACTTAGCAATTTCACTGCTTTCATCTTTATTAACATTAGCTGTTGCTCTTCCTTGAAAATACTAACTTATTTTAAATCTTGTAATGCCACCTGAAAAATAGCACTGTCTTCCTGCAGAGCAGGACTCCTTGTTTATTCTTCAGTTTTATACTGTAGCAATGAATTAAAATAAAACTAATGATCTAGAGCATTTGCTTCATGTACTTGTAACTGTTTCTCACAGTGAAATATGTCATAGCCTTCTCTCTAAGGATAGTAAAGGGAACCACATGAAGTGCTGCCAATACATTTACAATGCAAGCGTTTAAAAAATTTCACAAGAGAAATAGTGACTGATACTTTCAAAGGGCAACTACTATTACTCATGGGAGTATGAAATCTTTCAAAATTACTACCCATTCTTTTTGATCAATTAAGTAAAGTTGGTATCATGAAAATTCAAATAAACCCTCTCTTTTCACATTAAAACTATGCATCTAGTAAGCACAACTGCTGTTTTTATCTTCAGTATTTGGATCATGTTGTGGGAACATTGCCTAATACAAGTACATACTGTCCATCTACTGGGGCTTAACCATTACTATCTACCACTGTGAATAACTCAAAAGAGTGGTACTCAGAAAAAATAGTAAGGAAGATGGTATATTTTACTAGGCTTATCTGGATAGTAAACAGACAACCACTGAATAAAGAGAGGCTCACCTTTTCCAGATGGTTGAGGTTTGCCAATAACTCTACAGGGGAGGAATCTCCAACAAGAGATCCTTCCCCACTGCTGGTCAGCCATTAAATGGGGTCTGGGAGAGGTGGAGCCAGACTCCAGCCCTTCCAGTCACACAGGTACATTGCCTTCACCTGTGTTCCTGCAGCTGACTCAGTGCTCGCCTCAGGTGATCCATCAGTGGTTCAGGCCGTGATTCAACAGTTCCCATACAACCACACAGATACAGAGATATGAAAACGAGTAAAATATAGAAATATTGCATCATTTTGATATCACAGATAAAATAAGTGAAAGAAGCATGTGAGCTAGTTATGAATACAACTTAGTTGCTAAGCTGCTGGGAATTTTATTTACTAAAGTTAGCAATAAAATTTATATTAAAAAGTGAATCAAAACATACATTTATCCTACAATTAAGTTTTGCAGCAAAGAAGTTTATCTCTCCAGTTTAGATTGTGATGCTTCTTTAAAGACTGTATCTTTTGAAACGATAGTACTGCTGCAATGCTGTGATATTACATGAAATATTGCATAAAGGATTTAGTTTTGACAGCATGCAAAATGCACAATCCCACATATTCCTACTCTGGTTTATTTTAGTGGTTTTTTAGGTTCTTCAGGTAGAAAACCAGCTCTGACACAGTGTAAATTTTCAAAAGCATTTATCAAAAAAAGTGCAAGAATCTCATTCAGAATATGAGTCGCATACTGTAAATCCTTACATACAGGATAATACTTGTTCCAAATACTACAAGACAAGCTGACTTCTGAAATAGAAACAGTGAAAGCCAACCCAATATGTGTATACCATCCTATAGAAATCCTTAATACATATATTTTCAGGTGAAAGCTGTTAGATAAGATTAGTATTTCAAGAAGGCTGAGGGATGAATTGTACGCCTCAGCAAGTTTAAACATGGATTTTCTTAGTTAGGCCTTTATGTCATGAAAGTGTAAGTAAATCAAGAGAACCTCAATTTTTTCTAAATAAATTCACGTAAAGTATGTCTGTTGGATTACTCTGAGTGGTTCTTTCAGACATTCACGTGTACATACTTTTCATTATGGCAGAATAATTGATTCCTGCCTGAACAGTATTCTGTTTCCTTTTATGGTTTTCCCCATTATTTTCATCCTTTTTGTTCTATCCACACAGACAAAACGAAGTACCCAAAACAGCTGCAGTAACACAATGCTGTCTTTTCAGCTGATGTCGGAAACAAACCCGAAATTCAACCAGGTGTATTTAATACTTCTTTTTTCAGACAAATTCCTAGATGCCTAGAATCCTAGATCTCATGGAAATCCAGATGCATGGATTTTGACCTAATCAAATGAAGAGACAACATCTTGCCTTACCCCAGGTAACCCAGAGCAGTGAACAAAGTAAATCTTGCCTTTTCACACAGAGTTTAGTACATAGATAGTACAGACCTTCTTTTCCCAGCTTTGGGAAAAAATAAAGAACAAAAACAGGAAGACTGGTGAAACTGGACAGAACATGGAGCGTTGAGAAGACTAATAGGGAAGAGAGGACTGATCTAGAAAGTTAGAGGCACAACAGTGGACTGAGAAAGATAGTTGAGACTAAATTCTTTCCTCCCACCTTGCTCCCACTTTGACTTTTCAATTATCCTTACATCAGCTCTATTATGTAATGCAGGTGAAAGAATGGTGAATAGGCAATCAGTTACTTATGTCACACTTCCACTTTGAAGCTGAAGTACCATCAAGACTCAGAAAAAATTTATGAAATCTTCTCAGTGAAGTAGATTCACTGATTTCTTACAGAGAATAGAAAACCCATTTGCTCCAAAAGCTACTCCAAAGAACCCAATTTAGGGGAAGAACATCAAACAAAGGCAAGGATATTGATAGTGCAGAGGAAAATACAGGAAACCTGTTTTTTTTTTTTTTTTTAACCACCTAAGAAGAGAACTGCTAATGGAGGAATCCAGCATTGCAGAAGGAATCTTACTTTTCTGACCACTCAGAAAATGGGAATAAATAAAAGAGTAGGAACTGTATTCTAAGAGTTTGTGGATACCTTCTATTTATATAAAAATAATTAAAGAAGGCAACTTTAAATGCAGCAAGGCAAAAACCTGTTAAAAACTGGTGACAACTAATTCTACGATTCATATAAGCTAAAGTTAATGAAAGTAGTAGTGTTTTAGACAATGCATCTATCTTAGAAGTACAGGGAAAAATCACAGTAGTAATAATATGACACAAGCACATGTTTTAGGGAAAGAAAAAAAACTGTTCCTTGTAACAAAAGTTTCAATCAAAGCAGAAAATCTATCACAATTTCAAGAAACAGTCATTGAGATTGTATAGCAATGGATAAAAATTATGAGAAAGAAGATGGAATGTGGTTTCTGATGTTAGTTCTCTATTCTTCAGGTGAATGTTGCTGCAACTCAAAAGTATTTGACAGTAATATGCCCATCTGTAGCCATTAGTATGTTCAAAGGTCATGATCCTGATTTGTGTTCAGTGGATATGATCATACATAATGATCAAAATTATTATTTCAGTAAACTGATACATAAATATTGTGCACATAAACCACTATGCTCCTTTCAACCAGTGAAAACTATTTTTTACATAAAATGGACTTGATATTGGAAAACTAAACAAAACAAAACAAGCGAAAAACCTATTACAGATTCTCTGATTAGTTATGCTAAAATGAATTATTAATACATGGAACAGTAGCAGGAAGTATCAGTGCTTTTAATTAAAGAAGCACATATAATCTGCTCCATTTATAAGAAACAGGGCTTGGGAATAAGAGAGTTGCAGTCTTGCACTATTTAGAACTGGGGAGATTTCACTGTAGTTCCTTTGCCTACCACAGAGCACTGCTATCACAATGAGTGTCATGACAAAGTGTCAGTACAAAGTACATGCTGCCATGGAAAAAACAACAGCAGTAAGACACAGAAATTCCCTGTTTAGGAAAGTTTCAGTATTGCATGGAGTGTACCCCTTCCAGCAGGATACGAATTCCATGCTCCCATGCCACTTTCCTGATGATTTTACCTCCAGCCTCTGACAACTGAGAAATGGCCGCCCATTAAACTCAACCTCAGTTTTAACAAAAGTCCAGTGAGAGGAAAATAGGAATGAAGGTGCTGGTTTACAAATGACAAATATTCACATACAGAAATGAAATAGTATCAGGCTTTACAACATTTCCTTTATGATCCTGTATTTCTCAGTTCCAGTATTTAACAAGGGTAGATAGTGATAGGAAAATAGGGAATGGCTTTAAACTGATGGAGAGGAGATGCAGATAAGATGTCAGGGGGAAGTGTGGGACATTAAACCCTTTCTGGAGGAAACTAGGGCCAGTGACTCATAGTGACATCCTGATTCCATGACTAGCTCCATTTTCTTCTGTGTCTGTTTCAGTGTGAAACATCTCTAACACTACTATTTGCTGAAAATAGCAGAATCTGGTGCTACAGAGAAGTTGGATCATTTATCTTAATACTATATACCATTAAAATATAAATTACACAAGCATGACAAAATTAAACAACTGTACAAAGGAATTCATAGAAATGCTCAAAGCCTTTTAAAATACCAGTAAATGCGCATTATTTCTCCTCATATAATTAATTGCAATGCTAACCCATGTGCATGAAAAGCATGAATACGTTTGATATATTTGCTTTTCACGCTCTAGAATTGCATTTCAAGCATTAAATACACTTACACAGATGTTTTCTATGGTGTATCTTACGCAAAGAATCTGTTGCACTTAGTACCGTTTCAGCCTAACAGATTTCTGCAAGTAAATGAGCAAGTTTTAACAAACTGCTTTGTTACTGACATTCCTTGGTGTCCCAAGACAGTGCAGTGTACTTCTGTACACAAATAAACTAGTTCAAAAGAAGCAAGAAGCATGACAGTTACCACGCAATATCTAATACTTTTTACCTGCTGCAAATGTCAATGTTATCGGTAGTTTCAGATGCCTGACTAGGTGCTATGGATGTGCCCCAGATCAATACAGAGCCATATGCTTTACAAAGAGATTGCAATTACTGACTTGCAAAGTACTCACAAAATTCCAATATTAGGTCAATATACTAAATGCCTCTATTCCAATCCACGTGTAAGCTCAAATGAATGAATGTATTTTAGGATTCTTCTTCAAACAAGCTACTTAGTATATCAAGAGAATATTATAATAAAAAGTTGCAAAAGTGGAGGGACTGTAATAGCACACAGCAAAAATCTTCTTCTATATTTAAAATAAATTAAAAAATAAAAACTTTTTCAGTGAAGCAAATGCCTTTTTTATTTAGTGCTTCTTTGTTATATTTAGGTGAATTTTTACAGTTTCTTTTCGTCAAGGATTGGCTGTGTATAAACACTTCAAACTTACTATATACATACTCAAAAAGAAAACACTTGTGATTTATGGTATTTTGAGTGGGAAACTCTATGATGACAAAAATAATTCTTCTGAAAAAGATTTCACTACTCTGCACACAATTAAAAATTTTGCTTTCTCTCTTTTTAAAGTAATCAACCTTTAAAGTGATATTTTTCTGTTCACTAACAGAAAAGGGTGTTTCAGTACAGAATTCAGCATCTTCTTAGTGTGTAATTCAGCCAGTTTCCAAACACAGACAACAAAAGCAGACCCACACCCAGTTATCCTGGTGTCATAGACCAATATGGGGATCCTCTGCCAGATTTACTAGCTGAGAATCTGCACCAAACCTAAGAATGTGCCTCTTACAAAGTTAAAAAAAAAAAAAAAAAAAGGGTTCAAAACTGCCATTTTTCTACTGAATTATCCTGAATGAATAGTGCCACCTGCTGAAGCCCCAACTCATTTAATGCTTAACTGTAAACATAACTTGGACGCTGTTACACTAAGTGCCATACTGATTTAAGGATAGAAGTGCCATTCTCATTCCCAGAAGCACTTCCATGTTCCAAAGGAGATTCCCTTCCAAGTTAGAGCTCACTGCTCTCTCTCAACTTTCAAGCACTGTAGCTGCCTCATAGACCAGCAGCAGAAAAAAAACCAACCTTTTTCCTACTAGGCAACTCTCTTTGAGCAAGACTATTTTAGATATCATCAATGCATGTATGACTAAACGAATAATGTACAACTTCAGCCGTCCTAAAGCATTCAGATATAAGATGTGAAAGATTAAAAATATCAACTGCCATTTTAGTATGCTGCTCTGAGTAGCAACTGCAAAAAATTTAAATCTCTAATGCATATTTAAATTTTTGTGTGTTTATTAAAGACTATTTTTTTTCTTTTGTTGTTGATGATGCACTTTCAAAACAAGCCCAAAAGGAAGAAGCTGTTTTAGTGAAGAACTCACAGTTTAATCACACTCGTTGGCCATTCACAATGCCTCTGGTCATTTACTGTAGGTTTAGGTCAATTTGGAGGTATAGATGGGCATTTATAAAGATGAAGAAAGAACTCCTTTCACCTACTTTCAGCGTGCTGCCAAGTGAAGGCTGCACTTGAGGAAAATTAGACTTCTGTCTTCTGAGGCATGTTGATTGAACCAAAGCTATTTAAAAAGCAGAAGATGTTCTCTGGAAATTATTCAAGAGAATGGTTTGGACGTGATGGAGTGCCATAAAACAAATATAGAGAAGATATCTTCTCTTGTTTGGAGCCACAAAACTGAGTGCAAATTGAAATGTATTTTCTTCTCTAAATAGACATTAGGAAAATGTTAGATACCTAACGTCTCCTTATATAGGTAAAATATATCTCACAGAAAACTCAGAATTATATTAAAAAAAAAAAAAAACTCCACAGAAAGAGTGTTCAGGAAGAATAAATATAGATCAAAAAATTGAAAAGTCTTGCTAAATTGATTTCTCTCACTCAATCTTTAGAACTCATAAGAAATACAAAATGCCATCATCAAGTCTATTCGTGTTTCTGAAGTTCAGAAAATTCATAGATAAATATGAGGTTTTGACAGGGCAGGAACTATTGCCCTACTGAAATTTCATATAAGGGAATTAATTTAGCTAGCTTCCAGTGTGAATATATGCAGACCCACCTGGACAATGCTGATGTTAAAGAGCAGAAAGCTGTGTGAGTCAATCAAAGAAATGAAGTGAAAATGACTTCAGCAAGGCTTTCAAATGTGAAGGTCTGAAGTGAAGGATTTATTATAAAGTATCTCAGAACAAGTGAGACCAGATCTGCAGAAAGACCACTGGATGCAAATATGGCAGAACTACTGAATCAGGAATACTCTGTTCTACCTGTGCACTGCAGATTAAGATTTTAAAAGAGGGGAAGCAAACAAAAAAAAGAAAAAAGTAGATTTCTTAGTAGCCGTATATTTTAAGAATGCATTACTTGTGAGACAAAGAAAAAATTCTACACATTATTAATAGAAAGTAGAGCTCTGGAATGTTAGGTATCACTATAATCCTAAGTAGTTAATAACCTCAGGAAACCTCCTAGTTCCAGGTGCAGCATTACAAATCCTATGTACAGAAGGCAACATTTCAATCAGTGGAGTTGTAACTAGCAAGCAGATACACAGTTCTAATTCCAAGAAACGAGGAAAGGATAAAAACAATCAACAGTGGATTGATTGATGGATGGAATAAATATGCAAAGACATAATCTCAAATGAGTTTTATAAAAGACTGCAGCTCTCATGTTTATGTGCCTACTTTTCCATTCATGTGACATGTGTGCATTAACACAGTTTTTATGGCATCGTTAAAAATATCTGGTGAGAAATTTATGTTTAAGCAGAAACAATTAATTGCCTCTCCATCCAAAACTACCCTTGACAGGTCTAAAAATGTCTGTAATCAATTAATTATGCATTTCCAACATACAAGTCAAATCTCCGAAACAATTAAAAAAAATACAAATAGTATAAATATGTAATTGTAAAAACAGTCACACTGTGAACATTCTTGAAAACAAACAAAACCTTATTCACAGCAAAATATTTGCATACACCTAATGAGGCAATTTTTTGCATTTTGACTTTGTGCTTCTGTGACTTACTATTATGTCTGAAGCGTTTGTGGAAAAAAGCAGTGGTTGATTTATATATTCGACGAATATGTTTACTGTGATGGTGGTTTGTACAGAGCATTTACAGAAGCAGAATCCATCAGATCTAGCTAAAAGAAGATATCAAACACCACGAGAACATCCACTCTCCTTTAATGTTATTGTCAGAGCTTCTACTGTTATTGAATATAACACCATTATTGAAAATCGAAGTATATTGTTTTGGTCTTGAAAATTAGTGCATGCTGGACCAGTGGCCTGAGAATGATACATAATTATGTAGCTATGCAGCAGTTTGCAAAAAAAAAAAGATTGTATTTAGATTACAATGAAAAGCTAAACTCATATGCATTGGACACAATGCATTTTTGTTTTTCTTGAAACTTGCAATGTTAATTTTGCACTTTGTTAGAAATTCACCACACAGCAACACATGCAATTGCTGGAAAGATAGCAGTGCGCTTAAGAAAATGCAAACTGCATAAACAAAGCAAAAAGACAAAGTGCTCTGTGCACATCAGTCACCTAGAATCCTATGACATACCACCTCAGTCAAGAAAGGAATAAGACAAAGTAGAAATGTTTAGGTGCTTCAGAGAATGCACTCAATAGTATATGTGCCCAGTTACCCAGTGCACAATGTCACAAACAAGCCAGACAGATTTGTATATATTGCTACACTTCACAACACAATGTTGTAGGCAAAGACAGAAAATGTTAACTGATATATGATCTGAATCATATATCATGGTAAGGTAATTTATTGAACTACTGAGGCTGGCGAAAAAAAGATTCATGAGACAAATTTAGGAGGGATGACTTCATAAGAGTATTAAGAGGTGATGTGATGGACATTGGCAAGATATAATTATCAGTCTCAATAATAAAGTTTGACATACTGATAAAAACCGCTGATTCATATTTCAACTCAAAACTAATGGATCTGATTAAGCAGTCTGATAATGCCTGCGTCAAACAGAATGGATGTGAGGATTGTAAGAATCATCCTGATGCATGTAATGCATTTGAAATCTCATTATCAGACACACAAAAATAGCTTTTACATAATCAAGACATTCTAATTCTGCTCATAAACAGAGTATTTCTGGACACAGATCACCCAAAGACAATTATCATTTTCTTATGTCCAATCAATGTAAATGTATCTCCTTTTTTTTTTTTTTTTTTTTTTTTTTCCAAGCTTTAAGGTATATTATTCCAGTGGTAATTTCAAACATTTCTTCAAGATCTTCACATTTTCTCTGGAGTTCTACATCACCCCTTTCCAGTTCCACAAAATCATCTGTTACCCATCACAGCATAAATATCAGTGGGATTATGCAGTTGCCATGGTTCCTGTGCAAAGTATGGAGTCTGCCCCTGACTCCATTGCTCAGGCAAATGGCAGAGGTTGCTGCTTCTCTCTTCTGCACTCTAACAAAATTATACTAAAATCCCACTGTATTATGTACAGCAACACAAAAGTAAATGCATTTTATTTGCTGTTATCACCATCCAAAATAACACTGGAAGTGACTTTCTCAGACACATGTTTGAAGACAAAGTGTACTACACAAATGGCAGTTGAAAGTATAAAACTTGAAAAGGTGATGGCTTCGGAAAGGTTGACAAAATAGCCTGACATGCTTTTTTTGAAAAAGCATGTCAAGACCAGAGGGAAACTGTCTTCTTCACAAACTGAGGAAAGCATTATTCTTTTTCAAAGACCTACATGTAATTTCAGAAAAAAAAAAAAAAAAAAAAAAAAATTGGAATTTAGAGAATAAGATTATAGGTATCAGAATTGAGGTTGTGCAGCTTCAAAGGTCAAAAGCTTCAAATAAGACTAGAAATGGGCAAAAAGTGTATTAATGGGGAGAACTTCAAACCAGAAAAAGTGTTTTCCACAGATAAAGTACATTATGCACAAAATGTAGCCAAATTTGTCAAAAGAACATTTTCCTGCACTATTTTCAGTTGCCAGCACCACAGTGACACCAATTATGCATTACTTAGATCACAATTTTTAAAGCAGTCTCTCCTGTTGACATGTATTCTGTTATTTCTCTAGATATGGCATATCCAAGGGTATTCTGATATGTACATCATTAACACATCTGTCTCATAAACATTTGCTTTGATCCTGAATGGATTACACAACACCGCAAACGTACTTAATCTGAAATCAAATATCATATTTCTGTAAAATTAGTTTTAGCATTCTTTCAAAAACTACGTAAATTAAAGTAACTCTAAAATTTTCTTCTGTAATTCAGTAAAACTATCATTTCTAGTGATACAATGGTATCCAGTGGTATCTGTTACCAAATTTCCCCTATGAAAAAGAAATTAACAATAGTTGTCCTCTTGCAATTTCCACGTTATTATATTATTGTGCATGTTTGCTTAAAGCTGAGGGGAAGACCTTATTTACCAAATACTTCTGCTATCAGCCCTGTGGGATTTGCAATTTCTTCATTTTTTTACGTATAATATCACACAGTGAAACATCAATGCTAAACTTTAATTTAGTTGACTTTAAAAATGACAACCTTTTTCTTTCACTATGAATTTCTGCAACCAGGATAGACATGTACTCGTGTCTGAGAGGTTGATCAGGAGGCTGATTCTACATTTTTGTTTAAAGTTAATTTTTAACCTAATCAGATTATTGACTGCATTACCCCATGGATACAAACTCTCATTAAAACAAAGGAAAAAGAAACCACATCGAAGTATGCCTCTGAGAGGTCACAAGGGAAAATAAGATCAATGCTTCAATATCTCTTTTCTGAAACTACACTTAGGAGACAGCCAGATCCAGAAACTATACTTAGGAGGCCACTATATGATTTGCAATGATTTTGAGGCTATCTAGAGATAAACACAGTATTTATTTGTGATAAATACTAATTTCACTTACTATCATTCTTGGATCGTTTAAATAAAGATGACTTACATTTATCACAGCAACAAGCTGCCAGGAACTTTGAAAAGTACAATAAACTACTAACTGGGACTGTATTATGCTCATAAAATTATAAAAGAATTAACGTGGTGTTCACATTCACAATAATAAAGGCCAGGTGACAGATTCCATTTACAGTGACCTTTTGATGCTCTCTCTCTGTCTGTACCTTCTATTACATCTGTACACTCGTGACATTTTTCACAATTCTTAAAAAGAGATATTAATTCCACTTCTGTTAGAAGGGCCACATTTCAATTTTGCTATTATCAACCATGCCATTTTCACACTGCAGTAGGACAGGAGTGGTTTTATGGGATATATTAAATATAATTTTTTTTAATCTTTCAACTCCCAGTCATTAAAGAGATCGGACTCTCCACTGAGCTGTGGGGCTAGTGACTGTTTTTTCCCACACAGGCAATTTTCACACACAAACATATGATTCACGTTCACATGCTCTAAGATTCACTTCAAAGAGAGATAATTATTCCGGTGGGGACCAAACTTCAGGAAATAAACTACTCTACACTTTCAGAAGTTAGGATGGACCTCTGCATTGTTCCTTATGATGTTCTGATGCAGAATTCCCTCTCTTCTTGAAGTTAACTTGTCTTTTATCCTTACTGTGGCACTTGAAAGTGACCAGCCACCAGACCTCACAAGAAAAATCAGTGCACTGTGCTACGTTTGAAAAAAACGTATTCAAAAAGAGAAATGTCTACAAAATAGTCACGGGCTAAAATAGAACATAAATGTTAATGTATTACTGCACTTAGACTTTTCTGGGGCTTAGAATTTGTTTAGGCTCCATATTTACAGCTCATCATTAGCTTAGTACTGATGGAAAGGTAGTCCTTGGTCAAAACCACAGATCGCCTTTGTTTAATTCTTAAGTTAGACTGTTAGTCATATGTAGGTTCTCATACCACTTAATCAATTACAATAAAAACTGAACCACAGCTAAAAACCACAGCTATGATGATTATAACAAAAGTAGAATATTTTCTACCAGAAAACAAAAAAAAACATATCAAATACCAAAAATAAAAAAGGAGAAAAGCTGTTTTTTCAGAAACTCACAGTCTAGCTGCTCAGGATGCTGGATGTCTCAGGAAAATCTCTCTGTGTGTTCGTTTAATCTGTCATGAAATATTATCCAGATTGCTATCACCTTAACAGCTTGCTAGTCAAACTAGAAGAAAACAATTTACTGACCACATATACACAGAGTATTTCCTTTGATAAGCATTACATATAGCTACACCTACAGACGCCGCTGGATGAGAATAAAACTCAAAGGGCTGGAAAAAATTTTTGATTAAGAGACATCAGTTGAATCTTCCTGAGACATTTTTGTCCCATGTACCATCCTATCAGAATTTGTTACTCTGCTCTCAAATACGTATGGCTAGAACAGAGACACCAATACATCTGTTGTCTCAGTTGTAATCTACAAGCATTTTAAGGTACAATTTAGAGTTCCTAAATATGTGAATACCTTCTTCAGCTATATAAACTTAACTCTGTAGCAAACTAAGGGATTGCTATACCTTGGAAGATGAACTAAATTGACAATAGCAAAAGACAAATCCGGAACCAATCCAGTAAAATACACTCTCAGAGGATATTAAATATGACTATAAACATGCATGTCAAAATCCTCATTTTCTCTCATATCCTAATTATATTCCACAATTGCTGACACAAAGAGAGGGCACTAATACATTTTTTACATATCAAAACTTCAAAAATCTGCACCATGACTGCACAGCAAGCTGCTAAACTCTTCATTTGAAATCATTTCTTGTTAATTATTTCTATTGCTACAAGTATGAGAGGAGTTGCCTGCGTTAGTTTCTAATGGCAGCTAGAACATTCTGTCCTTGGAAATTCCACCATTAAAACTAAGTTTAAGGGAATAACAATAACACTCAGTATGTTATTTAAAGTATCAGATTGTAAGATTATTTTTGCTCACCTACAAGTTTCAGGAATAAGAAGCATTTCTGTACAGTTACTTGAATGAAAAAAAATATATATATATGTATATATGATATGCATACTTATGTAACTTTATGAGAAAAATACTGGTTTCTGCAGTTACATCATTTCTACATAACAAACTGGGAAGGAATGATCATTCTATTAAAATCACTTAATTGAGCTTATAAAAAAGCTCTGCAATCATATACCTGCAAGAATGATGGCATTCCTCAGAATTCTAATCACGAAGATAGTTTGTGTGGATGAAATGCATTATCTTAAATTTCTTCAGATAAAACTCTGTTATTTTACTGTAGCATCCACCATAGTAGAATGAGCGAAAATCTGAAAGTACGTAACTCAATACTTATGTTTTACATCCTCTTTTCCAACTACAGTATCTGAGCCAGAAAAATATCTTTGAAAAACAGATGCTTTCAAATAGCTATTGCTTTTTAAGCACAAAGAACTTGGCTCTTGTAGGCTGCATGCCTATCCTCAGCTCAGCTTAGTCCTGATGAGGCACTTACACCATCTTCAGTGAGTGGAGACTCTTCCCACAGTAATAAGACTCCCAGAGAAAGCAGATGGTGCTCAAGAAAATACTTTTCAATAAAGAAAGGGAAAATCCTAACTGTTAAGTTAGACAAGTTTCCTATTTGGCTGACAGTTGAGTTTTATCTAAGAATATGTAGGGAAGTAGGATATTGGAAAAAACAGAAGCTCAAAGACAGAATGAGAAATTTCTCTGCCTGTTCTCTTTCTTAAAAAGAGAGAAAAGAATTCTTAAGTGACTAAGTTTGATCTTTCCTTAAGGTTATCTGAACATCTGCTCTTGCTGTAGCAAAATAACAACTTGAGTGTCATGTCTTTGTTCTTTAAGTTTCAATTTTCATTTATTCTATCAGGAAAAAAATATAAAAGCATTCTAATTTTTTTTAATATGATATTCCCTGCTAGTGGAGGGTTTGGCTTTATTTTCCATGAGAGAAGTGGGACCTGCCTGCATATTCTGTTCCAGCAGTGTAAGGGGTATGTCTTACTAACTGCTGCACAGAAGAAAAGCAAAATAATGGAAAAACAGAACAAGAAGTTTAGTTCTTTATTCTGCAGCCATGGGAAAAAGACTGAAGTTCTGGAGAGAGTGGCTATTATGTGACAACAGTATACTTGCTAGAACAGAAGAGCAATGATAAAACCTAGAAACTCTAGCAGGAGTTCTACAACATTTATACAATAACCAACACTTGAGGACTGAATACATCTCTGTTCCTTCCAAATCAAAACTTATTGATTTTAAGTACAAACTTATTTCTACATTTATATCTATTTATACTAAAATTTTACCTATTCTTTAATAAAAAATTTTCTTTTCAAGTAATGCTTTCATGCCTAGACAGTAAAGTTTATCTATGTGATTGCCACGTAGATTGTCTGATATTAAAAACTGATTTATGAACACTTATTCAGTCTCTCTAATTTCCTTTAATGTATAAAACAGAATACATATGTAGTGCAAGAAACCTTTACATCTACTGGATCTATGCTCAAACAGGTATATATTAAAATCCTATCCTGATCGCAGCTCGTTACAATCTGTGACATAAAAATATATTGTACAACTTGAGGTTCCAATTTTAATCTATTTGATGTACACTGGAATTCTGTTAAATCTTGATTTTTATTTGTGATAAATAAATAAGTGAAATTAAGCACACAACAAGAATATTTCAATATCAATATTAATTCTATAAGCTACACACTAAAAGGGCAAATTTACAAGAACAAATTGCAGAAATTTTAGTGTTGTTGCAGAAAAGACACAATGTAAGCTACCTCAAAAGCATTTGCATAATTGATAAGAAATTCTTATCACGTCTTTTGACAGGTTATGAAGAAAATCTGTAACTCTCCCTTTCCGCATTCTTCCTTATTTAATCTCCAGCCTAACTTAGTTAATAATAATACAATAAGAACACTAACTTCAGATTCAACAGTGGTTTAAATCTATAATAACATCACCCATTTCAGCGGATTAACTCCAAATTTATTATTAGTTATTGTTAAAGCAAAATCTGAATGATTAACATCATAACTTTGTTAGTGCTCAGAAAAATGTCAAAGCGCAGACTGATGTTCACACTGTCTTTCAGTATCTCACATTTTAGAGCTCCAAGGAAAACAAACAAACAAACAATAAAAGCTTAAATACATCTTAAGCAAAGCTCAATCTATGTGTTGCCTTGTTGGTTTCCAAAGCTGAGGGAGGCTGTCTCCTCTTTTAATATCCAATAGAATAACGGATGCTGAAAGAAGTTTAGAAAGGGATAATGAGAACAAGTACTGGTAGGAAACACTCCAATATGATGGAACACTAACTTCAGTGTATTTCAGCAGTAGAGGCAGGATGCAGGAAGGAAAGAACCTCATGAATCTGAGCTCTGAGTAATTTTATGTTTTCAGATTTTTAAACCTCATCAGCATTGTGTATTTGCATAACTTCGGTATTGCCTGCTTCTTTCAAATAAGCATAAATCAAAGCAAACTCTATGAAGTAATTAGCAACAGAAACAGATAATGAAACTACATAACTAAAAATACTATATTAAACACACTAAAATTTGTTTTAGATAGGAACCATTACCAATGTGCAAGCCTCATGTCAAAAAATACTAACAGTCATCTAAGTTCACAGTTCAGCTGAGTGCAACACATCATACACCATCTATCAGAGCTAGATGCAAACTAGTTGCATTAATCTATTGTTAGATTATATGAAAAATGCATTGTTAGCCTCAAGCTTTTACTACTGTGGATGTATTGAGACCTGAATTATTGATGTTAGCAATACAGAAACATGTAAATAAGATTAATGCAAAGCTGAGTTTCTACTGGCTCTGAGTAATTTCTCTGTTCCCCATTTACAAAGTCTAACCACAAAATAATGGCAACAATACTTTGGAATTACAGCTTCTTCTGGAGCACTAGGTTTCATAACTGTGTACAGAAACAAGCAAGTGCAGTTTGATGTGGAAATTCATTTTTTCTAGAGATATGCATAATTGTCCTAGCTGACCTTAAAATAACTAGTCATAAGACTAACTTCATCTTGTTTTTTATGTATTAACAATATTTTCAAATACTGACCCAAAATACATGAAGAAGCTATTACAAAATATCAAATACCTACAAAGGAAATCTAAAAGATTTATTTTTATCATTTCAATGGCATTATTTTTCCTTTCATCGTTGAAATATAAGATCCCACTTGACTCATGAGAATTCTTCTGGCTTGAGTGAAAAGTATTTGGAGTTTTTTTCCTATTGGCCAATGAGAAGATAGTGGAAACTGTCTCTGACAAACTTCATACATGAGAATTGTGAATGTCATAGTTTCCTTTTGTTATGTATAATTAAATTCCAAAGTAACCTCTAAATACAGAACAAACTGTATGCCACTAACTTGCAAACCCAGCTTTAAAAGAATTATTCCAGATCCATGTAGATGTTCATGCAAGCATGATTTATGAAAAGGATTGAATATTTTGATTTTCAAGACTGGAAAGCTGAGACAGAGAGTGATTAGGATCAGCATTTGCTAGAACTGTAGGAAACTCTTCAAAACTATTTCACAACTTTGTGCGTTGGGTACTGACAGAACTGAAACTAGACTAAAGCTGTTAATACTCAGTTTTCTTCATTTCACAGGTCTGTCCTTTCTTTTCGGTAAGACCTGGTTTTGGCTGGGATAGAGTAATTTTTATTCATAACAGTTAGTGTGGTACTCTATTTTGGATTTAAAATGAGGACAACATAGTAAACACGTTGGTGTTTTAGTTACTGGTAGGAGCACTGTGCACTACGTTTCAGCTCCTCATGCTACCCTGCCACAGGGGCTGAGGGGCACAAGGAAATGGGAGAGGACAGAACCAGGGCAGCCGACCTAAAATCACCAAGGAGTTGTCCCATCCTATATGGCACCATACTGAACAGTAGAACTAGGATGAGTTGGCCAGGGCAAACAGTCACTTCTGGAGGACGTGGCTGGGCATCTGTTGGCACGTGATGAACAGTTGTGCTGTGTTGTTTTGTCTTTCTTATTTAACTTCCATATCTCAATCCAGGAGTTACCTGGTTCTCTCCCACATCCCTCTGGGGAGAGAGAGGTTGGTGCTGAGCTGCCTGCTCAGAGTAAACCACAACACTTAACCTCCCACATTGTAACCAGAGTATTCAGAAACATTTCTGTAAACGCTGGCTGCCAGTAGATCAATACACTCCAAATGAAGTTTCAGATGGACTAGCAAATCTAATCTACACTACATAACTCTGCAAACTCACTAATTCACATTTTCATAGCAACATGAAAAGGCAAGAGACTGAAAACTCCATGGAATCCACTATTACATTTCTATATTCCTTCCATTTCCATTCACCAAAGATTTTCAGACTGAAATTGTAGTTATTCCAGATGCACGGGGAACAACAACAGTGGAAAAATTCATTCTTACACTTGACTGACTCGAGATTTAATTTTCACAATAGATATTTACAATGAAGTGCACTAGAGGACTTATTACTGCTCTGATAGAAGGTTATATCAACACTGTAACATCACAAAGCATCTTAGTATCAGTATTGATACAACGTTAATACACAGCATAAAACTTCACAACCATCACCTGCTGTTTATTTAAATCTGATCTGACAATCTAGATTCATACAGCTGAAAAAACAACACACCTTAGCAGTCCCTAATGTCTCAGCAATAAAAGTATCATAGCGTTACATACTCCTAGCACATTACAAGTATATTATATTGTCAAATGAAGTATTTTAAAGTGTCTTGAGATGCAGTCTTGAAGTTCATACCTCTCAAACTATTTCCTGTGAGATTCCACTTGTTCATTCTAAATGTTTTCGTAATAAACAGAGCAGGCTCTTGTTTTGTGTATGCTGCCACATACCTGAGAGAAATAGACTCTAAATTGCTTTTCTAAGAAGGAATGTTAAAGCAGACCATACAATTCTGCATGCCTCCATCTGTATATGAATTGAATCCATCATTAATCACTGTGCATGTTTCTGTGGTCATAATGCATAAATTATGTTTTCAATTCTTTTTTTTTTTTTTTTTTCCCTCCTGTTATTAGCAGGGAGAGAGCACTTTCTGGTGGAATTATGAAGAACATTTTCATCAACGAAAAATTTGAAGTATGAGTGTTCTCAAACTAGTTTACCAGAAAGCAAGAAGATGGTGGGTTCTTGCATGTACTTGCTAGTGGGTAAAAAACTGCTTAAGGACTTCTGTCCTCTAGAGATCACCTACTGCAAGACCTGCAAATAATATCCGGTGAAATAAACATCTGTTATATTTTACACAACCAATGTAATTCGCACTGTTAATGTATAATATTCAGAAGCACTATGACAAAATATTAGTAACTATTTTTTTTATTTTACTTTTCTTACTAATCAAAAAGCTAGCTACTGAGCTACAGAGAGCTTGCTCTCTGAGTCCAAGGTCCAAGACAGTTAAGTTAAGCTTTGATCTACTTTTAGCTTATTTCTTGATGCATTTAGCACAAGGAGGTATTCAGAATGCATCCATGAAAAAATATTTTACAAAAAGTACTTTTTTAGCTTTCAAAAATAAATAACAGTATTTGAAATAAAAACCGAGAGAAACACATGGGACACTGTCTCATTTAACAGTCTTAATATATTAAAACTTTTCCTCGATGGCTTCAAAGAAAAAAATGTGGTAATTTAACACATAATGACGGCACAGTAAAATTCTTCAACATTGTGTACAGTGTCTAATGATGGTTGTTGCCTCATAACAGAAAAGCTATCCTAGGTGTTCCCTCCATGTATGAACTATGCTATTAGACTATAAAATTTGGTAAAAAAAAATTTGTAAATGCATTATTTTGGTCAGACACCACATGAAGACATTGGAAACACAAGCAGCCAGTCTTTAAAGATCAACATAAGAAGAGATCAACTGGTTCTAAAACCACACTAATTAGACACTAAGCTTATATCAAGAGTAGAAATTATTTAATGGACTGTGTAAGTTTTTGAAAAAGAATCAATAAAGAAGGCCCACCAAAAAAATATATAATTGTTATTTGTAATTTTTAAAACCTGAAGAAAGAAGACCAAAAATGGCTCGATTAACAGGCTTTTCCAGACACTGCTCTGTTTGTCTGAGCAATACCTTCTTGGAGATAGGAAGATGTTTCTGAAACATGCGCTAAATCATGACAAACAATGAAAAAACTTAAGTTATACAAAAATTCTAAATACTCACTGCACACTTCTGTCTTTGACCTATGCCTAATTCTTTTCCAACTTTCCCTTGAGATCATGTCTCCCTATAAAGATCTGAAAGATTCTAAATGCTAACAAAAATCTAGCATTTTATACTGCAAGGTTGCAAGCAAGGACATAAGCTTAATGAGGCATGACAGAGAAACAGAGAAGGAATACAATACTATTTGCAATACTATTTATTTAGCTTACTTCATATAAATTAGAAGTTTCTGATAAAAAAAAAACAAAAGAAATAAAAGAACTACAGGAAAAATACAGGCACAGATTAAAAATCTGTACATAATTTGTTTTGATTTTCTTTTTATTCCAGAGAATTGCTTTTAATATTTAAAATTATAAGAGAAATAGTCATCTTTCGTATAAATTGAAGGTCTGTGGCACAGGTAACTTGAATTTGACTTATAGAGTCCCACAGTCAAATCTAATATAAAAACTAGGTAGAGACCAAAATGCAAGTTTAAGAAAAGATCCGTACAGAATAAGAGACTAAATCAACAGGGAATGACTAGTGCTCCAAACAACAGTCCAAGCAGTCAGTTAGTGATCACCAGAATACAAGCAAAGTGATAAAAGAAACAGCAGGGAGATAGGAAACAGCAGAGGGAAACAGTGCAAGCTGCCAGGGGGTCCATTGAAAAGTTAATTGAAGCAACAAGCTGTGAGGCATGTAAGGCAGATTGCATCAACGCGGAAGAGAAAACAAGCAGTCATTGAAACAGCCACGGAAAAATGTGATGTCACTAAGTAAGTAAAAATAGTAAAATCTAAAATCAAAAACAACAACACGAGTAACAGGACATTGCCATATGAGTCTGTTGCAGATCACAAAGAGTAAGGACTCTGAAATAAAAGCAAGAGTTTAAAACTCATAAGGCTAGATTTTAATTGAGACTCTCTCTTCTCCCGTCTTGTTTTTTATACATAGGATCTGACCATTATGTATATATTGTCTCTCTGTACTCAGGTCCTCGAGGCTCTTTGGTTTGTTAGAAGACATTTTCAGAAGTCTTATAAAGAAGGGAGAAAGACACAGATGCTGCTCAAGAATTAAGATCCCCAGAGATATGAATGATAGCACTCTGAATGCTTTGTATTTTTTTTTCCTTGGAATTAAATATGAGCTACACCTAATAGAATAATCATTTCACTATAGTTTTATAATAGTACTTCAAGTGAAGTTATATATAAACTGTAGGAATATATCTATATTTTTAGTGTAACTTGTGCAAGATATCAGACACCTACCAAGTGTAGGTAGTCTGATATAGGGTGTATATTTTATTGAAAATATTTTTCAATCAAATTTGTATTGAGTTCCAGTTGAATATATGCACGGCTGTGCTTTTTAAGAAAAAGATCATTTTAGAATCTCACCGTAAATCAGACCTAAACTCTCAGTGAATATTGTGCACATCTGTAGGCAGAATCCAATCCAATTTAGACAGAATACAAAAAAGACAAAGGACAAGAGCAGCAAGTCACATAGTGCTTCTTCCACCAGAACTATAATAAATTCATATTCAAATGTTTATTAAATGCAGCCATTCAAAGCATCAGCAGTTCCCTGATGGCAGCAATTTTTTATCTATTAACAAAATGAAACTGCTATACTCATTCCATCTCATGTTTCAGTACTTTCCCAATACAGTTTAGTTTAAATACAGATACCATAGATTGTAAGCATCAGAGGAAAAAATAAGAGAGAAAATACAGAACTCTTTGAGTAAAGGTCATAAGAATTCTCTGGAATGCCTAAAATAAAAGATGAGAAGATTATTTATCTTAAAAGGGAAAATATACTAAGGCAACCACACTTGGGTACCCCAGACTAGAATAAGTTAATACTCTCTCTTCTCCAGAGGATGACCACATCAACATTGTTTTGATTTGCATTAAGAAGCTTTATCTCGTAAGTTGACATTTGTTCAGTTCACACACAAACAAACAAACCTTGAAACAACTCATATGAGAACTTTCTATTTGTTTTCATAGTTTTAAACACCGATTTCTACAGTATGTGCTGCCCTACGTAACTACATTTTGCTAGTATAAATATAAGTCATATTGCTCAGCAGAGATTTCAGGAAACATGCACTAGAAGTGAAGTTGCCAGAAAATCTTATAGGGGAAAAAAAAAAGAAAAAAAAGAAAAACCATAATAAAAAGATGTGAATTTCTAGTTTTAATCTGTCAGAGAGAAAGAATGTATGTGTGAGTTGGTATGTACGAGATAATATTTTTCCTCTGGTCCTAATAAAGACAGCTAATCAGGATATCTATTTCATATGTAGGACTTTCAGATTCAGACAAAAGCCCCATCATGAACCCAGCACTGCCATAATTGTGACATGAAGATTTGTAGCCTGTGTTATCTCTGGACTCAGAAATACTTTCTCTACTTTCAGTAAAAAAGTCCACAACATGCAACAGCTATATCTTGGATCTAATAAAGCCATCAGACATTCATATGACAAAATTTAATAAAGAAAACTGACAAATTAGATCACACTAATTCAAAATCGAGTTACTCTGTCATATTCATGAGAAGCTTCTCTGCCCACCCTTGAAGGAGTATGGAGAGAAAACACCAAGGGGTGGGAAATCTCAAATAACTACCCACAGGGCTCCTCCCATCAGTCCACCCAAAGCCAATCTCCACAGTCTTAAAAGAGAACAGGAGCACAGGGCATTGTTGACCAGGGAGTCCCAAGTGAGTAGCACCAAATACAAACCCCAAAGGTATCTTGTGCCCAAGCCTGAAACAACCAGTGTAGCAAGATTTGGCTCTGGAGCTTATAAGTGCAGATGCCCACAACTGAGGATACTGGAGCCCAGAGGGCTATAGGGTGGATCAAGAGTCTGAGCCCAGCTGCTGGGGGGATCTACATCGTACATATGTGTCTATATATGTTCCTCCTCACTGCTCCATAGTGCTGAGCCAGAGAGGTGAGCAGGGTAAGCAACTGGTGATGACTGTTTGTGGGAGTGCTCTGTGCATCTGTCCTCATTCTCTGTGGGTCCCATTATATGTATATGCATATATGTGTGTGTGTGTATATACAGCATACACACGTGCTCTGGGCCTGAGGCCATGGCAGCACAGCATCACATTTTCCTCAGGGTGTTAGATCAGAGAAAACATATTCTTTGCATTAAATATATGTTGTCATATCAACAGCTATCCACATTTCTATGCGAAATTTGAAATATTTCATGAAAAGCTCCATACATGTGAATTCCTTTTTAATGTTTAAAATAAAAGGTTAGACAATAAAAGCATGTTAAACCGTGAAATTATTTTAAGCTTCTTACTCAATTACTAGGTTGTTTTTTGTTTGCTTGTTTGGTTGGTTTTTGTTTGTTTGTTTTGCTTTGTCTATTTATTTATTTATTTGTTTCACTTCTTAAAGCAAACAATAGTATCTAGTATCTAATATCAAGATATCTAGATATCAAAAGTATCTAAACATTTTGAAGGGGACAAATCAGAAGAATAGTACTTTTGTGTTCCTATGGAACAGTACAATACATGTTGTTATAATCTCATCATCTTTCAAAAACTTCTTCCTGTCCCTGACCAACAAATCCATGGCCGAAAATGGGTGGGGAGGGCATGAGATGCTGCAAGACACAAGGCCTAACAAGTCAGTGGTAAAAAGGATGCAGCTCCAGAGCCCACAGATGTTCCCTGGTACTCTTCATCTTACTAACAGAGATGTAATTACACATAGTAAATTTCAAAGATTTAGTAGCCAACACACTGATGAGCCGTGTATCAGCTCAGTCACACCCTCCCAGTAATCAGAATTTAGCAGCTAGACACTGACACATTTTCTCTGCCAGTGCTTCAGAGTCATACTATTTGATAACATTGTATACCCTGTCTGTCTTCACAAAATTACACAGGACTTGTAATATTGCTACAGAAACTGGATGACAATGAAGAAAGAATCAGACTCTACAATCAGGACATATTTTTCAAGTACCTTATTTATGGAATGCAGTAAATCCTTTAGGCAGTTGGAGAGTCATGTAGAATATAAAATACAAGGAATGGGTTTTAAGGTAATGAATCCAGCAAAGGAAAAAATGTGCTATTTTGAATGATTGCTGCTTGATGAGACTATAATACAATCTCCAGCTCCATCCTATTAGACTAAGCAGGAAGGTCAAATATGTGTCAGAAATTGGATTGACAAGATGCAGTCAGTGGAAGGATCAGTAGAACCAATTCTGCTTTTAATTTTGTGAAGTTTGGATTATGTTTAAGCTCTGCAAAAATCAGAAGCTATTACAACAGAAAAAAAAAAAAGGCTTCAGACCTATACACAACGTGTTGAAATAAAATATATTGAAGAAATGATGCAATAAATTAATACAGAGCTCTTTTATTTAAAATATCTCATGGGAAAGACTTACGGTTGCATATTTAAATCCCTGTTTTTATTTAAAGGCCCTATTCTGAAAGCATATGAAACAGGTCAGCTATACATTATACCACAAGATAATACAAGGACTTAACTCCACAGTCACAGTTGTCCCAAGACCATGGGTTTCAAGGAATCACAGCAGTTGGAATGGACCTCAAGAGACTGAGTCCAACCCCCCTGCAAGAGCAGGTATCCTACAATAGGTCACACAGGTAGCAGTCCAGTCAGGTCTTGAATAACTCCAGATAAGGAGGCTCCACAACCTCTCTGGGCAACCTGTTCCATGCTCCATTACCCTTACCGTAAAGAAGCTCTTCTGCGTATTTTATGGTGAATGTTTGAATAGATGAGAAATGAGGGACACTGCAGTTTTAAGACAATTTTATATTACAACATTCTAGCTAGCCTCAGGTTTTTCTAACTTTTGTCTCTGCTTTCCAGGCCCCTCAAGCAGAAGAAACCACAGAACACTGAAATGAGCACTCACTCTGCCCTGAGCGGGGTCTCTATCTCCTTTCATGACCCAATTCTGCTAAAATAGTTTAACAGTAATTTAATGTAATTGAGAAACAAGTCTAAGATCTGCCTGTATTCCAA
This sequence comes from Callipepla californica brunnescens, assembly GCA_023055505.1. Classification (NCBI taxonomy): domain Eukaryota; kingdom Metazoa; phylum Chordata; class Aves; order Galliformes; family Odontophoridae; genus Callipepla; species Callipepla californica. The sequence goes on along the minus strand of JALIRH010000050.1, from coordinate 2,043,864 downwards.
GATGAAACTTAAGTTTGGTTATTAATAAATAAATTGTAATATCAGGATTTTCTGAACATGGATTCAGTTTTTCACCTTGGGGGAAACTGAATATATGGATCAAGATCTGACTGAAAATACGCCTCAGTATAAAAACCACTTATGTATTCCGTAATAAAAGGTATTACTGAATTAACACAAATGGGTACAAAGGAAAAAGTTCTAATTTTTTTGTAGTATTTTACGGAGGCTTTTACTTTTGTAAATTGCACTGAAACCATGTTTTCAGAAAGCTGTAAGAGACTGAAAAGCCAATAATGGAAGTCTTAAGTATCAGAAAGCAAGTTAAGGTCCTAAACATCATGCTTCCAACACATGCAAAGATACATACATATGCATGTCCATATTTCTTAAACTTGTAACCACCCTGACACCAACTTACTAATTTTGCTGAAAATGCCACAGTCATCACCGTGACAGGAGAAAGAAAAAGGTTTCATCTTAGTCTGAAAACAGCTTACAAAGACAACTATTCTCGTACTAGACTCCAATCCAAAATGGTGCAATAAATATCAGTATGTGGTAGATCTCTGCAACAGACTATCTTTCAGTAGAAAGAAAGAAAAAAAAAAACCAGGAAAAAGTAACAGGAATAGTTAAAAAATAGCAAAACACATCAAGTAGACTTGTTCATTTCTGTAAGCTTAAGTAATACTGTTCACATACTTTATTAACTTGTGACTTCTATAGAGACTTCACATTTCTATGTAGTAGTTATCTGTCAGAATCTATCAAAGAAAATTTCATGATGATGATTTTTATTTTTTTTTAATTATTGAAGGCTGATTCTGTTGGACATCGAGATGGCATAATGAAATAAAGACTTCAAGGAAATGGAAAAGAGATATTCCATTTCAGGAACACATCCTATTCATTTTCCAGCAACAAAAGCAAGCAGGAGAGATTTGAATTAAATAGAACAAAAATATTAGGTGATTATGAGTCTAAAAGCTGAATTATCATCGTAAACAAAAAGGGCAAATTAAAACTGTAATGCCAACAGATCACAAGGTTTGGAACTGTAAGGGTAAGACCGGAGCTAATACTTCCCGAGTTAACTCCAATTGAATTCCCGTGGGCCATATTCAACTTTTGTTCTGTGACCACTCAAGAGTAACCATTCAAAGGTGCTATTGATACCTGGACACCAGGCTGAAATGTGTAAGAATTAATATTTCAGATCTTGTGTGCAACAGTATTTCTACCAGCATCCAGAATCATACCCCATAACCTTCACCTTACTGTCATAATATGAAAGACTTGAGACGACTACCTTGGGAATGTCATTTCTCTCAGGACTGGTATTTTGCCCCAAATAGAGGCAATGCTCTTTCCCAACCGACAGACACAATGTCAAAAATAAGTAAAATCACCAACGAGAAAATGAGAAAATTAATCCTTTAAAAAAAAAAAAAAAAAGGAACAGTGGTGATGCCAGATGACAAATAAACAGAATAATAATAAAGTATATAAAACCTGCCGTAGTCTCTTCATAGACTTACTGAAACTACTGTCTTCATGGCTAAAGCATGTTTTAGTTGGGTGACAACTGCAAAGCAGTATGATATTTATGCAAAATGAAATCATAAGACAAAATTTGTCTTAAGAGAACTTATGTTGCAGTATAATTTAGAAGACTACAGAAATTCACCTTCAAAAAATCTGATTTCTTTGTGCTTTTACCTACTTTCAATATGAAAATACATTCAGGACCCACTTTTTTACCGTGAAGTTTTAGTAGGTGTTTATACAAATCAGACTGGAGCTATAGAACTTTGTTTTCTATGAGAGATTAGCAAACAGTAAATAAATGGAATAACACTAGCTTTAAGTGGTATATATCTATCAACACATTTTACAAGGTATTAGGGCTTTAGAAGTCTAGAGATAATTGTTGGAATTAAGATTTCTTAAAAAATTATGATAATTCTAAAAGCGACTTCCCTGACTTTTGAACAGCAAGATTTCTCTAATACTGTACATGCCTTTATAATTACTTTACTTCAGTGTAATACTTTAATGAAGATCAGTTTAATTAAATTAAATTTCTCCCTAGTGGTAACTCAATCAAAATGCATTCTACCCTCATTATGTTATCTGTAGGAGTCCAATATTGTAAGTGCCATAAGAAAAGCCGGTTTTAATGAGAATGGTCATAATGTATTATACTTGAGAGTCAAGTTACAGAAAATTTAAATGTCAAATAGCAGAGAACTGTATAAAAAGATGAGAAGTTAGACATTTCAGTACTACTTGGTGCTAATACTGTCATTTAATTTGTCATTTATTGCTTATTTATGACACATCTACTTAGAACGTTACACTGAATAGAAGTGATTAAACTTTCATATATAAATATTTTTTCCCTTTCTTAATGATTAGAATAGAAACTAATGAACTTTATTCTGATACAACATTCACCTTCACTTCCCGTAAAGTTATTTAACAATGACATTCTCATTTTTAAGTCTCTTGTTTAGAAATTTTTGTAGTGTACATCCTGGCAATGGAAATGTAGTTCCTCTGTTAATTAAGCGTCCACAGACAATATTACATACTCTTTTTTTCCTCTAGTGTCTAAATTCTACTTTTAGTTAATGAATGTATGCAGTAACCACTATATATCTAGATGTTGAATTAGGAAGGATAAATGACTGAAGTACTAGATTAAGGCCTCATGAATCTTGTTACTATGTCTGCTCAATGACAACAGAATCCTAACCCCATAACTACTAATGTATTAGTACGATGAACAATTTTCTCTGGTGTAATTAAAATAAGCATTTTGTATAGAATCCAGGAATGAACTAGAATGTGATGCACAGCAGGAGGACAACCTGTATCAAACTTGGCTCTACTGATCTCCTCCAGCTGGCCACGTTAACCTAAACTCCAAACTTCACATTGTCTCCCATGTACACAATTTTTACCAATCAAAGATAGCTGCCAAGCTGGCCTCTTATTCATTTTCATCTTTGAATGTCTTGAATGTTCAGAGAGGAGAAGATTAGCATCTTGGTTAGACCTCTAGAAATGATGTTCAGAACCGCAAGAAACAATACCGAAAAATTATACATGAATTCTTCAAAAAACGAAAAATTTACATTTCCACTTAAGTCCAGCAATAAACCACGATAATCTGTGTTGTTGATGTCTAGCTTCACCACCTTGAGCAGCTGCAGTACATATCCATGTCAGAGGAATGGAATTCCACCCTTACCATGTATCTGTCTTGAAGTCAATATTTTTCTCATGTTCATTCCACTTCTAACAATTTACAGCACTTGCTTTGGCACTGATTTCACATTTGAGCTTTCATTCTACAAGTCACTGCACCCCTAAAAGAAGATTTACACTAAGAACAATGCATTTCTTATTTGTTTTTTGAACACCTAAAGAAGCATTATTATGCGCAGTGGCCTGGCAAAAACAGTATTGTCACTATTAGAACCAGGCCAAGGGCCTGTGTCCCAAAGCAACTTCACAGGATGCCAGCTCTGGCCTGCTAGTCTTGTTATGGAAACCTGAAGTGTGAACTGTAACCAACTGACTACAACAAATGATCCTTAACTTTCTAAGAACCTTAGCTGAATAATATTATAAGAAGACAGATTGTTTCAGTCATCCCTATGGAATTCATAGTAAGAAGGTCAGGTAACACAAAACTTAAGTAGTGCATGCTTCCTTCACACATTTTTCAACATGAAAGACTTCGTGAGACACTGATAATTTAAGGTTATCAGAATCATCTGTTCAGAAGAAAATGCAAAGTTCTATACTAATGCATTCTAATTCCTTTTGGTATCTAACAGTGGCTAGCTAAAGACTGACTACACTGGAAGGTGGCACAGGTGTTTTCTTTCAGAGACTAACACTCAGTGCTACTATCAAGATAACACAGTAACTACGATGAAAAAAAAATATACCAAACCACACCAAAACAATTTAAGGCAACACTAAACAGAAGGAAAATTATTTGCAATAGATTGTCAAAAAGCAGACAAACAGCTCAACAGCACTACAACTGCAGAGCAATTCTACGATAATGTAGTTAATGTGGATAGGACATGATGTATCCACAACTGATTTCCCAGTTCAACCAACTTCAACCAACAGTTGAGTTTATTAATGAATCTTCAAAAGTAGCTCATGACATACCAACAACTTCCTATAAGCTTTTGCCATAACCAAATTGGATAATTTCCAGACTCAGTGCGGCTGTAGAAATTTAAAAAAGCAGTAGTTTCAAACTTGCAGACTTTTCAAAATTTAAATATATACAATATCTTATATCATTAATAAAGACACTTGAAGGAACAATTTGGTCTACATATCTCTGTAATTTGCTTTGAGGTTTCAAGGTACAGTAATTAGTAACATCATTTTTCAGAATTTGTGTTGCATCAGTTACAACTGTGTATTTTTGCTAGTTTTGAGAAGCTGGCCCTAGAGAAAACCTAATCAAAAACAGCAGACAGCTTTGAAAAATTTCTGCTTTATCCCAGTGATTAGGTACTAGGATAAACGCTTATTCTGTAATAATGAAGGACCTTATTTTTAATATAAAAACAAAAAACACTAAACTTTTCTGATTGATTTTACCAGTTCTCTGATTTATAAATCTCATAAACTAGTTACTAGAAACTTTAGGTATGAGTATATTGACATAATTTAACAACAGCCTCAAAACCAATAAATAAAAAAAATAGAACAGATGCAAAATTAACAGCCCTTAAGGAAACAGTTCCGAAGAACGTATGAAAAGGTGTGAAACATTTTGAGCAGAAGAACAAAATTATCTCCAGCTACTAAGATAAAAAGAATTAGGCAGAATTTTGAGGAAAACTTACTATTAGGGGAGGAAGAAGGGAAAATAATTGAGGATTCAAATGAATTAAGGTTTCATATGTTAGACTTATAAACATATGCAAATAATCTATTTCACCCTTAAAGTCTTTTAGATCACTCTTAACCTATGGGGAATATTGGAGGTGCATTAGGTTTACTCTGTATTTCATTCTCTGATAGCTTTACCATTCTTTTCCATTTCTGTTGTGATAGAAATTATGATTTGGGCATTGTCAGCTTAATTTCATTTCTCTGCACCAGACTGTAAGCTGCTCTTGATATACACAACATAGGCAAAATGTTGTCATCCTAACTTTTTAATTTTACTTTTGCAATTCACTTGTTCCATTCCATTGATTTTCACACATTCCTTTTGTTTATTTACAACTAAAACTATTTCTTCTTATGTCTTTATTCAGTGAACTGCTACTTGACTCTTAAACATTCCTTAGCTTTGTTTTTTGGTTTTTTTTTCTTAAGGTAGTGTCCCTTGGATCTTATCCACCTTAAATTTAAGGGCTAGTCCAAAACAGGCAGGAAGCTGATGGAAAAAAAAAACACAACATACATTTAGAGAACAAATCTCTAATAGAAATACAAAAGTAGAATCTGGAGCTCAGAATATGACATGAGCATATCCTAATTTTACTCAATTACACAGTTACATACCTTACCTAAGGAGCAACAAAATCCCATCTACTTAATTTTGGAAAATAAATAAATAGCAATTTTTAGCTCGTACATAACATCACAATTAAATCTTATTTCAAGTTCACAGATCACAAAAAGTTCAAAGCTGATATTATTCTAAAAGATTATTAACAGTTATTATATAGTGTGCTTCAAGGGCTGTACATAACGTGAACAGTATGTTTGTAAACTGATTTTATCCCTAATCTAAATATTATTTTTCTAGTTTAAATATTTAAATTGAGAAAACAAGTCTCTATTCCAACAATATCCCAGTTACATTTTAAAGATGAAGTGGAGTGGAATACTTTCTTTAATTCTTTCACCAACATAGTATATTGAATATGATCTTTATGGCCAATGCAAAGTAACCCTTAGACAGACGTAATAGCTATAAACTACTGTTACATAATAAATATTCTTAAAAGAAACCTTCATTCAGAAAAAAAATCGTAAAGATAAGGGTGAAGGAAATTAATTAGTAAATAGACTTAAATGTTCATGCAGACATCTTGTTTACCTGGAAGCTATACTATGCTTGCTGTAACAAAATACAGCTGTAAAATGATAACATTCAGCAGTATTTGTATTTGTTATTTTGTCTGCTACTGCTGCTCAACAAGTTACTGCCTAATTTATCTATTCCTTTAACATTATGACAAATCAGAACCTCCAAGAAATCAGAGGTAAGAAATAATTCATGTAATTCATAGTTAAATTCAGAGTAGTAGTTAAAGTGGTCATTCTGTTGGCTATACTATAAGTGCAGGTTTTTGAGTAAAAGAGGATGCTGTGATTCTACTCCTTCAAAAGAAATACAAAAACAGTTAAGAAAAAAAAAAGAATAAAACAGAGCATAAAGCATAAAAGAGCATCTTACATTTGTTTTATTTTTTAAGTACTCTTTAACTCTCAATGGAGTTTTTAGCATCAGGAATAATTTTATTTTCTTCTTCTTTTGCAGAATGAAATAGATTCCATAGAACTATTTTATTATCTCTGTGTGGCAGTATACTGTTCTATAAAAGCTTTAATTAGAAGAACTTATTCATCAATTTAGCAATGTGCTATTGACTACTGTAATTTACATGAGCAGATTTCCTCTCAGGAAAGAGTGGCCTTACTTCCTCAGTGTAGTGGTTTGTTTTTTTCTGTTTCATTGTTGTTTTTTTTTGTTTTGTTTTGTTTTTCCAAAAATATCATACCCTCAGAGTCATCAGTAACACGTGAAGCAGTGCAGAGACAGTGAAGATATTTGTCAGTCATCCACCAAAAAGACATACATTTTCTATTTGCCTCTCTACTAAGGGTGTAAAATTTAATCCCAGAAGAGCCTAAAATTAACACAGTTATTACTGTTGAACAACATTGTTGGTCAACAATGTATCTTTCTCCTCAGTTTATGAATTTTTTAGGGAAGAAAGAAGGTAAAACCTTCATGTGATTTTCTACACCTTCTAACTAGACTAACAATGAATGAGTTGAGATTCCATGGGAAAAACAAAATGACTGTCCTGGCAAGAGGAGACTCTTGCTAAGGTTCTGTATTAAACATCAAATTTTGTATAACAATCTGTCATCCAGTATTCCAGGGCTGAACACTAACTGATTAGTATTGTGTAGCTTGACCTCTCCTGTACGATAAGTGCTTTGTGCTAAACATTCTAAATGTTGCATTTTCCACCATCAGATTAAAAGCAGCTTTAACATCTCTCTGAAGTCCAGTATTTACAAGAAATTTGAAAGAAAATGTAAATGGGACACGAAGTTGTCAGTACTCTACAACATAGTCAGTACTGAAAAGAAGAAATTTATACACAAGATTTCAAGGACCTTCACTGAAGATGATATAAGTAAACATCTGTTGGTTTAAGAGTCTGTGTCTGAAGGTTTTATTCACCACATGCAAAGCTGTCTGTAGCTAACAATGTTTCTAAATGAACAAAGTCAAAAACAAATAGGGCAGAACTATTTTGTCTCAAATTGAAAACTCCTCCTCTATAATCAAGTACACAAACATAAATAAATTAATAAATAAAAATCAGAAACCTAAAGCTAAAGAACTGGATCAAAATACACCACCAAGATTTTTCTCATTGTGTACTATATTATAAGATGCATGATCAAAAGTAAATGTCAAAAACAGTGGCATGAATACAGTCAACATAAAAATAAATCTAATACCTAGCAAACAAGGCAAAATAGCAGGTATGGTCAAATGAAAATTATTTTGACACTAACTGCAAGCTAAGATTTTTTTCTGGAACACTAGCAACCACAAAATATTGAAATACTACCATCACATTATAAAGATACTCTTTTCATATTCACATAAGATCACAGAAATCACATCCTTTCTTCAGGTGTCTACTTTGCTATTTGTACTACTTCATTCTAATAAATTTCATTTGGTGATGAAACCTACCTAAAATATACTTAAATTTGGCTTCAATATGAAAGAAAAAATAAACTGATAAACATGTGAACATAATTATGAGTCTCAGATTTATTTCTCTGATATTCAGATTTCACACATTGAGTAGACGTAGCAATACAGAGCTAGCAGACCTATTCAGAGTAATTGCTTACACTGTGATACAATTTTACTGCATCAAAAACAGTTTCTTCAAGAAATATAGCATTGCCAAGTACAAGAATAAGAAATTTTGACTTCTGAACATTCTGCTCAACTCTTCTAAACTCGTCTTCCATAACCTCTCAAGTCTCTTGTCTGGCAAAGTATTCTACATTAAATCTTATAATAATGAATAATCCCTTTCCATCCACTCCACTCAGAAGGACTATACCAACCACAGCAGCACTGAACTTGATTACTTGGCATGACTCAGTAATGTAAAATTGATTGGGTTCAAAAATGTCAAAAATGTGTAGTTCAGAGATGGCAGAAGCCGCCAAAGAATTACCAGGATGTTAGGAGTATTAACAGATACAAACTCTTCCAAACCTCAGAAATAGCTGTGTTACGTCATTGTATGTACAAATTCCACTGTCATATCAACGCTGTTGCACTTTCACAACTGCAGTCACATGGTGCTCTTGTCAAAACTGAGACATTTATTCATATCTTTCACAGAGAAAATAGAAAAGCTGTTTCAGGTGCAGAGTTCTTGCTAAGGTTGGTAGAAGTCTGTATCATGCAAGGGAAGTCAACAAAAGGAAAACTGCAGAAGTGTGGTCCAAAAAAAGTTGTAAGCGAAGTCATTAAGTGATCTGTCTTGTCATCTCAAATTCACCTTTGGCATACAGCATCTGGCAATGAACAGAAAACCCTTCTGATTTCTGTCAGAAATCATTACTGATTCATATTTGGGGGCATTATTTGACACATATTTAAAATTACTTTTACAGGTTTAACTATTAAGCATTTCACAGTAAAGTAACTTTGATATCTCCTCTTCAAAACTGACATATTTTGTCAGTCCAATTCTGCTTAAAATAAAATCTGTTCAACAGAGTATTTTAAGTATTTAAAGCTTATGGCAACAATCACATTCTGTGGTAACTTTTCAAAATCAAACAGATCACACTTAAACATACTGCTATTTGTCTACTTTTTACACCAGAAAATAAAAACAACTTAAAAACAGTTTCATTACCAAACTCATTTTACATGCATGTAAGACAGAAATAATTCAGAAGTTGTAGAAGATATTCAGTCCATTACTCTCTCTTGGTTTAGAAAGGGCAGATATCAATCAGATATATCTGATTACAGAATCAGAGCTCGTGGTGTGAATTATATAAATCATACAATTGAAGAAAGTAAAAACAGAATGGAAAGATGCTGATGTGAAAAGACTTTAAACTATTGAGAGTGTGCTCTTCTGCAGTACTGGCTAAGCAACTGTAAAAAGTTAATATAAATTCAGAGACAAAGAAATTACTTTCTATACATCTTCTCATTAATTCATTCAGTAAACATTTGCCCAGTCACTGTCAAGATAAACATTTTGAGGTATACTTGATATTAAGATATTCATCTGTGCTTTTAGTACAGCAGTACCAACTCAGTACGGAAGTACTACATTCTAGTAATACTGCACCAAAAAGATTTGCAAATACTTTTAGTAACATGAAATTGAAAACACCGATCAAACACAGAAGTATGTCACAAAGTTAGTTTACGCTGACCAGCATGAAAATGTTAGAAATTTAATTTCACAGGAGAAGCAAAAAAAATTTGAGTGCAAGAATTCAAAATATCACAGGATCTGCATAATGGATGAGCTTTGCCGACAATTAGAAACAACATTTCATTTGCCTTTTTGCATGCCTCCAACCCAAATCGGTCACAAAAAAATTAAATATAAGGAAGTTAAAAAAAAATTAGGTTCAGCTTTAAAGATTAAACACATGTAGACAGATTCCGATAAACTTCATGTCTTATTAGAAATATAGGGATCAGCCACACTCTTTTAGGACTTGTCTTCTTTGAGGCAGTCTAACCTCTGGTTGATTTAGTAACAATATGCCCTAAGAACTATTCTTTAAGCAACTAATAGGACTAAGAGCAGGTCAGCTATATTTATAGTCTGTAAACTCTTGAGCATTCCCTTTAATTCTGTGACTTTTAAGTTTTTCTTTTAGTTTTACTGGAATAAATGTAATTGCATTTTATGCCAATGTCATACTTATAATGTACTTGTGTCAGTCTCACAGACCTAAGCTGTCCTTTCAGTAGACCACCTAAATAGCTGTGGAGAGGAATTTTAAAGAATTTTGAAGATATTAGGGGCTGCAAAACTCAGTTTGAGATCTGGCATCACTGGCTACTAGAAAAATGAAAAATAACAATATTTCTGTGCCCCTTCAGCAAAAGGCAGGCCCAGTTATATCTCTTGTGGCTACAGAGTTTCTAGATAGACTATGCATGCTCTCATTTCAAGAGATGTTGCTTGCTTTCCAGTGTCTTTTTACTAAATCTGATTTCTCCATGCTCATCCAGACAACATTACGTAGGAGTAAGTGTAGAATACTGTCAGGGAATCTCAGTAAGAAAATATGTTTAAGAAAAAAGAGAAACACAGTCATACTTCTGTTTCATAAAGGTTAAAAATAATTTTTCATAAAGTTGAAGGGGATGACAAAGCTGTATGAATGTTTCTGTGATACTACCAGTTGCACAAACTGAAATGCTGAAGAAATCTAAACAGGGCTCTGCTCCAGAGACAAGCAAGGCATCATTTAAGAATAAACTGCCATGCATCAGGCAAAAGAAAGATAGTTTAGATTTGAAAGATATATTTAAGCCTATGCCAAAGCAAGCACATTGCTTAGAAAAGAGATATTAATGAAAATGAATCCTAGAGAAGTATTTAACAAAATATATGACAAAAAAAGAGACATGACAGAAAAACCTAACCCTTCAGTCTAACCTCTATGACCTCTTGTAAAAATTATACAAAATAAGGTATCCAAGCAACAATTATACTGTAAAAAAAGACCTGTATAGAATCATATCCGTATTAGGAAGTCTCTGCTTACAATGTAAAATAAAAGAAATCAATGTCTACTCCAGTATCACAGTTTCACAAAAGAAAAATACAGAGAAATCAGTGTAAGTACATTAATTTTAATTCCAGTCTCCTGATGAGGGTGGCTCACAAATACATCCCAACACAGATGGAGAGTTAGAATGCTGATGAATAATGCATATATTTTCCAGCTTCAAGTAAATCATTTATCCATGCAATTACAAGTCAAAGAAGCTATTTAGTGATTTTTTAACATATGATTCTTGACATGTGTTTTCCAGAAATATGAGAAGCTCATTGACCTTATTCTACATTAACCAATTGCTAACAAAATTAGTTTATTTTTCAATTTAGCTAATATCTATGCAAATAATAATTGGATATTCTGTAATTAATAATTCTTCTCATTCACTAATTTTTACAGAAATTATATAAATATATGTATTCCTAATTTCTTATTGCAGTGATTCAATAGGACAGAAATATGAATGAAGTTGCATGATAAAATTTAAATTCTTTTTGCTTGTACTAGTATGCAGAGAAAACAATCATCTTATGTGCATCACAGCATAAAGCAAACCAGCTTCCTTTCATTAAGGGATATGAAAGGTATCAAGATGAGTCTGGCTGGCTAATGTTAAGATTCAAAATGCATCCCCTTGAGAATACAGAATATACTTGTTTTTAACATCACTCCTGTAGAATTTGGTCTTATTCTACACATCTGCGTGGTGCACCTCTAAGCATAGTTGAGAAACAGATGGCTGTATGTGCTATAAGGCGAGATATGTGATTTTTGGTTGGCAAATATTGATTCACAAGTCTGTTTATATTATATACTTTAAAGCACATTTTTATGGCACCAAATCACAGCTTTCTAGATAAGAGAAATAAGTACTGCAAGTCCAAACTTTACTATCATCACAAGGATGCTAACCTAAACAATACACTAAATAAGCAAAATCTTAAAAATTACAATGTTGCAGTCATGAACCATTACATAACTGCAGTAAGCTTGATTCATTACTATTATTTACTGGGGAAAGGTTCTCTTGAAATATTATTCCTGGCTAAAGAAGTATGTAGGATTATTATTTGAAATTATGTTAATCTCACTAACATAAGAAATTCCATAAGCAGGAATAAAGCAGCTTTCCTGAAATAGATACCACTGTTTTCACCCTTGAAAGCAGTTTCCCACTGATAAAACCCTGCACTCAAATTTTTGGATAGACTCCAAAAGATGTTATGTATCTTAAACAGCTGCACGGCTCAGCAATCTTTTTTTTCTTTTTTTCTTGTGTTTGTTTACTTTGCATTTTACTTTATGCTGAAGAGTTACAAAGGACTGAAACTAATTTGTTTTCTGTCCTAAATTGCTGTTTCATACTTTTAGGCAACCAGTAAATTATCTGCAGGAGGTTTTGTAGTTTTTCAGTATCACAAACTTAAACATATTCCTCATCCTGCCATATAAGCACAGTGGGATATTGTCATTTCTTGTAAAGTAACTAATGAGTTAGCTATGTATGCAAGATTTGATTATGTGGGAGTAAGTGTAATCAACTTTAAATTTCAGGATTTTTTTTTTGGCTCATAGATTTCTTATGTTTTCACAAAAAGTGATGTGAGAATTGTTAATCATCACAACAGAGAGTTGCTGGCTAAACTGACAACTTTGTTTTTATATTAACACATTGAGAAAATACACAATCATATTGAGTCTTGGAAATATCTTTCTAAAATGTGACTAGCCAGTATAGCTATAGAATATACTTGTATTTATGATCCTGGTTCCATTCTCACACACCACAGGGTTTCCAGATAATGACACAGTGCAGCATGACACTCAAAAGATACTGAGTGTAGTTGCTTAGCAGTATGTTTTCTAAATTATGAAATAAGAAAATAAGAGCTAATACACATCTAAAAACAAGTGTTTACACAAATCTAAATTGATAATATATTAAAAAAAAAAAGTCAGTTATATTAAGTTTCATATCATGAAGGCTGGTGAAACATCACCCCTTACTAACACACGTAGAATTCTTATTTCCAGAATATAGGATTTAAAAATTTTCTTCTCAAAGCACAGTGAACAAAAGCAGAATTGTAATAATTGTATCAAACTATCACTGACGTGAAGTTTGTATATGAAGCCAAGAATGATAACGAACATTTTTATTGTATGCTAAACTATATTTTAAACCATAATTTAAAAGAAATTTAGATGGACATAGCTGCTATACAAAACACACTGTAACCATAGACTGTTAAACAAACTACAGGAAAACATACATTCATATCTGAAAAATCAGATATACTGATTTGATTCTGACATTAGCTTTAAACAGGAATAATCCATGCCCATGCTCTTTCATAATCACTGTTACTATTTGATATCAAAAATACCTTCTGTAAAATGGATCACTATTGGATAAATCTATTTAATAGACTAAAGCTATTGGTTAAAAAAAAAGATTGTTTTCAGTAACAACTAAAAGAAGGTTATGAGAACTCCAGATTCAGGGTAGTCTTCTCTCTATAAATAATCATCGCACTCATCTAGACCACTATCACAGAAATCAGTAAGAATCACATACTTATATCTAGCAAAGTAATTTTACCCATAAATTCAATTGATGCATCTCTCTTGACTACTTAGAAGATGAAGAACTTCAAATACCCTCCTTAAATCTGGTATACTTAGGAAATAGAAAATTCTTTTACCTTTTTTCACATTTGCAAACAGCAAATAACTTTAGGGTATCTCCTTAGACTCCATATAGGATGTTAAATGTAAACTTAATGTACTCAGTAATAACTGTTCAACAGAGAAAACTCTGGATATATAGCAACTATGAACTTACAGATATTAAATTGTATGAAAAAAATCCCTTTTTTGAGCAAAGACACAGTAATTTTAAAGTAAGATCACAGACTGGAAGAATATATAGTGCACATATGCACCATAGGATGTGTCTCCAAGTCATCATCCAGACAAAATAATTAAAAAAAAAAAATTAGAGCAATGCTTCTGTGCTTTCAAAAAAGTTCTTATATAACATGAACTCAATTAAAATTTTACATAATATTAGGATGATTTCAGTTTGAGAAACATAAAACTGTGATTCTGCAAGGTCTTTGATGAATATCTTATTAAGATAACAGCTCAGTCAGCTGCAGTATTGTTTAAAATCTTACTGTTTTTTAGACAACAGATGAAGGAGCAGTAATTTTGTTCCATTTCAAACAAAGTAGCATAAAAACAATTGAAAAATGTTCATGGAGACAGTAACACTTATTATTCATTCTTTACATCTCTATTTGATTATGACTACAGTCCACTTGTTTGTTCCATTAAATAATGTTAAAAAAAACATCAGTAATATTTACTTATCTACAACACACTTCTTCCATTACTTGAGAGCTTAGTCTTAAATCTATGTGGAATAATGCAATTGCATTTTCCAGGTAGGATTGCTTAGTTTCACTTGAGACTTTGTTTCCATTGACTTAGTGTAACCAGGAAGAAACTAAGTGCTTATTTCATTGGGAATCAGTCTCAAAAACATGTTACAACCACCACCTGGTTAGGGACTTAACTCTATGAAAAAGTTAGCTACCAAACTATGAGAAATTCTGGTGGATTGCCTTGTTCTTGGTGCAAGACTACCCAAATTTTTGCAAAATTTGTCTTTTAATATTATAAAAACATAGCTGATGTTACCTGTAGATGGGAGAAGCATTCACAGAATGGCGTTAACTCTTTATATATTACACAAGAAGTTTTTCCCCATTGTTCATGTTGCCAAAAACCATCCATAAACCATGCATCTATGGAAAATCTACTTAATTTCTGACATTGGCTGAAAGGATCTGGCATTGCACCACCTATGAGACCACCCTAATTAATGGTCTAGCAATATTGTGGAATATTTTTCCATATTTACTGTGGAACCTGATTCAGTAGGAAGGTGGAAATAGGCTTGTGGCAGACCTCTTCACCTTATTCAAGCTATTTTATACAGTTTCAAGTATCACCTATTGCCAAAAGACAGAAGAAATCATACTAAGATGGTGCTTTCTTTTTTTCACATTCTTTTCAGAATATGTATTGACACTAATGAGTGCTCCATAATACTAATCTTAATACTGGAATATAATTAGCATTTTCAGGATTAAGTAATTGTATTCTTAAAAATTGGTTCATCTATCTATATTTTTAAGGTGTTGTTAAGTTCTAGTTCAAATTACTTTAGAATACTTTTTTTTTCAGCTTTTTTTTTTTTCTGTTTCACAGATATATTCAAATCTTATTTTGAAAATTCACTAAACTTCAGTTTTGAGTTAGTGTCTTCTCAGTAAACAGTAGTCAAAGAAAATCTAACCACTCGCAGGCATCTGGATATTTATAAAGATGCTTATATATAAATAAAAATATTATTATACACTGCAATCCTTTTTTTTTTACCTCTGTTTTCTTTCTTTCTGTATTAGAAAATTCTCTTATTACCATTTGGATAGATTAGCTTGGTCATATTTTCTGCCCTTTCACACTAAAGCAGAATGTCAAGTAAAGAATATTACTTACTGCCAAAGGTTTACAGAGAGTGTAATTAAAAGTTTGTCTCCTTGTTTTTATTTAGCTTTTCCTGGCATTTGACTAATTTGGCAGCATATGGTAGGTTTGTTTATTAACTTCTGCATAGTAATTAAAGCAGTGTTTTAACAGAGACACAATAAGTGCATTCTATTTATATTTTAGGGAAAGATATTTCTTTAAGTCTATACACAGTGAAAGGCATTTTCAAATTTAACTCTGAAATCTGGAGGCATCTGGGTAGATCTACATTTACTGACTTTCTAGTAATTAAAAATTGTATTAACGGGTATTTTAATTAGCATGCTATAAATGTATCCCTCAAAAATACAATGTTACTCATCTTGGGACTTACATGTGCGGAGGAGGGTAAAAAAAATGTCCTTTGACACAAAGTTTTCCATGGTTTAAACAGTCTATATTCACTGCTTTGTCAGCAACAGTCTTCAACATTTGTATTAGGAAACAGATTTATGGCCAGGTTTAGTAATTGAGAGTATCGTGTTGATAGTATGTTTATTAGTAACACGCTGATAGTTAGCAGCCATTTCTTCCAGACAATTGAATTTGAGAATTACATACGAACAAATGAGTACCATTACATCTAGCAATACAATTAACAATCCAGATTAAATATCTTTTTTATTAATACGTCACAAGTTACTAATGATTGAACTTGAGCATTCCAGTATTTATTGAAGTAAAATGTTAACTATTATCTTTTTAATCTTAAAAATTTTTTTTCATTGCATAGCCTAAAGGAGAGAGGGATTTCTACACCATTAAGCTACTTAAGTCACTCTGAAATATATATATATATAATTTTTAAAGGAAACTACAACTAATGCAAAAAGCATGATGCACTGATGGAACTACTACTATTTTCAGCTACAAAACAATCTATTTTTCACAGAATTCACTAACTTTAGCTATGCATTTTCACCAGCAAGAACCTGTATGCCATGCTCATCAAAGTCTACAACAATTTAGGTAACCCGTCAGTTTCACAGATGCTACAGTAGTGCCATTGCTAGGAAAATGTTGCCATCTCTCATAGGTCTGAATGGATGAACATAAGAAGTCAAATCTGACCTATGCAGTGGGGGCAGTAGAAAAGTCCAGCCAAGACTGGCAACATGTGCCATGGTCTTCAAACTAGTACAGGGCCAGGTGTTACCTGGTTTCAAGAGAAAGGTTATCTTCTTCTCCGGCCTGACTCTAGAAGTTTGAGCCTACAGCATAGTCAGTGTCATGATGTAGTAGTCAGAGTTGATGGTTTGCCAGTGACTCCAGAAAGATCACTCCTTCCCCGCCATACTCACTGTACAATCACTTCAAATGTTGAGGGCTACATCTTGAATTCTTTCTTCAATGAAGAATTCATGTCAAGACTCCTTGGACTGCTGTTTTGACTTTGACTTATAATAGGTGTTATCACGTCTAATCACTGGTAATGGTGCAGTTCCAGAAATTGTCACCTTCAGCCCCCTATTGATTCCATAGGTTTAACAGACTTGCATATAATATTCCTTCTGTTTCTGTGTGAGCATTGGTGGGACCTTCCCAGGTTGTGAAATTTAAACATTGCCACATAGTTTCTAAAGCAGTGAAGCTGATATTCAGCTTCATACATACTTCTCTGCTCATGATCTGCCAAAGTGCATAGATGAACTGATCAAGATGCTCTTCATTGAGCATGCTGGTTTAGTATTTGACCTAGAAGCTAGCAACCCGAAATGCAGCAGAAGGGTTTGAACTTGATGATCGTTGAGGTCCCTTCCAAAACTAGCCGTTCTATGATTCATTTAGAGATGTGAAAGCCATGTATAACCATGAACTGGAACATGGCTCATCTTCTGCAGTGCTGTCACCACTGGTGAAACACACCATCCACCAGCTCACTGCTTAGAAAACAAGAGAAAATCATACATCATTGAATCCCTAGAGCTATAAGGGACTTTTGAAGGTCATCTAGTCCAACTCATCCAAAACAGGGTTATTTGATAGTATGCAAAAACTCTTCATACACAAGAACACTGGTGACACATTTAATGTACTGAAACAGCAATTTACTGTTACTTGATCAGGATTTTTACTGTTTTCACCTCTCTTGACAGTCCAACATCTTGCCAAAACAATTAAAATCTATTAGAACTAGATTCGCAAGCTCAGATTCCAAGAACAATTTATGTCAGTCATCTTTCAGACCTTTACTACATAACAATAACAATTCTTGTATTAGAAGGATGAATGACAGGCAAAACTACTTGATGTGAGACTGTTACATCAACTTAATAGAAATTAAATGAAATTATTAAGCAATGCACAAGCTTTATGCTTCTGTATGCTTCCAATCCGGAATAAAATGTAGCCTTCAATATGCATGTCTCAACATTCTCAAGGTCTGTGGAAAAAATTCAGGCATTCATACTAACCTTTAGTCCCTACTAAGCTGCTTATTATGTTTGTCTTACCAGGGGCTACCAGAGTCTCCAGTCACACTTGTGTCATACCATTAATCCTTTAGACTTTATTCAAGAATAAAAATCAGAATATTTGTAGATCCTCACAGTACTGAAAGACATTGAGAAAATTTGGTGTGTCGCTCCACTGAGTCCCATAAGTTAGTTATTTGCAATTGCTGCACTAGAACCTCAAATTGTAAATACTCTTCACGTTAAGACACTGTTCAGGGTGTTTCTAAGTATTTATCACTGCAGGAATTAAATAATAATTGCTAGAACAATGTTTACACATGCTAGTTGTTCAGCAGTAAGTGTACTCCTCAGTAGTAGAAACAGCTGTTTCCCTGAGGTGGGAGCCAACACACATCCATGACTGAAAAGATGTGCTGGCTCTTCTTGCTTTTCAATACTTGTTGGCATTGGAAAAGTAGATATGTACAACCTCAGAAAGTTCCCCAGGTAAAAAACGCAAACAAACAAACAAACAAAAAAAACAGCCCTGACTTAAAACATTATGAAGTCTACTCGCTTACAAACTTTACAAACCTACAGTCAGGAGTTTGTTTAAAGGACTTACTATGTTAAAAAACAGGTTGTTCAGAGCCCAGATGTATGTCACATAGTTTGTATATATTAAAAGGACACTTTTAAAATGTTTTCAATAAAAAACTATAGTTTTACTTCACGCAGTACTTCTGCCTAGACTTGGGAACTCTTAAACCATTTGGGATATGAGTCAGGTGTGTATTTCTAGCAGCATCTGTGTAGTGAGATTAGTTTGATTAGCCTGCAAAGGTTATACAACATAAATGATAATAAAAACGCATACATCTGTGATAAATACTTTTTTTTTTTTTTTTTTTTTTGGTCTGTCCAGAGCACAGACCAAATGAGTTGGGGTTATTTAACTCAGAGAGGACACAAGGAAAATGTTTTTAAACTAAAAGATGGTAGCTTAGATTAGACCTAAGGAAGAGAATTCTGAGATTTGTAAGTCACTGGAGAAGTTGTGGATGTCCCAGCTCTTGAACTGCTGAAGCTCAGGTTGGATGGGGACCTGGGAAGCCTGATCTAGTGTCTGGCAAACCTGCCCATGCAAGGGGAATTCAAACTCGATGGTCCTGAAGATCCCTTCCAACCTAAACCATCCTATTGTTCTATGAAGCACTATTATAGAAGTAATTAAGTAAAAAAGCAGTACAACTTAACTTTGATTTTAGTATCCTTTCTTTACTTGGAAAGCAAAACAAAAACAAATAAAGAAAAAACCCACAAACATTAATTAGACTGTTATTACGGCTACTTTCTGTACTTGACATATTATTCTTACGATTAACTTGCAGAATTGACAGGAAAGTAAAGTTCCAAAAAAGGAATATAGTAAGTATTTAATTCCTTACAGGTTACAGCAGTCATTAATCAGTGATCATTTAAATTAATATAAATACACTGATCCTTCTCTGAGGGCCCTCTCTTGCGAGTAATTTCATCCTCCAACAGACATTATGAGATATATTAAAACTGGCATTTCAACAAATGAGAATGTCTCAATGGTAAAAGAAATACACAATTAATAACCAAATGGGAAAGATTTGTTTAATTTTTATATTGTTCTACCTAATTTCATCGCAATATTCTAAGAAAATGCACCTAGATTCCCTCTAAAATTCCAGTGAACTATATATAGCAGCATTCAACATTCATTGAAGTGATATCAGATTACACACATCATTTTTTGTGTGTGTCATTTCAGAAAAGCTTTCTTCTGCTGCCTTGTCACCTAGAGAATTCATGGAAGATATATTAAAAAAAAATAGTGTAAAGAATGTAACACTAACATTTTCAATGCATTAAAATAAGATTTAAGAATACAGTGACATGCAACTATTTGTCCAAGGAAGTAAAAAACTGCAACCACGATTGGTCCGAGGTGTTCCCAGAATGACTAAAGAACTATTTCTAACTAGCAGGTAGGGAAAATAATCTCATGGTTCTTCTCACTTACAAATATTTCTTAAAACGATCTGATAAGATGAAAAAGAAGTCATAAACCACTCTGATAAATTTAGACTGGTATTTTCAACTTGTTATCTATCGCATTAAAATTTCAAATTATTAATTTAAACTAAGCGACCTACACAAACACAAAAAGATCAAGATCCAGAAATAAAAAGGTCTAAAAAAAGAAAGCCTCTGATTAATAAGGGAAAGTTGATGGACCTTAAAAGTACTGTCCTTTATTGCACGCAGGTTTTTGAAACTAAGGCAAGAAGCATATAGTGTTAAATCTAGACTACATATTTCAGAGCTACTTGGTCTACTTGCTTGTCACATACCAAACTGAATTCTACAAAATACAGTGGCAATACTTGATTCTTATATGTTTTCATTTCAATTTTTATAGAAGGGATTGTCTGCTCGGGTGCAATAGTCTGAGGGTTAGAAATAGCAAGAAATGAAACTAATGAATGATTATCTACAAGTAAAACAAATGGATGTGTGTAAAAAAAAAAAAAAAAAAAAAAAAAAAAGAGGAAAGAATCTGCTTGCCTTCCATATGATGCCTTAGTGTTAGAAACTTCTTCATTCAAATTCCTGGAAGACCTTCTTGCATTCTATTTTTTTGTACATTCCATATTGTCAGTCTTAATTTAAATGTACAATCACTATCTAAGAGAAGAGTAAAGCAGTAATTCAAATTCATAACTAGACTACCTTTACATTGTATATGATAATTCATTACAGGTGTTTTGTTTGTTTATTTTTTCAGCACACTGTAAATTACAAATCCATTTTGAACAATCAATGGAAGCTCACCATTATTTGGGTAGTGTGTCAATGCCCAATTGTCATTTGGTCAAATAAACTGGAAAATTAGAAACTGAGAAAAGGCTACATTTTTAACTCAGTATCTCAGTTTTATCTCAGTAGGAAGGAAAACTAGATTTTGGCCACTGAAAATCTACAGGCTGGAGGGGATGTGAATCTCTGTCTCATGGATGCTGCAGAGACCCGATCTCTGCAGAGCAATTTATAAGTGTTTGACAGAATAAGAAATTAGAAGAAAAAAAAAAGAACATCAGAAAAGAAGGTTCTGACCTAACTTCATCAGGGAAGAACATTAAATAAAGGAATAGCACCAGCATTTGAGAACACCACCAGGCAAATGATGCAAGGACTCTCCTATAGACATGCAGAAAATCTTCAAATCTCACTTAACCACAACTCTGCCTTTTTGTAAAACTAATTAATTTAATTTGTATTGAAGTCTAATCTGATATGACACCTCATTCTGTACGTCTTTTGTACACCTAAGGCAATCCAGAAAGAATCTGAGCCTTCTCCTTTGAGAACAATCTGGTGAGTCACTTGGAAGTGTTCCCCTGCCAGTGAGGGCTGACTCACCAGAGAGCGATGGCAGTTCTTGCATGGTGATTCTCTTGGAACTTCACTTGGTGAAAAATGTGAATGGAATCTGCCACATTGCATGAAAAAATTACCACCAACAGGAATAACTCCACATGCTAGCAGAAGGCTGCCAGTGTAAACTCTGAACTGAATGAAGACTATGACAGCATCTCAAAAAAATTAATGGCAGAAACAAAAAGTCTTCAAACATTTTCAACATTAAAAAAAAAAAAACTGTAACAGAAGGAAGAATGACAAACTACTCATTTATTTTAAGTTGGTGATAAAATCTCCCCAACTGATATTAACAAAATGAGAAAGATGGGAATGATGTGAAAGAAAGTGGGGCTTGATGTGAAAAGTAAAACCTTCGTTTAAAAGTAGCTTTTCTATCCTTATGGATCATGACAATAATAATAAAAATATTATTGCCAATCAGGCTAGTGAAAAACTAAGAATGCATGCTGAAAGATTTTAAACATAATTCAGTAAAAGACTCATGGATGCACAGATACATATACATAAACACACACACGCACAATTGCCATTAAGGAAGCCTTCAAAGGCCTACCGGTAATTGAGGCGGATGCAATTATGTACACGGAAGAGTGTTAAATATAGGGGGGGTATGCGATACCCCCTTAGCAATTTTGTCCCTGACTAAATAAATGAGAAAAGCAACAGAATTAAGGTGATTAGCAAATAGGAAATGGTGACTACATTGCCAACACACTTAGTGATAAAAACAAGACAGAGGAATATTTCTAGTAATTGAATATTTTTAATAATGTCTCAAAGGAATTAATAATTAATTATGAACAGTAAGGGACCAAAACATTGTTGTTGTTGTTTTTTTTCTAAGAAAAAGTAACCTTTGCAACCCTGTTTGTAAGATTTTTTCCCTGTACTGTTCATAAATTCATATACTTGTGTTAGTAGTATTTCGGTCATTCATTATATTCACTTCATTTGAACTGGAGTCTGAACATCTTTCATAGCTCTATTGCACTGTGACTTGTATCTATGTCACAATTTATATGCTATGTAACTGTCATGGCTTCCTTATACCCAACATGAAGTCTGTTAACTAAAGTTTTCTCTGTCTCTCCTCAACTTTGTGACATTTTCTTTAATTTCTCCTTCTTTACTTCAGGATTCCTCAGCACTTTTAATCTCTATCCTTATATTTTCTAGGTATCTCTAGTGGTTTTGTTTGTTTTTTGTATGGTGCATATCCTTGCTTTATATTTCTCCCTGACAGTAACTTTTTTTTTCCTTATATTCTTTATATTCTATTATTTACTCTCAATGTTATGTGCCTAAGTGAAAAATCTACCTTCTAATGAAACAAAGTTTCCTGTAGAATCTGTTAGAAAGCTGTGCTGATACCGGCATGTTGCTTGACACGTTTATTTTTCCAAGATATGTAAGGAAAGGAACGAGTAGCCAGGATGACAAAGCTGGGTAATGACAAGGAAATATGAACTTAGACTGCATTTACAGACATGGTAGGAGTGCAGAAATAGTTTATAGCATACACTACAAGTAAAGGTAAACCATCCACATACAGGCTCTCACAGGAAAGATTAAACAAATAATGCTTCCAAAAGCTGAAGAAAGAAACATGAAAGAAATGAACAAAATGAGAAATATGACATGACTTTTGTAATAATATAAGAGGACAGCATAAAAAAGTAGAAGCCATCTGACACTAGAAAATAGTTTCTTTGGAGCAGCTGTTTGTATGACTGGTAACCTGTCTTTGTCCTGGTAATATGCTTTTTCAGCATGTCAAATCTTTGCCTGGACTATCTCTTGAAACTAATAAGCCTGACATCCCACTGGAAGCTGCAAGTTACTTAGCATGCTGCAGCTTCAAGACCCAGTTCTAGAAATCACTCACTACCATGAGCTGAAAGCCAAAGAGAACAAAACAACGAAATAATTTGTTATAAGCTTGAAATAAACTATTCAGTAAGTGACTGTGTTTTTGGCCACTAAGAATATGGGACTAAGCTAAATTAAACAGGAGTTCACATTCATTGCACAGTACTTCTTGTACTATCTCCTCTTTACACACTATGAAATGTTCTTAACTCTTGTACAAATGATCAGTTTTTCTCAGATACTTATCATAAAAGTTAATAAAAACTCCCATAAGCAGATTTTAGAAATCAATCATACAACAATCTTTTCAAGACTTTGCCTAGAATACCATGTTTCCTGCATGATAAACCAACATTTTGTTTGTCCAGTTCTAACATCCAGTTGGGTCAGCATCATCAGCTCAGCTTCTAACAGATTACAAGAAATTTTCCTGGACTTTTCTGCAGAAAAGCCTCCAGGTAGCTTTCTGTGCATCAAAACTATTTCCACATCCTTATCCAAAATGAAAGCTGAAAGAAGAATTAATTGAAGGACTTACCTAACACTGCAACGTAAAGAATGCTAGACGAGACATTTTTTCAGAAACTCTGTAACAGATATATGATACGAATTTCTAAAAAGACATTCTAGTCAATAAAACTTCATCAAAAACAAGTCCTGCTGTTCTACCCACTTATACTAGGACTGAAATTGGTCCACAGTGATTAATTTGAACTAAGTAGAGAATGTACGGTATATGGTTCAGTTATTGACCCACAGCACTTTCAGGTTCCTCTGAGAATGCTAGGTCTAGTGGTTCCAGTGCTGATGCGTGAAATGTCCTAACAAACCAGAAATCAATGCAGAGTGCACAGTAAACAGACACAGTCAATGAGCTATTCATTACCATTTGCAAACCTTCAGTATAATTGGAGTGTGGTCAATTTATAAACAGTAATCAACTGTGACTTTATTTAATCTCTTATATAAAACAAGACCAAGGATCCTCATGTTTTATGTAGTCATAAGAACATGAAATAGGACGGGTAAGTAATTAAGACACCTGAATGCAATCCTCTATCAGATATCGTATCACATTTCATATCACATTTGCCTGTTTGATCTCTAATAGACACTGTTTAGAAGACATCTCAATGCTTTTGCCAGCACAAGGGCTTTTTTGCATGCAATACTTCTATTAGGTGGGATTTCTTAATCAGTAATTAAAACCAAAATCCCAGATGCATTTTTAAATCAATTGTTGCCTTCAGGATAGCAATTTCTGCTACCAAAAGAGGGCACACAGAGGATGCACATACTAGAAATAATGAATGTTTATTCTTGCTTACTTACTGATAGAAACCTTTTTTTTTTCCAATCACAAACCTAATTAGAGCCAGTAAAGGACAAAGTTAGCCTTTTCATTTTAAATTGAAAGGAAAAAAAAAAAACAAAAACCCACCAAAAAATAAAAAACCCCACAATCAAATAAACATCACACAAAATGTTTGGAAAGCTTCTAAAAATAATTAGTGTATGAAAGATGCCTAGCTTCAGCAGTGAACACTCAAACATTTTTATATTCAGGGTTTTGAAATAAATTAACAAGAAAGAGCAGAAAAGATTGCATGGTACCAGAAAGTTCAAAAGAAATTTACTTTACCTATTTCTCCCTTCCCAAAGGCAGATGGATTCAAGGCTCATCCTCCCTTTTCGTTAAGTTTGGTTCAATTTAATCTACTGGGAATGGAGAATGGATATGTAAGTTTTCATTTATGGAGCCCTGCACATTTATTTTTATTTTTAAATATCTTCAGTGAGCTCTTTGAGTTCAGCATGATCAGCAGATGTAGAAGATTCCAGTGCCTTAAACAGCACAATTCACCAATGGGAATCTATTTTTATTGCTTTTGTATCATACACTTTGAGCCAAGAGAAATCACATGGTGTTACCACATTGAAGAGTCTAAGATACCTAAGATATCATACTTCATTTTACTGCGAAGTTAATTGCAGCCATGTGTCTTCATGGCTCAGTGCACAAGCAGAATGAACTTCTCCCTGCCTGAAGCCTTAGACAAGTGAACTTGATAATGTGCATGTGGGCATTAACCCAGAGAGTGGCAGCTTCCCTCAAGGTAAGCTCAAGGGAAAAAGTGAAACAGAGGGAACTAAATGAAGTTAAGAAACAGAAGGCTGAGCTACTTAGATGCACACAATCCAAACTATGAAGATCCCACTTCCATAAAAAATATACTTGATGTCCAACTATTTCTGAATAGTCAAATAATTAGTTTGAATTAGTTGAACACTAATCATCACTGTGCCCTTATTGCTACAAAGGTTAATGGTAGGTTAACAGCTGCATCGGGCAAGGTATTGACAGAAAGTCAAAAAAGGTAATTCCTTCCTTCTATTTGGGCCGCAGCTGGAATGCTGGATGCAGTTCTTGGCTCCTCAGTACAGAACAAAACTATAAAGAGTCCGGAATATGGCCACCAAGATGAAGGTAGAGGACTACCCCTCCTCTGAGGAGAAGATGAGAAATATACGACTGTTCAGCCTGAAGAAGTGGAGGCTCAGGGGATCTCACTGACACCTATTAGCATCTGAAGGGAAGATGCAAAGAAGAATGAGCCAGGCTCTGCTCAGTGGTGCTAGGATAAGAGACAGTAGGCACAAAATGTAGCAAGGAGGTTCCCTCTGAACACCATGCAGCATTTCTGTGCATTGCAGCTAATAGTGCACAGGCTGCCCATAGAGGTTGTGAAGTCTCCTTGGAGACCCTATAAAGTCACTTACATGGGTCTGGGCAAGCAGGATCAGGTATTCCTGCTTGAGCAGAGCACTGGACTAGAAGGACACAGAGGGCCCTTTCAACTTCAGTGATTTCATTTCTGCTTTCAGCCTCTCTCCCTGAAGTACTGCTCTGAAAGAAAAATGTTTCTAAACCACATAATTGCAGGGATTGAAAGAAACATCAAGATATCATCCAGTCCAGCTCCCCTGTTAAAGTAGGTTCCCTACAAAAGATCATACAGGTAGGAGAATCCAGAAGGGTCTTGAATATCTCCACAGAAGGAGATTTCACAACCCTTCTGAGCAACCTGTTCCAGTGTTCTGTCATTCTTACCATAAAGTTCTTCCACATTTTTGTATGGAAATTCATACATTCCAGTTTTAGCCATTATTCCTTGTTCTATTGCTTTACAGCACTGAGAAGTACCTGGCCTTATCCCTTCATCTCCCAGCTCCTCTTACATATTTGTAAACATTAATCAGATCCCCCTCAGTCTTCTTTTCCTCAGGCTGAACAGACCCAGGTCTCTCAGCCTTTCCTCAAACAGGAGATGCTCCTGGCCCCTAATCATCTTTATGGCTTTCCACTTATTCGGAAATTCTGCCTTTTTTGAACTGAGGAGCCCAGGACTGGACATGGTAGTCTAAATGTGGCTTCACCAGGGAAGAGCAGAATGATCACCTCCGTCCATCTGCTGTCCACTCTCTTTTTAATGCACCCCAAGTGTATATTAGAATCTGAAAGGATGAGTTGAGTACATGTCAGACTTTGTTCAGACACTATGTTCATGAACAAATATAACCTAGCAAAGCTAAACAAATCAAAAAAGAAACCTATGATGTGAGACAAGAGACTAACCCACAGAGTAATAAGAACAACTCAAAAGCAAACTGTATGGTCAGTTTAACTACAGGATTTTTATGCACTAGGAATGATCAACACTGTCTTTCAAAACTTTGTACTTAGGTTTCTTCAGTCAGATAAAGTTCACATCACTTCAGACTAAATATGCTGTATTACTACTATGCTGATGAAGATTGTCAACAAAGTTATAAAGCCAGCGAACTAATTTGCACACTGACTATTAGATCTGAAAACTGTGTTACTTCCACTGTTATACATAATCTCAGACTACCTCTACCTCTCACATTCATCCTCAAACTAACTTAATTGCTTACCATTCTTGGTAATTGTTACTAGTTTAATTACTTTAGAAATAAATGAATTGGCTGCACTTCCATGCTATATAAATTTCAAATTACCATATCACTCGTTAAAAAAAAAAGTTATATACTTATTGACATGTTTTTATTAATGCTGGGAAGAATTTAATAATTTTTAAGTAGGAAAGAGAAATAGCACTAAAGAGTGGAACTTTCTCCTCTTGAAACAATTTAGGATTCAACTTAACATGGATATTGATGAGTCAAAGAAATAGCACTTAATCCTTTTCCCTTATGACTTCACAAATTGCTGCTTTCTTTAAAGAAACTGGAAAGTTTGAATAAGCTAACAAAAAAAAATTTGTATTTCATCAAAACCTCAAAGGAAGAACACATACATTCATTAGAGTGACTTGGAAAAAAACATGGCAGAGACTCCATAGAAAATTTTCCCTTTCAAGATCTTATAAAATAAAGTGAAAAACAGAAGAAATTATCTAGAAGCTGCATACTACTAAATAATATTTGGCTTTTGTTTCATATTTTGCCTTTTTTAGCGTGTCATATTTATTTTAATGCTAGACTAGATAAAAACAAAGCAGGAAAATTATTGCAAACAATTTCAGAAACTGACAAGAAAATATCAGAAAATATTTAAAAATTCCCTATGAAGATTAAGTTCTGTGAAGATGGATTTACAAACACTGTGAGATTTTTTTCTTTCCTAACCAACTGTTAGAGAAAAATAGTCTTTTTTTACCTGTCTAGAATTATCATAAAATAACTCCCAAAATATTCCACAACATCAGACGTGGAAGTAAAGCCAGAAGACCAGCCAACTTAGAATATTGTGTCCACATATGCAGTCTTCAGTAGAGATTGGACCTGCTGGAGTACATTCAGAAGAGGGTCACAAAAATGATCCAAGGGATGGAACACCTCCCTACTGGAACAGGCAGGGAGCTGGGGCTGTACAGCCTGGAGAAGAGAAAGCGTTGGGGAGACCCAAGAGTGGCCTTTCAGTATCTAAAGGGAGGCTATAGGAAACAAGAGGACAGACACTCCAGGAGTTGTGACTGGACAGAGGGAAAGTTTCATACTAGAAGGAAGATTTAGATTACATATAAGGAAGGAGTTTCTGACAATAACAGTAATGAGGCACTGTCACAGAATACTAAGTAGTTGATGTATAAGAATTCATTTTGCTAGATACACTACAGGTACACTAAAACTTTGTTTTAATGTTTTTTGTTTGTTTGTTTGTTTGTTTCCAAGAAAGCTTAATGTTATTCTAAAGGTTTTCTGGAATAGGTATCAAAACTACTTAATCGGTGCTAAAAAGTATGAATAATCAAATTTATATCCCTATTTGGCAACATCAACTTACAGGCCCCAATATGTTAGTGTTTCTTGTTAGAAAAACAAGTTCAGAAACGGACCATATGAACACATCTCCAGTGTTAATCCTACCACCACTAGAAAACTTGCAGACAGCATGAAAACTAAAACGAACACAGAACTGTTAGTTGACGAAGGGCTACATAGATCAAATTTCTGATAGAGCTAAGAATAGCAGAAAATTATAGTTTAAAAGTTTGGGAATCAAGGTTAACAGCGAAGCCCTAGCTCACTCTTACTAAGTGAAACCAAGACAATTACTCAAGTCAAGGAAGGCTTTTCATTCAGTTTCTCCATAGTATATTGCCCTATCACACAGTAAAAGTATCATTGCTTGTGACAGACCAAAGACTTTGTATTAAGATAGCAACTCAAGCTTAAACAATTTCAAACTTGTCTTGGTCTTGATAAAGACTTGTTTTCGTTTGTTTATCTGTTGCAGCAATTAATTTCAACCAAGTAAAGCTGTGTTGAAATACTGTGTTACATTTTTTATTCCAACAAATAGTGAGCAACAAGAAGCAGTTTATGTGTTGAATGAATGACCTATGATGATAGAAAAAAATGCAGCACAGAAGAGTACGGGCACAGGATGGCTCCAAACCAAAGTCCCCAAGACTACTAGCAGCTCTTCAACAAGTTCTTACTTGTGAGGGGTACAATCTTGGGAGCTGGGTTAAGGTCAACAACAAGAACAAAAAACGTAAATATCCAGCTTGAATAAAGTATATAACACAATGAATCCATAAACAACCAGCAAGAAAAGAAGTGTGTTGAAAGAGTAAGAATGGAATTGGCATTAGAAATCTTATCAAAGAGACCCCAAGCATACCCCAATCATACCCCAGAATGAAAAGGCAAAATACATTAATTTTATTGACAATAGATATAGGATACCTTGCCTCTCCACTTCTATAGGCCACTGACCTTGGGATTTAGAGAAGCATTGAAAGGCCAAGCACAACAAGAGCAAAGAGAGCAAGGAGCAGATACTAGAAAATTATTAATTTTAATAATTATTCAGCATTTTTAGAGCTTATTTCTGATAAAGGAGTAACTTGTACTGTGTTGACAGCATTGTAACTGGATTAATAATACTCTGATTAGACTGCTAAGATTGTAATTAGGCAAAGCACTCTTGGTCTTACATATAAGTGTTGTTATTTGACCCATGGAAACTGCACAAATTGCACTGCAACAGCAGCCAGGAGGTAATTTAGGTGCCAAAAGAAAGAAGGTAACTTTTGCAGAAAACCATTTGAGCTCAAATGGGGATAAAAGCTGTTTTCTGATTCATTAATGATAAATAATCTGTTGAAAACAGAACATAACTTCTGATTCAGTCTCACACTGTATATAAACACAAGCCTAGAAGACCTCAAACATCTAATTCACACCGAACGGGAGAAATAATTACAAAGATATCAAGTTCAAAACTGTAGTGTAAAACCATTCATACATCCCAGTTAGGATATGGCTCCACTTATTCACTGTACATAGCACAGGCAGATGCAAGAATATTTAATGTGGAATTCAGGAAAGTCTGTGGTTATAGGTTGGGTTTGAACAACAGATAATTTGAAAAGTGAAGAAGTACTTTTCCAGAAACAGTGTCCTCTTCAGTTTCACAGCTTAAAGGATTCAGTAAGTTTCCCTTTCTTAGAATTAAAATACTACATTTTATTTTCCATATTATGTAACTGTTTCATCTAGAGAGTTTCTCTTCTTAACTGAGTCCATAAATAATTAAGCCAGTATTACGGGAAATTTGTTTTGTTTGTGTCACATTTAAAGTTTAAAAACTTAACACAAGCACACACATATCAAAGTGAGATAGCAATACATATGTACATGTATATGCATTCAAGACAACCACACTCACCCCTGAAAAATTAAGGTCTAAAACTATTTTCAGGTAATGGAGCTACATCAATCTCTTAATCTCTTCATTGAATAGCATTAAAGATGCAAACAACTTCACATCATTGATTTTAAGTTGCTGAGATACATG
This sequence comes from Callipepla californica brunnescens, assembly GCA_023055505.1. NCBI lineage: Eukaryota > Metazoa > Chordata > Aves > Galliformes > Odontophoridae > Callipepla > Callipepla californica. Next base: position 2,013,078 of record JALIRH010000050.1, on the reverse strand, counting down.
CACTAATTCTCAAATCTCTTTCTATACCGCAGCACTGCATGAATTCATAATTTTACTGCTTCTCTAGTTTAATTGCAAGCACATTACAGTTTCACAGCCATACATAGATTTATATGTATACCTATGGACTAGTATCAGCAATTAGAAATTTTCTTTCCCATGACTCATAGTAAAAGGAAGAAACTAAGAATTCTATGTAAATAAATAAGAAACTTGTTTGAAACAGTCAGAAACAGTTTGACAGGCCACATAACCTGAAACTATGTTATTTTCAGAGGAAATACCAAAAAGACATCAGGATACAAAATGTTCTTGAAGGTATTTATTTCTGAATATATATATGACAATTTCACAAGACAGACAGTAATACTTTCTCCTGTAACTAAGTGGCTTGCAAACCGCTGACTTAACTCTGAGATGTACTGTGACCTGCAGCTGCTTATCTGTGCCTATCTGCATGCTGCAGCAGGCATTGTGGCCTATTATGCACTACCTCGAAAAGCAATCTATATGCAACTTTTGTCTTCAGTGAGGGGAATTGGAATTTCTGGCTCACATTGAAATAGCACGACTTTTGAGAAAAACAGCACATAGACTTCAGTTCCAGGCAGAAGGTACAATACAGGAGATACAGATGGTGAGGGGAAAAACTGGGATGGGGGACTGAATGGACTGAATAAACCCTAGGTACACTCATACTTTGGAAATAAATGCGCTCTGATAAGTATGAAGGGGAACAACCAAACAAGTTTCTCAGTCACTTCGATCTCAATCAGAAAAAAAAAAAAAAAGTTAAGCAAAATTTACAGAACTTACAGAAGTTTCACCAAAAACTAAACCCAGACTTCTGATACAAAGAGAGCTAGCTCATCCTCAATGAAGGATAGCTTAATTCTATGCACTGATGATAAAGGGATGCCTTTGAACTCCTAAAAGACTCCACTTTCTATTTCTTAATTTCTAATAACTTCACAGTTCTTGTATAGATGTGATGTTAGAAGAAGTGGTGTAGATAATACTATGTTGTGTAATTGTAATTTAACAATGAATGAATGACAGTGGGAAGCAAAAGCAAAAAAAAGTTTTGTTTTTTTTTTTTTGTTTTTTTTTGCAGAAAGGGACAGTAACAGCTTAGGATACACAAAAAGTAATTGGTCAGATTTTGGAGCGCTCACGAGTAGTAATGGTTGATTCTGAACTTGAAAGTTACTAATTCAGTGTTAAATTCCTAAAAGAGCTATCAGTGCTGTCATTGGTGCAGAAATCCTATCTGGCTCTTAGGGATCTATGTACACATAACTCAGCTGTAATAACTCAGTTACATGAGTAACACTGAGATGAGGCCCTCTGAAATGAACATTCCAGTGAAAGAAAAAAACCCTTCACTAAATCAAAAGTACAGAATAACCAAGGTTGGAAAAGACCTACAAGATCATCCAGCCCCAATGTCCACCTATCACCAGTAGTTCCTTCTAAACCATGTCCCTCAACACAATGTCTAAACATTCATTGAACAACTCTAGTGTTGCTGATTCCACCACCTCCTTGGGCAGTCCATTCCAATGCCCAACCACATTTTTAGAAAAGCAGTATTTCCAAACATCCGTCTTGAATTGCCTTTGGCCTCAAGTTGTACCATTCCCTCTAGTGCTATCACTAGTTACATGAGAGAAGGGGCTGAAAAAAGTAAACTTACATGTTCTAAATTCAGATTGGGAAGAAAACACTAAGTTGTTAAATTAAAGGTGAATTACAGTGAACAACTATTCTACAGCTCATTGACACTCATTGACAATTTACTGCTATATTCAGCCTCTAAGAAAATGAGTGGAATGATGAATGATATTTTGATCATAGGGATAAATATGCCGAGAAACTGGTGCTACACACGGTAAAAATATTATTGAATACTTTCATTTTTAGTAATTAATTTCTTTTTTAAAAGTAGAAGTAATTCTCCCAGAATGTAAGGCTAAGTGAACAAGTGATACAGTTTGAATAGGCAAGTAATTCTTCATAATTGTGTAATCAGTAGATGATCTTCATAGTTGGCTCTACTTAGGTATAGTGAAGATCAAAAATACCACTCTAGTTAATGCATGCAACCTAGAATACTTAGTTTTCTTTGGTTGCTGAGCAAAACTGCTTACTGTTTTTACTGATGAGCAAATAAATACATTTCATCTATGTTCATTTTTATAATTATTTTTAGTTTAGCACAGACATTTCTAAAAATCAGCTTATTATATATAAAAAATCACATCAATTGAAAAAAGGGTAATTTGATGCTTTTATCTTTCACATAAATCTCTAGATTGACAGCTCTATTCACCTAATTGTGTAGTAGCATTAATCTAGTTGATGATGGATTGTGTTTATCAATAGATTGTATCATTCCAGACTAGACAGTTTTGCCCATCTCTGCTCGGCAACAATTCTTCTTCCTGAAGACTGACTAACAAATTCTGTGGAGAGCATATAAGCCACACATCACATCCCACTAAAAGACTCAGCGAACAACAGCATACATGCTGACAGCTTACAAGTCATCAGTAGAATACAAAAGGAAAAATACATTTAAGGAAGCAGGGCTGAAGAATAACAACTGTGGTTTGCACTGAACATTCCAAAGAAAGCACATGCTTCCTAGAGAAAATGACATGAGTGCTAACAGATTATTTCAATCTGATGGCATTCTACCATACACATCTTCAAGTTTATGTGCTATAGGGAGTCACCATGCTACATTTCAAGACTGTTTTCAACTGCTTAGAACTTCATTGATTACCAGCTTTTCTAAACTAAATTAGAAAACAGTGGTATTATTCACAGATTTTAGACCATACATGGGAAAATAATGTTGTTCTCTAACATCCAGAAACAAAAGAAATTACTTTAATCTGAGAAAGCCTAGTGCTATGGTACATATATTCATTGCACTGACAGTTTTGTCCAGTTCACAGCTGTAGTTAGTTTGTCATCCTTTAACATCTAATTTTTTCAAAGATTTTGTCTACACAGACTAACTGTGGATGAAATACACATTCTTCCTAGATCAAAAAAGATAAGCATGCCACTTTCCACATGTACAGGGGATGAACTGGCTTTTGCTGAAACATCTTGTGACTTCCAAAATACCATCAAAACAGCAACACCTGTATGTTTTGGTACACAAGCAGCATATCACAGAACAGATAAGGAAAGGCAAAAAATCTCAGAGCAGTGGTATGACAAAGTTTTACTGGAATCATAGGATTTGAAGGATCAATCTCTGACAGGTTTGACAGAGCACAAACACCAAGGAGCAGAGATAGATGGAATGAACAGACACTGAGGAGGAAGAGTGGAATATATAGAGATACACTGAAAATATTTTTGGATTGTGAATTATTTACAATTTCTGACTATTCACAACTACAACCAAAACAATGCTTTGTACAAGCAGTTCTACAAAAATAGAAGTAACTCTAAAAAGCTCTAGAGAGCTTCCAAATTTAACAAATGCTGAGTAGTTTTCACTGCAAAGCCTGTAAGATTCACATGTAATTTGGAAATAATATTGCCATTGTGAAATTAATTAATAGAATCTCAATCATTCAGATAGAGACATCTTTAAACGGTCTGTTTGAAAATAAAAGTTTTTTAATTACAGAAAAGATTTCTTAAAAGTATGCATTATAGAAAGCCTGAAACCATTAGTTCCCTCTGGATCTAAAAGATACGTTGAAAAATGAAGTGAATATCAACGTTTTTTTCTGTCCCTCACTCTGACTTCGCATCTCCACAGTCTCACCTGGGATGACCTCAAATTGCTATGGGCGGCAGATCTCACAGACTTTCAGTGATGTATATGTCACCTTTACCCCATCTCTGAATCTTCACCGAGAATTTCCTATTATACAAGGTGCATCCTAGCAGATAAGCACCAAAAGGAGGTGAAATACAGTTGCTAAAACATCTCCAGCTTTAATACTTTCTGATTTTGAAGTGGTTGACTTGAGGGTTTGCTGTTTAGATATGTCTTTGTGAAATACATCTGATACTAATCATCCACCAGAGTGCTGTAAATTTTTTGCACTATGTTATGCAGCAAGTGACAAATAAGGCATTAAAGATGCCTTATGTGATTAACATAAGACACGTCTTGTTATGCACCATTGTATCTATTCAAGAAACCATTAACACTAAAATGAGTTTAAATGCTCAGGTTGCATTGTTCGCTAACTGAGCTATTTAAAATGACATGAGACAATTAAGACCACCTGTAGTAGTTTTTGCCATATTTCAACCATCACATTACTTTTACTAAAATAAAAACTTTATTGATCACAAATTATCACACAGTATCTAAAATAAGCTTCCTCAACTGAAGTATGAACTTGATAACTTTATTGTTCTAAAGATCTACTGCTTGTGGACTTCTTATAGGAATGAGGCACCTTATGTTCTCAAATCACAGATTTTAAAAATCTCACAGATCTTAGTACTGTTTGCTAATACAGTAGCACGAAATTTTATCCTCTTGGCTTCATTGTTAAAACCTGTGGTTTAGTTTATCCCCTGTAGCTTACTGCTATGCAATCCATATTTGCACTGAAGCAGAATTACTACAAATATCATAGCCACACATCAAGAATATGATTCTTTTCACTGTACCATCCACACTTAACAGTAAATAGCATTAATCTACACTTACAGTGCAATTCAGCTGTCAAGAAATTTGCATATCTCCCTAAATATTATAGAATTTAAGCACCATTACAGAGTGGTTTCATCTCGCCTGACTTCTCTATATAGAACTAAAAATACTTCACAGTCAGACAGAGCAGATCACTCATAAATACTGTAGGCAAGTATGAAAAAAAAATTCTGAGTGTGAATAAAGTGCACATAAAGTACTACTCAGGGATTCCTTCATGCTATGACCCTGTGATGTTTTACAGCACATTATGAAATTTGCATCAACAAAGGGAGAAAAATTAAGTTAAAGAAATCCTAGCGGTTCTGTAATGATCAAAAAACACAAGCCAACATTCTACAATATCCTAACTAAAACATGCAGAGCATATAAATAAAACCAATAAGTTGTATGTGCATGGGTGTTTTATTTATTTATTTATTTTTCTTATTTTTTTGGTGTGGTTTTGTTATTAAAATACAAAATTAAACACAAAACACCCTATTCTATCCATTTGTCATAGATCAGTACGTATCAAAACATTCTGATGGCATTTTATAGATTTTTCAATACATTTGTTAGAACAAATTTAAGAAATTCATTATCCCATGAATATTCATATCTATTTTCTCCATTTAAAGGGATACCCTCATAATCACATACAGGGGAATATAAAAAACAAGAAAACCACATTTTTAGTGCAAGGTTTAAAAGCAAACATTTCTAAGCTAAGATAGAAAATACGGTTTAACATTTTTAATTCAAGTCATCTTAGTTCAGAACTGCATCTATAGATTAGGTTCACGTTTAACAAAAGCCAAAGTCCAGTGATCCCTTTCTGCTGCACTGGGTATAAGAAATATTAAGAATTTTCACTTTAAAGAAGGTATATGACATTCTAAGAATTTTGTTCCCAGGACAGTTTATGAAAAGAATGTCAAGATCAAACCTGACCTGCCTGGATTATCCAAAGACTTTACAACAAATTATTTGTTTCCAGGAGAATGCAGAAATACCATAACTGTCAGTCGTACTCAGTTTTGAAAGCGACCTCAGGTACTAGTATTGAACTTTTAGAACTATGACTTATTATTTATTTGTGATACTAGAGAAATTAATAATAGCTCAAGCCCTGTGCCAAATGGACAAATACAGTATTGATTAGAATAAGACAGAAATATTGTTTTAAATCCTCTCATGGCATTAGCTACCTGAAAAATGAATGTTCAGTTGATGTTATGGGTCTTATCAATAGAGGTGCGTGTCTAGAAAATAATTAGCAATTAGCTCTACAGTCATCTATCTTATCATGGGCTCAGTTTGTACTCGTGAAGACTTGCTATTTTTTTTTTTTATTACTACTTCCTGTCTACGTGGCACAGCACATACAGTACACTAAATACTTGGGATTTTGAGTTTTGAGAAACTGCAATGCAAGACAAAGTCAAATATAGTAAACAGAAGCTTCACTGCGAAGAAAAAAAATTGTACATAATGTTCAGCAATAAAAAAAAGAAGTAAAGTGTGTTAAGTTCAGATTAATTATTTGATGTTAAAGAACAGTTCTGCATTTTAGTTCCCTTTTCTCACTTATAGAATAGAATATTCTTTTAAAGTGGCATGTTTACGAATGTTTACTACAAATAATATTTACAAAGTATTCCAGCACTTACATGATAACTGCCATGCTTACTCTATTAAAGAATAACTATTTTGTATTCAGGGCAGTCTTTATATATTGTACAATAAATCTGAAAAGTTGCCAGCAGTACAAGAAAGAAAATATTGAATACTGAATACTTTTTTCCTGAAGTAACAATTGCCATTTTAGATATAAATCAATATTCATACTATCTTAAAAGAACACACACACATGCAAAACAAACAAACAAACAAACGAAAAAGAAAAACAAGACTGTATTTAAAAACTGTCCTATGTGTACAAGGGAACTGAAATAAGATCATATTTGTAATTATTTCTGAGTTTCATTTCAGTATTTAATCAGTCCAGCCACGTTACCTTAATGAAACAGAAGATAGTAATATTTCTGAAAGCAACTTCAATAATGGAGCAACACATTCTAACTATCATAACAAGTATCAGTAAATCTTGGCAAAAACTGTTCTGGATTAAGTAACTGTACTAACAAAGCTTTCTAACATGTTAATCTGCATAATACTGCAGATGTAAAGAAAGAATGTCTTTGTGCAAAATGTATAATCATGGCTGTCATTTAGTAGCTCTAGTAATTTCTGGAAAGCATCTAATGTACTACTTAATGGCAATAATTAATAATCACTGATTTTCTTAATGAGTCTGGACTCTCCTCTGCAGCATGTGGTGATAGGACAAAGGGAAATAACCACAAACTGATGCATAGGAAGTTCTGCATAAATGTGCATGGGAACTTCTTCACAGTGCAGTGACGGAGCACTGGCACAGCTGCACAGAGAGGTGGTGGAGTCTCCTTCTCTGGAGACGTTCAAGATCTGCCTGGACACCTGCCTGTGCAACCTGGTCTAGGGAGCTGCTTTGGCAGGAGGGTTGAATGAGCTGATCTCTAAGGTCCTTTCCAAACCCTACAATTTTATGATTCTGTGATCATTAAGAAGAGCAGTGCAGGTATTACTAAAAATATCAACATTATTGTATGAAATAAACTTTCATCAACTTATAGAGGGAGATGTTGATTATAAAGCATAATGGAAAATCTTTGCAAATTTAATAATGGATTCAGCTCACTCCCATAGCTGCTGAAGTCTCCAGAGATAGCAGTCTGGAAACATGAAATTCTTTAGAGGAAATAAAAACAGAAGTTTTGTAACCTTATGAGTTATGTGCTCATTAATTACTTATTCTACTGTACTTTGTTGCCACAGGTGGTCTTTCTATAATCTGAAATATTATTGTCAAAATGGCATTTGTGGAAAAAAAAATAAGACTGGAGAAAATACCGTCCTAGAATAAGCGGGGTATTTTGATTTTTCAAATCCCTAAGCATAGTTCAAGGTTCAAGGAACTGAACCACCCTTTATCTAAAACAAAGATAAGATACCGAGCATCTTCTAAAGCTCATGAGCCTATCCTATTGTTTATCTACTCAATTTATTTCAGAGTCGCACCTCCTGAGACTCTTCACCCTGTGCAGGAGTGCCTGTGGGACTCACTTATTAAGGCCGTGACAGAGTTGATATTATAGTTCCATCCAATCACTAATGAGAGCTGAATGAGCTCTGTAAGCATGTAAGTTTAAAACTAATGTCACATTAAAAAGCAAAAACTTACCCAAAGATAACAAATAATTTAATTCTATTCCTGGAAAACACAAAATATCTATTAATATCTCCTGGTTTGACTATGCAATTTTCTATTAAAGAAAAATGAGATTCAGCATTCCTTCTGAGGACTACTAATACTTTTGAATTAAAAGGACTCCCTGTATATTTCCCTCACAGTGAGAATTAGGATAGGGTCTTCTGTCAAAATACTATTTCTAGATCATATAAATTAAATATATACTTGTATCACTAAAAAGTGACAAGAGGATTAAATACATGTGAAGTTGTAGAGCAAAATTAAGCTTGTAGTTGACTATGTTCTGGTGAATGAACAATATAAATCTACATTTTCTTTTCATTATTATTAAAAACTTCCTTGTTTTTCTCTTAAGAATGATCACAGTAAGAACTTGCACATAGCTAGAAACACTGGGAAGGAACTCTATTTTAAATGAGTGCTACAAGTCACTTATGATTTGTTTAGTTAAGCCGTCCTTAATAAGACAGCACACAAGCGATGATTCTCAAAATCAGTCAGTGAACTCTGAATAAACTTCCTCGAGTCATTATCCTCTAAGCACAGTGCAAGAATATTATCAGCTAATATTAAGAACAAATTATGTTTAAAAGATACAAAATACAAATTCATTCAGTATAAAATGACTTTAATCACTTCAACAAAAAGATAAATTCATCCTTCTCTCATATCGTCATCCATGCCTCTTCAGACTTCTCATACAGATATAGAATTTAACAACACAGATCTTTCAAAAAGCATAAAATAAAATCAAAATAATGCATCTACTGTTTCATATACACATATACACTGCTTTTAGATTAACTTACATTCCTTCAGTAGTTCCAATGTTTATAATATTTTTCAAATATTATGAGAACCATTTTACGTTTTTATGCCATCACTTATAGTATGCTGCAGATCATAAAGATCTCATTTAAATCTTCGTTCTTTATTTTCTTCCAACTGTGAACTATTTTGACTTATACAATGCAATCTAATGGAATTAGAAATGAAACAGTTTATCTCAGTAGAAAAAATACCTTCATAACAAGTTAAGTAACTGAAAAGATGCAATGCCCAAATGATTCAACAGAATATTTTTACTCGCAAGGAAATAAAAATTATTAGATAAGAATACTTGTTTGAAAAATTTCTTCTGGAAATCTAGTTTGATGAAACTGTTATATCTCTTGCTTTTATAATGCATTCCATACACATAAAAAGCTTGCAGTGATAGAAATACATAGCACATGGTCTATGACAGGAGTAAAGGACAGGTACTAAGAGAGAGCTGAGGGAGGTCAGGGGCAGAGGGAGATCATGGAACAGTAATAAGCAATACATTGATATCTTTTTATTCTTAACTTATATGTATAAAAGTTTTTACCCATCGTCATAGACTTAGGAAAGAGTTCTTTCTTCCTAGCACTTCTCCCTACCACTTAAGCATATACCTATTGTCAGACTTGCATTTATGCAAAAGAAGGCAAAGGAAACTTGAAAGCAATTTTTGAGAAGTTACAACTGATAGCCAATTGAAATTCTATTGTAAAATGGTCTGAATTCTGTTAAATTTGTATTTCATGACCATCACAGAAATTGATTTGATATCCTATGAATCTGTATCACTTGTGCCAGTGCCATAGAGATTCACCAGTATTTCAGGGTGCCTAACATGACACTAGATGTCTAAATTCAGAATTTTGAAATCACCTGATTTCTATGCCTGTACAATCATGCCTTCCTGCTGTGATAAGTTAATAGTATATATCTCGTTGACAACAGATTTTTATAGCTGTAGCTATAAAACCACCAAAGCACAAGTAAGCACAACTTACAGCAAGGATTCTTCAATGGATGCAAGCTTCTCTACCCTGAGGCCGGGTTGAGCCATGATAGGAATTAAAGGCAGGAGACCCACCGTGATATAGTGAAACTGTGCCATGTGTGTCCCCCTGGGGGTGTGCAGCCAGCTTATCTTCTATCTTTGCTGACTGCCAGTTGATGACTGTCTATACCTGTGATGCAGCTTGCCAGAATCAGGATGGCATGTGAAAGCCAGAAAGATGCTATGCGCTTTCTATGAATAGCCTATGGGGGCTTATCCACTGTGGAGAACAACATACTAACTGGTAGCAAAAAGTGAAGAGATAGCAACAAGACACATCAGTGACTACATCCACTATACACACACTATAACCAGAAGTACCCCCTTAGACTCCAGCTTGTAATGAATTCTAAACTTCTTCCAACTCTCAGAGCCACCTTTTCTAAATAGGGATTTCTCTCACGGTTATAAAACCTAGTAGACAATTGATACTGTTACTTCAAGTGTGCCACTGAAGCAGAATTGTATGAATCAGCTTTCAAAAATAAATTTATAAACTGCTAAGTTGTTCCTCTGCTCAAGAAACTTGACCATGATACACAATTCTGACCCTGTGTGAGAATTTGAAGTCCCATCTTCACAGACATGGGAAAATAGGCTTTCATTCCTAGAAATGTGACAGCATTATAGTTAGATAATGGTATTTGTTCTAAGGCTAAATCCTTAGGGATACAGCAGTATAAAAATTAGCTTTCATTACAAATACTTCCTACCATAGCTTCAGTGTGCCTATTCTCAAAAGCAGGGTGCAAATTACAATTAACATAACCTCAAGGTACTCTGTCTCTTGCAAAGACACAAATACACAGACTGAGAGAGAGGGAGGTAGAGGGAGAGAAAAAACATCTATTCTTCACAATAGATTTCCAGATTAAAATGAATTTAGGGTGGACTGGTGACTTTTGAGTGCCTCATAATAGCAACACTGCATTATCCTTCATGTTATTTACAGCTAGTTTTGATGATTTATTCAGGAGATACAATTATTTCAGGTGCCGCCTTTCTCTCAAAAGAGCTTTCTAAAAGGAAATCCACTGAGAGTATCAGTAATTTTTTCCTTCATGTGATTCTCTTACTCATCACAGCTTTTCAATATTTATGAAATTACACAAGTTTTACTGCACAAAATTTGCCTATAATATGAAGGCCTGATATGTATCTTTAAAGATGAGTGTATATATATGGTACTTTTATGAGCAGAGCTATAGTAATTCTTCAACAGAGACATAGATACAAATTAAAACAGTGTTCGAAATAAAAAATTGAGGTTTTGAAAAGACGAGATAAAAATAGCAATACTATCAGATCCAACTTTTATACCATTACAAGTATGGCAATTAGAAGATTAAAAAAAATCACTTTTTAAAGAACATTAACTGGAAAATTTGTTTCAAATAGCTTAGGGAAACATTTACTCAACAGATGTTCAGACAATTGTGGTAAAGTAGTTCATGACATTTGGATGAGTGTATTGAAACTGTTCTGGAGATGGTCAGTAAGTATAGATCACTTCTTTCAAGTGTGTTATTTTCACAGACCGGGTCTTTCTTGTGAGGAGAAACACCGCTCTAGTAAATTTTCTTCTGTTTTCTAATAAAATATTTTCTGTAATCAATCAAACATTATTCAGTAGTACCAGTATAGGTTTGTGAATCTTTTGTGACAATTATTATCTGCTTTTCTTCCTTGAAGGGGAAAAGGCAATTTTTGAGTTGGTGGGATAAACTGAACAATTTAAAAAGGAGTACGACTTCTAGAGTTTCCAGATTACAAGTGACTGATGCAAGTAGTAAAGATTGTAAGAGAAAATAACAGCAAAAAGCTGTTGAAATTGGCACATGTATAACTCAAAAGGCAGCTTGCTCACATAATATGATCCAAGAAAGTTCATCCACGATGTTTCTATGCCCCTGTGCAGCGTTCAAAATGGATATGAATGCAAAGTAATGCCATAGTGGTTTTGTTTCTGTATGCTATTTCCTCACCAGCTGACAGAAACAGTTCTGGACAGAGAAAACGTTCTAATCTATAATCCTCTCACATACAACAAATTATAATTCAACAAAACAAAGCAATTCAGGATGTAGTTCATCCCCGTTTTTGGACTTTCACACACAACAGATTTTTTAATGGTTCTGCTCAGATAAAACAAAATCCTACACTTGCCAAAGCTTTTCAATCTTAGAATGTGATCTGAAAAAACAATTTTCACATTAGAATTTTGAGTCTCTCATGAAATTTCAAGTGCATTTGGACGAAGACTTTAAGACATGGTTTTAAGGATGTTCAGTAACTTATCTTGGAAATAAACCCAGTTAAAAGGAGAGCAATGCCAACTTTTTAACCTCCTCTAGCAGAAGTAATTGCTATAAATGAAGCTACATTAATGGAAAGTGAATACAATGAGTCCCACTACAAAGACTCAAATGGAAAGCAGCATAATGCTTTTGAGCTATTAAGGTGATAAAGAAAATACAAGTAATTTTTTATTTTAATAAGAATTAAACTACATAAAGAAACATTAATAAGATTTATTATCCTCTGAACAACAAATCACAATGTTAGACGTAGCGTAGTAACATTACATTTCAGGTATTTCTTTATGGTGTTTCATAAATGTCTTAGTTTATATGTAACTATCTACTGTTGATATTCTAAAACCTTTCTAAATAGCAGTAGTATTAGTTTGTCTCATCATGATCTTGTTTGCACAATGCTCTCCAATGTTTAGGATAACTATAATTGCCAAAGGTGCTTCATTTTCATTCAACTAATCAGGTATTAATCATAGTGGCACTTTAATTTATGATAACAAATCTCCAAATCTATACAGAACAGATGAAAATCACATAAACAGCAAATAAATGAGAAATGCCAAGCAGGCAAACATACACTACAATCACACTGAATGTTAATGAATATCAACTTCAGCATCCTGGCTCTCTGATTTCCTAAATATTAAGCCAAAAGCACAGTAGTACAATTGAAATTCTCACTCCAATTCCTATATGAATAGAGAATTCTTCTCAAGTTAAGTAAAATAAAGTAATTTGGAACTAAACTCAGAAGTTTATCTGTTTTTATCCGCTCTCATCTCTTTTTTCATTTCATTCATTTATTTTTTACTTAACATCACTACGTCAGTAGAGTTAAACTGCGGAGGACTGAGACTCATTTTTAAACAGAGAACCACTGTTAACATGTGCAATGTAAACTAAACTGAATGAAAATACATTATCCCTTTAAGGTTTAAGTTACTCAACCTATTACACATTACATAAATTTTATTAATACTGATCAAAACTAATCTACTCAATATTTGATAAAAAAGCAAACCAGTAACATACTCTGTGTTAAATGCAATACTTATACTTTGAATAACTATAAAATATCAAAACAATTAAGGTATAGAAATGCTTTTTTTTAATAGATCACTTGTAATGGCTAGTGAGCTGTGACTCCAAAAAGATTTGGATCTTTGCAAAGCTGGCAAAAACAGTTACTCACAGATCCCAGTTTTAAGAGAACACCTTTTTCTACCCCTCAAAAAAGTACCACTGGACAAAGAAAAATGGGAGGATGGAGAAACAAATGGACAGATTTATATACTAATGCTACAAATTTCAGAGTTCTGTGTCCACTTATAGGGAATGAAAACAAAAACAAAAAAAGACAGGCCAATGCCAGCTAATGCAAAAGAATAATAACAACAAGAAACAGACATAGAAAATGATTCTTCTTTTTGGAAGAAAAAGAGCTTCAATAACGATTTGACAAATTCTGACCATTAAGAAATTCCAAGATATTTTATAGTGGTTTCAGATAAATAAAGCAATAGTATTTTCTAAAAGACAAATGTTCATGTGTTTGTTTGTTTTCTTTTTAATATTAAATTAAAATGATTTCCCTCTGTCTCCAAAATTTTTTTATCATCAGTAAGCTACAAAACTGATTGACTTGGCTTTGAGTAATGTCAAAATTGCCATAGATATATTCCAGTTTCTACATAAGAGGTAGTCTCTGTGCCAAAGAGCATATTAGGGAAAGAGATGTGCAGTAGAGCAGCACCTCTGACAGGAAAAGCAGGAACAGTGGTCTGAATAGAGGTTTACTCAAATAATAGCATTTGGTATCTACAAATAACTATTAGAAAGCAGCTGTCCAAGTTGAAGTTTAAAATAAAAGTTATTTGAAAAGAGGAAAAGCAACTTTCTCACTAAGAATTTCATCACCATTCAAACAGTTGGAGTACTCACATCTATACATATCAGTAAAGAGAATAAAAATGCAGAACAGTAACTTTGACTGCCTGATATGTATTTTTTCTTAAATTTGTGTAATTAATCACATCCATTGCAGTCATTACACTAAAAATATAATTGACCCCCACAGCTCTTGACTGTTGCAGAGTAGGAAATGCGTCAACTAACTACAATAAATAGTCCCTTTCGTCTCTTGGAAGTAGACTTTTTGTTCAGACATGTTCCTCTTGGCTAAATTATAACAACTGTAAAAAAAAAAACAACATTTTCTTAGACCTCCTCCAGAAAAGACTCACTACTCCATTGTACAGAAACAAACAAGTGAAATCAAGATGGTCAAAACTACACGACAGTAGTCATTGTAACTCTAAAATTGAACTTTTAAGTACCAATGTGTTAAGAATAAATGGGCAAAATTCCTTTTAAAAGCTTGATAGTGAGAATAAATTTTTACAGCTTTATACTGAAAACAAATGGAACATTCACCAGCTTCCAGGAATCTCGTTGGAGTGGAGAGATTGAAACTTCCTTGAAATAACATATTAGATGACATCCTGTGCAAATATAGTCAAAGTGAACTCCATGTAAGTTACTCTGGCAATAGTTTCATTTTTAAAGGCTAGTTACGGGCAAACAACACAAGAAAATAACCTAATGTTTTCCTACAGAAAAAAATACAAACTCAGACTCATTCATTCTCACAAATTTCAATACCTGAAACTATTCAAGGAACTGTAATGTAGAGGACAAGTCAATTCCAAAAAGTTCAGAAGCCCTTACAAAAATCACTGAGGTATCTGTTAAATATGTAACAAGTTTAACTGAACCTTGAAAAGCTTCACATAAAATTGACGCTAACTGACATATCAAGGATGTTTTTCTGCTCTGCTTTGACAAATAAGATTGAAGAAACACCAGAAGGCAACTGGAAGCTGATAGCTGTTAACAGGAGAGAACAGATGAGCATATAGCTTTTTAATATAAAAAGTGTTTTAAAACTTTATTTGAAGCTAAATAGTTGTAAAACAAAATTAATTACTGAAGACTGTACAGATCTAATTTAATTCATTAGGAAACTGAAGAAATCAAGCCAGAAAGACCAAAACAAAATAGTTTCAGGTGGAAAAAGTAAAGATCAGCTGTCACACTCAGGAAGCTACACTGCAAGGCTTCAGAGATAAAAGCAGAAAATAGCTGCAGAAGTGGGTTTTCTGTTGCTGTTGTTTCTTTTTTTATTTGCTTTTACACATCTTTAAAATGTAAAGATGGCTGAAGACTGCAACAGTGGAAATACAGATATTTTGAAAGTAATTTTTTTAGTAATAGATTTTCTTTCATGGCTACTATGATATTTAATGGCTACTACGATATTGAACTTAATTTGTGGGTTACATCAAATACTCAGCAGTTTCATACAATGAATACCCGTCCTTACAGTTTTCTCATCCCATATAGTCATATACTAGATTGAAAGTACTGAGCATTTTTTCTAGATCATTTGAAGAAGAAACTTTCACTATTATTGTTTAAATTGTAGTTAGAATTTCCTACAGACTTAGTTTACCAAGTAGAATAATTAAGTTTGGTTAAATTATGTGGGATTAAGTTCACAGAATCAGAGAATGGCAGAGGTTGGAAGGGACCTCAAGAGCTCATCAAGTTCAATCCTCTGGCTAAAGTTGCCTATAGCAGGTTGCAACTTTGCTCTTATATCCAAACTACAGCACCACAGCCAGGATGGCTGGAAAACCAGGTCATTACAATACTAGTATAGGTCATCTTATTTGTGTTACTGCAGGCCCTGTGCTGGCTAACATCTCATTAAAAAACTGGAGGAGCAGCAGAGCGCCTGCTCTGAAGGCTCCCAACCAAACCAGCCTAGCTTGAGGAACTGACACAGGCTACAGTGAAGGGCCAACTGCAACATTACAGATAACAGGCCTATTCTGTAGAATAATCTGAACCATTCCAAGCCATACAATTTCTTGCCACGGTCTGCTATCATGACCTTCCAGACTTCTCAATGCACAAAAGACAACATTTTTCCTTAAAACTCACATACACAGAACTTCACATTTCTAACGTGATTCTTTGTGTAGAATGTATAGATCTTCAGAGTCAAAAAGCATGGATGCATGAGAGAAAGAAAACACCTAATTTATAATACAACTTTGTCGTGATTGCTTTCCAGTTCACGTTGGACTGCACTGTCTGATGTAACGCAACAGGCAGTTACTTTTTTTCCCCAATTGATTCAATTTCATGTGATAGTCTATATAAATCTGTATCAGCGTTCAAATCACAAGGAAAATAAACTTAGCATTTAATTTCCTTGAAAAAAGTCCTATTTGTCCCTCCTGTTCTTGTTGTCAACACACAACAATGAGGATTCCAATAGCAGGTAGTCTGCTGTACTTATATTAGTGAAATCTCTCAAAATTCAGCAATATTACAGAGTGATTTAAAACAAGCTACAAACACAAACAAAGAACCTGCCATTTTTCCAACAGTATTCCTTTATTATATGCATTAAAGGAATGATGTACTGCGTTTTAATAATGAGGAAATACTGGCAAACACTGCAGGAAATTGTATTTAAAAAAGGAAGGGGAAAGAATGATGGACTTGAGGAGAATCACACACAGGGTAGATTTCCTGCACACCTCTGCTTTATCTTTCTCCTTTTGGCTGTACACTCTGGCACATTCTGCACCTTTGATAGCTTCCAATGACCTCTGGCAGTTTTGAATTGCTCAAGTTACAAATGTACCGAAACGAATTTGTTTTCCTTATGTTTCCAAAGCTCCTGTGCTTATATGCTAATTGGAAATAAAATGCTTGACCCATAAAGGAAACGGCAGGAAACCTGAAATGAAGGCATTATCCAACATTTCATGCTCCTTAGTGATGCCATTTTAAATATTTTAGACAGTCTATAAATAATTAAAACCTCACCACAGCAAATTATGTCCTATTATGCAAATAAATAGCCTCCTCCCTGGTTTCATTAAAGATTCTAAATGACAAGCTGAGCAGCTTAAACATGGCAAGGTATTGCAGTGAGGTGAGAAATCTTCCAGTAATTTTTTTTTAATTGTTGGTGCCAAGTTTCATGTGGATTTTTACTCTAACACTTTAATTTGCATGAACAAATAAACCTTTAATAAACCTTTTGTAAGTGGTGGAAATGCATCATTTAATTAAATTTGATTTGTTGTGAAACTACCGCGCTTCATGAATATTTAAGTTATGCAAACTTTATGGCAAAGTCTACTCTTCTTTATTGAAATCTGTATTTATATACCGTCATTTCTGTAAAATCTTTGTTTCCATAAACTACATATATTAATTATAGATCGTTTTACATTTAAACATTGTCTGTTAAAAATCTGATCTGATTTTCTCAGTAGAATTCAGATCTTATTTCAGCAGAAACACAATCCAGTTGTATTCTATAGTACAGACAACAAATCAGTTCCTGTACATTTGCAAATAAGATAAAAAAAAGACACTAAAACATATAATTTCACCTCACAAAATAAAACTACAGTAAATTATTTCCAAAGAAGCACTTCTTCGTATGGACAATAGCAAACTTCTAAAGGTTCTCAATACAATGGCTTTTAGAAAACACCAAAATAGACTCAGATTAAGAAAACTGCATTTAAAAAATACTCAATGCATCACAGCTCATGAAAACATCTAAATATGACAGCTTTTTTACTTCTATTCATATTTCTGCCTTTTCTCCTGGATACAATCTGACTTTGGCTAAGCACTCCTTCAATTACTATGCTTCCTCCAACAGAAAAAAAGGAACCTGCTCGTGAGTGCAGTTCATTGTCATCCTACTGCTCACAGTCCACCCTACACATCACCTGCAACCTACAATGCTGTCTTCTGGTGTCACTGAGTGGTGAAATTTATGGGAGTCAAAAATAAAAACTTAAATGCATAGCAGCAGTAAAACAACTGGCTATTAATTGAAGTACCTTAGAAGAGATGTCTACTTACAGTTACTGGATTTGTCATTTATGTAATATTCTACAAGAAGCAAGGTAGCTGAATGAAGACCTAACTTCCTCACTATTATAATTTGAGAAGTTTAGCAGAACTATGATAAAATGCCCATAGGTGCTCCAAAAGCCAAGGCAGAAAAATGTGAATGCTACACTGTAACAATGATACAATGAGCTAGCTGACCTAGCCAAGACCTCCCTTAAGAAGCTGCTCTATTCTAAAGCTATTTATTTTCTTTCCCTGCTCCTATGAGAAAAGGTTAGGTTAGAGACAAAGAACAGAGAATCAGATGTTCAAGGGGAAAAGAAAAATAAAATAAAAAAAGCTGCTCTATCCTGATCTAAAAAGACAGACTCTACACTCACAGTCATTTTGTTACAGATTTTGCATTACATTAAAGGATGTAATTGCTCTTGTTTTTCAAATAGAGATACCAGGAGTAACTCAAGCACATAGAATCTGTCGCATTCTGTGAATCCATGTAAGCATGAGTACTGAGCCACACTGAGAATCAAGTACATTTTACAAGTCTGCAAATATCTGAACTTCTTTAACTGACTGTGTTTTATGTAGATCTTTGTTCACTTAAATCAACTGCAAAGCAGGATTTATCTTACAGGTTAAATGAACTATGAAGTGCTGTTTTTGTTTAAACATATTCAAGGAATACAATACCAATAGATTCCAGAATCAAAAGAGCAGCAAATTAAACTGGGTGAAGTAAATGATCTACAACTTGGAAACAAGCTTGCTTGAAGAATACTGGCAATAACTTCTTGAGAAAGAAAACAGTTGTATAAAAGAAAAGAGAGAAAACTTTCGGAAATGAGACAGCTTGAATAAGTTGTTGTGCAAAAAAACCAAGATCTAATAATTGACAAAAGAGAATATAAGCTGTGAATAACCAACTGTGAATAACTCACAGATGAGGGTGCGTTCTGAAGAAATCATTCTCAAGAAACAAAATTCAATGAAAAAAATCATTATAGATAAAGCATTAGGAAAAAAAATAAACTATCCAGAGCCTACTGTATGCCTGAAGAACAAAGAAGATTTCAAAAGCAATACCTATCTTGTGTAATAACAAAGAAGTGAACACACATGACTAACGATGCAGTTGATTAGAGTGAAAAAAAAGAAAAAAAGTTACTTATGTGATACACAAGTATTTAAGAGAATACAGCCTATCCACATGTATTAAGGACATAAAAAGGGAAAACAGGTAGAAAAAACTATTTGTGTTGCAGAAAGTGGTGGCAATACTGTTGATTAAACATCAGTTAAACACAGGAGAAGATCTTCATGAAATGCAATAAGGAAACAACTTTAGGTAAGTAAGTTGCCCAGGTAAATAGAAAATTACAGAAATTATGATGCAATTAACTTTAGAAGCAGAGATAATCTTCAAGAACAAAAATTCAGTACAGGGTATTTTTGGCTACAATAAAGAACAACCCTTACTTCATTTGCATTCAGTTTTAGGATAAGGAGGGCATCCACTCCGTAAAGTAGTAAAAAGCATTATTACAAACATTTTCATTACTAATATTCTCTACAAAGTACACATGGTAACATACACAGAAGTCAAAATAAACATTTTGTTACTAAACTTAATGAGTACTTTCTGTCAAACAACACTATTTCACATTATGACAAGTTAGGAAAGATCCTCTGGAGAGTCTAAAAGACTCAGGACACAATCACATCAGTGTAGTTTCAGTAAATTGTGCACTATAACTAACACTTTATTCTCCAGAGTGGATTAATGTGCATTTTTAAAAAATTCGGTAGAAAAACCAAGTGTGTTTTGTTTACCACATTCCATTCCTAAAACAGAACAATGCATGCCAGATTTGGAAAGCCTGCTTTGGCAGTTGTGAGTCACTTCTCTTCAGTGCCAGAACAGTTTTAGCACCATTAGGACATGTCAAATAAGACTTGTTGCTACTTTATGGTTGTTCACTTTGCACTGCATCTAATGAACAGTTCCTATCCACGTCACATGTTTCAGACACACAAGATAAATCAAACGTGTGCAAACATGCTGCAGTTCTAGAATTCTCATGCCTTGTACTTCTCAAAAATTCTACAATGAAATATGGTAAATTCAATGAGATTCATTCAGCATAGAAATTTCAATCCGACACTTAAATTTGGTTTGGTAATGGGCAAACTGTAGGATCCTACAGTTCTCCACTGATGTGCCCCAGCCTGCCAATCCATGATCCAATTAGAAGCTGCTCCATCAGCCAGGAAAGAGCTGGTATGTATCTTATGTATATCCACGCACAGGGAAACCTTAGGTAACTACTCTCACTTGCAGTGTTCCTGTAATGAAAATCTCATCACTTACAAAGATTAAGCTGAGCCACTGGTACACAAAATTAGCTTGCTGCAGTTTTTAATGAAATGAAAAGGACTCAGAAAATACTATTCAATTATTTAAACTGTACATCTAAAATAAATATGTAGAACAGACCTACAGTGTCTCTCTCATTCACTAGAGATACAACTTTCAAGAATTTCTTCAAAAATTTAGAAATTGATATTATCAAATCTAGTATCCACAGACTGCATCAATTACTTGCCAAGTCTAGTATTACCTTCCTTGTTTGTGCGCAGATAAAAAGGTGAATAGTTTAAATAACAAGACATAAAGCTATATAAGCTATTTTGGTTTATGAACAAAACCAGGGAGTTTTTCTTTAAGCAACAATACACATTTTGAAAAAAAGCATAATAAGCTGGCAATTAAAACAATTCTGTGAATCAAAACTGTCATGTTTAAAGAATACATGAATAATATGATGATGAATGAGCAAGTATATAATTATGGTTAAAACTGGAACTATAACCTACTATGTCAATAAAATGAATAAATGTTTATGGTTTTTTCTAAGTTCCATCTGTGTGAATGCTCAAAAAAAAAAAAGTTCTTGTAAGAGTTTCAAGCTCAACATCAAAATGCAAATGTAGTTTCTGTTTAAAAACTCAAATATCGCTTATAGTACAGTAGCTGATGCTTTCAGTTATTCCATTTACTCACTATTCACTCACTAATCTTTTTTAAGCCCACATTTCTCCGTTCCATATACAATAAAAGGATTACATATACCGTACCTCTTACCCTTCTCCGGAGGATAACAGATTTAATTACTGTTCTTCCTTCCATGCCAGCTTTAAAGTCAGCAAACTCTGAATAACTCCACAGTGTAATTTTCAATACAGAAGTCTTATGTATCCGCATTCAGGTGATACAAAAGCACATGTCATTCAATGTAAAATGTGAAGTTGCTTGCTATTTGCCTCACAAATTTGTTTTTAAAAACACATCCCTCCTAGGAGTTTTCAAAATCCATTTATAATACAAGTTCCGGCTTATCTTGTATTAAAATATAAGATCATCCAGTGAAGTTTCTGATTTCAATACCTCCTGATTTAAGACAAGGATATTCATTAGATGCAATTAATAAGTTAAAAGAACTCAAGCATAACTGCATAGACTGGGCAGCTGTCCTGGCAGAACGATAGTCCTATTCTGTGGCACAACAGTCCTCTGTACTTTGAGATCTACTGCACAAAGAGTAGAAAGTGTTCATTTCTTCCACAGGAATTCTGCTACATCCAGAAGTTTTTACAGAATCAATTTGTTTCCTTCAATAAATAAATAAATAAAAATTTACTTGTTCATGATGAACAAGTAAGAAAAAAGTAGTACTTTCTCTCTTCAAAGCCTCCCCTAACATATTGATATATGGTAGTAACACAAACTGTGCTTTAGGCAAAAGTAAAGAATTTTACACTAGAATTCTTTCATGAAGAGAGACACTTCATTACTTCCAAAAAATAAAAACCAATAAATAAACTTATAAAAGATAATGTAATTTCAGTTTTGCCACAAATGTACGAAAATCAAAGATCAAGCAAACAAGCCAGCCAAAGAACTTGTAAATAGCAAACTACAACTTAATATTTCAGTAATTGTGCATCACAGAGTACTACAATTCAAGCAGACAAATCCAAGGTTACATTCCTCCCCAAGTGAATGACAGGAAGATTCAAGGAATCAGATGCAGTTTAGTATGTAGAAAATATATTTCAACGTTGACTGTACAATATTTTCCCTCTTGTGTTTTTCTCACATTTGAAATAAAGAATTGGAAGTAATAAAAAGTAATGAAAAACTGTAGTTTTCTCCCTATATTTAGTATCAGATAATGTATGGGTAAAAGAAAATAGCAAATAAAAATGAATCAATGGAAAGTACACAAACAATTTGAGAATAGATGTGGTCTATTGAAATTCACTAACAGAGACAGAGAACTGAGCTTTTGACTTGATATCCATGCTACCACTCTCATACTAGACTTTATATATCCTCTTCATTTATATATGGAACAAGGAACAGTGAGTCTTCCCAGTAATATGGCATCAGATGGCATAGCTTTACCAGAACAAAAAGGTGCTAGCAGGGGTCCTGAAGGACCCACTGACTTGAGAGGTGCTGACAATACTGCAGCACATATGAACTTCTATGATGACAAAGCAGTGACTGCTGGGGCAACAGGAGAAGGCAGTGAGGAAATTCAAGGGAAATACTTGAAAGGAATTAAGGAGTTAAACTTTGAGGAGGTAACAAGACCAGCTGCCCATCTGAAGCACCCCTACACCAATGCATACAGCTTAGGAAACAAATAAGAGGAGCTGGAAACTACTGTACTAATAGAAAACCATGATACAGTTGCCACCACTGAAACCTGGTGGAGTGATTCCCATGACTTGAGCATGGCTACTGATAGCTACAAGCTGTTCAGAAGGGGCAGGCAAGGAAGGAGGGGAGGAGGTGTTGATATCTACATCAGGAAAGGAATAGAATATGAAGAGCTGTCCCTAAGGAATAGTCATAAGGGACTCAAAAGCCTATGGGTGACAATTAGAGACTGAGGCAACAAAGCAAGCCTTATGATTAGTATCCACTACAGGCCACCTGATCAAGCAGAATCTGTCGATGAGGCAATCAAGTAAAGCTGGACATGAGCCAGCAATGTGTCCTCAAAATTCAGAAAGCCAGCCATACCCCTGGCTCCATCAAAAGAAGCATGGCCAGCAGGTCAAGGGAGGTGATCCTGTGCCTCTACTCTGCTCTGGTAGGGCCTCACCTGGGGTACTATTTCCAGATGCAGAGTCCTCTGTACAAGAGTGACGTGGACCTGGTGGAGCACATCCAGAAAATCACAAAAATGATCCCAGGAGTGGAACATCACTCCTACAAGTATAGGCTGAAAGAGCTGGAGATGTTCAGCCTGGAGAAGAGAGGGCTCCAAGGTGAACTGATAGCAGCCATTCAATATCTAAAGATGAGCTATAGAAAAAAAAAAGGGGGGGGGGACTCTTTAACAGTTTCTGCGGTGACAGAACAAGGGGAAATGGCTTTAAACTTAAAGAGGATAGATTTAGGATGGATATAAGGAAAGTCTTTACAGTGAAGGTAGTGAAGCACTGAAAACAGCTTGTCCAGAAATATGGTTGATACCCCATCCCTGGAGTCTTTCAACAAGGCCAGGGTGTATCAGGCCATGGGGAATCTGACTGACCTGTGCATGGCCCTGCTCACTGCAGGAGAGTTGGATTAGATGACCTTTAAAGATACCCTCCAATTCTAATTATTCCATGATTCTGTTTGTTGCACTGTTCGATTCCATTCCATATTACTGGAAGCAAGATAAAGCTGCATTATAACCTCTAATGTTTGAACCAACAATAAATCCTCATAGCTCAATGGTCAGCTTCAAGATCAGAAGAGATCACCACACTAAGCTGAACTGCTTATTACCTAAAATTGAACATATGTTTTCACCACAGTAGGAATAAAAACAAGACTGGGTACAACAGGTGTACAGCTATTTGCAAATATTCTCCGCAAACTAAAAGAACATAAATACAGCTCTATAATTTTGAGCACTGTTTTAATGCAGCATAAAAGTTATTCTTTCAAGAAGAAAGGAGTATTTCTAGTTTAATTTCATCTATGCGATGAGACTTCTCTATACCATGAGAGTAGTAGTTCTAAATCAAATAAACGTTTTCTATCAAAATTAACTGAATTCTATCAGAAAGATGAATTAACAACTGGAAAGAAAACTAAATGTGCAAATTTGAGGGAGAACCCTGAAGATGTATGGATAGAAAGGTCAGGTTTTCTTTTGTTTTGCTTTGTTTATATAAAAAATGCAAAGAAAAAACATGATAAAAAGAGCTGCACAATAGCTTAAATAACCAACCAAATGCTAATCTTCTTCATTTAAAAAAAAATTTATGATAGATTAAAATTCCTGTGTCTTTAAAAGGTTGTTTCAGTTCAACAGCAGGGAGCATGCAAACTAAATACAAATCCTGTGAATGAATGTTTCCTTCAACATTTATAAAAAAAATTACATGCAAGTTTTGCTTCCTTATATATATATATCGTCAACTTGCTATATTTTTTTGCCTGCAGTTAATGTAAACTTTGCTATAATTACAGAGAAACGTATGGCAAGGAGGATCGCAGTCAATACTTGTTCTTTATAATATATCGTAACACTTCTCTACTAAATCTTCAAATTCTCACATGAAAATTTGCTCTCTTCAAAAAAGCTGAACCTCATATTAGTAAATCATTTTTCTTAGACAATTCTGTGTTACTCCAAAATTTGAAAATATGACAGACCTACCATCTCAGCCTCCCCAGACCTGAAACCTATGTACAAAAATTTAACTCATAGTGACACATAAAATTAATTTAGCCTAGATTTTTCTACATTTAGCTGCATAAAAATGCATACTTCATTTCTCTAAAGTATAAGCTGGTATTTGATCTCATTGGCTAAGGATGATGAACTGGCTTAAGCTCCAAATACTGCTAAAACTTTTAACCTGCTGAGAAAATACAGTTATTGACATTCTGTTCCGAAAATACACCTTCCACGTACAAAGGTATTCAAAAACAGTATTTTTCTAATTTAGTTGCAAATTCTTCAGCTAAACCTGCTATCAACAAATTACATTACCTCAATGTAATTTGGATTAAGCTCTAAACAATCACATCAAGTTCTTCATAGTTCTTACATATGCAAACTCTAAGTTTGAATGAGAAAACTTGTTAATATTTGAGAAAAACTTTGAAGAAGTGTCCATAATGCAAAAATCTCACATAATGGTCAGATTAAAACAGTTTGAGAGCTGGAGTGTATGACACTCATAACCATATTTGTTAGACACTTAAAATCTGTTATTGCTTTATTTGCAGTAATGTTAATTTTAATAATGGGCAGTAAATAGAAACAAATGAGCATATAAAATCATACATGACCACAAATCAAATCCATACTTCAGTCAACGGATTCTGCTGATATTAAGATAAGAACTATAGTAGTACAATCCAAGCAGTTTGTGAAAAGGAACTCAACATTGGAGAATAAAATACATGCAAGGAATTAGCAGTCTCTAAGATGCAGTGCTTATGACTAATATAGGCACTTAGCACAGAGAAGCTAAAAGGAAACAGGACTGAAAGTTTTTATAACTTTGCCTATGCTGAAAAATCCATGAAATTCAATTATGTCCCAGGAAGGATTGTAAAACAATCCCCACAGTTTCCACCTACAGAGATTCACAAAATCTAACCTGAGATTTCCATCAGCATATGATGTATGTGCTCAAGATCATTTATACACACCATGAACAATGATGTCTAGACCAAACCTTCTATCCCAGACACAGCTCTTTCTGAGACATCACTCAGGGCTATGAGATCTTTAAGTTTGTGCTGTGGACCTCCACCATCACTTAGATATCTTGTTTTTCTTCTTAAGCTCTAAAACTTTTCTCTATGAGTCTGACACGTGATTTGAATGACCAGACTGTTTTGGTATGCATCCAGATGGAAGAGAAATACCGCTAATACAGCAAAATTATTTTGCTTCTTTTCCAACATTCATATAGTTTACAGACTGTTCTAGGATGGAACGTACCATGAATTAAAAATGTGCAAACATATGTGGCCACAAGGAACAACAGCCACCATTGTGTGAAAGACCTCATTTTCTTTAATTCTTTACCCTGCCAGCCTGTTTCGATATTCCTGTTAAAACAGTAATTTATGTAGTGGAGAATAAACATTTCCACTCTCTCTCAGAACTGAAGCATTTGCTATGGTGTGAAAGAAGAATACTGGTATTCCTTATTCAAAAGGAAGGTTGAGACTTTCTACTTCCTCTAACATCAAGTTCCAATACTTTGCCTGTGTGAAAATAATTGGTAATGATTTTTTTACTGAATGTCATTTAGAAAGCACAAGACTCTCCGCATATATTCTGTAACTGGTGAGTTATTTAAGGTATACCATATTAATATAGATTACTGTGTAATGTCTTCAAAACCTTTCAGGACCGTACTTGCAAAAATTGTTTTCTCAGGACATCAGAATTTTTCCGTAACGTACTCAATGTTTTGTGAAAGAGTAAAATGTTTAGACTGTGCAGGACTTAAACGTGGCACGATTTTAAAATAGAACAGGAAACCTTAATTTCAATATAACTGCATTACTCAAGTTCAGATGTTTGGTACTCTTTTCCAAGTTCTTTCAAGATAAGAGAACCTCACTAAGATGATTTGAGAATAATGGAGCAAAACCACTATTTCAGTAAATGTTCCATGAAATAATTTGACTTCTCAATAAAAAACATTTATAAAGAAATAGTTTACTGCTAAAGACTTCTGCAATGGCTTTCCTCATATATTAGGTAACCTGGTGACACTGGAACGATTCTAGTTGTGTTGATGCAAATGGAATCTCACCATACACTGAAAAAGTTTACAGCACTTATTATGCTTTATACATACTACAGTTAATGCTCTTAGAAATAAATTGCCTCATAGATTGATGAAAGTGGCAGACTTCAGAACACACTACTGTTTGCACCCAACTGAGGTCATTATCATTCATTACGGTGTGTGTTTTTTTTCTTTTCTTAGCTAAGAGCAATAATTTTCTCTAAACAATTAAAGAGTCTGTGTATTTTTTTCACCCTTTAAATGACTTTCAACGTTTAAAGTGTCACAGGATCATTTATCCTCTCATGAACAGTACTTACTTCAGTGACAGTTACCACTTTTCTCATCTCCTTCAATCTGAAACTTATTAGAAGAGAGTGAATAGCTATTGTTTTGCCTGTATACAGAGTATGATAGTACCAACCACCAATGCTAAACAGTCCATGTGATTAACTAGTCTAGGAACAGGTTTAACACTCCAAGCCAGTGATTGTAGCTTTGCAGTCAATTAAATACAGCACTGCCACTATCTACTGTGGATTTGTGGTGTGTTCTCTATTTCTTTCCTCAATGATTACTAACATTTGTTTATAGAATTTGACAGTTAAACAAACAGTAAGTAACCCAAAAATTCCAAGCGATAGTTTCTAAAACTTTTGTGATACAAAAACATTACCCTAGCCTTTTTGAAATGAAACTGCACACAATTTTGAACAACCATACTGAAGACTCAAAGCTACAAATAAAAATCAGTTAAAACAACAATAATCAGACACTGAAATTATAGTAACCATACTGCAGAAAACTTATGTATATCCCTAGAACAATATTTTCCTTGAATAAACAGATCACCATTTTCTCCTCTTTAATTTTCTTTTTTTTTTTTTGTGCTCTGTATAATCACGAAGTAACACTTTTGATACACTGAAGGCATCTATATGTGCAAGACAAATCTGACTGAAAATTTTTCACATTTCATAAATATTAATATGCAAGTAGAAAAATATTTGTTTTGTATCTATATACTAACTGAATAAGAATTGTTTGTGATACTTTATCACAGAAAACTCCATGCTTAATATACTGTGCAAACATTTGTACAGAATTCATAAAAAATCCCTGCTTTTCAAATCTATTGTTAACTACATTTACAGGAGCCAGCATGAAACTATGATAAACACTACAGATTTAATGCTTTAATATTCCTTAGCTTTCCCTGTATATCTTTGCAGTTTAGATTTCTTTCACTAACTTACTTTTCCAAATGGCATATGGTGGCACAGAGTCAAGTTGGAAGCCTGTACTTAGTGGAGCTCCTCAGGGTTCAATTCAGTCCTGTTCAACATCTTCATCAGTGTCCTTGATGAGGGGACAGAATACACCCTCAGCAAGTTTGCTGATGATACAAAGCTGGGAGGAATGGCTGACAGATCAGAAGACTGTGCTGCCATTCAGGGAGACCTGGACAGTTGAGAGTTGGGCAGAGATGAACTGGATGAGGTTTAACAAGAGCAAACATAGAGTCTTGCACCTAGGGAGGAATAACCGCATGCAACAGTACAGGTTGGGGGATGACCTGCTGGAGAGAAGCTCTGAGGAGATGGACTTGGGTGTCCTGGTAGATGGCAGGCTGGCCATGAGCCAGCAGCATGCCCTGGTGGCCAAGAAGGCCAATGGGATTCTGGGGTGCATTAACAAGAGCATGGCCACGAGGCCAAGGGAGGTGATCCTCCCCCTCTGCTTTGCCCTGGTCAGGCCTCACCTTTAATACTGTATCCAATTCTGGGCTCCCCAGTACAAAAAAGACAGGAATCTCCTGGAAAGAGTCCAGCAGATGGCCACAATGACTGTAAAGGGCATGGAACACCTCTCTTATGAGGAAAGGCTGAGAGACCTGGGTCTATTCAGCCTTGAAAAAAGACAATCCAGAGGGGATCTGATCCACATCTATAAATATCTAAGGAGCAGGAAGCAAAGGGACAAGGCCAGACTCTTCTCTGCAGTGTGTGGCAATAGGACAAGGGGAAATGACCACAAACTGAAGCATAGGAAGTTCCACACAAATGTGCATGGGAACTCCTTCAAAGTGAGGGTGAATGCAGCACTGGCACAGGCTGCACAGAGAGGTGGTAGAGTCTCCTCTGGAGATGTTTAAGACCTTCCTGGATCCCTACTTACACAACCTGGTCTAGGGAGCCTGCCTTGGCAGGGGAATTGGACTAGCTGATATCAAGAGTTCCCTTCCAACCCATACAATTCTGTGATAGAATGTGCTGATGCTGCATAAGGAAAGAGGCCAGCTCTGAGTGACTGAAAGCAGAACTAAAATGAAATAATTAACCAAGTGAAAACATCACACCAAAGCTCATTAATAATAGCAAAGAAAGACTATACCCTCAGATTAAATAACTCATTCAGCATGAAAAAGCATTTAACATTCCTGTAACATATCCTACTACATATACATATTAAAAAAAAAAATGCTGCCTCATCATTGAATCACTCCACAGAAGGTCACCATTACCGTGACGCGAACTGAAGCACTATTTGTAAAATTGTAACTATGATGAAAATTAATACTCTTTCAAGTGTTATTTTGCATAAGGAAATTTTATTTATATATTAGAAAAAGTACAAATCATACTGTTTGAAGTGTGTTCTTCCAGTTCTGGACAGCTTCCTGTATCTTTTACACCATATATTTTAAGGAGCAAGGGACTAAATTATGTAAGAACTATTTAGTTTTGAGATCTCTTTTACCAAAATGCTCTGATCAGAACCACCTTTGAGGAGAAAAGAGATTGCCAGCAATGCAGTATGAAGATGAATGCTGTAACATGCTATCATAACTGCCAAGAGCATATATCAGTAAGATATTATTTTACTTAAAAAAAATAAAATAAACCAGACTTCTAATTTCTCAGGATTTTATCTGTGACAATTAAAAACACTTTTTATACCTCACACAACTCAGTCATACATATTGAAGAAACAGAACAAAAACAAAAGATGTTGCACTAAAATGCAAAACATTACATTTAGGAACATGACTGAGGTTCAGACATGGTGCGAGCTTATATAGTAGTATGGACAGCTACTTACATCTTGAGTTTAAATTCTTGTGTTCTCTACAGCCTTAGATCTTCAAGAAAAGTTAAGGAGAGCAGGCCCAATGAAATGAACAAAATGAAATCTAGCTTTTTTTTTTCTGACCATATCCACCACCTGCTTGTAGCATTTCTCTCTATTTCTCAATCTGAGGCTTCCTAGGGAACGTTGGTCCTTTGATTTTCAGATCTTTCTAAAAGAGTCATTTACTACTGTCACCTACTAAAAACTACTTTCTTTCCATTGTTAGCTACGTGATATTTCTGCAAGGCATTATGAAATATGATTATGGATTCACATTTATTAAAAACTAATTATAAGTTTGCTTTGGAATGCATTATATTAAAAAATATTTCTACTTAATTGATTTTATTTTATCTTTTGAAATAATGTATCAGAATTGTGAGAAAAATAATGTAATTGTTCTAAAAGCTGTGTATTTTCTTGCATTTAAATTCTAATTCAAAAGTGTACCAAAAATGTGGAAGACTTTCATTTAAATCTCCATATCAGTAATGTAGCTCTTCCTGCAAGCTTTTAATTATGACTTTCAATAAATTATCAGTCATGGCATATGATCTCCAATTGGTTGGAGTGAGCCTATCAACACATCACCTATAAAAATTTGGGAGACCAAATCCACACACATTTCTCCAGGTATAGCTTAAAAGATGCAGAATTGGTGGGAATAATCTCTTCCTTTGAAGTGATGGCTACACTCTCCAAAAGCAAATCAGTGTGCAGCTAACTGTAAGTGTGCCCTGATGAGCTATGTTCACATGTCCACCAGGATACTAACGGTCTGCTTTTGCAAACCTGTCTATCCAACTCCAGGTAGTGATGTTTCACCGAATTTTTTAATTTCATGTGACTGATTCCCATTTTTACTTATCACACTTCAAAGATGTTTAAGCTGCTCACTTCTCTAGTTTACTGAACGCTGGTTCAAATGAAAGTCCCCCCAATTTGTTGTCACCTTTGCTGAGATGGTGGATCATCTCATTTTTTGGAGATTTATGAAGATACTTAATAACACTGGCTTCAGTAACAAACTCTAGAAAACACCGGTAGAAAACAACCAGCTACTTATGACACTTTGTGGAAACACCAAGTAGTTGACCTCCCAGTCCCTTCTCCCATTTGCCTAAAAGGACATCACAGCTATAGGATAACAAGTCAAAAGCCCTTCTAAGTCAAAGTAAGTGAAATTCGTCACTCTTTCATTATCCACCAGCCAAACATCTCATTAAAAAAAAAAACAAAAAAAAAAAAACACCACAACTATCAAATTGGCGAAGCATAATTCACCCTTGCTAGCTACTTCCAGCCACATTCTTGTCTTTTAGAGATCTGGAAACGTCTTCCAAGAGTATCCTCCTTGTGCCCTTCACTAAGATGGGCACACGGGCTGATTCCCAAACTTTGGGAACACTTCACACTCAACATGAACTTTGGGAAGTTACTGGTGCTACATAGCACTGTATCATTACATAATATATTCCCCTTAACTTCTGTGTATCAAAAGCTACATTCATATCTACTATACTCATAAAAAAAGGCATACTGGAAACATACTAGGAATTCTGCTTTAAAAATTTGCTATGTGAGTGTAATATGCATTTTCTATGCTTTATTAAAGCTGGTTGCATATTAGCTAGTCGAGCTGCTGGCAAATAAGTTAGTAATAAAGTAAAAAGTTAAAAAAAAATGATTTAGACTGGGATTCAGTCATGTTTTCTCAGAACAGCCAAAAGATAAGAAATCACTCAAAATCTTCATTACAAAAAAAGCCTAAGATAGTAAGACTGCAAATTCAGACACCAAAGAAATACTGATAAACTTTGCTTTGGATAAAAATATCTGAGGAGGGTATTACATTCCACTTAACAAATAAAAAAGTACTACCACAAAGAAGCATGTCACAAAAATGATTAAGAAATTTATCTGGTAGTTTGGAATTTTGTCTTTTTTATTCAAATAGAAAAATATTCATTTTATACTGATACTCAGTGTTCAACCTGAATTTTTTTATTTAGCTCACTGCCATATACTGTTGGTTTCAGGATATCTTAAGAAAAAAAAGATTTCCCTCTACATATTTAGATTAATCAGCATGTTCTTTTATATTGTCTCTAAGTGTGTGTTTTGTAATTAGATAATTTGTCTTTGTTTTCACAAGACAACTGAATAGAATTAGTACCCTTTCCACTAAGACATTTCCCAATACAGATAGGAAAATGTTTGATTCAGACTAAACCCCATTTTCAGTATGGTACAAGATACACCAAAAATGTGACTAGGACCCTTTGTTGGGTCAATGAATCGATCCAATTTAATGCACTTGTGTCAGCAGAACGCACGCACAGCTATCATTAGCATTTCTACATTAGTAATTTGTTGCTTAGACATGCGTGTAATGAAATGGAAAGTGCAATTAAATACCATGCTCTAGGTGTTTTAAACTGCTCTTTCTTTACAAGACAATTCAGAAACCAGGTGCTTTGTTTCCCCCCCCCCCCCACTCTGGGATTCCCCTTGTATAGGGATGCCCTGAGGAGCGTAGGGCTGAATAGTAATTCTTGGCCAATATCACTGACCATCAACATCAGTGATATCAAAAAGCCATTCTTTTCTATTATTCCCTGGCTTTTCCCAAGTGACAAGCAGTTCTATAGATTCCCAATAGCTAAAAGAGCAGGTAACAGACCTCTCTAGAACTGTGTCATTCAGTCAGTAAATAATTTGCTATCTCTCTTATAAAAACAAATGCAGTTACCAACCTCAGCAAATATATATACTTTAGTTACTGAATGTCTGAGGAAGTAATGGTTTTTTTTCCAAAAACACAGGAAATTAATTTTCATGTCTTAACCTTTTTGATAGTATTTATCCATGATATATATATACATTTCCAAAATTCATAAAGCAAACGAAAGCCAGTTTTCCCATGAGATGTGAGGTTAATATTCTCTTTCTTGTCACAAATGCAATATTCACCGATACAATGGTTCAAATAGAAAAGTTTTATACTCACATCTTGAAACCTTTGACACCACAGTGTCTTCAATATTAAGTGCTATTTTTCTCCTATAAACACCTAATAGACCAAAGTGTTCTATAATTCCTAAAGGAAAAGAATTAATTGTACTAAGATTTTGATACAATCTATGTCACCTGGCAAAACTAATGCACAAACTTTTATATTTGGCACCAATCAGAAAACTTGAGATAATCTATAGAGAAACACTGCTAATAGAAGAATGATTATGTGGATTACACTGTAAGTTTTTGAGAAGACAAAAAAAAAAAGTGAAGTAACATATCAAGCTAAGAAGTATCAGGGAGGCTTGGTGATAGAAAAAACTAATAAAGCAGGCAAAGAAAAGCAAAAAGGAGCCAATAAAGTGTGTACCACCAGGCCCCATCCTAGTCACCTGTCATTTGCAACATCTACATAGCTCCCTTAAGCTGCTATACTAGTCTGTTTTTAGATTCTACCATCAGACTAATATTAATTAGACTCTAGATAATCAACTTCATCAACATAAATATTTACTGTCATTACAAATTTTTGGACAAATAAGCATACGAAGTGAGGAAATGATAAATCGTATTATAAGAGGTCAACATTTATAATCTTACATAAAAGCTGAAAAAAATATTGAGGCTATCTCAATATATTACATAGTTGATACAACATGGGAAAAAATACAATCATTTGCAGAATCATCAATTTCAAATTTTGTAGCAAAGAAACTACTTTTGTATTACATCAAAAATCACAGGCTTATTGGAAAAGGTTTTTTTCTTGCGACTAGTCTTTAAAGAAATTCACTTTAGAATCTGGTAAATTCAAAAGATACATTGTCATTGAAGCCTAACATGGTTACATTTCACTATCTTCACTACTTCTCCCCTTTAATCAAGTACATTTTATGGAGCTCTTCTAAAAATGGTAAATCCTTCACAGTTCTGTTAAGATTATGAGTTACAAGAAAATAATACTGTGTAAACCTACAGAACTGATTCAAAAGTATTTGCAACTTAGTTTTTCCCAGCTATCTTTCTTAGTTACATTTCCCAGGATGCAATGTTTAGCAAGCACTGCTAAACATTCGTTCCATTCAGATTAGTCTACAATAATCTGTCTCCATCCTCAGTCTTCATTGAGGGAACAAAGACCATACTTTTCATAGCAAGGCCACTTCACTGTCAAAGAGTCTGAGTAAAGCAGGAACCACATTTATGAATAGCTTCATTGCTCAATTGCTTAAAAAAAAAAAAAAAAAAAAGTTCCAGGAATATTGCATTAAACTTCTATTAATGAATTAGAAGCTTTCTTCTCCTAGTTTAAAAAAAAATAAAAATGTTACACTTCATTTTAACAAGTGCTGAAATTATTGCCAGCATTGAGTGAAATAAGAAAAACCAGAAGATTACGACAAGCATAGAATTAGTATACTTCAAGAGAAACAGAAAGTCTCTCAAACCTGCATTAAAAACACTATTCCATAGTGATTATTCATTTAAACCTTGAAAGAATGCAATACAAATGTCTATTCTTTCTTTGAAACAATTTCCCAAAGACTAATAAAATTGAGATGTACTACCATGACATATGGTCAATTTTATACAAGGAAGACAGGTTATGCTTTACATCAGTGCCTCGAGGAATGCAGGCTACTAATACTGCTATTATCAAGCAATTTAAATCATAGTATAATTACATAGACAGATGGATTGCAAATCCTTTTAGTTTCTTCTCAATATTTAAATTGGAAGGAAAGATAACCTGAGACCTTCTCTGTCATAAAATGCCTAAGAACTAAAGGAAGAACTTAACAAGATCTCAAAACTAAGCTCACTGGAGACACCTTAAGAATACTGTATTTTGATATCTTTACCTGGGTATAAACCATCATAACTTTCAAGAAGTAACTCACGCATATTCAAAAAAACAAAAAAAACAAAAAAAAAAACAGGAAAATAAAGTGTAAATATAGAGCTTAGCAGCTGCTTTACTATATATTTGCAAATTCTATTTTCAAAACAGCCCAAGCTAATTTACCAGTTTTTCTTACAACTTTGCTTACTTTCTGTAGTGCGTAACACACTCCTTCAAAGTGCCTAGGAAGCACATCCCTGATAATAATTATGGAGAAGTTAGAGACCTTAAGAGGAAAAAAAACCTTCAATTATTCCTGAGCAGAGCACAGGACTTCCATTAAAATCAGAGTCAAAAAGGTTGTTCTACAGCCTCAAATAGAATATATTTGGATCCAATAACAATGGCAAGAACTGGTGTCACAACCTTATTAGATATTTCATTTTTGAATTGCGACAGATTTAATTTCCCATCTATGTTTATTTATTTATTTTTTTTTGTAACTAACTTCATTTAGTAACATATTTGTTTAGGCAAAAGAGCCAGTAAAATGTATTGGGTTTATTTTGACCTGATCTTTCTCAAAAAAACAAAAAAAAAAAACAAAAAACAAACAAACAAACAAAAAAAGCAACAACAAAAAAAACTTGTGAACATCAAATTACCTACCCAAGCTTTTACCATGCATCACTTCTTAGTCCCTGCAGAATTGCAACTCATTTGAAAGAAAAAAGATGCAAAAACCCACATTCCTTAAGCTTATACAATTCTGTATCAAGTTCTTTGGTGTTTACTTTTATTATCATTTTCTTAAGATTAATCAGAAACTATGGCCACAGCTCCACTATTTTAAAATTACTTAACTGTTAACAACATTCAGGTTATAAAATTTAAGCTGGTGAGAACACTAGCTATATTCAAATATAGTAATAATAATTTATAACTATTATTAGCAATAACATCTACCAATGTTTTATTGATAGCAATACCAATAGCAGTAAGAAAATATTAATTCAGCAGTCTTTATCTCCTGAAACAGCCCCCACACATCCTTGGTAGCACAAGACAAATAAAAGTATTGATAAATAACAGTGCAACAGGACATGTTCAATATGTTCTTCAGAAGACAAGCTCTCACCAGTGCATGGTAACTTTCTACTGCTTTGCCTTAGGGTAACAAAACTTTGCTGTAAATCTTAAGCAATGTACCTACAGCCAGAGGCCAAGTTCTCTGTGTAGTGCCTACTCAATACTGGCTCACAGCATGGCACCAGATAACAACGTTGCCAGTGTTTTTTGCTGTGATACACAGAACAGAGCAGGAAATAGGAAATGGTGAGTTCTGGGATCCCTGTGCCAATGCAAGTTCAGGATTATTCCCCAGAAGTACTTCTACATTCCTGTATATTGATATACTCAAAACAGATTATCTCAGCCTATAATCAAATGGTATTTCAGTGCTATTCATCAAGGAACAGCAAGCAATTCCTGTGCATGTAAGTGCAAACATAGAAATGAACTCTCGAGAGAACCTGTGAATGAATCACCTTAGGACTGTCACAACAGGCAGAAAAGTTGATTTGTGATGGTGTTGAACTACAGACAAATGACTGGCTAGAACTGCAGCGGAAATGAACTTCAGTGTTGTCTCCATGGAAACATTCTTGCATGAATAAAATAAATAAGAAAATTCCTGTTGAACACATTTCAAGAAGTACTGACAACTCTTATGGGAAAGAAAGATGAGAATCCCATCAATTAAGAAAATAACTTCTGATACAAAACAAGAAACAAAAGTAACCATGCCTGGAAAAGAGCATGAGTGTATTAGTCACCCTTGACAACAAATACTGTTGAAAAAACTGAAGAATTCACCTACTACTCAACTATCCTAAAACCTATTCTTAAAATTGGTGGCAAAATTCCCTGATGTCAAC
Organism: Callipepla californica brunnescens; assembly: GCA_023055505.1. NCBI lineage: Eukaryota > Metazoa > Chordata > Aves > Galliformes > Odontophoridae > Callipepla > Callipepla californica. Next base: position 1,976,188 of record JALIRH010000050.1, on the reverse strand, counting down.
ATATCTGAAATGATACCATCTTCATTCTGTAATCAATAAATCCACAATCAAAAAAAGTTATGGGCTTGGAAAGAACAGGCTTTATGTGATGGACTTAAAACCTCTTTTGAAAGGTTCATTAGAAATAACATCTTGCATGCAAGCCAGTAATCTATGTCATCATTTATGCTTGTATTTCCAAACAAACACAGATATGAATCCACATAACATAAGATAGCGAAAGCAACATATATTCACAGATCTACTATTTTTCTAATCCTACTCATTAATACTGCTGTGAATTACCTGACTGAATCAATACACAGTTAAAACAAATACAAGTAAAACTTCAACACGCACACATAAGAAATTAACATCAGGAAACATGTTTGCATTTCTTGAATTGCCTATTTATTACACAATCTCAACTTGAAAACTCTGGGTTTATCATACATCACAGTCAAAAAAAAATCAACCAGAAAACTGTTCTGTTTCATCTATGTTGATCAACATAGAAACCACAAGTTTTGCAGCACTGTTTACAAATGAAACTAACCAGGAAAGAAAAGCCTCTGCAGTTGTTGCTTCTATGAAGTTGCCACAACATATCCACTATGACAAGGCTGCACAAGTTTGGCCTCCTCTCCCACAGTGGTAAGGAGATGGAAATATCAGCCTGACTTTAATAGACCAAACACTGACAAAGAAAAACAGGGAAGCAGGGGTACTCGGGACAGCAGAGAGCATAACTGCAAATGAACAAGAACCTTCTTGGAAAAACAGATTGCACACAGGTGAGTTCAGGAAAGTTACCTACAACTGAAAATAGTACTCAGGAAAACATCACAACGACACCTCTTTGAGGATCACTTTTCTTGCCTTGCTCCATTAATTCCTATATTCTACATTTCAAGGTCTCTTTACTTATATCTTAATATTCTCCTCTCTACTTTGGAAGAGGCACAATATACCCAGAGGTCCTCCAAATATCCTCAGCAACCCCAGAATCTAACAGCTATGACTAGTAGCTTGTTTCCTCCTTTTCACTGACCCTTCAATTTTTTATGCACACATAAATTACCTCACAGCTATCTAGCACCTTTAAGATACATCTACACTGGCATTTTAATTTTGATCACTAATGCATTTCCTAACCATAGCAACTTAGAACATTTGAGTTTCTTTTACAGGAAAGCCTTGAGCATAGAAACTCCTTTAGTACGTGTCCTGCTCACAAAGAAGCAAAATTGCTTCTGACAGATTCTTGATGATACCGAGTGAAACATTCACGATAAGCCAACATTCACACACAGAAAAAAAGGAGTCAAACTCACCCAACTGATGAAGGAGCTCTCTGGCTATTCAGCACTTCTCAGAAAACAGACAAAGTCCCAGAAAAACCCCCCTTTCAGTGGTTGGCCCGTATGTGTGCTCAGAGGGGCACTACCCAGGGTGTACCCCTTCTGGTCACCTGGAGAGTACAGGTGCAAACAGCTTGGCCGTGCTCCCTGGGACAAGCACAGCCCTTCATCAGGTGCTCAATCACCAGTTCCAGACAGGACTTAACACCTCCCCAAGCTGTATCTGAAAGGGTTGCACTACAGAGTCTTTTCAGGATTAATTTTTAGTCACCTCTAAAACATCAAAATACTTAAGATTTGCAGTGATAAAGACATAAAGAAAAGCCTGAATAGTAGAATCATAAGTAATCCTTGATTTATGGACTAAATTTAAACAATTTAATTTAAGAAAACTACATTCCTTTGGTAGTTTTAAAATACACTTGGAAATGAATTATTAGCCAAACCTTTTGATGCCAAATGCAACTTCTGTATACATTAACAAGTATTCAAAACCAACAGAAACACTAGAATGTTTTAAGAAGTTTAAAATGACAAACTATACTTTAAAAAATAATTCCTGTCCATAATTATTTTAGCATAAACCCCCACATTTTAGTATCATAAGCAAAAACATCAGAACACATCTAAAAATCCAAGACAGCATTTATAACAAAATGGAGATCTCAGTTCTGTATTGAAGACATACTGCTTCCCCATGTTCTCTGTGGCTAGAAAATTTTTTACGGTATTTGGGAGCATGTTCTACAACTTACAATGCTGCATATTTTCTGCTCCTAGATAGTTTCTTAAAATTTTACTTAATATTATCTCTGAACAACTTTCATGGAACTACAATAAGAGCGCACTGGGAACTTTTCTGTTTTATAATCATTCTGGGAACAAAATAGGAAGTTTAATAACACAAGTTATTAAGCATATTGCATTGTTTTTATTTAAATGATTAGTTAAATGGTTTATTGCTCGTTGCATTCAGGATAACTATATCATTAGCACATTTTCCTCACAAATTTTATTAAAAGACGGATCGAGATAAGTTTTCTTACAATTCAGTTATGTGGACAAGAGCGGTCAGAGATTTAAGAGATGATGTGAAGCAGTGACAGTATCACAAAAGGAATACTAATGGCTAAAATTTCTATAAACTGAATAAAGACTGTACAAATCTTGTGTAAACTTCAAATTGATCCCCCAGAACAAACAAGTTTACTTTGAAACTGAGTAGAAGGGAATTTACAGTTTAATCTGATGAACTTTTAGTAAGAAACATACTGCTCTAATCCACTATTTGTTATTTTTACGATGATTTAAGACCACCTTAAGAAACAAAACAAAACCAAAAAGCATCTAAGAACACTACAGAGAAATGAACCATAAGACAACCAGTTATTTCTTGATTTGCATTGTCTTCTCACACCCTCACTCAATGTGATAAATCTATTCTTTAGTATCCCCTCTAACCTACTGACATAATGCTTGTTTCTTCTCCATCCCTTTCTCTCCTCACACATTATCAGTGCCACATCCTTCACTTGTTCTGATGCCAAAATCATTGGCAGTCATTACAAGAGTTCACTGGTCACAACTACATGCATGTTGATTGACAGACAAAAGAAGAAAGATGACAGTTAAGATATTCTCCCTTCTTGAACCTGTAACATATGTATGTCTTTAAACAAGACGTTCCATCTAAAATCAGCCAGCAGATAATAGTGGTGCTGTGTTTTATAATTGTAATGAAGTAAGGAGAAACACAGCTAGGTCAAATTAACCCAGCAGACCAAAGGGATATTCCATACCACATCACCTGAGGCACAGCAATGAAATCTGGTGGAAAAGAGGAAGAAGGGAGGACATTTGGAATCACAACATCAGTCTTTCCAAGATATCATTATTTGTGATGAAGACTTTCTTCTCTAGAAATGGCCAAATATCTGAGAGCAGATATGAAGTAATAAATGAATTTTCTACATTGATTTTCTTGCACGTGCAGCTTTTATTTATCTATTAAAATGGTTTCACCTCAATCCATGAGTTTTTTTGGGTTTTTTTTGCATTTAGCTTTCTGATTCTCTTCCTCATCCACACCAGAATAATAAGAAAGCAGTTTGTGTGGCACTTAGTTTTCTAACGGGTTAAAACACAACACTGTCTCACCTGTCCTCACCTGAAGAATCATGTGAATGGTGCCTGTATGGATGCTCCACAGGTGAGACTTCACTTACCAAAATTTTCTCATGTTGATCTAAAGATCCCAAAGGAAACAATACTTAGACAATTAAAGAACGGATAACAAAAGCTTCTTCACTAGCAGGTAAGAAAGCAGATTTTATCTGGCAATATTTTAAAGAATACAGAGTCATTAAAGTCGGAAAAGACCTTTAAGATTGTCTAGTCCAACCATCAACATTGCCTAACTAAGCCTTGTCCCTAAGTGCCACATTTACGCATTTCTCAAACATCTCCAAGGATGTTCATGGTCCTTTCATAGATTCATAGCCCTTCCCTGGATACTCTCCCGGGCCTTGACATCTTTCTTGTAGTGAGGGGACCAAAACTTAACACAGAACTCAAGTTGCAGTCTCACTAATGCCAAGCACAGAAGGACAATCACCTCCCTGCTCCTGCTGGCTGCATTATTTCTGGTACAAGCCAGGATGTAATTGGTCTTCTTGGCCACTTGGCCACACTGCTGCATTTGTTCAAATGGTTGTTGATTAATACACCCAGATCTTTTTTTTTTTTAACTGTGAAAGTGTTCTGCCATTCTTTCCCAAGCCTGTAGATTTGCATGGGGTTATTTCTGAAATTCCCTATTATTTGCTTGCTGAGCAATACCTAATCTATCATACTTCTACTCATACAGGACCTAATGCACCTGGTGAGGTTCAGCTTATGCCTATGTACCATTTTAACCAGCAGAAACAACACAGTTCACCTCATGATAATAGTTTAGCGCATGACTGGCTTCCTAGTTATAATGTGGCCTAACAAGAATACATTTAAAATAACACTAAACTATGCTCACATACTATGTCATACAGCTTACAAAAATACACTGAATAGTTTTCCATAAATACTCATATGATTAATACCATGTATTTCAAGGCACTCAGTGTGCAGTATTTTCTAGCAGTGTGCTTCTTATAATTTGGTAAGATAATCATGATGTTTTTTTCCCACTCTACGCACACACACTAGGAGGAAAAACTAAACTTTAGCCTTCTTCAATTCAAAGAGTAAAAATTATGCAAATTCTATGCATAGTTCTTTCACTCACATTGTAAATGTTCTATGCTAGTGGTCTATATAAGGGAAAAAATAGTTTTCCCTGAAAACAATACATTTTAATGAAATAAGACAAAAAAATTAATTACCTAAAACACACAACATAATAAAATGTGACAATGTGCTGATGTACACTAACTACACACTACACAGCCTATGATTTTTATAACCGTTTTAACTCTCTGGTTGTGTTGAAAGCAGATTCAATTTCTTTGACAGTTAAATCTGATTGGAAGACTTTTTTCAAGATAGCAACATGAAAGTCTTCAAATATAATACTCATTTTCATTTATTTTTCTTAAGAAAATACTCTTCTGATATTTGAGCTACTGATAGTCGCTGAAAGAACTAAAACTGATTTAATATTTAACACATAAGCATAGATCAGTGTTATACAACCAGGATGTGGCAACAATCCTAGAAGCACTCAAGAGTCAGATGTTCTGTAGTTCATGTGATACTTCAACCTCTCACATAAGAGCGAAGGATTAACAACAGGACTTTAACTTCTCACTCCTTCAAACTCCACATGTGCTGATAAATCTTGCATGCATTGTACAAGTAAAATAATCAAAGAAATAATATATTTCCATGAAAACTTACAGTTTCAGAAAAGCAGAGAAAAATATAAGCAGCTTCTTTAGAGACAAGAATGAGTTTGACCACTGATCAACTGAGATCAAGGCTGGATGTGGCTCTGGGCAGCCTAGTCTAGTGCTTGGTGTCTCTGCCCACAGCAGGGGTTTTAAACTATACGATCTCTGAGGTCCTTTTCAACCTAGGCCATTCTATGCTTCTATGAGATAGATAAACTGAAGATGAATGTGCATAAGCTACTACACCTGGAAGACCTTTCACCCACTAACATCCTAATTAGTTGCATACAGACAGGTCAACTACCATCCTGCTTTTAAAGAAGCAGCGTCTAGACTTTACAAATTAAAAATTTACATAATCCCACTTGTGAAAAACAAACAGACATTTCAAATTATACAACTTGCACATAGAAACTATATAAAGGATATGAAAATAGCATAAAGAAAACTGTTGGTCCAGTTTTTAAGTGTTAGATACAGCTCCATTATCTCTTGCTCTATTGACCTCCAGTACTAATGCTCTAGTCACAAAGAAGAAAAATTTCTTCTGACAGGTTCTTAGCAATACCTGGTAAAGAATTCACAGTAGGTCAATAGTCATATACAGAAAGAAGACTTGAACCAGCACAATTGGCAAAGAGGCTCTCTGGTTACACAGCATTCCTCAGGCAGCAGCCCAGGTCCCATAGATGCTCTCCCCACAGTGACAGGCCCTTGTGTGAGCTCAAGTGCAAACAATTTGCATGTGCCCCTGGACCAGCAACACCCCTTCACCTGGCGCTCAATCACCAGTTCAGGACAGGACCTAAAAGCTCCCCTACATCTACAAATAAAAACAGATGATCAGTTGCAGGCATCTCATGTTATTTCTCTTCTCAGAATCATCAAACTTTAAATAAGCATAACAAAAGTTTATTTAAGGTATCATTTAAATATAAAGTAAGCTCAAAAACAAGAACTTATCAAGAACAAAACAAGATTCCCTTTTTCATCTTAAAGATCAAAAGAATTATATATTTTGATCTAACAGTATCAAAGATGAGGTCATCTCGAGAGAAAAAGGTGCTGCGGTATATTTCTTTGATTATTCAAAATCAAACATGCTCCCCGAGAAACTCTTGTGAAACAGAGTAACAGCCCTGCACCTAAACTCTGTCATCATTCAACAGAAAATGACAAGGAAGTGACAGATAATGAAGAGCAATGTGAAGATGCAATCACTCAACATTAAACCTGCATTTCCTCTGTAGACATGCTCAAAATTCCATTCTGCAGAAAGAAGCCCCTTAAAAATCCAGTTACCTAGCCTCATACACAGAGGTACAGATACATGATGTGCTTCAGCTACAAAACAAAGTAGAACAATCAGGTAACAGGAGCTTCTTTTAGAAGATGGGCAGAGATCAAAAAAGCCTGCTGATTTTGTCAGAGGGTAACTTTGTTTTGTTGCCCTTTACTTTATACAATGGGAGCCACCCCGGATAGGCCACAAATCATAACTGGTAAGCAACGCACCACTGAAAATAAAATGTCAGTTTTGGAAATGCTATGCATCGTAGAGCTGTTAAAAACTATTTCTACATTTAAGCAGAAGGCAATCCCAGCAGCAGCACGATCTGGGTCCGAAACAAGCATGATTCTAACTTTGAAGTAAAAGCTATGCATATTATTTGTAATGAAACTGAAATAGATGGAATTGAACTATTCCCTCTTCCAGTAACTTTTACCAAATTTAGTGGTGCAATCACTAAAGCAGTAAGTTAATATTGCAAGATTATGAAAATTCTGTGTTTTCTCAGTATAGATTCCAGACAGGAGAGTGCTTGAAATGGACAATGAACTAACTCCTTTGATAGGAGTTGCATTTAATTTTTTTTCTGCTTAATTCTGTCACTATTCTCCAAAACATAGATTATTACTGATTAGAAATCACAATGTATTTCAGTCCACTATGTTATCAAAGTCAATATTACAGAAGAGTAAAGAAAATGTCAGTTTACTTTATTTTATGGAATTGTGTTCATACCACAGATCTGATTATGTCAGTCCCACTCACTCAAATTATTTGAAAGTTTATTTCTACAGATAAAATATTTACTTGCAAAATTTAAAGCAAAAAAGTGTAGATAATTTTATTTAAACTCCAGCTCATTTCCAAGAAAATATTTGAGGAAGAAAATAGAAAATAAATATTTGAAGAAATCAGAAATAAAAACTAAGTTGAAATTTCATGAATAGCTCATGAAAAAGAATGAATGTATATCTGGTCAACAAAATTAGATTTTATTTCTATGAACAGCAATTAAACAAAACGTAATAAGTCAACAACTTTCATTATCATGCCTGTGGTTTTGCACAGTAAATTACTTCATCTGATGATTAATTCTTAAAATTTGACACCACACTCACTGTGGTGTTTTAGTCTGTTGGTTTTTTTGATTGATCTGAATCTTCAAGATACCATGAAAATGAATTATACACTCACTGCCTTATACAAACATATTTTGGAAGAGAGGTGATTTATAAATATGTGAAGAAGGAATCACTCTAAATGGCTGACAACCATTTTTTCCCCTCAGTTTTGTAAGGGTTACAAACACAAATAATGTGTATTTAAATTTGTACAGCTATACTCTATACTTCTGTATAGAGTAGTTCTGAATGTGGATGAGGTTGTGCTTGACTTATTTTGTCAAAATATGGGGAATTAAAAAGCATTTATACCAAATACATTAAATGGGTATGAAAAGACTGTGTGTACATTAGAATTATATACAGCCTTTCTACGCTCCCAATTTCAAATGTTGTACATACATGCTACCAAACGAACTGACAGAAAATTAATATATAATAATTGCTAGTACAAGAAATAATTTATCCTCAAACAGAAAAAAATGATTCAAAACTTCAAATTTCTAAGTGTTCATAGAATAAAAAAATCATAGAATAGGTTAGATTGGAAGGGACCCCAAGGATCAACAAGTTCCAACCCCCCTGGTTGCCAGCCAGTAGATCAACGACTAGATCAGACTGTCCAGGATCCCATCCAAATTGGCCTTAAACACCTCCAGGGACAGAGTATAGACAACTTCTCTGAGCAACCTGTTTCAGTACCACACCACTCTTTCAGTAACCATATATTTGTAAGATTTATCTTTAAGGAATCAAAATAGAGGATTCTGTACTAAATTATTCCTGCTTTTATTTGTCACGCTAGCAGTAATATAGCAGACAGTGTCAATGCCTTCTCACATCACTGTGTTATTTCCTACCCACAAAACAAATCCCAACAAGGAGAATTTAAATTTGTATATATATGCACACTTACAGTATTTACAGAATGAATCTCACATTTACATTAATGTTTAGTCAACAGTTAAATGTCCAAATTAAAAATCGGACTTCTTAATCTTGACATCCATAGAACTCTGCTTGTCTAAAATAGGTTTTTGCATGTTTGTTTGATGTATAAACTTCAAGTTCTTCTTTGTTATGATGTTGCCTCTTTTGCTTTATTTAGGTGACATATTGGTGATTTATGTGTATGTATGTTTTCTATTAACTAAAACATGTATCTCAAGGCCGGGCCAGACGGGACCCTGAGCAAAGGTGGTAACTTCGCTCATGGCAGGCGTTTGAACTAATGACCTTTAAGGCCCCTTCCAAATAAAGCCATTTTATGATTCTGTAATATTAGTATCATTGATAAATTAGAACTCTGGGATTGAATAAACGACAAGAGCTTGAAGCAGCATTCATTGTTGGTTAGAACTGAGTTTGAACTTCTGTTCTTATTCCCTCTTATTTGATCACTATTTTCTGAAAACTAATGTAGGAAACTAAGATACTCCACCCCTGACAATAGAAAAAAAAGCCACTTTAATTTCTGTAATTTATTTGATCAGTTTTTGTGTGTGTGTTCAAGAGTAGACTGCTGCTCTTATATTAAAAATCATCATACATATAAATCATTTAATTAATCAATTTAAACATTATTACTTGTTGTGAGTGGATGATGCATTTCTTTGTACAAGTTTCATACAGGATTCAAAAATGGAAAATGAAATGATTTGGATAAAATCTCTTTTACTTCTTCAGTGAGCTCCAGAATAGAACATAAAGTATGTATCCAACTCAGTTACAAAGTAAATTTGCTGTTAAAATGGGTCACAAAAATATGTTAGTCATATTAACTGCCTTTTCACTCTTCCCTTCCATATTTTTAATGGTATGAAGTCTTTACTGGAATCCAGGTGACAGACATCATCAGAGCTGTCATGGACTACTACTATACTGAATTCTTCATTAGAATCCTTATACAGCAGACTGTCGATTGTAGCAATTTTTGACAGATAGCTGTACAAGCCATTAAGCCCATGGACATGAAGCAGAAATACAGATTTCTATTTTCTACTGGTTTTCCTATAAACAAATATATTTAGAAGCAGGAAAATAATTCTTAAGAAAGCAAGATCTACAAATGAACTTGAGAAACTGAGTGAGTAATAACGGTTAAAACCTGTCTGGAAGGAAGGACTAATGACATTTTGTCATAGCTAGAAATACTCACTTCTATGTTTCTCATCAGCAGTTCTTACATCTTATCAGTTCAGCATACACACTGATCTGACACTGATAAAGAATTTCATGGAGAGAAAGAAATTTCATCTAGGATTATTGTCACCCCTGGAAGGCCATCAGTAAACAGGTGAGTTAATTTTCAAGAACTTGAAAGGATGACTCAGAGTTCACAAGACTGAAAGGAAATTACATTCTTTCAGATTTTCTTTCCAGTTACTTATGATGCTGATTGGGTTCTTCATTCTATTTTGTTTTGCTCTTCAGAGCAGAGTGAGAACAATCCATAAATTACCACATCCCCAGCAGGAGTCAATCCAGATAGAGTCAGAAATGAGTCTTTCATTTAAAGCAATGGTAATCCCATGAAAGTTATGTCAGAGCCTTTTCATTCCTGGGTTTGTGTCTTTATTTTCAAAAATAGACAGATATCAATACTAGTGATATATATTCTGTGCACACTAATGTTAGTATTAATATATAATTAAGGTTTCTAATTTATCTCCTAGAACAACAGAAAAATACAGGATTTAGGAAAACCATTATAACATTCACATGCCCAGAAAAATGTGCGGTCTCATCATTACTCATGAGGAAAACGTAGACTCAAATTTTCTCAGACAGAAAAAGCCTGTTCTCCACAGCCTCTTGCTATAGAAATAAGTCTACAAAAATAGAAACTGGCTATCATGGATATCAGGTAAATTAACTACTCCAGAATCTTGTAAAGCTAAAACTACAATTTTTTAAAGAATTTGTGCAAACTGTAGAAGTTGTAACAAGTAAAATATAACTTATTGGACTACCAAAGGGCTAATTTTATTCTTTTCAGAACTTAAAGACTGTATTTTTCATTTTAATCAAAGATTTTTTTTATATTCTTTCATACTTCCACTCTCCCAAGTCAATTTTAAGAAAAAAAAAAAAAAAAACTTACATTTTTTTTCAACATAGCTTTACCTGGTGCAGAAGATAAAAGGGGAAAAAAGGTGAGCTATTCTAGGCTATGCATTTATGCTGCAAAGGGACTATTATAGGTTTACTACTCAAATGTAATGTCAAACTGCAATTATTATTGAAGAAAACTTTATAAAAATTTTGGCAGAGAAAGTTCATCTGAAATACAGGTAATGGAACTCAGTTGTCAATGATGTGTACAATACCTGATATACCCATCCACAGAAATATATTTATATAGAGATGCATATAAATGGACACAAAAATACATAGAGCTATATATTTAATTGTATTATTTATGCTACAAAATGATGCATTGTCTGGTTATACTAGACTTTAAATACTCTATAGTACAGTATATCTAAGTCAGATTTTTCATCTTCCCATTTTCTAATTTTCATCACCTTCAGGTGGAAATCATTTTAGTAAAATAGATAATTGCTTCCGCTTTGCAGTGTCAAACAGTTTGCCTCAGGTTACAGCAGTCTCAAAAGTTAAGATGAAAAAAAAACCCTCTAATTATCTTTCTTTCTTTCAAGTATTCTTTCATCTAACCCTATTCAGTGGCATCCAACATCATATTTTCCATTGCTTGTTCTTTTGCTCTGCATTCCTGTATTTAGCAGCAAATTTCCTTCCCATCTTCTCTATAATCCAGCTTCCATTCTGAATATGAGCATTTTACTACGACAGAGGAGAAAACTTAGAATATACAGCAATCTAATTGCTCAGTCCACAACATTTGTCGGTACTAAATCTGTTTTTGTCTATTTTCACTTCCAGAATGACATTTTGGCAAAAATTCTGCCGTACCTCAAAATGGAGAACAAAGGATTATTTGAGAGTACCAATCACACATATATTTATATATCCTGGAATCTCTAAAAGTCTTAGGATAATGTTACCACATTTTTCCATATCTATGTTTTCCATAGTCTTGAACTGACTTTCATTCCGTGTTTGGGAATGAAGTTCTGAAATTGTATATCACTTCCAAAAATGACAAAGCACAGACTGACAAATGGATGAGAATGAAAATCGTTGGTAGCTTCTGCTGATATCAAATTTTGAAAGCAACAACCAAACTTTATGAGTCTCCTTTCATTGTTATCATAACATTATATGTATATATTGCAAGGACTGAAGAACAATTTTCAGTCTGCTTTTCATGGACAGCTCTCTTCCACACCAATGTGTAAGTTTTAAGACATCTTCAGCTACATAAAGCAATGAATGGGTGGGATCTTTTGCTAACTGCATTTTTTTTTCTTCATTTCAATCTAAAAAAAAGATCTAAAAATGAGATTTTAAAAACTACACACAGACCATGCCAAACCACAGATTCATACTTGTGGATCCATGCGATACTTAATGCAAATAAGCAAATGAGTATCTTATCCAGTCACTGTTTTTAACAGATTGCCCATATATATACTTTGCCTCCCTTCATCCTTTTGTCTATTTTCTATTTTGACACCAGTTATGAAGATTGGGTTTTTGGTTCAGTTTGAATGCCTTGGTTGAACTAAAATTCTAAATGTTTCTTGTAAAAGCTGAAGAGAGGCCAAATCTCCTAGAACTGGCTTGTTAACACTTTGGTCTTGTTTAACAGTTTGATCAATACTAGTTATTATTTGTTTAAAATCTTGTCTCTGCAATAAAGAACAAATCAGAACTGCTTTCATTATTTGATTACTGAAAATACACATTTATGAAACTTTATTCTATAATATAAACAGTATATACATATGATGTAAAATATTACTATATTAACTTTGTACTCTCCTGGCATATGCAGACAGCAGATCTCAGCACATGCTAACATCATAGAATACTGTTTACACATTAGATGTAGATCTTTAAAAAAAATTAAAAACAGCTGAAACAGTTAGAAAGTCCCATAGCACCTCCTTATTGCAATATGCAAAAGGATTTTTAAATGAAAGAGAAACAATGTTCAAGAGATTTTAACATTTTTTTGCAATTGATGATGTCATAAATCCAGTTGGAGGCTCAGAATCAGACTTCTAAATATCTGTGGTCAGCTTTAAGTCAAAGATAAATGAAAAAAAGAAAGCTAGTGATGTCTAATGTTAAGCTTTGAAAGAAATTACTCAGATACTCAAGTAATACCAAGGAATGCACTGATTTTAAAATGTAATGACAGTACAGTAAAACTCTCAACTCAGCATATACAGGCATTACCATTTTAATTTTCTTTAATATGATACTTCATTGATGATTTGACTCAAAACATTTGAAAGAAATAATTTCTCAATCGTTTACCTACATGTCAGTGTGATTAATTTATTAATCATGCTAAGTAGAGGTAATGAGGCAATGAAATATTTCTATTTCAGTAGACTTTCTGATGGGCCAAAGAAGCTAGTTATTTCAAAGGAATTTTTATGAACTATTAGAGGCAATTAAATTACATTGTAAATTATTAACCTGTAGTTAATTGTTTTCAGAAAAATAAAAATTATTAACCGTGTATTTATTAATAAAACTTAATTGTGTATATTATAGACTTGTATATACAGTGTATACTTTTTGTCCGCTCAGGTACAATGTATAATATATACCATGTATAATGATATGCATACTTAGAATGAGTAACTTAAGAGTAACTTAAGAGTATTAAAACACCTTGAAAATTAAGTCTTCTAAAATATAAATAATATGTAATGCACTTATTGCATTTAAATCTGTAATATGAACTATATTTCTTCCTTTCAAAAAGTGCCTTGTAATCTGAAAACTCTGCTACAGTTGTAATGATTTTAGCATTAAAAAAAAAAGAAAATTTTTAACTTCCCCTTTTCTTCCCAGTAACTTGTAATCCTAAAGAAGACACACATCATTCCACCTCAGCCTCTTAAATTACTTATTCTTTGTTCATATAGTATCATAGAGTAATTATGCAATACAATTTTTATCTTTCTTCTGGGAGGTGTGGTTCAGTGCCTACTAACTACACAATTAAATCCACTACCTGAACGCAGATTTATTCCACTTCAGAAATTTTTATATGGTTATCTTTTTTTAAACACAGTCTTTGTGCTTTAAAAATGCACCAAAAACAAAAACAAAACAAAACAAAGCAAGAAATCTGAATTAAGATTAATGCACATTCTGACTTCTAGTTTCATTTTTTTGCATGGATTATGATTTACAATCATGCAAATAAGGACAAAAGTAAAAGTCTGTTTCCAGAGATTTTTTGGAGCAGCATATTGGATCATCTTAAAGAAGTGACCTCAGAAGAACAGACTCAATTTAATTTCAGAAGCAGTCATTTCAGTTACTGTGTTTGGCATCATGGAAGCTCAAAGTGGTTGAAGAAAAAAGCTGGTCTCATTCTCCCATTGTGAGGAATACAAATGTCCAACAGATACGTATATTTAGGATTGTATAAAACACGAGGAAGAGATTATTGTTATTACTATTTTTAAGGAAGAGCGCACTCTTTTTTTCATCTGTCATGGAAACAGCAAATCCTGAAGTCATGGTAGGAATATGACAAATAGAATCTGGTGAGAAAGTATGATATTCCTATCCCATCTTAGGTTTTCTTTTTTTTTTCATATTGCACGCTGTGAAGAGGTAGAACTTAGAGAAACTGGAAAGAAGTCTATTGAGCACTGGTTGTGCTAATACAGCACCATAAGACCTTCCCAGCAGTGGAAGGTCTTACTCTATTTCATTGTAATGAAAACATAAAATAGAAAAGAAAAATACTTTTCCAGTATCTATGTGCTATTCTAGGCCAAAGAATTCATCTCCATCACACCTTTTTTCTTTAGGAAGTGCAACTCTTTGAAAATCTTCCCAGTTCACAAATACTAACCTATTCATTAACCTCTGTGAACACACTAATATCACCTGGATAATTCCTTACTACTTTGCATATACAGACCTCATCTTTCTTTCCTTCTGTTTTAGTGTCAACACAGCTTTAGGAGTTTTTACTTTCTTCAAAACATTTCAGGTCAATCAGATATACAAGGCAGTTTTTAAAAAGCTTGTGGCATCAAGTGTAAGAGGGGCTGCATAACACCTGAGAACACAAGATGAAGCAAAGGAACTGTTCATTCTTCTATAACTACCTCCCTCTTGTTAGCAACAATGCTGCAGAGAGGAGATAAAATTGTGCAATAGTTTTAAGACTTGTTTTCACATAAGGAGGCTTGGTTAATAGAATCCAAATACTTTTCCTGGACTTATGAACCCCTTATTGTATCCAAGGTCCAGCTGTATGAAGAGTGCTACGGTGGAACACTGCTTAAATATTCACTTAAAATTTGTCTTAACTCTCCTTCCACTACTGACACTTTATTCACATTCTAGATTCTTGAACCTGCTGCTGTTCTACGCAAACATAAATCAGCAACTATGGAACAGTCGCCTCTCAATAAAATAGGTTGCTAAACTGGTAGTACATTTGAATTGCAACAGCGACAAGCTATCGCAAAAAGTACAGAGGAGCAAACTTCGGCTATTTTTTTAAGAATTCAGAGAACTGGGGGTGAATACTCCTTAACTCTAGGCAAAGCAATGAAGAAACAAATTAGTAAGCACGATAGCCAAGGGAACAATAAATACATCCCTTAAGTCAGACACAGTGCATATGTGGCTGATAATTTAACACCACAGAAGGAGATTACAAACTGCAGTGGTGCACTGAAACTCAAAGCTCATAAGAGATTTAGTGCAAGCAACACAAGGTAGCTTTAACAGTTGACAAATATAACAAAGCAAAAGCACGAATAGTGTCACAGATTTCAGAATACTAAAAGACATGAGTTAGTATGGAAATTAATCATGCAGACAAGACATTGCTTTTGGCTGCTGAATCTCTACCTTTTCCAACCTTTTTCCTTTTTAATGAGCCTCAAAAAATACAATATTCCTTGATTTATGACTGCTTAACTGAAAAATTATACAGATTGACAAAACTAATAATAAAGCTTTTTTTTTCTTTTTTTTTTTTTTTTTTTGTTGCTGCTACCTTGCACTTTAAGTTTAGCAATGACTCTTCAGTTAATCTCACAATTTGTTTCTTTGACAAAAGGAATGATCAAATTTTAACACCAGATTTCATGGTCATTGCTGTTTTAGCATGCATACTTTCAGTATGAGAGAACAGTATAGAATCTGACAAATTAAAATTGATCACTTTTTGTCAAAGAAATAAATGCATTGGACAATCTATTTAAATATGCCAATTACTGTAAGCTTCCTAACTTATCATGTGGAATTCTGCTGTACCAGTCATGCACAAGTGACTCATAAATAAGCCAATTTACACGTTCATGTAAACTGAACTATGCTTTATGGTGCAAACTTCAGCTATTTCATATACACAAATGGTTACTGCTAAAAATATCTTTGCTGTTAAAAGCTATCACATGCTAAAGTATTACAAACACATCTAGGACAATACACAGAAAGTTGGGAATGAAAGAGGTAAATACTTGGTTCACTTGACTGCACTCAGCTATTGTATGGAGTTCAGTTCCTCCCTCTACATCTCCACTTATTCATATCAGTATTCAGCCAGGTCATCAGTTTCTGACTATCTAAGCTGAAAGGGTATGCTAACAGTGCTTATCCAAACAGTGACACCAGCCAAGCAACAATTTTCACTAAGCGTGATGCTGTGTTTCCAACAAACATAAAACTGGCGCTTGAATGCTTTTAGTATGTATGAAAGTGTTAAGATATCAGAAGTTTTTCCCATAATAGAGATAAATAAAATATTTTACTCCCCTCTGCATTCTCCGCTGTCTAATATAGCTTGAACTTACACTGTAGACATTACATGTAGGGCACACAAGAGTCTCTCTCCTTCATCCAACCATTCATTTTCATAAAAGCTGTAGAAACATACTACAGAGAACTTCTTTTCTATTTCAAAATCTCTCCCCCTCCACAAAGTTCAAATAAACAAGTATAGGTACAAACAATATAACGCTGTTATATATCCTTATGCTGTCTGATCTCATACATGAACTTTACTTTCCAGTTTCAAATTGCAAAGCCAGGCTGAAAAATCTACCCAATTTATATGGTAACAATGAATAGTGTTAAACAACAGATGGCAAACAGAAATCCCTGGATTCCTCTGAAAAGTCAACTTGAAGCAAATATATATATATATAATACAAAATGACTAAAGGCATATTAAAAGCTTTCACAGTAGATGCAGACATATTATATAGCAGAAAATAAAGTGCAAAAATAACACAGATCTATTTGACTCTAATTTTCAAACACTCAATACAGTAAGAATTCTTCTTTCTTTTCAGCCCATATTTTAAATACTTTGTAGTGAATATTTCACTTAACATCACTGTCCATTTTTTAATGACTTCAAGAAGTCAAACTTCTATAGAACATAGGTATATTATCACCTAATCAATCTGTACATTTACACACTTCAGCCACATAAAAATGACATTCTAACCAATAAACCATTAAATATGTTTTTCAGTCAGTAAATCCTAAAACATCCATGATGTTATTTTATACATGAAATTAATAACTCTGAAACCAGAAAACTAAGTACGTTAACACAAATACCTCTTAAGAATAAATGAAAGCTCAGAATTATATGCCTGGATGCTTTGTGAATTTAAAGTATTTAGAAATATCCATTTATTTCATAATAATAACGAGGTTTATGTCTCAGCTTGTACTAGTGTGATAAAGTTCAATTTTAAAAATACTTAATAATCACTTTACCAGTCACAACCAATTCTTTGACTCCTTCTGACCATCACTGAATGATCTTTCTATATCCCTTGATACAACTGTCAGGAATATAATTAAGAGTAATGATTGATAATAAGGGGTTTCCTCATCTGTTAGTGTTGATGTTGAAAAGCTGTGCTATCTAATAGCAATAACGTAAAACATGGAAGAATTCATAACTGGTTGTTATTCTAATTCTGGTGAAATGGAGAGAGAGTATAATAAAGACAAAGTAAATATTGTTCTCCACATAGCTCCTCAATGTAATAATTCTATTTTCTCTTTTTCTCACCTTCTAGTTTCACTGATACACCTCTCATATACATAGTGTACAGAGATACCATTTCTGAATACTGGCTAATAACGTCTGACTCTCAACTCTCCCTTCTCAGTCTGAATTTAAGAAAAGACAGTGAGGAGAGATCTGTCAGAAGAGCTGTCTGCTTTTGTCCTTCTATTTTTTCAATATTTTGTGCACAAATAATATATATAGCAGTGTTTCATAGGTCAGTTACTGAATTAGCCATTTTCTTCACTGAGTACTGAATAACACTCTCATAGTCTACTTACAAAAAGGTGTTGCAGATTCAAGTAGACTTCATTTGGTGTAGTCTGTTCATGGGAAGAAAATCCAGAGTGTATTCTGATCCTATGATGAATGTTCTGCTTTTCTGGAGATAGACCTAGGGAAAAAACAGTACAGAATAAGTACAATCATAAGTGGTTAAAACTATAAGCCAAATCATTACAAAAAAAAAAAAACAAAAAAAACCCCACCTTAATAAAGAACAAACAAAAAAAGGATATGTTGAGTACTTATGTACAGCAAAGTTCACATCATCATTTATCCATACACATATATTATTACAGAAGACAAAAGTTTAAACTCATGTCCTCGTGTAGTACTCAAATGACCCCAGAGTCCTTCAGTGTTACAGTTGGCAAGTAGAGCATTTTGGGTTTATTACATCTAAACAGGCATCCAGTGGCCTAAGAAGAGAAACATAATGACCACAAAGTGAAATGTCATAGCCTTCCTAAAGAATGCAATTGGATTTCCATTCACCATGAAGAAAAACTGTAACATACGGAACTTGTAAAATCAACAGTCATCTTTATTTTAACAGTAGAGCTCATTCATAATTCTTACACATTCTTTCAATAGAAACAGAAGCAGCAGTTCTATTCCTTCTTCTGGTTCCTATTCACTTAGGTGACAGAATTCTACAGAAAATGACTTAAGAATTAATAGGAGTAAGGCATAAAGAAGGCATGTTTACCCCTCCTAGCATTTCATACAGTAAGCAGGGTTCAGCAGGATCTTGCTTCAAACCTCAACCAGTATGACAAATGCCTATTCAACTTCTCTTTCAATAGATGTAGTCAAAGCTTGAGGTTTCAAAGCTGAAAAACATTTTATATGAACAACCTAGTCCTGGAGATAATCGTTTTTACTTTTCTTTTTTTCATCTTTTGCATTCAAGATTTGTTACAAATTAAACCCGCTACTTCTTGTCATATCTAAAGCGGGGGTAACAGTTTATGCTGATCTCCTTGGCAACAATATTATATGTACCTACCATCATTCTGATTTCACAGGCTAAAGGAACCTGATTACATGTCTTCCCTCTATGTCTTTAATATTTTCATGAACTATCAGTAGGTATGTATATTATACTATGTTTTTGGTTATTTCTTTCTCGCTGTTTTGTTTGTTAAGAAAAAATGGGCAAATGTGTAAGCTGGGTAACTGGATGCTTACCCATCCAGCTCCTAAAGATTTGTGGATATAGGTTCAGCAGTTTCAGACAGTATCCTTTGTGCATCTGCTACAGATTATCAACCCTGTAAGTGGTTAGGTAGAAATTAATATGCTATCCCTCGATTCATGAAGGGTGACAGAGGCATGAAGCATTTTCAGATTTGCCAAAGGATGTCTGCCAGGCATTTTAACACCTCTTGAGCACTACTGCAGCTGATATGAAAGGAGGGCAAAATTCTATGTAAGACAGCAAGAAGTATGGAACTGGTTGCATATGTAACAGTATGGCATGGCAAATATACTGTATCCATATTTTTTCCTTAAGTGTTAGAAAGGATTCACCATCCTATATTTGCACAGTTGAATACTCCTACTTAGTACTTACCCTCATTCATATCTCTATTATATGTCCAATATTTTCCACTCTAGCCAGAACTTACAATAATCATTTTCAACATGAATACTGTCTTCTGAATTTGCAGCAGGAGTAGTATCTATTCTGTTGTAAAAACTATTGATGAAATTACTGTACAGGCCTGTATAAACTCTTATGGAATTCCACTATTTTTTGACCAGTGTCATGGTTTGGCCTGGTTTCATAACAAGAAATGGAAATTAAGACTTCTGGGAGTTGTAATTCATTCTTCCCTTCCGATACCAGGAAACTGGAAATATTGACAAGCCATGGAATTGCTGCATTAACTGTTTAACTCCCAGTACACTGCATGATGTTATGATGTGAAATACCAGTGGGAAACCTTCAAACACTCAGTTACTGGAAGAAAGAGTGAAAAGAGTGACCATGATGGTCACAAACTGATACATGGGACATTCCATCTGAACTTGAGAAAAATACTTCTTTACTGTGAGGGTGACAGAGCACTGGAACAGGCTGCCCAGAGAGGTTGTGGTGTCTCCTCTGGAGATATTCAAAACCCATCTGGACACTTTCCTGAGTAACCTACTCCAGAGAGCCTATTTCAGCAAGAGGTAGGACTTGACAGTTTCCAGGGATGCCTTCCAACTGCTATGATTCTGTGGTTCTGTGATTCTACAAGTAAATAATGAGCATGGTTGTTTTGTTTTGTTTTGTTTTTTTCCTCAGAACTTGTATGCTAAATTTAAACCAGTCTTTATTTAGACCACCGTTTCCCAACCTGCCTAGAATAAAATCCTCTGAGATTTTTAAAAATGCAGTTTTCTAAATTTAAGTTATATCATTTCTATATCTTCAGGCTTGCTGAAATATTTTTGAGAGAGACAGGATGAATTTTATTTGTTCCTTTACAATCTCTGCTTGTTGATTATTCTCATCAACTCTTATATGGACTTAGAAAGAACAGCCTGATAGTTTAAGGTCTCTCATGGAAATTCAGTTAAAAGAGATACATATATTTCTTTGAATATTTCTTGACAGCATCCTGTCAGTCCTTTTCTAAGCTTTTGAAATTTCACCATTAAGTTCTCAAATATGTTACCATACATCTTGTAAAGATTTATGTTTTACATTTCAGTGAGTGCATATCTTCATAGAGAAAAGTTTCTGCACAAAATCAAGTCCTGGCCAACAAGTATACTTTGTTTCTAGTTAGTAGAAACAGTTAGGAGATTGTATTGATTTTACTTTAAAAAAAAAAAAAAGATTTTCTGAATTTTGATAGTTAAATTTATTAAGTTCTCATCTACTGATCATTTTAGATTCCAGCATCGGGCTCAAAATTTTCCACTGCTTTCTACAAAGTATTTATACAAAAAGAACTAACAGGACATGGAGTAGGTTGGTAACTGTTTTGTTTTATTTTTAAGATCTGATCCAACTGCACATGGATTTGACCCATCATTTCCTGTGATCATTCAGTTAAAATTCCTTCCATGAGTAAAAATATCCTTAGTTCTTTGACTTGCAGTAATTTTCACGCAAATAAATGTTTTCTTATTTTTTCAATATGCTTAAAAAAGAAATTGTTGTCGGCTGGATTTTTTTGTTTGTTTGTTTGTTTCTGTTTTTGCTTACTTATTTTAAACAGATTATTTTCAATGTAAATGCTCCTGTTTTGGGAAATCTGCCAACAGTTTCTGGGCTAAGATCTTCAAACAGAGAGGCAAGGCAAATTCATATGGTTGCTGGAAATCCTCTGTGTGAAGGTAAGAATGCAGAAGGCAAAACCAGATGAATCTAAGATCACACTGTGTGAGTGTCACATTTGGCCAAGTTCAACTGTGCCACCTCACTGGGCAAGGTCCAGCAAAGCAGGTCCCAATTAATAAGTGTATGTGTGCATATGTGTGCAAAGGCCTCCCACACTAGATCACTTAATCTGAGCTTCCTAATACCATGTTGATTGGTGTGTCTTTACCTTATTGCAGAAATTAGAGAAGGATGTGGGGATGATCTGACTACTACTTGTCAAGTAAATAAACTAAAATATCCATAGTAACAAATGGATTTGCATGCCTAATAGTTTTTTATTACTCCATCTGGTTTGGTACTCCAGCTCAGTTTTGACCTCTTTTTCTTCCTGTTACTTTTTAGTTTATCAGCTGTATTTGCTATCTTTAGTATTAGAATGAAAGTCAGGGAGTACAACTTACCAAAGACTGTATACTTAGCGTGTACTGTACGCTTTTAGCAAGTAGTAGAGGATTATGAATAAAATTACAGTTCACTATACAAGAGAAGTTTACTACAGGAAGTCTAAAAAAAAATACAAAGAAGTCCATTTGTCCCCCACAAGTCTTCTGCTTAAAAGAGGTCTTGGTATAGCACTTTCTTGGGCATATAAAAACAATGAGGAAAAACCCAGCCAAGAAGACTGTGTTAACGTGTAGATTTTTTTTTCTTAAGACTTTCATTGCTATCTCTACTTTCTTATAACCCATCCAGAGCACCTATAATATGATTAATCCTAAGGAAAGTAATTCAGCCCTGTAATTCTACTACTCTTATAATAATAGCATGCTAGATAAGTTATATCTATCAAAATCCTGACAGAAAATTATCTATTCATTCTGGTCTCCCTTTTGCTTTATTTTTCTTATATTCCAGCAGCATACCCTTGAGTTTCTACCTTCTCAAGGCTCAGACTTAAATAAATAACGAAGAACTTGAGAGGAAAAAAAAAAATCTTCTCATCCTAAACCCAGGCTTTTTAAAACCCTCCTTTATTTCCTCTTTCAAAAAAAAAAAAAAAATTAAATTAAATTAAAAAAAAGGTTAAACTACTTTTTTTTTACCTGCCTATCTGTTACTACATCCTAAACTACCTCAGTGAGACGCTGAAGACTCACTTCATGCTTCTTCCATGCATGCAGGACCTTTTTCCCTCAGCCTGGCTCCTCTTCCCACATGCCCCACAAGGGTTCTTACAAAACAATCCTGACAATGCCTTCAGCCTTCCCACCTGCCTCTTGGGACTGGCCCATATTGCACAGGCACAGAGAGGATGGGGAAACTAACATTCTCTTAACTTAAAAAGTAGCACATACGCTTGATGTTTGAAAACATCTTTTTTTTTTTTTTTTTTTTTTTTTTTTTTTTAAACAAAGAATATAACAATAAATCTTTACCACTGCATAACTATAAGTCACGTTTTCTGAAAATGTGACTTTGATAGCAGGGAGGTTTAAAAACTTGACTCTGAAATAACTAGAAGAACTAAAAGAAAGAAATAAGATGAACCAGATTTCGTACTTATTTTTCTGCATTGCCTGTGGAAGTCCACATACATCATAGACAGATACAAAGAAAATATCAAGAGTTCATGATACAATTCATACTGCCTAAGAAGAGAGTTACATCAGCAGCAATTTAATCAGCATATGATTATGAAGGCTGCTCTGAAAGTAATGCCTCCTGTTTTGTGATGTCAAGCAACGATGTCAGAGGCAGACGCTGGTGGGATAATAGAAGTTAAGCCTTTTCACCAGTGTTCCACTACATTTTGTTATCAGGTGACAGATGGTAGCAGAGGGGCACTATGACAAAATGGTATCCGACACGGAAGTACATATGAAACAAAGCTGAATTCCTCTATGCAGAAAAACCCACTGACATTCGCCGTCTCTTGCTGAACGTTTATTGGGACCAAACAGTGGATTGTTAGAATGGTGAGGTGGCAGGTGGTGTGTTTCAACAGTGGTGACAGCAACAGGGAAGACAAGTCATGTTCCAGATGGCCATGCACAGCTATCACACTACAAAATAAAGTGACAATCAGTTCATCCAAACAAATGGAATAATGGTGGTGACTAAGCTGAAAAAGTGTCATGTAGCTGAGAATTTGCTCTAAATATAGTGTCATTGTGATTTTTGCATCGCCTTTAATTTCTTTGGAAATTGAAAGAAGGCATTACTTTTGGAGCAATGTTTGTATGAGCATAATACAAGCAAAAACATAACAAAAAAAGCTTGCTACCCAGAAACTGGAGACATCTGAACAATGTTTGATTGTGACCTCTTAACAGCTTACCACCAAAGCTAAAAATATTTCACTTTATAGATTTATTAATGAAAAACAGACCAGTTTTCTATCCACTGCTAGTCCCCTGTGGACTGTAGCTTTCTTAATCGTTACTGGCTGGACCTAAAGTAGTACTCAGGAGAGTGCATTTCACATATGGTATCTTAAGTTATCTTTTAGGTACTAAACTTTAGATTTATTAAAACAAAATTCCTTTAAAAAAAAATAGAAAGTTCTTGGTTACTGTTAGTTGAAAAGAATGGCAAAATCAGAACATGGCAACTTAAAATATCTTTGAATCTGCTAGAACCTTTAAATTATGAAATAAGGCTTTGTTTTGGTCTTACTTTAAAATTTGGTCAGATTTCTGCTGTGGTCTTTAGTGTTAAGGAACTTCAATAATAGTTTAGATTCAAATGTGTACAGAAATTGGTAAAATATGTAACTTTTATGTTTTAATATTCATTTATACCTTCAGTATATGTTTTTACAACATAACTGAACTAGGCAACTACTTTAACACAGTAATACTACGTTTTACTAACTCTTCCTCTAAAGATATTTGGATGAATTAATAATACCCAAAATACTGAAGATAAACATACTGTTCCCACCAGAGATACAATAATTTCGCCTTTATTACTGAAAACATTTATTTATGATGAGCAGTAGTATATCATGATTTAGTCCACTCAGACTGACGGGCCAGTATTTGTACTTTGACAAGATGTCACTTCAGCAGGTATGCTGACTATTTAATGTCTCTAGACAGCCTCTTATGGCCTTTACTAATTCATAAAATTAAATTTCATTGTCCTCTTCCAAGAATACTGTAGACAAAATTTAATCTTATCTCAATATTTTATATTAATAATAATAATCTTATCTTAATCTTACAAGAGGAGAAATGCCTAATGGTACCTTCTTTAGTAAAACATTTTTCTTCAAGATGTAATTTATAAAGTTCATCTTGCATAAACCATATTCAGAACCTCAAAGCACATAGAAACCATTCAGTATTTTAGCAGTCCTCTTTTCATGTGCTGTATAAGCCTTCAAAAGTGGCACATCGTCAAACCATCAAAAATCTACCTGATGCGTGTCAAAGCTTTGCTATTCTGAAGTAGTGAACCTAGACACCCGAGCAGTAAAAAACATAGCAAAAATTTTACATTACTATAATGTATCCATGTATGACTATCTCAGCAAAGTAGTAATAGCTCTTGGCAAACAGCATTCATCTGGGCTGAAAAGCTGTCAGCGGCAATATGGTGGATGTCAATTAGAATAAAGTATGAGATGCAAACACATTTGCCAATTACATGCATTAGACCTCATAATGACTGATGTCACAAATGTAGTTTGGTGATAAATTATCTTAAGGACAGTAATTACATTTTTCTATCAGTTGAATGTACCCATTTTGAAGTTACAAAATGAGACCTAAAGGAAAAAGCTCCCTTTAGACAACAGGAATGTCTGGAGGGAGGATTACTTGGTTATCGGTATTTTGTTTTTTTCCCCAGCTAGACCGAGTTTGGACTTCTAAGAAACATAAATAATCATTCAGTCCTTTCTATAAACTACCATTTCAGGTGCTGGACCACATCCAGAGAAGGTCAGTGAAGATATAGGGAGTTTGAAGCGCAAATCGTCATGGTTTTATGATTTGTTACTGGTATTTCACATCATAATATCATGTTGTGCACTGGGAGTTAATGCTCCAGCTCCATGGATCATCAATAGCTCCGGGTACATCTATCTCAGAAGATAAGAAGAACTACGTACCCAGAGGACTTAGTGTTGATTTTCATTTTTCCATTTTCTGCTCAGAGGGAAAGATAAAAACTGCTTGTGTGTCACGAGACACAGGCTCTTTGTTCTGGATCAACCCAGCAGCGGGTGCTCCCTAGCCATCTTGACTTCAGCGTTTAGCATAAGGCCTTCAGTTCTTGGACACTCTCTAATTTTAATTATTAGCTTCAATTCCAATTATATTGTGTTATTTTGCATTCTCATATCTTATTTAATAAATTAGCTTTCCTCCTCAGATCATTGCCACTGTTTGTTTTTAAGCCCATCTCCCTTTACCCTCTCCCCTTCCCCTTGCCTGGGGTGTGGGTCACCATGCCAAACCAGCCCGTAAACTGTTGACACTTACAAAGAACAGCTGAGGGAACTGGGATTGTTCAGTCTGGAGGAGGCTTAGGGGAGATGTTAATGCTCTCTACAACTACCTGAAAGGAGGTTACAGCTAGGAGGGCATTGCCCTCTGCAATCTTTGTGTTTGCTTTATGAAACTGCCACATGCACGTGCTTTCCTTACAAATATAATCACCAAGGTTGGAAAAGACCCTTAAGATCATGTAGTCCAATGGTCAACCCATCACCATCATGCCCGGTAAATCATGTCTCTAAGTGCCACATCTCCACATTGCTTGAACATCTCCAGGGATGCTGAGTCCGTCCCCTCCCTGAGCATCTTGTTCCAACGCCTTGCCACCCTTTCAAAGAAGAAATGTTTCCAAATATCCAATCCAAATCCTTCCTGCAGAAACTTGAGGCTATTACCTCTCATCCGTTTGCTATTTTTTGATCAAGATTTAATATATGTTCCTGAATGTTCAAAACTGCTGTCAATTCTAGCTGACACTTCACTAAGCTTTATTAAATGTGAGATTTTATGGATCATTGAAACAAAGTACTATGGTTCTATACTCCTCAAGTGTGAAACCTAGGTACCTTTCATAAAAACTTGAAAGGGTATGCAAGTTTTTGGAGGGAAAGATTAGAGTATTCGAGATAGCAGCCTTCAACTATTTGAATAATGCAAAAATTGATGAGTCATATAGCAATCTGAATACTCTGTCCAAAATCTTTTTAAAACACAGCATGGATTCATGCAATCACACTTTTCCATTCACAACATGAACTTTATATGAAATGTTTCCACTGACTCATTAATTCTGTTTCAAAGGATCAGACAGCAATAATCTAACAGATTATATTCTAATTGTTGGTATACTTCTCCACTGATAACAGTTACTTTTCTTTTTCTATTTATTGATATCTTAAAAAGAAAATGATTACTCAAATATAAAAGACACTGTTTTGGTGAAGTGATTAATAGATTCACAGCTCTCAGTCTCCTCAAACTCCCCTGATTTAATTGAATCTAGATAATAAAGCAAAGATACAGTATTTATGTAAAGATTATGTACTTATGCAATAAACAACATTACTCCATATGGACATAACAGCAAGTTTCATCTATCTTAAAAATTATCAACATAGATAATTTTGGAGAACTAGATCAGTGTTTTGGTGGTTTCTAGATGGTTGTTCATGCTAGATATCTATTCTAATGTTAATGCTCAATGTACTCATGAAAGGCTTTGGCAAAATGTGATTGAAATAGACCAAACTGAAATTTGTCACTGGGACAAGTAAGAAGAATGATACTGTATCAATGATAATGGGAATGAGATAGCCATTTTTCTTCCCCAGAACCTAGGACTCAGTTGCTGAAAAGAATGCATTCTTGTGCTCAGGACTATTCTGAGAGGAAAAGGAGATCAGATAATGAAAATCTAAACAATCTTGATTAGTAAATATTATGGTGAGAAAAGAAAAATATAAGTCAAGCTGATTAATGGAATCTGGATGGATCTGCACCTGCATTGGAGCCAGTGCTTTGAAAACCCATATTATCTCCAGCAATGTAAGAAAATACTGTATCACATGCTTACTTTAAGCTCATCTAACTTTGATACTAATTTGCTTTCCTGGGCCAAAATGACGTATCTGTGCAGCACCCTACCTTATCACAAGTTTCTGTATCACGTAGGGTTTTACAAACTCAGGGTCATTTCGCTCTTCTGTCATGTGCTTTAATAAATTCTATAGACTTCAGTCACGGATAAGATTATGTGGGTGAAGAAATCCATTTTAGACACTGTTAAAACTCCTTTATCATTCTTCTTCAAAAAGCCATTAAGATATAGTCTGCTGGTGGCTATAAAAATGAGAAATCTGAAAATGACTATGTGTTATGTCTTGAAGCTATACTAAAATTCATTAGTGTTATCCAATAAAGTATGGAGTTA
Organism: Callipepla californica brunnescens; assembly: GCA_023055505.1. Taxonomy (NCBI): domain Eukaryota; kingdom Metazoa; phylum Chordata; class Aves; order Galliformes; family Odontophoridae; genus Callipepla; species Callipepla californica. Next base: position 1,948,345 of record JALIRH010000050.1, on the reverse strand, counting down.
ATCATTAGTTTCAGGTGTGATATATTAGTGCAATGCTCTGTCATCACAAGAATCTTTGTTCTTTTTATAATCTACTCCTATCGAGTTTTTACACTAGCTACAAAGTCAGTTGTCTCAGTGACAGGAAGCAGAATCTTCTTTAAGAACATAGAATTTTGGCCATTCAAGTACATTCACCTGATCAAGATTTTGCAGGAAACACACGTACATTAAGCTATGTATGGCTGCAAAGAAAGTCTGAGTCAATGCAAACACTAAAAATAAAAATATACTTTAGTAATTAGTGCTTTGACTACAAGAAAATACCTGTTTTCACTCACAACATTACTTTCTCGCCTAAAATATTATCATCATTTATTGGCTCATAAGATTACACTTTTTGTGTTAGTATCTTGTTTTTACATTAGGGATACTTGTATATAAACACTGGAAAGAAAATGCAAATCACAACAAAACTAAATTTATCTGCAGTTAACAGGCTTTCAGAAGTATTATTAAAAAAATACATCAAAATACTTTCTAATTCTTTTTTCACTGGGTAAACGTGTCCACATTCAGTTAATTTTACAGTAGAGGATCAATTTACTCATATACAGAAAGTCTGCAAGAACACTGCGTGAATACTTCAAAAGAAACTATATTCAAATTGCTAAAATTTTGAAGGCAAACTAAAAAAAATAAAAGAAAACCTTCAAATTGTCAGAAAGATTTAAATAAACAATCCGTATTTTTAACAATGATATTGAGTGTCCTAGTATTAACGTAGAACAGCTTGGACTGGAAGACACCTAGTTCCAACTGCCTTGCCACAGGCAGGGACACAGCTTACTGGACCAGGTTGCTCAAAGCCCCATCCAGCCTGACTTGAGCACTTCCATGGATGGGGTATCCACAAATTCTCTGAGCAATGTATTTCAGGGCTTCACTGCTTTTAAGAAATTCTCCTATATCTAAAATTTCCTGCTTATCTAAATCTACCCTCATTTAGTTTAAAACCATTATCTCTTGTCCTGTCTCTGCACACTCTGATAAAGATTCTCTATTTTTTTCCTTAGGCCCCTTTCAAGTATTGAAAGGGTGCAGTAAGGTCTATGTAGAGCCTTCTCTAAACTAAATGACCCCAATTCTCTCAGCGTTTCCTTGTACGCACTAACCAGTTCATCCATCACATTCACACACCTCCAAACAACAATGTTCTGTGAAATCATATCAAATGTTTTCAAGCACCTCATCTATTGGTTCAGAGAAGTCAAACAGCTGTGATTATTCCCAACTGATGACGCATCTAAACGTATCTTAAGAAGATAACAAACATGACAGGTAACAATGAACATTTAATACCATACTCTTTTACCAACAATGATCTCTAGATGAGCTTATTAAAAAAAAAATTAAATAAGGATGTTATTTGGGATTTCAGCTTTTAATTTATAATGAATAGATTTTATCACAGGATATGAAACACAGGCATGAACTCAATAATGCACTTCAGAAGTAACTTTACAATATGGGTGTTTTTCTGCAATACTGATTACCATTCGAATTACTGAAATGCTTGCAGTATGACATACAGCTTCATAGTATGTGTAGATCACAGAAACCACCAAATCAATTCTGGTATTTCCCCCAAATGGATTATGCGTGCTCAGTTAAATTAATACATTTTGTGATGAAATCATAGATTGCTCATGCATTTCAAAGGCATCTAAAACAGTTGACAATTGAATAATTGTCCTGTATGTGAATATGATTAAGAAAGCAATCAACATATTAGTCAACAAATGACACAGAAGTTATATAGGATAAATAGTAACATCACACTTGTGGATCACAGATACAACTCAGTCCTAAAATGCTTTAGGTATCCACGAAGTTCTCGTAACTGTTTTTGACACTAAAATTATGTTAGAGACAACCTTAGACATCACAGTAAAAATTTCCCAGAAGGTATCCAAATAATGAATTGCTGATGTAACTTTCACTTAACTCAAAACAATAGCAATCATCTCTACAGCCACGTTATTAAGCAACACAAAACCAGAATCATTTATTCTTTCTGTTACTATTTGATAGCGTAAAATAATTGACATGAAAGAGTCACATGAATCTTCTATATGCAGAGTATAAACAATTGCTTTTATAAAAACTGATGATGTCTAACCATCCTATTAATCCACAGTCATGAGAAACAGACTGAGATAAAATGTATACTTTGCCAGGACATATCATTTACTAAATGGACTTTTCCGCCGGTAGACCTGAAATGCATTTGTCTATGCTCATGAGTTTTCCTGAATAAAAATACTAGAGCTTCCTATTAAAACAATTACATTTCTTCCAATGAAAGACAAAGCACAGTTACAATTTCAGACTGAAATTATATCCTTCCCTGACAACCAAATACAGCATATTGCAATTATTTTCTTATTGCATTGCAGCTCCAAGATCAGTCACTCATTATAGTGAATTCTTATTTAACATTTGAAGACATTTGATTAAGAAGGTGAGGAATGTTTCTAGAATCTTATTTTATTTTATTTATATAAATAATATTGTAATTAAAATCATTTTTTTCATTAACTATGCTCATGACTGATGAGAACATACAGATTAAAAAACTTAAACATACATTAATGGCTTCCCTCTAAGTAATATACAACTACAAAGTCAAATAAGTAAGAAATTTTCTTCCTATTTTGAAGAAACCATGATTTCAGAGAGAGTACACTCATTCATACACATACGGTACTGGAGAATTTCATTTATATTATATAAAACAGGAATTCATATTAGGAGATTGACAAGGCACAATTAAAGGAAAACTTACATTTACCAGGAATCTTTCATCTCAATATATAAAACATAAGAAAATCAGTTACAAGCATGAACGGCTACAGAAAAATAACTGCCTGATAAATAGATTCTTCATTCAGTTCTAATATGCTAAATGAAACCTGTATGAATTTTATTTCTAGGTAAAAACAAAAGATCCATACATGGTAGAAATTAAGATTTTTTCTAACAAAGCTTAACATTCTATGACACTCATAGTCTTCAAATTAATAACTTTCATAAAACGTTGTATAACTTATTAAAACACATTAACGTTTGATTCCACATTTTGATGTGCTTACTTTTGTTCCAGTACACATACTTCTCCTTGACTAAATTATGAAAAGCAGAAATCTGTGTATATATCATTCAAATCCAAGCATTAGTTTAATTTTTATGTTATATCACATTAACAGGTAACATTTAACCATTTTTCCTATTCAGTTGCTGAATGTATGGCAAATTTTAAAAGACATCTACACATATCATATTTTAGTTAATTGTACACAGTTATGGTAAATCAATGTATCAAAAATAAAAGTTAAGTCTCTAAGGAAAATATTAATTTTCTAATGATGTCTGAAACAAGAAAACTGTCTGTTCTCAAAATGTACTTCAAACATCCTGATGTTGCTGTACTTCAAACATCCTGATGTTGCTTCTGGGGTTCTAACTTTGAACTTGCAGTAAATCTCTCTGCCCTCAGTCCCTCTTTCAGCCCTACAACAGCTAGTGCACTCTTGCTTACAATGCCAAGCTATGAGTGGCATCATAAATATCTTGGGAAGGGATGTGATTTATATTATCAGAGAGTTATTTGAAGATTTGATATTTCTATTGGCAAATCTTTTTGAAAGAGGCAAAATTATTATTATTTTTTAAGAGTTGACAGGAGATCTTGCAAAATGAAAAGGGAGACCTTAAATGGAATGCTCTTTATATCAAAGTGCTTTCACTTTGACATCATAATCAAGTAGTTTCTACAGTGTCTGCCACAGTTGGCAGGTTAAGTAGGAAAGAACATTTTGCACACCAGATGTCCAATTTTTATGATGAAAACAATGCATTGTTTACGGGGAAAAAAAAGTATACTACCACATTTTGCAGGGATTTTTTTTTTTTTATTGACAGGATTGTTTTGGGACTTCTTTCTCCCCCTAAACTCTTCAGAATAGGGGAGATAAAAATTAGTTTAAAAGAGCTCTGCTCCTTGAAGAGGTCTCATTCTTAATTCTCCTGCCTTTTTTTTTTTTTTTTTTTTTTTTTTTTTTTGGCTTTTGATTTGAGAAAGATGTGTATATATCACTGATTTCACTAATTTAAGGTTTAGTAATTTCTATGCTGGTTTTCTTTCTTGTTGTCACTTTTTGTACAACCAATAATTCTCAGGGCAAGCATGACACGACTGCTTTTAACAGCTCTTGGAAAAAAATTCATTATATTAAATTTCTGCGTTCAGAAAGAATTTTTCACCAAATCTAAAATTCATTCAAGTTAAACTACAAGATCAAGTCAGTTTTATTAATTGAATACAGAACATTTTTTTCCATGAATAAATTCTTAGATCTAGTTCCAGACTCTCCACAGTATTTCTGAGGCAGCATACCTATAAAAATACATTTTTTTGCATCTAATAAATTATTTCAGTGAATTCAGTAAATGGTTTTCCTCCATTAAATAATCAATGATATAGGAAGGCAATTATATAGGAAAAGCATTCTACTGAATTTGAGATTTTTATTAGCAACTGTATACAGAACAACTTGTTTTAATCTTTAAGATCTAATCACTGACATGACACAATGAAATCAATATGAATGGTTCTGTACTGTAGCATGAAATAGCAATAAATGATGTAGTACTACTTGGTCATTTATCAATCTTTACCCTTAATTACGACTATATTCTGAAGTAGTTAACCAGGTTTCTGATACAATAAAAGTCAGCTTCTTGTTAAGGTTCAGTGTGTTCTTTTCCCAGATGACCAAAATCAAGAGTGCTATCCATATGAGAATGTGCAAACCGGCATCAGAAAAATCACCTCTGATGAGAGACTTACAATTATGGAGAATACATATATACATCACAGTTTTGTGTCTATGGAGTTTGCCTTGAATTTGATACACATCAGGATGCCAGTGTGAACAGGAAAGCCTCCACTCCTCTAGTTTTCCCTCTCGCTGGTTGCTACTAATTCCTAGCATATTTATTGCCTTACTCTGACCACAATGCGTAGTATACAAAAATTGACAGATGCTAGAAAGATTATTTAAACACGCATAGATTTTACATAAGCTCCAGGACTATTCAACTTATGAATGGTATCAGAAGACACCATTGCTCAATACAATGAAGCTTTAGATGAAGTGACTTACAGCCCCAGTTTCAGGCCTGTAACCTGAAAACTAAGGCAGGAGTTTCTGTCTCCGTAACACTGTTTCCAGTCAAAGTTAACATGGTAAGAGCAAACAGACTCTCACTGTGTTTTTGAACTCATTTTTCTACACTTCATACTGTGATTTCTCATACTCTGGATGCAGTAATTTGAGAGATCTACAACGCACTAATGTATCACTAATAGCTATTTTCATTTACTAAAAGCAGTATTAGAATTCTTAGGGCATTTCAAAGCTTTGCTCCTCTATAGCAATTTTGGAAGAGGCCCTGACATAGCTGAAAGTAGCTGAAACACTTTAAAAAACTACATTCACCTGAAATGGATGCTGCCTTTTCAGTTCTGAAGTTTTAGTACGTAGGAAGTATTATCTGTTCTTCCTAATTAACAGGAACCAGCCTCCTCCCTTAGATAAATACACAATAGAAAGATAAGCACCCCACTATACAGCGCTGTTATAAGAGAAGACAACCGTGCTCACCAGTCATCCTTTATCCTACAGTATAAGAGAGAATAATTGCAGTGAATGAAAATACATATATATATATCTATATATATTAAGGAGCCACAGTTTCTACCTTTCCCTGGCTACATAATGAAACTGTATGACAACGTTTAAGCTTCAGGAAGCACAACTCAATTGATTCATTCCTTCAGAATCTGAAAATTGCAGGTGAACTTGAAACACAGATCAGTACGTTGTAAATTCCCCCCCAAAATTTGAAGTCTTGATGTAACTAATGTTAGTCTTTCTTTACTGAAAAAGTGATTAAGTGTTATGATAAACCTTTGTAATAAGGACAGGAGGCCCAGTTAAATTTGAATAGAATAATAGAATAGCTTAGGTTCAAAGGGTCCTTAAAAAATCACCTGGTTCTACCTCCTCCATCATGGGGAGAGTTGCCACCCACTAGTCAGGCTGTCCAGGGCCCCATTCAATATAGCCTTGAACCCCTGCAGGGATACAGGAGCCTCAAAATCCACAGGCAAACAGTGCCTAACCACTCTCTGAGTAAATCATTTCTTCCTAACATCTAAATCTCCACTCTTCTAGATTAAAACATGGGTGTCCATTATTTTGACTTGCCTGGGCCACACTGAGTGAATACAAATCGCCTTGGGCCACATACACAAAGGTAGCACCTGAAGTAATGCCTCCTATTTATTTCCATGGAAACTAGAATTAACACAAGGAGCCCAATAACACTATTTGATACAATACATTCTCAGCTACAAAAAACAATTTTTCATGATGGTCATTACCATTAACTAGGTATTTTGACCAGCAATTAACACTCCAAATCTGCACCAGAGGAGATGGCCCACGGTCACATACCACCACCACCACATCACTGTGCTCACATCCACTGTTTGGTCTCCATAAACATTCAGCAAGTGTCAATGAATGTCAGTGAGAGAAATTTTCCCTGTATAGGGGAACTCAGTGACAACCCTTTCTTCACAAGCACTTCCATGTCAGACACCATTTTGTCAGACTGCCCCTCTACTGCCATCTGCCACACAGCAACAAAATGGAATGGTAGGAAGATTCAAACTCTACTGTCACACCATCAACATCCACATCTGGTATCGTGGATCAACATCATAAATTGGAAGACATTACTTTCACAACAGTCCACATAAAATGTATAACATGGTTAATGTATCTAAGTAATTACATACTAAAATCTTATTTTGTCTTGATAAAAAATGCTAAAGAGAACAGCAAAAAAACAAAACTTAGTGGGATATTTGACCCTGGTTCGATGACAGTGGCTGAAATTCTTAGTGAGCCCTCAAGGTGTTCATCAGATTTTTTTGATGGCATTGTACTCTTCCTGTACATCATCACTGAGAACAGCTGTTCACAAATGTATGTACTGTCAAAAAGTGAAGCCATGACTAAGGCATGACTGTGAAGTGAGAAAAGTTTTCTTCTGCTAAGAGAAGGCTTATAAAAGTAAACCGACAAGATCAAACATCTTAGTTGAATACCTGATTGCAACTCTACACATTCCTTTTGAAAAAATGCAGGTGATGTATTCATGTCAACTGAAAATGGAATGAAAACTATGCCACAAAAATGATTTTTTTTTCTTGAAACCTGTTCTCAAATTCCTGTCTCAGGATGGAAAGCATGGCTGAATATTTTTTGCTGTTCAGAAAACTGTATTTAGCCGACGCATCAAAATGTATAAAATTATTTCTTGAAACTTGATTTGCTACTATGCTACGCCCTTCCCATGGCTTGATTTCAGCCCAGAGGAATACATTGTTTCTAAGGTACAGAGCTGCCTTCATGATGGGCTGGTGGAAGGAGGTGGGCCACACTGCAACTTGTGTTAGCCGCGGGCAGGATACGCGTGATTTAATGCCCTTCACCCTTGTCTTGTTACTATTAGATTGTGCACAAAATAAAAATAAAGAAAATCAGTTTTCTTCCTGCTTGTAAGTTCCCTTCAAGTATCAGAAGGTTGCAATGAGATCTTCCCAGAGAAGCCTTCTCTTCTCCAAGCTAAACAAGCTCTACTCTCACTCACTCAACCTTTTTTCATTGGAGAGGTGCTCTAGCCTCTTGCTCCTCTTCTGGACCCATTCCAATAGCCCCACATATTTTCTATGCTGGAAACTTAGGGTCCAGATGCAGTGCAGCAGATGAGGCCACATAAGGGCAGAGCAGAAAGAGACAGTCATCTCCCCCAGCATGCTGGCCACTCCTCTTTTGAGGAGGTACATCAAGCTGAGGTAGGAATCTGCAATATAAATGCTATGCACAATCCTGCCTGTACTATAGCTTAGGGGATAGAAAGTGACATTATTGCAGTTTATGAACAAAGGATGGCAATCCCCAACAAAGCTTCTCAAGCTCTCTCCCAGTGCAACGATTTTCACTCTGTCTAGCCCAAATCAGCTGTGCCTATTCACAGACAGCTCTACCCAGAGCACTGTCCAGGCAATAGGCAGGAGGGTGCAGAACCAGAGGAACACTAGGTTCCTTGACAACAGCTCCAACATCACACAATGAACAGCTCTGCAATTCCGTCATATGTTTCTCAACTGTGAGGAAAACAGCCTTTCAGAATTTCCAAAAAATACATGACAGATAGTAGCAAAGATGAATCTGCATCTAAGTAGCACCATACCAATCACTGATCCTTCAGTACATTATAGAATTCCAGAAATATCATACATTTCCAAGTATTTTTACTACCCAAGTACTGCAAAGTTTGTATTGTTCTCCATTTTTGAATATTTTCTCTAGATCACAAAAATACTGAGAAATATTACAAGAAAAGCCCATTCTTAATGTTCCTAAATAAGAAGAAATGGTCACTAAGTACCAAATGCACTCTGCTCAATTATTCTAAGGCAAAAGTAAAAATAAAATGACAACAGAATGGAAAGGAAAGTGATCTATAATTTCACATTCCCTTTGTCAGCCTACATATCCACGAACTTAAGTTCATGCAGTAAGACAAAAAAGAATAATACTGTTAGCAAATTACTTCACCTATGGTTAGACTCACTTTCATATCTACTTAATCAAAATGCTATAATGAATTAAATAAATAAATTCATTTTAGGACCATGTTCACATTTTAATTTAGAATATAGATTTAATTCCAAATTTCAAAAGTATTACTAAATTGAGCAAGATATCAGGCACTGAAAAATTCTGCTTAAGCTTCAACTGTATTATAAACTATGAAGTCTAAAATCTGTTTTTCTTATTTTCAACATGGCTGTGGTTTCAAGACCTGATTATTGATTTTGGTGTTTCAAGCTGAAATAACACAGGCCAGATTTTCAGGAAACAGACTGTAAGAGTTCTGCACTGCAAATCAGTTTAGAATACCATAATTTTTTATTAATAGCAATTTTTTTAGATTCTTCATCATAATACTTAAAAAAAAATACAGCAAACGCCTTATTTGAGTTATTTCAATTGTATTCATTGCCCAATAATCAGGAAATATTTTTTGAAATCTGTTTTGTTTGACTGGATAATCTTTTTGAATCAGGACAGGATAACTAGGCATATAATTTAAAGCACATTCTTTAAAAAGAACTCCTTGCTACTTCTTTGAGGAAAATCCATACTTGCTTTTCAGTTGTAGAAAACAGATTTATGTAGGTTTTATTGATTTAAATATTCTTGATTTTTTTATAAATGTATATATTAAGTGCCACAGAGCACATCAATTGGCAGAAACAAATGCTCACAATGCACATGCCAATATTTACACATTTTACAATTGTTGAAAAAAAATAAGAAAGCAGACAATACACATTTAAATTTTGTTTTCACAATTAGTGATATATATAACAAAAGATACAGCTCTATTTTACCAGGAGAAAAATGTAGGAAGAGGGTATGTACTCTCACAGAGTAGATGCAAGAGAAAAAAGATACTCAGAAAGATTCTAACGAACTTCACTCTTTAGATTTTACAATGTATTACTATTTCAGTTTCTAAGTACCCTATATATTTTGTTTCAGTACACAGTCTATTTTGTTTGTGCTATGCAATTAGTTTCCACATTCACAGACAGCACATGGAACTATGTGAATGGCTGAAGCTGTTTTAATCCACCATGAAAGACAAATGTTCTTCCCCAGGCTGCAACATTTGTATCCAAGTTCCTAATTGCTTTCCATGCCCTAACAGTTTTTCTTTCTACACTGATGTACTTTCCTGGACTCCTGATCACTCCCTTAGGCCCAAAAATCATTATGGAGTTTTACATATCCTGTCCAAAATATTTCTTTTCCCACCAATTATCTCTCTACGTTATTATTTAGTATGATTCTAAAACTTAAATGAAATAGATAAACTGCAAATTTTAGAAGTGGATGACAGACATATTTTTGCTTTGTTTTTCAAGATGATGTATAGCAGAAATCATATTGCCATTTCAGTCCATGTATTGCAGTATGTAGGTATTCATGCATCAAACAGATCAGCTAGACTATTTTTTTAGGCAGTAGGCAATAACATCAAAAGTTATCACTGTTACAGTAACGCCCCTTGATGTTAATTACACTAAAAGTAAGGTCACTCTACAGTACAGAAAGATATTAAAGTTTATTCACTAAAATCAACTCTCACTGAATTAAATGCAACAGGAAACTTATAAAAGGAGGAACAAAAAGGGTCAGAACATGACAAAAAGTGGCAGTTTGCTGCTTGTAAGTAGTCATGTGTGTCTGAACAAAGATTTGGGCTCAAGGTGTAAAAAATGTTCCATTAAAACTGAGCAGGAAACCTATGAAAATACTGAAAGGTAAAGAAATTGTTAAAAATATAAATTCTTAAAAGTATTATAAAATGCCAATAAGATAATTACTCTTTGTATAATATTAGCATAGTACCCCAGAATTTTTATTATGGCATAGAAACTATTTATAAAATGATACAATTCTGGAAACTGTTTAATCTGAACAATAAAAACTTACTGAGAAAAAGTGGTAACTTTCCTATTTACTTTTACAATTTTTATTGCATGTCTTCTATGATTTATGTTTACTAGATACTGCTGTTTTATTAGTTGATATGTAATCTTCTGGTTCCCATTTTACTTACAGTATTTGCAGGTACCAAACATATTCAGCTTAGGTGCATGACAGTAATGTATATGGTTCTACTTGATCCTCCATAAAAACCAACAATCCGAAATAGTGAAAAAAACATGAGCTTACATTTTCTCAGTATTCCATTTTGTCCCCAGCAATGCTGAGTTTGATAAAAGTTTAGTTAAATTCAATAAAATGTTTGTATTCAGATCTATTGAAGCCAGAAATATAAAGAGATATATAAGCTCAGTTTCCTAAAATTTGGGCCTACAAACTACAATGGCAGTTTTTTAAGGAATAGAAAACAATATCCTTTGAAGTACACAGTGGAAAACTAGCAGGAACAACTTCATGAAGCTTGCATTAGAAAGTCTGACAGACTTTTTAAGTTGGTTCAGTTCCTTCACCAGATTCTGGCAAGTCTGATCACTGGACAGATTTGACTGCACTTATTCTTGCCTCCTTTCAACAACGAGTTGTATATAACAAGGTGGGCTTACTCTGAGAGTTATCACCAGTCAAAAAATATATGAATAATTTTGGATGACAGTAAGCATACAGAAACATACACGGCCCACAACATACTAGTTATGAAAATTAGCAGCCTATAATTTGACAATGCATCGTTTGTACGTTGTTCTTATTCTGCACAGACCAGAGACAACTAGTGGTGTATTTTGTGAACAATATGTCTTATTCACAGACTGAGGGCTGTAGGGTCATTCACTGAATTTTATATTATATGAACTGTCAGTTTTTCTAAAGACTGATGTCTTGAAAGATCTCACTAGTAAACCTCAATTCTATTGGTTTTTCTTTGCTTCAAACAACAGCTGCTAAATACTATATTTGAGCTGCATGATATCTCAGCTAGACTTCTGAGCCTTCTGAATTATGATTAACTTGTGTAACAGCTATCATCTATTGCCTCTTTTCTTTTTGTCTGTTTGTTTGTTTTAAAGATAAGGCTGACATAAGAGCCCGACACTTAAGTGTTCCTCTCTCCTACAGTTTTTATTACAAAGGGAATAGAGACAATGGTTAAAAATTAAAAGGTTTTTGGATGCTGCAATTTGACACAGCAATATTACGAAAGTATCACCAAAACCCAGGTAGCTGCAATAATATTAAGCACGTGAAGAAAGATCTCTGTGTCACATCCCTTAGCACAACATGCATCTCCTTGCCTCATTTCCAGGTCACACTTTCATTTTGTCTTGATATTTAGCCATTATAAAAATTTCACATGTAAAATCCGTGGAGATTTCAGTGCTACTACCCTGCCCTTCAGACCATTCCACCTATAAAAACAAACAGGATTAGAAAGTCTAAACTTCTTTGTAGGAATATTTTTAGTCAAATCTTATTTTCTTCTGAATACAAAATGCACACTTATAAAGGTAACCTGCTCTTCTCAACTCACGTTCAACTTCATTTCTACAAAATGTTACATTCCCTTACTGTGCACAAGCACAACGACTTCAGGAAATCTGAAAACGCGTGAAGATTTTTAGAAACATTCAAAATTCTCTATTTAACAGAAATATGCTCTTAAACCAGAACAGTAGGTGCTTCATTCAACAATTTCATTTCCTCATGTGCTAATACCTTTACAGATTATCTTTGAAATGCAAGTCATCAAGGAACCCAATTGCTTCCAGAAATGCACAATATTCTTTCCATATTGTTTTGGTCACTACATAACAGGTCTTAAACATTGGTTTGGCACTTCTTGAGTAAATGTATAATTTCCTACAAAAGCATACTAACGAGCAGTGCTAAGAGCAAGAAAACTCAGCCTAAAATAAGATTCAATCGTGAAAGAAAAAAATACCTTGATGATTTTTTTAATTACAGTCAATAATCACTTAAATCCCACTTAAAATAATTAGCTCCAAAAGTAAAGTATACTACTTATTTCCATAGAAACCACAATGTACACAAAGAGCACAACAATACTACTTAACAGATCAAAAGCTCAGCTACAAAATACTTTCTTCAACACAGCCACCATCATCAGCTGTGCATTTGCACCAGCTTAGAACAAGGACCCGTGTTCCACATTCATATAAACCTGCACCAGTGGAAGTGAACCACTGCTGCTGCTGCCATTGCTGAAGCACACCACCCACTGACTCACCGAGCTCACATCTACTCTTTGGTCTCCATAGACCTTCAGTTAGCATCAATTAATGTCAGTGGGGGCAACTTCTTTCTAAATGGAGGAATTAATAACTTCCCTTTCTTCATATGCACTTCCATGTCAGACTTCATTTTGTCAGACTGTGCCTCTGTTGCCATCTGTCACATGGCAACAAAACATCACAGACTATTTGCTGGAAGATTCAATCTCTACTGCCGTACCATCAATATCTACTTCCAATGGTGGGCCAACATGACAAAATAGGAGGTATTACCTTCAGAGTAGCAGTTGTATTTCTGTGACTGATCTAACAGTGTCAGCAAGCAGTGTTGTCTTCTCTGAGCCAAAGCATTTAAAGATCAGAAATTACTAAATGATTAAAAGACTGATTAATACAAACTAAAGAATCAGTAAAATTTGGATTACTGAAGCACAACAAAAAATATCGTTGTCTTAAAATCTGCCCCCCTTCCTCTCCAGAAAACAAATGACAAACCTTGAGTGATTAAGGAGTACACTGTCACTTGTACATTAAATATCACTCGTTTGACTCAATCATAACTTGCAAGAAAATTATTTATTATTCTTTCAAGAAATATCAACCCTGAATACAGTTTTTTACTGTTCAGAAGTTTTGGTTTAAAATTGTTCTATGTTCTAACATGTCAGAATGTATTAGAATGGCATGAGTTCCCATTGTTTCACTTTTTCCCCCTCTCTAAAAAAAGGGATTTTTTTTGTTCAAAAATAATTTTGTCTTAAGCATAGTAGGCACAATGGAGGGTATGCACAGATACCAAACAAGTATCATTCTCGACAAACAAGCAATATAAAAATCAGCAAATAACTCACCTACTCAGCAGCACTGCAGCACAGACAGAGTTATTTAGAATTATTATTGTACTCCAAAACAGGAAGTCATGGCAGGACAGAAAAATATTTGCCTTTTCTCAGTCACAGTTGTTAATTAAATTATCATAGTTTTCCTCTAAATGAATGGTAGAAGAACATTATCTTCCCCCAAAAAGGGCTGGCATTCACTTATTGTCAGAAAATGGATCAGAAGCGATTTCATATTTTAATTCCTTTCGACTAAACCAGGTATGTTAGACAGACATTCCTTGTTTTTCCTGGGTCCTACTTTACATGTGTTGAACCAATACCAATCTATTTCTGTTCTAAGAACTCTTGTGTGTTTCAGTCCAGTATGTCTTTTTACTTGCCAAAGCCAAAAGAGCCAGAGGGAGGAGGTACAGATAGTAGCTGAAAGTGCCAGTGAAAAACATAACTTTACAGAAACATGCAGTGAAAATGAATGTTCCCTCAAGCATTTAATGAAGAATAGCTTTCTGCTAAATTTGTGCATTTCAGGCTGTTTACAGTACACTTTTATTGTGTGTAAATCCAAAACCTGTAACATCATACATTATTCAAAATATTTATGAGAACTACTAATGCAAACATACTACCTAAATGATATTCCTATGATATTTATATAAACTACCTTAAGAAAACATTTAAATTTCTAAATACACTACAGAACTGTCTAGTTACAGAAATGTTTCCTGGACTTCAGCAAGGAAGGACTCACTTCAAGTTTTAGGAAACCACCCTCAATTCAAAATCATCCTTTTAGTCATAAAATAATTAAAGCCTCATTCATGCTTACTGTTCTAAGGTTGAGGAGTGCACCTTATCCCTGCAAGTCTAGGAATCCAAATCTTAAAAAACAAACAAATAAACAAACAAAAGCTAACAGATTTCACTAGGAGTAAAACTTTGTTTCTTGAAATATCAGAGGCATTTCAGCAACTGTGACCTAAGTTCATTGCTTTAGTTGTTTTCTATAAATGGAGGCAACATTAATGTATACTAGCAGAGCAATTGTCTATTTTAAAGATTAAGCACTGCAGTCTTAGTGAAAGCAAGTTGTGGATATCAGATTTCCTCCATTAATGCTAACTGCTGGCAAATATTCAGTAACTACTCACAGCATGCATTTGTATTTTCCGTAAGATCTGTCATTTAAAAAAATGCCTCTCTATCACATTAGGTTGGTCCCTATTTACCTTCAACAGGCGTTCTGTAACCAGGCAGAACCACTTAGCCTGATCTCCACTGCTTTTATGTATTAGAATGACAGCCATTTTGCACAGACTTGCGATGCATGGAAGTATCTGCAGAACCTTGTGCAATCTTGTTGCAGAAACGCACACAATCTTGTGATTTATTCATTTTTTTTCCTGGGGAAGATCATCTTTTCACATATGGCTGTGTTTAATTAACCACTTAGTCATACCACTCATATCTAGAACTGCAGACCTGGGAACGTATCAAAATTTTGACCAAAAAGATAACCAGTCACATACAAAACAGTTCTGCAGCATGCAATGGGACCCAGAAAAGGTCTACTTCCCATTTTCTGCTACATATTTATTATGATCTCTGGAAAGAAAAGAAAAATCCATTACTCAATCTCCCTATTTTTTCACCATTAGGTTCCTTCAAATTTACTGACCAACTTTTCTTGGAAATTCACTCCTCTTTAAAACTCTCTAATCTCCTCTGTATTGTTCTGCATATGATTATGCTTTATCCCCTTCAACATTCTGGATGGGTTCACTAGTGCATCCAACAGAAAATTCATTTTCATAATCAACCCACATTTCCATTTACGGAGAATTTGAGTTTCACGCTGACTAGTTCCTCCGGCCTTCCAGGCTGCCCTTCTCATTTCAGCTGTCCCCAGAGGCTGTCTCTCTTTTCCCATATAGAGTCCTCCTTCGAAGTCCCTAGAGAGGTTGCACCATGTTTATATGCGGGCACAAATCCCAGCTGCTGCAGCTTTACACATTTGGGCCTATACCAAGTTCACTGCCAGCCACCTCAGAGCTTGCAAATGATCTTACATCTGTCTGTCTGCACCTGTCTCAGTCAGCAATAAAGGTTTTAATTGAAAAGTGACAGAAAATGGGTTTCTGAAAACTTCCTTCATTGCAGCTTGAAAATGTTGAAACTATTTACACGAGTTGGGAAATATTACAGACTCTTCAAAATCTTAATTCTAGCCTCAAATAAAGGTTTTCAGGGGATAAAAAAAATTATTCCAGTCTCCAGTAAACAACTGAGATACTACTAGGAAACAGAACTTTGTGTTTTTTTTCTATTTTAGAATGTATAAGAGTTTGAACAGCTTTTTGTTCAAATGAGGATTCAAGCACATTACTTATTAAAAATTACAGTTTCAAGCTGCCCAATTGCCAACTCAGTATAAATTGCTTGGATTTTATAATGTTTATTCTACAGCTGTAAACAAACTTAAATCTTTTTAAGCTAAAAAAAGTGAGATGATTTAATAATCGCTGACAGAACACAAAGATATTTTTACTTTATCATCCTAATTACTGTCAAGTTAGGCAACAAGCAGTGCATATTGACTTGATAGAGTACTCTACTCTTTCATGGAATTGTATAAAAATATTCAACTTCATTCTCATTTACCTGTAAGAAAAAAAAAATCTAGATACGGCAGCTCACTAGTACATGATATTTGCAATTAATATCCTGAAATGTACTTAAATATTTAATACCTTAGAATGTTGAAATGCAGTGAAGATGCACAAGTTATACAAAGATAACACAATCCCCGTAAGCCTTACACTACTTCCTGCTTCTCCTAATTTCTATTACTATTTCCTATACCCTTTCCAGTATAAGTTTGTTTCATTGTTTTTTGTTTGTTTCATTGTTTTTTGTTTGTTTTAAACCGTAAAAGCTCTTGATTCTGCTTTGGATTTCATGACTTCTTAATAATTGTGAAGTGTGTCACTGCAAGTCGGCAATGGTGTCTTCAGTGTCATACAGTCAGATACTGCTACATTTTTTCCCCATCTGTATGAAAAATGTTAGGCCTAGTGAGAGTGGAAGTACAGTTCTGAGGACAGCAACACAAGGAAAAAAAATGTATACAACAAATAATATGAAGATGATCATACTTTCAGATATTTATTATGCTGCAGTACAAATCTCTTGGAAATGACTAGTGCTGACTTTATCTATATAAAATCCAGAAGATAAATGATTTCAAGACAGTGAGGCAAATGAAAACTGAAGCAGAAGGACCTCTACATCTTTAAAATCTAAGAATATGGAATATTGTTCAGGGAGTATAAGATATATATATATCAACATGGATGACTAGAGATAACAAATCTCAGAGAATGGAAGAAAATACTGTTCCAACTTCTTTATAATTGCAGAACAGGAGAGTGCGTGAATTATGGTATGCAAACGGGAAGTTGCTTACTAGTACACCTATAAACCATAGTAATAATTTATTAGAAATAGTGCTGCACAGAAATATCAGTAAGCCCCTTTCCTTTTACTTGTCATGATTTCCACTCTGCTGAAACTTTCTCTTAAGTCACTTCTTGGAGATAGAAAACAAAACTGAAGCGTACTTGACAGGAAGACTCGTATTACCTAGCTATAGTATTTTCCATTAGTGTAGAAGTACATAGCTGTCAAGGCTTCCAGAAGTGTTTGATTGGCTATTACCTCTACAGAAAAGCTAACTCTGGTGGCACAACCAACAACTCTGGAAAGCAGTACAGTCAGAACTATAAACTGCTATTAACATGTATATAATTTCTAGAGAACTGCCAATTTAGTTCAAAACTTGATTTAAGGGATGGACTGAAAAATCGAAGAACCTACAATCAATCAAATAACTTAAAGACTAAGCTTACTCATGCAGAGAGAAGTCAATTTTGCAACAAGTGACAAAAACAACAACAAAAAGATCTACCTTAAGTTAAGGACAACTTTATTAGTAACTACTGAGATTCTTACCCTAGCATATCAGAGTGACCTGTACTGTGAAATCAGTCAACCTAAAATTTCTGAGCATGCTACTTCTTCACCGTTTTCAAATTTAAGTTACAATTATGACTGCTTTCTTCTTGCTGATAAAATAGAATACTTTCCTGTTTGGCTCAAGTGTTAAGGAAAACAGTATTTAAAGAGAAAACAGACCTTTTAAACGACCATCAAACCTTGAGAGAACAAATATATTTTGGTGTCTTTTCTACATCTGCAGATCTCTTTTTGAAATGAAGCATTTTAAATTGGATACTAATTCTATATCCATGTAAGATTTATACACACAGCAGCAGAGAAGCCTGATAAAATTGTCACGTGGAATTTTTTCTTTCTAGCACAGTCAAACCACTACCTAGTTCAGGAAGACTAGAACAAATGTTGGACTAGATCCGTAGAGGTCCCTTTCAACCCCTACGATTCTGTGACTTTCTTTTAAATAGCAGAAAATAGATAACTTACCCTCAGTATTAGATTCTGCTTACATTACTAGTGCTTATTAGTACTACGTCATTTGCTGAATTCTTTTAATGAATATTTATTCAATAAATGTTGCAGTTATTCACTAAATATACTTTCCTGTTAGTCTTTGCTGTTCATTTTTTGAGCAGTTGCCACCCAGAAATTTAACGGTAAATATTATAAATATTATTAGTTTATGAGCAAGTTTTGCACAAATAAAGCCAGTGCAAATCACTTTCCTCAAGTAAAAAATGACAGGAAGACACATAGGTCAGACTTCAGTAACTTTTTTCAAAGCAGGTCAAAATACTGCAGAGATACATAGAAGCTTTGTCTTCAGCTTGATGTTGAATGTCAAAAAATAGTTGAGAAAGATTATAGAGAATTGGGATTACTGCACTTCAGTTCTCCATTTAAAAGCTTTTTAGCTTCATAGAGAAGAATACATATGGAAAAGAAAGATTCTGAAGCAAAAAGAACATGTAAAGAAAAATAGCTTTCTGAAACATCTTAAACATAATGCTTCAGAATCCAGAAAAGCCTAAAAAAACGTTCAAGACCTGGCAGAAAACTTAATGCCACAAAGAGAGACAAAACCACTAGCAGTGCTGTCATATTACTCAGGAAGTAGAATATATTTTAAAGAAAGTGATAAAGAAATTGAGGATTTTTTTTTAAATCCCTACTGATAACAAACATTCTATAAACAGGTCCTATTGTATTGAGCTAACAGGAACTGTGGCACCTAAGGTCACTGCAACTCTTGTGAAGTTCACATAAAACTGTTCTGTTGGTTGTTGCTTTCTTTTGCTTTGTATAAGTTACAGGAGGGGAAAAAAGTGTGACTTGTTTTCTCAAACAGTAAGATTTGATCACATGGATTCTATGGGTCCCAACATGTACCAGTCACTTGTTTTTATTATTTTTTAACACAAATAACAGATTTAAGAATTTTGGGTATTTGTGTATTTGTTTTGTATGCTTTAGCTATGGTACCTTTAATAAGCAGGTGTGCATTAAAACAAATCAAAATACTATTTGTGACCATAAGAAAGTTTCCTTGGTTTTGTTAACCACAAAGTACAAAACCACTCAAGAGAATAATTACGACAAAATAAAGTGAAATTTTCAGCTAGGCTACATAGGGGATAGCCTATGCAAACATATAAATAAACCCAAACAAATAAGTTTTGAGTTAAACTAATCTAACCTTTCCCATAATTCATACATTATATATATAAATAAAATAGTCTGCCTGTTTTAAGAAAACCCAATTTTATTGTGTGGTTGTTACTTGGAGACCAAGATGGACTTCACCACATTGAAACCATTAATTAGACAGTGGAAATTTAATCTACTGTTATTATGTGGTCATAACTTTGCATTAAAAAAAGTCTAAACTATTTTCATCTTTAAAGAAAAATAAAATGCCCTTCGAAATCAAAGGCACCTTCTAAAGACATCAGTCACTTCATTGAGAAAATATTAAAACCTTGTCACTAGATCCCAAGAGATTCTTGTCAGTCTGCAGCCTGATGGCACTACAGAATTACAGTTTACAGTACATTATCAGTGCCCGTTATGCCCTCTGAAAAAGGAAGCTCTGCTGGCTGATCTTTCCAATTTACTCCCAAAGGCAGGAGAACAAAGTTTCCAAAGTGACACAGCACATATTTTTTAAAAATCCTACAGAGACAAGACTGCATTTATTAGCTATGTTATCTTGTATTATAGATTATAGTGACTACCAAGCAAAGTTCCTCTGTGTACAATTAATAGGCAAAAGAAACTCAATCCACTAAGAAATGCATCAGAATTACAAGCAATACATTTAGAACAAAACAGGTGAAAAACAAAGCTGTCTAGAATTAATTCAAACTTCAGAGTTTAGACCTGCTGGGAGGATATGTATTTTCCAACTATGATGTCAGCCACATTCCATTCCTAACACTGTAAACATCAACTAATTAAATTTACCTGTGACTTTAAAATATACTGTCAGAGTCTCGAATTAATTCCACCTTTGTCATTAGAAAGAAAAATACGATAGACTTTTTGCCCTGCCCATTTATCATCAGAAGATTTGCTCTACGAAGTTTTACTTTTCCTTCCCATTTCCCAAATTCACTAGTAGAGTGGGTGTGGGCAAGGAGGAGAGGTGCGGAAAAGGTGAAAAGCCAGGAGCTAAAAAGAAAAAGTGTAGTAGTTTTTCTGGTAGGTGATGAGGATTCTGCTACCCCAGCGAGCGTGGTTTTGCCCATAGGCCATTATACAGTGCAAAACAAACGTCAGAATCAAGGGAGGCACAAACATCTTGCTAAATGGGGAAACTTTTCACAAAATGTTTAAGCTTCCTATAGCTGTCTTCCATGTATTGTTGCACTCTTCAGTTTTCTTTCTTTGAATAGCACTGGCCTTTCATAGGATTTAAATCTTGACTTTGCATCTGACAGCTCCAGAAAGAATACTTGCCAGAGCGATGTCAATTTACAACTCAAACATATCTCCTCAAATCAATAAGTCTGAAAATATTAGGCACCTCCCATTCTTTTCTGCAGAATATAAGGCTACAAAAGACTGATCAAATTTGTCACCTGTCTTTCTTCTTCAGTGAAAAAGTTTTACTCCTATAAGGTATATAAAAAAAGCCTTCCATATGTCTCCTAAATTCTTTTATTAGACAAAAGTATCCATCACTTGTCATAAGTGTCATCTCTTCTCCTTTAATGGATAAACCAGTAAGACTTCTTCCTACTCAGTTAATTGGTATATTAAAAATAAAAAAAAATAGGTACAAACTTTTCTGTAAGGAAAAAATAATAACTTCCAAGCTCCCAGGAAATTCAGAATGATAATCCATGTACTTTATTTCTTTCTTATAAACAATAGAAAGAAAGCAACAATACGCATTTGTGTTATTAGCAGAATAGAGTCTGAAGTGGAAATGAAGCACTGTGGCAGCAAGATCAAACAGCAGTTACCAGTTTTATCTGACTGAATGTACGAAAAATAATCCCAGATGTCTGAATTGACATCATCAGATGAGCAGATAATATGATTTCCTCTGATTTGTCTTAACCTCATCATTGGTTTGAGTAAGCCAATATTCTGGTAGAGAAAGGAGAAGAAAAGAATTGGAGAGGATGAAGGGAAATAAGTAAGTTGAGCGTAGAGGCAAATTCCTCACTGAAAACACCACTTATATTACCACAACCAAACATCCCACAGTTTAGCTGTGTCTGTTGTAACTTTAATATGAACAGATATGTACAGGGCACAGCTGGACTATTTTAAATCTATTATGTAACTGTACAGCACTTCCAATCTTGATCTTTCTCTAAGTTTTTCCTCATATCCCCAGACATGAGGGAAAAAAAAAAAAATCTGTACATGAGTCAATGAACTTACAAGTCTTCCTGCAGACTTCGCCAGGTCTATACACTTAACAGTTATTTCTGAAATCCTCACACAGGGCAGAAGCAGGAATAGCAAAAAAATGTATTAACAGCTACTAAAGGTTGGACTGATATACCAGGTCAGTACAGCCACATCCCTGGCAACTTCAGAGTTAGTAAAGCATGGTTAGCATATGCCACAGTTCAAGCTGGAGTGTGTGTTACCTGACATCTCAGCAGGTTAGCTGCTACACAAGCTACAAAGTTCTCAAAGAACTTCCTTGTTTAAAAGAAAGCTAATGATCAAACAGGTTTTATGCAAGTGCCTGATTATTCTGTAATTATTCTTGTTCCATTTAAATCTGCGACGCTAGAAGCCACCATTAAATTGCAGGAGCTAAACTCTAATACACTCTGAGGTTAATTCACCAAGCTGTAATTCACACAAAGTTATCTGGAAACATCAAGTTCATTAGCAATACTCAAAAATGATTATGTTCATTGATGTATTCGGTATCTGCTTCAGTACTGTTGCAAAGCTATGCTTTTGAAGTCTCTTATACAGCTTTCTCGTACTTAAATATAGAATTATCCAAAAAGTCATTAGTTTTTCAAGCCCTTGGATGATTATTACCTGTTTCCCATTTGAGAATACAATGTTTAATTCAACTTTTAAATAGTTCTTCAGATCTGCTTGCTGGTCAACTTTGCTCCTGATTTATTCACAGAAAGCACAAACAAAAAAAAAAAGAAATTACCACCGCTGCTTCTTATTTCTACAGAATTCCAACTAAAAATCAATACCATTTATGGGGCAAGTCACTTGTATATTTGTAAAACCATGTACTTATTACAAAGAATATTATTTAAAAAGTATTTCCATCTCTTAAAATCAAATCAATGCATGTCCGCATTTAACTGGGTCAAATTTCTACCTCTTTCCATCTTCATCAGATGAGTTTTTCTTCAGAAATACAATATCCATATCTTCAGAATCACATTTTCAAACAGTTCTCGTGGATTTTAGCATTGTTTTTAAAAAACTAATAATTAACTTCTATTTTCCTATCATATCTTCAACATACAACATCATTAAGCTTTGAACAACAGAAATCAGTTGATTACTTCTTCGTAACTAGCAGAGATACTACTTACTATTAATTTGAATCTCACCAGAGAGAATCTGTTAGACAAGTTGCTCAAGACCAATTTTTTCCTTTTAATTTTTGAGTTTCAGTCTTCTTCAGACTTTCCTTCAATGACTGTAACTCACAGCGTTCAAAATTTGACATTTGAGCTCCTGAAGATACAGAGAAGTGGGTATTGAGGGACATTAAACACAGTCTCTACTGATTGCAAACTCTCAAAAAACACTTCTCCACATTCTGACTGCAATGGATTAAGTGTATATCCTCAGGATGTTTCTGCCAAAAAGAAATTACACTATCTGACCTCGGCCAGCAAAGATGTGTGGCATAAGCAGAAGACATTAGACCACCCCACTTTGCTTCACAGATTTACGATTCCAAGTTGTTGAAGGCAGAAAAAGAAAACTGAGCTCTGACAAAGGCCCATACAGTGACTGTCTATCAAGGGAATCACTCAAGTTGGCTTTATGTGAGAACCGTTCAGTAGTCATTGATTATATGCTTATGAAGTACGTAACTCGTTACTAACTAAAGGGTCTGAGCGTCAGAATTTATGAACAGGCTGGCAAAAGCATATGGCATGATTTTACTAGCTTTGACTGCTTGCAAAAACTGTTGACATCTCTTAGGAATAATGACAGATTATCTAAAACTGTATATTGCAGTTTCAGTTGAAGCTCATACAGATACGCACATGTATATATACAGCATATATAACAGCACATATAGAAGTATAGCAGATTAATGCATGGCACTAACTTTGTGTAATCTGCTTGTCATCATGTGGAATCAAAGAACTGCAGTGACTGGAAGGGAACTCTGGAAATCATTGAGTCCAATCCCCCTGCTAAAGTAAGTTCACCACAGTAGTTCACACAGGAAAACCTGCAGACAAGTCTTGAATATCTCCTGAGGAAATTCCACAACTACTCTGGGCAGCCTGTTCCAGTGCTATCACTCATTACTCTGAAAGTAAAGTTATTCCTTGTATTAGCATGGAACTTTGTGTTACAGTTTGCGCCCATTGTCTGTTGTTCCATTGCTGGACACCAAAGAAAAGAGCCTGGCCCCACACACTTGACTCCCACCCATTAGACATCTGTAAGCGCTGGTCAGATCCCCTGTCTCAGTCTCCTCCAGGCTGAACAGCCCCAGGTCTCTCAGTCTTTCCTCATACAGGGAGATGTTCCAGGACCCTAAGCAACTTTGTGCCCCTCTGCTGGGCTCTTTCCAGCAGTTTCCTGTCTTTTTTTAGAACTGGGAAGTCCATAACTAGACACAGTACCACAGATATCACTAGGGCAAAGCAGAGGGGAAGGAGCACCTTCCCCAACCTGCTGGCCACCTGAAACTGCTGTTCTAGACAATTAAATCGACATAAATAATAAATAGTTAAGTCTTTCTTAATATGAGGTGACCTAGAATATTTACATAAGAAATAACCAGCAGAAACATGGATTTCAGTCAACCACACAGTAATAATTCTAGAGTAAGAAATGAAAGGATCATGCTTTTTCATGTATCATATCCACACACTATCATACACAATTACATTCTAAGTTAATCCACTCAAGTAATAGTGAATAAAACAGATCTCACCAGTGCTTCAGTCTGAAAACAAAAATATCAAGTGTTCTAGTTCAGCAGAACAATTAGATGAAATACAGAATTGGTATAACTGCAGCACACCACTTAGACATCAGTGCTATATCCAAATTTACTTCAAAAGTACACAACACATCTGTAATATTTTAGAACATTTGATATTTTGGGTATCAAAGAAAAGGTCTGCTCTGCTGATATGTTGTGGTAGAATGACCTTTACGTTCATATAATTTCATTACTACATTTAATTCTAGTTTTTATTCAAATAGTATGATTATTCTCACAGTAATTTTTAGTCACTCTATATATCTCAGGTGATTCCTACAACCCTCTCTCTCTCTCTCTCTCTCTGTAGCCCTACCTGTAACCTCCTCACCCCACACACGTCTGTGGCCCCAGTGCTCAGCTGTCTGTATTTTAAGGATCGAAACTGCAAAGTTAAAACAAAGTGCTGTGAGAAAGCGTGAAGAAACAGACAGCAAAACTGCAATGGTAGAATTGCTGAGATGGAATTGTGAGCAGTTAAAGGATTCAAGATAAAAGAAATATTAATGGAAAACAACAGCTAATCTAGGTGGGAGTCCTTGAGTCACTGGGAGCTTTGACAGTAGAACTGTCAATGTGATTGGTTTCAAAGGAGTCCATGGAAAAAGGCAGTTTGTCAACACTGAGGAAACATCCCAGGTAGCTGTTAAGTGTGATCTCTTGTCTGTGCTGTGCCTGCTAGAGGGACTTGTGGGGTACATACCAGCATGGTGAGCATAATAACATTTAGTATAGTAGCTTACTTAACCCTATGTACCTTTGTGAATGCCATCACAATTGGCTTACTTTTTATTTATGTATATCTTGCTTGTAGTTTCTATACACAAGGTGAACATGACTAAACAAAAAGACAGGATTGTTTGGGGGTGTTAGCACCTATCTGCACACTCAGGTTAGCTAACTCCCTATCCTTTTGCACTGCCTGCTCACTAACGCAAGTTAGTTCACTTGTATAGCTCATAGAAGAAGGGAAGCCACATTTCCTTCTAAAAAGAAATCCAGATGCCATTACTAAGAGTTTTCTCCATCTGTCATAGACAGATAGTTTTACTGCTCACCCCACCAACTAAAGCACACACCACCCTGGAGAGCTAGTGCATTCCTTTCACCTTCAAATACCCTCACAGTTTTTCCACAAAAATAAACACTACAGAAAAACACCTGCAAAGTCACACCTCAGAACTAGTCAAAACAAGACGGAAAAAAAAAAAAAAAAAAACCCACAAACATTTTAGCTGTCGCAGAAATTTCAGTTCACACAAATTTGCTCAGCAACCTTGTTCGTTCCTTACAGTACCCCACGGTGTAACAGTGGTCTTTTCAAGGTGTGCGTTCTGTGTAGTTGCAAGCCCAAAGTTACAATCAGGCTTAAACCAAAGGTTGGCAATAGCAATTCCAAGATACTACATGCACTTACTCAATTATTTGATGAAATATACACATTTTTTTTTTCCTGTGGAGAAGAAAATATAAACACCTTTAACCTCTGCTTCCTCTTCTGCAACTGGTATTTGACATGATCAGCAACATCACCCTCCACCCCCCACAATATGCTCATATAAAGAGTAACCAAATAATGAGAACAGCGGAAGTGTGTATGATAAGCTATCAACATGTATTGCATAACTATTGCCTACACCCGGCATTTAGTTTGGAGTCTGCATGATCAAAAATTGTGCCAATAATGCCAATGACTTGCCAGTGATGAATAAAAGAAACTTATCTACTATTCAGTATTTCACAGTTTTATATGGAGCAGTCAACTTCCTCCATTTTCCTTAGGCAGGAACACAAAGGAACACATTAACTTCATACTGCAATGCTGCAACAAAAACAGCCAGTGTTGGAAGGGATCTCCGGTCCAGATCCAACCTTCTGTTGAAAGCAGATTATTCAGGGTCCTGGCAAACAAAGAACTCACATCCACTAAGGGGAATCCCACCAGTTCTCTGAACAAGCTACAGTCTATTCTCATGGTCTCAGACATAACTTCCCCTGAAATGCGACATCCCTGTTTTCTATGTTCTTTCATTATCTATCATCATGAGGAGAGCACCTCCATTTCCTCCGTAAACACCCTTTACTTATTGGAGGGCTGTGTCTATCTCCCCTATGTTGGGGTCTGAGACATTCCGCCTGGGCTGGAAAAAATATATATATATTCCTTTCTTCAAATACTGAGTTCTGAAACTCTTTTGAACCAGTATCATTTCCCTGGCCTTGTCTCTTGTAGTCTATCAAGTGAGTATCACAACGTTTTCAGTCAACTCCTTCCTCCTCATCCCACCAAAACAAACAAAAACATAAGAAGCTTTGCAAATAAGCAGAGTCAGCATTATCCAGCATGGATCCAGCATCACTATAGTTTAATTGACATTTTAATACCACCAGATCCACTCAGAAAGGGCACTCCTTGAGTAAACCTGTACTAACAGGTTAGGACACATCTTTAGTAACTATCTGTCTTGTCTTGAAGTCTTGCCAAATGCCATCATGCTTACTACTGGTGCTCAAATTGGAACATAGATTTGCAGTCCTTTAACCTTAAAAAAATGCTTTCTTTTGTTGAATCTAATCTACAACTTCCTTGAAACATCTTCAGCTGTACATCCCAGTACTGAATAGCTTTTCAAAGCAATATGCATGATGATGGATGAGACAAATATTTGCAAGTACAAATGTAGATAGGTAGTCCAAGTGGCTCACCATCAAACAGTGAATTATAGGCATGTACTGAAATTACTGTGGATTCTGCTAATAACTTACTAATACACAATAACTTCCATTAATATTATGGATCTAAGTGCAAAACGCCAATTAAATAATACATAATATGTTACAAATGCTATTAATATTATACTTTATATTATACAATAAAAGCAATATTATAAAATAGTCGTGCAATTGAAACAAGAAACATTATTGCTCTGAATCCTTACATCTTCAGTGTACTTACTGGAAATGTTAGCACACTATGTAAAAGCCTTTGTCAAAGATGAACCTAAAAGGACAATGATGTTTCCACTCTACCACTATGCACACTTTCTCAGAATCACAGTAGATGCCCATAAATACATCCAAATTTCCCAAATACTCTAGTTCTGTTATCCTCCAACAAACTCACTGATGCCTTCTTAAACGATGTAACTGAACTTACATTCTCCATTTATTAAGTCTCAGCGTCTGGCAGAGGCAGAGTTACCTTGGGATTGCTTTTAAAATGCTCCTGAAAAAGCCGCCTTTGAGGGATAACCAGTCTCATTAACACTCAGAATACTTTGCAGTTCATCCTCCCATTGACCGTAAGAAACAGTCACTACCTTCAGTTCTCCCTCATCATTTAGAAAACGTACACAACTTTCTAGTAAACCAGCTGGCACACTTTTGGTGTTAACAGTTTAAGGCTCCCTGTACTTTGGGATTTTTCTTTCCCCTTAACTAAGCTCTCCTCCAAAAGGTAATATCCACATAAGTGCATAATCTGAAACACTATAAAGAAACATTCTTCCAGACTTACAAATTGGATTCTCTAAAGTTCTCTTCCTCTGTTCTTACAAATATTTGTAATTGGTTACAGCACAACGATGCCTCAAAAGTCTTCTTTAATACCTGTACACAAATGCAATCATTTTACTTTACACAAGTACAGCTATAGTGAGATAATTGAGTTTTATGAAGACTATGCTCATTCATCTTAAAAGCACAGTTCAGCCCATTATTGTTATACAGAGAAATAAACAGTACTTAGCATTTTTGTTATGGGTTATGAGCTAAACTTCTTTCTTGTTTTGGTGATCAGGTAAAATCATCTTGCTTTACATTTGAAGCGTAAGCATATACAAACATCCAGATTTATGTATCACAAACACAGCACAATCAGCATTCCAGTCTTAGGCCAGACCACCTCCCTTTAGAAACAAGTACATTTTTAATGAACTAAAAAAAAAAGTCTGTAGTTTCAGGTTAACCAGTTGGATAAAGAATGAATCTAAGAATTTTATGAATATTCATAAGAATATTTAATCAGAAAAAAATGTACAGAAAAAGGCAGCTATTTATTTACTCTTTTCCTCACTGGGATAACATTGACAACAATTATGTTAGCACCATGAGAAAAAAAAAAAAAAACCAAAAAACACTGAAGTCAGATGCAGAAAGTCAAGGAGCTTAGAGTTTAATAAAAATATATTAGCACTAATTGAGCAATTGGGCATATTAAATATGCAAGTTATTCTTGCTTCTGCTCTGCTGTATGTGCTGTGATGGTGAACAACTTGACAGCAGATATATTTTCCCCACACCCATGAATTCTTTTAAAATATAGAAGAGACAAATGGAACTCAGCTTCTTGTTCATTACTGATGAAAATGCACTGCTAAAGGTAGTGACTACTCTGAAGAACTTTTATAACTGAGAATTTTCTCAATCAAACAGTGTTAGTGTGCTCTTTGTACCCATTATAGTTTCCACAGTAATAAAAGGAAGGCATTACTTTAAGAGCGACCTATGTATTAAGTGTGCAAAATGTTGTGATAATAGAAAGACAGCTCAAACAATTCAGTAAACTTTCTTCTGAAGCTACATATTCTTCAGGTACAATAGCTGACATTTGGTAATAATAACTAAATGCCAGATTCTTTATATTTGGTTCTGACACCGTTCACATGCATGTCTAGACTTTAACAATCAGCAGCTTTGATGATCCTGAGCTAAGACCCAAATTCTATTTTCTACTCCCAGGATTGAAATCTGTTTGCCAAATAACATTTCTATGGAAAAAATAAAAAAAAAAAAGAAAGAAAGAAAAGAAGATGTGGCGTAGTGACACACCCAACAACTCTTCTCATAATCACTACGTCACAGAGTAATAACGATCTTTACTTCCATTTCTCAAGATCATTTGTCACATAGTAATAAAACTACATAACCTGCACTTTTTACAGGATGCAGAAGTCATTAACTTATATCCCTTCAGAAGGCAGCAAATTGAAAGACTGGCATTTCTGCTGTCCATGTAAATACCCCAAGCACCAGGCACTCTCTGCAATCACTATCACTGCCCTTACAGAGACAACAAGTTTGTTTCACTTACATGTTTACTCCTAGACAGAGAACGCCACATTTATGGCTCTTGCATGAAGAGACTTCTTTTAACACAGTATTTCAAACACAGAAGAGATGTGAGATTTCATGCAAGACACTGTACACCGTGCATCATTTTCTACTGACCAGCTCAGTGCAGTCTTCCAATGAACACACAGTCCTCTATCATAACTCAGAAAACAGAATCTCTTCATAAAGTATAGAGAGCTGGAGTACTCTAACTAGAGAGACTGGATTGTTCTGCACAATTGCACTGAATTCAAATGTGTGCCTGACCATACTTGCCAAATCCAGAAAAATTCAGACCAACACAGGCAGATATCAACAAAACAAATACAAGGAAGGGGCATCTTCAGCTCCAGCTTTAGCACGCACGAGCTTTAGCACAATGTTAGATAAGGGAAGCAAAGAAGGCCAGGAAGAAAAATGTCTTGTAAAACAGCATTAAGAGTGACACTACAAAGAGCACATAGTAAATGAGAGACAAAGCCATTCAGATTGTAAAGTAGATTAAATTAGCTTCCCAAGCCAACGCAGTAGCTCTCTTACCGTTAACCCATAGAGCACGCATCAGTGACAAACTGCAGAGGCTACAGAGCCAGTCACCGCTTGACTAAAGACTATAACATTTTATTTTATGCGGGTGTCACACAATTGATTCATTGCATCGCTGGATTTCAACCAAACAACTGGCCTACCAAAGATAATTTCTCACAATAAAGCACCTTCGTATGATGATTGAGATACAAGATAAGATATATGTCTATCACATAAAGTGATTATTGACTATGAGAAGCCTTCAATTTAGTAGAAAATTACTTTATATAAGAGCTCTCCACAGCCAGTGACAAAGGTTACATTTAGCTCTCTTAACACACAGTAAAAGAGAGCAAGGCTTCTGCTGGACCTCTGTATATCAAATCATCAAACAATGGGAAGAAAACTAAGTAATGGTAAAACTCTTACCATAGCTTTCTATACTCTGTCTTGACAGGTAATTTACCCAAGAAGTGTACAGAAAGAAAACAAGTGTGTAATGTGAAATTCACTGACAATGTTACTTTCCTCACATGTTTAAAGGGTGAAGATTTAACATTAGAAAAGACTCCAAATGCACTGATGTAATAAGAAGTTAATACTCCATTTTCTGCATTTAACTGCAAAAATGAATAAGAGAAAAATTGTACAGATAAATAAAAGGTAAATCACTATAATGATTATTAAATTGGTGTATAAGACTTTTTTATTTAATGTTTTTTAACAATTTACTACAGAAAATTAAAATATGGAGAAAAAATAAGACAATAATAAGACAACCAGCTAACTGAATCTCAGAACAGATCTCAAGGTACTTGTCACCTTGAAATTATACAAAGGCTTTGAATTTAAAACCAAATTACAAACAGTAGTAGGCAAATTGCATCCAACATTCACACACTCACAAAAAATAAAATAAAATAAAAACCTAAGGCATCATAGTCCCCTTCCAAAAGGACAGCAATTTTTTCAGCATTTGAGAACATACATGCCAACAGACAGCTAAGTCCAGCAAAGTTCAGGTATTACCAGCTATTCTTGCACGGGAAGTTCCCACATCAAGTTTTATAGATTTTGTTTTTCTTGTTGCAAAAAAAAAAAAAAAAATGGAGATAGAACATGCTAGTGTTCTCTGAGAGACAGGTGAGGTGTTAGAACAGGCTTGCCATGTAGCTGGAGTAATCGAGAAACATTCAGATGTTGTACTGAGGGATGTGTTTTAGTGGAAAACATTGGTGGAGAGCTGGACCAGATGATCTTAGAGGTCTTTTCCAGCCTTGGTGATTCAATTATTATATAATACTATTCTATACAACAGGTTGTACTACATTCTAAACAGGGCACACCTTAAAGCCACTGTTTGATGGAGAACTATACTGTTACTGTTTTAAAAGTTTCAATCTTCAAGAAGAATGATTTTCACTATTTCTAACAAAAAAAGCCAGCAAGGATTCTCAAAAGTCAAAATGTTTGCTTGCACAAATAGAGCAAATAAATTAAGGATCTAACATTGTATCCAAATATGTCATAAGAAATTATCATTACTAAAATAGAGCCACACAATAATTGTACTTTAACAGCAAAACCAGATGTACTACCTAAAGAGGTGAAAATGAACAAACATAGAAGAAAACTAGTTTGTTATAATACCATTTTTAAAAAGCACATTTTATAAGACTCCAGAAAGTGCTGCATTTTTAGACTGATACAGTAGTTAGTGTTTTTTTGTTTGGTTGGTTTTTTAATTGTTTTCAAACGTGTACTCTCAATTTACATGTTTGTTTTTTGTTGTTCAACACTGCCTGAAACATACATGAATATTAGCAAAATTGTGTGCATTTAAAAAAAAATTTTTAATCAAATATGATAGAAAATTAACAAGTAGAATTGAAGAATTTGTGTGAGAGAAAGCAATGTATTGCACAGTTGCTATCTTCAAAATACATTTGTTTCAACTTGGAATTCAGATTAAAAGCTTATCAAAATTTACAGGAAAGTTCCATGCAAGACAGAGCAGTTTATCCCACCCTCTTTCCCCCCCCGAAAAAGGATAAGGATTTGCCAGACCACGTAACAAGAAATATAGTGGGTTGTTTTTCCCTTCAGTTTCCCTAATCCTGCTCTAAGATCAAGAAAAACAAAACAAAAACTCATTTGAAATTAATATAAATAAAAATATCTAGCCTAAATGGACCTGAATATAAACGAGAAACCAAAGCTGAGAAGGCACAAAGTGAAAGCACCATGACAAATTAGCTGAAGGGCATCTTTAGAACAACAAAATCATGGCTGCTAATCTGAGGAGCAGTCATTATAATAAGTTTCCTTCAGTTTTAGACCAGCTAATTTAAAGAATTTACTTAATATAGAAGAACAGTTGAGTAGAGCACACTGCATTGGATATATAAACCCACACAGATCATTATTTATATATATTTCATTACCTTTGGAGAAAAGTTGGAAAAAAAAATAGTTTACAAAGTTAAAATAACCAATAAAAACAGCAGTCCAGCAGAAAACCAAAGTTTTAGTGTTAAGCTCATGTAATTTATTATTTGTCATTTTACAGTGGACTTTTGATCCAAAATGCTAATAAAAATATATATTCACTTGGTAATAAAAAGAGACAATTAGGGACTTGGGTTTGGGGGACTTTTAAAATTCACTTCACCTCATATTAAATTGTGAAATACAATTAGAAGAAAACCATAGGTAGTTTCAGAAAGACAAGTCCTGAGACGAAGTTCAAGTGTGAAAAAGGAATTTTTCAACATTTTTGCACCAGCAGGCAGCATATCCAAAGTGCAGTACATTAACAGCTCTCAAATCTTGTAAAACCATTTGATTATCAGTGAGTTATAATTAAATCTTGTAAGAAGTTATTTGCATTCAGCTGTTTTCACAGCAGAAACCAAAATAAATAAAGAAATAAACTTGAAGGATCTATCACACGAGAAGTATCTCGCAGCACTTTTCCAAAGAAATTCTGAAAAACAGAGAGCAATTTAAAGTAGCAAAATCACAGAGAGCAAAGTGGAGAAATTTTTTTTTACTTTCAGTGTCACATGTTGTTCTCAAATCTCTTTGCAAAATTGATCTTATTAGGTAATAGACTGCTTCTCCATTTTGAGAAATTGCAGGTGTTACATAACAGAAGATCTTTAAATGTTTAAGAGACAGAGTTAATCCACAATTCAGCCATATACGTTTGGCATTGTTCCACGAAGACGGAGTACAGTAATGGCTTCACCAATTGATGACAATTATCAGGATTTCGCTTTTTAAATGAAGTTCATAGCAGCAATCTGAATCCTAACTCCTGAAACTTTTTGTCTGTGACACACATTTTCTCCCTGTTAACCAGCATTTCTGCTGGAATTATGAGGTGCTTTTACATAAAGTATTTTCTAATGACAGCTCAGTTTCTAAAGCGGGTCCCCTCAGAGTTCAGCCTCAGCAAACTTTACAGGTAGAGAGCTGCTCAGT
This sequence comes from Callipepla californica brunnescens, assembly GCA_023055505.1. Taxonomy (NCBI): domain Eukaryota; kingdom Metazoa; phylum Chordata; class Aves; order Galliformes; family Odontophoridae; genus Callipepla; species Callipepla californica. Next base: position 1,914,741 of record JALIRH010000050.1, on the reverse strand, counting down.
CATTCATAACGCTGGGGCACCAAATGACTCTTTGGAAAATGTAGGGTAACTACCAAGGTTTTTTTGCTTTGTTTTACTAGGGCTGAAATAACTGCTTGCTCAGTATGCATTATTTTCTACAGTTTGTGTTTTTTTTTGGCATATGTTTTGTCATTGTAGACACGTTACAAACATGATAGACATTTCAAAACCGCTGTCATCTAATAAATAAGAACATCTTCACCACAGTGAAGAAATAAAAACATGGTATTTACTGAAATGTAAATTGACATTAAACTTAGAAGTAGTCTCCCAGAAGTAAGATTGAGATGGATTACCATGACAATGATGAAATAGAGACTTATGCCTGTGTATCATGTGCACATCTGTTCCCTGGGTAAGTTGACAGGGTTTCCATGCAGCTAACACTTCTCTTTCACTAGCTTCAAACAAATGAAAAAATAAACACAAATAATACACTTCTTCTGAGCAACTATAACTGCTAAGAACAACTCTTACACAGATCAGTTTGTGCAATAATGACAAACTCAATTTTAAAGAATAGATTGTAATTTTTAGATTAAAAAGCTATAGTTAACTGCATCTCTTCCTCATGCTTTCCTCTTCCTACTAAAAACTTAAGATGTGCTGCTACGCAGATTCAATAATGAATCTTTTTTTCCCCCACTACAAGTCATTCACAAAACAGATTTTCAAGACCCAGATTTGTCTCTCCAAATACAAACTGTAGAGAATTTCTGTGGGGAGACGCAGAGCAAGGAGGCAGTCAGACAAACATCAAAAAGGTAGTTACACACAAAGCTCTGGAGGCTGCAGTCAGGACTGACCACAGTGAAGTCAATCACAAGCTGCAAATGCAGCTAAATATAACAACAGCAAAAGTACAGCTGCACCTGAGAAACAAATGAGTCCAAAACAGAAAAGCAAGAGAGAAGACTTGAGGAAGTAATTGTTGTTCTGAGTAAGCAAGGATAGCAACAGAAAACTTTCATAGCAAAGAATTAATTCCAATAGATAGCTACACACTATTTACCCTACATTCAGGAGTTGTCAGTATGTAACTAGCAATACAGAAACTTCAGTATGTGATATGAGGCCATGAAATTCCTTGAAAAGTTGGCTGAATGGTAGATGGATGAGTGAAAGAGAAGCAATGATGGATACAATTAAATTTTAACTACTTTTTTCCAAAGCAGTAAACCGGAACATATATTCTTCCATGATGTAATGCATATGCAGGTGCACACCAATGGAATCTTATGTCCCTTACAAGGATAAAGCAATCTGCACAGCAAATGTACATGCTATCTAGCACAAGAGTCCTATCCAGCTCTCTAACCAAGTCTATAGGCTGTTGCAGCGGAACAAGAAGATTGATACTAGTAATGAATACATCACTAAACCTCTTGATTACAGAACATAGATGATAAAAAAGCATAATGCGCAAGTTCTCCACATCTTTCTTCCGGTATCAAGGTTGGCTAAAACAGACCTTACCTTCTCTTCCCTCAACCAGGTTCACTGCTGCCCTTACTCCGCACCCTCACTATCACCAGCAGAACTAACATGGTGCAACAAAGTGATTCAATATGGTTTAAAAGTTTTATTTCGTTTTTAATTTTTCCAAGCAGAATTACTCAGTTTAGACCGGCGTAAAGGACCAGTAAAAAACATTTTCTGTGATGTGGTTGGTATGATTCAGACACTTGGAAGCAAGATACGACAACTGGTGGTCTGTACAGTACTCTAAATGGTTCAGCTGAAAAGGTTCTCAGGGTTGAGACAAATAGCCAAAGAGCTGGAACAATTTAGCTTAACTTTTTCATCAAGAAAAACATGTATGAAACCAGGACTTCAAACGTCACATACAGTTTTGAAAATCAGCTGCAGATATTCAGTCAAGAAGTGAAAAGATTCTATGTGAAATCACTATAATGATGACAAAAAAAAAAAAAATAGTGCACCTCCCTGTGATTCCTTACCATCCCAACAACTAGCAGCTGAATAAAAAAATTGATGGAATCCTTCACAATATTACTCTACATAACACTAGCAGCAGTGTGAAATTGAGTGTGATCACAGCCCCAGTCAATTCTACTGGTTCAGGGAATTTTCAGTTTAGGTCAATTTTATCTTCAGATCTTTGTACTCTTGAAGCACAGAAGTAAAGAAAACAAAGACAGGAGGATCAAAGTCTATAAAAAGGAAGCAAGTGCAGAAAGATTCCAGAAATTGCTGAAAGTTCTTCCTGTTCAGCAGGAAGATGAAGATACATCCATGTAACACAAAGTACACCCTGTGCATACAGACAGTAGTCCTTCCCCACCTGACTCAAACCCATATAGTCCACGTACTCTTTGAGAATTCAAACACTCCTGCAATTTTACAACACAAGCCTCTCATGAGAAAAACATATATAAAAAAATATATCTTACACAGAAGAGGCTGTTTACTTATTTTTTAATAATTTTCTGCCCCCTGTTGACTACTCCCTTTGTACCAAGAACTTCCAACAAGGTAGTATTTGAAATCCTTCTTCAGGAACTTCCCTCTTCTCATCATTTTGCCTTTCTCTTCATTATGATAAATCCAGTCCTCACTCCTTCAGCTCCTACTGAAGGACTCCTTGCCATCCCCCTTGATTGTTCTAACAGCTGTTGCTAGTTTGCCAATCAGTCCCGTGCAATCTTTTCTCATTCTTTTCCTGCGGTTTCTTCCATAATTTTTGCTTCTACCAAAATCAAAGAGCCTATCACAGTGAATACACACCAAGCTATGTAAGTGTTTACTAGTGAGTCTGAAGAAGAGTGGTAAAGCCTAATCTTTAACCCACTTACACTTCATTGTTGTTAATCCTAGCTATTGCTGAAATAAGACCTACCTGTCCAATCTTTATTAAAAAAAAATATTCTTCGTTCTAGAGCATTTTACATCTGTCTACTATTGTTTTTTCCAGAGACACATAAGCCATAGTAAATCTTTTGCAAAATGAAGTAAAATTAATTGGTTTAGTATTGCAGTTGCAAACGAGAACATTTTACTTCCTACTGCAATAGACTGGGAACACATATGCAGTTTAATCTAAAAGGCAGCTAAAAATTCAATTAGTTTTTAAGTGAATGGACAGTACCTTCTTACCCACTGTATCTAATTCACTCCTCTTCCCACACCCTAAATTAGCAGCAGATTTGCTGAAATACCAAATAAAGGAGGAATCTTTATCAACTATTGTATCTTTTCTCCAAAGCTTGATTTCCCCTTAGACCACCAGCTCACCCAGTAGGATCCTCATCCATCAATTTTACCCTCTTCACTGCAGCAAATAGAAATATTTTAAAATTACCTCGATAAGATTTGGACATTCCTTGAATGTAGTCTTTTATTTAAGCATAATGTAAGATTAGATTTAGTAATTGCTGCAGTCCAAGGAAAAGGTCTGCCCCAATGATATGCAGGGGTTAGTATACAACCAGAACTATCTTAGATACTGGTGCTGAGGTGACTCATTACCAGAAATAGACCCACCAAAATTAAAATTGAAATTGCTACTTTCCAGAAAGTATTAAACAGGCTTTACTTCTAATAAAAGATTACACTTGATATCTCTTGTTATATCAAGTTGTAGACCTAAAAATATGAGCAGAGCTCATCTTGAGATTAAACACGCATGTAAAGCCTGCAAGAATGGGACCTAACATGGGTTTTATCAGTCGTAGTGTTTGATGGTTGTTACTGCATAAATCAGTGCAATTTCAGATAATGTTAGCAGTTCAAATAGCTTTTCATCTGAAATCAAACATACAATGGTCAGTCTGACATAAAGTGGAATTAGCTGTGAAGATAATGGAAGTAGCTCAGACTAAACTTCAACAACCTTCACTCCTGCTGCGACCTACGGGCCACAGCCCACTGTCAATTAGCACAAACCTCATCCCTCTTTCTTCCTCGCTCCACTTTCTCAGCAAGCAGATACATCTGGGCTGAGTCCTTGCTGGCTGCCCACCTTTCCCTCACCGTGCCCTGCTTTCTGCCCTTGAAAATGGCTGATGCTCTTTTGGGCATCATTATGGCTACATCTCAGTGTTACCCTGTCCCAAGATTTACAATAAAAAGGTAGAGATGTGGGAGCAACTACATCAGCCAGAACAATCTGTTACATATTTCTTCAGAGACTAAATTAAAGCTATGTTAAAAATTGTGTTAAAGACAAACCGATTTGTGAATAAATAGATGAACTAGAAACACTAGATGTCTATCAGAAGGGAAATCCAGCGTGAGCATCTCCTTTATGTTCAAAATGCTCTCACTCCAAATATTCCATATGGGTCAGGATCACATGCACTGGGACAGCAGCAACCAACATTCTACATCACCGAACCATCATGACAGCATACTCTGGAATACCCTGCTTGCTTTTTCTTGCTTGCCTTCAGGGAGAGGAAAAGCAGCTATCTACATGTCTCATGTATCAGTGCAAAGACTGAACCACCACGTGTGTGACCTTACAGATTTCTAGAAACAGACCCCATATTCAGCAAATTAAGGCAAAGAGATGATGTTATCATTAGAGTTCTATTATAGAACCCCGAAGAAAAAAATATCTCTATGGGGATTATTTAAGGCTTCTGTGGAAACAGTTCCTATTGAACAGGCAGTGCTGAAATATGCTTGTTTTCTGCAAGTGAGTCTGCTAAGCCATGGAACTTATATTCAACAGGAGACCATTATGCTGTCATAACATTTGATTCCATTTACATTACCTCTTAATTAACACTGCAACATTTAGCAGCTATTATAAGAGACATTCTCAAGAGTTCTAGATTCCAGCAGTGCTCACAGGCAGACTGCCTTTAGGTACAGTACTGCAATAGTTTTAGAGATGCTATTTGAAATAATAAAGCTGCCAGTAACTTAGACTCATTCAAGTTTCTTGAAGAAAAGTATTTGCAAACACTCCATGCTGATGGTGCCTCCACTTGCTACTCTGGTGCTTAAAGAATGTTTGCAAATTCTTTCTTACTTACAAAACAGATACATTGTTTCACTTCCTAATAGTTAATTAATAGAAATACTGACGTTCATACAGCCTATAGAGGCAAATGTTTATATACAAATCAGCACATGTGTGTGCTAAACTGTGATCAATCTTCTCCATGCAACTAACTCAAAACAAAAAACTAGTCTACCAGAATCCACTACGGAACCAAAATATTAGTCAGCCAAAAGTAACAGGTTCACCTATAACACTTAGTTTCTATACAGGCCCGAATGAAAGAATGCAATTTCAGAATTACAAACATTCGCAATATAACAGAGCTGCAAGTCATCTTGCAGGAAATCATCACACAAACACAAGTGTAATGTAAGGCTTTGGCCATTCTGATCATTTCCAAACAATGACTCTGCTAAGCCCACAAAGTATTAATTAATAACTTCAACTGCTATCAATGCAGTGATGTGGCATTATAATTTTAAGAAAAAAAAAATCTGTAGCTGCGAAGCCAAAGCATTTTTTTTTTCTTTTTAGAGCAAAAGTATTGGCTTCCAGAAGCAAACCTGTACTAATTATTACTCTATCAGCTATACAGGAAATGTATTCAGACACTGAATTTTGTAGCCTCTTCCCTTCAATGCCTTAAAAAACAAACAAAAATGTTGCATCTCAGTTTCCTAAATATCTGTCTCGATTGGAACGACTTGTAACGTAGCTTCAAAGGCAATCATACTCTATGTTACGGTTAGAACAGAGGTTGTCCAGAAGTTCATATTCTCTCATTTAATAAGCAATATGGATAAAGTAAATATTCAAGAATTAAGAACTTCTTCCCTTTCCCTCACGCAGTAGGGAAACTTAAGGATTTTCCAAGGTTAAAGTTTTCTCACACCCATACTGAGTTCTGATTTTAGTAGACATTGCGTTTCTAGTTATTCTGTGGTGTAAAGCATAACCACGCCTAAAGACAGTACCTATCTTCAGCAGAAAGTACAATCAACCTAATAAAGACATAGAGTCCAACATCAGTACTGCAAATATTTGGAGGAAACGCTTCAACTGGTCAAACTTGGAAGCAATGCAGAAAAATATGCTCAGTAAAGGTGGGGAACCTTCCTGTACAGATTTACAAATAAGAGTTGGGAAGTCAACATGGAAAAACATGTGGATGTTATAAAAGATAGGAGTCAACTTGTCCTGGAAGTGCTATAATAAGGCATGTAGAAAATATATAAATGCAACTTTCCAAAGCAGCTTTACACCAGAATGCACTGTGCTATGGAAAGCCATTATATATGCAATATATATTTCCATAGCACAGTGCATTCTGGTATATATATGTATATATAAAGCCGTGTTCTCCCCTATACAATAACCCTCTTCGACACTTTCTTATATTCCATGTTGTACCAGAGGCACTCCACAAATACAGATGCCAAGACATCAGTGTTTTGTAAATCTTTGATAACACATTCAGCTATATGTTTATCAGCTATGTGGAAAGTCATGCGCTTCTTCTGGAGGAATGCCAGCCTTAACATTAAACTCCATCTTATTCAAGCTAACACTTTCACAGGAGCTAAGGAGGAACAAAAAAGAAAAAAAAAAGCACCATTATCTGAGTTTTAGAAACCCTCATTTGGAAAAGCACAGAACAGAATTCAGGTTCAGAATATCTGAATACTTTGACATCGAGGAATAAAATATGTGAGAAACACGTCTGTAATAGTAAAAAAAAAAGAAAAGGTTGGGATACAACAGAAAAGGACTCCCCAGTGAAAGCTGCAGCATCTGATGAGAGGTGGAAACAGGCTTGTTTTACAGTTGTGAATATAACTTGTGCAAAACTCAGCATTTCCACTGACTCAACAGCCACATGCTCCAAGCACTTTCCATAGTTAGACTGGTGGTTTGGGATTCCATTTGTTTTTGTTTTTTTACATCAAAAGCAAACAAAACCTAAAGCTGAGGGGAAAAGTATAGAGGCGCAAGAGCCCACATGTACCTAAGAGTTTTATTAGCATGTTAATATCAACACGAGTTCTGAAAATAGCATAACCTGTCTGATTTGTTACATTTAATCCCTTACTTAATGTAATGCCTGGCATGTTCCTTCAATACACGTCTTTGCTGCAGACAGCGAGAATCATTTCTCTGGAAAATGCAGCCATCAGATTACGCTGTGTTGCTTCTTGTTACACCGACTTCATTCCACATTATACTGAGAAAACTTTCAGATGAAATGCAACAAGTTCATTCAGCTCCTGCTCGACTTCCTCACCGCACATTTTCAAGTTAGGAAGAAATACGAGAGATTTGAGAACAAAGAGCTTGGAAAATCAAGTCTAACCATGCAGAAATTGATTTAGCACTGTACTGAGCAGTGTTTAAACCGGTATGCGATTGCTATAGAAAAATACTACGCTCTGCGCTTAGTTTGTGGAGACTGACAAGAGGAGTGCTGCTCCACCATCTCTGATCCAGCCCTACCACACCGAGCAGCGAGATCCCAACCAGCGCAAGAAGCAGAAAAGTGACATAAAACTCCAGCACTAAGTGGCAAGAAACTCCGATTCAGTTCGCCAGTGCAGCCACACACAGGATGCAAAAGCGTTTCGCTGGGCAAAACGCGTTATCCTCCCGCTGGCTCAGGCTCTCAGGCGCTCAGCAGCGCGCACGCAGCGCACGCAGTTTTCCTTCGCGGTGCGCAAGGTGCGTCCCAGCGCTGCCGGCCACGCTAACTTCATCGCTGCCGCCCTTCTGGAAGCGTTACCGTCGCCACAGTCGGTTATTACAGAAAAAACAGCTTATTAAAATGTCATTAACTATCCAATTAGTACAGCCTGCCCCTTGGAGCGGGCTAAGCTTTTCATTGTTAACCGCGATCGTATCGCTTCAGCGATCGCGCTTTTGGACGCTCTGTGGTAACGGACTCCCCGCAGAACCCCGCCTTTCCCCACACGGAGGGAACCGAGGGCGGCCGCGGCCCCGCGCACCCGCAGCCCACGCGTGGAGCCGTGCTGCCCACCCCTCGCCGAGCCCCTCACGGCCCCGCGCCATCACCCGCGTTACGAACCTCCCCGTCCAGTCCCGCGTAAAACGTAAGTTTCTCACCTCGCTTCGCGACTTGGCGGGCTGGGGCGAAGCGAACGCGGCATCAACCGCGGGGGCCCACCGCTGCCCACGCAGGACCCCGCCTGTTGCGCGGCCCCGCGGCGCACACTGCGAGGCGAAACTTGGCTGCGCCGGGCAGCGGCGCGAGGCAGCGCTCGTGCTCGCCCACGCTCCCGATAGGGCTGAGTAGGGAGCGGGACCCTCGTCCTCCCGCCTGAGGCGAGCGGGGCTGCGGGAGGCAAAGTTTGACTCGCGAGCGGCTCCTGCCGAGCACGGAGCCGCCCCGCGCCGCGCAGGCACACGTGCGGACGAGGCGCTCACTCACCTGCCGTCGCCGCTCCGGCGCTGGCGGGGAGAAGGCAGCTTGCCGGAGCCGCGGCCCCGCGCTCCCTCCGCCCCGCGGTGGGCAGGAAGGAACGGGGTCGGCAGCCCCTCCACGGAGCGGCGAGCGACACGTTCGGCTCCTAACTTTGCGGCTCCAGTCACAAACAAACAAATACGGCCAACGAAAGACCTCTCCCATCCGATCCCAGCCTGCTCGGCAGCCGCTGCCTCTCTTATTGGTGAGGAGGTTATTTATTTATTTGATTTTTTTTTTTTTTTCCTCCCCCTGCACGCGCACGCACACACGCCTTCCCTCCTCTTCCTCACTCCTCCCCTCCCTCCCTTCCTCCCTCCCTCCCTCGCCGGTCTTTCTCTCCCCGCCCGCTGCCGAGCCAGCTTCGCTCCGCTTCTCTGCGCAGAGAGCCCTATCCGCAGCCTGCTGCGAGGGGCGGGCGCGGGGGAGGGAGGGAGCGGGGCCGTGGCCGGGCCGTGGGCGACAGCGGGGAGCAGGCGACGCCGGGCTCCGCAGGCATCGCCCTCCCCGCGGCAGTGCGCGGAGCCTGGGCTCGGCATTGGGGCCGGGCGGCGAGGGCTGAGGAGTGCCCCTGCCTACGTGCTCCCGGGGAGCGCGGCGCCGAGCTGGATTTCAAGGAGGTTCCAGGCTCGCCAGCCGCAGTGTGCTTGATGCTCGTGGCAGCTCGTGTGTGACTGGTGCTGACCGAGCTTCGTTTCACCTTGTACGGTCTACTGACCCTTTGTGTTGACTCTCTTATTGAACTCCCCTTTACCCCAGTCCCCCAAATCCAACGGCACAGCGGATCTCACCTGGCCGCTCCTCAGGGCCGTGAGCACCCTGCGATTATCGCAAGGGAAGGGACCGTAAACGAGAGCTGCGGCGACGGCTGCGTAAGGGAAGGATTCCCTTCAGCGCTCCTGCAGCATCCGTCCGAGCGCCGCTTCTCGCCGCAGCTGTCAGTGGGGAACAAACGTTCCTGTCCCACAGTGGCTGTTTTTATCCCGCTGTACACGCACGTGACGAGTGCGATATCGGCACTGTGATCCTCTCTTCCATCCCTCCCCTTCGGAAATTAAGGTTCGAATTAGATGTCCCAGTGGCACAAGAAATGTATGACCCCCCCCCAAGTTGATAGAAACTCTCCCAGATATTCTGATGTGGTTTTGTTGTTTTATTTTTTTTTTTTTTAATTCTGAATAGAATTCCCACCCCTCTTCTTCCCCAGCAGTACATAAACACTCTGTATATTCTTTTTCACATCCAGGGAAAAAAATATATATATATGCACTGCACTAGGAGAAACAAGGAAATTGCAAAGGTGCTTAGAGAATAAATAGTTATTTGGCAATATTACTATGCAGCAAAACATAAATTGTATCCCCATTTCTCTTCAGGTGACAAGATGTAGAAATGTACAGATTGCTTTCATCCCAAGTCAGTCAATGAATTTATGTAGATTTGCCATTTCAAACAGAGGGTACAAATCTTTCTTTGTGCAGCAACTCTGTAATTCTACCTTTGTCAACTGAAGACAATAAACTAGAAAGATTAATGTACGTTTTGTCTTCAGTAGTAAATCGTATTGTCAAACGGGGAGAACTTTTATTCAAAGAACTGGATCAATAGTTGACTTTGTTTTGAAGCATTTATTTAAGAAGCTACTTAAAAAGAACGAGGTTCATGCTCTTAACATCCTTAAAGAAGTCTCTCAGAGGCAATTATTCTATTTGCCAATCTAGCGGTCACTGCCGTGTAGCAACAAAAAGCATGAAAGTTAGATGTAGAAATCCCTTTGGGTTCAGACAGTGCATTCTCAATGGAAGAAGTACAGTGGGAAATTAAAAAGTGAAATGTGCTTTAAAAAACTCTCTATTTGAGTGTTTTAAAGAGCTTTCTTTGAGTAGGTGAGTTTCATCTTTAACCAGTGAGCTTCAAGGTCAACTAAATACAAATGACAGATGTGGTCCGTGCCTGAAAGAAAACCACCAACTTTGTGTAATGTTATTTAACCAATACATACATAGTTGGCTGCCTGAGTGTTGTTTTAATCCATAAAATGTCAGGGTTCAGAAGAGCACAGCGTGTCCTTAACTGGAATGAAATACTGTATTTTCAAATATGGGAGATTACTGAAGCTGCTGCTTTACTAATGGTGTCTGTTTTCAACACCTGTCAAAATCAGTGAAAAAAGCCCAAATTATTTTGGGTAAATTCAGTTTGACACTTATATCGTAGACGACCACCTGAAATTTCAACAGTTTCAAGTACCTTTAAAAGCAATTTGTTTACGATCAATTTAAGACTGTTTTTGTGCAGATACTAAGAAAAGGAAGTACTATCTAAAAATAGGAAAGCCCCCCCAGAAGATTGATATCACTCATATATATCATCTGCATATTCTATCTACTTCCATCAAAACAAATTCAGTAGGCCAGAGGATCCACCCCAACAGGACTTTGACTTAAACCAAGCTAGTGAGGAATTAGGTGGCTGCTGAGTCTATCGGCTGCCTTTGTGAGTTATGTGAGCACAGTTCAGTGTTCTGGAGTCACAGCTGAGAAATTTGCAAGAAAGCAAAGAATAAATAACAACAATAAAGAAAACCAGGGGGAGGAAAGGGCATAAACACAAAGCGAAAGGGAAAAGAAAGAGAAGGCAGAGCCATAATGTTTTTTTAAACTTCATCTTGTGTTGTTTACTTGCTTTCATTTGGCCCCTTTCATCATTTAAATCCCTGTGATCTATGTTTGGCATTTTGGTTTCTTAAAGTGTTTCAAATTGAGATTGCTAAATGAAAAAATAATGCAGCCCCCACTGCCATCCTCCACCTCCACTAATACAACTTAAAAAGTGCTTTCTTCTACTGTCTTTTCACCCCCTGAGTTCTGTCTGGACTCCTAGAAACCTACTTCGAAGAGCTTTAAAGAGGTGGGAATGTTATGTGTAACTGCTGATGCACATCCTTGGCAATATGTTGTACTTCAGAAATGCATCTAATAATCTCAGCAGAAAATGAAACACGGTCATTAATATTTTCAAATGCTGGCTCAAATCAGTCAAATCTGAGAAAATTCTGTTTAAATAGCAAGAGACACAGCTCATCAGGAAGAAGTTTCTCCAAAACAAATGGTGTTTTCTGTCCCCAGCCATTTTATCTGTGCTGGAGGAGGCTTTCTACAAATAAATAATAAAAAAGAAAAGATGGATTTTTCTTCCACAGCTGAACACACAGGCTTCCACTTCGTTTTTCAATTTCTTTTCAGGTAGCTGAAATGCTTTTGATCACAATTTATAAATATGTCAGGCAAAGCTCCAGTAAACTAGCAAGAATATATATTGAACAGTTTGAGTTTGAAAATTGTGTCAGAAATTGTATATTGGCGTATGTTATAAAGAATCAAGAGTTCTATACAAGTGCATGTTAAAGTGCACAACAATATATTATGTAGTCTTGTCTAATTATATATAAAGATTTGGTGAATAGCTCTTTCAGTCAGCTAGGATTTGGAAAAATTTCCTACTGTGAGCATTTCAAAGGCAAGACAAGGTAGGAAGTCTCCCCTCTTCAGGCTCACTAAGCAAAGTGTTGCGTTGACCTTAGCCCATCCAAAAGCTATTCAAGATTTCAGTGTGACCTGTTCTCCACTTTCCGTAAACAAAGATGAATATCTCTAACTGATTTGGAAATGTGCACTAAAGCAGTGTATTTCAAATAAAGGCATGTCAACAAACAGATCTGAAAGAGGGAAATGACACCGTAAAGATGATGAAAGAAAGCTCTGTGGCCTTTTATGAATATGTGAATTCTCTCACGCTGCTGTATTGGAGGACAATGATTTGCTTCCCTGTGAATTAAGCTTTTTAATTTGAGGTGATGTAAATATGTTTGAATAATAAGGTCAGAGTCTGACCACTGCTCTTTTTTCCCAGTATGTAAAGGCAAAATTATTTTTTGGGGATAAGGAGACATGCAAGCATAGGTGAGGTTGGTGGCTTCCAGACAGAAAGAACAGCTGCCTTTGGTAGTGGACATTGTGCAGAGTCTGTTTCTGTTCTGGTGGATAGGAAGATCTGTGCCTCGTGGAGTTTGGACAGGACCATTGTCATTACTGAAATTCAAAGATGTTCACATATCAGCAGCTCCATCTCATGTATCCTTCAGCAGCAAGGATGAGCTTCTTTGTCTGCATCAGATCAGTATGTTGGTGTGTTTTCATATGTGTCATAAAGGGAGCTGGAAAGAGCACATTTTTGAATGTTTTTGGGGTCCTTGAATACTCATTCACTTCAGCCGTATGTTGTAACCAGCATGGTGCTGTAGCAGTTGTTCAGAGAGTAGCTCTACTGGAGTCAGAGTTGCAGAGCTGAACCAAAGAGCTTCCTGGGTGGTGTGTGTTGGGATGTTGCTGTAAAGTGAGTCTCCCTGCAGCAGATGAAAGCGTGAAGAGCTGCTTAGGAATGTTCTGCAGACTCTGAGTGGTGTGCTTGTCATGATTTGAAGTGAATCAATGGCTACAGCCCAGTCTGTCATTGTGTATCTTGTGTTTATTTCCTCTTATTTTTGTTTTGTTGTTGTGTTTATTTCCTCTTGTTTTTGTTTTGCTCTTTTGTTTTCTCCTTACGTTGTCTTTTAAAGGTATTTAGAACCACAAATGTTCAGATGTTCAGAATAACAGTATCTTCTCGTAGGTGGTGCTTTTTATTCACTGTTCGGGTGCTTCCTGCTGACCATGTAAATAATAACATGAAATTGTACAACAGAGTAGGCAAAACATAAAATCTGCCTTGCATTTGGAAAGATTACTTGTTTGGAAAGCCCAAGAGAAGATGAAGTTAATTTTCTAATTGCTAGGAATAGGGAAATAGCCAGAAGTGAGACCTATGCTATGTTTTTCCAGTTAGTCCATGCAATACAATGTTACAGGACATGGTGAATGTTGGCAGTATACCTGCACCTAAATATTTTCATGAAGAAGAATACAGTGAACACATTAAACACATGGGCTTTGACTCAAAGTCTACTTTGAGCCATGTAGTGTCAAATGTTGGTGGAAATGTTCAAGGGAATCATCTCTATCTGCTTATCTACGATTATTCATTCCCTTTTGTAGCAAATGGCTTTTTGTCCAGCCTGTCTGCGCACACACCTTAGGAATTCCTTCTTCAGCTCACACAGGCATAAGTAATGCTACTTCCAGGCTTCACAGGATTATGAACTTATGAAATCAAGAAGTTCCACTAAAAACTATCTCACTGTAGTAGTAAGAACGGATGTTAACAAGAAACATTTAAAGATGAATGCTCATATATAATAGAGATGCCTGGAATAGATATCTGAACAAATTAACTTAAAGGGAGCTCAACTGCTAAAAAGGCTTGTCTGAAGTAATATGTTTCACAACTGGAATTTTGATACAAGGGATATTTGACATTTACAGGTAGAAAAGAAACATAGATGTTTCAAGTAGACATACATTTCCTGTTAATTTATTTTCTCTTCTGAAATGATTGTACTTACTGCTTTTTTTTTTTGTACCAAGGAATTAGGTCTCTTTTTACACTTGTTTGCACACAGCACTTGGTCTGAAACTAATATATTTAGCAGACTTGTGGTCTCTCTTGCTTCAGCCCATGTGATCCTGCAGTCAAATAGCTGCTGAATGACCCATTTGCACAATCCTATATGTACAAAGGACTCACACATACAGAGAAATAAATTAAAAAGAACAAAACAAAACAAACCTAGTTTGCTACTACAGTCCAAATATTTTACAATGTTGACGTTTAAAAGCACTTTGTTTTTCATTACTTGTTAATCCTTTTTCTGTTAGTGGAGCTGCTTGTCTGCAAACATTTATTCACATGCTTCGTATTTTTAGCTGAAATTTGGTATTCATGTAGCTATGGGGGGAAACAATTAGAATAGTTACTCTACTAAATCAGAAATATTTGGGAATCCAATGTGGGAGATGCAAGGCTGGATATATGTGCGCTTATTCCACTTTGGACTTTATTGGGATAGATAAAGATGAATTAATCATTTACAGTTGCCTAGAGACCGGTGGTTTTAAGCTGATTGTACTAAGTGTTGGTAAACAGAGGAAAGTCCTTAGCAATGTTGTGAAGAGCTGATAGCTCAAGGAAGCTAATCACTCGAAGTTAAAAATGTTGTGAATGATATTCTACGGAGCTAAAAGGGCAAGTGTGTGTGTGGCTGTGACTGAAGGATAAATTAAAGAAACAGCAGCTTTGTAACTAGCCTGACTGAGAGAAGCAATTTCTAAAAGCCCATTTTGGATTGGTGACAGTATGAAGAAGCCAGTTAGAAAAAATCTGCATATAATGTCAACATGTAGAAAGTCTAAAGCAAATATAGTTTGATATTAATTAGAATCTGTAAAACGTAATGGAAGTGAGGAACAAGCCATGGCTCAGCTGAAGGACAACTATATATATATGTATACTTATATATATATATATATAGCATTTAGGAGAAAAGAATATCTCATTATAAAAATGGAGCCATTCTAAGTTCAAGAAAGTCAAATTGCTAACAGTGTTTCTGGAAAGAGGTAGGAGAATGTACTAGTATTCCATAGTGATTGTGAAGTATTTTCCAAGTAGTTAGTTTCTAAGGAATAATTAAGCAGTATATTTATATGGGATATTTTGTAAAACAGCTGATTCAGATGAACTGAATTCAAGTGTAAATGTATACTGTACTGCAATACTCTAGAAACTTCTGGAAATAGTTAATATCTTATGAAAGCTAAAAAGAAAATAAAACTAAAATAAAAACCCATGCAATATGATCCATGTTGTAAAAGAAAAGCTAATTGAATAGCAAGGTGGGATTTGGAATGCAGCGGTTCAAAAGCTTTGAGTTACTGATAGAATTTAAGGCAGAAGTATTTTGGAAGATAAGGTCTTGTTAAACAAATGTGAATTCTTTCCTTGAGAAGATTAGAAGTTTAATTGATAGGACCAAATGCTTTTGTATGTCTGGGAGGATAGCTGTATGCTTAGAAATGAAGTAGATAAACCCCATTTTCAAAACTGGGTTTTTACCCCTGTGAATAATCATTTTTATGATAATTCATTGTTGTGAAACAATTACTTAAAGCATTACCGTGACCGCTGCCACACACTGCTATATTGCATTTAGAGGATCTTTACTTTTATTTGGTATATGTAGAGATGAGTAGTGGTAAGGAGAAAAGAGAGACTAAATGGTTCACATGTATAGATAAAGTGGATAGAAGAATGCTATATCAACTTTTTATGCAGTGAGATGATGATGAAAAACAGAAAATAAATGGAAAGGAGTCCAAGTGCTTTGTAAAATGGAGACATTGTCTGTTGTGAAGTAAGTGAAGATATCAGTTAGTTGATAAGGGAGGAGAATTCAGATGTGAGTGAAATTTTTAATTTAACAGAGAAAGATTTCATAATCCTTTGTTCTGGACATCACCACCACAACTCTTCAAAGTACTAATACCATATGTATTTTTCATGGTGAGATCAGCTACTAGAGGAAACTACCAAAAATAATGACTTACTCTGCACTCTTCAGATACTCAAATAAAATCCATCCATCTTTTCATCAGGTGCACTTTAGGTTTTAACCAAACAAAACATTTAAATTTGAGGCAAATTGAAGGGTCTTTGGTCTATCCAGCTCTTTCTGTCCTTGAATATTCTGATCAATGTCAGTTTCAAATGTACAATTGTAATTAGTTGAAATTAGTTGATGTAAGGTTTCTGGATAACACGTTAATTTCCATTATTTAGCACCAGATGTATATGTAACATTCTTCCTGTGTACTGACACACATAACATTTGTATTTTCATTTCACATTCCTCTTTCACCTTCTAATATTCCCTTAGCTAATTGTTAAGGATTTTAGAAGATTCTAAACTGTTCATACATATAAAATTGTTCAAAGTTATATCCATATATTCTTATATTAAATTCAAATAGATACTAAATATTCTAATACTGAATGAGATACTAAATTATTTTATAGATATGTTAAAGTTTTAAATTGAGAAATACTTTATTACATTTTGAAATTTTAGAGTAAGGACTTATAGGATTATAATTTCCTTTTTGATATTATGTAAGTAAAAATTACACTATTAGAGCAGATCAGAAGAATTTTTTCACTCTCCTTTTCCAACAACGAGAAATGTCACTTCAGAAAGTTGCATAGTAAGTTCACCATCAAGGAGGTTACTAATACTGCTGCTACAGCTAAAGATGCCCAGGAGCCATATATATAATCACGGTTTGCATCTCCTCACTCGGATTTCTTTCTTTTTTTGCATCGGTATATCTTTTCCTGGTATTTTCTACATTTTTCCATTCTTTACACCACCCATCTGAACAGCGTATCTGTCTCAATCAGTCTGTGATAAGCAGTGAAAAAGGAGTTCCTACCCAGATAGTCCTTTTGGGTGAGCTGAATAAAATCTCACACCAAGTTTTCCTTGCTAACCTATAATGCTTTGGTTATTTATGTGTTTTCTAATCCATCATAGTCTATGAATTTCCAGCCCTCAAACATTAATTTGCCATTTGTATTTTTCACAAGCATTAGCAGCCAGAAGTATTGCTAAGGAAAAAATAATTCCCTGCCATGTTTAATGTTATGTCATGACGGACTGGTGGTAACACCTTTCTAGACCAATTTACTCCATGTAAAATAATTTATCAGTTGGGAGAATATTTCTTGTTGTGACCTCTGAGGGAAAACAAGCTGCTTTGCTGAGGAGAAAAGAAGCGGCCCCTGCCCCTTCCCTGAACCTACATGACTTTGTTGTCTGCTGAGTTGCTGCCACCCTTACTCGCCAGAGGATTTGTCTTGTTCAAGCAAGCTCACCACTAACTAGATTACAAGGTACACATACAGTATTTTTCCTTTGTTAAGGTAACTGTGACCAATATCATTATCCACAGCTACTTCTTACTATTTTTATCCTATTATATATGTTCCCACTTTTCTACCATAACATTTTATGGCATTGAATTACAAAGGTTGATTATGCATTTTCTTCAGACACACATGTTTATGTAAAACTGGGTGCATTTATAAAAATCTCTCTGTATTTCTGTTTTGTTGCCTTAAAATGTTATTGGAGCTCTCAGCTCTTTCTAAGTCAGAGCACCTGGTTTCTTGCATGTAATTTGTCACAGCACCACAGATAATTAGCAATGTTAAATCTCGCTTTAAAGTTCCATAAACATTTTTGAAAACGAAACTTGAAAGGCTTATGCCACATAAGTGTTTTTGGAAGTGCTGCTCTGTGTAGGGATATCTGTCATTCTGTATGGTTTCACTGTCTGCCCTCTTACTCGTAATGATTGTTGAGTCACCGTATGAAAAAAAAAATGTTTCACTATGCAACCTTCAGTTCTAATTGCTTTTTTCAAGAAGGGATAATGAGAACTGAATTTTACATACTGGGAGATGAATGACATGTTAAGAGCATTGTAAGTTTGTATATATAGAATACCTGAGGGCTACTCCAAAAGCGTTACTATGTTGGCCCATCAGAGGCAGATGCTGATGGTAAATTTTGTTACTGTGTAAGAGATCACAAAGAAGTGGTCTGACTGTTAACACCGTGAGGTGGTGGGTGGTGAAACACTGTGAAACAGAGGGTCACCTCCACTTGTGCAGATTTTGAGGAGCGTGGCACGTTGGCAGAAATGCAGAGCTTATGATGGTGACGGTGTTGAAAAATAATGCTTTACAGCTGCGAATTTGCTTCATCAGATAGGATTACTGTTGTAGTTCTTTGTTGTAGTTTCCGCAGAAATAAATAGGGGTTGTTCCTTTTGGAATTACCTATACAGATATATTATTTTTTGCATAACTTTTTAGAGATATTTTTGTGGGTTTGCTTTTTGTTATTGTTGTGTCTTTGAGTGTTCGGGCTTTTCTTTTGTGTGCTACAGGGTTTTGCAAAACTTTACATGCCACCAGCTGTAAACCGTAACATTTGTTTTTCTCAGGTGAATCACTATAGATAATTACAACCATTACAACCATCCATTGTTTGCAGGTAGCTTAAAATATTGCTCCTAACATATGTTACTTCATACTTTAACACTGAATTTCTTTTGTTTTCTGCACTCACATACCATTTTATGTTCTCTTGACATTACAGCTCATATAATTCTAGGTTCTCTGCGAATTTCAGCTCCTGACTTCTTGATCCTTTACATGACTAAACATTGTAAATAACACATTAACTAACATGCTGTCCACTGGAGATAATGAAAATGGATGATTTAATTTCTCTTTTCTGTCTCTTTACAATTAACCAGGGCCTAATCCATAATAAAGCTTTTCCTCTTGTCCCATGAGTACTTTGTTTTACTGTCAAGAGCAAAACCTTAACCAGTTTTTAATATTTTCCTATATCATGCCCTTTCAAAGTAATTGTTTTTGACAACTGTTATCCATGATTTTGGAGTTGTAGCTAGGATAGGATAAGCAGATTTGCTACCCTGCAGCCTTTCTCATTTTCAGTTAACTACTGAATAAAACTCACAGTTCAGCTAGATGACTTCAGGGCTCCTGCAGAACTCATGGATAACTGTATTTAGGCCTAATGAAGTATGGCTTTTAAATGCATCGGTTTTTTTACAGCTTTTTTTTTTTTTTTCTTATACATAACTTTTCCATCTTCTGGAGAAAAGTGAGAAAATAAAGTATTTACCTAGTTTTTGTAATGTTAGCATTTTAATAATTCAGACCATGTGACCAGGTCTTTCTTATCTTTCCACCTTTCTTCTCTATTTGCTCATGTCTTTGTCTATTTACTTTTTGTAGATTAATTCAGAGTCCTTCTAATTTACATCTTACATTTTTACCTTCTAGAAATCTTGAATGTTTCTAGGGAATAAGGGTTCAATTACACAGAAGAAAAAATGTGTCTGTAACTGACAGAGGAAAATAATTTATTTATCCCTCATATTATATGAATTGGTGTATTTATTTATTTATTTACATATAATTTTAAGATATGCTCATTTAAAAAAAATCAATAATTTATTTTAGATTAATTGGGATGAGGTAGGAGCTGGATCTAACTGGGGAACATCCTCACTATTGCTTTTCCAAGAGACATCAGAAGAATTCTTGTTGCCTATTTAAAATTCTACCCACTTTGATGTGTTCTGGGGTGTTTGTTTGTTTGTTTGTTTGTTATTTTGTTTATTTGTTTTTCAGTTGTTGTTCCCAAAGCTTCTATTTGGGATTTTCGCATAGGAAAAAATTTAAACTGTGGTATATTCATATGTATATGTATTAGGAAGGTAATATTATCCATATTGTGTCATCGTAGTAAAATTCATTAGATAACTTTAGACCTCAAGTGCAATCTAATCCCTCAGTGTTCACAGGTGGACTGATATATTTTAAGCTTTAGTGGAAGACTTGAAAAAAAAAATCAGCCTATTAAATAAAAAGTCCTATGAGACATTTGGTAGTTCAGTAGTATGTGCAATTTAGATCGTTTATTTGGTCAGAAAAAAAAAAAAAAAAAAGGCTGTAAATCAGTAATTCCGTAACTTTCCCTCATTTATGGGGAAAAATATGACTTCTTTTTCACCTCTCCTCCATTAGTCTGTTTATAATCTTTTGTTCTCCTTCCATAGGACTGTATTTAATGTAAAGAAGAACAGGGATTAAAGAATATTTTAGAAAACTTCATATGAAAGTGGAAATCCTGGTAATTGTAATGTTAGTTCTAGAAAATGTTGACTTACTGTCATCCATCCTGAAAGTCTATGACTTGTCCTTAAGAAATATCTAGGACTTGATATATTCCCTAGAGTCAAGGAATTCAGTGTTCACAATATCAAACAGAGTTGAATTAATAATTGCTAAAACTGTGTATGCTTTCATACCAGTGCAAGCATTCTATAGTCACATAAATCTGCAAGATGTCAATATTTATGCATTTTATTTGAGCATAAATTAATTGTACTGAATTTTGCAATTCATAAGTTGTTTATACCAGTGACATTTTCTAGGCACATGCCATCATTTTACTGCAGGAAAAGTTGTACTTATGGCAACCTTGCCCACAGCAGGAGGTTAGAACTGAATGATCTTTAAAGCCCCTTCCAACACAAGCCACTCTATCATCCTCTGATTCTATTATTCATACAGTAAAATCTTTCCTTGAATGAGAATGATTTAAGGTCTTCTGAAATGTCTTTTTTTGTTTCTTTGTTTCTCTATTTAGATTTCTTTTTGTTGTTGTTTATTTTGTTTTGCAAAGAACTTTATCATATCAAAGTCAAAAGTTCTTCTAAAATATGCCCAAAGCTTTTGGCTGATCCTGTGTCATAGATTTGCTGTTGAAAAGAGCCATATGAGATAAAACATGGTAACATTCGAATAAATAGCTTATGTTTCCAAATCCAGTTTAGGATTCCCAGTGTCACTACAAAATCCATCAGCTAAACATAATATTTGAACTGCAAGAACATTGTCTGTATCTCATCCACAACATTGGTATGCTACTCCCATATTAATGTTTTCACAAGTCATTGAGATCAGCTAGTGAAAAGATTTGGTGCACTAGTCCTCCTGTTGGCTTGCATTGTTCCACAGAAGCAGGCTCAATGGTAATGCCTATTATTAATGCCAGTGTGATGAAAAAGATTGTTAATAAACTCATGTTAGTAACAGAAATAATGGTATAGAGGTAATTATGACTGTGATTGTTCTATACTTAATGTAATGATCAGATCGGGAATTTATATGAAAGTTTGAAGAGATCTCATTTCATGTGTCTCTCCAATGGACAATGGAGCACAAAGCATCTGGGATACATCTTTAATACTGTCAGTACTTTGCGCAGTGGAGCAACAGATAGCATAGAAGTTCCTCCCTCAGATACTGGTACTGCTGTAGCTACATAAAAAACCCCTAGTTGTTTGGCATTACGTTGATTATTTTATTTCACTAAGATAATTGCTTTTTTCCCCTTCTGTCCTTGCCACCTTTCCACTGCGTTGAAGTCTGACAAATTCTGTCGTGAACAAAAGGAACAAAAAATTAAACTTGGAAAGCTGAGATGTACACCAAGACAATAGGGAGTACTGCAGTGCTGAGTACCGTATCACACATTGTTAAGCCAACATATTCCAAAGCACGTATTATAAAAAAGAAAAGAACAAAGTAGTTCTGTAGACGGTGGTGCAGAGTGTAATGAATCTTGCTTATGAATTTTTTTATCCCAAATTATCACATGTATTCATTTTAAAGCTACCACATTCACTGGTTACTTCTAGATGTCCTTCATATTAGTCCTTTAAATGCTTTTTGTCATATTTCATGTACTCATTCTTTATTCTTCATTTTGCTTTTTAAGATTGTAATATTAAGTTGTGAGCCCTTCAGTACCTGATTGAACCTGAATTTTCCAGTCCAAAATACATTTTTATGCCTCTACAAGATGCCAAAAATGAGAGATTTGTATTAAATATGTGTACTTATATCTGGGTTTGTGCAAAGAAGAGGCAGAATAGTCACTAGCTGACCGACTGTGATAAAGAAATAAGAACTTGAGGAATTAAGAAGCTCAAGCTTCACTGAGGCCAATGAACTTATACAAGTAGAAGGTAGATGCAATTTAATAAATTGGCAGAGAACATCATTATTTCTCATATCAAGGTTATTTGTGTTCTGACTTTCAAAATGTTGCTTGTTGCCTCAAAGACCTGTTGTCTGGCTCCCAGGTATTTTCCTCCATCGGTCCAAGGCTGATAGATTACAGAAATTAGATAATTTATCTTTATGTCAAAACAAGTCTTTATTTTTTACATACTACATTTTCCATTTTAAAAGTGGCTAAAGGGCAAAGTCATATAAAAATTAAAATCAATAGATTAAGTGCTACTGACTAAAACCTCTAAAATTTATTTGTAAATATTTTGCAACATTATTTTTTCAGTACTTATTTTTCAAAATGAACCTCATCATTAAGAGCAGTTTAGAATTTAGAAACCATACTTGAAATTTCTGAGGAAGATCTGTTTTCCACTGGAATTGATGTCTGTCATAGTCAAGAGTATTTCTTCCTTCTTTGAAAGAACAGGGAACACTACACAATGCATCACATCTTAAGACGAAAAAAATGAGTTGAAACCAGCATTTGTAAGTGTGAAGACACCTTTTTCTCCCTTCTTTTTCCTCCTCCTCTTCCTTTTCTTCCTCCTCCTAGCTCTTTCTCTAGGTGGAGCTATAGATCTTCAAGTGAGTTCATTAGGGAGTTTATCATTTCTTTATGAACTTTTTAAATTATTATTATCATTTTCTGCTTTCTCAAGGATTTTAAGCTAACCCTTATTTCTTCTTAATGACTGAGAGTAAAAGATTATTTTTAACAGATCAATATAAAGCAGAGAGAAAAAAAGAAGATATTTTCAAGGTTCAAATTTTGAAGTTCGTAGAAAAACTGAATAAGAAAATTAAAGACGTTACAAAATAACTTTTGCAAAAAATACACAACAGTGCTTAGATTTGAAAGATCATTAAAATGCAAGACCATGTTTGTTTAATTTGCTTGTCTGCTTTCTGATAGCATCACGTTGTTGTTTATAGAAAGATTTTATTAGGTTCCATTTTCCTGTTTTAGTAGGATACTTTTATTTATGTACTTGATTTGTGGGGATGATTTCTTTTGTCCCTAAATATCAAGGCTGTGTTTTAAAATGCCTCTCCTCTGGCAATTTAATTCCCTTACTTCCTTACTAGAAAACATCAAAGAGTTGGAAGGATTTTTTTTTTTCTGAACATCCCTAGGCAACATCAAAACATTCCAAAACACTCTGTTGTACTTGAGTTTTCCTTACCCGCATATCCCTATTTCTTTATAAATGTTGAGCTATACAGTAATTCGTAGTCAACTTTTAATTTAAATGCAATTTCAGCAATCTTCAGAGGATCTGACCAGGCCAGGGAGAGAGAAACAAGTCCTCAAGAAAGAAACAGCTATTGCAAGTTCCAGTGTAATGAAACTGACTTTAGTAAAAGGGGATAAGAGAGCTTAGCTTACCTTTGGGATGGGATCAGTTCTTCCCCAATTTCTTATTTTTCTGTTTTTTCATCTGGTTCTTCCTTCAGTGAAGCATTACCTTTTTCCTGCAAGAATAATGGGAAAAAGAAAGGGAATATTTTGCTAAAAGAGAAGTTATCCTCAACCCAGAATGTATAGCTGAAGAACAAAATTCTAAAGAAAATATTATAAAGAATATATATTATGTATATATATACACCCTTTGAATCTAGTGATTTTCACAAATGTGTGTCTGAGTGTTAAGTAAATAGTTGTAAAATTTTCTAGGTGATTTTAATTTGTGTCTATTAAATCACATCATTTTCCATTCCAAGTGGGAATATATTTAGTTGGGGTTTGTTTCTGAAAAGGCATACTGCTTGCAGTTGAATTGGAGCCTGGAAATGAAGGTTGTTTCCTTAGATACGGTGTTTTGTTGTTGTTTCTTTTTTGGTAAATATTTTATAATCTGTCATTGTGTATGTGATGCTCTGTAATGCAGAAACATAAGGTTAAACTTTCTCCAAAGATCATATATTCTTAAAAATCACCACTTTCAATTCATGAAATTAATTTTTTTAAGTCTATCTAAAAGCTAATTTTCTATCAACTTGAAGTCAGTTGAACTTGAACTTTACAAAATAGGAACTATATAAATGTCTTATAATTAAAAAAAAGAAACACTTGTTTTTTATAAATGTCGTTATGATCAGTACACAGATTCAGATTTGTACTTTTTAGTAAACTTTGTCATACGTGTGATCTGACAAGAAATGCTCATCATAATGTACTAGCACAGATGTAATAAAGTGAAGAATTCACTTCCTAAAAAAATGTAATAATATCATATCTTATAACTAATGAATTCATTTCTCTTCCCTGTGCAGTTTAATAAGTAATCTGTTCCATAGGTGGACTTTTTTGTTGTTGTTGTTGTTAATTATTTTGTCATCATTTGACATATTTTTATAATCCACTTATTAAGTGGTGTTGTATTTCCCATGAAGAGAAGGAGAGGCTGAGCAGATTCACAAATCCCCCCTGGTTAGATTAAGGTGAAATTGGTAAAATTGACACTTAAGGTCCAAACACAGTCATAAGTTTGAATGAGAATCTCTGTACTACAAGTATCTTAAAAGCATTGGCACTCTTACAATTATATTGATCTAATCATGAATGTTCTACAGTGAGTGCAGCATTGTTCATGCATGATCCTCACCTCGTTTTATTATTGACTGTGAAATAAAAGCTGTAGTCCTTCTAACTTTGAAAGCAATGAACAATTTATCTGTCACCTGTAGTATTTTACTTTATGCAGTGTTTTGCGAATTGTCACTTGCCATAGAACAGTACTCAAAGCCATTATGAATGACACTTGGGAAGTATTCAGCAAGTACTGGAACTGAAGGTCTGAACAAACAGACACTGGTATTATATATAATGTTAAATGTGGAAGTATTAATACTCAGAATATCAACATATTAACATCTTATGCTCAGCAATTTTATAAAGGAATATGTTTTTTGAAATGGCTTAACTGCTGAAAACAGTGGGTCAAGTTATAGTTAGAAGCACAAACTTTGATTCTTGCAAATGTAGGTTCTCATTCACCCAGTAAGTTAATGTGACAGTGCACATAGTGAAAGCGGATTTATTTAAAGTTTCTTAAAAACAAATATATATATGTATCTATATATATCCAGTCAACAGATAACATTGCATCACACAAAAAGAGTTAAGAAATAAATGTGGAAAAAAATCTTCATGAAATATAGTGGTAAAATCTGTATAAAACAATTAGACTACAGAAGTTTTCACACAGGACTCTGAAAAATGTGTGTGGGCTTTAGTTAATCCAGGGGAAATAAAATCTTAAATTTTTCAGAGAATTATAATATTCCTTCTTGCTTTGTAGCCACTAATTACAGGAGACAGAGGAGACAGTTATGGTCTATCTGATGGACATTTAGTGTAGCAAAAGTTGTCCTTTGCAGAAAGGGGCTGGTGTGTAGAAAGAGAAAAGCTGCAAGGAATATGCTGAACACAGTGTTGCATTTCTGTATGGATTAATGCTTCTTTCTCAGAAGATTAGGCATCTGGCTAATGGTCAGTAGGAGCCTTTGGGCTTTGGGTGGTGCCACCACCTTGTCTGTAAATTGAGCTGTTGTCACTGTAGCAGAAGAGAGAACACTTGGAAGAGGAGGACACAAGGCCAGGCTTCTGTGTAGCACTTGTCTTTTGGAAGAGATGCTTGACTTTATGTTGATAGGCCAGTAATATCTTTTCTCTCATCACCCCGGTGAGTGGAAGAACATTTATTTGATCCCATCTTGACACAGAACGTCACTCTGAAACTTTAGAAGGCATCACAGTCTTGTCAGAGTCATCTGGAATATTTCAAATCTGCTGTCCCATAACCTGGCTTCAGGTTATACCCTCATTTACATTTCAAAGGCTATTGCAGTTTGCATTTACTTTCTTGAAAGAAGACATCAATAGATAATCACAAAAATCCAA
Organism: Callipepla californica brunnescens; assembly: GCA_023055505.1. Taxonomy (NCBI): domain Eukaryota; kingdom Metazoa; phylum Chordata; class Aves; order Galliformes; family Odontophoridae; genus Callipepla; species Callipepla californica. Next base: position 1,888,695 of record JALIRH010000050.1, on the reverse strand, counting down.
CAGTTTGGCCATACTGTGTCATCATCATCATAGCCAAGTTTTAGGGAGTAAGACATCAGTTTTCAGTATTCGTCTTTATTTAAAAATTCTACTCTTAGAAGCATGTAGTCATTTAATTTTCCAGATATATTAAAGGCACTGCGTACAAAACTGAGTCTCCTATGTTGAGAGAATAAATTGTCATATCTCACTAAAATGCTGAGGAGTTTTGACATGGGAAAAAAAAAGAATGCCCAGAGCATGTCATGGGACTTTGATTCACATAACTACATGGTCAGTACGATAATATATTAAATGTCAAAATTGACAACACTGAAGCAGTTTCACAGTATTTCTGAGTCTGAATGCTAGAAAAGCATTCAACAAGATTGAGGAAAGTGCAGAATCCAGTATGTCCTGACACTGTTTGGTTTGGTACAATGCTTACCTTGTTTTTTAAGTTCACAGAAAATGTAGAGGAATGGGTTAGGTAAGGAATGTCATCAGTGGTAAATTGACTGTTAATGACTGAGTAAACTACAAACAGTCATCACCAGAAAGAAGCTCACTAACAAAGAAATCAGCCACATGTGGGCAGACTGAACAACTTGTATCTGTAAGAAAAAGAAAGGGTACAGTTATGCTAGTGGCATGAAATGCTTCCATCTGCACACCAGAGACGTGATGGAAAATATTATGGAACTCATTTGTGATTTTCAAGTTGTCTTGCCATTTCCCACCTGTCTAGCCATCACCTTATCACAAAAGACTTAAATATGTCAGGAATAAAATTTGCGGGCTTTTGCATATCTGCAAAAGCTTTAAGAGTCCCTTGTAATTTACATTGTTAAAACCTTTAGTTAGGTCAACAGTCAGCCAGCCAAGACTGCAATTTGACTTGATACTATTAGTAAGGCTCTAAATGTCAGGTGTGTAGTGTGACTTACTAACTCCGCATTGAAGTTTTGGGAAGACAGATTACAAAAAAAGCAGAAATTGAATTGCTCAGTTTGGACATGCTAGGATTTTCCTAGCATCATAGAAGAGAAATGCCAAATAATTGTCACAGTTTACATCATGATTATTTGTAGGAAGTAGATATTTTTGGTTCCTTTGAAATGCTGTGAAATTGACTCCTCCTTTCATATAATGTGTAAAGACCATGTAGATTTCATGATGCTTTTTAAAAAGTAATTTACCAACAAGAAAAGGCAATACATGTTTCAGTGTCAAGATACTGTAAAATAATATTGGACTGAAAAATTAAACAGGTCATCTTTGAATTTGGAATACAGGAGACAGCAAGTTTCAGGCTATCACTTCTAGCAATGATACTAAGAACTTTCTCTAATCTTCCATTATTAAAATCTTTGTTGAGGTTACTGAGTGTGTTTGTTGAGTTTATACGTCATAATAGGCATGCAAGGTGTAACTCTCTTGCCATTCAAGTTTATAATATTGGTGTATGGACTGCACTTAGTAGTCTGATGACTGCAAATACATGTTGAATTTTGAGCTTCTTTACTCTAGTGAATGGTATTGATTTCTCCGTATTCTCTCCATATTCATTCCAGAGTTCTTTCAGCAGTTATGTATTCATGTGAAGAGTGTCTATGTCATTTGTGCAGCTGTGTTTTAAGTAATGGACATCTACTTTCACCATGTCCAAGACTGTCCTGGGAAAGTGTCTTACATGTAATTATGCTGCTATCTTTTTTTTTTTTTACCTGCATCTGCTGTTTTTCTGTTTGTGTTTTCAGCTGACAATCCAAAATTCATGACAGTGCTTGAAAACAGAGGAATAGCCCCTGCGAATTGACAGAGCTCAGGAAAAGTCCGAGGAATTGAATTAGATGAAAAAATAATAGCAGGCAGTGTTATGCTTTTTAGAGCTTGATATTGAAGAATCAGTCTGTATTTTTGCTGCGGTTATATGGCTACCTTAAAAAAAAAAAAAAAAAAGGCAAATAAGAGACATTTTCTTTTGAATTTGTTCTCCTCCACAAAGAAAAAAACCTTAATTTTAATTTGGTCTGAAACAATCAAGGAAAAAAAAAGTATATAAATATACTAAAACTTAAAAACAAGCAAACAAGCATATCATTCGTGTATGTTAAATGAAATATCAATTGATTCAGAAGTGATCGATTAAAAGTTTCACTTTGATTCTTTTACATTTTCTTAAAGCTTTTAAATAGCAGTTGTAAAGCTTTATAATGCTTTTCTATCAGATTTTCAGCAAAATGAATGCATTTATGCATTATATCAGAGTTGTTTGATCTGGATTATTTTCCCCAAATAAGTTTGAAGCTATGTATTCTATTCTGTTCACTTTCAGATTAAGGAAGTTGTAGTAATCTTCCAGTCTGATTACTGGATTGCTAGTGAGATTTGGATGGCTATACTCCTTCCAGATGCAATAGAGTAACACATTATAAAAATAATAATAGATAAAATAGAGTAAATAAAATTGTCCTGAGCATAACCTGTTAATAATCAACAAATACATATCATTGTCAATTCTAAATCATATTCTAACACCTCTTTGTTCACTATCCTTTCTGTTAATATAGCAGAGGCATTAGTCAACTCAGCACAAACTCTCTGAGTTCTCAACTATACTGTCTTACCTACTCTTCATGTTTTCCATCATCTCTCCTCCCTTTTTCCTTCCTCTCAACAGCTGAATGGGAGGGGTTGGAATATATTTCACTAAGAAAATTGTTTTGAGGTAGTGTGTAACCTTCCTAAGCAGGTCCAGTGTCACCACAGCAAACATAACTACTAGACCTCAGTTTTTACCTTCAGACTTCTGTTGTTGCTTTGCGACTTGAAAAAATTGCAGCTTGGGGCTCTATGGGATGATGTGAGCCTAGGATCGTGTGTGTCCTGTGTTTCATGTTGCTTTCACTAAGAAAGAGCAGTTATTTTTGAGCTCTGCAGGAATACCATTTCTCCTCCTTTTTGAAAACAAGTAGTTTTCAACCAGAAGTGGTTGTCAGAACACAAAAGATGTTTGTCCTTTTTGCTTCCTTTCTCTTCCCTCTCAATGGGAGAGCAGAGGTAGTGACAGTGCCGTGATGAATTGTTTGGCCGTTCCAGCAGCAATTAGCTGTTCAAACAGTTGCTTCCGTTCCCTAGGGAAGTGCTATTGAAGCAAATGAAACCATCTTGTGACTGGTCTTGATCCATAGACTACCTGTAGATCTTGCAGAACTCATCAGTGTCTCCTCTATTGCTTATATTCTACTAGATGTAAAGGTATATGCAATTTAATTTCAAATTTTATATTCCCTTAATGAGACAGGGTGTTTCAGAAGGATGTTGCTTTCAATATATATAGCAGTTTTGTCAGGGCAAAATGATACATGCCTTTGGCATAAAGTGCTTTCTTGAGGGCTTAGTGTCGTAAACATTTCTACTGCTAGAGAAAGCTGTAAGAAAGTCCACTAGTAAAAATCGATGGATATGCTAAATAAGATCTTAAACAAGCCAGTATTCAAAAGTAATAAACTTTGATGACTTAATTTACAAACTGCAAAGAAAGCCAGGACACCATGTTTATATAAAGATTCCACTTATATTTGATTTATTATTCCCAAAGACTGACAGGCCAAATCCCAAGGACATCAGTGAAGCTAACTTACATCCGGGATTCTGGCAAAGCTGCACTCCAGGATTACAGCTAACTATATTTTAAGTACTTACAAGAGATATTAGAGGGTTAAACACTCAGCTTGTAGCTGTAGCATTTAAATTTGAGCTTGGGAGATTTAAATTCAATAAACATCCTAGCTAAGTTTCTTTTAGAAAACAAGTCTCATGCATTTTTATGTGCTTCTGTATTATTTAATATGCTACACCTTACTTAGGTAGAGTTCTGAAAGAAAATAAAAAATAAATACAATTGGGATACCTTTTAGATGTAGTCTGCCAAATATCTTGCCCTGGTCATGCACAGGGTGCTATCATTAGTGGTACATGCTGGGAATTTTGTTGTTGTTTGTTTTTTGTTGTTGTTGTTTTATGCCCTTTGTTATGACCTTGGGCCTCAATCAGCTCATTAAAAATTAAATTGCTTATTATAACCTGGCTTCATTTTCCACTTTGATCAGAAAGCACAATAGGTTCCTTAAGTGGATTTACCCATAAAAAATTCTGGTAATGAGAATAGAAAAGGCAAGTTTAATAACCTTAATATCAAAACAAAAGCTACAGAAATACCACCCAGAGGATAATAATAAACATTTTCTCTAACTAAAAGATAAACCTCTTCGTAATATGAAAATTCTGTTTTCTGGCTTATTAAGAGAACATTTTTTACAATTTGAAATCAGTATGATTCTCCCTTCTTCTGTGGCTAGTACTCTCTCCCATCAGCTTGTGAACATTACGGCATTATTTTATTTGCACCACAATTATTTGAATTTAAAGGAGAAGATAAAACTGCTTAGAATTATAGAGAAATTTTTCTGAATACTATTCATTTTTAAACTATTGCTCATTTTGCTGTATTCACTCATTATTTGCTATCCAAGAACGCTTTTGGATATAGACTTTTATCTCATAGGCATTTGTTCATACAGAAAATTAGGAATGGATTATTGAACAAACATAAAATCCGTAATGTGAAAGCACAGCCTAGTACTTACTTTAGTCTACTCTTTCTAACATGGTCTAGATAAAGGTGTGATAATAGGAAAAGAATTATTGATGCCTTTCTAGCATAGTTGCCCAGTTTTTAGTGCTCTTCATCTTCAGTGATTTGCCTCTTGACTATAAACTCAAACGAACTCAAAAGTGGAAAATTCCTGTGTAAACACATATACTTTGTTTTTGTTTCTTAAATCCTTCCCGTTAAGTTTCCCTTTTTTTTTTTTTTTTGAAAAAAATCACACATCCTAAAGAACAAACCTCTGTAGCTGAAGTGACCAGTCACAAACCTTGAATAGCAGTATAGCTAAGCAAATCATAGGTATGTCTTTAATTGCATACCTTCCAGAGCTGTGAAAGCAAACATAAAAAAGGTGGAAAATAGTTCTTGAGCAAGAGAATTAGTTAATGGTAACTATAACAAACATTAGCTAGTCTGTCAAATACAACTTACACCTTTAATAAAAATAGATTTGCTCTTACCAGTAATCTAAATTCTGAAGGTCGAAATAAAATTGAAATCAGTATTACTTTTAAATAAATATGGTGAAATGAAACCTTTATTTTAGGGTCTCTTAATAACTTTGCCGCTGATAGACATGGTGTTAGAATTAAAATTTGACAGGGACAGTTGTTCCTAGGCTCGTTCAGCTCTCCTTCAGAAAACAAGAGCCTTCAAGTCCTATCTTCCCCATGGAGAGGTCTCGAATTAAAAGAGAGGAAAAGATTTAATGTTTTATTTCTCCATATCATTTTCAGATTTCTGAAAAATGCTATGGATGTGAATTTGCTCTATGTCACTCAAATCTTTGGTTCCGGAGCTCTAGAGGAAAAAGGCAAAATGGAAGCAAATACTCCACATGTTTATTTGTCTTATTTGTAAATCTCCTTACAACCATCTGTGAAGTTGTTAAAAATGATTTCTTTCCTTTCAAATACGCTGCATTATAAGGATCTTTTTTCATGATAGATTGTATAATAAAAAGGAATTTCATGGAAAAAAAAAAGTACCCATAAGTTTAACAAATGATTTAACTTCAAAAACAAAGCTGCCTCTTGGATGGCATTAATAGTCAGCAGTCAGTTGATAATATAGAACATTTAGAGAGCTCTGAATTTGTCTCTAGATATTAATACCTGATTGAATAATTCAGTTTTGCAATCTAGTATTCATATATATTTATATATATTTAAATGAAGACATTCTCCTTGGAAAACTGCAATGGCCTAAATCAATCTGAAATTTTTGTAAACAACTTGAATACATTTCCCCACATGAAGTGTACATTGTATGCTGAATAATTTTTTTCATAAATGTGTTAGAATGTTTCAGTGTATACAATCTACTAGTATATTTCAGCATACAAATGCATATTTCTGTATATTATGAATAAAATATATTTTATACAGCAAGATTTGTTATATTTTCCTGTTATTTATGATCACATCTTGTTTTATGAGCGATTTGCTATATGATGGTGATCATGAATGCACTAGTATTTTTAAGTCTCAGGTTGAACGTTGCATTAAATCATTTCTATTCAGAACAATATCTGGATGTAGATCAATGATTTGAAATAACTTTGATCCATCATTTAAAATTTTACGTAGTTTGCATGTATATTTCTCTAATTTAATGCTTTTGACTGCTCTTTGTATTCATCGTGAGCAGATCCCTTATTAAGGGAAAAAATGAATCAGTTCTCAAATTCTCCAACTGCTGCCACTTGTAACTGATTAAATTAAACTAGATTTTAAATCAGGGCAGAATATCAATAGCTTAGGGTAAGAAGAAATAGTAAGGAAAAGCTGTTTATGTCCAGAAGATTGAAAAATAATATATATACATGTATATGAATATATAGTAAAGTTGACATATATTTTATTGATATGTGCTATTGTCATATTTATACATACACATACAGAGCTGTATTTATTTACTTATATGTGTAACCTGATATATGTATACAAAGGAGATATGTAGTTTAAATACATAAACAAATGAATAGAGGAGAATTTTATATTCAGTATTTTAAAAATATGATATAATTCTGAAGAATGTGTTGCATTTTATCTGCCTGTCTAAAAAGCCCTTTCTTGGTGTAGGAACTATAGATAGCTACCTGATTTGCTCCATGTACACCGCACCAAGTGGGTTGTTTTGTGATAGCACTGGATTTTGTTCTAATTATTGGATATGTAAATAAAAGATTAAGCATTCTGATACTTCATTCCAACACAACAGAACATCTGTCTTCCTCATGTGTTTAAACAATATCCAGGTCTGATTTTAGTGAATTCTTATTACCTTCATTATACTACTGGTCAGTCTGCTTCACTTCCGTCCTCATCTCTGATCTTCTTAAACATGACTGAAATGGGTTTCTTTCTTCTTACCTGGACAGAGGTCCAGAAACAGAGTCAGCTAAGATTCTATTCCGTAAAAAACAAACTACTCTTTTGCTAGGAGGTTTACACTTCATCATCATGAGATAACATTTGGAAAAGTCTTTCTGCAGATTCACTTGACAGATGGAATGTGCATTTGTAATGTATCAGATCGTTCTACAAAGACCAGTGGCTTGGAGGAACAGGAAAGGACTTGGACTACCAAGTGAAATCTAATTACTTCTTTTTTCTTGAGAAGACCACCTGTTGTGCTGGGAACATGCCCCTGCAATGCCATTCTGATTATCAGTGCACCAACGAACCAATGGCTTGTTAAAGGCCAGGTAGCTGAAGGACAGGTAGCCTTCTGCTCTTTCCCTTCCTCCATCTATCATCCTAATAATCACCATTAAGCATCAAGAGACTATATGTGGAAATGCCATTATTACAGGTACAACAATAGCTGTTTTCAGCTATTTTAACACCTGAAATGGGGCTTCACAGTTGTCCGATTTTACTATGATTTTTATCTAGAGTGTTTTCCCTTTCAAAATTATTTTGTCTTTGCCTTTCACCCCATTTTGACACATTTATTCTTAATCTCCAGTGAGACTGTGTGACTTTTTGCCATTTCCTGTTGCTCTGTGAAAAACATAAGCATAGTTAGAGCTTTTAGTTTTTCCCATTATTCTCAAAATCATACAACAGAATGTAATGCATTTTTTTCCATTTCCTTTATGTGCTACTTTTAAGCTTATCTATAGCTATCTCTTACACTTTGTGGCAGAATATATCCAGAAATGTTTAAAAGACTACTGACATCATTTAGTAGAATCAAAATACCCTCTGGCAGAAAATAATAGATTATACACTATTTGTATGTGATATTGTACTGGCTGGATTAGAATTTCCACAAGAGCCTTTTACATGACACAGAAAAGCACTGATACCTAAAGTGTTAGAGAGCACAATAATTTTTTATTTTTTTAATAAGAAATACATTGACTTGGTTACCTTTTCAAGAGCAAAACTTTTCAGGTGGCCTCTAAGGAAAAAAAAAATCACAAAAAAATTACAAGGTGACAATTTGTCTCTTGGAAAAACTTAATCTAGGAAGAAATTTTCTTCTGGAATTGGAAGCAGAACAAACATAGGAACTTTTACAGTTCAATTATTTCATCGTAGAATCAGAGAATCAGAGAATCACCAAAGTTGGAAAAGACCTACAAGATCAACCAGTCCAACCATTCACCTATCACCCATAGCTCCCACTAAACCATGTCCCTCAACACAACATCCAGATGTTCCTTGAACACCCCCACGGTTGGCAACTCCACCACCTCCCTGGGCAGTTCATTCATATAATTGTTTGAGTTGGAAGAGACTCCTAAAGGCCATTTAGTTCAAGCCCTCTACAATAAAGAGGGACATTTACAGCTCCATCACGTTGCTCAGAGCCTGATCTAACCAGACCTTGAATGACTCCAGGGATGGGACAACCATCACTCTTCTGGGTAAACAGTGCCCTTGCCTAAACACCCTTATTGTAAACAGCATTTCCATGTCCAATCAAAATCTCCCCTCTTTTAGTTTGAACAGCCTTGTCTTAACAGACCATGGTAAGGAATCTGTCCCCTCCCTTCTTACAGCCCCCTTTTAGATACTGAAAGGCCACTGTCAGATCTCCCCAGAACCTTCTCTTCTCTAGGCTGCACAGCCTCAGCTCTCTCAGCCTGTCCTCATAGGAGAAATGTTACCTTGGTCTTCATTGTGGCCCTCCTCTGGACATGCTCCAACAGGTCTAAAGGACTCCACATCTGGATGCAGTGCTCTGTGAGGCATCACAGCACAGAGCAGAGGGCCAGGATCACCTCCCTTGACCTACTGGCCACACTTCTTTTGGTGAGATCCAGGGTATGGTTGGCTTTCTGGGACGTAAGGGCACATTGCTAACTCATGTCCAGTTTACCATCCACCAGTACCCCCAGGTCCTTTTTGGGAGGACTGTGCTCTATCCTTATATCCCCCAGCTTGTACTGATAGCAGGGTTTGCCACTAGTCTGGTACAAGTCATTGCATTTGACTTTGTTAAACCTCACGAGGTTCTCCTGTGCCCAGCATTCAGCCAGTCTAGGTCTCTCTGAATAGCATCCTGTACCTTGGGTATGTCAGCTGCATCACACTACTTCAGCATTACTTCATCATTGCCACTGAAGATTATCATGAAGCTATCCTTTACTGAACACAGAGAAAAGAGTTAATTTCATTCACCATATATAAAATAAAGCCCATTGCTTTCATTATCATACAGTACTCCACAGTGTCTAATTTCAGTAACTAAAAATTTTAATATAATCAAAAGTTACATTGTAAATTGGACCCAGAAACACTTAAACACCCAAGAACTGACTTTCAATTTCATCATTTTTCCTAACATGTTATTTAATTTTTTGGAAATGCTTTTGGCATGCCACTTATTTTTCCCAGGAATTAAAGTGTTTGTTAAACCCGGTGACATTTCACTTAACAATAGTTAACAATAATTTGGATTATTGCTAGTTCAAATTAAAAGAAATACTTTTCATAGTGGAGCACAGTTTTTGCAGGTTAATTTTTATAGTCCACCACAGATAGAAGTTGGAAGAGAAAACTGGTACATGTGAAATAGTAAACCTCACTCAGCAGTTCAATGCTTTTGTGGTTTTGTAAAATACCAGAAGTTATATATCACATATAAAATCAAAGGAATTATTTTGTAAATGTGCATTTAACTGAAGCTATAATGAAAATTAACAGAGGTGTGCAGAATAAAGCAAATGTCTGCCAAGAGAGCTCTGCTTTGCTGTTTTTATACTGGTAACAAAATCTAAGCATTTCAAGGACATATTGAGAGCTTCATGTTCACTGCAGTGAACAGAAGACTGAAACTATCAAATGCTGTGGAAGACAGGCTGTAGGGCACTGTTTGCCTGTATCTTACTAACATGCAAGATAATATTGAAAAATCCTGTGAATGAGGGAAGATTTCTGGGCAATTCTTTTCATTGTTCAGTGTTCAGGTTTCAATTAATTCATTAGAAATGACTTCTCTATTCATTGTTTTCTTTTTCTTTTTTTTTTTTTTTTTCTTTTTGTTACTAGAATAGTCAGTAGCTATAGTGGATTATTAAAGATCAAGTCTTTGTGGAGTTCATTCAAACCTGAGGAGACTCTTGTTGGTTTTATGGTCTCTGCAACACAGACTGGTTACTACATCTGAACCAGCAGTGTACTTGCATTCCCTATTGACAAAGTGAAACATTTGATTTTGATCTATTTATCAATGAAAATATTTTAAATGATTCCTAATACTTTGTATAGTAGAAAGTTTTTTTTGCACAGTCAGATGAATAGATAATAACACCTCCCTCTCTCCTTCCCTGTTCTCCTCCTCGCTGTCTTCCATGTATGACAAGATTGTGTTTTCTAACTCTCTTTTTGTGCTATCTGCTCAGATAGTTGCTAGTTGTGGAAGAAAGAAAAAGCTTACAATTAGAGACCCAATTTGCTCACAATCTAATGTGTGCTGAAAGTTGTTGGTATATCAAACAGAGCTGCTGAGGTCCTTCTTCTTTATACCTTATAAATCACCCAGAAACAGAAATTGGTGCTATGATCACAGAGGCTTTCCTCCTAAGACTCTAAATTCCATGAGGTCACAGGTTTAATGTCATCTTTGAGCAGACTGGCTACCTACAACAATGGAGCAGCTGATAAAGAAATTGATATTAGCTTCAGCACTTGGATATTTTTCACTATCAGTAGTACTTTTCAAGCAATCTCTTTCGGTCCACGTAGACCACTACTCACTGTTAAATTGTGGTTTTGGATAAGAAAACAGGTTGTCTATCAGGATTAATTTTATTACTAACATTTTATTTAAATAGAATAGGATATTCAGGGAAGTAAACTGTTAAATGTGAAGTCATTAAAACATCTCAAGATGTAATTTATTTCTCACTTTATTCTACTCTACGTGGAACAGAATAAGAGGTGCAACAACAGTTGACTGGAGCACCTGCTTGAGCAGCTCTGTGGAAAATAGAAGAATGCCACTTAAGCTATTCTAAGTTCACTCTATATTTATGTGCAAATAGTCAAGAAAGCAGAGGTAAAGTTGAATTTGCAAACTTAGCATTCTTTTAATGTATTTTGGGCAAAGAATTAGAAACAGATTTCACATTCAATGAATATAAACACCTTAATATACCTGCACTAAAGAGTAATATATCTTAAGTAATGGGAACAGGTTTTCCCAGAGAAAACCTTTGTATTATGGGTGACTTTTGATGACTTTTTTATTACATTTTCTTGAAAACATGTGCCTTATGATGGTAATTCAGATACTAGAACAGCTGCTTTTCAGAAGATGTAGAGAAGTAGCATCATGACTGCAAGCAATCACTTAAAGTTTGCTTCTCAACTTTTCCCATATAGGTCATAAAAAAATTGAATAAGTAGGGGCACCAAGTGGTTATTCAGTCAGTACATCTCTCATCCTCCAAACCAAGGTCAGCCAGGCCTAATTAGTTTCTGCCAGATAATTGTCTTAGCTGGTTTTTGAAAAAATAAAATGTCAGGAATGCTGTCTACTTCACAGACAACATAATTCCTTGAAAGAATAAGAATAAAAGATAAAATAATAGTGTGCTGAAAAACTGCTGTATGCTCAACCTTGTCTATCTAAACTATTCACTTGTTTTTCAGCTCTATAATTTATCTCTTATTTAATTTTCTGCTTAAAAACTGGCAGTAAATATCCCGATGTAAAATGATTTTAGGAAAGAGTGAGATAGATATATTGGGTAATTCGGTGGTCTTCTTTTACTTAGATGAAGTGAATTTTTGGTGAAATTCCGTAAGATTTCACTAAAGTCAGAGGTTAACTCATATGACTTGGAACAAAAGGTACTTAAATTATTCAGTTATTGATCAGTGAGAGTTAAGCTACACCTGTATGATAGGTTCCATGCAAGTAACTCAGCCATTGTGTGCTTTTACATATGTAAACTAGTACATGTATATTCACAAGGGGATTGATCTAGAGTGCCTTAGGGCTTCATAGAGCTGTGAGTAAGTTTACATATGAAGATGTAGAGAGGAAAGAAAGCACAAGCTCAAGTGCGTTTGCTTTCCCTTCTGCGAAGTTCAGGCTTTTTCTTTTGACTAAGAAATCTCCGTACCCAAATGGCCCAGTGCAGAGTGCATGCTATAAATGTGTGTCAATGAGGAGTGACCTGAAATGATCTGGAATTCTCTTGGCAAGAACATAAGCTGTAACTTCAAAAAAATTCCTATGTCTCCAACTTTGATTATAACAGATGTTTTTAATGTCTTTCTAAACATATGGATATTTTTTAAGATTTCTCCTTAAGGACCCATCTATATGAATTACTCCCGTTGCACAAGACATTTCCTAAACCTTCCTGAATCACTGGATTCATCTCCATCTCTTTTCTTCAGGGGATCATTTTAGCAATGAAAATTGCATCTGTCAAAAGGAGAAAAGGAAGAATCAAACATTCTAATGGACTTTTATGTACCACACACATAATTTTTTGAAATAGGATGTTATCTTTCTTCTACTACTGACTTTTCTGCCAGAAATTGTAACGTATCTCCTCAGAAACTGAAAGTTCGTATTAGTTTCTAAACTCAGCCGTTACATACAGCAAAGAACACATCTCCATTAGCTGAATAGAGTGAAGGGTTTGCAATTGCTACTGGAGAGAACATAAAACTCAGTTTCTGAAAGGAATGTAGAAATTCCAGTATTCCTCTGCAAGGTTGGATTTTTCTCAGCACACAGGGATTGTCCAAATCAGCAAGCCAAAATGCCTCATCAGGTTCTTATCTCGAAGCACAAGAGAACAAGAAATACTGCCATTGTTATAAAATCCAAATATAAAGGCAGTTTTAACCAAATTGTTATTACACCCTGAAATACTTGAATGTAAAGCTTTTAATCTGTGTTGGGCTGTGATCAGCTCTACTGGTGCTTTTGTATGGAAATTTTCCTATTAGTAAATACAAGGGCTTACTACTAAAAGTACTCAAAGCAAACTGAACAAAGGTTTTTTAAAGTCTATTACTACAAAAGAGACATTTCTCTGCAAGCAGAGTCTTTAAGTTATTTCCGCGGATTTTATTGTATGAATAAAAAGTAAATTCTGTGTACACTACTTTTTATATTCTCAGTCTGGAAAGAAAATGGCAATCGATAAAAAGCAATTATGCATATTTTTTAACACTTAAGAAATTTATATTTTTACCATTTGATTAACAGGTTTTATATACACTTCTGGTTATCTTTTGCTAAGTCAGAATGGAATGTTCCTACAAATAAGAATGTACAGCTGGACTGTCTGCATGGAAATGCCTTATAGGAAGACAGATAACAAAGTCCATGCCAAAAAACAAAACAGAAATTTACAAGATAGTAATTAAAATATACACTCACTGTGTGCAATAAAGAATTCAAGTAATTACACATTATTTTGATGGAACTCTTGGAGATGCTGAAATAAGTATTTTTGCAGTAGTACAATAGTTTCAAAGATGATGCTGTCATTATGGGAAAATCCCACTTTTTCTGATTATCAGTACCTATGTCTTTTAACTGCATAATTTCACATTTTATAAATGAGGTTTTTTAGAATGAGAACTCAGTATAGACAAAAAAAATGTTCAAAGACAATAGAGAATAAAACAGTGTAATAGTGAGAATTTATAAGCAATATTGAAGGAGACATGGCAGTTTCAGAGGCTATAAATGTGCATTGCTCTGATGTGTGGTCCTGCGTGGAGACAGGTGTTGGACTTGACAGCCTTTGCGGGTCCCTTTCATTTCAGGATATTCTATGATTCTGTGATGTCTCTTGCATTTGACTCCAGGTAGATATCTTCCTTCTTATACACGTTGCTACCACAGAAAAGCCACAGACATTCCTTGTATCTTAAGATAAAATCACTTTCTGTAATTGATTTCCCTTTTAATTCAGGGGCATGCTCATACAATGAGATAAACATAATAAGACATGAGGAAGACAGCAGAAACAGGAAGGTGTAACAGCAGGAATTTGGGAACAAACTCCTTTTTCCTCTACATCTAGAAAAATCAGCATTAATAAACCAGTTTAGTCCTTTTAATTTGGTTTGATTCATGCCTTGTGCGTAAAATCTGAAAAATTGGAAGTGGTATTCATACCAGTCACTGTTTATTTTCACACATAAAACAAGCTTAGTCTTGAAGAACTGCTTAATAAATTCAAACTTGTTGTTAAACTGGCTTGTAAAAATGAAGTGGGAATAGAATTTAGCAGTATTTAATCTAGAGAAAAATAATTATGAAAGCTTTCACGCTGTCAACAGATGCCATGAACGTTGCCCCAGCAGAGGCAGTACACAAATATGCTTAAGAAAAATAAGCATCTGCAGAACCCCCACTTTTAGAGTCTTCTCTTTCCTTTAGAAAAACAACAAATACTTCATATTTTCCTCCTAGTCGTATTTTGTTTTGTGTAAGTGATTTATTTAGATATTTGGAGATGCATAAATTGCACTGGGGAACCACCAATATGATTGAGTTGAAAACTAATAAACATGAAAGAAGTGTAAACCAAGGGCTGCACTGGTTGTATAGCAGATGCCCTGAGTATTCCTTGCTTGTTTTACTAATAGTTTTACCTACCAGGCAGCATCATTCTAGGCTGCTTATGATGGGAGGTTCTGGAAGTGTCCCTGACAGTTTGTAGGTGGAGGTGAGGCCTAATTGAAATCTTTCCTGTTTCAACAGCCAAAAGCTAAACCCAAGAATGGGTGGTTTGGATGTAGGGTGAGTGGACTCTTGCTTGATGCCATAGTTTGAAATATGGCTACTACTGTTCCTATCTAGGAAAGTAATTGCAGTTAATTAACGGGAATTGATCTACTTATCAGTAGGATCAACACAGCATAGTACAATTTTGTCAAAGTTTAAAGCATCTGTCAATTATTCATGATTTTTTCTTCACTGTGCATCTGTGACATAGAGCAGCAATGGCCTTGATTCCACATCAGAGCAGCCAAGACAGAGAGAGATGCTGCTCACAGGTACACAGGGGGTTGTCAATGCCTCTCCCAGACTCAAGCTCAGTTCAGCATTTTAATCATCAAATCGTCTCCATCTCTTCCCCACTGATACATTTCCGAAATGTGTTTTATCAGTCAAGGATCACTTGCCAACTTCACAATAGAGAGCATATCAAGTGAAACATTTTAACTACGGGTATTTAATTTCACATCAGTAAGTGGCATTGCAGGAAAGAATCTGCTTTCGAAAGATAAAGCCTGCTTATATCTGCTAATCATTTAGCAGATGGCTGACATTGCTTTTGCTTGGCTGTTTAAATAATTATGTTGCCAGGTAATCATTGTTTAAACCAAAGAAAGAACTAAACTGAAGGAAGATCTGAGGGATCTGCATGTACTAACTGCAATGAATCATTGTTATATGGTCTCTACAAAACCCCATCTGCTCTTAGGTTGCTAGTGCCAGCAAGTTTTATTACAAATATTACTTTTATAAAATACCTAATCCACTAGCTTCAGTATTAGTTTCAAAGAATTATGGTACAGATGTGTATATTATGCATGTTATGTAACTCAGAATATATTTATCAGGGCAGTAATATTATATTTGAATTCATCTTACCACAGAGCAGGCAGAACAATAATGTGAGTATCTGTCTTCTTGTTCACAGAGCTGAACTATGAGTGTAAGTGATACATTGCTATTTCCTGGGCATATCATTTTCACCTCAAAATTCCTAGGTGAATAAAGCAATCCCAGTAAAATTGAAATCCCTGTTTAAAAAAAAAAAAAAAAAAAGAAAGAAAGAAAGAAAGAAAAGAGCTTTACTCATCCATGAAATATATGTTCGATTATATCTCTGGGGGTAAAAGAAAGTTTATAACAATCAGTTAAAAAAGAAAACATAATCTCTGAAGCCTTCTAGTTTGAATAGTATTTTCATACAGAAAAATAATATATGCGGTTAATGCCAAAATAGGCATGAGTTGTGTGTTATTTGTTTAGTCAAATTTCAGCATTGTGGAGACTGTTGGAAATTTTCATTTAGCTTTCAGTGTTACAAGGCTGCTCTCAACAGCCCATCTTTTTAGAAAGTCTTGTTAGGTAGATATCCCATATCTTCGTGTTCTTCCCTAAATCTTTACTTTCAGAAAAAGTCCTTAATTCCCATCCAGTTTTTCAGACCTTTGCTTTATTCATTTGTATTCTTTTAAGCCACAGCTCCCTTTTTGGATAAAAAATAATAAATGTATTTTTTGCTGAACAGGTGACTTAGTAGCTCTTTTAAGGCAATGTGCCCAATATAACAGTTAAGAAGACGAATAATTCTCTGTGTCTTAGTATCTGTCAACTGCAGCATGTGTAATGATGTAGAAAACTGAAAGAAAGGCTAATTCCATGTGCATTTAACATAAGCTTTGTAGAATACTAACTATACAGTATTTTTACTGCACTATGCACACTGTAATTTTGGGAGCTGTGTTATTGAACCCTGCCATTGTTATGTGTTTATGATAGGTCTGTTTTTATAGTGTTTGTAAATCATAGAATCATAGAATGGCTTGGATTGGAAGGGACCTTAAATATCGTTTAGTTCCAACCCCTAAACTCAGAGTATTGATAGAGCATGTGGCAGCCTATGAGAACTCTGGCCCACAGGTCCCCAAGGTTTAGAGCTACTGTTTCAGAAAACAGCTGATCCTCAATTGCCTATGCTTGTGTAGAAAAAGCTTCATTAATAAACATTCTTCCACAGAAACTGGATGACATTAACACACAACCATATTAAACTGTCTATCATTAGAAGCCAACAGTTCTGGAAGGCATAGTAATATATTTATCTGAAATACAGCAAATGTCTTTCCTCCTAGGTGATACAGTTAGCTTACCATTAATGTGCTAAGCATTATGCTTATATTAAACATTATGCTTTTACTATTTCTGCCCTCTCTATTAAAACCTACAGCTTTGTAGTCACTAGGGAGTTTTCTATCTATACGATTTTCCATATCTGTTGGCTAAATTAGAGATCCAAATGCAAAATCTAGACCTCATAAACATTAGGTGGATTTGTGAGTGACAATCCCTGGAGGGCTTTAAGGCCATAAACTAATGAGACATAAATATAGTGGAGTTGAGAAGGGTATTTTTATCTGTGATATACAAACTAGTTCCAAACCCATTCAGGTTATTAATGGAAAACTATATCCATTTCCCTGACATCAGCATTACAAAATTTTGCAAGATAATTAGCATCTCTAAGAATGAATTGAATCCTTAATGGAAAAGTAATCTGGCATCATCCTTTAAAACTTTGTAGTTTTAACCAGAGCAGCTTTCTGCTAATTATCATGTAAAAACTTACAGTGGGAAGGGAGCTGTACATTTAAGTGCAAGTTGAGATGTTAGCATTTTGTGACGTATAGCATCCCTGTTATTGGAATCCGAGTCATGTCACAAAAGCAATAATGATTTTGCTCTCTGTCATACCACAAGGTAGCAGTGTTGTGGTATAATCTTGATAGTATTCTCATGCAAATCCCTGAGCTTGGGATTAGTTCTTCCTCCATCAAAATTAATAGAACTTTTACTTCTGACTTCAGAGGACTCTGCAACACAACCAGAGAAGCTTCATCTTAATGATTTCTTTGTGGGGCACCAATAGATATCATGATGCCTATTTCATATTTCGTTGAACAATTATTGGTCAATTATAGAGGAAGTTAAAAGGATAGAAAAAGACATCTAATCAGTGCAAAAAATAAGATAATTTTATTTTGTTTTTCTTCATTCTTCATATTATCTGAAAGTGAAAATTATTCAAACAAAAAAGTGAAATAGTGTGATAAAATTGAATAAAATAGTAGTTAACTGCTTACTCCAATAAAAGGAACTGATGATATCATTCAAGCAATAAAGTTTCTTGCAAAAATATGCTTTGCTATTAAATAACTTTCTGTTTTTGAAGGCATATGTAAACAGAGATGAAGGGATTATTTTTTATTCTTAAGAACAAATATTGTGGAAGGAAAATAGTTTTCTATTTAAAATTTAATATTATTTCTATTTCAGCTGTTCTGTTAAGTAGCTGTTATTAACAAAACAATGTATATATATATGTGTATATATATATATTTTTTTTTCATGAGGAAGTCTTCTTCATCGGGCTTCTGAACATGAACGGCAATTCATTTTCACTTGAAGTGAAGGAACTGACAGCTTCAGATTCCTTCATGCTCATGAATAGAGTAATCTAAGGAAAATTATTCAGACTTAATAGTTTGCGCTGGACAAATGGACAAAAAATGTTAAAATTTTGTGACTGAAATAAGGAGTACTGTAATGAAAGTGCTTGAGTCTGCCAATCATTATCAATCTCTGTATCAATAGGTATACCTTTATGGTGTGGTCTGTGACATATATTGGTATAAAGTGAGTGTTTTAAGATATACATAAGGTACACATAATTGGCAAAGTGATGATCAATTCAAGAAGGAGATCAGGGCAGATGGTCAAAGTTGTTTTCTTTTTCTGGAGAGATAAGGATTTGAAGGCTGGACTATTCAGTGGATATAGAATTGGTTGGAAAGTCACAGCCAGAGGGCTGTGGCCAATAGCTCTATGTCCAGCTGGAGGACAGCAAAGGTGGTGTCCCCCAGGGATCTGTTTTTGTATTGGTGCTCTTTAACATCCTTATCAGCAACATGAACAATGGGATTGAGTGCACTCTCAGCAAGTTTTTGGATAACACCTAGGTGAGTGGTGCAGTTATCACAGCAGAAAATAGAGTTGCCATATACAGGGACTTGGACGGGCTTGTAAAGGCTCCAAAAGTGGGCACACAAGAACCTAATGTGGTTTAATACGATTAAGTGCAAAGTGTTACATTCGTGTTGAGGCAATCCTAGATATGAATGTAGACTAGGAGAAATCATTGAGAAGGACTTGGGGGTCCTGAATGGCCAAAATCTGGGCATAAACCAGCATTGCAGCATAGAAGGCCAGTTGTAACCTGGGCTGAATCAAAAGAGGGATGGCCAGTAGGATGAAGGAAGTGATTGTCTGTCCCCCTCTGTTCTGCCTTGTGAGGCCCCATCTGGAGTACTGTGTCCAAGCCTGGGGTCCTCAGTACTAGAAAGATGTGGAACTGCTGGAGTGGGTCCTGCAAAGGGCCCCAGAGATGGTCAGAGTGCTGGAGCACTTCTCCCATGAAGAAAGTTTGAAAGAGTTGAGCTCGTTAAGCCTGGAGAAAAGAAATCTGTGGGGAGACCTCGCTGCGAGCTTACAAACAGGAGGGGGACCAACTTTTTACACAGTCTGATAGTGATATGACAAAGGTGGATGGCTTTACATTGAAAGAGGGTAGAGTTAGGTTAGATGTTAGGGAGACATTTTTTACTCAGAGGGTAAAAGAGACTTTTTTTACTCACCAGAGGTGCTGTAACTTGTTGCCCAGAGAGGCTGTGAAAGCTCCACCTCTAGAGGTGCTCAAGTCCAGGCTGGTTGGGACCAGCGCAGCCTGATTGAGTGGCTGGCAGTCCTGCCTGTAGCCAAGTGCTGGAACCAGATGATCCTGAAGGTCCTCCCCAGCCTAAGCCACTCTATGGATTCTATGATTACTCTCAAGGTGGCTTCTCAACGTGCTTTTGCAAGAATCTGCTTTCATTTGGTTGTACATCTACTTTACTTGATATATTTGATTTGAAACATTCAGTAGGTGAAGACAAAGATCTCTGAAGGGGAAACAATGTGAAAAGTCATTCTCATGAGCTGAAATGACTCATCTTTTTCCTCCAGGCACCACGGGGAAAAGAAATATTGATTTGACTAGGCATAAAGTAGTAATGTAATCTGAAAACTTTTTTTGTCATGCAGCTTTGCCATCTCTATTGTCTAAAATTGTCTTTTCCTACCATTGTGAAAACATGTCCATCACATCAGAGATTCAGTAGACACTCACAGCTGAATTCAATTAGGATTTTCCCCATATAAAACATACCTGCTCTTTATGTCTCCTATGTGCAAGCCACGTTGGTGCTCCAGACTCCAAAAGCAGCAAAAAGTAAAAGGAGTAAACACACCCTCTGCTTGCTACTAGATAACCTATTGGCAACAATGTTTGGACAAAAATGAGATACAAATTGTCAGCTCTGTTCTTAAGGCCTTTCCTGCTAGGTGAGAGGAGGAAAAAGAGTAAAGTTAAGAATATATGTGAGTAAAGGAGAGATATGTGTAAAAAAGATAAATAAGTGAGCAGAACTGGAACTAGGAATGACAGCAGCACTTGGATCAGACTATAAATAATCTAGGCATTTAAAGAGAAAGGAAATTACCAGTAACAGAAAAGGGAGGTAGGAAAAATATCTTCCCACTAACGTTGAGAAAAAAATAAAAATATAGTTACACATAGGTTATGTGATGGTGCTGTGTTCCTATCAGGCTTTCATGTCTCATGATCATCACACAGCACACAATACCTTGTGAACATTGTCACATGGTATACACTAAATGGGAGCAAATGGGTTACACAAAAAGCCGAATCCTTCGCATCATGTAACTATTGTGACTTGAATCTGCAGATTTTATACTTTTTTTCCCCAATTCTTCTCTTCTGGATGCAATGGCATGTGAGTTAGGAGAAACATAATTGGATACTATATGTTCTTTGCAGAGAGATTTCCTTAAAGGGTAAGAAAACTCACAAAACAGTCCTAATAACCTGCCAATACACACAGATTCAGAGAGAGATGGCTCGAAGACAAAGATTTCAAATTTTATCAGCAAAATTCCTTACTTTAAGTAAGTTTGAAATTAATTATCCTAATCTTCTTTAAACTGCAGTTATCTCAGTTTGTTATGTATTTTGGCCAGCACGGGTAACAAGCACAAATCAGTTTGCTCCTTCTTTTTAGACAGAAAAATGTTCGTCTTGTAAAATGGAAGAGGGAAATTAAAAGGCCCAAGTGTTTTAATAAATATTTAAGTAGTCAGCTTTGATATTTTTCTTAGACAGTCTACTTTTCTCCAGTACAAGAAAAAGAGGACTATCTCATTTTCTTTTGTTCATTTTGTTTATGAAAAAGTGTACATATTTTTTACAAAGAAACATATCGCAATCATGCACACACAGGGTAAATTTGAAAAACTGATTATAACACTCTGAGTTTAGCACAAGTTAGCCCCATAAACTCAGCTTACTCAGAGTAGACACTTCCAGATTTAAAACTAACCATAAAAGGGCCTTGTATTCTTAACCTGCATATATAATATTTTTTGAAGTTTCTCTGTCAAATATTGCTTGAAAAGTCATGGACTGTGGTTTGATACTTTTGTCTTCAGTTAATCACTTCTTCAGTTTTAAGGTTATCCTAGCATGCATGTACTTTCGTAAGAACTCTCTGTACTTTGTCGTGCAGTTTTCAGTTCAGTTCTATGTGTGCCTTGACCTTCCTAATCTCACCTCTGCAAGTCCAGACAGCATGCTTGTATTCTTCTCAGGTGACGTGCCCTTACTTCCACTGCCTGTACATGCCCTCTTTTCCCTCATAATGACCAGCAGGTCATTGCTAAGCCATGCCAGTTTGCTCCTCCCCGCCTGCTTTTTAGTTCTAAGGGATGGAGAGCTCTTGCACTCTCAGAAAGGCATCCTTAAAGAATAGCCTGCTTTGTTCCAGTCTTTTATATCTAGGGATTTCTTCCCAGGAGATTTAATGCAAAAATTTCTTAAACAACCTGACGTTCACTCTGTTGAAGTTCAAGGTCTTCGCCAGGCCCACATTCCTAAAGATCATGAATTTCACAAAGGTATGGTTGCTTCAGCCCAGACTGTCTCCAATCTTGAAACCTTTTTTCTCTGCATTCGTGAGCATCACATCCAGCAATACTTCATCTCTGGTCAGTCTGTCTAATACCTACAATAGAAAGTTATCATCGATGAACACCAGGAGTATATTGTATTTCATGCAACTTGCTGCAAATCATTCCTTAAAGTTCTGTATACCAAATCAATGGACAGAAAAACATGCAAAGATTCGCTAAAAGTATTAGATTAATTTGAAATTCCAACCATAATTCCCAATATTTATCAGAGTCCACTGTAATTTGGTTTGGTACTGGTTTGCATTTTTTGCTGTATTTGAGTAACAGGTTAGATTCTACCACAAAAGAAAAGAGAAAGAGAGAAGTGGCAATAGAATTTTATTCTCATCTATTTGTAATTGTTGCTATCACTATGAAAGTAAGAAATGTAATCAGAAAAATATTCTACAATATAAAAATATTTTGGTGGGAAGATTGTGAAAGAGAAGCTATTTTTTTTTTTTTTTTTCCACAGGGAAACCCTAGGATAATGCATGGTATGGAGCAGGAAAGGATGAAAATTATTTTTGCCTGAGAATTGGATGCTGTTCTTTACAGTTTATAGACTTCCTTTCTGTAGTCAGCTGGGGAAGTGAATTCTTTGTGAAAGCTGTCTCTGACAGAGCTATGTGAAAAGTCAACTTTTGTTTCCCAGTTTTGACCATGCTCCTGACTGGTAGGGGCCTAAAGTCTCTACTTACTGGAGACAGCGTATTTCTATCACCTGAGAGAAATAAGGATCCTGGCTCTGAATGATCTTTGAACTCTGGGCTCACCTTTTTCTCATTTTCCTTCACACTTCTCTATTACTTAACTATTCAACACAAAGTAGCAATTCACTTTTTCTGAGAAGCTGATTTAATTCCCTCTTTCATTCAGCCTGCCAATCTTTCTTCCAGCTTGCTGCCTAGTACCCTTATGGCCTTAATTTGAGATTGATTGTATGTAATCTCTTCGAACCTCAAGCCTAGCCTTTTGCTCCAAAGCAAACTGATGTTCAGCAAAACTCAATGCACTTAAGCACCTTTCTACTCTGTACCATTCTTCTTCATATTAGAAGCCTAGCATTAGTAGTTGAAGAAATCCTCATACACGTGGCTGGCCTGGGAATGCAGAGTGTAGGCTACAAGGAAAGAAAATGTAACAGGAATAATATGTAAAGACAAAACTCATCTGAACCTATCCAAGGATTGCAGAGTTCCCATGGCCTTGAAAGTGTATATACGGAAAGAGATCCTTCTATTTTTCTTTTGTAAAGAAAACCTTTGTTTCTTAAAACCTCTTTTAGCCACTGTGAACAAAAATATCTAGGTGGTTCTGTTTCAGACATATGCCCTGCAGGATGAGAAAACTTCTGGCAGGAGAAAGTGGGGTTTTACACTGCAACATAATTGGACAAGAAACTTTGCTATTTAATGTAACAGCCAAGCTAGTACTAAGTATGCTTAACAGACAAAGCCTCAATTTGCATAATAAAATTATAACTACCAAAAATATCATCTTGCAGTTTCTAACAGTAGTATTACTCTTCATCATTTTCACCAAAAATAATTCTAGAAGCTCTTAGAAATTTTAATTTTCATGGATACAATTTTGTATTTCCAGCTCTAAGGATTTGTTTAATCAGAAGTTTTGCATTGTTAGTTTTACCAACTGATTGTGTGAAAATTTCAGTTTTCATTTTCAAATGTAAATAGCTTGTTATGGTAACACTACATAAATAACAAAAATGAAAAACAGCAACAAAGATTACATGTTGCAGAATTCTTTTACACCTCAGCAAGCATCTTACGCAGTTTTGTGAAGTGTACCAGAAATAAAAATGCATTAAGTCATTTTCGTCTTTCCCTAGAAATGTCTAAATTCACACGTGAATTGTCCTCAAGTCCTCCTCAGTTGCTATCTCACCCTGGAGATTCTTTAAGACTATTACTACGCTGTTTCCTGTTCTTTTCTTTTTTTTTCTTTTTTTTTTTTTTTTAATGGAAAAAAAGTGCCCAGCCAATGAAATAATGGTCCGGAGCTTGTCTACATAATCCTGCAACATTGACAAGCTCTATTAAATCTTGCTATAAACATAAGTATAGCTTTGGTCTTTCTGCCTGCCCATTCAAATCTAGGAAGTATTTTTAAAGAATATCTAATAGACTAATCCCAAGATAGAGGAGAAATGACTTTCATTTTAGCTAACAGTGGTTAGTGAATCACTTGTAGTTTCTTATATTTGACTGAAGTGTTTTGAATTTGCTGATCTTATCGTGTGTGCCAGTTCTAACTCCTATGATAACAAGGTTATAGGATTTGAAGAATTTCCTTCCCATATTGGTGTGGAACTTCCTTTGATCAAGTTTATGGCTGTTTCCTCTTGTCCTGTCCCCACAGACTGCTGAAAAGAGGTTTGCTATGTCCCTTTGACTCCCACACTTAAGATATTTATAAAAATGCCTTTTTTCTTTTTTTTTTTTTCTTTCTTTCTTTTTTTTTTTTTTGTACCAGGGAACCTAGAACTGGATACAGTAATCCAGATAAGGCCTGATCAAGACAGAAGAGGGGGAGGATCACCTCCCTTGATCTTCTGGCTACACTCCTTTTAATATACACTTCTTGGCCACCAGGGCACAAAGATTTCCTGAACAGAAAATAAGGAGGAAGAGGGTGAACTTGTTTGCAAACTTGTGATATATGAAGTTACATGACAAGGGAACCTAAGTTTTATTTCCTCTTCAGTTAAGGTTTGCAGATTTTAAGTTAAAGTTATGTTGGAAGAAGAATCTAAAATTCCCCATTCAGCAGGAGCCCCAGACACTTCCAGCTGCAATCTTATGATATTTTTGTGTTTAGTTGTTAGGAAGCTGCAAGGGCACACTGCTTCAAAGGGCAAGGTGCCAGGATAACAAGGCAGGCAATGGCAGTGGCCTTACCAGCAAAGATGATGCTACCTGAGCGGGGTGAGAAGACCAGGTCCAAGGGACAGTGACCAGGGAGAGCCAAAATATGAGGTTGCTAAAGAGGTTCATAGTGATGAGTTTGAGGTTGAGCCAAGTGTAAGGGTTGTGTCAGGTTTTGGATCCACAGGGTGACTGGCTTAGCATAGGCTCGATTACAGGGCACCTCCAATAGTTCTCTCTCTTTTTAAGCCTGTACAACTGAAGGTGGACCACTCATCCATTCCATTCAGCTGCAGTTCTTGAACAAAAGTTATTGCAGAAACTTGCTCCAGCCGTAGACCACTGAACCATCTGAGCACTAGTTCTGTTCCTGAATTTAATGCTACAAGAGAAAATATAATAAATCCAATTTAATGAATTATCAGTGAATATATTTCCATATAAATTTTGAAAGTGGGTCTTTTAGACTTGATGTAGCCTTTGATATTTCTCTTATTGTAAAATAGTATGAATTTCAATTTTTCCTTCTTTAGTTCAGAACTCATTAAAACAGAGAGAAATCAGTTAGTCCAGGTTGCCTACACATGCTTACTCAATGAGAGATACTTTTTCCTGAACTGAAGAGAAGAAAATATGATTTTTCCTCTTGTAAGAAATCTGGGTTCTCAGTTCAAAGGTAGGTGCAAGTGACATATTGCCACATTATACTTTTCACAACCAATTCCACATGTACACAATATTTCACATATTTCACAACTTCATACCAGATATTTGGCAGTAATAAATAGTTCTTCTTGGGACCCTGCTCAAGCCAGATTATAGATCCAAAAACTGATCTTTTCTCCTTGGCTTCATCTTATCAGTCCAGTTCAAATATATTAGGAGAAAAAAACAAAACGAAAACCATAGGGATGAGCATAGTGTATAAAGTCTGGGCAGTGCAGTAACTACTACTTAACAGAGAAAGACATGCTGTCAAAAAAAAAAAAGTTTTCTTGAAGAATAAGAGGAAGGAGAAAAATGGGGTGACCTTTATAATTTTTCCAAAAATTAACGTGGCAAGTGATTAACTTGTATATTAATCACACTTCAAATACACTGCAATAATTTCTAATACTTTTTATTTTGGTAAATGCATTTAAAAACACAAATTATATGCCTGTTTTTATGGGTAGAATTACCATCTATGAGATTTAATATTATGACTATACTTTTTAATTATTACTACCTGTGTAACACTGTTAGGTAATGAAATGGTAATAGGCTTCAGGCAATGGATCTTACAACCTTAATTAGCTGTAACGTGGGAAGAAAAAAAAGAATAGCCATAATGTTTTGAGAGATCAAGTACTGAAATAAGTTAGTGTTAGTTAAAATACTTTTGGTTCATGTTTGGAAAACAGGATCAAACGTGAATCCTTGGAGTGTGGTATTTTATCTGTGATGCAGCCTAGCATCACACTTTAAAGAAGGCAAAAGAATCCCTTAGTGAACAATTATGAAATAATTTGCCTTTTGGGAAATTTTCTTCTTTCTGACAGTAGAAATTCACTTGTTCTATAAAATATGAATTTATGTCTACTCAGAAAAAAAAAAAGTTTAATCTTATCTAATGCAACTCTGGTTGCTATCATTTTCTACAAGAATGTCTAATCCTTTAAAAGCCTTAGCCCTCTGCCTCAGAGTATCTAATTAAAGACATTATAGTATACAGGCAGCGTGAGAAATGAGAACCACAGGGCAGGTCAGTGAGGCCAGATGAAAGGACTAGTTTGGTAAATGTGGAGTACATAGATGCATAATATTACAAGTCTATAAATATATATTCCCTTTTTCTGCACCACGTAAAATTCCTCGGTTTTTTCTGCTAGGACTCTTGTTTTTTCTCCACTTCTGAGTATTCCCTTTTCCTGCCTTTCTTGTTTTCCTCTTTCTTCCTTCCATGATACAGGTATTGCAGCAAAGAAACCCATGCAGTCACTCAAGCCACTTCACTAGCCTACCAAACTAGGCTTCTATTTTGTTGTCAGTCACTTAAAAAGGAGGGTTCAGACCAGACCATGGCTTTTAGATAGCTTTGTGAGGTTTCAAGACCAAAGCCATTTAAAGGTTTAAAAGAAGCTAGCAGAATCAAGATAGTAAATGAAGGTGAAGCAAATCTTTCGCAAACACAGGACCTGGAGACAGAAAAGAGAGGGCCCTAGTCATGCTTTTTATCCCCTGTCTTTGGAAGGGTCAATTAAACAAAAGTTGGGCTGCTCCAGATACTTGTAAGTTTCATAACTCCCCTGTACAGATGTAAACCAACGGTCTGGGCCAGACTGAGCCTCCTGTCTACTCATGTGTGTGCTCATAGTGCCAGTAGTATGCTGCAATTGAGGGGAGTATGTGATAGTTCAGGTAACTGTTCTATGTTTTTTTGGAGTAAGGGGAATTTAATTTTTATTAGTCTGTTTGTTTCCAGTGTAGTATGGAAGGGGAAAAGAAAAAGAATCTGCAGCTGCGATGGGGTGAATTTCTAGGGTTTTAATAACAACTGAAGGGATGGTTTTGCAGCAGCATGCAGTATTGATGATACCTCATCATAATGACATATACACAAGTACAGTTTGTCTATTGAAAGCCATCACACATAGAATGATGTCATTCAGCAATTTTTTTTCCATTACATGTGGGTATACATTCACTCGAGGATGCAGAGCTATAGGCACATTATAATTGTCACAAAACCTGTGCTTCTCTGTGGAACCTGCTTATTCTTGCTTCTTTCTTTATAAAAGGTTTTATCTTTCCCACCTGAGATGAACAAGAGTTAATACTTAGAATTTATAATTGGCCCTACAAGATAATTAGTATAATCTGTTATGTGCAAAGACAATATTGGCAAGCCTTTGATTTTACTCATGCCCCATGGTATCAAATCAGCAAGTTTAGCTTTATGCTTACCAAATGCACAGATGTACAAATATGGATTTCTCATTGTGGATTTTATTTACTCTGGGTTTTTTTCAGAGAGACAATACTCTGAGTCTGATGTGCTGTCCTTTGACTATTATCCAGAATGTGAGGAGACCTGTCTAGCTGGGCACAAACTTCTCTAAGCCACTGAACCAAAATTTAAAATCACTTTTGGAGAAGAGAAGCACTATAAGGGATTTTCCTGCAAAGAAAGAAAGCTGTAATCAAATACACAGAAAGAGCAGAGCTTTGCAGCTGGAACATTTTTATGCTGCCTCTTTAAGTTGAGTCTGAGGTGATGAATTCAGTAAAATTAAATGTATGCCACCTTTGCAAATGTGTGGGTATTTTAATTTTTTTTTTCTGAGATCACTGATAGTTTAGAGGCCTTGACCTTGAGTTATGCCAGTACCTAGTATATGAGTATATATTATCCAAATGCATATATAATTCTTATTCCAGTATTCATTGCTGATTGCTAGATGCATATTATTCTGATGTAGAGGTTAATTGCTTTAAGGTAATTTATAAAATTCATGTGACTAACAAATGAAGCCGAAGCAATGAATTGCTTCGTAGCAGAGTGGTACAGATTAAACCACAATGCAATGTGCTTGTCCAGTGCTTCATATGGCATGTAATGGCAACTTCACAACACATTTGAGCATAGGAATAAACAACGGGAGATGTGAAGGGGGATTCTGAATGTCGCATCATTCTGAAGCGTGCTTTATCCCTTACCCTTGTCAACGAGGATAAAGCATGTGAACTAATGCTGCCCACACTGATGCCTCCTCACTTAACTCTGCTTTGTATACACAAGTCTGTATGCACAAGTCCAACTGGATTTGTATTTCTCAACCCCTCTTCCTTTGCTTAGCTGCTGTCTCTGGCTCCCTGCAGCACTACTGATGCTTGTATTCCCGGGTTGTTGCCACAAGCTGCCTCTGCCTTCCCTTGATGGGAAATAGTTCCTATAGCAGATGCCCTGCCTCAGGGCTGCTGCTCTGCTCCTCCCTGTCCAGAATTGGGCCCCTAAGGTTCCTTTGTTGACAGGCCACACTTTCATCAAGTGACTGGGACTCCAGCTGAAGAGCAGGAATTAGAAGATAAAATACATTCATATCATTTATCATACAGTCATGTATGTGTATATCGTTTTAGCAACCTTGAAATTTTTCACTTTCTGAGGCATAAAAACTTACTCGCTTTTTCCTTACTTAAAAACATCCTCCTTCCACCAGTTATTGTAGGAAGAGTTTGATAAAACCCTTCTTGCAATACAGCTCATATCATTTTTAATGTCGCTGAACAAAGAATCTGCAGTAACTGTGACTGGATCCTGAGCCTGAATGCAGAAAACGTGGGCAAGAGGCAGGATTAGCTAGTGAGTCTAATCCCACAATCTCAGAGGGCTGGGCTTCAGCTTTGGTCTTCAGCTAAAGTAAGATTTTGGTCAGAAATGATTAGAATGTGAAACTAAGTTAAACCGAAACAGTAAAAAGTTTGGATATTTTAGGGCAGTATGGGCTAAGCAGTCATGTTTGGTTGATAAAATCACTCGGGAGATGAAACAAAGTTCAAGGAGATTAACCCATCTCTTTGTCAATAACAGAATTGCCTTCAGGGCCTGTGCTGACAAGTAGGAACTTCTGCAATAATAACAGTAACAATAACAATAACAACAACAATAATAATAATAACAATAATAATAAAGGTCTCTGGCATTGAAATATAAACTGTCATAAATTTACTTCTAATATTGAAAGTATAAAAACCAGAATCTTCCAGGGGACATCTCAGGAAGGCATCTGAAGATATTTACCTCTGTCATGCTTTTAAATTTGAAGTGTATCCCAAAGAGTCATTCTGTTAAATATCACCATATTTAAGTGCTGGATTATGAATGAGAATATACAGAAAAGATTTCTACTGTGGGGAACATCCTATCTCCAGTCACTATCTTTGATAGTAACACAGGTAGGGGAAAAGAATGTAAATAAGTCAATACTCTTTTTTTTTACATGACCTCCCTCATTTTGGTTTAGGAAATTGTTTTAGTAAGGAAGAGAACATTTTCCAATATGCTTGATTTGTTGTTTTGGTTTTTTTTTCAGATGCCTACCTTCAAATTTTGACAAGGCATTATTGATCATTGTTTCAGCTAAATTGCCATGATTCAGGACTTTTTCTTCAATTCTTAATGGCGGATTAAGTGGCTACGCTAAGTTATTATCAAGAAGTGAAGAATGAAGGTATCCATGTGAAGGTTACTTTGTGGAAAATGATGCAGCATTGCTGTAAGTACTATTTCCACTACTATAACAGTGCTATTTGCTATTTCCTTTTAAACCTTGCATTTTGCACACTTCATATGTATATAATCTTGTGCCACATTAGTGATTTTGTGCAGTTAAAACTCAGCAGTTGTAGAAAATGTATCAGAAACCTAGTAACAAGATTGTGTGATTGTAAGGCTAACTCCTGGTCTTATTTCTAAGCTGTGAAAGAGCTGCATTGGCTAACACAACCATGTTGAAGCATTCTGTTTTTATGACTTTATGACAGATAGAGGAAGACCAAGTAGCAACATGCTTTTCCTAACAAAGGGAGTATTTGGGTAGGTGACAGCTGCCACCTATGAAGTGATGGAGGTATCATGGGTGTCTTTGTCAAACTACAGCCTAAGGCCAGTCTTGTTGGAGATACAAGGAACTGTTAAAAGTATTGACAGGCATTTTAAGCACAAAAGAATTGAGGAAACAGTTAGGGGAAAAATCAGTAGGGAACTGCATTTGTTATTGTAATTTGTTACATAAAATAAAGCAAGAAGACAAAACTTTTTTCTTTGAATGACAGATCTGTAAACAAGAGAATTAGGATTTCTTCTGAGAAATTCAGATTGTGCTTTGTTCGTGACAAAAAATAATAATTTTTTATATAATGTTCTAGTAAAATATTTTCTAGAAGGCATGCTGTTGCCTCTGACACAGAGGGATCTTGAGGCTGAGAGACCCCTTAAAGCTATAACCTTTTAAGGATTCATATGATTGTTTTCTTGCTGAATGAGAATATACTCTGAAAACTTGGAAAAAGTTTGAGATACAATAAACTGGAGTGACACAGAGTTTTATTAATTCTCATTTCTCTAGTTGGCAGAACAGGTCTGCCTCTCAGGAATGACCCTTCATGAACAAGTGTAGATTGAGCAGCTCACTTAACAGAAAGAAACGCATTCATTTTCACAGGTGTCAATAAAATACTTCAGTGAACTTGCTCTGTTTGAAATGAACAGTAGTTAGATGCCTATATACTTTGCTGACCCCGGACCTTGTGTTTTAGAGACCTCTCCCTTCTGGGAAGTGATTTAATGGCATCAGAAGCCAAAAATATTGTGCACTTTTCTAAAGTGACTCTTTTCTTCTTATTCTCATAATTACTGTTCTAATTGCTGCAGGGTGCATAGGTTACCAAAGACTTGCTGCATGTTGCAGCTCTATCAGCTATGATCATCTACTGATCAGATTTATAATATTTTTACTAGTCCAAATTTCCCATTTGTAAGAAATGCGTGTGTGCACCAGCACAAAAGCAGCTAGTCTGCTACTGGTTACTGCAGGTGTTAACATATATGTTAGGTGGTTCTTAGAAGACAGCTTCTGGGTAGCTGCTGGCTCAATGCAGGTGTAATTTTCCTGCAGTCTCAAACACTGAGGTTACTGACGGGAGTCATAGTAGTGGAACAAGGGGCTATTTTTTTTGCATAAATGTGTTGAGAACAAATGGAGATAAAATATTTCATTTACTGAGCAGCTGAATTATAATATCAGTTGCTCAAACTCTGCATACCTTGACATTATCCCTGAAACAAACTGGCAATTCTGAAAATACAGTGCCTATATGTATTCTCTGTGGAGTAACAGCCAATCTGGCTACAAAAGGAAGAGGTAATAAGAAACATAATTGCCTAATATAAATAAGCTCTGTGGTGTCTGCTTTCCATTTTCAAAACACCACCTATTTATACCTTCCTATACTGTATATTAAAATTTTGTAGTATACTAGCTTGAGAGCAGTTTAAATGCAAGTTTATGCAGTTCTTAATTTTGAAGAAAAATAACAATAACATCAAGAATTTATGTAAAAAATGTGATTTTGAATAATATGTTTTTGCTTTTTTTTTTTCCACCCGGTTGCCGCCACCACCGTGTAAACTCTTTAAGCTCTGGTTTAAAATGCTGCTTAGAACAAATTATTCAAAAGGAAAGATAAAAAGTGATACAGCATGGTAGTTAGGTTAATCAGTACAGCTGACAGCTTGACAAATCTCCTCTGTCGTACGAAACTGCAACACATATGCTTCAAGCTCTTTACATTTCATAGCATTTTAATTCCCCCCCCTACTCCAATCTGCAGTAACAGCGTAGTTTTCCTCTTGCATCACAATGCTTCACCAGCACCTCAGGTGAACACATACCCAGCTTCTTTGACACCAAAAATGGTATTTCTGTCTAAACAAAACTAATGGAAAACTGACTGTAATCAGCAGTTAGCACACAGCAGCAGCATGTCCTCCTGCGTTAAGTATCTATCATACTTTACTGTTGTGACAGCTGATGAAATAGTAACTGTTTATTTTGAATTTTTCATACGATATGCGTGTTTGTTCTCAAACAAAAGGCCTAGAAATGGGTCCAGCCTTCAAGCCCTGAATTCTAAACATAATCAACATTCATACCACTTGGCACACATATTTGGAATGCAGGACAGTATCTCATGGCTCTGTGCTGACACCCTTCTACCTTTAAAATACAATAACGCAAATTTAGCACAATAGCAATAGTAAAAGTTTCACAGCCCATATAGGCTTTTGTTTATCTGCTTATGTGTCAACTTATTGATTAAATTTCTGAATAAAGCACTGCAAACTACAGATTTTTATGTTAAAAGTTAGCAAAGATGTAAATCTGAGAAATAAACTGTCAGTAAAACGCTAACTTTGGTGCTGTAAGAAAAGAGGGTGACATTCTTGGCTGTGGAATAGGCAACATTTATGAAAATGATAGTCACTGTTTAATTCTGGCCAGCTTCCACATTCTACAGTTGATAGCCTTTACCTTGGCAAGCTAGGATTGGATTTTTACTAAAATGTAAGTTCATTTTGCAGTTTACTTCACAGTGAAATTTATTAATTTGAGTATAGAACAGCGGGCAAAAATAAATGATGTAAAATATTGATTAGTCCAAAATTTCGGATTTCAGTCTTGGTTGAAAAAGCATTACATGATTTCCAACTGATGGTAATTATGCAATATGTAAATAGTTATCTCTGAAGGGAAGAAAACATTTCTGTAAATTACTTACCTTCTCTTCTAAGGATCCTTACTTAGAAATATTATATAAAAAAAATATTTTTTTTCTGACAATTTGCCCTCTATTCTTTCAGAAAAGTTTTACTTCTTCAGACTAAAATCTGGATTAGTGGTAAATATAATATAAATGCAGAGAGGTGGAAAATGGGAGAGAGAGACGTTGCCATAGCACAGATGTGCACTGAGGATTCAGTTGGAAAGACTGAAAGATCAGGATATTCTATTCTAAAGATCATTAGGGACCAAAAATTATTAACATTATACTAAATATATTTAAATTAACTGAGACAAATTACGTATATTGTAATTTACTAAAAAAATATTTGTGTACCTATAAAAATTGTAATTTTTGGAAGAATAGTCCTCATTTGTAATTTACGTTTAAAAGTCTCTATATGCCTTCTTGAGTGTGAAACTCAGCACATTTAAATATTCTGTTACTCATCCATAGTGCTTCAGTAATATTTTAATCATGGTACATTGAAAGTGTCTTATTCCAGCCCCAGTGCATTCCCTACAAATTAGTATTAGGAACGTACTGAAAATGAATGACCCTCTCAACCTTTTACAAATCAAAAGATGGATTTCTAGGAGCAGTAATCAAAGCTGGAAGTCCTTATGACAAATATACTTGCATAAATAAAGACTAATATATACTTAGAATTACTTATGGAACTCATTTTGTCGTATTTTGTCTGAATTAGGAATAATATTGGCTGGAGAAAATGGAATAAACAAGTCTTGTGTGTGTGCGTGTGCATGTGTGTGTGTGAAAAACCTCTTCCAAGCTTCATTTTTTGTAATTATATTTTGTCACTTCTATGCAAAGTGAAACCCAGAATCTTTCCAAAAATCCCTGTACCCTTTCTCCCCTCAAAATCTTCATGAATTCTGCACAAGCCAGTGGGATGAGATCTCTTCTCCAGTAAGAGAGTCTGCTTCAAGTCCCCAGTTTGCATGATTAGGAACACAGACTGAAACTTGGATTTCTTGCCCTTCCAGTGCTAAATCACAGTGCTATTGTGCTACTCTTCCTTAGTTGCACCCAAATTTCCATCTAGGAGCTGTGAAAACCACCTAATATAATATGTACAACACACATTTAAACATTTGTGGAAAATTTCATTTCTCATAAAAAGAAAACATCAATAACTGCTCTCAGTCTGAAAACACATTTTTTATATTTACAGTGGTGTGGTTATGTACACAGCTAGGTCTGGAATCTAAAATATATTTGCTATTTGTACACACTGACTTCAGACTGAATTTTTTGATTTCCAAATAACATAGCCCTTATATCACTGTTGGTTGATGTGGCTCACTTTGAGGAGCATCACTTAAGTGTTTTGATCATGTTTCTTTAATTGTTTCCTATGTCTCCATTTTTCATCACTAACCCTGGTTTTAGATAAAGAAGTGATAGTGTTAAATTCATGTGATTAAAAATGAAGAAGACATTAATTTTTTTATGATTATATTTTCCCACTATGATTGACCAAATACTCAGTTGTTGTGAATATATTTATCCCTATGGAATGTATAACTGTACAGCTATTCTTATTCCCTTGCCCCTATGATGTTATATTCCTTGGACACTTTTTTCTATGTGGATGTTTCTGTCAGTCTCAGAACTCAAAAGTACAGGCAGAGAGTATGTTGCAATGAAGAATTTTTGTTAGCAGCCCTTGCTGAATTGAATAAAGTCTGGTAACATATTCGGGAATATATTTACCGTGGATTTGTGAAACAGAAGTATTTACTGTATCCAGAATCAGAAAACAAACATCCAGTAATTGATGTTTATTATGCTAAACTAGATGGAATGATAATGTAGAAGCTACAAAGATAGTAACTCCTGATCGAGTAGCACCGACAAAATGCAATTCTTATGGTTTCTTGAGAAAACGAAGCAATTTCATATGTAGTGCTGTAGAATGCTTAAAAAAATGTGACATTATTGAGGAGAGGAGATGTGACAAATGCTTGGACAAATGAGTGGAAGACTGCAATCTCTTCAGGGATTCAAGGGTGCACTTCTGAATCACAATACATCCACTATTTTTTCCCAAAGTTTACAGCTGGGTCCTAATGAGGAGTCAACAGGCTTGTTTTCCTAAGAAGATAGGTATGTAAACAGGGATTTTATAAGAAAGTCAAAAGAAGTCAAATACTGGAGTAGAGAAAGTTGGACAGAGCATGAAAAGTATAGAAGGTTCTAACAGGTACAATTTGAATAGAAAGAAGTGGAAGAGAAGTTGCAGACTCCGAGACAAATAAGGGAAACCAAAATACTGACATTTAGGTCTTCACAGAAGACAGTTCTGGTTCTCCATTTATATTCTGAAAGTCAATCCCTCAAATTGCCTTCTGTATTTAGTAATACGAGAATGTATGGGTTGCACTGAAAATCTTAGATTCTACAGTGCCTTTATACTAATAATTCCACTATTCTCAAAAGGACTACATGTAATAGTCCATGAACAGATAGAGATGTTGAGGAAACATTACAGAACTTTAAACATACTAACACAATAGTTTTTGTTTACAAAAACACAACAAATTAGAACTAATAACGTTTAAAGAAGGGATAAATCCATTCCATTCCAGTATGCCATCCCCTAAATTATTTTTTTTTTGCTCTCCTATTGTTTTCGTTTGTTTGTTCTATTTGGTTGTTCTATTTGTTTTTTAAATGACATATTTGTTTGTTTGTTTGTTTGTTGAGTATATAAGGTATAACAAGCTCAATTTATTACTAGCAACTTCTTGTTGTTCACAAACTTGAATTCAATAGTTAACAGGAGCTGTGGTTGGTACTATCACCTCCAGCTGAAGCTCAAGTCTGTAAAGTCAGTCAGGACTCAGTGAGATTCTTTTCTTCTTTTTTTCTTGGTTCATATTAAAAAATAATTTCCTTGGGTATTTCAAAAGTGCAACTAGAATATGTAAATACAACACTTTTCCACAAACAATGGACAAATTTAATAGTTTGGATATCAGAAACTGTTAGGATGTGGGATCATGTATTTCAGTTGATTTCATCCACATGACAAAATTTCTGGGAGCATACATGGGTTTATAAAGTTTAAACAGCAGTCCATGCTTTACAAGCAGTTTCATCACAAATAATTATACATTTAACAACCACATATACTGAAAAAGACTACAGATTATCCACAGAGTATTACATATTGGTACTTCAGGAATTATTGCTATAGATAATTTTACTGCTATTGCTTCCAGAATCCAGCTGATCTACTGGAAGTGTGCATTCTATTAAAATCCTACATTACCCAATCGTATGACATGGACAGTTGCATTTTCCTTACTTATACTTTATAATTTCTTTGTCCACAGTCTGGTGAGGGAAAGGATAGGGGTTCATGGTAGTGAACAAGTTTTTTCCAACTTTGTTTTTTTTTACTGTCAAAATTTTCAAGCAATACAACAATAAAATGTTGTCTTTGTTTAAGTATAAATTGTAAGGAACAAACAGATTCAAATTCAAATTAAAAATTCAAATTAATTCACAGAAGAAACTATAGTGGGAAATATGTACGTATCACCCATGTTTCTTTTCCTTTGATTGGTTTTCTTTCTTTTATTTTTTTTTCCCCAGTGTCAGATGACAAATGAATAAGTAGCAAGGATTAAATGAAATTACCACATATACAGCACAAGTAATTTATAACAATCAGGATCTCCATAGGTACACAGAAAATGAACAATTCTAGGAGAAAATCTACAGTGTGAAAAAGTAGCATTAGTGTCATGGAAAGATTAGATAGTTAATAGTTTTTTAGCAGCAAAGTGCTACCTTTATAAAGTTCTCAGTTTCATTAATCTAGTCCATGACAGAGGATTTTGAGCAGCAAGAGACCTCTATGAAGGATCTATAGACTATTACTGTTCTGCCATTACTGCTGATGTACTGTTGGGTTATCACGCTATGTCTTTTTCATCTTTTTATGATCTTTACATGCCCTATAGCTACTGCTACACTACATTTAATCATCTTTAACAGTCTGAATGTCAAAAAGTTAAATAGTTTTAACTATCCTTTTTTACTTTAACAATATGCAACTTAATAGCACCTGTGCCGAGCTCATTAGTGCTATCGGCAGATTTTGTGCCATCCTGTGCCGATGTCTTCACAATTCTTATGATCATGTGATACATTTATGTACTATTAAACCAATGGAAAGAGACATGATCACTGACACCATAACTTGTCTTCCATAATTGCTCAGATATTCCTATGCTCGCTGCAGCTAAAGAGAGAACAGCTAGTAATATGTAGTTCACCATCTGTAAAGCTAATGCCTCAGATTATTTTTTTTTTCATAATTATTTATCTATTATTACATCTGTGTGAAAAGCTCAATTAAGCATTTGTTATCCAAACATTCCCATTTCTGGCCTATTTCTAACCCAATCATTATTACTGATGTTCAAGAAAGATGATTTCAGATTGCAATAGATGATTGCA
This sequence comes from Callipepla californica brunnescens, assembly GCA_023055505.1. Taxonomy (NCBI): domain Eukaryota; kingdom Metazoa; phylum Chordata; class Aves; order Galliformes; family Odontophoridae; genus Callipepla; species Callipepla californica. The sequence continues at coordinate 1,851,000 of JALIRH010000050.1, read as the reverse complement.
GAAATGGAAAATAACTCTTACACAAAGGGTCCAACTGAACTCAACGACTCTTCAAAGAGCAGAAGTGAACAAAAATATCCTTTATAATCCACTGGGGATGAGACAACTCTTTCAAATAAGGACCTCTCTGAGGAAATCTGCAGATCTTCAAAGAGCCTCTAGGGGATGGTTTTGGGCATCCTGCTCTAGGAAGCTCAAACATGCAGGGGAAGTTGAGTCAGATGACTTCCTGATGGTCCATCCACTCCTAATCATCTGTGAATCTTTGAACAAAGGGTCTCATTCAGGACACAGTGTTTTCAGAAAACGAGATTTATATTTCTGAAAGCAAGCACTTTATCTATCACTATTATTTTGACTGTAACTTTTCAATTTTAAGTTCATTCTCATTTATAAGTATCTTTCTACCACCACCACTATTGAACTAGTTATAAGTTCACCTTAAAACCAAATTAGTTTCAAAAAAAAAAAGAAAGAATCTGGAAACAAGTTCATGTTTTGAGTTTTACAATTCATTAACTTTTTGATGCAGTGCCCGTTTTGTTTTATATCAAGATACAAATTAAATAAAAAAAACATTTAATGGGAAAGGGTCAGTTCTGTTCTCTTTTGAAAACTATTCTTTCTGAGTTATGAAGGTATTCTGTTACAGCATTTTTTATTAATTAACTTATCAATATTTTTTTATTCGATTAATATGAGAAGATATCTTTAATATTTCAAAAACACTGTCTGAACATATTGAAATTTTGGGTTGCTTAGTTTTTGAGTGGGTTTATTGCAGAAAAATTGCAGATAAGTTGCATTTATTCTATGCTTTGATATTTTCCTACTGTCTTGTCATCCTTTTTCAGTCAGAATATTTATTTTTTTTTTAATCCAGAAATTCTAGGGAGCAGGAGAAGGCATTTCCCTGCCAAGCATCTACTCCTTCTGAAATATCCATTCTGCCTAAGACAATTTTTTTTTCTATCTATGTATTTGTGTTAGGCACTATAATGACCTATATTTCACTTACACAACATAATCAAAATCAACCAGGTTTATAATCTCGCACTTAGTCTGAGTTCCATGATAAAATGAAAAGAAATACTATTCTCAGAAGAAGCAGATTATTATGTAGACACTGAAAATAATAGTAGTTACTAGACATCATCTGACTACATCAATACAAAATTGATCCTTGTACTTTCAGACTGTCTCCAGAGCAAATAGTAACAATATTCCTCACAAATGTTTACAGATAGCTACTTTTACTTGCTTGAATTAAAACAAAAAGAACACAACATTCTTTATCATTCATGGGAGAGCATCTGGAAGTTTTTCAGTCAATTTAATTTCTAAACAGAAATAATCTATGCATATATATCTATCTGGTTCTCAAAATATTAAATATGTTCAGTGTGCCAGAGCTACACTTCTGTTTGTTTAGATATTCTAATTTCTAAATTATTTATTTGACTAGTAGTGCTCTTTGCAGTACATTTCTCATGGATATAGAGCCTTATATGAGCAAGCACTTCTATCATGGAATCATAGAATCGTGGAATAATGGAATCCTTGAATCCTAGAATCCTAGAATCATAGAATCATAGAATCATAGAATGCTACAGGTTGGAGAGAACCTTGAAAATCATCTTGTTCCAAACCCTCTGCTGTTATCTGGTTGACACTCACTAGATCAGGCTGCCCAGGACCTCATCCAACCTGGTCTTGAGCTCTTCCAGGGATGAATACATCTATACCAGTAGAAACCTATGTTTGCCTTAGTTTAAAGACTATGCTTTTGGCTGAAACCTAAAAAAATGAAATCATCCTGCTCTTCCCAGCGTGGTAAGCATGCGCTGTGTCATAAAATAAAAAATATTTTGAAATGTGTTTCCTTAATTAATGCCCTTGTGTTACAGATACTGTTTGAATTTAGAGTGTGACAAAAGGGAACCTAGAATTTTTTTTTCTCTTTTCCATCCTTTTATCTAAAAGACATACATTTCTGGTGAAATTACAAGTCTTTTTTTGTTTTTTTTTTTCTGTGTAGGTCTGCTTGAGCTTTTAAATATCTACCACTTTTATTGACAACTTCTTGTTGTATAAAAGCATGTTCACTACAAGAAAATGAGCAATTTCTGAAGTAATTCCTTGCTAGAGGGACTAACTTGCATGAAATCAAAGGATTTGCTTTCACTCTTATGCAACATTACTTTGCACCAAATACCTACCTACATCAGCTTAATGAATTTTGAATTTAGATGGAGGTCCTTTAGAAGTAAATATGACATGTGATTATTAACTGATTTTATTTTGGCTAGAGCAATTACAGTGTGCTCATAATTAATTTGTCTGTAAATATGCAAAGAATTTATCACAAGCAGCATTAGAGATACTTATGAAACAAGAAAAATATTCTGGTTAAGAAACAAGTATTGTGAGACCCCATCACTAGTGCAGATTAATGTCTCCATTGCAGAATTATTTTGTAAAAAATACAGATGGGTGGGGTGCTCCAAAATATCTAGTTACTATTATCTGCCTACAATTTCACTGTTACTCAGCAGACTTTGTGCCATTTGAATCATGCTCCATCCTTCACAGCATGTGATCTGGTGCTGATTAATGATTGCATATTGATCTTAGAGATCTGGGTTTAGCAAGATTGCTCTGTACATTAAACTTTCAATTGATTTTAAACAGAATGATTTTCAAAGTAATTCAACACTGGTTTATTCATGAATCCACATGAGTCGTGTAGATCATTAGTTTTAGTTGGCTGTGAAAGGTGGGATCTGAAGCACTGGTCTTGACATGATTCAAGTATTCACCCAAGAGTGCTTCTTTAAGCTATAATTCTTGGAATAAAGATTATCAGCCAACAGGTATCCTAAATTAAACTGCAATAAATTTCTTGTGCCACAGATGGAAGTCACAAAAAAAAAAAATTGGAGCAAATACTAGTAAAAATTACATAGATTTTCAATAGGAAATAAATACATATTTCCATTAAGTGTTTTAAAACACATTTTTAAATTGTTCAGCTGACTTGTACTTAAAGCAGAAATACAGCTATAGCTGGGTGTATACAGTTATTTATAGAAATACTTTTTGTATAGTGTAAAACCTTGAAAGAGGTTGGATAGGTTGGATTTACGAAGTGCTAAAACAGTTCTGTTATAGAAGATCAAAATTCTCAGAAGGAAACTGAGTCCACCTAAGTGTGCCCCAAGATAAGTATTTCTGGAAAAGTTTCAAATTCATAATACGTTCAAAATAATTTCTAAAATACAACTAATTTCATGTACGAATGTATGGAAATGCATAGCTAAAGAAGAATGTCTTCTTGAATCTTACAGCTGTATCATGCCAACATAAAAACTGCATATACTACATCATTTATTGTTAATATCAAATCTACATTTATACAGAAATAGACATGCATAAAATGCATATTGTACTTCCTATGCTATAGCCCTGAGGCTGCCATCATCAACATTTGTATTTCCATGCCTTGTTCAGGATCACAATTCAGCAAATCCCAAATCCATGATTCTGCAGAACTTTGGTCTTGTTTCTTTATTCTGAGTACATTAACCACACTAAAAGCTACTCCAGTCTTTGGTGTCCAACGTAAAGGAATACTGAGGGCAGTGATTCACTCACAGATGCAGGAAGTAATCATGATAACATTTGTTTGAAGAGTGAACTGAGTCATATGCTTATCCATATTTATGATGATGACAGAAAATAAGCTCTATATCCATATAAACAAGGTCTGACATGTGTGGAAGAACACATGCAGAGATTATCCTGGGCACTGAAGACATTGAAGTTATTGTGAACCTGGGCCCTATGAATGTTAATTTTTTTTACAGTTCTTCAAAGAGATCTTGTATTCCTACCTTTTAAGCATGATAAACATGGGTACATGAACAAAACTGTTATCTCTGCAGGCTTTGACTGACAAGAAGATGGGATGGGACTCTTTGCACATGCACGATACTCTCACAGAGACTATCCATACTAGTTATTGACTAAAGATGAACATTTCATGGAAAAACAGAAAAGCTTTGAAGAAGATAAAGCAAGCAAACAAATTACATTAAATTTTTCACGCCACTTCATGCTGTAAGCACTGAATTTAAACAGCTTGTTTTGTTTTATATGAGTGGCTTCCTTCCCTTCACATACTAATTCAGCTAGATAAAGCAGCATCTTATGGCCGTGAGATCTAGAATATCTTGCCTGTCCTCCAAGGGCAACAGATTTTTGGTCAGATTTTTCAGCAAATGAGTTTGCCTTGTCATAATTTGGCTTTTACTTTTTCCTCTGAAGATAATTACACTTGCTGGAAGTCTTGCTAGCAAAATAATATCTTATAAGATTTGTAAGGGCATTATAATAACATGCCATCAGATTTATCTAGACATTTGCAACACATTCATAAATTATCGAATGCCATTTTAGCAACCCTTCAGATGAATCTTTGAATTTCACTGGAATTTAAGGGTACTCGAGTACATGAATAAGGAATCACAATCAAGCTTCACTAAATATAACAGCTGTCAGCTAAAATGTATGGTTAGTAGCATTCTGGTGTGTTCTGGTGTGGGAGTAGAAGACAAGTTAAGAAAAAACCACCAAATGACTAGCAGTTTATATGTTATATTATTTACTGCTTGTTCCACGATTTTTTAAAATACATTTACTTAAGAAAAACAGCCACAAATGTGAAAGTCTTTTTTCTCTTTTTTTTTTTTTTTTTGCCTGTATGTACAGTGTGCAAATTGTTAAATGTGCTACACTCTTAGACAGGTGTTTGACCCCTGAGAATTCAGCGTCTCAGTATTTCCAGGATTTGGGCCCTCACTGGCATAACATTAAGAGTCTTGAAATCTTTTCCATTTATCAAAAATAGCTTGGAGGTGGAATTCTTTTCTAATAAAATGTGGTATTAGTAGCATGTAGAAGCAGTGTTGCTGCTGCTGCTGTCATGCTGCAAACCGTCCCTAACTTGCTAATGGAGTATTTCCTTTATACTGAGCAGCACTGAAGGTATACAAAGAGCATGGATGTTTTTTCAGCATTAGCACTCCTGAATTCATCATCAAGAAGTTGTTTGTCTGAGTAATGGGAAGTGTTGACTAGTGAGCTGGAAAGATTTTGCCAGGAAACTCATGGACACTATTACTTTGACAACTGAGATTAATACATTCTGCTATGTCTTTGATTTTTCAAACTTCTTTTGAACCCTTCAGAGTTTAATAACATTTGTATACATGACAGGAATATGGTTTAGAGTATATCACTGTTGCCTTATTTATATATATATTTAAAACAGCATGAAATAGTAGATTTTATTATTTATATTGCATAGTACATTTTTCACTTTGTGATTTCCAGGATGTGTTTGATACAATCTTCTTATCGCACACATAAAATGAGCTTATCTTCAGACACCAATTTGCAAAATTAAGCTCCTATATCAGGTGTGATTTGGAAAGTATACACATCTCTGAAATCAGCAGGGCCCTTTGAAGAACTTGCCATACGTTGCAGACTTTAATTGACAACTAATAGATCCTTAGAAGGAAAGGTTGCTGCTGTTTTGGCTCATGTTTGTGCTTCTCTGCTTAGGTGTGCTTTCAGGTTTTGACATTTTTCCAAAAGCAAGAGCAGCTTTTTTTTTTTTTTTTTTTTTTTTAAGGAAGGAAAAAAAAAAAAACCTGGAATCTTGGCCCAGGCTTTTAAGGTGAGTCAGTAGTGCCACAGAGGGCCCCTATAGGCCTTATGATACATTTACTCAGAAATTCGTTTAGTCATGGATTATTCCCTTTGTTTCCACATGTATAACAGCTAATTATATAATCATTAAAATGTGTTCTGTGTCCTCATATGGGATTAAGATGGTTTCGTTTGTTTTTATAGTTGCCTGTTGTGTATGTATATATATATAATTTTCCAGTCAGATAGAGAAAAAGAAAAGCTGGTAAAAGCAGCCAGTAGCTGGAGATGAAGTGCATGTGGCATATTTGTGTTCTTTAGGCTACCTGCTAGCAAACATGAACAAAATATAGAGTAGCATATGAAAGTTATGTATTATACAAAATCCATTATTTGTATTTATTTAGGAGGTAGCAAACATCTTTTAGCACTGCATGAAATGAGGATACCCACAGCCACAAGCTCTTCCAGTTCTAAATTCTAATCAAATGTATTGCAATAGCCCCTGTAAACTGTGAAGTAATATATGTTTTCTTCCAAAGGGAATATCATGATTTAGATGTGTTATATTTTGCAGGTGCCAACAGAATGCAAAAAACTGTCTTTCAGCTCTTTTCTTAACCCACACTAAATCTCAGATGTCAGCTGCAAGCAATTTTTGATGGTAATGTTTGTTGGAGGCCGTTAGAGGTACAGAAGCAGTGTATTTGGCAACACACATCAGGAAAATCTCAGGTTGGGAATCAGAGGTCCTAGTAATATAAACTGTGCTGTAAAATCTCAACTTTCTAAGGATTTCTTGACAGTAGCTTACTGTCACCTTTAAATATTAATCTAATAAAATTACAAGAAAAATCAAGTCATATGTTTAAGTGCCACTTTGAGGAAATTGTAGCAGCATTTATTGAATACAGATGAAGAAACCAAGATGCTTTTTTGGTTGTGCAGGATTTTTATTTTTTATTTTTTTATTTTTAAGGAAACTTAGAATGCGAGCACTTTCTACTTTCAGATTTTGGTTAAACAACTTATTCTTCACAAATTAGTCAGCTCACCAGGATAAATGGAGGTAAGTCAGATAGCCCCATGAAGAGAAATAATAAGTACTTATTGTGCTTTATAAATATCACCTACATTTATAATCACTTACTTGACATACCTGCATGATAGTGAAATTAAATCACAGAGACTGTGTTAAGAGACAGTCATATTAAGGAAACCCGTGAAAGTGAAAGAAAGGTTTTGCTTTTTTTCCAATCAAACTAGTAAAATAAAATTTTGCAGACTCATGTGAGAAAGTACTGTAGAGTTAACTAAACATGAACTAGACTGCTTGATAACAGTTTGGTCTCTTGCTTCTTGAAAAGAAATATTGCATTCCCCAGGCTTGAACCTAGAGATGTTGAACTATTATCTGACTTCAAGCCTGTACAGGTGAGAGGTTGAGTTGCTTGCCAATAATTACAGTAGATTCATCTACTCCCACTGAGCATCTGACATGGCTTCTTAGCCTCTGTCTGACAAACAGCAGCTGGGTCTCTGGTGAGCTTGTGTTCCAGCTGGGAAGTAGCAACCCCAGGCTCACTGGGAAGCAAGCTCCCAGCTTCAGCTATCTCTCAGCAGAGCTTATTCCCTGCAGCCAGATGGTTTAGCCTAACAAACAGTGCAGTTGGATATCAGTTGCAGGTTGGAGGCAATGGTTATATTGACTGTCGTGCTGAGACTGGAATCTGCTTATACAAGTTTTCCTTTCAGTATAGATTGTTTTCTTGGTGGTTTGTCCTATGAAGCTGGCAGCAGAATGAGTTCGAATGGAAAATGTGCCTAAATGTACTAGTACTTTTTTTTTCCTTTGCTTGATCCTGCTAGGAAAAAGGCTCCAGGTGAAAAACAGTCTTCTAAGTTGCTAGCTTGCAGCTAGAATGTATATGAGCTCTGCAAATACTTATTCTCTTTGCTCACTCTCTAACTCCTAGCTAAAACTGGTGCACTGCTGAACTAGTGCTATTCCTCTCCATGTTTCAAAGAGTTGCCCTTTGCTCTGTTTTAGGGGGCAGTGGCTAAGAAGCATTACTAGCTTATAAAAGTAAGGAAAGTTAAGGTAAGAGGCAACACATAGGAGCATTTCTGTTGTAACAGTGGAATATTAATAAAGAAGTATTCATGTAAGAAAGAGGAAGAGGTATTTATTGTTTAACGTCCATTTCCAGCCTAGGTGGATCACTGGGGATAAACTTTAAACTGACAAAAACAAAGAAAAAACAGGATGCGTATTATAAAAGTTTACGAGAATTTTACTTCCTTCCTCTCCTTTTTACTCAGAGTGTAAAAACTTCTTCTGGATATTAACATGAAATTAGAAAGTGGGAAAGAGTTCACTCAGTTATTAATGAAGGAAACAGAGGGAAAAGACCATCTTTTTCCTTGATTAAAGTATCCTGCTTTGCAGAACTTGCGTGTAGCATGCTTCCATTGCTAGCTGATGCTAATTATAGCGGTAGTAAAGCGGGTATAAACTGCAACTGAGAAACATCTATTCTGCATTCAGTGCAGTTAGCTGTGTTGGACACAGATGCATGCAACAAGACTGCCATGGTGACTAAGACACTCAGTACTGTCTGAAAAGAAGGGGATCGAGAAACACCTGTGATGGATACTACTGCCAAAAAATGGTGAATTTTCTATCAAATTCTGAGATGACAGACGGGAAGACAACTATTTTCTTTCCTGCCTGTGCAAATGCATCCCTAAGGGAAAGAAAGCACTTCTGTGTCCCAGGTCCTATCAAACTTCAAGTAAATTCAAGGATTTACTCTACTGGGGTTTGTGTGCGTGGAAATTATCTTATTTTGTTTCATGAGAAATTTTACTTGACAAGTCTTTGCTATGGATATTTGACTATTGGATTAAGAGTTTGAGAAAATTCTTTTTCATCAAATGAAATGACCAAACAAATCCCTTAAGTCTAACTTTGTTGTTATTGGGACTGGGCTTTTCCTTCTCTATAGTAATAAATAATAAAACACAGTATAATACAGGAGAAGGTAGACAAGTGAGAGAGAAGAAAGCAAGCAAAGAAAGATGCATCCTGCCAAACAAAGGTAATATAAAAGGTCAGGAGAAAAACTGTAAACATTCAGAGGTAGATAGTAGAACAGAATAATTAATCAGGATAAAAAAGAATTAAGATACAATCGTAGTTTCACTGGGGGACTGGCTCAGATCCTAATCCAGTGATGCCATTTCTGGATAATACAGAGGATACAGGAAAAGATGACAGACTGGACGTAAAGAAGGTAAGATTAAGGTAAGATTTCTTTTTTTTTTTTTTTTTTTTTTTTTTTTTCCCCTCTCGGGTTTGTTCATGATATGAAAGATAACTGTACTCAGATATGCCCTGAAGATGGCTCATCTGTTTTTTGTTTGTTGGTTGGTTTTTTTGGGGTTTTTTTTTTTTTTGAAATGTTGACTCTGCTGTTAGATGTCAATATATGCATGTAGGACAATTCTCTCTTTTATTTTTCCTGGTCTCACTGCCTTCTGTCTTTTAACAGTAATTAATGAATGTTGAGTTCATGGCATTTTGTTGTTGTTGTAATTTATAACTGCAAACAGAATAGAAAAGAGGTCTGCAAGGATTTTTGAATTTCTTCCTATTTATCTTGCCTCTGCTTTTCAAAGAATTTTAGATTTTGATGCCATCTTGAAGTATTCTGACATCTTGAACATTATAACTCCAAAGAACCTAGCATTTGCAGGACAGACTATATGAAAAACCAATATGAAGTTCAGAACCAATCATAAATGATCATGATTTATTGCACCACATCAAAAGCAGATAACCACTAAATCCATAATTCATTGTAATAGTATCATAGTCAAGCCTGACAAAAAGTCTTCATATTTATACTTCAGTAGTTCAGGTGAGTAATTTATCGGTTCTAAAAAATAATATACTGTAAAAATACACATAGGACTCTAGACTATGTCAACAATAAAAATCTGCTTTATGTATACAGGTCTGTGCACTGAAAACGTGCCCCTCGAGAATCCCAGTGAATATATGAAGAATATACAGTATCCTGATATGCTAAGCAATCCTACTTGCCACAGCATTTGAAGACACTAACTTTTAATAAAAATACCATTGGAAATCTCCCTTTATCAGTACTCCAGGCTAGAACAATTTATCCTACTTGGCTCTTACACTAAGTTTGCCTTCATAGGGTACAAGTAATCTACTAAAGCTTTACACTCATAAAAGAAAGCTCACCTCATCTCCTCAAGTACCTGTTAAGTTTTATTGGTCATATGCATAATTTGTATAATGTTTACAGAATTTTATTAATAATAAATGATCAGAAGCTAAGTTCCAAAAAGAAAGCTCATATCTTGCATCTTATGTCATTATGAGATGGGAACAATTTAACTACAGTCTGCTTACTTGAGTAATATGCTGAAATGCTGTAATGGATAGAAGAGTAACATTTGAGAAGACTTCTGTACTGCAAACTGGCAACTTCAAGAAAGGAAATACAAACTGATCCTTATAGAGTGAAGGAAAACAGGGAAATCAGTAAAGAGAATGGCGTTTCAAGAAATGGAATAAAGTTCAATGAGAAAATAACATTTCTGTTATGCTTACATGTCATTAGGATAGGAGAAGCCTTAAAGACATTTTCTGCTTGACTGTCTTGCTGAAATCAAGATGACCTCGTGCTGCAAGATTACTTGAAACATTCACATTCAAAGTTCTAGCCATAAAGTCCTGATTAATTTCACATTTGAAAAGTTTTCTCTAGTATATTCTTATATTATGCTCATTAGTGTGGTATATAAGCAGATTTCATTATTTTCATTTGACTACTTTTTTGAGGGAAGGGGTAGGGATCCCAGAAATAATACTCACAAGTGATCAATAATCAATAAAGATTATTACTTTAATTAAGACTGCTTGTGGCTTAAGGAGACAGATAATGCAAAATGACAAGTATTAAAATGCTTTGCACACTTTGTGTTACATTCTGAATTAAAATGGAAATAAATACTTTTGAACACAATTGTTTTCAAACTATTTTAATTTTATGGTAACTAATAAATTGAAAGACTTTTCAAACAAAAGATTGAGTTTGAATTTTTATCATTAAGAAATTGTTATGTGATTTGGATAGTGCTCTGTTAGGAGTGGCACTACTTAAGCAATACTTGATGATGCGGGGAAAAAAAACATTCAAGAAATAAAGTAGTTCATTACCTTTATTTATCTTCCTTAAGTGCACTGTGTTACACGAGATTTCATAGAAGTGTGTAGGAGAAATCTTGGTGAGAGTTTAGGAAACAATTCTAAGCAACTTGTCTGCAGCATTCTAGGAGCATGAGTGAATTTCAAACTTCGCAAGGTTGAGCAAACAGACTGTATATAAATCTAAACAACTGTCTGAATGGATGATTTTGTTCTTTTTTTTTTTTTTTTTTTTACGTGCTGCAAATTCCATAGCCTCCTAGATTTCAGCTTCATCTGAACTCAGTGACATAAAAGATGAGAGCTGCATAAGAAAGGACCATTATACAGGTTCTTTGTTAGCAGCCTTCTAGTGTCATGGTAAGTGACATTTCATCATTTGGAAAGAATTCAGTGTATAACTTTTCATACTGGCTCAAATTAGATATGGATACTATTGGCACTTGGAGATAAGATAGTGCAGCAACAAAACTATGCTTTTTTATCATGCTAATTGTCTGCAACTCAGAAAATAGCAAGGCTATTGGAATGCTATGGAGAAACATCATCAATCCACCTTATAAAAGAAAACACTTAGATACTTCTTTAGATTTGTCCTGCCCAGAAAACCATATCCTATTGCTTATTCAATTTCTTTGTTCCCACATGCTTTATGAACTGTTTTAAGGAATAAGAATAATGAGTGAATATAAAGATATATTATTTTGTTAAGCTACAATTGGTTGAACTGAGCATATCAGTTTAAAATTATAGTAATATTTATAAGTAATAATAAATATATTTAGTTAGGAGGTACATCGTGTTAGTTGGTTTGTGGAACAAAATAATCAAATAGTTTATCATCTTATCTGGAATAATCCATGAAGTAAAAGTAGAGATTTTGAGGCAGGCTGGTTTGAAGCATAACAGAAGCAGTTTGTCTAACATTTGTTCATTTTTCTAAACAGCGCTGACTAAATGTGAATGCTGCTCACTTTATGAGTAGGTAGGAGTTTAGCACCTCTTAGATATCTGAAAAAGTGGGGGCCGAGGGGTCAGCTAACCCTTCAGTTCCATTCATATGTAAATTGCACAGGAAAAGTGGAAGCTAAAACCTTTAAGAGAAAACTGTCTGCATGTGGTTACTGAGTGGCCTCATTTGGTGTAACCTACTTATTGTGTTTATCTCTCTGACATAAATCTCAAAGATTTTCATAATTGTTTATAGAAGACATAAAATTATTTTGCACTCTACTTAAAATATACTGTCTCTGAAGTTATAGGAGCAAATTTACTCATCTTTCCTCTGGAGTGTAAATTGACATGTGGTTACTGCTTGTGTTGTTGCAAAGAGAGCATGAAATGTCCTAAACAACAAGTATTATAGATTCATAGAGTGCCGAAAATGGAAAAGTGATGATTGCTGATTCAGAAAACGTATTGCAATTCTTTTTCACCAAAAAGTATTCATGTGTTCACTGTTCATTAAGCATTAGGCAGCAACATTTGTGAACTCCTGGCCTAGAAGAGCCAGGTGCCAGTAGTGCTGTGCATGCAGGCTGAAGGAGAAGCCTGCACATGAAGTACAACATCCTAAAGAGCTGAGAATTCAAAAGAGCCTAACTCTTTCAGTGAGTGCAACAAGTGTGGCACGTTTCCATTTTACTTTTACATTTCACAACGTGTATCTGACCACTTGCTGAGTGCTTGCAGGGAAAAATAAATAAATAATTGTATACTAAGCACAGTATATTTTGAAATGTACTGTAACTGCTGAAGTGAGCCTTCAGAAGAATCTATAACATACATATAGTTAGTGTCTGCAGAGAAGTCTGCTCCTGGAGGAGTCTATAAGGTAAATTGGTATTATTTTTTGTTTAAAGAGTAAGGAACATCCTGAAAAAAATCTATATTTATTACTTGTAAAGATGCAACAAGCGGCTTCAGATGAGAAGGTAGGCAGTCAGCTTTTGCTCCAATTAAACTACAGTAATAGTAATTCATTTTTGCTTGTCCAAAAACATCTCTGTGAGGATTAGTGCTATATTCTTCCACTTTCAAAATTACCATTATTTCAGAGAAAAACAGCATTAATTTTTACTGCTTTATACACACGGCTTCCACAGTATTATATAGAACTTGATGACTTGGATTTCTCCTAAATACAGACATATATATGTATATCAATAACTTGATATAGTACATAACCATAAATTAAAAACTGCAGCGGAGAGAAAAGGTTTGTGACAACACTACTAACTATAATTAGTATAAACAGAATGGAATGTCTAACGTTATTATTAAATCTATCATGGAATATACAGAAAGAGAAAAAGAATCCAGTAAATGGAATAGACCAACTATCAAGGAAAAATAGATATTGCATAATTAGCCATGATAACAATGTAGACCAAAAACATGTGTTTTAAAAGTCACGAGCACTTCTGCCAAGGCACAAGTTGAATTAAAACTTCTAACCATCAGTCAACATATCATGTTTGCTTGCAAGGACTCTTTTAAGGAAGAAAGTAACAAAGGAAAGATCTTTAAAAACTGTAACATTGAGGGCTGGAGTTCTTGCTGTCCTAACCTTTGTGGTTGAAACAGGTTTAGGACCTCTGCTGCAGTGGAAGCTAGACCTTAACAGAGCTTTAAGAATTTAGCAAACTATCCACATGGTTTTGGTATTCTGGTAAAGTCTTCCATTTCTCCAGCTGCCGTGGTCTCCAAGTAATAACATTCTGTGAGTACACACTTGTGGTTCATACTAGAAGATGCTGTTTTAATGGTTTTTCAGAGAAGTTTCTGTTTTGAGTTGAAACATCTACATCCATTTTCCTTTTTGGTAGTTTTCCTTGTGACCCACAACTGCGATAAGCTGAATACATGCCTTGAAAATATCCCCAGAGAGGTAGAAACTTTTCACTTCCAAAAATTAGTCAAAATGCCAACTGCTTCACTTCTTTCTAAGATCCAGAAAATGAAGACATATTAATTAACTTCCCTTAAATGTTCCTAAATTCATTTGAAAGGAAACAGTGAATTTAAAGGTACCCAATGAAAATATACTGCTTGTTGCAAAATGATACTGTTTTAGTAAAATAGTAGTACAAAATATCCTACAATAGTAGTACAAATGTATGAAAATGCAGAAATTGTATTATATTGTCTTAAGCAGTGACTAAATCAGTTTTTAGAATTATCTAAGTCTTCTTTAAAAGTGATATAATTTAACTTAAGCAAAACTTTGTACCTTCTGAATGTATTTATACAACTAAAAAATCTGTAAGGTTTTAAAAAGAACTTGAATGAGTTGTCATTGAATATTTACCCAGAGATGACTAATAAGAGAATAAACATATGACTCCAATACAACAAAAATTTTGACAAAATGTCATTTCTCCTCTGTATATCATTCAATATTAATTAGAATAATAAAAATAAGTGGGGTCCTTAGGGAAAATAATATGTCTGTAGAAAAATATAGGCACTAAATATTGTTATATGCATACATTATATGCATACATTCAGAGTTATCTGAATGTCTTTGGTTTATCCAATATCTAGATATTCAGAATCCTGCATAATCTTGATGGGCATTCCTATTAAACTGACAGTAACATCATCAAATATGAATGTTCCTATGGCTCAAATGAATATTTTTGTTATTCAGTGTGTTTTGCTCACCAAAAATAAGTGGAAATAAAACACAACAAATAATTGACCCACAGCCCCAAGCTGCTCTAGTATAACAACATTCAAATACAATGTAGGAAAACATTTGGCCAATTCAGCATTGATTGACAGGGAGTGTATCTGAAAAAGAGCCTATGAACAGCATGGATTACTGTTTCTGCTGTAATACTGTTCTGTTGAAGACATTCTGTGAAGCCACTGTGGGCTACCTGCTGCTATGTAATTTTGTTTTATTTTGGCACACAGAAGTGAGAAGATTTCCATGGGACAAAAAGAGAGCTGCTAGCTGACTGTGAGTGACAGCACAAAACATTGAAACAATAATCCACCGAGATCATTTATGTAAAAAAAGGAACCCAGAGATATTCAGCCCCTGAGGCTTCTCTTGTAAGAGGCTATTATTATTTGTATTGATTTTAGTATGCAAGTTCTCACTTTCCTTCCCTCTCCTGGCCCACAGTGCAAACTATAAATAATAAACTAAAGAAGTCTCCCTGAAACCATCACTACCTTTGCAGCACATTAATTTTGTGCACCTCCAGTTACAAAACCAGAAAAGCCATAAGGGAAATGGGCAGGCAGAATGAAGCCTCCACAGCCAAAGAAAGAAGTACTTTCCAGCATTCTCAGCTGCCTTCAACACTATTTACAGTTATAGTTAAATATAACATGAAAATGACCTTATCTGAGCTAGTTCTGCTATGAGTACTGAGTTAATCAGGAACTTTTCTGTGTTCTCTCATGTATCAGACAATATCATTAAGCATTGTATTAGTAAATCTCAATATCACCAAGGCTACAACGTTTCTTGAAAATTGAGATAGTTGCTTGTACTCACTATTTCATGATGCAGGAGTTGGCATCAGTACACATGAGATTTTTCCCTATTCGTCTGCTTCTAATAATGTTTAAATAGAATTATAAGAAGTAGAGATGGAAAATATCATAACTGAAATTCTGGTTTCATTCAACTCTATTTGACTGTTATAATTAACATAAAGGATGGTAAGATTTCACTTTGACAATATTAGATATCTAATCCATGCCTATTTCATCTTCCTTTCTATTTTCTATTTTTTTTTTCATTTCTGCCCTTAATGTGTGAAATGATATATCAACCAAATCATAATTGAGAATTTCAGGGTTTGGGCTAGGTTTTAATATAATCCAAGCATAACATCTTCCTGTCAAACATCTCTTCTGAAATACAGGACTGTGTAATGGGTCCAAAGCTCTGGTTTGAAACCATTTGAGGTGAGTAGACCTTGTCCAGCAGCTAACCCATCAGCCGCTTGATCACTGCCCCAAGTTTTATTGCTGAGAATGGCATGTACAGTCCCTGCAGTCAGTTTTGATCAGCTGCCCCAACTGCATCCCCTCCTGGCTTCTTCTGCAGTCCCAGCCTTGCTGCAGGGACTGAGAAATGGAGAAGGTTGTGATGCTTTGCAGGCACTGCTCAGCAACAGCTATGACAATGGTATATTTTTAACACTGTTTTAGTCATAAATGAAAAAGAAAAAGCAAGAAGTACCATATGGTTTGCTCTGAAGTCAATTAAATCCTTCCCATTCAAACCTAGTACACTTTCTAAGTATTATTTCTTTTTTATTAAAATCAAAGCTGCAGCAAATATGTGAATTATGCAACGGTGTTTAAACCAACTCAAAATCCAGCTTCTGTCATACTAAGAATAAACAACTTTGTGAATGAAAGTATATTCCAGTGATATGACTGGAAAGATATAAAAAAATGATAGAATATCAGCTGAAGATTGATAATAAAATGCAGTGGATTCTGGTAATACTAAAGGATTTATTCTGTTTCTGTTTTGAGCAGAATAGGTACAGAGTACTGATATGTTTTAGAAGTTGATGTTTGCAAAATTACAACAGAAAGACACCTGAGGAACTAAAAACTTTTATTCCACGCAAATGTTGCCAAAATTCCTGTCTTTGCTGCTTGGCAAGTACAGATGTGACCAGCTTTTTTATTGCTGTCAGGAATCCATGATAAGTAACACTCAGTACAAGCATGTGATGAAACCTGGAGACACTGCTGAATGCATTCAGTTCCTTTTTGATACTAGTGTAGCATCTGTATGGTGCTAGAATTTTGGAAATAAATTGAACAACCGAATAATCAGAAATGCTTCTGAAATGTGCTGGCTGGCTAGATCTAGATGGATGTTACACTAGGGATAAATTCATCCTTTTCTTCATGTTATTATCATTTGGGAGAAATATCGAAGTTACAAGAAGATATTACCACAATAGAGACCTGACTGAAAATGGGTGTGGCTTATTTCTTTCTCTGTTCCAGTTGGATGGTCTCCTGTTTGGAATGTCGCTCCAAATCATGCAGTGAAGATGTTCTTTTACAGTGATTTTCTACACACAAAAAAAGAAGAAAAACACTCAAACTAATATGTTTTAATCTCTGTTATTTCCGTAGTGGGTGTTAGCATGACTATAGCACAATAAATCATTTCACTTACAGGCTACCTCAAAAAATATTTTCACAACATCTTTATGACCACAGAAGAGTAAAGATGCATTGAACACCAGTGGGCCAACTTAATAGCTTGCAGTGCATTTGAAACGTGATTTAGGATTACTTAATCAACCAATGACACTAATGGAGTTAAGCACTCTGTCCACTAGAAAATTGTATAATCTTTCATTAAGTTCCTAAGTGCCTGTTTATGGAACTTCTTAAGGTGCTGATCATCCATTGCCATCCATCGTAGAGGCTACAGAAATGAAAAAAGCATTGCAGAGCATGGGAGATGTGTCAGATGCCATAAGCTAAATATAATTTCAAGGTTAATAGGTATCAACTGTTCAAATAAAAATCCATAATCTGTGAAGTGTCAAGTATTTATAATCAAATGTCAATACAGCAGTTGAGACACACTATTTCTTTAAATTTTTATGGCACTGATCAGTGTTTTATCCTGATGATTTATTAGAAGGAAATCTACCTAATCCAAACTGTTTGTGCTTGAAATTGTGGAAATAGACAAATAACATATTAAGATCTGTCATTGTTCCACCAACAGCAGTCAGGTATCTGCATCTATCTGGACTATAATGTCACGGTGACGAAACAAACACATTGAATCTGTGCTGCGTTTGGCTATTTCTTTAAATAATGAAATGGTAGTCTGTAAAACTTACTTTACAAGAGACTGTCTTTAAAATATTTAGGATCCAAATTACAAGCAAATGTCCTTTTGTAAGCACTTTTGGAGAAATTTACATTAACATCTCTTAGGCAAGTAACTTACTTTTGCTGTGTCCTGATATTATTTTGCACTAGTGGCAAAAGCAGCTCCAAGAAATAGTTGTTTCTGAAACATGCATAGCAAACTGATATTACCAAGAAATGCGGGATTTGAGTGCTTTTTTTCTGATAACCTGGAGACAAAAGAAAAGTGTTTAGAAAGGCAGCTGAATGGGAACTCTGTTAACATTGGATGTGCGCAATTGCATAGTGATATAAGCTAGGAAAGCATTTGCCAGAAGCATTCCAAAGTCAGAAGAATATATGTTAGTAATTCAGAAAACAAAAGAAGAGAAAAAAAAAGAAAATAATAGAACCCAAAACCCATGAAACAAAAACCCCACAAGCAAAAATACAACAGAACAGATCAGAATGCAAATGTCTAAATACTACCTAAACAACACTTCCAATACCTGACATTATTCTTGGAGTTTGTTCAAGATTAAGATTCTCTCTCCCAACTCCTGTTTTCAATTTTCAAATTGAGAATTATTGTTTTTTTTCAGACCTGTATAAGTCACTAAAAAAGTCACTTTGCCTTTGTCCAGATGCTTCAAATTTTATTTCTGGGCATACTGAGATGTACCTCGGGCTTGCTTGTGATAAGCAGGTCAGCAAAGGTATATCATGCATAAATCTCATTCAGATCTTTCTGTGCCTAAGTTAATATTAACTGAATAGCTTAATCAATTGAACATTAATTGAATAACAAGAGTACTCATCTCAAACCTCTCTGCTTTTGAATAATTTAGCTCGAATGGGAGGTTACTTTCTCTCTTGTGAGGTGTGAAATATCAGACAAAGAAAAAGCTCTAGCTTTTCACCTCTGGAAATGATGAATGATGAGACTGCACTAACCCCATAATTATTTTTTTTCTAGTCACATTTTGGAAGAAAATACCGGTTTCTCACTTTTTATTTGAAAGAAAATAGAAAGATCTACCACTAGGTCAGCTAATTACCAGAAGAAATTAGGAATTGAAGTGAACTTAGAGTGCATTCTAGTGGCTGCCTTGGGCTTATCATTTGTCTAGATCCTGCCTACAACTCTTTTATTTCTTGTGTAAATAGCAGCATACACTTCAGAACCCTGATTGTAAAAGCAGGCAAGAAAACAGGCTTGTCTCATACAGTTTGGTCAGTGACCAAGCATTTAACCAAAAGATTCCCTCAGAAAAAAAACAGCCACAATCATCTACAAAGTTTCTAAAATACTTCTATTAATATATTAGTATTTGAAATGTCTGTGACATTCTAACAGTCATGGTCATGAAGAGAAGACCTGTGGACTAAAAGTACAATATAGGTTTTTGTGCAATGAATTCAAAATAGAAAATTAGAGAAAGGAAAATAATAAGACTCTTTTAGCACCTAATATCTATGGAAAGAACTTGACCATTTCATGAACAAGACAAAACTGGAAGGAGAGAAAGGGGTAAAATCCATTCTATAATTTATCTACACAATTTGCTGATTCTGCTCCAGTCCAGTACTAGTGTCAGGGAGAAGAAACATGAAATAACTTACATGCACACTCTGTGGGGAAGCGTTTCCTGATATATTGGAAGTGCTGTACTGATACTGTATTTTTGAAGAAGGAATACACTAGGTCACTCTCTTTATTAGCAGGGTTCCTGTACCGGATAGTGTGTGGCAGATTGTATATCTCATTCTGTTATTCTGATGACAAAGCCTAATTTAATTGTAACTACCCCTGGGATTTATAGGGAAGCTGAAGCTAGGTTTTTAAAGAATTTAATATGGTTGCTGTAAAACTTAATTGTACTGTCTGGCTCTTTTAGTGGTAAATTCTAATTAATCTAAAGTGTGGAAAGGAAATGGAAGACTAATTTAAAAACAAAATACAAAATACAAAACCTTCCTTTTCTTCCTGTCTACTATTTAATCTGAATATAACTTAATGAAGCAATGTTAGTTCAGTGCTTAGCCTGACTATTCTTTGTCAGTGGTTAATATAACAACTAATCTTATTCTCTTAACTGTTTTATGTGCATTGTAACATTGCTGAAGGTATTGATTTGTACAGTAACCACTTATTCATGTCCAAACATCCCTAATTGGATGAACATAAAATAAAGTGTAATACAATAATTATTTGATTGTCTATAAGAAGAGCTGAACATGTGAACTGAAGTTTTTGTCTTCCTCTGGGAAAGTACTGTCTACCCAACTGTCCTTGTCTTCCATTTTTTTCTTCCACAAATGCTGAAAATGAGAAATAATAATGTATAGAGGGATAATTAACCTGTTGTTTTTAATTAGTGATCATATATACTCCCGCAGACAAACAAAAATGCTCCCTATCTAACAAAGGTAATTTGACTACAAAATAATCACACAGAGTTCTTTCATTCTCTGGACTGCATTCTGACTCCCAGAACTCAAACAGGCACACATAGCTAGAACATAGATCTAGATCTTTCAGCTGCATTGGCCTAGAGTGAATCAACATAACAATCACCTAACGGTATCAACGTGCTTGTTTTATCATTGATATTTTATGGAGTGTGATCTGCTTACCTCCCCTCTAGGTAATTCCTTGTGATCAAGCTTTCATAACATTTCAAGGATGAACACTGTGGAAATAACTAGATGATAATAAATTGCTGCCCCTTCACTAGCTATCGGAAATATCATATGATTGTGTTTATGTTGCTTGCAGCAGTTCTAGACATGTAGTCATCCCAGAGATGACTGGCTCTCTGCCAAAAAAAAAAAACAAAAAAAAAAAAAACAACTTATTCCTTTTCTCATCTCTTAATTGTGGTAAACGAGGTGAACAGACAAAAGATCTTCCAAACTATCTTACCTTGCTACATAGAGTAGAGAACAAAAATGTTTTCTCTTTTTCTCCTCTGAAGAGAAAGGAATGAAACTGTGTTTTTCCATACAGACTTTAATCTCCTATACTGCAGCTCACATGACAGTATTTGAGACAGGTATAATAGAATCAAATCAGAGATCAGCTATGCTGAAACCTCGGGTTTGCACCTCTGGATGAGGTGTTTCTGCACATGTCAGTATGTGTTCAAGGGCAGATGACACCAGTGTGGGGAGTGATGTTAGCACTGATTGTTTGAGGATTTGGAGGGTACAAAGCAAGCTCTGGAAAGCAATGCCATTTTCACAGCTTTGTGAGGTCAGGCCCCCTTTTGCTGCTGCCTTTGGTCATGAACTGAAATGTACCTGTACCCATTTCACTCTGTGATCCCTTCTGTAACCGCCTCCGAAAGCTCCACAGGGTGCAGCTGCCTGTGAAGGTTTGGCTAGGATATGGCTCAGCTTCATAACCTTGTCTCAGACCTCCAGGGAAGCTGCTAAGTTGGGAGGAAGTCAACAGAGTAGAGGTATGCAAGATAAGAGAGGTAAAACTGCAAACAGACTAGGATTGTTGGGACCAAATCATTAGTAGCTCAAGGTTTCAAGAGGAAAAACATCAGCATGGAATAGTATAAAATCCTGGAGGGAAAAGAAGTCAGTGAAAAAGGATCTGCTTCTGAGGCAGTGGAAGCTGGCCTTTTTCTGTCTGGCTGGTGCTTGCCTGGCAAGCACAGACTCAGGCCATTTTATCATGCTGGAGTGCATATTAGTACTTAGTCTAATAGCTTGTTAAATCTTAGATATCTCTGTGAGCATCAGCCAATAACTAACTGCTTTCTGCTTTTCATCTGTGTATATCTTGCTGGAAGAGGTTCTTTGTGCAGGGCTGGAAATGACTGACAAATGACCCTACGAGTGAGGGTAACACACCTAAGCAAATGTTCCTCTTATGAATGAAGATCAGTGTACATGACAAGAAACTTCTGTATTTAGAGCAGAACATTTTCTGTACCCTCGGATTATTGCCTTTCTCCATGATGATTTCATTTCCCTACTGATGTTGGAAGGGAAGCTATTGGAGTGACTGATGTGTGTAATCTGTGACTGGATATTTCTGCTGCATATACACGCACTAACGTGCGGTCACTTAGCAATTGAAGCCTCAAAGTACCTACAATACATCAAAATCATACTGAACACTGGCTAATATGAACCTATTACAGGAAGGAAGCTCAGAGATGAAATCAAAATTTCAGCTTTCAGTGAGCTTGCTGTGCCTAGGTATTGCCATAATTTACCTGAGGTAAGTGTAATTCCTGAATAGTTTATGAGGTAGTGTAAGGTAAGACACACTTTTCCATTTCAGCCCTGACATGCCCAGTTCTCCAGAAATTCATTCAAATGCTTTTTCTGCTTAATTGATACATTCAAAATGGGTATGAAGAAATACTGATGAAATATGAAGAAATGCAAAACAAATTGCCTTAAATAAAGGGAGAACTTCTCTTACCATTCCTAACTCTACTAACAGTGGCAGGCATAAATAACCTTGAAATTTATGTTATGGTATACAAAGCATATTTTTACTACCTATAGGAATGCATTATGTTCTGATATTTTTTAGGACTCTGAAGTCCTTTTTAAAGTCATAGACAGTCTTACCTCAAAAGTAACTTTGATTTATTTTTTTTAAACCCATATGAAAATACTCTAAATAGGGAAATTGTTCAGAATTTTCTTACCTTATTAAATTGGATAATAGTTATTTTAAGATAGGCAGTTAGAAGTACACAGAATATTATGGAGATAAATTTAGATTGTATGTCTTAGGAAACCATTGTAATTTTAGCATTCTACATAGCCAATAACCCCAGTGCCCTAGGGCTAGAATTTCATCTTAAATTCTAGAAGGCAAGGTAGATAAAATATCTTACAGAAATGAAAACTGAAGTGTTTCTACTCTAAGTCAGTTTAGAATTAATTAAAATTAAACTGTCCATTGACAATATTTTCTTTTGGATACTAGCTAGGCTGATTTGGACCAGTAACAGAAGTTCCCGAGTTCTCATTCCCATTATGGGTCATTTAACACCTTCTCTTGTTAACACAAATATTTCAGTAGGTCAAATGCCTTAGGAATGAGCTGTGATTTTTCATTCTCTGACTGAAAATTAAGTGTAATTTGTGCTTTTTCACTCTCAAATTTATCTGACATAAAGTGCTGAACAACAGCAACAAAAATAGCACAGTGTTCTTATATTTAGATCTTTTGGACAAGAAAAATATGATATGCATTGTACTGGAATGGAGCAAATATTTGTGTGTTATTTTTGTAAACTGAATTAACAAATAAATCTAAAATTAGAAAAGAGTGAAGTTCTAATAATGTCAACCTTGGTAAATGACAGAAGTGCAGCTGCCATCATAAAAAGTAGACTGTGATTTAAAGCTGCTGTATTTCCACAAGTATTGTTTTTTTTTTTCAAGTAGCAACTGCTAGAAATTGGATGTTTAAATAATGATTAGTGATATTTTCATGATCACTACTGCCATCCTTTCCCTCCTACTTTTAAGTGTTACTGTTTTAACAACTGCATAAGTCTCACAGGCACACCAGAATTAGACAAGCATTCTGTTGCCAAGCAACATTTCATCCACATTTTGAACTATTTATTACATTTCACATATATCTCTCATTTTCAAAGACAGGTTGAGGTGACCTTAACTTTATATTATAAATACAAACAGTTACTGATGGTACTGATTGGCATACATTGCTCTGAGGATGCTAGAAAATACAATTTGTTTGCTGAAAGTAGTAATGATGTGAGTGAAGCTAGTCTTTGCAACATATCAAAGCTCCTTGGTGGCTCTTCTGTTTTAATGAATCTTGAGTTACAGATATTTCATCTGGTTAGATTTCCTAAAAATACCTTAGCATTTAAGATCTAACAGGATTTTAGACATTATCCATACTGCCTGTTTGGTTTTTTTTTCCTAAAGAAATGCTTGCACTAATGGCCAATGTTTCATTGAACTAAAACATGAATAAATGTATGCTTTATGCTGTTTTGTGCAATGAATGATGATTTTTATTTATTTATTAATTTATTAAAGAATATAGATATACCTATCTAAATGGAAGTGTGAAGGTGATGGCATGAAATTCTACAAATCCTATATTGGATTTGGAAATGTTTCAGCATACTTGCTTTAAAGTTACAATGTTCCATCAGGGGCTTTTGACAAAAAACATACACAATAATTATGAATAACATAACACTGAAAAAAGAAACATAATCCTAAAATTCTGAGAAAAACAGCAGAACAATTAATCCTATTTTGAGGAGCTGAACGAACAGCAGTAGTCATCAGGTGATCTAGATAGATACTATTCCACAGGACCATAGCTGTCCTAGGTAGAAATAGAGACATTCTGTTGTCCCTTCCAACCTGAACAATTCTATGATTTTACATATATAGACCTGGGGATCTGCTTCTTTAAAACATTCATCAACTTCGGTTTTCCTGATAGGTCACTCAATAGCCTGAAGTGTTCTCCAATATTTTAAGTGGGGGTGGCCTCCATGAGCAGAACTTGACACTGGCCCGTGTCAGATCAGAGCCAATTCCCACTGCTCTGAAAGGGACCTGTCACTGGCAGACCTGAGCCCTGAGTGATGCTGGGTGTGCTCTGGGAGAGCAGACTGAAGGAAGGCAAAATTGCTGTGCCACAGCTGCTGGAAGAGAGGAAGGATGGCATCCCAATGGTGGGACGCCACAACATAGCAAGGGCAAAGCAACCCTTAAAGAACATCAGAGAAAAATTACGGTCTGACCACAGCCTCCATTCCCTTGCACAACTAGGAGGGAAGAGGCAGAAAAGGGTGGGTGGAGGGAGCTGATTTTCTTTTTTTAATTCACACAGCTCGAATCTGTTGGCAACATGTAATAAACTGCAATAATCTCCCTTTCTCTGAATCTGTTTTGGCCATAATTGCAATTATCTAGTGACCTCCTTGTCATTATCTCAACACACGAGGGTTTCTCATTGTATTCTTTTGTATTCTGTTAAAGATGGAGAATGAATGGCACGGTGGAACTTAGCTTGCTATGGGTGTGAAACAACCACACAAACTTACTTCTCAATTCATCTCCCCAAAAGAATTTATGAATATGTCAGATAACATGCAGCCTGCACAATTGTAGTTGACCTTTCTACGAAAGAAAACTTCTTATTGGGTTCAGTGTATTTTAAGTGAAAATAAGACAAGAAAGTCAACCAAAAACCTGTCAAAAGAAAGTAAACTGAGAAAAAAGCACCAATTGTATCTTCCCTGGAATTTCACCAGTTCTCAACCACAGTATATTTAGAAGTGAATTTGATTTTAAGGAGGGTGGTGATTTTCAGAGTTGGTGTATTGCACTTAAGATTAAAATCATTAAATGCAAAAACAATTTTAAAAATAATTTTAATCTAAGAGATTTAGAACTCTTGTGCCTTAGTTCAACAAATATTTTAAGCATGAGGTGAAGTGTAAGCCTGCTAAAATCCCTGCAACTATTCCTAATTTTTCAGTATATTTAAGTGTTTCACTGAACTGAAGTGGCTATTATACAGAATGTCTGAATCAGGAATAATAAATAAACAGATTTTTATTAGCAGAAAAGACCAGGCTTTTAAAGAATTTAAAATTCTTCTACTCAATTTTGCAAGTAAAACCAGGTCCTTATGCAGTCCGTTAAGCAATTCCAGTCAAATGTGAATGATGTAAATATGCTAGGTATATTTAGGCAAACAGAGCAAACAGGACCTGTCAAACTGATGGCATTTCATCTGGGGTCTTCTCTAATATACATCAGTCTTGTGTCTATTTCCCAATCTGTCTTTTCCACTCCAGGGGTTCCTCTGCTATTCTGTGAATAGTCATTCTACAACTCTTTTGTGTTTATCATTCCCTTTCTGATTTTTATTTATCTTTTATATCTCTTTTTAAAAAATATATTTTAACACAAACTTGATTGCGGACTTTGAAACAATAAATGAAATACTCTTCTTGCATTCTTAAAAATGTCTGCAGAAGTACATGCACAATCCATTGGAGAAGACTATAAGGTAACTTTTTCTCCTTGCTAGTGAAGCATTATTTCTTCCAAGCTGTCAATAGCTGCAGGAAGCAGACAGAAGGCTGTGTGGTAGGAAATTCACAGGCATGAATAGTGTTCACCTAGTCCTTTCTCCTACATATGAAAAGAATCCGTTTTCCATCCAACCAGCAACTGTAACCTTATCACCATTCCTTAATTATAGAAATAAATTTATAATTTATATTACAGCTGCCAGGAGCCATTTTGTGTTAGTTTGGTGTTTTGGAAATCCTAATTGTTATGCTGTTTTAAAAAATTATTCTACTATGGGGAGATATAATTGGATCTATTAATATAGATTTCTCAGTATAATTTAAACAAAAAATTGTCCGATTTTATTATTTTTCCCAGAATCTGGCAGTAGATTACGTTACATCTGACTTCGATTATTAGAAAAATGAGTGCGATGGAGATTGAAAGGAAACAGCTTCATTCTTTAGAGAAAGATGCCATCTGGATCATTCTTCTACAAAGAGAATTGCTAGAATACCTATAAATGTCTGAAATGAAAATACTCAATTTTCTAAGCAGTCCTGCAGCAGATGTCTGTGGAGCTAGATATCTACACAATTAAAACAAAACATTGCCTTCTTGTTGAAACTAGCAGTACTACCGTGTCCAGTCAGAAACAACTGAAAACAGTATTTAATGTTCAGATATAACTTTTTTCTCCTTTTTGCAAAAAAGGTTAATTGGGTTCATAACACTGTACAAAGGAGGTAGACAACTTAGCTCAGAAAATGTTTCTGAATGTATTAATGGGGATGGGACTATTATATACAAAGAGAAGTCTAGTAAGATAGATTCAGGAGTAAAATCTATCTATGTATATTAAAGAAAATGAGCTAAACTATTTAGCTGTTACTGCTGGATTAGACTAAGTAAAAGCTGAGGAAACTAACCTACCTGCCCAGCAAGAGCAACTAAAAACTCAACTATATGTCAGCTACGCTAAAAGAGGCTTTACTTACATTTTGCTTCCTGTGAACTCATATCCATTCTCTGAAAGTGGCTGGCTGTGGTTGCCTGTGAAAAAATCACAAGCACAGAAATCGGTGTGATCCTGCAAATTCCAGTTAGTCGGTGAGAGGAATGTTTGTTTGAATTTCTAGTTCAATCAGAACAGTTCTTTAACAGTTCTATCTGTTCACCTAGCCTTTTCAAATACTAATATATTGCTTTAACGTAGAATTTCCATAACTGCACAAGACTTCTACATGTGAAAGTACTATGTACTTCCATTGTAACACAAAAATGTCATATGACTTGTTTACTTTAGTTCTAACATTCTATTTAAATTTCTTACCAATTGCTAAGTATTTGAGTGACATTTTTAGAGAACTATACACAGTAATTCCAAAATATATTTCTACACACTGGCAAAGGCTACTTTATTATCAGCCCTGCTGTACATTTTATGTGTATCATACTCTTTCCTGATGTTGTTCATCTAAAATTTGATCAGTTGGTCTATGATTTTTCTATATTCAAGGGCTGCTCTGAAAAAAAAAATGTCTCCTATATTATTATGTAATCAGAGGATGTTGGTGTTATGGCAGTAGAAGTTGAAACTTCCCACCAACATTCTATTACATTTTGTTACTGTGAGATAGATGGCAGCAGAGGAGCAGGTCTGACAGAAAGACATCTGGAAGTGGATATGAAGAAAAAGTGTGTCTTGGGATTTCTGAATGAGGAAAAATTGTCCTCATTGCCATTCATTGACTTTTACTGAATGTTTACAGAGGCTGAACAGTGGATGTGAGCACAGTGAGGCAGCGGTTGTTGCATTTCAGAAGTGGTAACAGAAATGTGAAAAACAAGACATGTTCCACATGGACATGAACAACTCTTACATCATGAAATGAAGAATGTCTTGATAAGCTCATCTGCATGAATCAGAAGATTACAACCAAGAAACTGTATGGAGTTGAATAGTGGCTTCAGTGCATTGGAACCAATGGTGCCAGTGTTGGAATATTGCAAAATTTGCATCTATGGATGTTCACACAGGAATAGAAAGAATACTGCATGCCAGTTTATCAAGATCTATTGAATGAATACAAGGACAAAGGTGGCAGTTTCCTGAATTGTTTCATTACCTGTGATAAGATCTGCTGTCACCACTATGAGTCAAAAGAGCAGTCCATGGAGTAGTGACATGAATTCCCCACTAAAGGAAAAGTTCAAGATGCAGCACTCAGGAGCTAAAGCAATGTGCACTGTCTTTGGGGACAGGAAAAGGAGAAATCTTCTGGAATTTCTGTAACCAGGACAAACCATAAACTCCTACTGCTACATCACAACACTAAGCTGAAAATTTGAACTTCCTGAGTCAAGCCAGAGAGGAAGACAATTTTTCTCTTGCAATATGATAATATCAGGCCCCATGTCATTTTGAAGACAGTGGAGCCACAATGTCAAACTTGGCTGTAGTGTTTTACTCATTTGTAATTTGCTCCCTCAAATAACAATATCTCATTCAGTAATGTATTTCCAACAAAACTCCAAGATGTCCATTACATAGAAGTCAACATGTCAAGACAGATATTCTTATTATCCTTCTTAATTTCTATGATTTAAGCCTTCATAATGAAAGTGGTCTTTGCAAGTCTGGACTATCCTGTTTTCTGTGACACAGAATTGGTTGCCAAGAGATATCACTATGAAATTGAGAATACTTTGAGGAAGAAAAATTATATACATTTACATGTCATTTATACATCTCTCAGTGTTCTGGCAATCACTTGTACACAGCTTCTTATTTTGAGTTTTTTTGGTTTTTTTTTTCTTATTTTAAACAATTCTGTAATTCAGGACAACTGAACAGGATCTATGTAGAAATTTTCATTTTAAAAAGAAATTTGATTTTAAAGAATATTATTTAAACTGACCAAAATTTCTATGCTTTTTGATTCATGCTATGGTCTTGGTATACTATAGAGCTGCACAGAATGACTTTTGATATTTTTATGATCTAGAAGCTAACTTAAGTGTGCACAGTGAGGAGCATCTGCTGTAGGTCAGTGAGATGGAGATATAGCAATATTTTTATACTGGGTATTGAGAGGATATGGGGTGTGCCTCTTAATGCCAGCAGTAGTTGAAAATAATTAATAAGTAACAATAATAAGAAGTTGAAAATAATTACTGCATTTCCCACAAAAAGCAAGGCAAAACCACTCCATAGTTCACATGAAGTCATAAAGTAGCTCAAATTTTTTCCATAATGATAGTATGCAGTCATAAAAAACATTTCCTTATTATCTAGACACTTACTGTTTAGCATGCCCATCTAATGTACCATTACCATTT
Organism: Callipepla californica brunnescens; assembly: GCA_023055505.1. Taxonomy (NCBI): domain Eukaryota; kingdom Metazoa; phylum Chordata; class Aves; order Galliformes; family Odontophoridae; genus Callipepla; species Callipepla californica. The sequence goes on along the minus strand of JALIRH010000050.1, from coordinate 1,821,782 downwards.
GCCACCCCCACCCTTCTTGGTCAATAAATAAATGTTATGTGAAAACAAATGCAATGAAAAATGGTTTATCACATCCCAGATATGTTTGTTATATCCTAGTGTTTTCCTTAAGTAAACTGTGTATTTTATAGCCTCTATCTCTTGTAATTTTTTCATATTTTAAGTAAGAGGGGAGTCTGAGTTCATCTCCCTTGTGTATTTGTGCAACATCCAAGACAGTGAGGTTGCCTATACCTGACTGAATCATGTATGTGTAACTCCACACTAAAAGCATCAATGTTTAATAGTACATATTACCCTTCTAAGTGAAAATAGAGTGATACATGAAACATTTGGTTGCTGCTGTTATTGCTGTTTTAAAGAAAAGCGCTTGGAAATATATAAGCTTTTGGCAAATCTAATTCCAGCTACTGATACATCTGGAAGGTTCTCCAATATTCTACATTTCCTTGTTATTGGATGAGATATATTATAACTAAATAACAATAAAATAGTTTATCGGCATATGCACATATATTCTACCTGACTGGATTGTTCATGTAACAGGTCATGATTTAACAACGTCAGTAGTACATACAGCAGAGCTCCAACAAACGATAACAAATGTGTAACAGAAATTAAATTGATAGTTTTTTTTTATCTGAAAGAAGATGAAAGTATAATGTGAAATCCCATTTTTACAGTAGTTTGGCCTTTAGCAGAATTCAAGAATTGTTGTTATTGATGCTGCTACATATATTATCCTTCTACAGATTGATTTTTACTATAGAACCTTTAACATAAAAGGGAAAAATAAATATGCATATATATTGTTAAAAGATAAATCTGTATTTGAATTCTTATCAATAGAGACGGTAAGAACTTCTAAAGACACTAAATCATTTCAGTTTTAATATTTCCATGATAATACCATTCGTGGAGGTTAAAGTTGTAGTGTGTAATCTTATAGCCTGAGGTTGTTATGCAGGATGTATAACACGTATCCTGGAAAGATATTTTGTGTTCACATATGCTTGGGCAGTAGAGCAGATGATTTTGCTAGTCGCATAATGATATTAAAATGTATGGAAACTGTTAGGTCACAGCCTGAACCAGTGATTGAGCACCTGGTTAAGGGGCATTGCCAAGCCCCAGGAGCACAAGTACAAGCAATTCACCTGTGGACCCTGGGTCCACCACTCCCTGTCCTCATTTAAGGGCTGGTAGTCATGTAAGAAACATTTCTACTTGGAGACTGGTTGTTCTGGGAGGTTTTCCTGTGAGTCCTTTATCTTCAGCGTTGGGTAAGATATTCCTTTTTTATTATGGGGTTGTGATTAATACCTTTCTTGGGTTATCAAAACACATGTCAGAGGCAGCTATATACCTTCATTTCATACCATATGTACAGTATTAAAGGAGGGCCTGTTTGAACTCTATGCAATGAAATGGCAGTTTGTAAAGTGGGGGTACAGTGATATTTTGTCATTTCTCTTGATAAGCCAGTGTGCTTAAACAAGGCATGCAATTCAGTAAAGGCAGATGTGGAAATGAACAGAGAATGTTGCAATGTAGAACAAGAAATATGTGACTAAAAGAGTAACTGCAAGAGAGTAAAAAAGGGAGGAAGAAGAAAAAAGAGGAAAAAATGATCAGTGGATGCTATATGTGAGGGTAGACATGAGAACAGAGTGCTGCACTTGACGCTCATTTAAGTTCATTGTTTCACAGTTTATTTATGTAGTTGACAATCATTTGTTTTCAATCGAGTTTACACACTGCTTCCTATTCACTGCCACAGACCCTACAACAGCAAAACTCCCAAAAATGTTCTAATATCCAATAAACAAACAGATGGTTTAGGAATATCCCCCAGTTACAAAAAGACTCTTAAATACAGGAAAAAATGAACTCTGGAAGATATTCAGGGTCAGGCTGGACAGGGTTCTGAGCATCCTGATTGAGTTGTAGGTGTTCCTACTCATTGCAGGGAAGGTTAAACTGGATGAATTTTAATGGTCCCTACAGTCTTAAATGATTCTGTGATAATTATGAAATACCTAAGTAGCATTCACTAAAATATTGAACAAAGAATTTGAACTCTGTTTTGTTCTATTGTTATTTACACCATATTTTTCTGACTGAAATCAAGTTAAATGTATATATTTCAAGAAATTCTAAATGTTTATAATAAACAACTTTTTTTTTTTTTTTTGAACCTGCTTTCATCTGGACTAAGCTGTCTGAAAAAATTTTAATTTGAAAAGGTTACTGGTCTGCAGATTACAAATTACCTCACTATTTTGCAAACGCAGGTCAGATTGATAGTGGACAGGCTGCAGTAGAAACACTGTTGTGGAAGAGTTCTGTTGTGATAATGGTAATGTATCAATTATTTAGGAAACTGAGAAAGATGTGGTTTAATCCCCTACAGTACAGAGCTACAACATACAGTTCATAAAGTAAAAAGTAATGGCTTGTTCAGACACTGAAAAAGAGAGTGACCTTATATTTATGACAGTGCTGGGCCCAGGAGTAAATCAAAGAGCACAATCCTTTAGATATGTACTTACTTACATGCTGAAGTTCATATTTGATCTATATGGTCGTTGAAGCAATCATTCCTTACCCCTTTTTGGCCTTTCTTTGAAGTATAAAACAGAAGTATTACAATGGAAGGAAGGACAATTTGTTTCTGCTGTTTGAAGGCAATTACATTAGTGCTTATTTGTGCTTGATCTCATGTAGTTTCCATTCAGACTCTAGTAGAAGGCCAGAATATTAAGTTATCTGCTTCTTATTTCACAGGAACTTATAATAGAAAGGCAAGAGAAAATACTGAATCCAAAGGGCATCATCTAGCTGAGCAATTCCACCAAAAGTGCTATTGTGATCCACCTGAATTTACATGTGTTTTGTTTATGCTACAAAAGAGGTGAATTTATCTAGGCAGCTAACAGTCTAAAAAAATACATCTATTAAAAAGTCTTCTTTAAAAAAAGGTTCCACAAAGCTACAGTTTTGGGAAGAACATTTTGAAATTTAACTTATGTTTTCTGTGCCTTATATGTCAGAAGTATAATTGTTATAAAAATAATTTCAGTTCCCAGACTATGAAGTCAACATGGAAATACTTTCTAAGAATGATCCAACTGTTCTTAATCTTAAATTAGAACTCACAGCTTTTGGTTAGTTATTATGGATTTAATTTGCCCTAGTCTGCTATGGTGGCAAGTGCAATATAAACAACATGTGATGAAGAAAAGTGTACCAGGAAGTCAAATGAGTAAAATTTAAGAAATATAGGTTAAGATCTTCTGAAGTCTGAACTTAAAATTTTGTCCAGAACCTTTTAATTACACCCCTAAAAAAAAGGTGTGGAAGTTCAGTTGTTCTGAGTCGTCATTAAATTCCAAAAAATTCAAGAAAAAACAATGTGCATAATTAGCTTGCAAAAAAAAAAAAAAAATTACTTCTGTATTCACACATATAATCGTACTAGGTTACTTTTAGGTCTTAACCAGGAAAAAAGAAATGATTTGCTTTCGGTTGTGATGGACCGGATATTTTGGTTTGATTCTGTTCAATTTTTCTTTTGTTTTGTTTCAATCTCAAATTATTTGTTTCATTGCTTGAAGTATAAACCTCTGGGGATAAATTTTTATGTGAGGATCTTATTTTTCCCTCTCTCTTAAGAAAAAAATACTCTAGACTCCATGGTCATGGAAAGGAATCTTTAAGAAAAAAAAACAACTGAAGGTGAAAATCCTGAGGAGTAAAAGCAAATAAAAAAATAGCATTAAGAGTCATAAACCACATGGTTTAAACACATCTCATGATAATGGGAGTGGGAATTACTTCTGATTCTTAGTATTTCTCTGTATTCACACTATGCTAGGTAAGTTCTTTAACATTTCCCTATGTAACTTTCCTTCTATATGTTAGATCTGAAATAACATATGAAGCACTTCATTAATCGTAGAGTGAAAGCAATGCAGAAGCGTAGATTATTGTAATTATTAATTAAAAGAATATCCCAATACAGGAAAGGAATGATTATAGTCAGGTGGGTATATATATATATATTTTTTTAATTATTATTTATTTATTTTTGTACTGTGATGCAACTTTTAAAATAATTATTGGGCAGCACTGGAAAGAAACAAACAGTAAATTACGTTATGCTGCTGTTTTCAGTATTGTCAAATATCATGGAACTTTAGTATTCTAGAGCAACTCACGGGATACTATGACATTCAAGAGAAGTTCCATAAAATAAAGATCAGAGAAGAGCCTATTCCTCCAAATTGTTCTTGAATCTGCTGAGGGTAGCCCCCAAGTAGAGGAAAAGAGGAAAACTAGGAATTTCTCTATTTATAATAGGTAGATAGCAAGAGTTCACTTGACTGTTGATGCCAAACGTAGAGAGGCAAGTCCTCATATGCTCTTAAATATCCTATTGCTTGTGACGCTCATAATATTTTAAAAATTGTTTTTGCCTCCTTAGATCTTTAGAGCTTATTTTATCTTTTTTAATTTATTGTAAAATACAGACACCCTCTAAAAATGTGATTCCAGCACTTGAATGTTTATTAGAAATGTCAAATATTAGCAACCTTGAAACAAAGTACCCTGATGTGGCAGCATTTTCCATTTATTCTGGTTCTCAAAGATTCTCTGCAGCATAATCTAGCTGTCCTGTATATTGACAAACTGTATATATTCCTTTGTAACTATTTGTGCATTGTTTCTTTTTAAAGCAAGATATTACATTTTATGTCTTGCTCTTTGTACTACAGATAAGTAAAATATAACTTTTTCTCTGAAGTTGTTACCCATTGATAAGTTTGACCATTGTTTCCATTTCTGTGTAGTCTAAGAACATAGAAAGCCTTTAAGATGTTGTCATACTTGCATCGCGTAATCTCAAATACAACATCTACTGAATTATCAGCAAGAACATTAAAAATTTCAGACAATAGGAAGAGTGGAAAAAACAAAACAAAACTATATATTAGACTAGTTAACTTTCTAAGATTAGGCCTCAGGGCTGCAAATATCCTTTTTCTTATTAAAAATAATACCTGATGCAAACAAGATTCAAGAAGGATTGATGCTGTATTTATGCTTAACCTGGCCCAGATACAGAGAGTACTAGTGAGATTAGGAGTAGCAGCTAACTTTTATGTGGCTCACCCTCAATTGGATTAAAAAACAATAATAATAATAAAAGAGACCTTTCTACCAACAGTGTTCTTTGAAATAAATTCTCCCTCACTTCTTGCTAGAGTAAACTGAAGTTTGCTGAAAATAAATACTTTAAAAATGAGCAAGATCATGGACAAAGTATATTTTCAATTCTCTATATACCTTGACTTTATGCTGATTTGGTGGAAAAGCTGAACAACTTCAACTTTTATATGAAAAATATCCACTTTATATTGCTCCAAATGTTAAAAACATTTATTGAATGAACTTCTCAAACCCAGTGAATTTTGTTGTATAGAGCTGTCAGAGTGATATTTAAAATGAGTGAATATGGTCAGTGTATTAAAAAAAAATCAGGCATTTAAAGTAGCAATGTGGAAAGATTAAAGGCCAGCCTTTTAGATATAATTGCACTTGAAAGACTGCCAATTAAGTTAAGAATTGCAACTATAGTGCTTATTGCACATTTCTAGATCTGGAAAGACTAGTAGACAGTGGGAGAGGGGAAACTGCATTATTTAAGACAATGATCCCCAGGGAGGGGAGTTTGCTGGTGCTGTGCATTAGAACAAGGTTGTGATGCTAACATCCCTTTGAGGTTTCTTGCCAGAAATGGTTGTGGGTGTAACACAAAAGTGGTTTCACACAGCCTTATTTCTTTCCCAGTTCATGTGAGGAGTTAAGAGATGTTGCAGCTTTCCATTGAGCTGCTCTGTAACTCTGACTCTGCTCCTTTCAGTGATAAGTGCTTTCCTGTACAGAAGGAGTGATGGAGGCACTTCAGTACCCTTACTGTACAGACGACTTAGTTCAGGTAGTCTACAGTCATTTGTTCCTCAGCAACAAGTTAGAAACCAAGTATACTCTTCTTATTATGGCCTGGTTGCACATTTCTAATAATAATAATAAAAAAAAATGATCGAACCAACCAAAGGTAAATTTATTTCAATAGAATGCTTTTCATAAAGAGGAGGCTGTCATGTCAGCCACATAGGTATAATGTAGCGTGCACCAGCATAAACTGCTACACAAACCGTTAAAACCCAGTGCTAATGTGGGAGTAAACCTGTCCCAGTCCCACAAGCACACTTCTTTTTCCCAGTAAATCTGTCTGTAACACAGTCAACACATAATAGTTTACTAGAGATTGCAAAATATGCATACCCGAATGATGGATTTTGCCGTTAATCTACAATTTCTCCCTCTGAAATTACGAGAATTTAATTGATAGATTGGGGTTTCCATGCTTCATATTCTGTAATGTACAAAATTCATCTATATTCTCTTGTCCCCTTGGAATAGTTATCTCCTAGCCAGCATTCTTATTAAGAATGACTGAACAGCACCACGTCTTCAAACCCATTTGTGCTACTATCGGGTGACCTGCTTAATGCAGTTGTAAATAAGAGATGCTAGTAGCTACAAAACTTCAGGACAAATCCTCAAAGACAACATTATCTTTGACAAACTGTCAAAATACTTAAAAATTCTGAAGAGTTATAGTCAGAAATCCATAAAAATGAAGTTCTCAGATTCAGTATTGCTTTAAAAATATATTTTTTCTTTTTGTATTGCTTGAATTTCTTTCCTTTTTATTTCTCTGTTCTCTTTGAAGTGATGACATTTGGCTAATGTAGCAAGAAGCCCCAGCTGTTTGGGAGGGTTGGCACACCACAGCCCACAGAATTCTGTACATATAGAAACTGAAGACCTAAGATGAGAAGTGGGTGTCTGGGTCACCAGGTATTGTTCTTGGAATGTCACAGGGAATCACTTCCTTGATGACTAGAGAATTTTTTTCTCTATTTTAGCATAAATTTATTCTTAGTTTGTGCTTACACAACGATTTTAATGCCAAAAATATGCCATCATGCCTTCTCTTTCTCCTCGTAAGTGGTTACTCAATGATGTATTCTAAAAAGCCCCTCTCAGACTATTTGCTTAAAGATAATAATGATAAAACAAACAAACAAAAAAAAAACAATCAAACAAAAAAACCCTTGTCAGTCTTTCAAACATTTTTCATTCCTTTGATGGAGGACATTAACAATCTTAAATTCTGTCTGCCACATATCCTTTTTTTTAGGTACGTGCATAATAATTTTCCTCTTTAAATGCAATTAGAGGATACATATTCATATAAAAAGTCATTTATTTTCATAAGGTTTTACACTCTACAGTACATTAAAAAAAAAGGCCACTGGAATAGCATGACAAAGATTTTATTGAACAGTTACCAGTATGCACATATACATAATTGTGTGAAGATTGCCGTACAATAAGAACTGAAGATCTAAATTCTCAGGCACAGAAGAAAAAAAACAAACACATATGAAGCTAGGAAGATAAAGACAAGGAGTATTAGAAAAGTGTTAACTGTTGATGGATAGAACTGTACCTTCTATTCTGGTGCGTTTTTGGTTGTTTTTGCTACTGTGGTGCCTAATTAAGGTTTCAGTGTAAATCTGAAGGATATAAACAGAATCTTCAGCAGTTATCCATTTTCTGCAGGTGGCTGGGGTGGTTTGATTACGATTGATTCAGGCAATATGAAAGAGACAGAGAGAGGGAAGCATTGCATAACACAAGGACTGTAGAATGAGAGAAAATAAATTGTAGGTATACAAAACACAGAAGGAGATGTTTATTAATCTGGTTCATTCATTTAATAGTTGAAATTATAATACCAGTATTGCAATTAAGAAAAAAAGCATTTGAATAAGTACCAATACTATAATTCTAATTAGTGACTCATTTTTCAAACTAATTGTATAGATACCATCTGATACACATTTAAATATTTTACTTGTGAAAAAGAAATACAATTAGTCACTTCTCATTTTAAATAGGACTGTGAAGAGAAGGTGATTACTCAGTTGCAGTAAAATCAGTTTCATTAAGGACATTCCCTCATGACAATAGAATTTTAAGAACTGCCTGCTTCACTAACAGGAAGTTAGTCTTGCCTCTTCAAATCCTGCTTTGAAAACTCCTTTACTTGGTGTTTGCAAGAGGAACTAGAAGTCAGAATGGTAGTTTGAACTCCATAGGAATTGTAAATCTTACTTTCTTTGGGAACCTTAGTGAAAGCTAAAAAAAGGAACAGGAACCCTGCAACACGAACCTTGAGAGGCAACAGATCCTGAGTTAGCCCTTTGGAGAGCGCTCTCAGTAGTGATCATTCCTATCTAATTCCCTGAAAAAACAGAAGCGTTAGGTAATTAAGAGCTGCAGTTTATCCCTTCTGCTTTACGTAGTGTTATAGTAGAAGTAGCTCTGCCATGTCTAAACTCTGACTCATCTCACTGCCAGTATTGTGTTTCTTATGCTCAATAGAATACATGGCTTTTATCTTGATCAAATATTTCACTATGTTTTATTTGCTTAATCATCTTCATATACAGTCAAGAACATATCTAAATATATCATATCATTAACTAAGCCAAGAATAAATACTTTACAGATTAAAACAATGCATTAGAAATATTTAAATTTACATTATATCTCTAAACTCAAATATAAAGTAGATGTAAAATCTGCATACCTGAATACGAGTGGTTTTATTATGACTATCAGTGAAAATAAAGAGAATAAGCACTTTTATCCTGCTAAGTTTCATGACCAAGCATTTCAGGTACCTGTGTTAATACTTTATTTGAGAGAGATATTTCAAAGTAGGTTCATTAAACTGTAATTATATATCTGAAATAAACAGGAGAAGTTAAAAGTAGATATAAAGGAAATGCATCAATTTACTTTAAAGATTAGCAACATTTCTCTCAAAGTACTTAAGGCTTTCCCACAGGCCCATGACCTAATTTCAGCCTAGCAGAGTCCCTCAGTCTGTACCCCAGAGATGCTGCAGGCCTCCTTCCCCTGAATCTTTCCATGCGTATTTGGATTTTTTGCATTGACCTTAGACATGGTTTACTCCCCTCTTGCTGGCCCTGCCTTTGGCCAAGGGGAGGCAATGGCCCAGCTGCCTCATACTGAAGATCAATGGAGAACAGCCAAGCTCATGCTGCCTCTGCTATCTTGCCTGATAATATAAAATAATAATATATTAATTCCTGATTTGCATTGTTGAAATGAATTCTTAAATCTTACTATGAGTAATTTAGTGCTCATGCAGCCATTAGCAAAGGGAGCTAATCAGTTGTTAACCCACATACTCAAGAAATTAACCTTACTCTATTGTTAATAAATACATCTGTGAATCTTATAATTAGGTTCTGCTGATCTTTATGGACTTGATAGTGCTGTAGAATGAATGCCAGGAGTCCACAAAGAAGAAGATGCAGAAGAAAATTAGCAAAGTGTTGCAAAACTCTCATAAGAAATCAAATTCTAGCTAGACTATTTGAATTACAGAAATGTGTGACAGCAAAATATCGTGTCTAGCTCAGTGACTGAGGATATTGTTAGAGAAGATTACAGGCTTGTGTTTTCCATCAGCTTGGGTTAACACTGGCACTAGACAAGCAAGCCAGGCCCATTTATCTCTCTTCCTGCATGACTTCTTTACCAACAAATAAAATCAAGACTCATTGGGCAAACAAGATAAAATGAAAGGCATTTCATGGAAGGGTGAGTTGTTTTAGGAAAAAAAAAATTGATGCCCTCAGGGCATTCTTCTGATGAGATGTGTCCTGGTAGCTGCCATACTTGTAAGGGCTGACATTTGCTGACACTCCCTCAGATCAAGATTTCCCTCTGGTTCAGGCAGAGGATTATTCAGATCTGGCATCTTGTTTTGGGGTAATGTGACTTAGAAACATTGAATTCACTTTTAAAGCTATATTCTTGTATTTCCGTGTTTTCAAATGATGTAGTCTAAATATACAGTCTTAAAACTTGCATGACAAAAATTCAAGTTTTGAGTCAACTGGTGCTATGCTCTAATTTTAGCAACCATTTTATGTTGGTGACAAGATGCTCATGATATCAGGCAAATGTTTCCCGTGTGTCTTTAGATATGTCATTAATTTCCTTGTGGATCATTCTTGTATCTGTAACAGACTTTTATATCTCATGTGTCTGAAGGATGCATCATTTTTTTAGCTACAGTAAGCAGTGAAAGGAACCAGATGCATACAGTAAACAGGAAATACAGAAATCCTTGAAAAAAAGATTTGTATTAAAGTAGGCGCTGTCGAGTGATCATTTTGAATACAAGTCAAACTTACAGATGATAAAGTACCCAGTAGCAGTAGCATACGGGATACCAAATCTGTTGTTTTTAAATTCCTGCTTTAAACTCCATTAGTTTACTCCATCTCAAACTGTCTTCTTCCAATGTGTATGTAAAATGCAGACCTACTTTTCATACAGAAAACGAGAAAATCCTAAAATCTGAACTATTTCTGCCTCTTAAAGCGCTAATATTGGAAATATAATCTACACAAACAGAAACAAACTAAACCAGAACTGGAAATATCTTGCACATTCTGGATAATTGGAATGATCTGTGACATCAGGATTTTAAAATAAAGATTCAGTTTACAACAGGAACTTCAAATGCGACTTTCACTGAATATATGAAAGCTACTGACTTGCATTGCCTTCCATTCTAAACCATTTATACACTCTTTTTCATTAAGAAAATGGCATGATATTCCCTAAATAACTGTCATAATCATCTGCCTTTTGAATCATACACATGACAATCTAAATAATTAATAAATAATTGAAGTTGTAAAGTGCAATTTATAGTTTAAAATTTATGCATTCTTTATTAAGGACAAATGACATCCTTTTTCTTTCACTTAAAATTCTCTATTTTTTCCACATTAATGGGATACAGTATCAAAGGATAAAAACCCAAATCTATGCATAAAGGATTTATTTATGGCAGAAGAAATCATGTAATTCATTAGATTCTGCCTGATTTAATGTTTCTAAATAGTATTTAATGAGGCTATTCAGCTAAACTGACTACTGATTCTTAGATAGTTATAAGGAAATGAAAATACTTGCCTGTCTGAAAAACAAAGTGAATTGTTCAAAAAGCTGATTAACAAAAAGTGAAGCATTTCATGAACATTTATAGACTATAGGAAGACAACAACATTTAAAGAGATCACTTATTTCTTGCTTTTTAAAAATCAGGATATGAGAATTATCAGCATAATAGAATTTATTAAATTAATTTATGCTGTTCTATGGCATGTCTAAACAAACAAAAAAAAAAGCAGTTTCTAACAGACATAAAAATTTAATTCTATATTTTTATCATGTTAAAGAGACATCAGAGTAAGATAAGATGTAGAGTTTTGTAGAGCAGATGTTATCTTTGGATTGCAATAACCCAGAGAAATGAATAGAGTACAGGTTGATACCAATAAAATAAAAAAAAATGTAGCTTTATCATTCTGTGAAAATCTCTATGATTGAATGTAGGAGTGTATTTAGAAACAGGATGAGGTAAACACATCAGGAGCATGTTTGTGAGTAGATCAAGCAAAATCAGAGTTTCCTATGCATGATTTTATAAATAATTTTAGCAGGAAAATTTTCAAGGAAATTTTTTTTTTCTCCAGGAAATTTTCAACTGCATATGTTAAAAATATCCTCGTCCTTGCTTGAAATTAGACTTCTATGTGTCTGGGAAAATTTCATGTTCTGTGTACCTACAGCTGTTACAGATGCCTAGTTCAGATCTAAATCTCTGTAATTTCCTACACCAAAGATTATCTAGATGCAAGAAACAGATTGGTAGAAAATAGAGATTCTTCTGTCTTGCAGAAGATAATGCCATTGAATGGAGATGCCGATGAATAGTTGTACACTCTCTTCCCCTAGATAGGTTATTTACCTTAAAATCCAACAGGACATGGGAAGAGAGGATTTATCATTAGATGAAGGAATGGTCAGAAGGAAGTTTGAGTCATTTTAAATTTCTGTAATTTAAATTACCTTTATTTGTATAGCACAGCTGTAAAGAAACAAATAAGGACTCTCTAATTCAAGTGCAATGGCTTAAACTAGAGTTAAATTCCTGCCTTTGTATACACAGTGTGCTACTTCTGTTGATAGCAAGATTTCAAATTATGGATCAGTTATTTAAGGAATGTATTCCGTAATTTGAGTACAACTGATTACTGAGATTATTATAGTTACCCAGAAAGCAAACAAACAAACAAAAAATCCCAACAACAAAATGTGCAAATTGTGGCTGGAGAGAGTATTGCCTAAGAAGCATACGCATTTAGTCTACGGGCTGCAGTTTGGAAAGAAAAATTCTAATTCTAGTTCTAGGGTTTATGTATTTTATTTTCTTAGTAGTTGCTACGTAAGATTATTAGTTCAAATGTTCTTGCAGCCTGTTGCCGAGTTCTAATTCTCTGAAATTTAAGTCTTCATTTATTTATTTTCATTTATTCATTATAAGTTTCATTTTTTTTTTTTTCAGTTCACTTTAATCTTAGCTACACATCTTTGACCATATGTAACAATTGGCAGTTAAAATGTAAGATCGTTGTGTTTGAAAAGTATAGGAAATGTATTTAAGTGGGAATAGAGTAAGCATGGACATCTAAAGATTTTCAGTTCAGACTCTCTTTTGCATTTAACTCTATACCAACATTTATGATTGAAATGAAGAGCAAAGTGATGTTTTTAAAAAAATATAAATTCAAATTAGGGTGTTACATTAACACATGCATTTTTGTTCTGAATAACTGATACTTTTCATACTTTCATAGCTGTTTACCAGATAGGTTGAGTAAATGAAGACAATGTTCTGAGCAACATCTTTTTCACAGTTAAACATCAGTTTCCAAGCAGGGCCTTTGAAGACATAAAAGCAAAAGGTAATGACATTATCCTTGAATCTTCATGACTTTCCTAAAGGTGAATGTATTAAATAAGATCTGCTGAAGTGTTTTTGGCACTGTTTAATGCATCCCATCTGTTAGACATAAGATTACATCAGCTAATTAATGCACGTTACCTTGTGTGTAAAACAACATGTACTCTATTGATTATGGAATCAAGACTGAAGTTGATCTCACTGGAGCTGTTTGTGTGTATATATATATGTATATACATACATAATGTGTGTGTGTGTGTGTGTGTATATATACATATACATAATTTATTTTTTTTGTCAGAAAGTTAGGATCCTCTCTCATCAAAAATTCTGTTTTCATTAAAATCTTAATTACTAAGGATCTACGCATTTTTTTCGGAATTCCTGGAGATACTATTAATGCCAAAATCATCCTAATTTTGTTCTTTCTAGAACAATGTCTCAAGATTTAAACAATTTTATAATGTTATATTTTCTTTGTTTTTCTGTGTGAAACATTTGATCTTGCTGATGGCATGTTGCCACTATCACATCATAGTAAAAATTGTAAAAAAAAAAAAAAAAAAAAAAAGCATAAATAATCTAATAAAGGCTGTCATTTTCACTTCTTAAATTCTTTGGCTTTGCAGTGAAAAAGTTGCATCATCATTAAGGAATCATCTTGGAATATGTTCAAAGTGAATATCACGTGTCCCTTGCTGCAATTAAGAAAAATCTGTTTGGTTCCTGAAACAGTGAAGTTGTTCATCATTGATGTAAAATTGCAGTTTTTTCAGATATGTTGCTTAGATAAATTATGATCGTCTTTTTCATAAAGGAATAGAAAAATGAGAACAAGCAGGTAAAAGATTATGCTTTCTCTAATATATCTTGATTTCATGGGTAACAACTGATTCCCAGTATACTTCAGATTTTTTCAAACAGTTCTCTAGACACTGAAATTTTGGTGTTTTTAATTATTTAATACTAAATGAGAATTTCAATGCTCAGTGGAACGAAATTGTACATTTCTCCTTCTACTTTGAAAGCTATTAATATTTCTAATTAGTGTTAATATATCTTACCAGTGTCTTGTATATGAAAATGAAAACACGCGTAACCCACAAGATTCTCAATAAAACTGTTTGATTCTCCTGTCATTTATAAAAAATATGGTGATGTTGCTTTACTAGAAACTTGATGGTGCTAGAGTTTTGTTTCTGTATGTTTGTATTTTCTCATAAGCAATAGGAACTGAATGTCACTCCAGGAAGTTCTTTGTTAAATACCTCTTGTGCTAATCATAATTTATTTCATGTTAAGATTCAAGTGTTTACTAGCAAAATAGGTTTTGTAATAGAGTCCTCTCATTTATGGTAACTGCTGAGTCACAGCCTGAACCACTGATTGAGCACCTGGAGAAAAGAGTCAGTCCTGGAAGCACAGGTGAAGAGCTTGGTTCTACCCCTCTTAGAATTCATTTAAGCACTGACTACCAGTGAGGAAGAATCTCTTGTTAGAGATTCATCCTTTGTGGAGTCTTTCTGCATGCCTAGTTTTTCAGAGATGGGTGAGTATCCTTTTTATAATTCCATCTCATTGTGCTAGTCTTGCTGCTTTTACGTTTTGTTAAATCTTAACAGAAGTTCTTGGTGCAGCAGCTGTTGAATATGCTTAGTCATACACAGTGTATGTACATTTATGATCTCCAGTAGTGTATAATATTTGTGGATCTATATGGGAGGGTTGGCCTGAAGTCTGTTCTGAGTACTGTTGGATCCAAGGTTTTATGATTTCTGCTAGCTTCTCTTCATGTGCTCTAACTAATTCCAAACATTGCTAATGTGTTGCTAATAAATAATTATTTGCACTCCTGAAGGAGTGAAAGCTTTCTTTTTTTTCTTTTTTTCTCATGTACAACTTAATGCTTACCAGGGTGACCAGGTTCTTTTCTGCAGAGTTCTACAGTTCCCTTCCCTGAATAATGTGAGGTTCCTTTCTCTGTTTTTCTCCGCCCTGGTGCTGTCCTTCCAAGTGGCAGCATGATGACAGCCAAAATAAAAGTGTTGTCTCCCAAACTGCTCCTACTTCTGTGTCTTCTGCTAATTGCTGAGTACACTCTGCCTCATCATCCAGACTATTGATTAAGATGTCAAACAGGACAGATGCCAGTATCATCCCCAGGTTACGCCTCTAGTTGCTAGCCACCAGCAACTGATCACTATTCTTGCAGACAGTTCTCAGTGAACACAGAATGTCTGCCCATCCAGCCCATACATCATCAGCTTCTCTATGAGTATCTATGGGACACAGTGTAAAGAACTTTACTGAAGTCAGATTGACAATGTACACTGCTCTCCCTTTGCTTATTGACTGATTGAATCTGTACAAATCCAACAGATGAAAAAGTGTTATAGGTTCAAGATCAAATTTCATCAGTTGAAATGCCCCCTTAAATTTCATGGTGTTTAAGTATGAGAAAACTTTGTAGTGTTACTTAAAAATGCATAACACTATGAATTTCTTTGCTAGTAACACCCTGTGTTAGACAATATAAATTGCTTTATGTTTTCAGTATGTATTCATTCCTGAAATGTGAAAGCTAGCTACCAGATTTGATAAAATATTTCAATAATAGGAAAAAAAAATTATTAAAGGAATTGTTACTTTTAAATAAAATCCAATCAGAGGAAAGTAGCAAAGCCAAATACCAAAGATAAGTTTATCACAAAATAATACTTCTTGTTTTGTTTTAGAAGAAAATCTTGATGGTTATTGGATAAGTTTGTTCAATTTACCAACTCTTCAGTTCTGAGCCTACAAGCACAGGGAACAACAGCAGGAGGTTCTCTTTTATGGGATAGTTTAGATTTTATTTTATTATACACATCAGTATGCGCTAAGGAACGTACATCCAAGGGTTTCTAAACTTCAAAGTTCACAAATCTAAGTCTAATTTGCACTTTAGAGGAGGCACATGAAGAACTTCAGTCAATACAGTGGGGCTCATTGTGCTACTGTGTTTAGTATTTGATAGCCTTTTCTAGGAATTCAGTCACATATCTCATTTGCATGAAGACTTTCTTTTAAATGTCAGAATTGAGATATGACAATAAGTATTCACTTTGATTAACATGTTCAAGGTTTTCCTTGACCTTAAATGAAGACATTGCTTCAAAATGTAATCAGATCTTTAAACTGGGTGGAGAATGAGGTATGGAAATGCTATACAGATATCAGAGCAAAACACGTACAGGCTCTTGGACAAAATACATACTTTGTTGTTTTCCAACTCGTTCCTTATGGAACTTGTGTTCTCAATTTTCTTTCAAATGAAAACAGAAGTTGCATTATGATCTCTTTTATTATCTCTCTTTCATGTAATTCTTTTTTTTTTTTTTTTTTGTCTGGAGATAAATATTTAAGTCACATTGTTATAAAAACAGATGTAGAAAATTATCTTTTATTAATAGCCTAGACCTAAAACTGTGAGTATGTGTCTAAGTGACAGTAGATTTTATATTCCAGTTTTTTCAGTTCACATTTGGTTCATTTTATTTTTGGACTAATATAATGGGAAAAGGGATTAATATATTTTCAAGCAAAGTGTAAAATTTACTTTAGCACAGTATGTTAAGATAGTTCTGATGAGTAGATTTGTTAAGCTTTCACCATTTCCAGATTTGTTGTGCAGCATTTCTTATATTCAATTGAAGGGTGAACATGATGAAAGAAACTTGTTGTTGAATATCAAAGATATAAAAAGATTGTTTCATTTCAGTGAGGTTTCAAGAAGGAATAAAAAAATGTTAAATATCCCTTAATTATTTCAATTAATTACTGTGATCAGCAAAAACCAGATTCAAAAGAAAATACAAATAAAAAACAATGTTGGCAACAAAACCAGATGCTATTAGAGAAAACTTATGCTCCTGAAAGAGTTCATAGTAGCTTACCTTTGTCAATGAATTCTGGATAGCAAGTCCAGAATGTTATAAAATGCATGCTAAATTTATGAGGCTAATCTATGAGGCTAATCTATCTTTTTCCTGTGTGTTCTTAGTAGCTAGGCTCGATGGCAGAGGAGTTGGAACGGGATGGTCTATAAGGCCCCTTCCAACCCAAGCCTTTCTATGATTCTATATTCAACACAGATGTTGATAAATCCTGCATGGCCATATAACTTATAAATATTTTATATAGACTCTAATGTGCTTGGCATGTGCTGTGGATTCTGCAACAGTGTTGAAAGGCTCAGTGTTTACATTTTCTCAAGCTCTCTTGGTAGTTTCTAGCTCTGTTAGTTTTCTCACAAAGTCGGAATACTTTGATGGCCTTCTATATCCTAATTCTACACAACTCTAGTTCTGTTCCTCTAAGAATCAGTAAAACTGCACCATGTACAAAATTAAAGTTCTGAATCTATCCAATTTCTGAAAAACAAACAAACAAAAACAATAAACCAGCAACAACAAAAACCCACAATATTTGCAAAATACGTGGCTTGCTGAAAATAATGTGAGTACAGTTGTCTCATTTCAGCATCAATAATTACAACCAGTGCAAGCTCAAAAGCACTTCAGAGTTTGTGTAAGTGAAGTTAAAAGTCTAAAAAGCTTAACTGAGGAGTAGAAAAGAAAGCTTCAAAAAAAATTTTTTTTCTTTTGTAATAGTTTTGTAAGTTTGCAGAAAATTTCTTTGGCAGCATTCTGTTCCTATTATTAATCAGAAGTATCTCCAATTAGCATTGTTTGTTCGTCGTGTTTCTGCTCAAGTTCAACTGTTACTTAACAGGATTTAAAAATCTTGGTAGCAATAGTATTAACATGTTTTTGTTTTTTTTTCATTGGATTCCACTGAATTTAGTGATGGTCTTATTTTTTTTGGTATGTTGTAAATATTTCAAAATCAATGTAAGATAAACTGAGCAAAATTTCCTATGTGTTCTAAGAAAATGGAGGAAGGGAAGATGAAAGATTTTCTAGAATTATTGATTGGATTAATGATGAATGGTTTGTTTGTTTGTTTAATAGACCTATATTTTAGCAATCAGTACTTACTGCCTAAGGGGTTGCTGTCAGACCATAAATTCAATTCTCAATTGCTCTCTAAATACTTAGTTTCCCTGAAATAAAGGAAGCTGAAAAATTAATTATTAATATCCAAGAATCAGACTCTGCATGGTGCTCAGGACTTAGAGACAAGAATTGGAATGCTTTGCAGCTTGAAGCCTGAAATCCCAGCTGAAGTGTTTCTTAATCAAAATTATAGGTAGCATGTAATAAAAACTGTGACACTGTATAACAGTTTCATATTTCATAAAGGACAGTGGTGGTAGTACTCATTCTTAAGATAGCATTGCTGAACTAACTAACTAAAATTCTAATTTTTAATGGTCACATTTGAAACCTTCTATATCTATATCTATATCTCTGCTTCTTCTATGTCCTATAATTTCTAGATTTTTCTAGATCATTCTGCCTCAAGATAAACTTTTTAATCACTTTACCACTACTACTTCTTAAGAAGCTTGATTAAGGAATATTTTAATCTCTAGATGACGCATTCTTTTATGTTAAAAATTAAAAGTATTTGATGTTCTCTAAAAGGATATAGTTTGTATGCAAAATAGAGCTACCTATTTATTCTTTACTTTGTGTCAGCTGTGTCTTAGTTTGACTTGAGAATGGTTGAGTTTTGAGGTCTAAGAGGGGTGGAACCCTTCCAGGTACACAGGTGAATTGCGTTCACCAGTGTTCCCAGGGCTGACTGGGTTTTTTGTCCAGGTGCTCAACTAATGGTTCAGGCTGTGACTCAGCAGTTACCATACAATGGATAAGGAAGTTATCATCTCTGTAGCCTCAGTATAAACTTGAGCAGGCATGAATTACTGTAAAGCTTAATTTTTCTTAAAATTTACAGCAAAATTTGTCTTAATTTACAGCAAAAAAATTTGGTCCGACTCAAGCTGTAAAATGTCTTTTCTGTTTGTTTGTTTTGTTTTGTTTTTTTGTTTTTTTTTTCTTAGCCTTAGCTGTAAGCTTGAAAGACAGAGCCACAGGTCTATATGAATACTGACCAAGGTGCTAGTTGCTCAAAACATGTTGCATTTAAAAAAACCAAACCAAAACAAAAAAGTAAAAAAAAAAAAAAAACAAACCCAAAAACTAATTATGTTTAAGAGAACAACAGCAAATTATTGTTTTTCATAAAACTTGTGATTTGTAGGTGGGTATTATGTAGTGGACAGAATGAGCTTAATTAGGTTACTCTGCTTGGTTCAAAGAAAAGATGATGCAAACCATAATTAAACTTCTATTTTCCATTTCCTACTTTTATTTCAGAGGAACAAACTTATTTGCATAGTATGAAGCACTTGCATACTGTTAAGTGGGATGAGAAATAGTTAACTGAATTTATTCTGCTTTCAGTCTGTGTTCTACATGAGGCAATTCTGGGGAAGTAATATTTACACACTCATTACAGAACATCAAGTGAAATTGCAAAATGCATATATTTCTAACCAATTACACATCAGATAAAAATTTCTGGAGAGTATATGAGACTAGAAAAGGCTCTCCACCCCCACTAAAATGTAACTCTACAGGGTGGATAATTACTAAAACATCTACACTGTAGCTTGAGGCAAAGAATGATTATGTTTTTCTGTAGTTCTGCTGTCAATCTCTGCCTTCTGCTCTTGCACTTTGGAGTATTCAGAATATTATCTGCACAGTGAATAGTCAATTCTTTCCCTGCTGCTTGATTGGTTTAAAACATTATCATGTGTTGAAAATTAATAGTAACTCAGAAAAAATAATTTCATGAATCTCACATACCTCTCTTTGAGATTCATTTCTTTAATTTATTCATTATTCTGTAATTCCTTTAGCAAATAAGTCTTGGTGTGTCATTTTAATTGTGAATTATGAATATTACAATCATTCTGGGCTCCAACTTTTGTGCAGTAACACATTTGACTAACTTACAAGGTCCAGTTTAAATTTCCAACTGTGTTTGATTGTAATAGGTGTCAGAAATGTATGCTTGGCAATCAAAATTTGTGTATCGTGATTCATGGTGATAACCAACACAGCATGAAGTCAGACTACAAATTTGATAATCAGATGTTCAGTTTAAAATTTGTGTTCAGCAAATGCTCAAGCAATCAAGCCAAAAGTATACCTAGTGAATTCTAAACAATTGAGTGCTTTCAGAAAGTGAGGAGAAAAAGATTCACTGAAACTGAAAACATATAGTCAAGGATAATTCCTTCAAATATTTGGGTGGTTTGGGTTGTCATCTAGTTCACCAATCTCTTTTTTTTTTCCTTAGAAAATAAGGAAGAGTTAGCTGAATAACAGCAACTGAATTTGTTCCTAGGATGAATATTGGGATATTTATTCTTGTGTAACTATCAAATTTTTATACATTCAAAGAATTTTAAGTCATGCAAAGGAATACTTTAGATGACTTACACAGCATTTGTATTGAGATTCTTCTTCTTTAATGATTCTGCATTTAATCAAAATGATTGAATGCTGTATTTCTGGTAGATAATAGTATGTTGATAAGCACTGTAGGATCTGTAGGGAATTAAACTATTTGTAGGCTTCAAGACTGTCATACAGATTTCTTTCCAAATGACCAAGTTAAATAGTTGTCATGGTTTTATGATTTTTGTTATATTACTGATATTCCACATCATAACATCCTGTAGTGTATTGGGAGTTAAAGAGTTAATGCTCTAACTGTGTGGATCGTCAATAGTCTGGGTGTACCTGTCTCAGAAGAGAAGAAGAACTACATTCCCCAGAGTACTGTGCGATGCTTTGTATTTTTAAGTGTTTCCGTTCAGAGGGAAAGACAAAAATTGTCTGTGGTCACGGGACACTCTCTCTTTTCTTCGGGATCAAGTTCAGCAGTGGGTGTTTGTTGCAGCCGTCTGCCTTCAGTGCTAGCATAAGGCCCTCAGTTTTTTTCAGACGCTCTCTCTTGCTCATTTTACTTGATTGATTAGCCTCAATTCCAGTTATATCGCATTATGTTTTGTTATTTTGCTTTCTTATATCTTATTTAGTAAATTAGCTTTCCTCCTCAGATTATTGCCGCTGTTTTGTTCCTAGGCCCATCTCCCTTCTCCTTTTTTCCCTTTCCCCCTTCTCTGGGATGCGGGCCCGTGGGTCCCCTGCCTCAATTATCACTGTACCGGGTCAAACCAGCCCGCAAACCACTGACAGTAGTATTTTCATGCTACCTGTTCTTTTTAAATATCATTTTTGTTAGAATGTATATGTAAACTTTTCTGTTTATGTTATGCATGAGGACAAAATCAAAACATAGTGTTTTACTGTAGCACAGTGGCTGTAGAAACAAATGGGACTGTTTCTAGTTTGCAGAGTAATTTGATTTATGTGTCACGTACAGAATATTTACACATTAAAAATATTTGAACTTAAAAATTTAATTAATATTGCAATATTTTTACTTCAGAGTGCAGCATATAACTAGTCTTTCTGGTCGCTATCAGTGGCCTATAAGATAACTGATCCATCTCTTCTTCTACAGATTCATTTGATGCGTTTATTTCCATGCAATTCTCTGGCTCAACTATACTCCTTTTATCCTAAGTATCTTTTCAACTTTTCATCAAGTGATATTAGTCACGACAAGAATTGTACGGTTACATTGTATTTCAGAGCAAAAAAAAAAAAAAAAAAAAGAGTTCTCTACACTGTTTGACAGTAAAAACCCAAATATATGATTTCTCACACATGTATAGGAAAGATTTCATTTTCTCCAGCTGAAATTTAAAATAATTCAGAATTTGGGGCAAAAAAAAAAAAAAAAAAAAGGTGTATGTTTTATAGACAGTGGTAGATTAGTGCTATCTTTCATGTATTTATTTGGATTTGTTAGCTACTTTGAAATCACAGAGCAAAGGAGTGAGAGCCTAGTCTTCATCCGATTAGTGTCAGTGACAAAATGAATCAATAAAAGCACAAATAAGAACCTAAATACTGTACTTTTAATGTTCTATTTAGTTTTAGGTATTTTTGAATCAAGGACAAGGGCTAATATTACAATTCAAGGTATAAATTTTGTATAAGACCTGTCAGAAAGTTCATCTTTTATTTTCAGTTATTGGAAATGGTTCTTACTAGCTTTTATATTTGCAAATATTTAATCACTTAAGTATATTTTTTCAAAGTTTGACCAAAATATTATTTTCTTAGGATCAGCTTGATGAGAGAAAGTCTTTTTCTTTTTCTTCATATTAATCCTTACCATCATTTTGCTAATCATACTAGACTTTGAAATTTGATATTAAGTATTATATTTGGTGGAGGTGATCCTAGATGTGTACACACTGAGAAATGAACTCCTGGAGAGCAGTCCTACTGAGGAATCGGGAGTCCTGGTGGATGAGATGCTGGACATGATCAGGCGTGGTGTGCTTGCAGCTCAGAATGCCAATGGTATCCTGGGCTGCATCAAAAGATGGGTGGCCAGCAGGGAGAGGGAGGTGATTGTCCCCATCCACTTTGCCCTTTTAAGGCCACATCTGGAGTACTGTGTCAGTACGGGAAGGATGTGGAGCTGTTGGAGCAAGTCCAGAGAAGGGCCATGAATATGATTGGAGAAAGTGGAATGATATTTTAAAGATGTGACAGAATTTGTAAAATCAAAAACTGAACACAGAGAGCAAAGGAATAATAACAGTTTTGCATTTTTCAGATTGTTGTAACTAGGGTACTAAGTAATAGGACTGGGTAGCTGGTTTAGAACAAGGCAAAAAGTATGTGTGAGTAAATGGCAAACATGTATGAGTTTTCATGTCCTGTTATTCTTTATGCTTAAATAAGAGAAGCTACATCTGAAAAGTTGATTTATCACATATTCCTGGTTAAAAGAGATTAAAAACTGTGAGATATCATTGAAATGTGATTCTACCAGCATCATGGGAAATGTACTACAACTTCAGTATTTGTTATCATAAGATACAGAATAGTTTTGTGTAAGGCAGTCTGCTGCACTTCTGCTCATGGTTATCTCACTATGAGGGATATTGATAGTCTCATAACTGTATACTCTTACAAGGGAAAATACATCTTCACTGATTTTTTTTCTGATGTTAATATCTGATATAATTAAAACAGATTTTTTTTTCAATATTTCAAGTTAAAAAATTGGTAACTGATATCTCTCAAACACAGAAATAAGAATTTCTTGAAAAGTACTCAGATATTTTATTATTTAGAGACTCTAAATGTAGATCTTGAACCAGAGGTTATTGCTTCTCACTGTCTTATCACATTTTGGGTGCTTATTACTGTGTATGGCAGTAATGTGACAATTTCATTTAAAAAAATGTTTGTCGATCAACCTTGTAGAATATATTGTAGACATATAATTTAACATATATATAACGACCAAGTAATTTATGAAAGACAGGAAAAAAAAAAAGTAATGTGTAACCTGCTGTCAGTGTTAGCTCTTTTAATTTTCAGTGGAGTTTAGAAGTTCTGCATCTCCCGAGGATACATTACTTCATGTTCCCTCATTGACTGAGGAATAAAAGATCAAAACGGACGCTATCATTGTTTGGTTCACTTACTATTACTTCTGCTTTGTGGCAAGGCAATAAAGGCTTTTTGTAAATATAACTAGTAAAAAACAAGTGGCATTTGTGCAGTAGGTGGGAAACATGATTTGATGCTATTTACAATAGGAAACAATATACATTCCACAAATCAGTTGAGCAGAATCTACAAAATTGCTATTGGTAATACATAGTAAATCTATTTTTTGTCTTAGTCATTCAAGGTGTTGATCTTTTCCCTCTTCAAGTGATTATATTATTTCTATGCTACATTCTAATGTGTTACTCGATGAGGTTTGACTCTCAAAAGAAAATAACTAATTATGCATAATCTTTGCAGTAATCTGAATTGTAGCTGCTGTAGAAACTTTCATAATAACAATTCTGTCATGTAAATAATGCTACCTGCTAATGTAGTCTTCATCATGAAACATAGAGGATCACACATTCAGTCAAATGTATTTTTTACATTTCAGCAAGAATATCTTGGATGACTTATACCTTGTTGTGTAATGCAGGTGTATCACTATTTAGAAATAGGAATTCTGGCAACTGCCTGACTAAACAGTTCAGTGTGCATTGGGAGGGACAATCTCAAATTATTTGTATGTTTACTACAGTTTTAGAATTGAACTCTTTTTCTGCTGCAGAGCTATCTTTTTTATTTTTTATTTTTTAAGACTGCTTGGGTATGTTGACACAGACCGCCCCTTGTACACGCAAGAAGTTAGTATGCTGAGGACCACTTACCTTTCATTCTCTTTCATATGTAACTCAGAATACTCTGCCACTGATTTTAGTTCAGAAGTTTGCTTTTTTTTTTTTTTCTAATGACAATTAAATAATATAAAAATGAATAGAGGTATTTTCCACAGAAAGTGGTTATTTTCATTCGTGCTTATCAAGGAAGTACTTGGGTAGAAGCAGATTGCCTTTAATACTGTATCCTATCCAAAGCAGAAGAGAACTCTCTAAAAGCACAGGTGTTGTGCTGTTGCATTCTAAATAATTAGCTTTTTCTCTTTCATAAATTCAGCAAATTATAGGAAAAATATTGAGACTACACTGCTTAAAACTTGAAGCTGTCAAAACATTTGTAGAAAAAAGACTATTTTTTCTCTCCTTCTATGTTATTTGAGTTTTTTTGTCAATATAAAGGAAAACTTCACTTTACATCTCTTTTTGAAGGGAAATGCATAAATTTCCTGACATAATTTTTTTTAAAAAAGACATTGCCATGCCTGATCTGACACAAATGCTAAACGGACCCTTTTCACAAACTTTTTTTTTTATAATATAGCAGTAAGTAGCATGTTCTGTTCTGTTTAAACAGCCCAGGTACAGTTTCTATATACTGGGCACTATAAGGCAGTAAACCATTTTTCTTATCTTTTATGTTTTAGAGATTGAGGAACAGTTGTGGATCAAATCCAAAATCTTTGTCTTAGCCTCTACAGTAACCTGCAGAAGTTCTGGTACATATCTGTATCAGAGTCTGAATTTTTTATCTCCACTCGCTTCACCTAAATAAGAACCATAAGAAGTAATTTATTGTTTAAATAATAGACATTTTTCTCTCTTCACTTCACTGATTTAACATATCAAAATGACTTCAGTCATTATGCTGTGATGCATATTTTGGCCCTGTTATTCTCTAAATAAGTAATATATCAGTCTGGAAAGAACTGAAAGTCTTGGCAGCATTTCTGTCTGATGTGAGGTTTGAAGAGGTAAACTTTCTCTGATAAAATCCTTGCTATAGTAGAAACAAATCTATCACTGCTGCCAGAATATAGTGCTCAATTCATGCTATTCTGGGAAAAGTAATTATAAGTTTAGATGGAACAAGCTCTTATACTGCTCTTTCACTATATGAAATTATTTTCATATAGCAGCTCTCATAGTTTCAATAAGTGTCTTCATCTTTTTTTCAGGTCTTTCTATTTATAGAATTTGGCTTGGATTAAAGAGTATGCTTTTACTGAAGACACTGTAAAAAATGATGTTACCTTCAAGTTTGATAAACAAAAATAGAGGATGTAAATGAAAAAGCTGTTACTTTGTTGTTTTGTTGTTGTTTTTCCCCATTATTTCATTACATAAAGTTCTTATACTTTAGAATAATTTTGTGTATTTCTGTCTGTTCAGTAAAGGAAACCTTCCATGGAATCTTTTAGGAATGCAAAGAAGGCATCCAGCATGTCAGAAAGGAATTGTGCAGAGGCATTAGAATAGCACTCTCATAGGTACACTGTTTGTGTACTTGCCAGTGAACCAGAATACTGTTTATCATCTTGAATACTTACTTCTGGCTTCAAGCTTCGCTTGCACTGATATGTAGCTGTTATAGTCAACATGCTGACACTTTGCAGCTTGACTTATTACTTGAATTTAATGGAGAGAACTTTAAATTTCTTGTCACCTTGTTTTCTTGAAGTTTTCATTGAAGGATCAGAATAAACATAACAAAGTCAAACCCATTCCTACAGCTCCTCACTCCTGTCTCAAGCAACCTTAGCAAACCTGACAAGTGTAAAATTTTAGCTGTAGCATTTACTGCTTATTATGAAAATAAGAGTACAGATTTTGTATTTCCTTGCCAGTTTAACGATCATCAATATATAGTGTGTAATTTCTGTTAATATCGTAATACAGACTAGGAGTATATATCACCTTAAGAAGAAATATATATCTGCTGTTATAGAACTATATATATATAGAACTGTTTGGCTTGAAAATTCTTTTGGTTTACACTTTGCTGCAAGCATGTACACATTTCTATGCATGCTGTGAGAACTTTCTCCTTGTCAAAATAGAGAGTTTTTTTACAAAGGTGATTACTTACGGAAAGAATGTGAATCAATATGAGGGCTTCAGCAGCCTTGCTGGAACAGCACGTTTTCCTAACATGTGGGGGAACTGCTGCGTGTGCGTGAATGAACTTTGGATAACAGGCCTCAGACAAGTAACAACTGACTGACTGCACAGTGATGAAAAGAACAGGTTACAGTGTACAATTGCCCTGACTTTTGCCCTGATCTTTGTGTAACTGCTTGCAGTTATGCAACAAAATATGGATGCTCTAAGTACGCTTCATGCTCCTTGATGTACTTTTACAACCATAGTAGATGTTGGTAAATTCAAACAGTAAAGATATTAGTCCTTACAATTTCCACAGTGATAAAGAACATGGAATGGGCTGTGTTTAGAATTATTTTGATCATTTTAAGTGTACATGC
This sequence comes from Callipepla californica brunnescens, assembly GCA_023055505.1. Lineage (NCBI taxonomy): Eukaryota > Metazoa > Chordata > Aves > Galliformes > Odontophoridae > Callipepla > Callipepla californica. The sequence continues at coordinate 1,794,964 of JALIRH010000050.1, read as the reverse complement.
ATATATTCAACAACAATGCGTGTTTTAAAATAACTTTTTTATTGATTTCAAGGAAGATATCGTTAGTTTCTGGTAACAAGCAGTAGGGGTGATACATAAATATAAGTATTTCAGACAGTACTAAAAATTTGAAAAAGGCTAAACCAAAATAAACCAAACGTCCAAATACTTGAGTAAGTCTGGCCTAGTTTATAGAAACATTTGATAAAATATATATCTGTGTGCAAGTTTAGTTCATGAACAAAAATGCAAAGAAAAAATGTTCTTGTGGCTAAAATTTCAACTGGTTAGCCAGAGAAAGACAACTTGGAATCTAATTATCAGTAAGTTATGTTGAATAATGTGTAATTAATAATCAATTACTGTTTATGCTTGAGATCTTTCAGGATCGATGTCAGTTTTAGACTGATGTTTGTCTCAATGAATTGTAAGTCAAGAATCATAAATATTGTACTAAGTTAAAAATCAAAAGAACAGCCTTTTAATAATTTTCTCTAACTCTCTGAGAACAATCAGCTAAATTTGAATTCTTTTTCTATTAGGTGTGTGATTGACAAGGAATGGATATTAAAACAGGTGGATCATTTATTTTACCCAGTATGAAATTCCTTTTGTTTTAGAATCAAAGTAAAATATAAAGATTTTATTCTGAATAATTCTGAACGAGCTGTTTTATAACACACACATTTTCTTAGGCCTATAATTGTTTACAGCACTTCAAGAGAAGCAATTGCTTTTTAAAACTATATTTTGTAATGAACTCTCTGCTAAGGTCTGTTACCTTTTTAAAATTCTCTGAATTTTCCTTTCTCTGCCTACATCTTTCTAAACTAAGTCTGAAATTTGCAGTCTACTTTTGGCAAAGTCCAACCTCAGAAGGTTAAACTCAAATATTAATGTTCACGAACTTAAAGATTCAGAATTTCTTACTTTTTATTTTTATTAGCCTTTATATTTATTAGCCTAGTATGACTGTTCTGAATGTGCGATCCACTACAGTGGCACTCTCAGATACTTTCCTTCTGAACTGTTCCTTTCTGTTTTGTAGTTCATTTTTTTTCTTTCTGAGAGAATGTATTTAGGATATGTTATTTACCTCTTTCTGTCCATTTTGAGAAGTTATTGACAAGAATTTGAATTGAATACTGCTCTCCAGACTGCTTTGACTTTCACAAAGCTTGGCTTCCTCTGTGGATTTGATAAATGCAGGCTTTGAGTTTACTGTTACCCAATTATAAAAACACATTGAATATTACGAAACCAAAGGTAAAGTTTGTGATAGTCCCACTGATTTACATGTCCAGTCTGAAACACATTCCTTTATAAACCCTTTTCTGCAAATGCAGTTGTGAAACCTTTTGAAATTAATTTGATCGAAGTCATATATGTGTATGTATATGTGTATGTTTATATTATATATATTTTAATAATTTCTTCTTCCGTATGGAATTTCATGTCAGGTTCTATCACAGTGTAAAGAGAGCTGTTAACTAGATTTCTGACTCTTATAATTCAATAAGACAATAACCTTATAAAAAGAGAAAATAAGCCAACACAATTTTAAAGATCATGACTGATTCTAATCATTTCATTGTCTTCCAAGTGCTGCAGATTGTTTAGTAATTTGCCACAATACATTTATGTGTATTCAACTAGTCTGATCACTCTCTGCAATGCTGACTTTTCTCTATGTCCTCTTCCAGACCTTTAGAGTTCTGACCTTCTCTACATGATTTTAGTAATTATCATTATTATTCAAAGCTAATATATATGGCAATACCAAGTTATCCATCTTCCTTGTTCTCCCCCTTCAGGCTGGGAAGTCAACAGCGGTTACATACATTATCCCTATCAGTACCTTCCAAGCAAACTGTAAATATACTGAATGCTGAGGTTCTTTTAGAGAAGTCTGACAGAGCTGCAGCTGTAGTATGAGCAGATTTGCAGGCTGTTTTTCTACTTTGTATGATACAGCTACACAGATAAATGCACTGTATCTTGTTTCAGTAGTGAGGTTTGTAGTAATCAGATGTAAACTGATAGTTTCATGGGGAAAAAAAAAAAAAGAGATACAGCAGTTGTCGGTAGTAGTGAATGTAAAAATGAATTTGGTAACTGAGTAATGATTGTAGTAAAGAAGAAAATTATTGCATAAATTGGCAAATAGGAAATCATTCGGTGGGAATATCATTGGCAATGTCTGAACATCTTACTTGTTCAAATCAAGTTACCTGAATCTCAAATTTACTCTGCCAAAGAGAAGCACTCGATTTTGTTTTACAGACTGGTTTGGACTCTTTCCTCTGGATGTTATGTACTGATTAAAAATTTAGAATGGTCTGTAGGCACATATTTGGAATGGGTTAGGTCATTTCTCTTGGCATAACTGGAAAAATCTTGGAGTGTGTTAGATTTGAAAAGCTTTGAGTTCAGGATGCCTGGAGGTTTCTGTTTCTTAGTTCCCAAAGGTCTCAGCATGACTACAAATTTCAGAAGACAAAGAATACTACGAGCTACTTGAACTGTGCTTGAATTAAATCTTTTTTATCAATGGATCAATATGTTGTTATGGGAAAAATCTGCAGTTATACGGGTGTAATATATGTCTGCATTAAGCTACCAAAACCAATGTAGCATTTTTTAACTATTTAAATTGCATGGAGCAGGTTTCATCAATACTTCCAAACATTTGACACCATTATCCCCAAGAAAATTACATGGCAAAATCTGGTGACTTCACAGGGATTTAAAAATCCGGAGGTAGATCTCCCATCTTTGAATCCAGCATTTTCTGTAAAGTAACAAGCCATTAGTGTAAGATTCCTTCTAACTCTTGTTCCTAGAGTTCCAACAGAATGGAAAAAGCAGCTAGGCATTAGTATACCTGGAGAAATAGATGCTGACACCAACACCCAAGATTATTCAGTTGTATATCCAAAAATTATGTCCATTGTATTCATTCTGTCTCTAACAAAGAAACCTGAGTTACTGTTTGATTTCCCTAGGAAACACAGTTGCACCTGAAAAATACTTTTACATTAACTTCCATTTTCCATCACTTTAAATGGTAAAGTGTAGAGATTATTAGCCTAGGAAGTATTCTGAATGCTCTCTGGCACCCTCTATTGTGCATAAACATTCCAACCATAAGTATTGTATTATTGATGCTCTGCCATATTTAAAGAGCAAAGAGGCAAAAGTGCCGAAATAAAATATTCTGTTGTTTTGTGAGTTAAAAAGGTAACACTTTCTAACAAAATAAGCACATTTGCCTAATAATAACTATCTCTTAATATCAGTGTTCTTTATTTTTCTTTTCAAGAAGTAAGAGTATGGAACTTTTTCTTAATTTGGGAGATTTGTCATTGTAAAGCCTCACTTTTTGCTTTGCTATGTAGATCTCAGTTAACTCCTTTGGTCTGAAAAGACAAACATAACATGCTTCTAATATTTTAATTAGAAGAATTACTTTGTCGATGGCTGGTTTCTTCCTTGACCTCATGATAAGCAGAGCTTCATGTATTTCACTACTATGCTCTTAGATTAAAATTATTTTATGGAAACAGACTGCCAATAGATATTAAACATGCATTCTACTATAGCTGTATTTTTTCTGATTTATTAAAATAAAAAAAAAAAAAGAGAGGTTGTGGTGCAAGTTTCCCCAAATGGTTAAATACAGGAAATCAAAGAATGGCATATATATCTTGGAATGTCATAATACAGTTTTTAAATGGCTGAGTGAAGCATGCAGGTGTATTTTCTACTGAGGGAAGCCTATAGATGTACTCACTCATAGAATTTTACAGGCACATCTGCAGTCATACATTTTATACAACTGGTAACACACAGTAATCAGTCTGAAGCATTTTAAATTAATAAGTAATTAATTTTTACTTTATTGCTTGTAATGGCTTAAAAAGACCTAATAAAATCAATGCAAATCAAAATTACATAATCAGTTTTCCTTCCTAATTCTATGTAATAGCAACCTTTGTGGTCTGTAGCATTCCGTGGTTTTTTTTTGTTTGTTTGTTTGTTTTTGTTTTGTTTTGTTGTTGTTGTTTTTTTTTTTAATGTCTTTTTCATGCAGAAAGTCCTTTTCTAGACACATGATTCAATTATATTACATTCATGGTGGGAAGATCCTTCAATACACTCTGAACTCATAACCGTAGGATGTCATATGATACAGTGAAATTTAGGAGATTTGGCAATGCAGTGATTTTTGATTCCCTTTCTCTCTGCCATATATGCTGGTGAAATAAATTAATGGCAAAATAGGTTTCCATTCCTATGTCAAACCTGTTAAAAAGATGCTGAGTACATACACATCCATGTGAAGGCATTTTCAGCAGAGCCAATAAGAAAGCCATAAATATGAAGCAACGTTATTAGCGACCATTCAAAATTCTTGCTTCCCTGAAATCCTGTTGGGTGCATGGCTTATCCTAGAATTGAAAAGAGTCTAGATGTCCTCAGATTCATGCCTTCACCAGGATCTTCAGAACTAATATGGTCATAACTTTATTCTTCTAAGATTGGTGAATATAATTTTTTTAGATTTCATGTTACAGATTTTGAAATAGGATGTGGTGGATTAATTTATTATTAGTGTGTATCTTTGTGTGTGTGATTTGAAGTGCATATGAAAAAATAAACAGAACTAGGTTTTTCATAATTTCATGCAGTGTTTTCAAGCCATTTATATCCATTATTTTAATGAGAAATGAATGCTAACGGGAGGCTCTCTGGAGGGGTCTTCTCTTTGAGGCAATCCCTTATGTTCTGCCATCTCTTAGACTTAGCCTCAGAAAACATATTTCAAAGCCCATTACTTGGGCTCCTTGAGAAGTTGTCAGAAGAAGGTAAAATGATTGCAGTTTCCTGTATTAACCTACTGCTGGAAAGAACACACGTTGCTATGATAGCTGTATGTGGATTTCTTCTTATATTACATTTTATTGTGTTTTTAGCCGTCCATACTATTCTATAGCCTGCAATATGCATTCTGAAGCAAAGCATCAACTGTTTATATAAAAAGTCAGTTAGTTCATGTCATTATGAGTCCTCACAGCAGCACTCAATGAAGTGAGGTAGATGTGCATCTTGATAAAGTTGACTGCATGAAATGGACTTTTCAAAGAAATCTGATGAGAAGACAAGACAAAACAAATAGGAAGTATATTGGTGGACAGGTTTGCTGTTATATCTTATCCATCAGAGCTGTGATGATCCATCCTGTTGTCTTTGATACAGTTTCGCTGGCATAACTAGAGACTGAATAATACAAACTATATCAAAAGGGAAAATAGGTTTTATCTGGTTGCAAGACAAAGGCTGCAGAATTTTCTATTCTTTTTATTTTGCTTGATGAGACTTAGAAATAGACAATGGCTACACTGGCAAGTAGACATTAATAGTCTCATTTCTTTATCAAACACCTGTGTTTTGTTTATTTGTTTTCACCCAGTGTATTATTGCAACTATTCCAGGCTTTAGAGTAATCACACTTCTTTTCCTAACAATGACTGTCTGACTGTCTCCTGCCTCTTGTTTTCCTTATAACAATTTACATCTCATTCTGCCCCGTTTGACACTTTCTGAATGCCAGTGAGATATAAAACTGTATGTAATTGTTTTAATTTGAACAGACAAACAGTATTCCCATATAGTTTGTGGCTAGGTTCATAAGAGAGAAAATAAAGAGAGAGAGAGTGAGCTGTAGCTTGTAGGGGGTCTGTTTGGGACATAGCATTTTAAGCAGATATATTTTAAAGTATTTTATTTATTTATTTATTTATTCTGTTGCAATTCTGACTTTCAGTCGGCTAAGGTTTTCCTTTTTGATTATATTAACTGTTAAATTTCATCATTTCTCACTGACAGTTCTCACCTCAGCTTTAATTTTTTTCTCTGTTTTATTCATCTCTCCGTGACTTTTCCTAATCTGCTGATCTGTTGTCATTGTTTTATTTTATATTTATATATATATATATAAATCCAACAGATAACTTGAGGGTGTAGAAATTTTCATCCTTCATTTTTAATGCATATTTTGTATTTTAAAAATAATTCCTCACCTTCTCCCATATGAATAAAAACTAAGTTTTTATAAGTAGAAAGCATCTCTTTTTCCCAGTCAGGTGGGTTGCATATGTTGTCCCACAGCAGTATACATAGAATTTTTATTTCTGTCAGTGAGAATTACAGGAACTTCAGAAAGAAAACATAACCCTAAGAATACTTCTTGTTTTGAATTCTCATAGGTTTTCTTTAAACATACTTATCTGTGCTAGAGATATAGTAAAGAAATGTCTCTGCATTTCATTCAGGAGGACTGAGTATATTGCTGCAGTTCTTCTTTTGGTGTATGCTACTATAATCAGAATGAAATATTATTCTTGTTGATGAAGATAAAACTAGTAATTTTTTTTTTCCTGAAAATGAAGAAACATACACACATGAAGATGTTGCCAGAACAGATAGCTAAATAAACTATGATTGCTTTTTGCCAATTTGTACAACTGCCAGTTGTACCCTCTGGCTATAGATTAGGACCTTAGGACTATTGCTAAGTTAAGAAGAGAAAATCTTGTGTGTGTCATAGATTCTCGGACAGATAAAAGTATAAGATTTCCTTGGAGCCGAAGTTACTATATGTCTAAAGAAAATACATTCACCAGAGGAAATTTCAAACTCTATAGCCTATATCAGTCAAGAGCATGCATACCCAAAGGAAGGCAGATCTTTGGTACAGCTGCCACATGTTCTTCCTGAGAAGCTGTGTGTAGCTGCTGGAAGAATATTTCCATGGTACATGGAACATCAAATCACCATGAAACAGTAGTGACATAGGGTAAAATGATGGCTACTGTTGCTCACTTTAGGAAGATCTGAATGTCCCTTTCTTACATAAATTCTTAATTACAAGCCTTCCCCTCACAAGAGACTATACACTCATACAATTATTGATATTTTAATACAAAAGATCTTAACTAAGAATGTGAAGTGCCATTGTTTTTTATGTATATAAGTATCATCCGCTTGAAGTGTATTGAAATTACATTGGATTAAAGCTCCTGGAGATCTAATATACACAAAAAATATTTAAATGTTACCATTTAGGTCAAATTCTGGTTTTATGATTTAATTTGATTTGATGATTTATAACTATTTTATTCAATATTTTGTTTCAGTAGAGATCTTTTTCTGTTATGGGTTTTTTTCCTGTTTAAATGTTGCAATATTGTGACAGATGTGACTGTAAACCTCTGTCAAAGAATTAATGCTGTTTTGACTATATGGCTGGCACAGTTCAATGAGTTATCAGTTTTGCAATTTCTTTCATAGGCTATCGGTTGGTAATAAAGCATAAAAAACGAAAGTTACAAAAGAGAGCTCACCACAACTTTTATGCATATGAAAGTATTGCAGCTATGACATGCAAATCCTTCTGAACAACAGTTCAGACTACAGTTCATCTTACAGAGAAAAGCTAAATGTAACCTATGAGAGATCCTAGAGGTACCTGTTTGTATCTAATCATATCTCTCCATGTGCTGTATCTAAGAGCAGAGAAGTGAGGAATCTAGCTGTGACTCGGAATAAGGGGAAAAAAAACCATTTTTGTAAGACCTTTCTGTAGACCTTTATGGAAAAAATTTGTTCAGGTAATTTCCTAATGTAAACTTTAGATGTTCTATAAGGTCTAGGAGAAATATCTGACTGTGGATCAAATATCAGTCACTCTGCTCATTGGCCATTTAGATGTTGGTGTCATGACCTCATCTTCCTCCCACTACTTTGACAGTACTCTAGCAGGCAAATGGTGAAGATTTGTTTCCAGCAGCAAAATGTAGCAAACCCCATGTTCTCTGGGCCAAACTCAGTTATATGTTTGTTGACAACAGTAACAGTGAAAGGCCATCTGGGAAATAAGTCTTCCTAGAGAAAAGCAAGTCAAAAGAAGGTTTCTTTTCATACAATTTTCCAAGTTCCTTAATTAAAAGGTAGTCTATTTAGTAAAATCGTTGAAAAAAAGGACTTAAAGAACAAGTTGAAGTGAATTTGCCAAGGTACTTTTCCATCAAAAGAGAGAGCAATCAAGTGACCATAAAGGAATGACCGTCTGTTACTCATATTGTTTGTGTTGTTCAAGGGCTTCAGTCATGCTGGTTCCATGATTCTGGATATGAATTCGAAAAAAAAAGACAGGCTGGGCTGTGTGAGTTGGATTGTGTCTAGACATACAATGAGAGATAACAGACAAAGGGAAAATAAATACGGGAGAATGAATATCAAGTGAAGCAGTCATCAGTAAGGATTTTCCAATATGGCTGGCTGGATATTTTTGTTTGTTTGTTTTATATCTGAAAATGTTATTTGAGCAAATAACTCAGGCAGAAAAATAGCAAATATTTCAAGAAGAAAATTGCCCGCATTGAAAACATTTATTTTTCTTTAAAAAATACCTTATAAGCATAGGCACATGGAATCTCTTTCATTACAATTAATTACAACTTTCCCGAAACTTGTTGTAAGGTTCTATAGTCAAGAAACATAGTAAGGCTGTCTTGCTAGATGCCAGTGTTTACTTCTTTTCAGCAAGAGTCATATTTCTACCTTTCCAGAAGTTGTTTCAGAGTAAAGAAACTTTCCGGTAATGTACTGCTCAAAACAATGCCTGTAAAATAACATAATCAGTATAACTCTGAACTTTGTTTTGGTCTTGCTTATATGACTATAAGCACACAGAGGCAATGATAACTGAAAGATAGAAACTTTCAGTCAGACTTATCTGCTAAATATTTTTCCTGAGGCAAAGCCAACAGTTAAAACTTTGCCATACTGTTGGCAACTGGGACTAGAGAACGAGTCTGCCAAGTCTGCTCAGATTTCAGAAAATGAAAAAAAACAATTATGATTGAGTTCTTTTTATATATCTTTTTGTTTTTATTTTGCCTTTGGCTTTGTTCAGCACACAGTCATTTCGTAAGTTTGTAATAATACATTCCATTTTTAATGTATCCCTTTATACACAGTTATAAACCTATTACCTAATAGCTATCTCTTTATTTATTAAGGGTCATAGTACTGATTATTTATTTATTTATTTATTTATTATTCTACTACTTTTTTACAGACTAAAATGATACATATGTTGAATTAAATTTCAATCATAACCAGCACCATTAACACTGCAAACATAATGTGACTCGATTGCTGCGCTGGAAACTTAGTGCTGTTCTATTTCAAGTTAGACAGCTATTCCACAGGTGGCTCACAAATATTCCAGGATAATTTGTTTGTGGAGCGATTTACTGAAATGCAGTTGGATGCTGCCTAATAGGACTATTATGCCAAATGAATATTATGGTACATTCACCAGTTTCACAGAAAAGGTAGTGGAGTTTTGGAACGCTGGGATGAAGCTGCTACTGATTCATAACTATCCTAAGAGTAAATTTATCAATAAAATCCACACAATGATTCTTAACTTTCATAAACTCTTCATATACAAATAATTAATAATTTTTATTGATCACAACAAAATCTTTCTTTAACTCCTGGCTCTGCGAAACTCCATTTGCATCGTAGCCAAATTTTCTAATGAAGTTAGATAAGATTTTATCATTTTCATTTACCTTTCTTTACTTTATTCCTCTCTGCTATTCCTTCCAGTACTTTCTCTTCTTCTAAAAAGCTAAGCTGGCTTGTGTTTGAGACAGAATGGAGCCTTACAGAATGAGGCCTTAGCGACTGTACAAGGATCTTGTTGTCTCAAACAATGAGCCTTAACGACCGGCTGAGAATGAAAGAAGAGAGCCTCAATGACTCAGGTTGGAAACTGTAAGGCTGAAAGATTGGATGGACTGTTTGCCTTTAGTTTCTCTCGCGGATCTTCATGGCTCATAAACATCAGAAAAGGGAGGAGGTGCACGATCGCCAGAAACCCTCGTTGGAGTAGGCAAGGAAAGTGCCACCCCGAGGGCGGGCTTGGACCAACTAGATTGTGTGAAAGTGAACAAGCACGATTACTTTTGTCGACCCACCAACCACAGTCTAAGACTCCAGACGCTGGACAACGCTGGATCCAGGAGAGGTGAAATATACCCACTTCTAAATCTGTTTCTCTCTTCTTTACTCCCGATCTTCACTTACTTCGTCATCTTCAGCAGTTGTTGCCTATATTTGCTTTAAAATAGTTGATAAGACATAACACCTATACCAAGTACCCCTTAGGGTAGCTTTAGGAAACTACAAAATTATATCTTGCAGGAATTACATAGAAGCCCAGTCCAATCTGTTGAAACAATGCTGAAGATGCAATAGACATTGTAAATGTTTTCTTTATTATTATCATTATTTTACTTGTATGGTAGTTAGGATCAATAGAAATTCTGAAGCAAAGATTATTTCCATTCAGACTAGCTTCAGTATTTGTAGGTTTATAGCAGGGAGAATAAAGGTAACAAATCAAATTTACAGACTTATAATGTAGTCTACAAAATGAAGACCTGCTGTAACTTTTACTTCCAAATGGAAGAGAGATTTCATGATATTAAGAGAAAAAAGCAATTTTTATCGAAGTGTCTAAATTTCTTTCAACATCTGCTATTAGTAGGGCATTGGAGAAATTTTGAGCATTACTTCCTTTGGCATATTACATTTCTAAGGACTGCTAAATTGCTCAGAATTTGAAATACTGAGCATGCTTCATTAGTAGTATAAAATAGATGGAACGAAATGTCTGATCAAAAAGAGAAAAGAATAAACCTTCTCATTGTTGATCTCTCCTAAAAAGGAACAACTTTTGATAGAAAATGTACAGTCAGATTATTAGCAGTAATTTTGTTTAATTGAATGCTCCAGTCAGTGGAGTGAAGACTGCTTCAAAAGAATACAGATTACATTTTTGACTCTATAGTTTCCGTGCTCTGTACAGTTATTTACGTGGTTAAACCCGCAGATTTCCATGACATACTTTATGTATACTTTAAGCATTTCCCTGAGCAGCGCGCACATTATATGTTTCATTTATTAAAAAAGTAGTTTCTTTTGTTAACTAAAAGATTTTTTTAAAATTCTTTAAATGGCCATTACTTGGCTGATGCTGCTCATTACTTGACTGCTGCTCTCATTGGAAGCACTGAAAAAAGAACGAATGGAACAAATGGATCTGGTGTTATATATATATCATGAGAATGAACTGATCTCTAAATAATGTTAGGAGTTTATTAATTCTATAAATGACTACAAAAATGAAAAAAAGAGGATAGTTTATTTCTGTAATGAGTCATTTCTATCTCTCTCTCTCTCTCTCTCTATATATATATATATATTATGTTAGGAAAGATGCTTCTTTGAAGAAAAATCTCTACAGAAGTCTATAAAGGAAAAATAAACACTCAATTTGTTAAATTTGACCTGATGTAATAAGCTGTTATTTATATATTCAGTATTTCAGCATTACTTAAGTAATCCTATCATTCTCCATCCAAGTAGCAACTTTGAATAATTCAGAAAACTGTACAAATAGGTACTGAAGTTTGTCTAAGCTGAAATTAATGTTAATAGAAATGTAATGCCTTCTTTTATTATATGCCTTATTTTTTATTAAAAATTTTGATAGTTCGGTATTAATCAAAAGTCTTTTTACATTTATTTTGCACAGTGCTCCCTATAGGCATAATTCAGGATGTTAAGAGCTTGCTGAAAGTGTTGAACTTTAAGTCTGACAGTAGATATTTTTGAAGAATATGGAACAAACTTTTGAAAATATCTCAGTTGTTCAATTGAGAACTTTCTCCATGCTCTCCGTCATTGGGTTTTGAAGCTAATGAAACTAAATGTTATTTGTGGGCATTCCTATTTTGGAAAGTTCTCCTTTGAAGACAAAATTGAAAGAGCTGAATATCAAACTGGAGTCATATTCAAATGTTTCTCATTTCTTATGGGAAATGTGAGGAGGGAAAAGTTATGGCGTTTACAAAATACTGAAACTAGAGGATAAGAAAGCTAGTGCTGTGACAGAGTTTCTCTCTGCTGGTTTATAAGATCTGAAATTTGTTACCATTTTTGTTGACTAGGCATGACTGTTACAGCTGGTTTCATGCAGAACAGCCCTATATTCACTTAGCTGTTCCCTTCTCACATTTTTTTTTTCCAAACAGCATTCTAACCTTTTAATTTGTCCATAAATTACTACAGTATTTCTGGGTGAGGGTGGGGTAGTCCGTGAATGCATGAACGAAGGGTACAAGGCTTCCCCTCTGGAAGCCCAAAATGCATACATTCTTTAAAGAAGAGACTTTTTGTTGTTTTGGATCTTTATTTGTGTTTAAATAGTCTTTGATCCTAAAAAGTCCTGAGCAGTGTTTAGCATGTCTTACCTTGACTGTTACTGTTACAAACTGAGAAGTGGTGGGTTGACTCAGGCAAGAAATAAAAATTCAGTTTTACAAATAACCTTCATACCAAGTGGGAATGATTCTGTCAACATCTTTTACTATGTGATTAATCATCCTTCCCCTTTCCTATCAGTGGAATCAGCTTGTCATACTAGAGTCAGTGTGATGCTGGAGTTGGATGTGTGATGGTGAAGATAGCAACCTAGAAATTTGCTCATTAGGATAATAAGGGAGGAACAGTTAGTAAACCATTAATCATGCACTTTGGTTATCAACATGCATCAATTCTACATGTTATACAAATTATTGAAAAATAATATATGGAAAATACATTGGCTCTTCGTTTTTTTTCACTGGCCACTAAATAGGTGAATACTACGTGAAATGTGGCTTGTGAGTGAGCTGTGTTCTGAACTTTTATTCTGAATTAGTTGTGAAATATGATGGATCTCTCACAGGAAAAAGAGTATTTTCATTTAAGCTTGTACACCTGTTCTGCGTGGCTGAGGTTTTTTAAATTCTGAAAACCACAATCAGGGAACTATCAGTCAGCATGCTCTCAGCAAAAGAAAGAACACCAAATACAGTTAATTTGCCAAGTTTTTGTTTTTAATAAAATAAAATAACTCCTGACTGAAATTTCAGGAATTATGGGGTTATTTGTTTGTTCATCTAAAGCAGAATCCTTTGTTTACAGTAATTTCAGAGAAGTTCCAAGAACAAGCATAGTGTAGTTAAGGAATTACACAATTCATTTGTGTCACAATACATTATCAGTGGAACAAATGAAGGGAAAACAGTCAAGCCTGCACATTTCTTCTACTGAAAAAAGGAAGGTGTCTTCAAACAATAGTCTATAATGCATCAAGGGATATACTCTACAAATCAGCATGAGGGTCCTCGAAAATCCATAGTAATCAGGTACCTATCTAGAAGCACAGGTGAGTCTCACCTACTGACAGTCTTGAAAGAACAGGCATTTGACTTTTCTTAAATAGGCATGTCTCTTCACCTAGGTAGGGTATAGGCTCACGCAGTCCAGAATCTGTGTTTGTCAAATAGTAGTTAAGTAGACAGTATCCCAGAAAGGAAAGGGCCTAGTCTGCAAGTTCACCTCAAAAAGAATTAAATACACCTGACTGACTTTTCAGGAGAAGTTATAAATACTGAGTGAACAAACTCAAACTAGTGGAATGGGGAAGATTCTCTTAGCAGAAAACTGGAATTCATTGCTGCCTGTTGAAAGTACTTATGTGATACTGCACACAGACACAATGTCTCACTTTATGACACTTACCCACCCGTACCCTCCAGTATTATGCAGGTATGAAAGCTGTCCTGTGAACTGCAGAACTGAGTATTTAAAGAATGACATCCAGGGTATTTCACAGCAGGACTCTGCTTTTGTTTAAGATAAAGTATATCTGTGCTTCAGTTGTGTATTGCGTACTTTTATATAGTTAGCTCATCATCTAGTGGAAAGTTAGAGAAATATTTGGTACTTTGGCAATGGACATAATAAAAGCTCTGAAATAACAATGAATAAATCATTCTGTCTTCATTAAAAAAAAAAAAACTGACTAAAAAAAGATTCATAACTATGGTAAGGCTGTAGATTACATGTAAAAGTGGAATTATGCATACTTGTGAATAGAATTAGAACCAGTTATTCCATAGAATGGATGAAACAGGAAAAAAATCTAGCCATATATTAGACCATGGTGGATATTTACAGTCATCTGTATCCTTGTCAGTGATTGGTGTATGAATTCTTGATTGTAAAGGCTTCAAAATCTTTTAATACTTGTGGGAAGTACCTGTAATATTTTGAGCTCACATATGATTAATACCATATTTTGAGCATACATGTGCAATGTTACAGTAATTCTCCTTAGTCTGGTTTTATAGTTATCCTTCTTTATGAAGGATGTTGGTGAAATATGAAATTTTGGGGGGACTTTTTTTTAGTTAATCTATAGCTATAAATCTTTGGGGTTTTCCTAATCAGTCCATGAATCAAAACTTCTTGAATAGAACAGCAAGTGAATCAATGTTCTTCTTGTACTTTATTTGAGAGAGTCTTATTCCTCATTAATAAGATCCTGATTTCGAGGAAAGGATGTTCAGTATCTATGTGCATTTCACACTCTGTGAAAGATATTATTTTTGGCAATTTGTTGAACATCTCCTAAGTAAGATGTTATTTATTTTTACTGAGGAAAGATGAGGGAGACGCAACATCTATGGAGCAACATTTCCAGGCCAAAGGATAAAATTTCAGTGTAAAGCACACTCACAACCAGATGTTAAAACAATAGATGATCTTCAGGACAGTGCAGATTCTAGACTACTGATATCAAAATGTCCAAGAAGCTATTGTAGTTTTGTGATCTCCATTGTACCCAGTAGGAAAGTTCTGTCATCTTCAGCTATATATTAAAAAAAATAAAAGATTGGATAGACTTTTTTATATTGCAGTTTCTATGTTTTGTCTTTGTTTGATACTTTGTGTATCCTTTGTGGAATATGCTTTGGAGATAAAGTACTTAATCTTTTCAATACAGTGCGATTAACATGTACAGTTGCAGACAAAAATTAAGTTAATATGTAAAATCCATGTAAAAGTCGATCTTTTCCTGAGCTGCATCAAAGGAGGAGTGGCCAGACATGTGAGGGAAAGTGATGTCACCCCTCTAAACTGTTCTAGTGAGGCTCCAGCTGGAGTTCCACATCTCGGTTTGGGGACTCAGCACAAGAAAGACAAGTCAGGCTGAGTCCAGACGAAGGCTGTGAAGATAATCAGAGGTCTAGAGCACCTCCCCTATGAGGAAAGGTTGAGAAAGTTGGGGTTGTTTACCCTGGAGAGAAGGCTCCAGAGCAGGCTCACTTGTTTCATCCTGCCCTTGTAGGACAGATGCAACACAACACTATAGATTTGGTCTCATCACTGTAGAGGGGAGGGATCAGTTTGATGGTGATTCTCTGCCTAATACAGAATTTTCTGTTCACTTTTTGTTTTCTGTAAGAGTACATTACTGGCTCATGTTTAACTTGGTGTCCACCAGAACCTGCAGGTCTTTTTCTGAAATATTGTTATAAAGCCAGTAATCTCCCTAGCTTGTACTGGCATATGGCATTATTCCTCTACTGGTGCAAAGCTTCAAATATCCATTTCTTGAATTTTTGAGGTTTCTGGTGGCTCATTTCTGGCCTGTTGAATCCTTCAAGCACAACCATGTGGTGCATCAGCCATCCTTCACAGCTTTGTTTCATCTACAAACTTTCTGAAGATGTGCTTTGTCCCACTGAGGTCATTAATAACTTTTTTTTTTTTTTTAATATCTTCAGTCCTTTCATCTTGCAGACAGACAGAAGATTAGAACTGTAAAATCCCTCAAAAATACCTGCTGAAATGGCTCTTTTGCAGTTCAGTGACTTCAAAGAAGGGAACAGTTTCCTTCAGCCTCACTTTTGCTAGAAAAATCTGCAATGTGTTATCGGCATAGGAGGCTTTTATGTAGTTTCCATATACTCTATCTGGCAGACATTGTTGTCCTCCTTTCTAATCATGTCAGGGGAAAATGAAAATTCTGTCAAGCACAGAGAATAGATTTTCTGTGTGTCAGCACAATGTTCTTCAGCACAGGTGTTTTCATAATGATGATATATTATGAAACTTCATGGTGTTCAATGGCTCTCATACTCATACTTCCACCTCATCAGTCACATGTCAGTGCGACTCCACCCTGTGCCCTCAATAATCTTGGAATAGTGTTGATAATGCAAAAGAATATTCTGAATTCTCTTTTCATTTCCATCTCTAAATTTATGTGCATTAGTACATGGAAAATAGCTTTTTTTTTTTTTTTTTTTACCTTCTAGAAAACAGGAATTGTATCTATAATTTTGGGTATTTTTTAGGTTGAATTCTTTTACTGAGATTTTTTTACAGTACAGCAGACTGTTCTGTAAATGATCAACATCTATGATCATGTAGATGACTCAAGTAGAATCTCAAGGTAGATAGCTGTATCTTGATGATCTAGACAAAAGTCAGTTGTGTCAGTGTCTTCCAACTGGCAAAATAAATTACCTCCAAAGTACTCAAAAAGATTTAACTCTTAATCAATTCAACAAAGACTGCAATAAAAAATATGTTTCATTTAGTAAATATTTAATATCTCAAGGTTTCTGATTTAGAAGTTATAAATTCCTGCTTTGAATGTAGGCCATAAGACAAATAATATTTTCAGCCAAATGTAGAAGTTGTTTTTTTTTTTTGTGATTGCCCTGTCAAAGAGACAATATTTGTCAGTATTTAGTATGTGCTAGAATTTCTATTTTCTACTCACAAAATTATGAGTTATTAGTAATAAGTATTTGCTAAGTATAATCTGTGAATAATGTATAAAACATATCTGCGCTTTTATTTAACAGTATCGTTTTGCAGTATCAGAACTTAGATGTCAAATACAGAGATTATGTATTTGAAGCCCAAATTTTTCAAACTGAAGTCAGAATTTTGCCACTACGTATTCTGAATAATTTGTAGCATTTTACCTTGGCTATTTTGATTTAAGAACTTTTAAAGAAATTTTAGTATATGATTTTAATTAAGTATTATTTTATTAAAAAAAAAATTGGAAGGATGTTCTGGAGAACACCAAAGAGGTATTTGACCAGCTGGCATATATTGTTAATAATAATAAGAAAGGAAGACAGAAAATAATATAAATAATTTTTACACTCACATTTATTTTTGTTTGAAATAAATTCATTTTTTTAACATGATACAAGATGAGGGATGAAAAATAACAGTCTTGTAGAAAAGTTAGGTAGTCTTCTTAGTGCACAGTTTGAGCAAATTATGAAAAACAGGTTATAGTATACAGTGAAATAATCCACTTTCATTTTGAAGTAAAAAAATATTTGTATTTCATAACTTGCGACCCATTCTTATAGAACAGCTTTTTCTACTTGTTTTCTTGTTCCCTACATGCACTATTGTCGAAATTATATTTGTGTTAAAGGAGTATTTTAAAAACATACTGATAAATAGGAATTAA
Organism: Callipepla californica brunnescens; assembly: GCA_023055505.1. Classification (NCBI taxonomy): domain Eukaryota; kingdom Metazoa; phylum Chordata; class Aves; order Galliformes; family Odontophoridae; genus Callipepla; species Callipepla californica. The sequence continues at coordinate 1,777,485 of JALIRH010000050.1, read as the reverse complement.
ACAAAAACATTGAAATATATATGTTCAGAAATACAAGAACTGTATTCAATTTGATAGCAACATTGTCCCTTTTATCTTCTAGATTCTGACTTGTCATTTCAATGGCAAGATCTTAACATAATATGGTACACTCTGATATCCCTTTATTCTCAAAAATACAAAAAGGAAATAGTTAGAACCATATTTTAGTGTAAAGGAATAAGAGAACACTGCAGGGAAAAAAGCAATTCTGCACAAGAGGACACAGACAGTTGTAATTTTTTCAGCATCATTCTTTGTATTTTGTCAGTTGTTCAGAGTAGAGCATAGATTATGAAACACAGTCATTCTGAGAGGTCATGTTTTGTTTCTAAATTGGATTATTCCAAAATCAATGGAGAAGTATTCCCAAAATATCTGGAAAACTTTGTAAACATTACAGGTACCTAGAAATTTGAAAAGGCAGTACATGATATAAAATATTAAGTTATTTCATTATATTGTAAATGACAGGTAGATACATTTTATTCCGTTTTGTAAAAATTGAGGTTTCATAGGCAAGGTATGAAAGAAGGGTAATTTCAGGTGAATTTTTTAGAAAATGCATCTTAACTAAAAAGCGAAAAAAAATTATCTGTGATATGCTGTTCTCATGGAAATCACACATTCAGAATTGTATTAAATAAGTGACAGTGCATATAGAAAAATACTGATTTTAATGCAGTATGACAAATAGTTCTTTTCCTTGCTTTGAATTTGATAGCTTTGTGACTTCTATCCTAAATCTCTTTTATATGAGATTTGGTAAGAGTTGTGGCACAGAAGTAAATAGCCTCAGAATGTTTGTATTGATACAAGCAATCAGCTAATTTCTTGCAGTTCTATCTAAAGAGGCCTTGAAATATGCGTCTTCTACACAGAAATTGTATTGAAGAATTGTTAAAGAATATTAAGATTCACAACTGTTATAACTTGGGTTGAATTAAAATTCACAAGAATTTCCTTGTGCTATGCTGATTTCCACAAACAGAATGAGACATGTGCAAGAACCTAACTTTTCTGAAAAAGTTATTATCAGGACTCCCATTGCTGATATGTTGCATGTATTTCTTTGGATGCACAAAAGATCTCCTTGTTCAGACTGTCAAATAGAAGGGATTGTATGAACAACAGTTTCTGAGAAAAATCAGGTATTAACATGTGTATATGCATGTATAATAGAATTAATGCAAGTTATAGTACAATAGGCTTATTATGTCATATATCTGAGTTTCCAGAAAAATTATGCATTCTGACAGTAGAGCAGACTAGGAACTCTCTATCAACAGATATACAACAGAAATCAGGTTTATTACAATTTTACAGAAACGTTTAATGTAAAGTTAATTGCTTTAATTCACAGTCCTCTATGGGAAGTGTTAGGTCTGGGCATGTATCAGTGATTGAGCACCTGGTGAAGGGGTGCAGTTGGACCAGGGAGCATATACAAATTGCTTGCACCTGTTTTCCACAGATGACCTGAAGGGGTGGACACAGAGCAGTCTTCCTGTGCTTAAGTAAGGGCCAGAAAACAAAAGAAAGGTATTGCTGGGATCTAGGCTGCTTCCTGAAAATGATTGCTGTACGGCCAGAGAGCCCCACTGCTAGCTGGGTAACTTTGATTCTTCTTTCTGTATGTGATTATTGACCTACTGTAAATATTTTGTCTGGTATTGCCTGGAACCTGTCAGAAGTAATTTTGTCTCTTTTTGAGTGGAAATCATGTCTCAGAAAACAAACAAACCAACCAACCAACCAAACAAAAAACAACCAACAAAAAACAGAGATATAAAATAAAGAATTAAATACGTATGGTGAGTTGTATTTTATAGCTTCAAATCTTTATCCACAATTGAAACAAAAGAAATAAAATACTTCCAAATACTTTTCTTTTTCTGATTACTGAAGGCCTTTGATTGATGGTATTATTTTTGTAAGGCGTGCGTGAGAGTAGAAGAGAAATGAAAACCTGAAAAGGAATGACAAATAGAAATCACAATGTTTGATAAAGGAAGTGGACTTTTCAATGAAGTATCCAACTGCAATGTTATCAAATGAAACATTAGTCTTAACAAATAAGAATTAATTTTGGTGAAAAATGGAACTAGGTACTCTTATGTTTACAAGCTGTGGGAATAGCTATTGAGCTGAGAGATACCTTGATTTTCCTGTCAGCAAGTGTCCCATTCTAGGTCTCTAAGTAGTCTGGTGTACAAAATATAAGTATGTTCTGTATGCTATTCTCTCTTGTCAGTCTCTAGAAACTGCGTTGCCTTGTGGAGAATGGAATTCAACTATATACTACTTCCAGTAGGAATTAGTAGTTTTCCTCTAGTGGAATAAATCCGAGTTTTATACTTGCTTGAAGCCTTGACGCATCACTGGAATTTTCAAAGCATGAAGAAGGCATAATTTGAAAAAGTTGATTATTATAATCAGTCTGACCTTCTCTGGCTTTTGAAAATAAAGATGCTATGAGATATAGCTGTCTAATTTATGTCTGTGTTCTTTGGTGTACTCAGCTGGTATTAGCTTTGCATATTTGATGAGTGTCTCACATCTACCACTAGCAAATATTGATTCTAATGTGCATATATATTCATAAATAGAAATCCTTCTGCAATTGCTGTTTTCCTTGCTTAATCTGTATGTATTAAAATACATTTGTATTAAAAATGATTGAAAATTTAAGATATATTTTTTTCTAAATATTTTTGCTAAAAAAAAAAAAAAAAAAAAGCTATCTTTGACATACAATACGTACAAGTTGATTTTATGACCCAAGTCATCAAAAACAAACTACAACATATAGGGATTTCCGGTGCAGGGGCTACTTCAGAATACTTCAGTTGTTTGTCTCTCTTCTTGTTTTCTGTGGAAATGAAAGACAATTTTTTTGCACATACAGTGAAAAATTCACAACTTCAAATGTTGTCATTTGCTGTGACGGGCGAACAGAGTCAGTGCTACTTGTAAAGAGTAAATGCAGTCTAAATGCCTTACGATATGTTTTTCATAGTGCTGTTCCCTTGGTGTTCTAATCTGGCTTTTTTGCTTTTTATAGACACTTATTATTCTTCCTTAATAAATATTTTCTCAGTACAGTTAGTTTGAAATATACAAATGTGAGTGTTCATCTTTGATACGTACATTAAAAATTGACAGTTTCATTTAATTCAAAAGAAACCAGTTTTAATGAATTAAGCAATCAGAAATCTTTATAAAACAGCTGAAATGGAAAACAATTCTTAACACGAAAACACTTCTGTATTCTTTTAAATACATGGATCTTCTAGCAAGCCAATATATACGTACCCCATCTCTTACTGTTGGAAATTTAATTTTTAGATGTAAATAAGAGCAATAAAATATTACAATAATATGTTATTATTCAGATAACAAAAAGCATCCATAGGAAACAGAAGATGAGTGGAAACAGTACAAGCACACTAGCTTTAAAGGGAAATTACAAACGAGGACCAAGTAGTTTAGTTCTTGTGTAGTTTATAGCCAACGCTAATCAGATGAGCAAGAACCATATTAAGCTTTAATCAGTTCTTTAATCTTAAACTTAATGAGTGTGATAGAACCCAACAAGTTCATGGAACTTATGAATATGTTTCTAGTTAAACATACAGTAATGTATTTTGCTGACTAGGAATGGCTTCCTGAATTGGTACCTGATATAATAAGTTCTCACTTTTTCTGCGAACTAATTAATTTCCTGCTGTTATATTCTCATTGTTGTTTCTCAAGTGTGTGGTGACATTTTGTCATATTCACCTATTTTAGATGAAAAGATGGTTTCATTTTTTTAAATCAATATTGGCTTTTTGGACATATCTTTGCTTTCATTAATACCTTGCTGTGCAGAATATATGAAGATGGTCACAGCAGAACCTCTCTTTAATCCTCGCACTGGGTTATGCCTTTGATCATCTATTAGCTGAGACTATAGTATATTAACTTTCAGCTGACGTCAAGATAAAAGGTTTCTGTGAGAGGAAAGTTTCATTCTTCACTATTCAGCACTCTTGGTTATTAATAACAAGCAATATATGAGCTGTCTTCCCTTATAAACAATGCAGACCAGAGAGAACTAACACTCAAACACATTTTTTTCTTGTGTAGGCTTACCGTGCTTGATACATTGACAGAACTTTGTATCCTTAAAAGAAGGAAGCCCTTGAAAAGGGCAAAAAAGTAAAAAAATAAAAAGCAGGTGTACTCTTTGAAGATGTAAGTAAACTGACATCATTATAGATTAATATAGAGGTGCACTACTCTACTCTATTTTGTAATGCTTAACTCGAGTGAGTAGTTTAGAAGGTTATAACAATTTGCTCTTTGGAACTGTTATCTTTAGGACAATAAGATAAAGGTAGGTAACTAGTGTCATGCCTGAACAGACCAGAAGCTTGCTTAGTCCATTTCTCATGACCAATAGATGATATTTCTTGCTTGAAGTTGGCAGACAGAAATAAATGTTCATAATTTAGTCTTCCAAGGACACTTCTGGTTTATTGTCTGTCTCAAAAACATTATAGGCATGGTAGCTTTAAGAATTCTGAACCTTCTAAATATATATTCAAACATTGTGAGTTACTTTTCAGATGTTTTTGCACCACATTCAATGGCATTAATGTCATATGTTGATTCCATGTTGTGATCGCCGAGACAACTTTTTTTTTATTTTTTTATTTTTTATTATCATCCTCATGAGATGTTTTTTTAAAATTCGTATTATAGAGGAAGAGGTATGGATGGCACATTTGTGTTTGGATGTTAGCATTCAATGCTTAGATCAGATGCTGGAGTAATTTTATCTATGAGATGAAACAAGGAATATATATATATGTAATTTCCTTTTAATTGAACTTCCTGTTCCTTCTGAATTCTGTTGTAAGACATTCTCTGGACTTATATTTCTTTTTCCTTGGGGCTGCAATACTTCCTAGAATCTTCTGATTGAGACTGTGAATTTGAAGAAAAGCATATTGTTGAAGGCAGAGTGTTTAGAAAGTGGAGATTGGAAAACAATTTTTTCTGTCCTGAAGCTGATGAAAATGTGTTATTCATATATTTAAGGGCCTGATCTTATAGCTTTTAAAGACTCTTATCATTGAATTAAATTAATGTAGCCATTAACTGTGATGAACATTCACAGCAATTTTGACAATTAGTGGTAAGAGTGTGCTAGTATATTCTTTGAATAGCATTTTTTCATTATTATTATTCTGTTTTTCAAATAAGTGACTGGCTAAATAAATACCCCAAAACAGTTCTTTCCTAGCAGGGGCACAACTTGAAACACATGTAACTTAGTGTTTCTATCAAACTGTTTTAAAGTTTTACAAGCTTTATATATATATATAATATTTTTGTACGTATGTTTTTATTTATTTTCTCCAATAAGTGATTGGTATAAATTGAAGCATTACACCATAGGTGTCTTAACTTTTGGCTGATTTGGACTGCAAGAGGAAGTGAAGAGGAGCTCCCAAGTGCCACATCTATGAAAGTTGCTCCAAAAGTAATGCCTTCTAATTATTTGCATGGAAACCCCAACACATACAAAAAGCACAATAACACTACTCAAAACAGCGAATTCTCAGCTACAAAATGCTATTTTGTGACGATCTTGAGACAATGTATTTTCACCAGTGATAAAAATGAGCCAGCATGCAATGCACTATAATGTCTGCACCAGCGGAGGTGAACCACTGTTGATGTCACCACTGCTGAAATGCAGTATCCACCATCTCACTAGACTCACATGCTTTGTTTTTTTTCTCCATAAACATTTAGAAAGTGCTGATGAATGTCAGTGGGTGCCATTTTTTCTACATGAAGCAATTCAATGACGTACCTTTCTCGATAAGCATTTCCATGTCAGGCTCCGTTTTTTCAGACTGTCCTTCTGCTGTCATCTGTCACATGGCAATAGGATGTTCATGGGAAGGTTCATCCTCTACTGCCATACTACCAACATCTTTGATGTTGTGGGATAACAGCATAAAATAGGAGGCATTAGTTTTGGAGCAGCCCTTATATATAATATAGTTAATGTATATAAGTCACAAAACATTTTAGAATATATGTGAATTAAAAAAGAGACATTAAGTATTTAAATAAGAGCAATAGAGATGTAAAACTAGTGGGATATTTGTCATTGTTTTTGTGAGGTCTTGAAGTGTTCATCAGATTTTTTATGAAATTTTATTCTTCCTGTGCTTTGTGCTGGAATAGTGTCGTTCATAAATCTGCCAAAAACAATGACATTAGTAAGATGTGACTGTAACGTGAGGGATAGCTCACTCTTGAGAGAGGGCTTGTAAAAGTCTGTGAAAGAGAGACAATTGCATATTGGATTGAGCAGGCAGTTAGACTTGATTTCTGTAGGTCTTTTCCAACTATTCAGTTCTTTTCCGTAAGTGTAAGAGATCTCATGAAGGCCAGTAAGGCATCAATGAAGAAAGTTTTCAAGCAATAAGGGTTTGCTTTTTAGGGATTAATTAAAAAAAAAAAAAAAAGGAAATAAACATTCACTACATTATCATCATTATTATCACTTCATACACTACAGTTATGTCCTAGTTATACTTTGAAACTGTTGCCTTAGAGACCAGTAGTAAAGCAGAGGAAGTACTTTGTTAGCACAGATGATTTTGCTAAGAATATTAAATCTCTTTAAGAGTAACTTGATTTCAAATGCGGACCAAAACAAACCTGAGAACAGACTTCAAGGCAACCTGTATAATTCTTCTTGTGATTATATATCAACTCTCTTAAAAAAAATCTGTGAAATCAGAGATCATAACATTAGAAAGTATGTAGAAACATATAAACACTAGATTAGAAAAATCTAATGCTGAGAAGAAAGGTTTACTAAAAAAAAAAAAAAAAAGCACCTGTATGGGAACTGTGGAATCACGGCCTGAACCACTGATTGACCACCTGAGGCAAGCCCTGAGTCAGCTGCAGGGGCACAACTGAGTGTGATTGGAAGGGGTGGAGTTTGACTCCACCTCTCCCAAGACCCCATTTAAGGGCTGACCACCAGCAGGGAAGGATCTCTTGTTGGAGATCCCTCCCTGGTGGAGTTATCGGCGAGCCTCAACCATCAGCAAGGTGAGCCAATCTCTTTTGCTATTATTTTGTATAACATCTACTTAAAGCCTACCAAAAATATACCATCCTTTCACACTAACTTCCTTGAAGTGCTTTCCTTGGGGTTATTTGCCCTACAGCACCAAACTAAACCAAAACAAGTTGTTTTGTTATATTTCTTGTGCAAGTAATTTGCCAGATCTGATTCTAATGTAGCCTAGCTCCAGCAGTAATGTCAATGTTGGGGAACAAACATACTGAGTTCTCTCCTGATAAAAAGTTGCATGTAGTGTTTGAATAGTTTTCTGAATCCCTTCAAACTAATATTCAGACTCATTCACACATTCAAAAGAGCATTCTCACCTCTGATATTTTGTGTTGTAAACCCAAGCAAATGATCCTATTCCATTAGAGCCATTTAGAAAAATCCTCTGGACACCCCTTAGAAGATATTTCTAAAGGTCAAGAAAAATTTGTTTATTAAATCTGGGTCAATTAATATACTGATTTATAATTTTAATTTAAATTATGTAACATGTATGCTGACTAAGCAGAATGGACCTTAAATGTTATGAGCCACTATCTCAACTTCAGGTTAAGGAAAATTTAGGGTTTAAAAACTCATGAGGAAATAATACGAATTAAATGGTAGTAACTTGCTGGTATTCACTAGTCAGGTTAAATTAAATTTCCTGTTCTCCTTCTCTAGAATTGTCAAGAACTATCAGAGCATTCCAGCATATCTTACTAAATGTTGCAAGATGCTTTTCAAAAGGAGAATATTACATTTTGCAGAGATGGTTTTTTTTTTTTTTTTTTTCCTTTGGGTTTTCAACTTTGTTTCCTCTTCTACTGGGTATCACCTGATCTTTCATTAAGCAGGATTGTTTTCCCCCAATGATTTTAAGAAAATATACTATTCTGTTATTTACAAGGAGTGTAGTGTGATGCACACTGCTCAAACACACACAAATATATATACTTCCACTACTGCAGTTTGTTGAAAACTAGCTCACGTCCTTATGATCTATGACTGATGACGCTTATACTTTATAGTCAATGGTTATATTTTTCCATCGTGAGATTTTTGTAATGGTAAACCAATCAGTTTAAATAACTTTGGAAAAATATTTTGGGTGTTTCTTCAACTGTAAAAGTTATTCTTATTTAGAGTCATTAAATGATGGAAAAGTATCTATCACATTCATTTTTTCTGATGAATGATCTAGACGTTATCTCTTGAAAATTAATAAATAAATAGTTATGGTATTTTGTAAACTGAAGTTTCTGAGAACTGCACACTGCAAAATCTGTCTGATTTTCTTTATTGTTTTTTCTAAATACTGGGGACCTCATCCAACCTTGTGGGTGCTTGAGCAGAACAGCTAGACAGCTGATAAGTCAAGATTTTTCAAAGCAAACAAGATCTGCTTCACTCACTGAATTTGTTTTCTCTTGAGATTTTGAAAGCGTAAAGGATTTCAATTTCATGCACTGATAAGAAATGTATTTTGATGTAGGTAGCTTATAATGAAGATGCTGATTTAAGTAAGTCAGTTGTGAATTGTGAGGTATATGCTGCCTGGATGAAGGTATTCTATAATCCAAGGATGTAAAGAACATAACATCTGACTGTAAAATAACACGAGGTGTACTTCATTCTGTAGAGAGAGAATGTTTGACAGTGCTAAGATCTGTGGAGTCATCTTTACAAAGTTTGGCAGTAGAAAATAAAATTTCAGGGGAAATATATGAAAAAAGAACATTTTTTTTCCCCTATATTATTAAAGTATCTTGTGTTTTTAAAATCTTGTTTAGTTTTGTGTATTTCACGTGATGAACTTTGGTAACAAAGTAAAAATAACAGAAACATTCTGTGATTATTTAATATTAAAAAATGTAGTTGTTCCACATTAAGTGCATATGAATTCAGTCCACCATGAAAGAATAATCAGAAAAAATAATGCTTCTAAAATATTACAGTGACCTTGCACAAGATACAGTGAGAACCTGAAAACTCACATCATTAGGTAGATTTCCAACGTTGACAGAAGCGTACACTGTGACAAGAATTTTTGTTTGTTGTTTTTGTTTGTTTTCAAATCCTCTGTTGAATCATAAAGCTGGACAAGATACAAGCATATTAACAAGCACCTGGAGCCACTTGACGCTCCGGCTAATACAATTCCTCTCATCTTTACAAGTATAAGTTCATGTAAAAGATATTTTCAATTACTGAAGCAAGTTTATCATTGTTAAGATGACCTGAAGATACACTAATTTTTCTCTTATTCTCATCTGCAGTGATTGTTGTCAAAACATTCAAAAAATCTGGTCCTTATGAATGATCTGGCTTGTTGGTTTATTGAGTTTGTTCAAAGAAAAGTAATTGACAAAAAATTCTTTGTTGTTGTCATTGTTTTTTCAGTGGAATCCCAGGTCCCAGCCTGAACCAATAGTTGAGAACTAGGTGAGAAGGAGTGGGTGACCCAGGGAGCTCAGGGGCAAGCAATCCAGCTGATGGACCATGAGTGGTGCCAAATCCACCCCATCTCACCATCATTTAAGGGTTAACAGCCAAAGAAGCAGTACCTCTCTGGATAAATAACTCTTCTCTTGAGCTGCAACTAGTCATCAGAATGGGTGAGCCAATTTTATTTCTATGTTACCTGTTATTGCTCTGTAGTGCCGATATCTCATCAGAAGGTGCTGTTATTGCCTTCTTTTTGTTATATGCTTTTTTTGTTGGTTTCATCTCTAAATAGCAAAATAACTGTGCAGTGTTCATCTCAAAGACTGGAATTAGGAGATCAGATAAAGTCTTGTATTGATGTTGATAAGAACAGTATGCAGCTTAGAATAGATACGTTGTTGATAAGTTTTCCTGATTTATGTGATTAAAAAAGTTGCTATTGGGAAAAGTGTGGTGGAGGACAGTACAGAGAGAGGGTTGTAACTTTATGTGTAGTTCTGATGGTTGTGATTGTATCTCAGGATATTAATCTAAGGCATGGAACTAAAAGCTGTAGTAGTGTTTGGTTAAAGTATAAGAAAGCAGACTACTGTATGATGTTGTTCTGGTTACAGATGATACAGAGTTGATTTTTTTTTTTTTTTTTCTTCGCTGTTTGGCATGGTGTGTTATATACTGGCTTTTGGTGAAAAAAATGTGTTGATAACACATTGATGTCTTGTTGCTGAGCAGTGCTACAGAGTCAATAAAGTTTTTATTTTTCAGCTTATGCTGCCTGGTTGGGAAGAAAGTTGGGGGGCATAAGGAGTTGTGAGGGAATGGACCAGAATAACTGACCTAAACTAGCCAAAGTGATATTCCTTACTGTATGGCGTAATGCAAAGTAATTTACAGGCTGTAGGGAGTTAGCCAAGGGGTAGCTTTTTCTCAGGGACTTGTTGGCTGGTCATTGGTCAGTAGGGGGTAAGTAAAAGTGATGTGCATCACTTGTTTTATAAATACATGATATGATAATTACTATTTTTTTTTTTCTTTTCCTTTTCTGTCCCCCATCCCACTGGGAGGGAATGTGAGTGAATGACTGTGTGGTACTTAGCTGCCTGCTGGGTTAAACCACAAAACTAGTGTTACAAATTGCTGGGAATCCATTTATCAGTCAGTAAGAGAATGGATTAGAATTAAAACTAAATGTGAAAAACATGGTTTGATCTCTATGCCAAATGGAAATACTTATTAAAAGGCAATAGTTTTGAAAGACTCTAGATGTTTAGAATAAAATATACACTGGAAAATCCATGGACTTTAAGAATTGCCCAAAGGCTAGGGATGTAAAATATGTAAGGCTTTTTAAAGATTTGTATAGCTTAGTTGGCAGATGTGTCACAATTTTGAATGTTGACTAAAAGCTGTAGGTATGAATTAATTAGTACATCAGAAACATTCTGCCATTCATTTTTGTTTTATTTTTTGTGGTAAAGAATATCTGTGCTCTTCAAGTCTGTGCTCATCCTCCGGTAATGAGTGAAAGCAATAACAAAGTACACATAAATATGAAAGAAAATAGAATGATTGGACTTGTGAAGAATGATTGTACAACAGATCAGTATTACAATAATGTTAAACTGACATGGCAGTGTCTTAATTCCTAATTTAAGTACCTGTGCAAGTGGTGTTGTGTGGCATATTTATGATACTGATGTATTGAGCATGATGCTTTTACTGTGGATTTTTGTAGCTGTAATGCATGGGCAGTTGTAGTTAAGTCACCCTCTGAATCTCTGGATTGTGTGCATATACACTTCTCTAGAGGATGAGGTTAAAATGTTTTGCAGTCAATTTCTTCCTTCTTCATGTTGTCCGATATGGAGCTGTTGTACTGAATGATGCTTTCCCTGGAAAATAAAAGCTACAGTGTAAATTCAGTGGTGTTAGTGGACAACATAGTACTTTCACAAATGAGTCAGTAGAATTTTCACGAGCCACTCCTGGTTGGCAGCTTCGCTCTTTTGCGGCCCAGCCTTTCAATAGACTGTGCTGTTCCACTTGGTTTGTGAGGCAGGCTTAATTTGCTAGGACAGACCACCAAAGCATGTGATCCTTACTCTTGTAGTAGCAATGACCATTAAATGCTTCCTCAGAGGTCCTGTTTTGTACTGTCTTGATTGCAGCTTCTTACCCATGTAGTGCAGTGGGTTTTTGTGTGGCTATTTTTTTCTCATAGTATCACCCAAGGCTTCCTTTACAGTTTTTGCATTAGACATCTGACTCTGAAGTTAAGGATTAAGTAAGTTCTTGTGAGGAAGGAGGTGGTTACTTCTAACAGACACCATTCCTCCCAAAGGGAAGATGTGGATGTGTTTCTTCTGTTGGACTTCTCCATTGAATATTTCTGTTGTTATTAGGATGGAGCTATCTTGCTCTTTTCCTGATTGTGAATCAACAATGAGTAACATGTCCTGCTCTAAAGTGGTTGTGACACTTATTATTTTGACTGGCAGAAGAGCAGACATTTCTCAGCTTTCTTTTGCATTCATTCTTTTGGATGAGTTGATTGTACAGTGTGCTGTCATTTTTGCATCTTTGTGAAGATGATGCAAGATCTCAGCAAAGGACTGTACTTAGGCAACAAGTGAAATATCTTCAATAATCAGAAGTCAATTATAAGCGCTGCAAACTTTTCACAAGTCATTTTTAAAAAACGCAACTGAGAAAATGAAGAAGAAAAAATGGTTGAGTATGAGAATGGATTTTATCTTACTTTTAATACTGTTTCCAGTGGTTGAATCAGTTAGAACAGAAGTTTTGCATTGCTTTTTCACAAGTAGCTGTAAACTCTGGAGTATGTTTCTGTTTTTCTGGAAGTTTGAAGATGCTAAATTACACGCTGTTTTGAAGTGTCATATTGTAAAGGCCAAGCTTACATTTCTAAATGAAAATTGCTAGAGGTGAGCAAAAGGGGAAGTAGTTGTGTGTGCACTGAAGTTCAAAGGTGTTCTGTGTTATAACTTGGTGTACTTTGTGAGCTTTAAGTAGAAGCAATAAAGTGGGAAGTTTCTATGTCACTGTCAGGAGACTTTCAGATTAACAGCTTTTCTTTTTACACTTCCTTGGAGAATGTCAAGCACTACTTTACAGTGTGTAATAAATGTGTCTTAAATATTATTGTTTTGATGATACATTCTCTTTCCAAAAATTATGAGAACAAGAGTACATTTTATTAGAGCATTGCAAACAGTGGTCCTTGTTTATATAATGCTTTTTTTCAAAGTGCAGAGCTCTTATGTGTGCATTAGTCTAAATTTTAGTTAAGATGCTAGGAAAAAGAAAATGTAGTGGTCTATCGCATTACGCCAACATGCCTTTCTTTGGTTATATTTGCAAGCTGGCAAGGTTTTCATTTTAGATAACATATAGAATTATCTTTTCATATTGAAGGAACACATGTCTAAGGACTGTATCGCCTCAAATGTACTTTGCATTTTAGTCTTATATGTTTTTCTATCATTTTCAGAAAGGCTGAGGGGATGACTTGCTTCCCACCCTAAGATATATGGATTTCTTTCCTGTACACTAGTCGTCTGTCTAAAAGTGTCTGACAATTTTCTTAGTATTCTACTGATGAGAGTTATTTTTCTTATTTCAACCATGGAAGTTTTGATTTACTACATATTTAGAGAGATCACAGCTATATATAAAGAGGCAGACAAATTTTTCAAGCTGGTAGTGATCTTCACTTAAGATTGCCTAAATGATCTTTAATTTCTCCAGGACTGTTGTTTTGTGCTTGAATGAATAAATGCAACAAATGGAAAACAAATTATGCATCTTCCTTGAAAATGGTAATCAAATAAAATGCTTTTATTTCTCCCCCCTGCAGATGACTCTCAATTTTTCTTTAATGTAACTCAAAGAAAGCTGGCATCCATTCTAACGAACTGCTGTTAATAATAGTAAGCAAGATAAATGTGCAACTATAAACTAGCAAAAACCTGTAAAATCTAATGAATGAATATAATCACAAATAAAACCCAAAAGATTGATTAGAGGCTTAGACTCAAAGGTGATTGGGAAAGATTGAAAGTTTTATGGATGTTTAATTTCTTGTAAGAGTCTAGACAATGTATTCAGGCGCTGGCCTTTTAGATTCCACTTATGTGCAAGATTTTATTTCATTGACATGTTCATAGGATGATCAGAGCAACATGTAGTATTAATTGGTTACAAAGCACAGGGCCGCATGTGGCCTTTGAGTCCCAGGCAGTGCAGTAGGTACCTGTCATGTATTAACTGCAGAATCTCAAGCAGGCAAAATTTATGTTGCTATCCCCTGATGGCTACATTTCCTTTTCATAGATATCTAAACCTCTGCATCAAATTTCTGTGATGCTCCGAAGATTTTTCTTCCATGTGCTTGCAAGTAGATTGCATATAGTGTGGCCAAGAACTGTAAACCTCAAATCTAAATCATGTTGAGTATTCACCCAGCTATCTTGTTTTAATAGTGCATCCACGGGGCAGGGCGCACTTTGTGTGGGCAGAGGCATTAACATTATCTGAAGCAGAAAATAAAACAATCTGAATTCACTCTGTGAAAGTAAATACATTCTGGATGGGCAGTGCGAAGTAGAGTGGATTGGCAGTTTCTACCTTGCTTGTGAATTTTAATAAAGGACCGATTTAACTTCAAGTTATGCTGATAGTCTATAAATTTAGATTGAAGCTAGGCCTTCCCTGGAATTTCAAGTAAGGAAGCCAAGTGATTGAAAGCAATGGAGTTAGTGACTTGGCAGTATCTTTGGTTGTCCCTATTAGGCAATTCATGTGGCACACTCTCAGTACATTGGTCTTGTGTGCCCTACAGCTTCCTCACAAGGCACAGCACTGATTTTTTTTTTCAGGGCCAGGGCTCCAGGAAACGGCATGGGGCTGCATCAGGGGAGGGTCGTATTGAATGTTAAGAGAAGATTCTTCAATGGAAGGTGGTCAGCCATGGAGCAGGCTCCCTAGAGCAGTGGTCACAGCACCAATTCAAGATGTGTTTTGGCACCTCCCAATTTCATGTGCTCCTGTGTGAAATTCAGGAGTTGGATTCAGCGATTCCTGTGTCACTTGCAACTCAGGGTATTCTATGGGTCTGAAGGTTGTAATAGGAAGGCAGACTGTTTTTCCTGTGAAGGAAATAAGGAAATGATTTTGTTGCTTATTTTGTTTTACTTATCTGGTAAAGAATCATTGTTGCTTAAAAAAAAAAAAAAAGTATAAATAGCTTTCAAAGGTGAAAGAACGTCTCTCACCAGTGATTTTTTTCTTTTTAAAGGAATTTAGCAAACATTTTTGACCTTATATATTTGATCCAACATAATAGATGGAATAGATAATCTCCTGCAGTTAGTTTCTAGATATTTTTGTTGGTTACCTTTTTTCATTGCAGCAGTAGATAAACAATCAATTTGTCACTTATCTTTATGGTAAAGCTCATCTCTAGTTAGTAGTATCTTTTGATTGCAAGTCCCATTGTAATCACTAAGGAAGAATTTAAATATTTCATTGGGTTTTGTTCAGGAAAGGACTCATTAAGTCTCTGTCATATCATAATTTAACAAAGTAGGCTGAGATATGAAATAAATTAGAATATCTTTTGTGGAAATATATACTATTTAACATGTGTTATATAGTATATATACTATATAACATGTGGAAATAATACTAGTGTTGGGAATAACTATATTTTGAAGGACCTTGAAAGCTAAATGCTTATACAAAGTAACACATTACATTTTCCTAAGGGCTATTTTGTTTTCTTGTTCTATCGCTATTTTGAACTGCAACAAAATTTCACTGTTAGGTATTTAGTGCTATCTGTGTGCCCTTTGGGTAGTCTCAGCCATGATTAGTCTATAGCAGTGAATTTTCTGTGGGAATATCATCTTACTGAGGATGCTGAGTGGAGGTTTAAGAAGCTGAGTATATCCACGCCACAGATGGGTTATCAGTTCTGATTGACCTTGACAGGATGCACAGCAAAATGCAGTTTGCTTGCAAACAGGTTGTAGTTTAAATGTAAGCATTTAATGTTTCTTCAAGCAAGTCCAAAGGAAACATATTTTGATGATCAGTGTTGCCAAATTTTACTGATACAGCAGTTGAATGAATTAAGATTTGTGTGCGAAGATTAATAGAACAATTGTGAAAGGGTGGTAAACAAGTAGTGTGGTTGGGTAGGTTGCTGTTACTAAGTGAGTTTTGGGACAATAAAGTTAAAGAGCGAAATATGGGGGGACAAATGGGGGACAAAGCAGCTTTAAATTAAAGCTTTTCTTTTTTTTTTTTTTTTTTTTTTTTTCCCCAGTACTGGGAAATGTTAGCACAGCAAACCCCAGCATAATTCGGAGCAAATGCTCGCAAATTTGATGATTGTTATTTAGTTACTTAACATTCCATCAAAGGATTTGTTTTGGTGTTGCTACTTTTCTTGGGAGTCCTTGAGTGTTTTATGGTAGTACTGGTCATTATTGGGCCTTTCTGCTGCAGGGCTTATTGCATTGTTTTACTTAAAGATCTTTAGTACAATAGAAAGTGAAGTTCACCACTCTGAAATATACGCTTATTTCAGCTGACTAAGCTGCTTGGACTTAAAAGCAATAAAGAATTTCCTTCCTTCGCTGATTTTTATTGATATTCTTCTGGAGAAAAGCAAGGAATGGAATATCCAGCATTACTAGGCAGCTTCAAATGAACATTTGGATGATGATCCATCACACACTAATATAAATTCAATGAGGAGTTTTGGTCTTATTTTGGAGTAGTTATTTATTTTTCCCTATCTAGGATCTAAATTTTTCTTATGTTTTCAACATTCAGAAGTCATATAGGTAGCTTTGACTTGGGTAGGTAGCAGCCTACGTCTTCCTATATTTCTTCAGAATCTTAATCTTGCAAATTACAGTGAGAGCAAGCATCCCAGTGGGAAAATAGAGTAAGCTTGTATTATGTCTTTAAATCTCTTTCACTGAACTTCTACCAGTGACAATAGTAATGGGTGCCTCAGAATATTTTGGAGTCTTTTTTTTTTTTTTTTTTTTTTGCCTGGCCGAAATTATGAGCATAATTATGATACCCAAGACCTTTGTCATGCTCATGCTGCTGGCAGTGGTAATATTTATATGACAAAAGGAGTGTGTGGTGGATAAAAAATACACAGATTCATCCAGAACATGTCTGTTTTACATTTAGCAGTATATAAGCCTAACATTGCATGTTCCTTGCAGCAAGATTTGCAAAAAAGAAAAAAAGGAACAAATTAAGTGATTTAGAAAGAAGTAGCTATGTACCTCCATGTAAAACTATCTGCAGTGAACAAAGTGTGGGACAGGATTTGCAGAATCAAAAACTGAGAATATTATGTCTAATGTATGTCATTTATTCTTCATACTTCTGATTTCACGTTTGATGGACGATTCTGGTAGCACCATATTACGGACACAAACTAACTTGTAACATGACCTCAGTGTAGCATTGTTATATACTGACTTAACATATGTGGACTGTAAAAATATATCAGCAGTTACATCAACCTCTGTGTTTGCTCCTATGAAGCCTAATTCCTCTGTTCTGGTATATCATATATATGTGTGTGCATAGGTAGAATTGTTTTAGTATTTCAACTTTTCTGTTGGAAAAACAATGTTTCAGAGTAATTTTTGTACAGATATTTGGCTTTGGGTATCTTCTGCAAAGGAAGTTCCTTGGACCACTTCTTAAAGTATAAATTCTCAGGTTATTTTTTGCCATGAAAATTGTTTGTTTTAGGAGAAGAGCATGTATATACACACAGGCATGCAAATATGTTACATTAGGGAGGCTGTTTTTAGTACTAGTATACTATAATTTTTGCTGATGTTTCTATACCTAGTAGCATAACTTACTAGCTCTAAAAACATCATCGCACTTTCATGTAGCTTTACTTAGGTGCATAGTGTTTGGCACTTCTAGACACTGGATACTCTTGAATACTGTCGCTATTTTTAAGTTTTCTTATTTGACAGACTTGTTTTTGCATCGTTCTCTAGTCAGTAGATTTTAAATTTGCAGAAATTGTCATAAGTTCATGGAAAGAGAGTCTACTTGTCAGTGGATCTAAATCAACTTACAATCTAATCAAATATAAAATCTAAATCTATCAAACCAGGAACATGATTTCCTTTTCCGAGGCTTAATTTTTATTTGCATACATGTTTATTTTTCTTATTAGTAGGCATACCAAGCTTCTGCTTTTTTTGTGTTCCTAGCATTTCAGTACTTTTCTCCATGCTTGGGACAGTCTGTACAATATTGTTATATGACATTATTTAATTCCTAAAGAATGTTCTAACTGTTACTGTAAATATTCAGGTTCTTTCTGATTTGTCAAAGCATACTCTGCTAAACATTTATATGAATTTGGGCATGTGGGAACATTAGGGTGTGTGTATATGTATATATAAGAAGTCTTATACCACAAGGGTATAAGACAAAGGAAGTTACTAATTCAAAGTCAAGAAGCATCCTTTTTGGATTTTGACTTGTAAATTAACTAATGACCTGATTTACAGTCTGAAAACTAGTTTTCTTTTAAACTACAGTAAGAAAAATTAGAAGAGCTAGCATTCAGGTTAAGAAACAATATTCTCTTGATTAAATTACATATTGTAACTGTTTTGATGCTGCTATGTTTATGCAATCTTGGAAGTAACTGAAGAAGCAAAATAAAGAAATGCAGCAGGGGCAAAAGACATCATATAATCTTTCTCACTGTTTTATTTTGGGGAAAAAAAATCATATACGCATATTTCTGTACTACTTCTCAAAGCTTTTCATGCTCAGGGACTGAGAGATGGAAAGATTTAAAATTGTGTTGAGAGAGTAAGGGGCTCACAGTAGTGTGTCTTACACCCATATTTTTATCTATTCTTCAGGAACTTGAAAATCAGAAATTGAGTTTTCCAGGAATCACCTGGTCCAGTAAGGGTGGTATAGAACCAACTGTAAACTTATTACCTCCTGATTAAGTTACAACAGGGAAAAAAGCTTAAGACTGTACCACCAGGCCAAAAGTTCAGGCTTAAGATAATTCCCAGTAAGAGTATTGAGTAGCTTTAATTTAAGATCATGCATAATTTTATCAGTTTTTAGAGTTATGATTCACGTGTAGAGTTATGCATATGTTTTAAAAATGCTTTGGAGGAAGACAGGCCTGCAGGGCTTCAAACTTCAAATTCTCTTAAACCTAACAATATACTTTATGAATTCTACCTTCATAGTACTTTTGATCTCTCCTAAAGCCAAAATTTATTTACAAAAATGTAATTTGTGCACAATTATGTAATTAATTACGTAAAGAATCCAAACAATGCTGGATTTGTAAGCTGAAAAAAGTTTTTTCTCTTGCAAAATAGTGTTGGCACCATTTGTTTTGGTCTTAAGTTTGATGTTTCTACAGATAATGTACCAAAGTTCCTTTCTTTACTTTCCAATCATATAGTGTTCCCACTTGCTTCAGAGTTTTCTAGTAAATGATTTATCTTTTTGTTTTATAATCTAATGTGTAATTCAACAGTAAATTAACATCTTTTATCTCCCATAATAGAATTAGTAGCATAGTAGGTTTGCTGTGAATCAGCTACAAGGTGATGTTTGCCCTTTCATGACTGTCATATTTTTCTAAAAGGTTGTACCTTCATACTGTTTAAAACATTTTTGGTTATTAATAATATATCTGACTTTTTAAATATGAAAAGAAGCAGAAGTTATTTGTTGATAGGTGAAAAAGGTTTTTTATTTTTGTTTGTTTGTTTGTTTCTGCTGTAGTCAGAACTGGGGAGACAGTTCCTACTTTTTTGATCGGTGACCAAGTGTTGGGTCCTTCACTTCGGGCTCAGCAACCCTGTGGACTGCTATAGGTTTGGGACAGAGTAGCAAGAGGACCTTGGCTTATGCTTGGCTGAACTTGAGTCAGCAGCATGCCCAGGTAGTCGGGAAGAGAGATGGCATCCTGCTTTGTATCATAAATAGCACAGCTGGGTGCTCCTGCACAGCAGGAGGTGATCATCCCCCTATACTTAGTACTGGTGAGGCCACATCTCAGGTACTTTATTCAGTGCTGGGCTCCTTGCTATGAGAAAGACACTGAGGCCCTGCAGCATGTTTAGAGAAGGGCAGTGAATCTGTGAAGGGTCTGGAACACAAATCATATCAGGGATAGCTGAGGGAATTGGGATTGCTTAGTCTGGAGAAGAGCAGGCTTAGGGGAGACCTTATTGTTCTCTACAACTTCCTGAGAAGGGGGTTGTGGTGAGATTAGGGTTGGCCTCTTCTTCCTGGTAACAGTGACAGAATGAGAAAGAATGGTGAGTTTATCACAGTTGTACTAAGCCAATAGATCTGAGAGGCAGGTACTTGCCTTTCCGTAGATCTGGTACAGATCTATATCAGGCACAAACGTGGTCTGAACAAATGTGTATGCTTTACTTTTCCTCATTACAAAAATGGGAATTTTTCATCCTTCATCTATTTTGCTGATGTAACCATTGAAAATTAGATTTGTGAAACTATTTTTTTTTCTGGCACTCCCAATAATCAACATCGAGTTGGTGCAATGACGAACAGCACCATGTCTGACCTCAGTATTTGCTACTCATTATCTTTTTATTTGTCTGCTTACCTTTGTGTTTATATATCTTTTGATTTCTCTCTATTTGAGGGCCTTTATATAGAAGTTTAGTAAATATAAGACAGATTAGGCAGTATTGAGTTTGGAAGGAAGCTGAACTTTCCATTTTCTCTTTACACATTTTCTCTTTACATGAGGAATAAATATTGTGCCATAGACTAAAGAGAAATATTTTGTTTTTGCAAGTCTTATGATTTTGGATTTTTCCTAATTCAGTCCTTTATATAAGGCAAAAACTATCCAGTGCTGTAGACACAGTGCATGCTTTTCTTGAGGCATCTTAGTCTTACAGATGCTCCTGAGGTGGATCTAGTCAATTTAAACAATGCCTCAGCCTCTTGCTGGCATTTTATACCGAACGACAATTTTGTGTTATTCTCCTTACTTCTCATCTTCCTATTCAGTGTCAGCAGTGTCCCAGCTTTCCATCTTCTGAGGTTTTCATTTGTCTGCTGACAATTTGCCAAGTAATGATGTTCTTCCGAAGAACAATCTTTGCCTCCTCGTGGAGAATTTCTGCCTGCTCTTACAAATGTTTACTTTGAAGTGAAGAAGCTGTGATCTGAAATATCACTGATGTAGCTGCAGGCTGAAACAGTGCTGAAAAGTTCAAAACAGATTTATAATGATACCTCCAAAAATAAATGATAATTAGTTTTAGCACTTGGGTTAATAAGATTGCATGCAAAGACAAACGTACTTTACTCTTACACATCATGAAAATTATTGGCTAAAGGTAATAAAGAAGAAAAATTGGACTGAACAGCCATTATCAATAGTGCATTACTGCATCCCAAGTCTGAATAAACTGCTCTTAGGGTAAAAAAACAAAACAAAACAACAACAACAACAAAAAAACAGCCAAAAGCTGACATGCTGTGTCCATTTTTTAACAATCGATATAGTGTCTAATCATGTGGAGCACAGAATGGAGTCGACAGCTAGAATCTTTATTTGCTTTTAAGCAGATTGAAATGTTAACTTCTGAAATGTTAACGTCTGAAAACAGATACTCTAGAAAACTATATTTTGAAATTGAGAAGTTAGTGCATTATCAGGATTTCAGAGTTTTTGTCATTTAAGTGGGCTCTTTTTTTACAGTGTTCTTTTTATCAACAGAATGTTCTGGGTATGATTTAAAACAAATGTTGGCAATATTGCTATATACAGCATAGTATTTTCTGATACTTAATTTTTCTTACTGGAAGATTACTTATGGTGTAGAAAATATATTAATATTTTTCTTAGTTCTTGATCTCAGAACTGTTTGTAAGTGGAGGAAATATTTAAATTAAGAGGAATGGCATTTGAAATATGGTCATATTTAATAAATACCTAGTGGAAGAGAATGAAGATTATTTAAGTGACTATTTAAGCAAACTGGGCATACACGACTGTTAATCGAATGGGAGTGGGTGACATGCAACTCAGGCTGCTGCAGAAGGTAGCTGATGTCATTGCAGTGCTGTTTTATGTCAATTTTGAAAAATCATGAGGGTCTGGGTTGCCACTGATGACAGTAAAGGGCATTAAATGTCACACTCATCTTGAAGAAGGAAAAGGGAAATAAAAGCTTTATCAGCTTTGTCACAGTCTCTACTAGGAATGGCCCTGTAAACTAAGGGAGAGCAATGGAGGCTGCTTACTTTGTGTTTAGCCAGGTAACATTCTAGAAGCCAACCTGTGGGAAGATAGTTTGGTGGACTTTTAAGAGGTGGAAAACTGACAATGTGGCTGTGCATGGGTACTAACCAACAACCTAACTAGTGCTTAGATTTTCATTAGGAATATTAAATATATCAGTAGAACAGGGGGTAGAGAAAGAAGATGGAGTAAAAAGAGCTTGTCTAACAAAATGGTCATTGCTTGGGGACTGGCTAGCCATTGGTCTCCTTGTGGGAAGTGGAGAGTTGTAGTCTTTGTATTATTTCTCACTTTTTTTTTTTCCCCTTATGTATCTCTTTGCTTCACTTATTGAATTGTCTTTTTCTTTAACCATGAATTTTCTCACTTTTACTCTAATTCCCTACTCCATTCCACTGGAGGTATGGGAATGAATGCATGGATGCTTAGCTGCTGACTTGGAGTCAGCCCACAAGTACCTTGATGATCTAGAGGAATGGGTTTATGAAATTCGGCATAAGCAATTGCTACTCTGAACTACCTGGCTGATGAAGAAATTTGATGGAGAAGGTGTAAATAGCTCACAGACTTAAAATTTGCAGTGTCCTTATTGTAAGTGATCAATGATGATAATCATAATTAATAGGGAAAAGTTAACAGGAAGGTGACTGTTGTCACATTTTGAGTGTTAATTTTGGAATAGGCTTTTGGAGTATGGTGGTTTAACATAGCTAATTCCTATTAGCTGTGGAATCATATTTGGACAGTATGTGTTTACCAGCTCAGAGATTTGTGAGTGGCTCACACCTTATGGACAGTGTGCTATCCTTTCCCTTTATTTTGGGGAACATATGGCAGAGATGAAAAAGACTGATGTTCCATGGAATATAATGGAATTGTTTTCATACAAAGAATGATAGAGTAAGCTATATTCATCTAACAAGAGTCTGCGTTGCGGAATAGATGAGGCTTACTGAGTATTGTGGCAGTCTGAAGAATCAGGAGTGTCAAGAAGACACACAACAAAGAAACTATTTGCCACAGTTTTCAATACAAGAACTAGAGTTCAGCATATTAATATACAAAACTTGCTAATGGAGATGGTTTATCACTCAGAATAACTGATAGCTGTACAGAGCTTCTTGCCAAAGAATACTAGCGTTGCAAAAAATTAACCTATATTTGAAAAAGATGAACAAGGAATTAATAGGAAAAATGGTATCAAACTGAGTTGACATGCCTTGGAAGCAGTACTGGGAGAGAGGCGTAGCTTATACGGAAGGAAGAAGTGTATTTATGGAATAACTAAACTTTTAGTCTTCCTTAAGACATTTATTAAAGAGAGAACACTGGATTCTTGAAAGCATTATCTGATGAGTTGTCTTAAGGATTGTCTGTGAGAAAATTTGCACCCGTTTCCTTTAAAACTTGAATGTAAATTTTATTTTGACCAGGGCTGAATCAACTCTCTTCTAGTTTGCGTAAATCCGTTTCAAGTCATTTTTAACCAATGTTGAAGGAAAAGCTTAGTGATAACTGATATCTAAATTCCTACAGGATATGTATTTGTTGTATTTCTTTGTCCGGTTAAATTTTTTAGCTGTAATGATGTAATTTAAGACCGAAATAAACAGGATGTTAAAGCTGCGTTTCCAGTAACTTGGTTAATCAGCTATTGCCTGAAAAATTGGAAAGAAATAAAGGCAAGGACACTGCTCTGGAGGTTAGTGTTGTAGAAGATGGGAACCTAAATAATGACATGCAAAATAAAGGCACAAGGAATTACAACTCATTTTTAGACAAATTCTAGTAGAAAACAATAGGTCACAAAAGGGAGTGCTCATTAAATTTCAAAAAAAACTGTGCTCTTAATTAGTTGAAATTAATATTGGAAAAGCACAGTACCTTGTACCTTAGTGTGTAGGTTGCTCTGAATGTAACGCCTCCTATTTATTTCCATGGAAACTACAGCTACAAAGTGCATAATTACACTATTTGATACAGGAAATTCTCAGCTTCAACACACTTTTCAGCACAGCCACCACCATTATCTAGGCATCTTCACCACTTGTGAACCACAGCCTCCATGCTGAGCTCATAAATATCTGCACCAGAGGAGGTGATCCACTGTCATTGGAACCAGTACTAAAATGCAGCACCCACTGCCTCACTGTGCTCATATCCATAATTTGGTCTCCATAAACATTCATCAAGTGTCAATGAATGTCAATAGGTACCCCTTTTTGAAAAAACACTTCCATATCAGATGCCATTTTGTCAGACTCTCTCTGCTTCCACCTGTCACGTGCCACCGTCATGTAGCACAATATTGCCAGAAAGCTTTAACCTCTGTTGTTGTGCCACCAATATCTGTCTGACATCGTGGACCAATATCATAAAATAAGAGGCATTACTTTTGGAGCAGCTCTCATATATAATATATGAAGTGCAAACAATAAATACTATATTATGGAGAGATGTGGTAAAGTTTTGTGTATCTTCTAAGAATAGCCCCATTATCAGAAGGAACGTGTAGGAAAGTAGTAAAAGTCTGTTTTAGACTGAACAGAAACAATAGAAGCCACGAATGATATCCTGCAGAACCATGCTATTGCAGTTAGCTGAACTTGATTTCCAAACGATTTCAAAGACATTGATGATAGAAACATGATTCTTACCATGGATCATCTGGATAGCTATTTTATATTCTAGAAATGGTATTTGAGAAGCTGCAGTTGTTTTTGCAAGCAAGACTGCTGGAGACAAAGATCTCTATACTGTTTTATAAAAAGTTCCACTGTAGCACAATCCAGAGTGCTACTGTGTTATGGCACACTTGTAAAATGAGTTTGTCAAAACTTACTCCGTTGACAATTGTAGGAACAGCAGACTGGGGGAATATTGACACAGACCAAGCTTGACATTTGATAAACTGCTAGTCACTGCTGAAACAAGAAAGCATTACTTGGTGCCATGCATAAAACATAAATGAAACTGTTTCAGAAGCAGAGAACTCAAATCTATCGAGCAATAAAGCAGTAAAGTTAGTGAATGTGGTGGTAGTTTCGTGGGTCTGTCTGAACAGGAGATAACATGGCGCTAAAGAGGCCCACCTGTGTCATTTTGCAAGATTTCCCTTCATAGGGAACAGAAAATATGGTTGTATACAAGTCTGCCTTCTGTAGAACAGACAAACAAAATGCCTTTACATGGGCACATTAAAAAATGATATACAAAGTAAGATTAAGACTAAACGGTGAGGGAAGAATTAGGAAAAATAAAGAAGTAATTTTCAGAAAGAGAGTGAGAAATCTCAAAGGTTTATGTACTGTGTATTTTTTTAAAGACATGAACAAATAACTTTCATAGACTGTAACGTCTGAAATTTCATGTTAACTTCATAGTAACAATCTGCAGAGGCTATTATCTATAGTATAATACTATTTTTTCTGGATAGGAAGTAAATTAAATACCTTATTATTATTCATAGTGTGAATGGTGTTAACCAGATATTCATTTGTTCCTCTTCTTTTCAGCCATGTTCACCTCACTTACTCCACTGCCCACACTTGATTTTTTTCACAATCTTTGATTAAGACATTCATAAAAACTTCTCCATAACATGTGGTAATATCACTTTCTGAATTAAACTACTGAATAGAGTCTAGACGGAAAAATCATACCTATTTTGCACATAGGAATTTGACACAGTACATAGTAACTGTTTATTCAGTACAGCTCAAGAAAGTTGTTAGTATTCAGAATGCAATTCTGTCTGAGTCCCAGTTATATTCACTTACCACTCTTAGATGTTTTTTTCTGGAAGACTGTACTTCAATCCTTGTTACAGGCTGATGTTGCCTTCTCTCACTGATTGTTTATAAGTTTTGATGGAGGGGAAAAAATGTAAAGAACTGAACTAATTGTTGAAACTGTGGGTTTTCATCACAATTTAATTCCTTACACAATCAGTATAAAAATAATTATGCTATTTATCATGTGTCTAAAGCCAGGAAAGAAACAAAACGATGATAAAAATGAGCACATGGGCCAGGGCTTGGCTGATAAGAATGGGAGCAGATATTAAAGATATGACAGGAGTGCTTGTGTATCATGAATGTCAGGAAAAATAAGAGAGCAGCTAAACCTATGGCTAATGTTTTTATAAGGGAATATCGGCATAAAGAATCAGGAACACTAATGTTTTTGTGGAAGTGTGCATATGAAAAGAAATCCATCACGTAATTTGTTTTATTTCTCCTTGTATTTTCCTTTTGTGTCAGAAAAAGCTGAACATTGTTGGAAACGATACATCAAAGAGTGAAATGCTGAAAAGATTTGAAAGGAAAGCAAGTGACAACTATTGCAGAATGAGCAGGATATACACAAAAGAACAACAGAATAGTTGATAAACTATAAATGTGAACAGATAGTAGTAGGACTAGTAATGCATATGTTTTTATTATGCTTTTTTTTCTTATTCTTAGACCTCGTTGATGCTGCTTTTGGTTGTACAAAAAAAATGTAGTCGATACTTTTGTTATGGAAGAATTTGCATACTATCTAGTAGTAGACAAGCTTGTTAATCTTTATGCTGAAAGAAGAAAATCTTTATATCCATATTGTTACTTCTTCAGACTTGAAACACTGGAGAGAACATGCTATTCAAACAGAAACATAAACAATGGAGTATTCTTATAAGAATATAAGAAATATATTTTTGCATATATTTTTCCCTTTAAGTATAATAATGTGGTGCAAGTGCAGATATGATCAAGTACGCATGGGGACATTGCTATGTGTATATATATGTAAATCACCATGTAAATCAAGATAAAGAAAAACCATACTTTCTTAATATTTTATAGTGTGGGTTTTTTGAGGATTTGTTTATTATTCTTTCCGCTGAAGTTACTCTTAGGTCTTGATTTGTTTCAGGAAGTTGTAGGACTTCTGCATAGTTAACCTACATGAAGAGTCCATTTCTTGTGTAATTAATGAAAAGAAGCTGGGATGTGTATAGAAAACATCAGGGCTCATAGATTAATAGATCTGTTTGCTGTTAGAGGTATGTAGCTATTTCCAATAAAGGGGAGAAGGGAGCTGACGATGTCTTGTATACCTAATTTAGATGTTTTCAATAATTGTCTAGGCAAGATGAATGAATTACTTATTTACTTTCAGGACAAGAAAAAAGAGAAGCTTGAATGGAGGAAATATACCTCTGAATTGATACACATCTTGCAAAAATGCAATTTTTTAACCCATGGACAAGTATTATTTAAGCCTATGGACAAATTTTCTAATAATTCTGCTGGAGTAGAATTGTTACTGTTTGAAATGTCTCTCAGATACTTGCTGCCTATTTGGAGGTTACAATATACGTGATTTTGCTTATGAATGCAGGCTCCGATTCTCCCACACTTCAAATAAGACAGCTTAAGTTAAAATAGATGAATAGTGAAGACCTGTAGCAATAACATATTTAGTTTCTGTTTATTTAAGTGGTGATCAATCTGTAGTATGTGAGTTTGTGCTATAAAAGATCTAACTTTTTATGTAGCGCTTTAATTCTCCACGCAAATACAGACAACTATATGTCTCTGGCAAGGAAAAATAATTTAAATATGGATCAGGTTTGATTTGTAAGCATTTTCATGTATGTTTAAAATAACATAATTGAAGTGACATGTACAGGTAAGAATAAAGATAATGAGTTAAGAGTATTTGTTCAGTAATGTGCAATTGAGAAAAGGTATATAGATTATTATGTCTATTAATGATCACTGCATATCATTCAAGAATAAGGTTACCCAGAAATACGTTTTTCCTGGTAAACATGATAATGTGATTTCTTTTATTTTTTATTTTATCTTATTTTTTTTGTGTGTGTTGCATTAGTATGAAATCTTTTTCTCATCTTTGAAGAACTCTCTCATCCATTCTCTGCTTTCTTTTATTGAAACTGCTTAACTGCTTTTTTTTTTTTTTTTTTTTTTTTTTTTTTAATAACTAATATTTCAATTTGGTCTCATTTGGGATGTGAAGAAACAAAAATTCAAATTCTTCTTCATGTCTGTATACTCTCTAGTTAGACCCACTTAACCTCGTATAAATAGCCGGGTCAGAGGAAAGAAGCTTACAACTTCCACAGTTACCACAGTTTCTGTTATTTTAACCTTAAGCACTTAAAGAAAAACAACAGTCTAATAACTGAAAGAAGTTAAACAGTGATCCTTGCAGGCAGTAGTCCTTGCATCATAGATAAAGCATCACTCTAATAGAATAAGGAAAGAAGAGAAGGAAGCTATGCAGTCATGAAAGCCTCTTTAACTTATGAGTTCTATACTTTTAAGTCACCTAATAGACAGGAACTTTAAATCTGACCAAACACTTTTTAATTTTGGATGCATGCATGTACATACATACGCAGGTGTGCACACTGATATGCATATGCTGAAGCAGAACTTCACAAAGGTGTTCAGACTACATTTGCAAAGAGGCATTAAGCAGCTGCTTAATGTTAGCTTATTTTCCACCATAAGCTTGAGTGAGAAACGTGAACTAAAATAGGAGGACTATTATTGTTTTCATTCAGGAATTTTAATTGGCGTTAATTTAACTGACTTCCAAAGGGCACAATTTGTAGGGAGCTTCTCCATTTAAATAATTAGTCCATGTTTGTCAAACACATTAGTTTTGGTAGAAAGCCAAATTCAAAATATGGAGATACAAACCAGGTAAGTGTTAACCTTAAGTGCTTCCTAATTGTTTTGTACTAATTATTTGGGGCTTTTATTATGTAACTGTTAATAGTATTTCTTCAGTAAGAAGTACTGCCAGCATGTATCCTGATTGAATGCACCTTTTATTTTATAAATCTCTTGATGGAAGCATGACAAATATGTTGGAGTGTTCAGAAAATGTGTAGAATCAATAACTCTTGCTATGCTATCCTAATGTGAATGACTTTTGGATTAGTAAATCCAGATGGTAATTTTATTAAAGCTTTTTTTTTTTTTTTTTTTATAGCATGGCTATTTTTTGTGTTTTTTATTTCAGCTGCAAAATATTATGCTGAAACTGAACTATTCAGGCTTTGTGCGTTCTGCCTGACAGAATTATGTTTTCCTTAATGGACTGTCCTTTTTTATCCAGTCTCTTGCATTTTTTTCTTATCAAAATTAGGCAAAAAATTTACCAAATAGATCCTGCTGCTTTTTGTTACAAAGAACATTCCTTCTACTTTGGTGTCCTTTTGATCAGAAATCACAAAATCTTAATTCAAGCAGCTTTTAAGCGTGTTGTATGCCTTCAACAAGCTCTTATCCAGTTACCCACCCATGACTCTTGCATAAAGATCACTTTAGTTTTAGAGCATTGAAATTGGTATTGTTAGATAGATGAAGATCTTTGTATCCAGAATTATGTAAAGACTTAATCCATGTTTTCCGAGTGTTAAGATTGGTAGGGTTTGGGAAATCTTTCAGCCAGAGATATTTTATTCCAGCAATGTAATAAATGGAATTCTTAGTGGATATAGGAGTCTTCTTTCATATATTTATTTTTAAATTAACTGTGTAATGGTGTTTCAGAAGTTATTAGACATTTAAAATATGGTAGAAACCTCCCTTACTGAATGAGCTGAAGCTGACATGGCCTATCAAAATAATATAATGTAACAGGAAAGAGCTTGATACATAGAGCAAAATACAGAATAGTGAGAGAATCTCTTTTAAGGTCACAAAGGACAGTCATAAAACACGTCCACTAATTTTTTAAGTGCAATTTAAGCGATTGATATCTAAATTAGAAGAAGAAACGGGTATGGTGATTTATCGTATTTAAACCAAGAGAAGAAAATGTGGCTGCATGGTGACTTGTTAGTATACATAGGGACTTTCAAGAGAGCAATAAAGAATGATAAGAATTCAAGAACTTAATTCAAGCTCAAGTCGGTGCAGAATATTATAGTATTTTTTCTGTTTCGGCAAATTTCATAGCATCTATCAGACATTCTTCAATCTGCTTAGCCTGTATTTATATTGATTTGTTTGCTTTAATATTGTCTCTCCAATATGCCTGAAGTTAAAAAGATTGGTGATTTTTAAAGAGGAAATTTACTGTATTACCATGCACAGATGAAAAAAATCTACCAAAATATGATTGTCCTTACAGTTCCGTTATTATACTTCTGAAGTCTTTAACTTTCATCCCGGATGTCTAAGGCTGCAAGTCTTTTCTATCAGCTCTGCAGCCCTTCCTACTGGGATGCTCTTTTCTAGACACCCAATTCAGAGGCACTGTGCAAGGATGGCATATAAAATACAACAGTCGTGTGGGGTTAATACATATATCAATTAATTATGGCACCAGGTAGTTAAATATTGCTCCCACGAGCCCTAATACTCAGGGTTATATTCTACTGGCTAGTAAATGGTCCATCAGGAGTTGAGGTATCACCTCCCTTAATCCTGAAGAAGTCTGGCCTTTGACCTTGCAGATTTGTCATGTTCAGATTGGCTGATGTCCTTGCAGTGTTATATCTCCCATGTCTGTGTTTCCTCTTGATTTGCTGAGTTGGCCACTGTTGTCACTGGAACAATTTTTCTTTCACTTCTGTTATTACTTACTTTGTGTTGTTTCCATTTATGCCTTCTCATAGCATAACAATAATCATCTCAGTAGAACTGGATCACAGTCACACAGCTGTTCTGCACCAAATTAGGCCTGAGATGAACTCACTGTCTGTGGTTTACACTTTGTCTATAGTTTTCCAGGTGCTTGCATTATAAAATCAGATTGTATGTTGCTTATGACTTAGTGATCACAATATAAAACTTCTGTAATAACTTTCTTCTGTATTCTTAACAAGACAGGATAAATAATTTTATTTATTCACAGGATATGGTGCTGAGCCATTATTATCTCTTGAGAAAGAGGTAGAGGAAAAATCCATAGGATATGCTGGAGTATTTATTTATCTTTAGAAGTCTTTCCTTGAAAGTATGCAGCCTCAAATTTTGGAGGGATTCATATATTTTCCAGAATTTTTTTTCCTGATCCTAACATCAGAAGAAGATATACTGTTAACACAGTTTAAGTATAAGCAAGTTTTATGCATTGAATGGGTGAGAGAGAATTTCAAAACTTCTGTATTTCCTGAGCATTATGAGCTTTGTGGAGGGGATGGGAAGGCACCATGGGTTTGTTGCACTTTACAATACTTGCTGTTTCCTAATGTTCATCACTAGACATGATGGCTAATCTCTTCTTCAAAAGAACAGTAGAATTCCTAATAAAAGACTGATCTGCTAACCAAGAGTTGGTTTCCTGCTAGGTGTGAAAAGCAAATGTCCAAGAGAAAATACAGATCAGAAGAGAAGAAGGTTTGGGGATATGTGAGGTTTGGGCATAAGCAGGAGCATGTACTGGAGGGTGAAAAAATTGGGGAACTGTTTTAGAAAGTGTGAAATGCTGTACTAAAACAGCAACAGTCAGAGAACATTTGGGAAGTGTGTGTTACTTTCTGGAACTAAAAATGTTGCAAGAACTGTTATCACCTCAAAAAATCAGAACCTGACCACTGTGTTGGAATAGAAGAGCTTTCTATGACACAATTTTTCAGTGGGATTTAGCATATGTCAGGCAGTGATAACATCCATATTTTTCTTCAGTAGGCATGAAAGTTCCAGCCAAAGTTCTTGTTTTAGTCTGAAAATAAACCAGGGTATCCATGATAGTGGTGTGACTGATATTTGTATGCATTCTGTCATAACAGTCTGCACAGATTTCCATTTCAGCCCTTGGCAAAAGAATCTGTGTACTTATTTCTAACTGATCTGGATGAGGCACTCAGTGATACTCCATGGACTGAGAAAAATGAGTGTCAGAATTGTTTCCTTCATTTCTGAAAAGTCTTTTCCTCTTGTTTTTGTAATGAACTTTGTATGGCTTTTTAGGCAGTGGGCTATTGGAGGTTGGTACTTACTAACTCATACTAACATTATTTAAAACTATCATACAATAATGAAATGTCTTTATGTTGGAGGAGAAAGGTTGTCTGAACTGGATTTGTTTTGGAACTAGTGGATTGTGGTTCAGAGGCATATGGCACACTAGCTGCAAATGAACTGGCAGTAATTAGGACCAGACTAGAGCTTAAAGTTTAAAACAATTTAAGACTAGCAACGATCAAGAAAATTTCTGAAATGTTTCCAGTGTTTTTGTCCACAGAGATGCTGTTGCTGGTCTGTACACCATGATGCTTATGCATAGTTTTAAACCCCTAAGGAGCACCAATGTGCTATGTCTTAATATAAACACTTTATTTCAGTTCTTCTCAGGCCTTTAAATGGCCACGTGCTGTAGGTAGTTGAAATAGTTATCTAGCTGAAGAAAACAGCAGGTATGAATTCTCTTACCTCTCTTTTGTATTTGTCTTCAAGTAAAGTGTCTGAACTTTTGTCATAGATGGTGAGCTGAAATTAGTGTGTTGTGGTGCAAGAAGTAATACTAGTCAAAAATGTAATGACTGACTTCTGACTTAATTTCAAAATAGCAATCAGTGAACTCAAAACTGGCTAAGTTAGATTGGTAGCCCATGATCAGAAAAACTTTTTTGATGCTGTTATTTTAGACATGTTCTCATCATGTCACTATATAAAAGTCAATTTCTAAAGTAAGGCTGCCTGTTCGTTTTTCAGACACCTAAGTCTACCTGTTCATAAATACGTTAAAAATATTCATGCTATGCTTCCTAACTTCTGTAACTCTTTAATAACTTTTCTGAACATCTAGTGAAAAGATTAAGACACCTTCCTACTTACCTTTTAATGTCAAAGATTGCACTTTTTCCTTTGGATTATAATAATTCAGTTTGAAAAAAAACCCTAAACATAAAAATGAAAGAACAATTATGATATTGTTTATAAAATGAAATTGAATACAAAGAAAATATCATATTTTAACCAGAGGATTTATAAACAATTTTTTTAATGTAAGAAAGAACCTTAAATAAAACTGATCCTGAATGCAAATATTTGATTATTCCTTGAAGCGGACAGCATTATTTTTATTGACACACTTTTTTGAGATGTTATAACCTTTTTATGTTTCCTCTTCAAATTCTGTCCAGCTCAAGTAGTAAAATTCCATTATGAAAAAATATGCAAATGAGAATTTGAGAATTTTGAAAGTTCTTGCAAAAATAGAGTAAATGACAGGTGTAAAGGAGAGCTGGTTCTTTTCCATGAAAGAGAAATATCTCCAATGTCTTAAATTTACTGTGAAAAGCAGATAAGTGTCATACTAATTATGTTTATGCTCCTTTTTTTTGTTCTTTCTTTTCTGGCGGTGAGATCTAGTTTAACAATGGGGAGAAAAAATTAATATATGGTAAAATGTATATGTATAAAATAGAAATTTACAACCACCTGACAACTTTTTAATCCTTTGTCTGTAAGTAATAATACTAGAATGTTTTTATGGGTGGCTGTGGAGCTGAGTTTCAGCTCTACGACTTCAACTTGTGGCTAATCATTCATGAATGAATATACTTATTAATCCAATTATAGATCATGGGGAGCTGCAACATAGCAACTGCAAGAAATTTATTAGCACCTTGCAGATATATATACACATATAAGTAAATACAAAATATTCATATGGACCTATAAAGGATTTTGCAGAATTACTGCTCTGTTACAGAAACTTGATAGCTGTAGATAATTCTTACTCAGAATACTGCAAATTTATTTTTCTCTACCTTTTTTCCCCTGTGGTTCCAGTCCCAGTAATCTGTCTGCAGTTTGTCCTGATCATCTTTCTGATGACTACCTGATATGCTTATTCATGTTTTTTTTTTAATTTATTTTCATGGGACATGAGTCAGTGAAATATTTTTGTGTTTTATACAAAACACAGTAATTGGCATGTGAGGATGTCAGTTGAGCTGATGCACAACAATTTTATCTTGGCAACTTCAATCCTTTAAGATAAGTACTCATTGCTTTAAAAGAATTATTTTTTCATATCAGTGAATACCCTACATGGCTATTTTATTTTCTGACCTCACCCAGAGAAGGGGAGGCCCTGGTGAGTTCTGATTATGGCCTTTCAGTACCTAAATGGGGCACTTAAGAAAGAAGGGGGCACATTCGTTAGCAGGATCTGATGTGATAGGTCAAGGGAAAGTTGTTTCAAAATAAAATAGGGGAGTGTGATGAAACACTGTTGTAGGTTGCCTTGAGAGATAGTGGATGCCTTGATGTCTCCCTGGAGACAATAAAAGTCAGACTGGGGGGACTCTGAGCACCTGATGGAGCTGTGGATGTCCCTTTTCATTGCAGAGGAATTGGACCTTTCTAGTTCAACCAATTTTACAGTTCAGTGAAGTCAGATATTATCACTAAACAGATTACCAGCTATTAAGATCTTGTTCCTCTGAAAGTTCAAATTCCAAAGCACTTTGAAAGTCTGATTTTAATAGACGAATGAAGAAAACCTTTTTCATCTGGAATGACAGTGCCCTTGTTTGTAGATGTAAGAGCCTTGATTATAAAAGAATTCACTCTTGAACATAAGCTTAAGAACACTGAGGTAGGGAAATATGAAATCCAACTCAAAACTGTTTCCATAAGCTCTTGCTTGACAAAGTAACTTCTGAACAACTTGGTGACATCCATTAAGTGGAAATATTTTGGCATCATGTTGTTTTGTGGCAACATGGGCAGTTGTCTCTTCAGGCCTCAAAAGCATATCTTTGTGCCATCCTAGCATGCTATTAATGAGCAAATCTAAGGCAGAAGTAGAGAAAAGGGAATTCTGACACTGTTCCAGAATTCTTGCATGTGAGCCACGGTCAAGCCTTGCAACAGTTCCCTGTGTCTGACCAGTTTCAGATTGCATTAGGGTAAACACAGCTATCAGCTTGGTACTTGTAATCATCTTGTCAAAAACTTAAGGAACAAATGTTGAATTCATAACCAGATGTTGTGAATTCATTGCAGAAAAAGAAATTTATAAAATACAGATGTCTATTTAAATTCAATATTAACTAGGAAAACGTATGAAAGTTTCCAGAATGTGTAGGTATATATATCGCTTAGATGTTGGCTAAAGTATTGCATCTGTTAAGATGAAAACTGGCAGAATATTCTTAATATATGCATGTTTAGATATATAAAGATATATACCAATATCTTTATGAAAAGACAGTATGTTTTTAAGATAAGGGGAAAAAAAACCCAAACAACACACTTCTATTTGGTTTTGCAACAGACATCTTGTCACTGACAAACATGCAGGCTTAAGAGGAAAATGAAAACAGCCAGGCTGAGGTGTCAGAAAATAATTGCTTTACAGAACTAATGTTTATCTCTGAGGTCACAGCTTTTTGGTAAAAGAAAAACTATTTGTGCTTGTTACAGGGAACTTCATCTTTTAAGTTTTACTTTATGGGAAAATAAAGGTATTCTGTAGCTTACACCTTCCACCTATGAGAGGTTATTTAAAAATATATATGTTTTTTAAAAAGGCATTTTTTTCATGAAGAATTTCCAGATAAGATCACTTGAAATCTTTACACTGAATTAGTGTGAGAAGATGAGTTGCTATTATAATACATCTAACTGGTTTGTACTACAATAATATGTAGCTCTGATAAAAATCAAGAGGAAAATAAATGAGAGGAACCTCATTAGAAGCCATAATATTTGAGGTATTTAAGAACTACTTCTAACACAAGGGTCAAGTAAGTATGTTCCAGTGTGCTGATTCTCCAAAGATATCAGAAAGTAGCCTTTCAGGATTTTTTTTTTGTTTCACCGCTGTTGTTTATCCAATGCAACTCTTTATAGAAAGCGAGTCATGCCTTTATCTAGAAAGGATTGATTACCTGAGCTGGAAAAATATTTGCAAGTGATACATATATTCAGCTTATCTATGGAGTGGATAACCACTTAAATGGTCAGACCTCTTGAGAACCAAAGCAACCTTTCCTACAAGTCAGCATTTTGATTCTGAAATTTAGAACTAGGATAAGCACAATTCCATTTTGCTTTCACTGTTTTTGCAGGAACAACTGCTTTAAACTTGGAATGAATAGTAACTACTACACAGGATATTATTGTAACCTGTCAGGTTTTGAGAACTGTCACTAATGAAAAATGCAGTTGAAATGGACGAGGGAGAACATTTCTCATGGTTTAAAAGTGACTGGATAATAATGTATGGGGAAGTTGATAGCAGCCTTTAAGTTAATATTCCAGCTGTTACTTTAAATTCTTTTTTTCCAGAATTTGAAAGGTATTTAAAATCCTCAACAAATTTCACTGAAATTAAAGCAATGTGATATTGTTAAACTATACTGAACTGAACAGAAATGGAAATTAAATTAAATAAATATAATTGAACCATAAGGTCAGTGCCTCTACAGGAAAACAGGTGTAACTCAATAACTAGAAGCATGAAACTGGCATCTGCAAAACGCATCCCTAACCAAATAGCTTATCTTCATCTTAGATTCTAAAGCTGAAGGAGCAAGAAGCTTCACTACAGGTACTGCTCAGAGAGAGGTATTAACCTGTTTTTTTTAATTATTATATCAGATATAAATTGCAGCAAAATTTGTGGGAGATTAAGTTAAAAAATAAAAAAATAGGTAAAATTATAATTAAATATAGGTAAAATTAGGTAAAATTATAATTAAATATAAAATTATAATTAGATTTATATGTAGGAGTGTTTTATAGGTGCTTCTATTTAATTAACACCTGATATCAAATGTGGTCATGATAGCAAACCTACAATAATTTAGGACTGATCTATCTATCTAGATGTCTACCTTGGCTAGTGAGTATAGGAATGAAGAAAAGAGGGAATACTGCTTATACTGACAGCAGTCACTCCATTGCCTTCCTTAAAGTTAATATAGCACCTGGGATAAAAAAAAAAAGACTACAAAAAATGAGCGCATTTGTTTTCTAGTCGTAAAACTGATATACTCTGAAGATCATCTAGTATTCAGAATATAATTGCTCTTGTGGTGAGCATCTATCACGCATTAGTGCTATTACAGATGTTGCTTAAGGTTTCATGTTAGTCAAATTGTATAGCTCTCCATGTTGTACTGAAATAGGTGACTGAGTAGTCATCTTAGTCACCTGACTAAGCTTAGGAATACTTGACACATTAGCTCTTAATTTCTGGGTTAAATTTATTTTCATAAATAGTTATCAGTATCATGTTGCTTATAACACATTCATTTTCTTTTTCAGAAACTTATAGAGTTTTGGTTTATACTGAAACCAAATGGTCATTATTATTAAAAGCATTTACAAAAATATAAGCAGTACTAATTCTTGTTTCCTTGGTTTGAGATTGTCAATAAGTCGTTAACATGAGAATGACTGAACTTGGGAAAAAATGAGTTAATGAAAAATTGAAGGTCTTCTGAAAATCATTTTGAGTCATATCTGATTAACATTTTCATAGGTAGCTAAAAAGACTTGAGCTAGTATTTACAGGTATTGTGTAGTTCTTTTTTATTCTTACATGCATATGTTTTCTCTAGTTGTAGTTTATATTATTATTGCTAGCATATAGTGAGCATATGTATACCACAGATCTTAAAAGGTGTCACTGTGATTTGTCAAAATACAGAGGCAATATAAACCTATGTGCTATTATTGCGTTTAAATTGCATACTAGTTTTGTGCTTTTAGTTTCTAGCTCTGTAGCATTATTCTTTAACTACTTTGTCATCTGTAGTTGCAGGATTGCAGATTTTTCAGATGACTACTTCTGTTTTCCTGCTCATAAAATTCTTCATTAGAAAATATTTTCATGACATCATGACATAGTAAACACTGATTTGGTTAAGAACACAACTGAATTCAGGGCAATGAGCTAGTTAAGTGAAGTTTCATTTATACTTATGAATTTATTTTTTGTCAGATAGATATAGATAGATATAGTTCAGCATTTATATGTCATTCAAGTATTTATTTATTTTTGTTACTTTTAACTCTTATTTGGAAAATTACCCCGATTATGCTTATACTTATCAACTCTTTTTGCTGTTCTTTTTTTTTTTTTTTTTTTTTATCATGAGGAAAAATGAGACATTGTGTACTCTGAATTAAACTGAATTGACTTTTTACATACCTCTTATCCTTTAGCATCAGCACTGATTTCGATCTTTCAGTTTTAAAGTTGTTGTGAAAGTTGGAATTATTTAAACCAAGACACACTGTGATTGGCAGAGCAGCAGTGTATCATATATAAATTGTACAGAGATGTGGTGGGTTTTACAGGAAGTAGAAGTAGTAGCTCTCTGAGGTTTGAATTAGCTAGTTTGGTAAATACATTTGACAGCAGACTGTTCTTGCATAAGTTAGACCAGGGTTTATTGTAAGATAAACAGATATTTCAGAGGAAGTGTATGGCTTTCACTACCCAAAATCATTAAATAATCCACAGTACAAACACAGTTTTTATGAGTAATTCCTCTCACTTTTTAATGAGGAATGTGAAAAACCATTGCTGTGCATGTATTTGTTAAAGCTTTGTCCTAATTGTTTCTGTTCTGCCCACACACACACACAAAAGCAAGAGCATGTCAGTTCTGAATTCTTGCCCCATGCTGACAAAATGCCATCAGGAGATGAGCAGAGGAAGCCAGTTTGCTGGGTTTGCTGTGATGGTATATGAAAGTCCATTTCAAGGAAATTTATGAAATATCAATGATTTTATCAGTTGCTCATCTGTTACAAGTCTATGTGCCAGTGCATTTAAAACATATTTTCTGTCAGTTTAGGATTATTTTCTGACTTTAAAAAATCAGCTTTATCATTTTGTCGTTTTTTTTCAATATATATATTTTTTAATTTAAACAGTATTTCCAACATTCAGTTGCTGTGGTGTTTTTGAGTGTAATGTAGTGTAGCATTAGGTGAGACTTATAGAACCAAGAGATGTGTCCTAAGAAGAGTAAGGCAGCTTGCGTTTCTCTTCTTTCTGTTATCTCCTTCACTGTTAGCAGCCTTTGCTTTTGGCAAGTGCAAAAGATATAAATGAGGTGTACTTGCTTATTCCATTAAACGTCTCTGGTTTCAAATATTTCCAGAATAAGTTTTCTTAAAGTTTAAGTCCTTCTGTTTACCATTCTGTCAGTGATGCTCTTTGCTCAAGTTAGAGATGAAGTATTCATTCAATTTTTGTTTAAGCGTCTGTTAAATTAGTGAAGTGTCATTTGTTTTCTCATTCAGACTAATTTCTAAAGTTACTCTTAAGTAGTTGACATTCTACCTTGAAGAACATCAAATATGTTATCCCTTTCACAGTCTTAGTTCCTCTAAGATTTACTACTAGCAAAGGCTAGCTTGGGACTTCTTCCACTTGTGGAAATCAGTGCAGGAAAAAAAGTGCTTTCTATAGCATTGTATTTTTAGGTTAGCATATTTGGTTATTGATTATTGTTCAAATGACTCTACTGATTTTTGTATTGAAAGTATTCTAAGATGGGAGTGCTAAAACAAGAAAGATAAAATTTTGTCTTCCCATCTACTCTTTTCATAAAATTTCTTACACCTTTATCTATGAATATATGGTACACACAGTGGGAATTTAACATTTTTTTTTCATAACGAAACAAGTTTTAGAATGTGTCATGTCATTAAAGAGGCCTTTTCCATTCTCATCTCATCACCATGCTCAGTGGTGTAGCAAGCTCTTGTATACTTTGACAGGAAGGAAATGATGAAGAGAGATATAATACATGCAAATCAACCTTCTAACGTAAAGGTGTTTTGACAGCCTGAAATCACACACTTTCCAGTTCATTGTAGATATTCCTCTCCCAGATATGTTACTTACCACTCCAACATATTCCATACACTCCCTGTTTTCTATATGCTCTGTTGTGTGCA
Source organism: Callipepla californica brunnescens (assembly GCA_023055505.1). Lineage (NCBI taxonomy): Eukaryota > Metazoa > Chordata > Aves > Galliformes > Odontophoridae > Callipepla > Callipepla californica. Next base: position 1,737,623 of record JALIRH010000050.1, on the reverse strand, counting down.
TCTGCAAAAAGACCAGGTTACTGCTTTGGTGGTGGTAGTTGTAGATGTTGAAAATAAAAAAATCTTTTAGTAGGAATTCCAATGTATTCCCCAATCACTTCATATCGTTTCATCATTTTGAATATAAGTTCTGTAAAATCCTAATACCTTCAGTACCTTCAGATTCTCAGAGTTGTATTCTTCTGTGGTATAGTTTTTATTCGTGTAATCTTTGTATCTTTTCTTTGCTGTTCTCACCATCCTGTCAACTTCCACAGAGACATCTAAATGCGAATCCTGTTACTAAATTGCCCTTTCCCTCTTGAGGTTTGTCACTTAAGCTCACTTTTTTTTCATGAATTCTTTACCCTTATTTAATTTTACGAATGCAGACTTACATATAAAAAAAAGGAAAGAGAATCTTCTCATGTTAAAGTGATACATACTTCTTAAAAATACTGTTTAATCAAGTTCCTTCCTACTTTTATATTGTCTGCTTATTTTTATTAGTAATGTGGGGTGTACAAGAAATTGTTTTTGCAAGCTTAGTTTATTTGTGCAATATGAGAGCAATTAATTTCTTGTACTGCACTCATTAACATGTGCTATTTTTTAGTATGAATAAAATGTTTTGACATTATGGTTCTAACTTCTGACAAAAATGATAATGTTTTACTTCACTTAGATTTTTTCAGTGTTTCAGTATTAAACTTCTGATGTTATTATAAAAGAGCATTTGAAGTACACTTTTGGAATGATAAATATTGTCATCTTGTTTCAAAGAATTGTTTGCATTTATTTCATTGCCATCACAAAGGAAAAAAAAAAAAAAAGCAAAATACAAAAATTCTAATTAGAGAGAGAAAACTGTAACTGCTTCTGTCTTGAAGAATTAAGGGGATGCCAGACTGTTGAACCAGATGCACAGTCCATTAAAAATAAAGCAGGTTTTTATTATCAGTATTATTCAAAACCAGCTGCAGTTAAGAAAAGTGTTATTTCCAGCTAAAACTTATGAAGTTTGAAACCTGCCTTTACATGTACTTTCCATCAGAAAAGCATTTCCTAAATATCAGTGTTGTTTGAAATACTACAAAAGTTTTGCCAGCAGAAGGTACTGAAAAATAGAAAAATGCATATCCACAGGCATAAATATCATTAATATATTAAAACTCTAGCAAGTTCTACTGACTTTCATAGGATCATAGAATCGTTGGATTTGGATGGGATGCCCAAAAATCATCTAGGCCAACTCCTCTGCAGTGAACAGGGATGCTTACTGCTCTATCAGGTGCTCATAGCCTAGTCCAGCCTGAACTTGTTTGTCTCCAGGGGTGGATTTTCCACCACCTCACTGGGCAGCCTGTGCCAGTGCTTCACCATCCTTATCACAAAAAACCTTTTTTTTATATCCAACTAAATCTCTTCTATCTTAGTTTGAAACCTTTTCTTCGTGTCCAACTATCACAGCTTACAGCTGAAGAATCTATTCTTGTTTACAGCTTCCCTTCAGATGGTGAGAGTCTGCTACTAGGTCACCTCGGAGCCTTCTCTTCTTCAAACTGAACAGCCCCAGCTCTTTTAGTCCATCCTCGCAGGGGAGGTGTTTCATCCCTTGAGTCATTTTTGAGACCCTTCTCTGGGCACACTCTTAACAGGTTTATGTCTCTGCTGTTCTGAGGATCCACATCTGAATGCTGCTCTCCATGTGAGCGCTCACAAAGCAGAGAGACAGGATCAGCTCCATTGCCCTGCTGGCCACACTTTTCTGTCAGTGCAGCCCAGAATGTGATTGGCTTTCTGGGATGTGAGTGCACACAAGTATTTAAAAAAAAAAAAAAAAAAAAAGTTATTGGGGAACTACATGGGGAACTACAGGCTGAAAGATGGAGGACTACAGGGTCTCCTCTAGTGCAAACATTAAATCATAGAATCATAAAATCACCAGTGTTGGGAATGGTATCCAAGATCTAGTCTAACCATCCGTATACCAACAATATTTCCCTACTAAGCTGTGTCTGTTAGTACTACATCTGAACATTTCTTGAACTCCTCCAGGGAATGTTACTCAAATACTTCCCTGGATAGTCCCTTCCAGCACCTGACCACTTTCTTGAAGAAGAAACATTTACTGATTGAATGGTTGCAACAAAATTAAAGTTCATTCAAAGGTGACTGTGTATAGACAATTAGTATGAAAATGGATTTGAGAACTACCAAAGTAAAAGCAAGTATGACATCTGTGTTAGCAACAACAAAAATATGTCTCTAAGTGAGATTAAGCCCAAGAGTAAGAATGAGGAAATTGTTAATATAAACACCATGTTCCTCCAAGGGGGAAAATAGGAAGAGACAGCCCGGAATGTGGTTAATACTAAAACCTTCCAGGGAACAGCTCAGAACTTTAACTTATTTTAGCACACCCTTTTTACTGTGAGCACCCTTGAGATCCAGGGGAGTGGGAAATATGAATGTAGCATAGGAGAAAGGATTCAGTATTAGAAAGTTTGCTTGTATCGGTTTTCCCTTTGTCCTGAACTGTGGAAGTTAATATCATTGTGCTCAATGTGGTAATAGCTCTATGATTAGACTTAGACCAGTGGTAAATTCTTGACTTGGTTTGAAACTGCCTGAGGTGATAATGATTGGTATTGGTGGCCTGGAGGGTAGGCTGTTAATGTGGATGAAATGGTGTTTTCTTAAAGGAATAACATTTCTAGTGGATAGCTTATGTATCTGTAGAAGAGAAGGTAAACTGTGATCTTCTGGAATTAGAATAATTTGGCATTAGTAGTGGTGATTTCCAGGCTCTTGCTCCTATCAAAGATTTTATTAGCAAGGAGTTATTCGTTTGTTAGTAATGAATTAAAGTTACTGAAAGCTGATAAATACTAAATATTTAATATTTATAATAATACTAAATATAGCTGAGATCTTCCCACAATGAAGTTTATACACTGAGATTCCTGCAATCATTAGATCATTAGATTCCATAATTTTGCAAACAACCGTTGTAAAGGATTGTGGTACAGCAATAGGATTTGTCACCTCTCAAAAATCTACACTAATAGTAATTTATATGTGAAATTATCATGTATTTCTTTTGACTAATGATATAATAAAGAATAGGTTTTTTTTCCATTTGTTTTTATTTTGTTACTGTTTAATAATGCTGAATATATAGGCAGTGGTCTCTCAAATCTATCAAATCAAGACAAAGATAAGCAATAATTCCTTGCAGTGTTATGCTGGAAGAATGTGTTCTTCTTGTTTTGAATCAGTTGGTGATAGCTAGCCCTCCCTGGTGCTAGATATTATTAAAATCATAATAATAGTATCGTGCCTACTGCTCCAGAACCACCAAGATGGAGCTCAGTGTTTGCTGCTAGTGTTTAGGCTCCACAGGGAACATGACAGATGAAGTGAAGAGTACAATCTCATGAAAAATCTCAATAGAATTAGACCAGCTGTTTTCTATAAATATTCAATAGCATCCAATAAAAATAACTTCAGATTTTTACGTGGAGGAACAACACATAGAATTAAAGAGCAAAGTACATCTCTAGCTCGCAGTATATTCCTGTACTGTCTTCAGGGAGCACTAACGTGAAGACTCAGTGTGTAGGGTTCCTCTTACTGTAGTAAATTAGCTTTGGCTTCCATTATATATTATTAAGTAAAGTAGACTTCTTAACTGACTTATCTGATTCTGAAATGAGTTTTTAAAATCATATGTACTACAGAAGTACCTATCTCCTTACCTAAGTAAAGAAGATGAATGGCAGAAAAACAGTACCCTGTGATTTATGTACTGCTCGTCTGTTCAAGGTGTCAAGCAATTCAGTACCCCTGAAGGGTGTGCATATATTCCTGAATGCATGAACATGTAATCTGAAAAAGTCATTCCCTCTATGTAAGACTTCTCAGTTAGCCATTTTCAACAAATTTTATGTTTTTAACACTTTGCAAATGCTGCACTGATTTTATTTATTTTATTTTAAATCAAAATGCTAGTAAGTGCATTGCTGAATTCCCAGGCTGTTGTATATTTCTGCACCCATTTTAATCAGTTAACTTTCAATCATCTTTTAAAAAGATCTGCTAGGTTTGCTTCACTTAAACTGTTTTCCAAAAATCCTCTTTGAATAAGATTAAAAATATCCTAACTCTTCCATTATTATTAATTGAATCTAAGACTATCTTTTTCATCATTTTACCTCAGACTTGATGGAAAGGTAAAAATATACAGTTACTTTTCTAACGCACTTTCCTTTTTCTTCAGTTGTCATATTGCATTTTCAATTTTCAGTCTTTGGAAACTACGTAGTATTCCAAGTTTTGTTAAAAATTTCCATTAGCTTTAAATGATTACATCATGTATGTATTGTTTTTTACCTCTTTGCTTGCTAATGGACTGGAAAGTGCTTTATCTTCACTGTGTGATGAGAGGATTCATCATGCTCTTTCCTTCTGAGTGAAGAATAGATGCATATCTCTATCCCTTCTATTTTCCTCCATCATTAATTGCTTTACCATCTTACTCCTATAATTAGTCTTTGTTAGTGTGTTTTTTCTTTCATATTCTTCACACACTTATCTCTATTTTCCCTAGTCCTGCAATTTGTCAATTACCTGAAGTCATAACAGCATTCTCCTTTATAACTGCTGTATATTTAACAGTTGCATTTCCTTCTATAGAACCAGGCTGAGAAGTTAGGTAAACCATTTGAAAGGATAAGCAAGGTGTCTTGTTTAAACATACTTGTAAAAAAACCCCTGATGTTCTACGGTTAGTAAAATGTTAATATTTTATTTTCCTGTGCCTGAATGGGCACAGGAATAGGGTGGATATTCTAGAGCATGGGATCAGTTATTTCCAGTCGAAAATGAATCTAGCAAATTCATTGATTCCATTTAAAATACTATGAGTATCTGCTTTTGTGGAACTGCTAAATATTTGGGATGTAAAACTGTAGTTTTGGATCTTCTGCACTTGCAAATACGTAGATTAATTTAGTGTGAAGGGAAGAAGATTGACTCCTTGTGCATTATATCCTATTGCAAATGTGTAACAACAAAGACTGCTTTCCCAGGTTGGTTTATTTATTTATTTATTTTGCAAAGTCTCAGAATGTTGTGAATGAACAACTGACATGGCATTCTTCTCTACGACTTAATATTGAGTAAAATTCTGATATTGTATGTGGGATGAAAGAAACTACTCCTAATTAAATCACGAGCAGTTAAAATTCTATTTAGTATTGATCATGCATTTAACAGCAAAGACTCCAAGATACCAGATCACTATCTATTGACATCCAAGCCTCTTGGGATGTAATTAATGATGAAGTCAGAGGTATTGGATTAAACATTTTATTTGTGGTTTATTCTGTCTGGGATTTTTTTCTGGCCTTCTTCACAATGATCACACTCAGGAAGAAAACTACAGTTTTAAAGTAAGGTGCCACAGCTGTCACATCAGATACAAAAGACTGTTATTTCTTTTTCAAAGGATTAAATAGTTATGAAAATTTAAAAAGCCCTTTGAAAACATTTTCAGATAAGTTTGTGAAGACTATCTCAAAGAAATAGCTGTTTGTATAACTTCTAAATATTTACATCTGAGAATAATCTTATTGGGAAGAAAATATTTTTTCATTTAGTATATCTTTCTGTTAAATGAGGGATGTTGAACTCTATTGTTAGTAGAAGACAATACAGTCTTGTGATTTAATGTAGTTAAATTTCTCTTTTTTTTTTTTTTTGAGATCAGTTGAAATACATTAGGGAAATAATGGAGAAAAATATTGAGAAGGTGAAGGAGTGTTAAATACTTGGCAATAGAATGATATACAATTAAAAGCTTTAATATATTTATAAATAAATTTAAGTAGTTCATTAAGAACATAAACTAACTTTTTTACTTGACCCTCATGTAAAGTAGTCTGATAGTCAAGCTCTGAAACATGAAAAGATAAGCTTGCTTCTTAATAGGACCCAAAAAGCTAAAGTAATGTCCAAAGTCTTGAAGGAAAGCAACAGCAGAAGATGGTATATTCACAGCTTGTGTTCCACATTCAAATATTAGTCTGAAATAATAACAGAGCCAAGCCAAAACAGAAGCATATTAGAAAAATACAGGAAAAGATAGAAATCATCAGAGGTAGAGAGATTCCTGCAAGGAGTTGAATAAATAGATTTAGATTCTTCAAATGGTGAAACAGATGACTCATGGGAGGCCATGGTAGAAAGCTAAAAAAAATCATGAAAGCCATGGAAAAAGAGAACAGGAAGGTACAGTTTATTGACTCTTCAACGCAGGAACTGGGTTGTACTTAATTCAACTAGCAACAGGAGGGAGCACTTCACAAATGTAATTGAGCTGTAAAACTGCTTCTTGTGGATGCTAAAAATTACACAAGAAGAGTCTATTGAGAGGAAAAAAAAAAAGCATAACATTCTTCAGAATCACTGAACTGCAAATTGCTAAAGGCTGAGAGAATATTCTGGGAAATATTGCATTCTTGTCCTGTTGTACTTTCTTCTAGATATTACATATTGGCTAATATAGTATTAAGGACCAAGTAATCTTATAGTTTGATGTGGGCCTTCCTGTCTTTTGTATTTAAAGGATCTACTAAAGAGAGTTATGAATATTACTTGCTGATATATTTGTAGATCAAGTTATCAGTGCCTGATGAAAATTCTGCAAGAGGCTTTAAAAGTGGTGAAATTTTAATTGTCTTTATACAAGATCATAAGAATTTGTAAAATTCATTTTAAATTATTCACCCCAAAAAAACTCACAGAAAATCTGCTCTTTGCTATTTTTATTTAAAGAACCTGTGAATCAAGTTAATATAAACTTTCTATGTATTTTATTACCTTCCTGACTTTTTATTCCATTTACATCGCTTCAGAAAATATTTCCCCACCCAGGGAGCTGTGAGATTTGATCTCACACTTCTTTGGTCCACTGCTTTACCTTCATCATGGCTTCTTTTTATTCTCCTAAGGAAAAAAGCTACTATACATATTACAGAGCTCTGACTTACTGAGGAAAGAAGTAAAATATTGATGAGAAAAACAAACATATCAAAGGTTATCTGAAGATTTCCTTAACACACAGTGTTGTTTCTTCATAGAGAAGAATGAGGAATCTGAACACTGAATGTGGAAAGCCTACTATTAATTACCACATTTTAAAGCAGTTTAGAATGTTTTGGAATGAAGATTATTTCATTATGAAAATGATTCACTAGGCTTTAGAGGAATAGGCTGAAAATATTACATTGAATGTTTTTAGAAATTAGAGGCCAGTTATAGCAGTCCTGAGCTACCTTTGTGACCATCCAGAGAAAATCCTTGGAGTCAGTGGGGTTCCCTTATTTACAGCAAATCATGAAACAACACTGAATTATTTTTTAATGGGAAATTGAAATTCTTAAAAGCTGAGGTTACCCTGGAAAAGGAAATCAATAATTAAATACTACATCACATTTGACATTCATATCTAAGAAATATCTAAGGTTCCAGAGGAATAAGTTTCCTTGTGTGAATAGGCTAAACTGGATTTGACCCAGTCTAGAACCTATATATTTTTTCCCTTGGAGAGAAATATTTAATTAAAATTGTAAAGATATTCACACAAGGGGGAAGATGTTCTAAATAAGGAATTATATTGAGATTGAATTCTATTGTTCCAAGACTTTACAGCACATATTATCTCTTCCTAATCAGATTCCTCTTTCCCTCCTACTGTATTTTCTGATTGAAATCTTTTTGTGGAAAAAATGTCTATTATACTTGTAATTTTAAATGTCAGCAAATTATGTCAGTAAGCAAGATTCAGAAGGGAATTTGAAATAATAGTTGTTAAGTTTCTTAGAAACTGAGTTATGTGTAAGCATGCTACGTTAACTGCTTTGTATTATTCTCTATGGAAGCTAAGAGGTTAACTATATACTATAGAGGTTAATTATATACTCAGAATATGAAGAAGGCTGGTCAGGGAAAAGTTTATGAAATATTCATTTGTTAATTTTGGACCGTAACTTACTTCATCTGGGACCTGATGTTCATAGTCACCTCAGTGGCCAACTCAGAAAAGAGTTTATTGATTAAAACTAACAAAACAGAAGTGTATTTCAGAACTGTTGAGTGCAAAATTATCTACCATGCACAGGAATGTCAACCATGCTTTCAGAGAAGGCAACACATATAAACTGAGGTTATTATTCAGTAAGAACACAAAATATTTTTTGTCACATTGCATCAGTATTGTCTAATACAATCCGTGGTTATATAAATGGGACAACAGCAATTACTTGTTTTTTTTTTCTGTCTATATGTATACATAAATATTTATTATATACTGGCTTACTATAGATGTGACGTATATATCAGGCCAATACTGAAGTCTGTTTGTGATTGCCATTAAAAGATTGAAAGGGTAAATAAGGAGACATATGGACATTGGTTTAATGGATTTGGAGGGACTGAAAGCACCTCACCTATTTATCTTGTCAAAATAAGGAAATGATTTGATTACAGTAAATATTTTTACAAGGTGAAAATGAAAGATTCATTAATTTAGCAGGAAAGGGCATAACAATGTCAGCTAGTAGGAAGATGAACCCACTCAAATTCAAATAGAAAGTTGGAACTTAGTAGAGAAAATAGCTGATTTTCTTTTAGAGCACAAGGAGAAGCAGTACCTTCTATGGCTCTCATTTTTTCAAAGGAGATCAGTGTCTTTCCTAAAGATCAATTTTTATTAGGTTGTTGTTTTTTTCTTTTTTTTGCTTCTGTACAACCCAGTTCACTGCAGTTCCCCACATCTTTAATACTCATTTCAGAGTAACATAAAGTCTTCCTTTTCATTATATATACATATATTTTTTTCTGAGTAAAATAATCTGTTTACAGATAAAGAAAATGTTTCATAAAGCTCACTTAGATTTAGGATCATTTTGACTTTGATGCTTCAAATTCTGAGAAATAACCCTGATTACCATTTCAAAATTCATTATTTTACCTGTTAAAGATTATTGAGATTTTTTTTCCTTAAACAATGCCAAAAAAGTTATTATTTTCTTCCTTCTTTCTTACTCACTTTCACATAAAACATTCCTGAAAATATTTACAAAAATTATGATGGTTCTGAAACATTAAAATGTTTTGCTTTCTCCTGAAAAAAGGATGTGGCCAAAATAAAATGTTTTTCATACTTTGAATTTATTAAAGTTATTTAATTTGCCAGTTCCTTGGCTCAAACAAGAACAAAATTTAATAGCAAAAATTCAAGCTAAAAGGATACTTTAAGGGTCTTCTTTGGAAAATGTAAAAGTTTCAACCTGTATGATCAGAAATATTACTGGAACCAGAAATGTGATGAACACATTTCCAGAGATGGAAAGGCAAGGTGTTTTTACAGAATGGTCTTTCTCTTTGTTCCTCCTCTGTTACTATCTAAGTTGAGAAAGGTTAAAACTCTGCGTGTGGAAAAACTCCGTATCAGAATCCATCTAATACTTCTTCAATAGTTAGCCAGACTCTCTATTTATCTTTTTACTAGACATCTCAGAAAAGTTCACAACTCCTCTTTTATTCCACTCTTGTATGGTTTGGATCAATACAGCTGTGGGTTTTGTTTATGAAGCTACTTGTAAAATGGGCTCCAGATAATGCTAAAGCACTAATGTCTTTTTAAAATTCTGTTGTGTTATATTTAGTTAATAAACTTGTTCAGTTTATGATCAATACAGATGATGGACTGTTTATATGATGCTCGCTAACTATTAAGGAAAGATTCTAAGTGAGATAGAGGAATGGATATTCCGTACTTGTGCCTTCCAGAAAAAATGCACAGGCCGAAGTAACTTTTACCTGTTCAGGCAAACGTATCATGTCTCATTAAAATGATCAAACTTGGGAAAATAATAATAATAATAATAATAATAAAAATATATAAAACATTATTATGAAGAGCTCTCTTAATTTTTTTTTTAACCAGTCTCAATGGAATAAATTTGCTCAGAGTGTGATGTGAGGCCTGGAAAGCAGAATGTTATAAAAAGGACAAATAATTAGGTTTCACAGAGGCTTACTTATGGAAGAAACAAAGTTTTTCTTCAGTGGAGTTTCAGTATTTATCTGTACATTTTAATCACAGTATAGTCAAGATTTTATTTTATGTGAAAGAGATCTAAGACAGACTGCATAAGAATTCTGTGAGTAGACAGTGGAAAGCATTAACAAAAATTATAACTGCACATAATATACTTCGGAAGGATTAGTTATTAAAATGACAGGTCAATCAAGGTCTTCCAGGTTTATGCCAACATAACTCCACACAGCTCTGAGCAGGTAATTTGGGCCATTAATATATTATCTTAGAATGTCCCCAAACGCAAACAAGAAAATTGCTAACACTGAACAACGTTAATTAAACTGTGTCTTATTAATTACTTGTATACTTCTAAAAAGGCAATCAAATGTTGCAGATACTGGTTTATAACATTTAATGATGTCCTGTTATAGAGCATTCTATTATACTGTCATAATATTTTTTATAAATTGACTGTTCAATTTAATCTACGTAACAGTATTACAGATCCCATGTATGCTCTGGATTTCTGTTCTTTAGTAACTTTGTATAGGCCTAAAGGGGCATTCATGTTAAAAAAAAAAAAAAAAAAATCCTGTTTAATGTGTGAAGGATTTACTGTCACAAAAACAGATGAGGTCATGATAGTCTATATCTCCATTTCAGCTCCCTGTATATAAACCCACTAAGTTTTCCCAACCTGCTCTTTATTGCATTGTAAGAGGATCTTTGAGCATCCAAACTAAGAATGCCATGCCCATACTCCTAAAAAACTGTCAGCTTTACATATCCATTATGTCCTTTCACATCTCTACTCCTTTTTAAAGTGTAGAATGGCTTATTATGTTACAGTAAAAGTAAGGAACTCTTCCAAATTTTTTCAGTGTAGGCATAAGAATTATTTTATGTTCTTATCTCATAATTTCTCAATCCTTTAACCTTCAGGATCCTTCTGTCAACAAAAAATATGCAGTGTAAACATTACTTAGAGTGTAAGATCTTTATGACAGTGGTCTGTCACTTTTTTTCTATGTGAAAGTGGTAGTGTACACCTTACAGAGTAAAAATAATAAAAGCATACAATAGGATTCAATATTAACAGATATTTTCAGGATAATTTCCATGAACAAAATAGAGCATATATTAAGATTCCATTGTATATATATATTATCTAGTATATATACTTTGAAATTATATATCACTCTCACTGTTTCTTAGCTTATGTTTCTGAAACAAAGTGGTAGCAACAGGTCACTCTAATAATCAGTTGACAAGAGTGTGGAACATTAAAAAAGGCTTTTGATGATCTACTTGTACTTCTGGGCTTGAAGAAGAATCACGGAACTGTAGGGTTTGGAAGGGACTGCCAGAGATCGTCTAGTCCAACCCCCCTGCCAAAGCAGGGTTGGAAAGGTAGGCATCCAGGCAAGTCTTGAATGTCTCCAAAGATAGATACTCCACAACCTCTCTGGGCAACCTATTCTAGTGTTCCATCACCCTTACTGTGAAGAAGTTCCTGTGCACATTTGTGTGAAACTTCTTATGCATCAGTTTGTGGCCATTTAATGAGTGCTGAAAAAGGGTTTGCTTTGGGTGTAAATGGAGAGGGTTTGCACGGAGAGTTTCTATGAGAACAGAGGCTGCCAGTTCCACCCAGTGCTGGCCAAAGTTGATCCCATTAGTGAAGCTGGTGGCATCTCAGTGATTAGGTATTTGAGAAAGTGTAAAGAATACTGCATGGCAACTGTGAGTCAGGACTGAGAAAACGTGTTTGAGAGAAGCAGCCCTGCAGGCATCTGGGTCAGTGCAGAAGGAGGGCATGAGATGCTCCAGGTGTGGAGCAGCAGTCCCTGCAGCCCAAGAGTGGCCCACAGAGGAGCAGGCCATTCCCTGGCAGCCCATGGGCTGATATCTCTGTCTAAAGGGACCCTTTATTAGTGGAGAGATGCTCCAGCTCTCAATATGCTTGTTTGTTATGCTTACATATACTTAGAAACACTGACTAGATTTTGGTGAAAATTTTTACTGTAAAGTACAGTAAATACTGGTTCTTAACATGCTCTCTTTATAGAGTCTTCTTCAAAGCTGTACAAATCTCTCCCTGAATACACAGCCTTGGAATTTTTACTGCTCCCTGTTATTTACTTGTCTGTTAAAGAAACCTGCAACCCTTTATAACTTTGCATAATGCTCTTAAGATGCAGAGAAACATCATTATCTCCATTTTACATTTGGGTAATAGAAACACAGGCACTTCACTGAAATTATGAATAAAAACCTGCCAGAATGTAAAGCTAAAATTACATATTTTGAGTCTTCCAGTAGCTTCTGTAGCACCACTACCAACTATTTTCCAAATCCATATGCTGAGTTGTGTTGATTGTAATGTCAGATTACATCGTCTGCAGACTTGAGATCAGGATCTTGCAGGACACAAACAGAAGTATATAAACTATGACACATAATGCAGAGTATGGAAGAATGACTTCTGCTGAGCTGCAAATACAAACTGGAAGTTCCCAGGGCATAGATGATCTACTTGAAAAAATCTTTTAATACTACAGAAGCCTCAATTATAGTTTCTTTATGTGACATTTTGTTTTTTAAACAGTGAGATACCAAGGAAGAGTGGATTGTCCTTGTATGTTCCATGGACTAAATGGTTTTGACACTTAATAGGATGGAAATGAAGGAGGTTGTGCTCATCTCTGACATTATTTCTTGTACTGCAGGAGAGGTTATTATATTACAAATGCAAAAAAAAAAAAAATCAGGAAAAAAGATTACTTCATTATTAATAAGCTAAAAATAGACAAATATTTTGACAGTCATTTAGTCTGGAGCTGAATCACTTTAGCATGAGATTTATAATTCACCTCTTTTATGGATTATTGGCCTACTACACTGGTTTTATTGCTTGACTTCAGAGTAGTTGCCCATGATTAACAGTAGTCTAGAGCACAGAATGACCACATCCAGACTTCTATGTAAGTTACTTGACATTTTTTTTTCTTTTCATGTGCTTTTTGTTCTTTATAAACAAGGACTGGGGCATTTGACTACTTGGAATGAGTCCAGAGGAGGGCCACTAAGGTGATCAGAGGGCTGGTGCTCTCTCCTATGGAGAAAGATTGAGGGAATTGGGCTTCTTTAGCTTCAAGAAGAGAAGTCTCTGGGGAGATCTCATTGTGGTCTTCATGTACTTGAAGGAAGCGTATGAACAGGGGAATGAATGATAATGATGGAACAAGGGGGAATGCTTCTAAAGTAAGACAAGGGAAATTTAGGTTAGATGATAGGAGAAAGTTTTTCACTCAGAGGGAGGTGATGCACTGATACAGGTTGCCCAGAGAGGTTGTGGATGCCTCAGCACTGGAGGAATTCAAGGCAAAGCTGGATGTGCCTCTGGGCAGCCTGTTCAGTGGTTTGCAACCCTGCCCGTGGTAGGGGAGTTGAAACTGGATGATTTTTGAGGTCCTTTTCAACCTAGGCCATTCTATGATTCATTTTAAGATGATCAACAAAATTTGAACTCATTTCTTAGTTCCTTTTTTTGGTATATTTAATTTTTCTATATTCTTTTTTTTGCTTTTCTAGTCTGCATTTTAAATAATGATGTTCAGGAGAAATTATTTTGCCAGAATTTGATATCTATCAAATATTATGAGCTGAAACTGAACCTTCTGTGATTTCAGTGCATTCACTAGCGTTGTGCCAGAGATTAATTTGGCCTTCTGAGTTCTTATTTTGGCAATGAGAATAAATAATCGAGATTTATATTCTTGAAACTGAATATCTTTCTTAGAAAAATTGTAAAATAGGGTAAAATAATGAATATTTATCAATAACCTCACAAATTCATTCTTTGATCACCTTATTTTTTTAAAAAATGTGCTTTAAGGTTACATTATAGATAGGTCATAGACTCAGATGGAATTTTGTCTTGTGCCTTTATTTTCATCTCTTTTTGTACCATCCCACATGTCTGTTATGAAATAACACTGACATCATTCCTTCTTGTTTTTAGCCCTCAAATAGCCTATTGTGCTTCTCCAGAGAACTTCACAGTAGAGATATATGAGAAACAACACTATTTTTTGACATTCTGTCCAATGATAAAATCATGTCATTTATCATTTTCTATTCTTTACGTGAACTGGATAAGGGTTTTTAATCAATAGTTGCCACCTCTAATTACTTCCTTTGTTTTCCTGTCTCTCTGGATTCCTACTAAATCATTAAAAGATCATAAACTCTACCACTACTCATAAGAGTACACTGAAAATGTTGAAACCTTAAGGTATCGTGTACATGGAAATAATTTTAACAGAATGGCATGCTTTTTAGGTTTTGATGTATATATATATGTACATTTATTTATTTAGGTGGAAACTTTGGTTTCATAATCAATATTTACAATTACTTCAATAACCCAAAAGGTTAAGGACTATTTTAACCTTGCACTTGAAACATGTATTCATGCTGATAATGATCTTTGGAAGAAGCGACTTCCTATTGAGCAGTTTGCACAAAAAGTGACAGTGTAATTCTAACAAGCACAGCTGAGTGTATTTCTACCGAGGTTTTTCTTGAAAAATAACCTTTAAAAATAGTGTGGCTTTGAACAGCTGGAAGATTTCTATTTTTAGCTATGGTTGTGAGTTTTTGTTGTTGTTAGGTAAACATTAATACCAGCAGGTGGAATTGAATGTTTGTTTTTCTTTCCTCTCATACCATGTTGAAATTTCACAAGTGAAGTATGGTCATAAAATGGTCTCTAGTGCTGTCATAATGTCATGTTTTTTATTCTTATGGCAACAAATCAAATTCAATCTATTGCTAAGCATAAAAAGTATAGTTAGGTCTGTGAATGAATTACTCATCTTTTCCAGCTAACTCCAAATTATTACTTATACAACATATGAGTGTACACCAAATGTTGATATAATTAGCTCATAATAAACCAAATTTAGAAGTGAGTCGTTATATAAATTTTAATAATTCTGGGTAAAAATGGAAATGACTCATTATCGCTTTTAAAAGTTTATACTGCATCTGCATATAAAGACAAGCTACAGTAGTACAAGATAAATTAAGTCTGTAATGTTTTGACAATTTTGGTGTAATTGCTTTTAAAGTCACTTCTGTGCTACGGTACTATTCTTGCAAAGTTCAAAAAGCATTAAGATGCAGTCGATTTTTGTAATGGATTACACAGTATTGTTTTTATTCTTTATTAAGGATGTATTTCAAAACCTATAACCTTGATCTTGCTACCAGTGTCACATCAGCCTGCATTAATTTACTGGGCATTGTCAGTTTGTAATTTATACTTTCAAATAATATACTAATTATAAATGCTACCTCAACAGAATTATTAACAAAAGTGTGTTTTTCAGACTATTATTGTTGAATAATACATAGCAAAGTGACATGATGCTAGTAAGATTTTGACAGCATTTTTAATTAGAAATGGTTAATGGATTCGGTAGATCGTGTGGGTGAATGCTGCTATCTCTTAGCTTAGATTTCATATTAACTCTTGTCAATTAGATAAAATACTCTATATTATACATCACAAAAGAATAAAATAGAGAAGGCTAGTGGTAGAGCTAATTATTTTCCTACCTAGCAGACTAGCAAAAAAATCTATAACATCACACAAAACCTTCAGCTTCAACTGAGGCAGTTCCGTCTTCTGTCCAGTGAACATCTAATATATCCAAATGGACTCATCAATTTACAGAGGCTAAAAAGCAAGAAGATAAAGAACACATTATTTTTCTTTTATCAAAGGTCTGACAGTTGTGTTTTAAAAGGTTGCTTAAGGCTCTCATTGACTTAATGATGTAAACAGTGTCAACTAGAAGTAGATTGCTCTGCATGCAAGAGAGTATGTAAGTGGATATATATTTATTATCTTGAGTACGTGAATGAGAAGAAGTGACTGACTTTAAGACTACCCTTCTATCTAGAATAAATTACTGTTTTAGCTATGTTTGTTTTTAAAGCATTTTTTTTACTTTCTATAAAATAATGAGTAGATGGATAGCTGAGAACAGTGGCAATTGAGTGAGATCTGCACCTGTTTCCTCCACAATTAAATGTACTTTGGCCAATGTGAGTTCAATATGATTATGTCCAAGAGTTTGGAGTAATAGAGTTGCTAATCTTTTCAGATGGCTCTAAGAGTTGTTTGAAGTATAGCTTCTGTATTTTCATCTGTACTGTCAGGGAGACATTGCATTAATCTGTGTTCAGGAAAACATCTTTGTAAGCAGGAGTAAGATTTTTTTTTTAATCCTACAATGCTGTCATTATAAAGAGAAAATAGTTATCTCTTTCACTGTTATAAATCATAAAGCAATGCTGTCACTAATGAAAGAAATATCTGAGCTGTGGTTGCAAAATAAATATAGTTTTGATTCAACATTTTTGAAGGAATTTTTCCTTGGATACTATTTTGAACTTTTTAAAAGCCACTGATGTAAAATCAATCTTTATTTATTGAAAAAAATATAAATCTTTTTTTTTTTAATGTGGTGGGTGTTGGGCAAGAAGTATTAAATATAGGGCAGATAACAGAATAATATTCTGCTTTATACTCTCAGCAGCAAATGTTTGCTGAAAAACTGAGGAACCCCACTTACACTGGTGATTTTCAACAGGTAGAAGCTAATATAGGATTCTGGAATCCCTTAAATGTTTGAAATGGTTATCTGGGAACCAGAACACTGCCAGCATAAGGCAGGGCAGCTTGTGCTTTATGTATGTAAGTATTGAAAAGCTCTTAATGGTGGGATTCCACAGACTCTGGGCAGCATGGCCATTGCTGCAGTACGACTGAAGTTAAAAGGATGTTCCTAAAGGTGAGCAAAGATGAAGCCAGCTGCAGGACTGAGTCCTAAGCTGCAGGCAGCAACTTGTATTGTTTTACAGTGTTTTCTTGTTATGGAGGTTGCTTAAATTAGTCTGCAGTGGAAGAACTGCCTTCAGTATTCTCCCCAGTTGTTCATTTGAAGCATTTTACATGATCTGAAGAAGTCTGAAGCACGGTCTTTCTAGATGAGGTACCCTGGTCCAGCTGAGCTGCTAACACAGAACTTGTCATCTCATTGGTAGTTTGCTTCATTGGTACATGCACTCAGATAATTTTCCATGGAGAGCTTATTTAAAAGGCACAATACAATGTTGAGGTTTTTTGTCCTTTAGAGCAGGAACTGTGTCCTTTACAATATGCATCAGGTTGGCAATTCACTCACATATCACTAATAATTGTAAGCCTGTTGAGAAAGAATATAATCTTTCTGTGCAAGATAGGCACAAAGCAAATACAATTACATAGAATTTGTAAATGCTTTTAAAAGTGGAAAGAAAAATACAATTTCAGTCAAGACATTTCACCAGTAATGTAAAGCTAAAACAGCATTTTAAATGCAGCTACTTTTCTCTTAAATGCTTTCTTAGACATCTTCCTGACATACTCAGGGTTTAAGAATTCTGGGACACAAACAAAAAACATGGTTTGATTGATAAAATGTACAAATTAAATTTTTAGGCATTACAATTTTATATAATTTTGTATTTATTTTGGTGCAATATTTATTGCTTTTTTTTTTGTTTGTTTGTTTTTTGTTTTTTAATGAAGTTCAATGTCAGCTCCACTGGAGTGGAATGTATGATGTGTAGCATTTGCCAGAAGAATGAAAATGTCAATTATTTAATAGATCATCCATTAACTCTAACATCTGGGAAGTATTTGTTTTCTGTTTTCCCATTAAGTTTATTGCATGTTTTGGACAGTTATCTCCAGTTACCACACATGCTACTTTACAAAATATCTCAGTCTCAGCACTCCTTCTGTAACCAAAGGAAGCTGAAAGGGAATTGGCACTTTAAAAAAGTTAAGTATTTTATTCTCCTTCAAATTGTTAGCGCTGTAAACTTTAATCCTTAATCCATTTGTAGAATCTAGGAACTACAAAGGTACTGTGAGCATTAAACCAGCTTATTTAAGTTTGGCACTCCAAGAAACAATGTAAATAGGTGCTAGCAATGAAGGTATATCCCTCTTACCTTGCAGATGATCTAAGCAGAGGCAAAATCTCTGCAGAGAGAGAAAAATAGTTTCTGAGCCCAATTCTTTTTTTCTTTGGAAATTGTTCACAAAATTCAAGTTCCTCTACAAATTAAGTACTGAGCACTGTCCACCAGTCCATGTTTTAAGTTAAACAGTCTGCAGCTGAACAGCCAATGGAATGAGGTGGGAAGAGAGGGATGGAAGAGGAAGAGCTGAAAAAGCTGATGGTTTTGTGAAAGGAGTAGGTGTCTGTCCAGTTAAATTGAATACTTTCTGGGGCACAGACTGTGGCAGAGATATCTTCTATCTGTGCTACTGCAAGATAAATGGTGATTTAGGCAAAACTGTTCAAAGAAGTCACCTTACAGTTGAAAATAAACAGAGCAAAACAGGCATTTGTGTTGCAAAATACCCAGCCAGTGAAAGCATGGATGAGTTCTCACAGTGTTTACCATTTGTGTTAAATAATAACTTAGTTTCAAGCTAGATCAGTTAAACAGGTTAGAAGCTATAGTTGCCACCTTTATTATCTGTTCTTGGAAGAATTATAATGAAAATGGTTTCTTTAGCATGATCTTTTACTGTATTTCTGCAAGATATCTGTTTAAATTGAAGGTAAAAATGAATGTTCGAAATTGTAGTTATACATGCTCACTCATTCACTCTCATGCATACACAGTCTTGTACATATTCTATGCTACTTTGGAAACATTGATAATTAAGAATCCAGATGCACTGGAACAGTAGGGCAAAAAGCAAAACAAGATGAGATTACTAAAGACATGAAAACTTCAGATGGTAACTCAGATCCAAGTTTAATTTTGTCAGCTAAAAAAGCTACAATAGATTGTGGCTTGTGAGGCAATATTTTTATAGGCTTCAGAAAACAGTAATCCGTAGTGAAGTTTTACAAAGAAATGGACAGTTGACATAGCAACAAAAGGTGTTTTATTAACATTTGAGCTTCAGAGTATTTGACTGATGGATTTTTAAAGAAAGCTTTTATGATGACAATTATTTCTGGAAAAACAAAGGAATTTGCAAAACTAGAGAGCTTCTTAGTACTGCATGTTGCTCAAATGAGTGAGAATTCACATTAGGATATAGGGGCGTGTCTCAGTCAGATATAAAGATTGATGTACCAGATAAGTTCCTTGCCTCTCCCCTTGTATGTGTGTGCTCTTTAAACCACACTTGGAAGAAGGAAAGCAACAGACTGAAACCTTAGGTGGATCTTTGTTATAAATATTGCAAGTATTTTTTGATTTCCAGATATACTCTTTCTTCAATCTCACCTTCTCAGTTTCCTTTGAAAGCTGTAATTATCTGAAGGATGATTTTATTTTTTCCCTTTCTTCTTCCTACTCTCTTTTTAGAGTAGGAAATGCATGGAAATATATGGAGATTAAGATATGACACAAATAAAACTATATATTCTGAATACATATTCATACGCATGCATCCATATTTTAGAAAGGTTTAGAATGTATGAATGTTACATCAGTAAATTGCACATTTGTTTTCAGTTCATGACCCATGTTAATCCAGAAGTTCAATATCAAACTTTATATAAGAGTTAAAAATTATGTTTCAAAATCCAAATCAAATAGTTATGACAATCTCTTCTTTTCCAGTGTGGCATTTTTTATAAATGGAGAATAAATTAGTTTTCACTTATACCTTTTTTTTCTCATGGGTAGATGTTACTGATACCAAAACTAAAATTCTGTTCTTTCTCACTAGACTATCTCACATGAATCTGCATTTCCGTAGCCAAGCCAAACTGGTCAGTTTAACTGGACTTCCTCACATTACACTGCAGCCAAATGCATAGGCAAATCTGTTCTGAGATTTCTAATACTTGTTCAGCTCAGAGAAACATCAGTATGATTATCAATAAAACTCTTTTTTCAGGTCAGGTAGGTGTGAATCAAGAGTTATTATTGTTTAGGAAGTCCATTTTAATTATCTCTCACCCTTTATAGAAATGAATGATTTACCATTATAGGCACAGTTAAATACTTGTGTACCTAACCACCTTGGATATGGATGGTTTATATATATATGGGAAGATTGAGACAGCTTGCTCCAAACTTGTTATTCAAATATTTACTGTCCCTCGCTCTTACTTGCAGTTGTGTGAAAAACGCTTCTAATGTTCTAGGGAAAAAAATGACCAAACCAAAAACATATCATTTAAATTATGTCTTGTAGGATATTTTCTTATGTGTAAAAACATATATATAAAAACAAAAATGTTTGCAATATGGGATAGTGTTTGGTTGATCTTTATCATATGTCTAATCTGTTTTCCTTATGGAATAACTATAGATTGAGTATTGTTGCACCATACATGCCTCATGTATATGACCTCTATATAAAACAAAGGCAATTAATACAGAGCATATAATCACACAGAAATTGCACCAATGAAAGGAAGGTGCTTTGAAATACTGACTGCCTGATGACTAAAATGCAAAACAAAAATGCCTAAAAAAGATCTGTAGTACTTAAAAAGAAATAGCTTTGAAAAGTGAAATTCTGTCACAGGTTGAAACGTTTTTCACTCTGTGCCGCATAGAACATCATATCAGAGTATCTTTCTACATTCATGTAACTAAATAAAATAATAAAAGGAAGAGTATTTCCAAGGTTAACAATTTGAAAGTATTTTTAAAGCTGAGTGAAATATTCATATTCTTAGCAGTATTTTCAAGTTTCTGACATATAAAGTGCTAAAGGAAGAACTGTGGATTTCAGAAATAGGGAAAACCTGTTGGGTTAATAAAGCCATCTCTCTACTGCTATGACTTTGTTCCTTGTAGTGAATTATGTAACCCAATCTACTGCTATTTGATGTAGACCCTTCAAAAATGAAGCTTCCACCATTTAAGGCTTCATAGATTACTCTTGACTATGCCTTTTGGGAGCCTATATTCTGACAGTAATATTATTTCAGAGTAATTTGCAAAAAATAGAAAAATTTAGATAGGGAGGAACATGGTGGATCTACTGGGAATTAACTATTCAAAGAAGAAAAGTAGATTACTGCAGCCACTGATAAAGTGGATCTTTATTATTTCTGTTGACAAATCAGGTCTATTTTCACCTTTGCTATCCATTACTGCCCATAAATCTCTTTCAGTGTGCCAACTTTCAGAGTTTTTCCCAGTCATACTGTCCTGATTTTGGTTTATTTTTCTGTGGATTAATTAACCAATGCTTTTCTGTGAATTTTTTGTTCTTGAGACTGATCTTTTGCAGTTGATTGCCTACTGTTAGTTCTGGTGGAGAATGTCAGCCTAGCAGCTAGCTTGCATCAGAAGCTCATCCTCTTCTGCTTCTCTCTCTTCAGAAACTGAATTAGTAAAAACTAACAGAGGTGTTCATCTCAAGATTTCAGGATCTGCTTCATTACTATGTGGCTTTGATTTTATTTTCTCCATATGACTTGAAAACAGCTTTTCCATACTAATAAATACAAATGTCTTCTATCTGTCATGGTATGCTGTTGCTGGATTGTGTCAGTATTGTGTGGACATGTTCCAGTAGCTTGACTAGTTCCTTTGATGCTGATATGTTTTTCATTGATGGCAATTAAGGTATTCTAATACTACAGTTTTCTGATAAGCCAAGTATGAGAGATGACCCAGATCAGACAGTGGCTTCTTAGGGTATCTCACTTCACCCTTTCTTATAGAAGATAGATAACTGAAATCAATTAGAAACCTTGTAAATCCTTGTTTTTGACACTAGAACATAATCACTGCACAGGAGATACCATAATTATGCTGATAAAAGATTCTCCTTAGAGAATTTATTTGTCCAAATAAATGACATCCTTTCTCATTGTTGTTTGTAAGAACATAAAATAGGAACAGTTCAACATCATAGTGCAAGGTTTTGTGGTCTAGAAAGAGCTTAGCTAACAAGGATTCTGACAATAATGATTTCTCAAGGTTCCATCAACCTCAAATACTCTTAATGCAACCTTCTGATCAAGCTCTCAGATTATTCATGTCTTTGCTATCATTGTCCTTAGCTATATTCCCAATATAGTTCAATTTTTTAATTTAGTTCTGCTGTTCGCTCAGATTCAAGTCATTGATGAATAAAACTAAAGCACAGACTTAATGTTACAGCTGCCACAAGAAATACCTGGAAAAAATCTGATGACCATTCAAAAGTTTTATCTAGCTTGAGTGTTGTTTTGTTAGTGTTATATTTTGTTTCAGTTGCAAAAAATCAGTGTAGGTATAAAGTTACACAGATTCTATCTTAATACTTAAAGTTACACAAATATTTTAACATTTCTATTTCTGCATCCTAAGAAAAAATGACCAATTTCTCCATAGTTAATTGAACTAGTAATTACTTTTGAACATGTGGGTTGGCTATTTTCTGCTTAAAATAATTACCCAGTGAAGTCTGTACCAGGGCTATCAGCAGGATGCTAACAACTGGTGTACTGGTGAAAAGAGTTTAGAAAGCATTCCTACGTTTTTGTTTTTTTTTTTAATTTTTTCTTTGCCAGATGGAGGAGCAGATGGATGTCTAATGTACACAAAATCTAAGAACATGATCTCAGCTCACAACCAGCAGCCACAGTGAAATGTAGAAAAATCAGTTGTACCTAATCTACAGCTGTAGACAGTGGGGAGATTGACTCATGGCTCTAAAACCAAAATACTGAAGTGAACTTCCAAATACATCCATTAGAAAGTTTATTTCTGAAAAACAAATCTATCTCCATCATCACTGTGGTTTATAGTTGTAAATCGTTAGATAAATTAAAACATGCTGCTTCATTAGTCCCTTAAGGTTTATTTTATGGGCATCTGACATGTTTTGAGTACATGTTGTGCTGCGGTTTCTAAAATATCAGTGTTTATTATTTATTTGTTCTTCTCAGTGGTCGTATACACTGCAGTTGAAATGCTGATTTTCAGTAACAATAGCTTTTGAGTATAATCATATATGCTATTTTTCCCCCATACATGCAGTATTCTCTCATTCCTAATGTCACTGACATTTCAGTCTCAGCACAGTAAGAACACAATCACAGTTGTAAATGCATTGTCAGGCTGTGCTTTGGATTGCCAAAACCGTTCCTATATTAATTTAGAGTCATTGACTGCTAACAATATGAAATGTCAAGAATATGAACTAAATCAATGTGATTACCACAGTGGAAAAATTAATCACCTCGCTTGTCTTTATCATTTGACTACCAACAGGTAGGAATCTATAAACATAAAGGCAACTAAAAAGTACCTAGGTATGTTCTTGCATATTTATCTTCTTGATAATAATATCATTGAATAGAGAAGACCCTAAGGGACACATTCAACTTCTGATGTAGAAAACTGAGGAGTGAAAAGAGATTAAGTAAATGAACATAATTTACAATTCTTTTTTGTAACTCATAATAAATATTCATAATGTTGTCATAAAATACTTCAGTAAAGAGTCAAGGCGTAAGTAAGGAAAGTATAAGGGAACAAACAAAAAGCAAGCCAGAAGGCTTTTGTGCTGGTAACAGAGAGCCTTTACCGTCTTCATGATCACCTGCAGGAAAAAATTTGGATATGCAAAAATAAGCATTTAAGGGGATTATGTTGGAAAAACAAAGTCAAAAGCTTCTGATAGTATTTGTGTTATAATTGCTGTTTAAAAAACAAACAAAGATAATATATTTCAATGTGCAACTGAATTGTAAAGCCAGGTAAGTAATATAGAAGTCAAATTAGTTGATGAATTATACTGTAGGGAAAAAAAAAGTGCAAAACCCTCTGAAATGAAATGGATACTGAATTGCATAAAGATTCATAAATATTTCCTCAAATTTGCTTATGAAATGTTTAAGTGTTCACACATTCCTCAGTGCTCATGTTTGTAATTGGTTTTCATTACCATAAAACGATCACTTTCTACCTTTCAGAGCAACTAGATCAACATCTATGAGTACTGCTTGAAACCATTTCAAAGTCACATGAACGAGTAGCTATGGGAACATGCAAGTGCTTTGATATTTTCTGGCAGAATTGCTATCATGCTTATTTACTCTGGATTCTGAAATGCATGTAATTTGACATCTGAAGACTCAAATAGCTGTAGAGCTCATCTAAAAGTTTTAGAGCTGCCTACAGAATTCTTTAGAAATTGTTAATGAATGTGCCATGTGATAAAAGGAAGTCAATATTATTAATAGTATTTTATTGGAAGTATTGATTTGATAATATACCACAAACTAAATGAGCTATTAACATTTTCAGAACTTATTCATTGAAGAATTGTTGAAAAGAGACAAGTATTTTTAAAAATCGAAACATAAAAATTAAATATGAAATTGATTTCTTTTTGTCATCTTTAGAACAATTTGCTAACTACAATTTTAAAAATACATATTTTAAGTAATGTTTTCTTTTTTTGTTTGTTTTTTGGTTGTGGTGATGCATGATAATATTTTCTATGTTTTTTTTTTAATAAGGTTATATTGCAAATCTTAAATTATACTAATGCATTTGGTTGTCAAAGAACTATAAATTACAAGTACTATATATTGCATATATTCTTCTGGTGATTATCTAACACTCAGAACTACTTTCTTAAGGATTATAATAGTATACTCATGCAGAAGCAGAAAAACTACATATCCTCTATGTATGTCCAAGGAAGATAGTTCATAGATCAGATTTTCATTCACTTGACTGATGGATTTTTTTTGCAGATAAAGGCAGCAAAAATGATTTCTGTTGTAAATTGTTGGTCTTTTACTCATGGGAAGATAATCATAAAAATGCTCATTTCCTTCAACATAAATTTGGGAATCTTAATGAGTCTCCCTAGATTTAATGATATAAATGTCCTTAGTTGATTTGATAGTTATCATTTTCCTTACAGTCTTTCTTCCAATCTAATCCAAATACCAGAATTCTGTGGCAATAGTTCATAATTGGTTTAATTTCTTAAGAATTTTTTTAACCTTCTGTTTGCCATCTTTTTACCTTATTATATATCACTGAGTTCAGTTTTGGATTTCAGAAGTGGTGATGTGTGGCAACTGCTCACAGTCAACCACCTAACATGTTTTTCAGTGTTCAAGTGGCATTTGGATAATGTCCATTATAATATGCTTTAACTTTTGGTTAGCAATAGAGTGGTCATGCATTTACTACTGATAATCCTCATGCGTTCCTTCCAACTATTATTCAGTTCTGTTCCTGTTCTTTTTTGCTCTCTATCCCTTCAAATTCTTCTACTTTAGTCCATTCCACTCCATTCCACACTACTGAGAACAAGAACTTTCAGTCATTGTTATAGCTTATAGTAGCAAATGACATTTGAATGTACAGTATTACTTGAGATTTTATTCAGGATATAGTCACAATTTTGTACATGAATTTCCCTTCCATTTACTCTTGAATGCTTACCAACATAATGATAATGTTCTGTTCAGCTCAGTGTTTTTAGCAGCTACTTGTAACTACAGCATTCTTATAGAGGTTCAATTAACCCTTCATTTTAAAAATTTACGCACTCCTTCACATCCAGTAGTTTTAGTATCCAATATTTACAGATTACATTAGTGATAAGGGGCTGAAAAATAAAAAATACAAAGATGTATTCTCCAAGCAAGAAATTCATCTTTCATCCATGGACTGGTTTGTTTTCAAAACTAATTACTGTGTCCTTTTTTAATTTTATTTTACCTTAAATGTTTTCCCTAACAATGCATCTTTTAATAACCCATCTAATTGCTAAAATGTTCAAAGCTTCTTTCTGCTGAATTCTCTTCTTGTTACCAGTCACTGATGTCAGCAGTGTTCATGAAGAGTTGACAGAATTACTTCCTAGATCAAATGCCATCTTTATGAACACCTATACATAGGCTACCTCTGACATGACATAATATGAATGAATGGATACAATGATCCATAGGTTTCTTACATAGACAGTTCATGACTGTAACCCAGAATAGTCTCATCGTGAAATCTAAATCAAGGATTTGAGATCTAGGTGAACCTTAGTGAAACAGGCTAAGAAAATCCTGAGAGGAAGATGCTAAAATTCAGTACTATCTTGACTGAGCGCCAAAGTAGTGAAAATTTACAAATGTTTACGTATAGCAATGTTTCACTGAAGGGTTACATTTTTTAAGAGTTACATTTTTAAATATACTTACATCCCATTTTTCAAAATCTCCTTTTGGAACCTCCATTCACAGTGAGAAGGTTGAGGATCCAGATAACTTTACACAAACTAGGAATTATTTTACTTACTCTTTTGTAGTCACATTTATTGTTCTATAAAGTATTTGTAAGCTAGCCATGCACTCATTACATTTACTGTAGATGTTATCTCTCTCTATACCGACTGTGTTGTGTAAACTAAGGAGAAGGATGGAAATGAGACAGAACAAGAGCAATATCCCCTTACAAAACTAATAATTTCTGCAGAGATTAGTTCAGGATAGGAATGCAGGGAACAAGGAATTGTTACTGAAGCTGAAGAGAAATACAAAGGAAAAGCATTTGGTCTAGGAAGTGGAAGAAAAATGAAAAGGAGCTATTTTTCGTAACACAGAGTAGGCTCATATACTCAGAGTGCTAATTTCCAGCCTCTACATAGGAAATTAATTATCAAAAATACTAACTACCTCTGCAAGCTTAGTCTTAGAGCAAAGGGATATATTCATTAAATCAAGTAACTACATTAATGTAGCAAACTAGGAAAAAGGGAAAACATTTTGGTAATGTTATTGTGGTTTAATTAAAAAAGGAAGCTAGTTCATTTTAAAAAGACCTCTCTCAGAATGTACTTCTGTTCTCTTTTACAGTGATTTTTTTGGAAAACAAAGATTCTTCACCTTGTTACTTAGAAGTGCATCATAAATAAAAATAAACCCAGTCCTATTTTTATCATATTCATCAAAATTATTTGCCGAGTTGACTCGTCTCTATGTGGTGGGAACACAAAAATAGACATAAGGCATATATAGTAGATATAAATGTTTTGCATGTTGTTAACATTGAATTTCCATATCAAATCATTTACTGTTATTAAATACTTTGAATTAGGATATTTCACAGTACATAACTGAAGGAAATTTCTAAAAGTAAATGCCTTCTTGACAATTCCACACTGATATTTTTGAGAGAGTTTCTCAATATTTGTGGCTGGTTAACCACAATAATTCTCTAATGACAATACAGTCAAATTCTATTTTAAAACTGCAATATACATATATGTAAAGTTAAAAAACAGTAATACTTTATGAAAACAGTTAACTAGAGGAATACTACCCTTTATTTTCCTTCACATAGTCATCACCATGCAGTTATCAAATTATCAGTTAATCTTTTTCAGGAGAAAGATTAAAACAGGGTGTTTTGATAACTAGAAACTTTGAAAATGGTTAATTCCTTGTTGAGAATCACATGGAAATTTTGAATAGTATTTTGTTGAAAGAAAATTGCAGAATAAAGCAGATTTAGAAAAGTTGTTTTTAATTTTTTTTTCTAAAAAAGTGTATTTTATAACAAACATCAACTGAGATATTATATTTTAATAAATAGTGCATTTCATACCACATAAAATCCAATCTGCTACTGATTGAATAATAATAAATGAATTCACTCTGAACTTTTTGTACAGATGAACATTGAAATAGAATGAAAACTAAAGGGTCTTTGTGTTTAAGCTGTACTTCTTTTTGCTCCCTTCAAACAAAACTGAAAACAGAACTCAATTTTTCAATGTGGTGTGATTGGCTACAGCTGAATTCTATCAGATCAGATGCTGTAGATTGTGTAATTTAATTTAAATATAACATTCATTTAATGTGGTCTTTTTTGAATTAAATAATTTGTAAAAACAATCTTTACTAGAAAATTTTAAATTCATTTTTGAACCTAATTGTATCCTCTATAACGCTCTGGATTCAAATATACAAAATACAGCTATTGTAATTATCATAATTCTGATATTAATATTGAAGGCTTCTTCATTCAGTCCTTCACTGAAAATGATAATTGTTCATATGTTTTCCCTCAGTAAACAATTCTGCTTTAGTCAAGGTATTGGATGTAGATCTTAAAGGAAGGTAGAATGTTCCTCTGTATTCAGAGATATGTAAATTCATCATAATATTTGTAGAATATTTGAAAGTCTATGCATCTCCACAACATTATGCAATTTGTAATCAGAAACTGCCTTTAAACCTTTGAACTTAGAAATAATGTAATAGTATCAGAAACGTGAACATAACAAGCATCATGAGCTGTCTTCAAAAATTTATTACCTGTCAGTTTTTAAAATTAATTAAATTACTTTTTTATTTTAAATGCTATAAACAATGCTAAATTAAAGGCATGTATTTATTTATTTATTTCGCTCTTAACAAAATTCAACTTTGATTAACATCTGAAATACACCCTTTTGCTCAAGAGACATTAGGTTACTTAAAGAAAATGCTACTGCAGACATTCCAGACCAGATTCCAGATGCTTCTTTTAGACCTATAGAATATTTTACTGGTTAGGAACCATAAACTACGCGAAATAGCTCTTTTAGTAGTAAAAATATTTAACTATCCTATATCTAGTCATAAATTATGATAGTTTCAAAAAAGTTATATTTAATACTTAAAAGGTTTCATTCAAATGAGAAATTATTGAAGTGCTAAGATCAATTGGCTATATAGTATCATGTTTTCTGATGGGAATAATGTAGAAAAGATGACTGGAAGTTGTTTGTTATAATGACAAAATGTGTTTTTACCTTTGGATATTGTCAGCCCACACATTTATCATTATGTAGTACTTCATTTTTTCCTTTTTTTTTTTTTCTTTTTTGTTTTCTAAGTTTTATTGATTTACTATATAGCCCAGGACAGTTTTTACGTATATGAAATTCAGAAAACATTGATTTATTTAAATTATTCAGTGCTTTAGTTTATGGCCATTATGTCATTTAACACTTTAGACAAATCAATAATCTTTTAAAAATTGCTTTCCTTATTCAGTAGACTTGCAAATGTACTTGTCTGGAATCATTAATGTGCTATAAGGTGATGACATTTAATACATAATCTATTTTTAAACTATTTTTATCAAAAGAGTTTGTATTTATATAAATGCATAAGTAATTAAAAATGAAACAGATAATTTGAGTTTGTCTAAAGCATTCTCTGATGCAGAATATACCTCTAAAATTACGATAATATTATTCTCAGAACATATTTTTATATAGATATACAGGTTTGTTTAGTTCAACCACAAATCCTGGATGGATGTTAAGAATGTTTCTCCCAGTAAATTAAAGACTGGAAAATTTGAATGTCAGATGATGATCCTTGAGCACTAGTGGAGTTTTGTAGTTGGGTCATAGAGAAAGTGTATATGACCAAAAATGACTGGTGAAAACATCATCTGCAGCTGGTTAACTTCACTACAAGAAATCAGTACCGGGTTCTTAATAAAATGTAAAGTCCTAAAACTATTGCTTTTGTAAATGATTGGCCTTTTCCATATCTCCCCCATTCCTCCAAAAAACAGACAACCCACATTTATGCTTTTTACTTAAGATACACAATACAGCTTCACTGCACATCAAAGAAGCTGTTCAACAAGCAGTTTGTATAGCAAACTTCATCTGCAAAAGATCTATTTTACCTTCTAAATGGAGCAATCAAATTCTGAGGGTTAATCCCGAAAGGATTTGTTATTCAAAATTCAATGTATTGATGCCAGAACACCAGTTTTTATATTTACTAGGAAGTAAGAATTTCAAATCCATTCATTTTACAACAAAAGACATTATTCAAATCTGTTGGGGATACTTTTATCTCCCTTACTGTGATCACCAGGAAAAACAAACAAACAAAAAATAACTATTGTATTTGTGTTTTTCTTATTGGTAATTTATTTTTTCCAAATTAGAATGCATGTTGACTATTTCTTTAGATTGGATACAAACTTCTTCATGTTGGACAGCTCATGAATTGGCAGTATACCTTTTTTCCTTGGCTTAGGTTTCTTTATTTCCATACAATAGTTACAGGGGAAAAAACCTCTACATAAATTACCAGTTTTGCCTCATTTGTCTCATCCCTTTCTGTAACAATGTTAACTTACATAGGCTCATGATAACTGACATTAATGCTCCAGAGCAACTTCTCAATTGTAAATAGTACCATACGAGATTGTTTCTGAAGCTTAAAACTCTGTGTACAACCTATATGCATAATTCATTTCCATTGAGGTTTAAAGTTCAAACTTACTGTGTTGCAAGTTTCCTTCTAATTTGCTTCAGTGTCTGTGGGACTGTTTCATATCTTGAAAATAAAAATATTCTGCAGATAGAAATATGGATCAGTTCACTACCTACAGTATAGTATGGTAGTTGAGAAACAACTTTACAAATCTTTTAGAGGTCTTGATGTATTTTAATTTAAATAATTGAAATTGCTGAAGAAATTGGCTAGGATTTATCACAGTAACAAACTTCTTTTTTTTTCCCTCTTTCCCCCCCCCCCCCCCCCCCCCCCCAGTATTTGCCATATTATTTTGTCAGAAGCAGAGATAGTTTTATTGAAAGGATTGAATACTTGGAAATTATACAACTGTAAAGATGGATCTTATCTATTAATCTAGTGCTATATGAATAACTCCATTACTTAAATATGTTAAAAGAAAAATGTGGAGATTCTTAGGCTCTTATTGGGCAATAGAACATTCCGTATGCATCTGCAATATGGCCACGTGGAGGTCTTGCCTGGCCTAGGGGGATGCACTGAGGCCGGGGGAAATCTGCTGTATTGTTCCACTGATGGGTGCTCCTAAAAAGTCTTAAAAGTCAAGACTCATCTTCGGTAGAGAATGCTCTTCTCTAAGGGATAGAGATGCAAAATACAAAGAAGACACAGAATGCAAATATCTTGAATAGAGCAAATTATACACCTATTTAAGGCATTTAAATTTAGTAAAAATCTGTGTAATAGAGATTGCACTTTCTGTTGTACACTCTTCTAGAAAGACACACAGATTATTTGGGACTTTACTGGGCATATCTTGCAAGCAACCAATGATTATATAACTATATACTCAAACATCCAAAGAATATTTTTACTTATTACTTTCTATGTAACTTATTTCTGTGGGACATTATACACAGAGAGTAATGATGGTCCCGACTGATTGAAACAAACAAACACAACCTACTAACATGTCATGGTGGGAAAACATAAAAACAACAAGGAAGCAATTTGGACTATCAATCTGCCCTATAGAGGTGTTCCCTCATAAAATGCAGATTTGAAGCAAAAGAGGAACACAGGGTTCATCCAATACATGCAACAAAGGAATGGAATAATCATTTGAGTTAAAACATAGGAAAATATTGTACTGAGTAATTCAAAGAAGGGCATTTATTTTTGATTTTTTGAAACTCCTTTCTTTGTTATGGAGGGATGAGCCACCAGCAGTCTTGTTGATTCCATATGTAACAATCAGAATATAGTGCACCTACTTAATAAACAGATGGCAATAGCCTTGTGAGTCTTTCAGTCAGTAAGGGCCTTTTGTGCTCCACTGGTTATGTCACAATATCCTTTCTTAAGGGATATGTGTGCCAAGACTGGATAATGCATAGCAGATGCTTCATCTTGGTTTCAGGATGGCAAGAAACCAGCCAAGATCCCAAGATAGTGTCCAGACAGTTATGGAATGAGTTTAATCTTGTTACAGCAGGAGGCAGTCTTTCCCAAGAGTACTGAAGAGAATAAACCAGCATAAAAGTGTTCTTGAAATTCAGGGAGTAGCGTGGTTACCTCTTTGGGTGGAACACTGCATGTCTGACATTCTAAATTAAGGTTTGTCACCCTAGTCTGCTGAGCCTCCTGGTGACCTTTCTCTTTTAGGTAGAACTGATGGCATTCCTAGACAAGATTTGGAACAGCAATTCAAAAGTGACTTGTAAGCCCACCAAAGAGGTGAGCACAACAGATTAAAGTCATTCTGTAATGCTGAACATCTTGATAAGAGTGTATTTAAGGTGCGGTTGCTGCCTGCAGCTGTAGCAGAAAATAATATTCATTCTGTTTATATTTTCAGTCACTTTTTTTTTTGACACACTCATTTTTATAGATGATTTCCATATAATTAAATGAATTTTGCATAGAACAGTGTGTAGATATTATGATATGCAAGACGGTGTAAATCTGTATCAGGTGACATAAAAAAACAAACACTAGTAGGCAAAGGGACAGTTAAGTGTCTATTTAGTTGACTGTTATACTATTCTGATATTTAAGAAATACAGGGTTACCAGCTGTCAAATTGCACACTATAACAAAAACTGTTCTTTCCAGATTTCTGTTTCCACCAAGCAGAAGTATCTAAAAGCAAAATTAAAGCCTTGCAATACCAGCATGAGTTCATTCTAAAGAAATGTAGCTATGTCAGTTGCTTGCTATATGCTCAGAAGAGATCCAGCTCACTGTAATTGTCAGTTGCCGTAGGACATATATTTGCTCTGTAATCATAACTGA
This sequence comes from Callipepla californica brunnescens, assembly GCA_023055505.1. Classification (NCBI taxonomy): domain Eukaryota; kingdom Metazoa; phylum Chordata; class Aves; order Galliformes; family Odontophoridae; genus Callipepla; species Callipepla californica. Next base: position 1,704,905 of record JALIRH010000050.1, on the reverse strand, counting down.
TTTATTTTAACAGTCAATGACAGCTGAGATACAGACAGGCTTTTGGTCACTCTGTAAGTGAAGGAACTCTTAAAGGGATGACAAGTAGCCACAGATATGTGCAAATATATCTGATCCAGCATGTTTCCTAGATGGATCAAAAGTTTTGGGCTTTTCCAATAGTGCAGGTTGAGCAGGTGTTTTCTCAGGCAAATAGAGAAGGATTCTTGATTACTATTTACAGCTATTTTTTTACTGTTTTGACATTAGTGTGTATATATATATATATATGTATATATTTATAATTGTATTAAATTTTTTAAGTTTTTTTTTTTTTTTTTTATCAGAGAGAATTTGAGCCAATTGATTTGGACAACTACTTTCCTTCGTAGCAAGCTTAGTTAGTTTGAGTAGAGGAGTCTCTCAATTAAACAGTTCCTTATTGTGATTGCCATGATTTTGCTGTTAGATAATGGGGATTAAAAAAAGAAGCCTAGAGAGGTCTTACTATTTTCTGCTGCATCACTACATCTGCAGCCTATTGCCCAGGACAGATTAAGAATATGACCAGAGTACTGAGCTTACTTGCTACAAATACTATCTGCAAAATCACGACTGACAAGTAATATTAATTCTGTAGGTTCTAGAAATACATAGTGTGTGCCTAAAACTTTCCTATTTAAAATTCCGTGCTGTTATATTAAGCATCCTTTTATGTGCATGAAAAATTCTGCCTTGGTCCTTTATCTTTCTCCTTTAATTGAAATTAATACTGTTGACCAATTCTTTTTAAAAAAAAATCATATGCAAAATTGGCTTGCAACTCAGCTTTAGAAAATTGCTTAATGTAGCATTTCAGCACAACAGACTTCAGGATAGTAATTGCAGAGGAGGATAGAGTTAGTCAGTTTTCTGTGCTAGAAGTAATATTGTGCTTTTCCTTTTGTACTAATGCATTAAATGCAGAAAATAAACTAAACTCTCTGTTTCTCTGAGCAGTCCTTGAGGGTGTTTCTTACTCTAATGTATTAACTGAGATCAGGAGAACAGTTATATGCCCCCACCATCTCACTTAATGTGTTTTGTTTCACAGCCGCGGTGCACATTCATTGAGTTACTCTGAAGAAACTAAACTAGAGGACATATTTCAGGGGTGGACCTAATGTGTTCTGACTAACAATCCATCCACAGGGCAGGGCTAGAATTAGTCTGAAATGACTTAATTTGGCCCCATTCCCACTATAGTGGTTGGACTTCAATGTTTCCTTTCTGATATCATAATTACAAGGTATAATATGCTGCTTTGATTTCCTTTTGCTATTCCTTTACCAAATTCCAATGTGTGAAAGCAATGTCCTTCACCAATTGTCGTTTCAAATGGTAATCCAATATGGTCAAAGCTTTAAAGTGCCTTGATGAATTAAAAAAATAATATCTGAGAGTCTGTAAGATTTCACAACTTTTCTTTCACGTATCTTTTCTTTCACTTCTTGTGGAGAAGAGCATTCCCCATCTTCCCAAATTGCAGTGTTGCAGTCAGCTTTTTCTCCCTTCTCTTTAGAATGACTAAACACCTCAAACTTGAAACGTTAAAAAGGCACTATCTCTGTGACCTGTGCTTCTTTTAATATCTACTTACTCTTTCATTTGGGGATTTTTTAATCTTCCATCTTCATTAAGCAGTCATGATAGGGCCTAAGATAAAGCCATCGCAAAGACAAGGTGATGACACCTACACAGTGAGACCCTTGAATTAAGCCAAATACCAGGGGTCCTGCTTGCTGCTAGTGACCCTGTCTAACTAGAGAAGAGCACAGGTTCTGCTGTAGCTGAGGGGAAAGCATGGAGACCAAAGGAGATTCTCTGCTCTAGGAGCCAAAATATTCTATTAGATCTCTTACTTTGAATCTGTGATAAAGACCTCTTCTATGCTTAGCTTTAAGTACTTCAAAGCCAAATTAAATGATATTTCAAATGCTTCATGTGGAGGAGAACTAGCTCACTTCCTGCCTCTACTATCACTAAAAAATGTCTCCAGTGCCACACACTTCCAAGCCAGTCTGAGAGACTTAGGGAAAGAATTCACACTACCCGGCAAGGCAGAATTGTTCTTCTGTAGGTAACTCATGATAAACAATGTTGATACTAAATATTGCTCAGCAAGGCAAAACTGAAGGCAGGTGATGATATGTACAGTATGTAGGCACCTGAGTTCTCTGTCTACAGTAACTAATGCATCATTGAATGCTTTTACATTATCAAGAGATATACTTAATATCATATTTAAAGTGATTGCTTGGACTTATCAAGGAAATAAACGGTATCTTCACACAGTTTCTACTATAGCCTTCCTGAGATTCTCTAGCCTAAAATGTACAGTTTCAAAAAGCGTGACAAGCTAGTTACTGAAAGAAGGTATGTCTTCCAGAATGTCAAACAACATATAGACAAAAGGTTTAAACCATTAATGATCTAGATCTATGCCTCCTTACTTCTCTTTTAACCTTCCATTTTAAGGCTTCCATGTACCTCAGTGTCTGATAGAGCTGAATACAACATCTAACTGCAATGTACTTATTTGATACTATCTCCTCTCTTCCTTATGTATCATTCAGTCAGCAGAATGGCAAATCATTATCCTTTGACCTTGTTTTCCAACCCAGCAGATTCAGTACTATATGATAGTATTCTATTTGATTACCATATCTGCAGTATACAGTAGTGGACTCCAGGCAGGAGCACTGTTTTCATATTAATTAATTATTTGCCTGTTTTTTTTTCTCTCAAAAGGCATGACAATCAAAAAGAAAAAAGTATACTATTTTTGTCAATATTTCATTTCTTGTAGGTTTCTTTCTATCTTTTTTTTTTCCCTTTTCTTTATAAATGCTTTATTATATACATAATAATTGCTTTATTATATACTTTATAATTTTATCCTAAACTAGTTAGGGAAATCCTTTGATATTAACCTTAAAATGTTTGAGCACATTCTGGTTCTGCATTCGTGCATAGTGAATGTACATTATTCATTTATTTAATTTATAAGGAGATTACTTCATTGTAATCTCATTAGAGATTATCATATTACCAGATAGCCTTACATAAGACAATCCCATTAACTGTGCTTCAGAATGTCACTTTAGATGCATTTTGTACTTCAATCATTGTACTTTGCATTATGTGCTTCAATCCAGCTTCAGACCTTAAACTGACAAATGTACTGTATGACATGGACTAAGCACATGTTTAATACATTTGGTTCTGTAGTTTATATATAGATATTTCTAGTTAGAATTTAAAATAATGTGAATGTGAATAGATTTTTTAAATACTGTGTAACCTTATACTCTAATTATACTATACCCTTTGTGTGATTCGTATCTTCAGATGATTTTAGATGTTGCTGCTCAGACTTACTTTCTCATCCCCTTTTTTGTGTTGCTGCAAGTGAATCATATGAATGCTACACAAGTTTGAAGAAATTAATATAAAAAGTGGAGATTTCCAGCTTATTACTTAAGGTGAAACTGAATCCAATTGAAACCAGTAATGGAAGATCCCTATTGATTTTGGTAGTGTATAAAATCAGACCTTCTTGTTCCTGACTGTACAAAAAAAATTGAAACTAAAGAAGTGACCCTCAGTTTACTGTAGGACAAATGGGTTTTTATTGCAAAACGTGCTCTGAGAAGTGAGCTGTGCTATGTATAAGTAGTAAACAGTTTCAGAAATGTGGCATTGTAAAACAGAAGATTATTTGTATGCAGTTATCATTCTGTTTTCTGTACATTAGGCTTTTAAATGTAAGAAGCCAGCTGGCTACACTTTCTGGGAGATGAGTAATGTTTATATTCAAGCTGATGGAAAAAGAGGGTTGATACAGATGTAGTGAAACATGAAGAATTCATTTGATTTTTTTTCCTGTGACTTTTGCCAGGACCTTAACTGTTCATCATTCAGTGAACCTGACAGCAAACTAGAGTTAAATTGTTCTGTCAGTGCTAGATGCTGAATTAATTAAGCACTAAGAAGTGAGAAGGACTACCTTCCTATTTCATTGGACATTAGAGAAGATTTCTCAAACAGCTTTGATTTTGTTCCCTAATCTAGCAATAAAGAAGGGTGGCTTAATTCCCTCCTCAAGCAGTTATTGAGTAAACCCAAAAGGATTGTACTTTTCCTCCTTTCCTCTTCCATTCCTCCTGTAATTTAATCAACTGTACACACGAAGCTAATATACTTATCGAGGATGTGCTAGTTTCTTTTGGCTAATTACCACACAATATCTATTTTCATACTGTATAAGAAATATCTATATGAGTGTGCAGCACAATACAACGAGACCATTGTAAATGTTCACATCTAAAATGCTTGACAATTTTTTTTCAAGTTCTACTTAAGATCTGTCTGAAAGATGTGTCCAAGTACCTGGGAAGTGCCACAGAGAAGTGAGAACCATGCGTACCTAGAGGAGTGTGCAGATGTAAGAAATGGCATATCTACCATAGATGCTTCTGTTCTAGGCTTCATGTGGCCCTCAGGCCATGGCTGGACATGCCTGGTCTACATGCTGACACAAGAACTGTTCAAGTGAAAGTCAGTGAAGTGCTTGTGTTATAATGATGGCATATAGCTCTGCTTCATGAGACATGGTTAATGGGCATGGAGGTGATGGGTTTACAGTTGTATTAGATGACCTTGGTGGTCTTTTCCAATTGTAATGATTCTATGACTCTATGATTCTATATTTTGGAAACAGAAAAGTCAATCATTTTACTCCAATATTGGTTACCATGTGGCTTATGTTTTTCCATTTCAAACTCAGATATAAACCCACATGGCACTTGAAAGACATGAATATTGTTCTATTGTCAGGACAGTGAGTGTCCTGTAGGTGAGAATGGAAAGGCAAGGAGAGTGCACAGTGGATGAGTCTTTTCAGGTTTACATGTGGTTTAATATTTTAGGTAGTCTTACGTGGAGTCAGGAATTGGATTTGAAGATCCTTTTGGGTCCCTTTCAACTCAGGATGTTCTATGGTTCTGTGATTTAATGTGAATGGTTAAAAGTGCTTGAGAAGATGTTCTTGATGAAGAATGTCAGACTGAAGAAGGACTAGACACTGATTATAGTGAGACAGAGGAAAGAGAAATTGCAGAAACAGCCAAATATTCCATATAGAAATTACAAAAATCAGCTGATTAATTTATTTTAAGGTTTATATAAGGCAGAGCAGCATTACAGAGTAGTACATTCTATCATTTCTGCTTGACTGGAACATGATGCTTCATTCTGTATGCTAGCTTTGTTTCATGTTATTTATGTTATTTTGTCAACTCTTTTGACAGCCCTAACATAATGCAATGTAGAAGAATAGTTAGAGCTAGAATGCTGGAGTTTACACAGGCTTCCCAGAGGAGTGTGAGGACAGGGCAGCAGAAACTACCATGTCAGTAGTACTTAAGCTGGACTTGAAATTTTTAACACATAGTTCATATGTGTCATCCATCAACTCATTTTATGGTTTCTTTAATGGATAAGAATTTGACTTTCTCTTCCTACAAAGCCATTTCAGACACCTATGATGAAGTCAGTCCCAGCAGCTTCACATGAGAGAGCTGTATGTCTCAGAGAGGCAAATCTGAAGCCATGTACACTTGTGCAGAATCCTAAATCCACACTGGGTACCAAATACGAAGGACCAGTGGTGATACAAGAAGCCTGTGTGTTATAGTAAGGAACTGCATAATTTTAGATTGTGGACTTAGTATGCAAGAATGACAACAGAAATATCAGTACTGAGTGAAAAGACTTCAAACCAGTACTAATCTATAAACAGAGCTGCAGAGATATTCAAACACAGGTTACTGATTCAGGATGAGCTCCACAGAAGCTTAATTAATTAATTAATAACTGCTCATGAGAAAACTATGGGAGCACAGAAAACTGTAAAGGAATTTCCCATTTTTTTTCACGTGAATTAACTGATTTAAATCGTATGATGTTTTCTCCAAAATACCAAAAGTTGTGATAAACATTTCTTTTATCCAATTACTGCTGGGGATCTCAGTATCTGTCTGGATAGTGAAGTGGAGGCAAGCTGATGTTTGCAGTCTCCAATTTCAGGCAGAAATACCTTCACACAGTTATTGGCCACATAAACAATTGCATTTGAGAGCAGGTGAGGAACATTTTCTTCTTGATATGTGGTAATGCATCTTTGCTCACTCAGTCATTCTCCCTTGTAATATATACTAGCTATAATCAGTTTGTATGAGGAATCGATGTATTTGAACATAAAATTCACCAAAATAGTCTCTGAATTACATAGTCAGTTCTAGCATACAGTTCTGCAACGCAAGTTCTTGAAATATCTGAGAAAGTTTGAGAATCATGTTGACTGGTACAGGGAATGAAAATTACCTTAATTTAGAGAAAGAAATATCGTAAGTAGACATTTATGTAAAATTCTTGAAATAAATTAAAAAAAAATTAAGTTTTTATTAAGATACCATTAGTAACTGGTGTTATATCAAAAGGACTAAAGTCTGGAAGCTAGACCTATAGAGCTGTGTCAGAAGGTAGTGACTTTTATACATTAACTCAGGAAGAAAAGATGTCTCTTTTGAGCCTGTAAAATGCATGAAGGAATACTCTTAGTACTTCTCAGGGAATCTCTGCAGGAACACAGTGAGATGTAAACTCCTCCATGAAATGTAGCATGTGTGCAACAAAGAAATAGTGCGAACCCAAGACATTCCAGGGACAAATAGCGCCCTTTAATTTTTACTCTATTTTTGGTCAGTCCAGAAAAGCTCTTCCTTCATGTATAGTACTGCACTACGTGGAGAGCAAAATGCAATAATGTTGTTATTTGTATACTGACATATTGTGTGATTCTTCAACCTAAAAGTACTAAAGTACATTCCTCACTGAGAATATCATTTCTATAATAATCTTACACATTTGAAAAATTTCAAACTTACATAATTTTTACTGAATTTTTATTTATATAAAATAGAATCTTATCTCATTAAACTAAAAACATGTCTAAATCATTGCATATATTTACTATGTATCTTTTCGGGGACTTGCTACCGTTATTATAAAAGCCATGAAATGGTGAAGCCACTTGCATAAGGATTCTGATGAGACAGTCTTTTGCTACACTTCCTATTTTTTAGCATAGATATGTGCAGTAATTACAATATATCAATGTCTGAGGAACAGACTGAGAACAATTGTATTTTTCCCAGTGGACTTGATAAAAAATTGAGAATCACCATCCAAAAAATCGTATTACTTTTCTTACATCTGCAGAATTTTCATATCTACCCAAAATGTCAAAAGGAAATACCTTTGAATTTGTTTCTGCTGCTTTTAATAATTTAAATCTCAGAAATATTTTTATAAATAAAACAAAAACTGTAGCAGGGTACTGAAACTTTTATGTTATAGGCAGTGGGCTCAGTCTAACATACTGTTTTTATACCACTCTGCAGAAATTTTTGTCTTACTGTGTTTCTTCTTAGGTAAGAGGGCAAACAAAGCAGAGTTTCTTTAGAAGCTACTGTCTTGACCAGCTATATTGTTCTTTCTTGTTTTTCTTTTTTTTTTTTTTTTTTTCCCCCAGTTCTGTTATAGAATTAAGAGTTTTCTTCATCAGTTTTTGATGTATACATGGGCAGGCATCCTTTATACTTCCATTATTGTTGCATGCTCAAACCTTTTAAGTGCTTTTTTTCCCATAATAACTAACAGTCTAGCATCTAACATACTACCAGAAGACTAACTTTGATAACTCATTTAGCATTCAATTACCTTTGTAGGTACTACATATCAATTCCACATTTCTGCTTCATACTTCAGCACTGCCATCTTTTTTTTTTTTTTTTTTAATATTAATATGTATATTTGTCGGACTTGGAAAATTTTAGTTGCCAGAAATAGCGTGGCCTACTTTCTTTCCTTCTTTCTCCCCCTTTCAATTCTACATTGTCTTCTTCTGTCACAAGACTTGAAAGTTTTTCAACACATTTTATGTATTCTTGATTAATTGTGATATTGGGTCTTTATGTTCTTACTTCAGTTCTTTTCTATTCAATTGAATTAGAAATGAAGGAATAGCCAAGTCTTGAACTGTTGTCACCAAATATTCATTATATTCATTGGCTTAACACTTGAAGAGACATATATAAGCACTTTTCCCCTGAGTTTAGAGCTCGAGCCTAGGTACATGACTTGCAAGAAAGACAGAGGGGAAAAAAGAATATTACTGCTATGAAGGTACATCAGAACAAAGGAAGTATCTGGTCATTTTAATGTTTATATACTCAGAAGGAATCTAATGATTTGTTGTGCCTAATGAGACTGTTTTATCTTTTGCTAGCATATTATTCAAGGCTTTTTAAAAGTAGAATTTGTAGAATTGTTAGTACAGTTATACAACCGAAACCTGTCATATGAAAGGATAATGAAGCTTCTTAACTAAACATTCTTTCTTTGTTAATCCCCAAACCTTTCACTTATTGTCTGGTAATTTTGGCAAAAAATATGTAGTGTAACATGGACATTTGTGCAAATTACTTACGTAAAGAAAACAAACTCCTAAACATTATTCACTTCAATTGCTGACCAGTTAAAAATTTATTTTCTGTGGTGTGTAGCTTATTTATTTCAAACTTCAGGCAAAAATCCTCATCTGTGCAGCATTGTTCTGAAGTGAGAAACAGAGAGCAGTTTTGCAAGAGTCTAAAATGATGAAAAATTCTGCAGATTGTCATCAGTTTATCTGTTCAATGGTACAGGACTGCAGCTTTAGCCGAGATACACATCTTATCTATTGCTATTGGTTTTGACCGTATATTTTGTCCTTTCATGCACCATGTATTCTTTCCACTATCTTGGCTGTTTGTATTAGACTTCTAGCAGTGAAAATATCAAGATTTTTACAGACAGGTGTGGACCTTTCTACCCCCACCACTATTTTCTAAATTTTACATCTTCTCACATATGCAGCACACAGGTGATCAGTAAGGTAAAATGAATGTATTCGCAATCAGTTTCTTCTACAGAGGTTGAGCTGTTTCTTTTCTTACTCTCAAAAGTTGCATTGGGAAAAGAATCAAAATAATTTTTAAAATATTAAGAGAAAATTAAGTTCTGCTAAGATAGAATGTTAGAATATCAGGCAAATGTTTCTAGTGGCTAATACAGGAAACATAGAAATAACTTCTTTTATTATTTCTAGCATAGAAACGGATTTTTTTTGCAGAGACTGCTTAGACTTCTGTTTGCATTTACACGATGGTATGTAGTATGTAGTATATTACTAGACAGTATATTAAGCATAGGTAAATTGATATATTTATCTAATAATTTATTTCTTTAAATCTGCAAACTCTTCATTTAGATGAATATATTCTAAATTTTTAAGCCCACCTCAGAAAGAAAGGTGTGTGGGGAGGGTTATTGTTCAGTAATAAATAAAAGTCTAAAATGTTCTATGATTCCTGTATTTTCTTCTTTATAGTTTTCATTAAGTTGCATAAATACTTTTCCAAATAGTGTTTCAGAATTTTTTTTATTAAAGTAATGGAATAAAACTTACATCTTTTAGCAGTGGATCAGTCTAAAAGAATCAACAAATAGAACTGACCTGCATAAATTTACACAGTATATTCTTCTTGTGACGCTTTTCTCTTGGAAGGAAGAGTCTTAAAGAAATTGACTATAATATGTCTTCCAAAAACTACATTTGTGTTATGCTTTAACAGATCTATGTGGAAACTAGGAAATGGATTCCTATTTTGTAGTATATTTTGGAAAAAAAAATCAAAATCTTTTAAACAGATACGTTGTCTTGGGAGTAAGCAACTAGTGTAATCTTTCTCTTCTCTTAACTGTTGCTAAAAAGTATAAGGTTTCTCTTGCCGTATTCTGTTATGATTACTATTACTTGCATGACAACACATTTTTAACTTACATTCCCAAAGTATGTTTTTAATGTTTCTTCACTTTAAAGGAAGTTGAAGATAGCTTATAACATAACTATGTTTTTTTCTTCTGATTTCTGATAATAGACTGCCCCTTTTTCCTCTTGAATATTGTAAAGTCATTAACTTTTTGTTTGTTTGTTTGTTTGTTTTCTTTTGTTTTGTTTCCTTCGGGCACTTGGTATCTGGACATATTTTGAAAAGTAGGTACTCTCCCAGAATTATACAAAAGTCATATTACTGAATCACAGAATCACAGAATTGTAGGGGATGGAAGGAGCTTCTAGAGATCAGCTAGTCCAAACCCCCTGCCAAAGCAGCTCCCTAGCCCAGGTTGCACAGGTATGTGTCCAGGGGGGTCTTGAACATCTCCAGAGAAGAGAGAAGAGACTCCACCACCTCTCTGTGCAGTCTGTGCCAGTGCTCCATCACCCTTATGGCGAAGAAGTTCCCATGCACATTTGTGTGGAACTTCCTGTGCTTCAGTTTGTGACCATTTCCACTCGTCTTATCATCACTCACTGCAAAGCAGAGTCCAGCCTCATCCCTTTGCCTCCCACACCTTAGATATTTAATGGATGTGGATCAGATCCCCTATGAGTCTTCTTTTTTCAAGGCTGAACAGACCCAGGTCTCAGCCGTTCCTCATAAGAGAGGTGTTTCAGGTCCTTTATCATTTTTGTGGCCCTCTGCTGGTCTCTTTTGAGGAGATTCCTGTCTTTTTTTGTACTGGGGAGCCCAGAACTGGTAACAGTACTCCAGGTCAGGCCTGACCAGGGCAGAGTAGAGGCGGAGGATCACCTCCCTTCTGACCACACTCTGAACTACTTGATTGAAAAGAACAACAGATAAATTCCTTTGGTGACAGCAATATTGTAGATATAAGCCACTGAAGGCACTTACATGTAAATATGATTTTCTTATCATTCCGTGCAGTAGTTAGAACTGACTGTAGGGTTGTGGTGCGTTATGTTTATGAATACACAAATGCTTGAATACTCAAATTTTCCAAAATGATGCAAACAGGAACAAAAACATCTCCCTGAAACCGATTCACACTCACCAGAGAATTTTTAATTAACAGTCACATCTGTGCAAGAATACTGAATTTTGCAAAGTTAGCAGCAACTTAAACCATATTATTAAAATTTGAAAAAGAATACAAATCTCAGTAGGCCTGTTTAACTGTTGAAAAACTAGCATTCACTGATACTTCTGGTCTCCTGAGTCTGGTTTGGAAATAGCTAAGTTTTCCATAATGATGTCATTAAATATTTAATAGTATAATATTTTGAACACCTTTCCAACATAAATGACATTAAAATTTAATCTGTTTTAACTGTTAAAGGTTATCTGAGAAAATTCTATAAGAATATCTTTCAAAGCCAATTAAAGATGCCTTGATATTAAAGGATGTCTTTTGTGAAGAAAATTGAAAAAAAATGAAGATTGAAGTGAAGAGTTAGATTCTTTCTGAAGTATTTCATAAGTTTATGGGATAAATACTGAAATGCATTATATTTTTTAGCATAGATGTATTGATCCTGTATAACTCTGACCTGCAATTCCATGTTCCTCTATTAAATCATAATAAAAGTTGTAAATATTCTTTAAGTTATTAAGAAACATTATAATCTTAAGATGAACCACAAATTCTTATTATGGAAAAACAAACAAACAAACAAACAAACAAAAATCTAAAGCATTGCCATAAAAAAAGATAAAAATATCTGGGAAAATACCTTTTCTTACCTTCTGGCTGTGAATGATTACCTTGTGCTCACAGCAACAGATATTATAAAGGATTTCTGTGACTTCAGCTTTGTTTTGATCCACAATTTTTTAAAATATCTAGTAAATTTTCTACTCCATCTTGTTCCTGTAGGCAGCTGAGAGAATGCAAAGGTGCTATTATTGAAGTAGGAATTACTTCACTGTTCTCAGAGTGTGCAAAAGACTTGTCTGCTTGTCTGCTTCTACTGAGTTGGCATCTGATAATAATTCCTTTACAAATCTTACTCATGTAATACATTGGTCAGTGGTAGAAAGTCTTGTAGAATTTTTAAAGTGAAGAAGAAACCTGAGTGACTGCAACTGGTGAAGTGATAAAACCTTGTGGACTCTTAATCTTCCTGAGAGATCTTTCTATCCAAAGGGTTTGTTTTTCATTGTTGTTTTTTTTCCTAAAAATATTGAGCATTTTATCCTCTGAAAAAAGATTTCCTTTTCTTGGGGATCATAGGTTACCTGTTGATGGTTTACTTCATTTCTACAGATTCCTCTCCATATCAAATCATTTCTTATATCCATCTTCAATATTGCAAAGCTTATTTAGTATTTGGTTATTTATTTTTTGATTGACAGCAACTTTCTGCAGTGCTTCCCTATCTGAGACTTCTTCCCATTTGTTAATAGCTCCTCCTTAGTATATTCTGTTCTTTACAATATATTATATTATCAATTTCAGAATTCCAGTAAATAAATATATTTAAGACAAAACTTGTAAGGTAATGCAGTTTTAGCAGAGTTCAGTGCTAGCAATACTGTAAAAACTTTTTAACTGGGTTTTTAACTGGATTTGAACTTAAAGTAATAATGTGAATAATCTACTATGTTGCCCCTAAAATCCTATTTTAATCACAATTGAAGCAATTATTTGCTCTGCTAGGGCCTGATTCTTCCAAAATTACTGATCATATTAAGCATTACTTAAGACATTTTTTGCCAGATTTGGTGTTTGGTGCGAGAGCTTGCCTCTTACCATAGTTACTTCCATTCTTCTCTCTTTTCTTCCTAATTTCCTTTCCAAAATATTTTAATTTACATATGCAGTCATCATCTTTGCATTTTACATTTTACATATATTGTAGGTCATTTTCCACAATCCAGTAGACTTTTCTAATTTTTTTTTCTTTTTCTTTTTTCTTATTTTTACCTTAAACCGAACCCTGAGACTGGAAAAACCTGAACTCTTCTTTTATTAAATAAACTCCTTTGTGTTTATAACATATGGTATCAATAATTTATTAGATAACATGTCATATCCTAGTCCACAAGAAATATAACTAGTTTCACACTGGGGATCAGCATGGGTCTTGCCTGAGGGAAACTTGATTATTTGAACAAGACAAAAGACCTATTGATTTAATGTTCAGGACTCCAGCAATTTCTCTTCAGCATGATATTGAAACATTGTTTGAAGCTCAGCATTAAACTGAACACTAATCTTAGAATTAACCGGCAGGCACAGAAAAAAATTGTGGGATTGTAATTACATAATCAGTTGTGTAAGTAGAATGCTTAGACACTTCAGTGCAAGCTATGTATGTAGAAATATTCAGATGACATGGGCTTTTAATTCTCAAATGTTATGGGAAGGCTAGCATTAATATTGAACTAAGCTTTTGCAAGGAGCGGAGATTTGACTTAACACCATGATCAGGATAAAATATTTGTGATATTTTGTAAGGATTTGCCAACTTCACAAATAGCTAAAATATTTTAAAGCAAAATTCAGCTTTGGCTGTATTTTGTTATGTCTAAAGCAAGACTTTTCCTTAATTTTCTAGAGAACAGTCAATAGTATATAATCATATGTATCGTTGTGTCACTCTCAGAATTTCTCATGAAAATTTTCCATTATCAATCTTTTTCACAGGTATTGTTACATCTACTGTTTTGCAGCTATAAAACATACATAAGACAAACCAAATCCCAAATGATAGTGTTCAGAGTCCTTTCAGAATGGTTGTAGAAGGCAGCTATACTTTCTCTCTCCTACTTCTTTTAATACTGAGAAGGGAATACTGAGAGAAAACAGAATGGGGGTTACAGCTTTACTAATTATTACATGTAGGTAACCATATCATGCACATTTAGAATTTACTAGAACAAGAACGCAATTAATTTTACTTTTGACTAGCACTTGATTGACAAATTGTGCTGACATTCTTTTTGTTCTTTGTTCTTGCATCTTGGAGAAGATGAGAACTTAAATGTAAATAAAGATTCTGCTTTGATCTTTCAGTCAACTGAGCCTCAATGATTCACTCCTTAATTAATGGAACTTTATGTATGCATGCTTTTTTTTTTTTTAATAATTGATTAACACATGCTGTTTTAAATAACTGCTTCTTCACACTGCAGCTTGTTAATTCATAACTTGGTTTGTTGAGTCTGGTATGATAGAATAATCTTTTAAAAGAGCAGAATGATACACATCATCAATCTCAAGTCTTCTTTTCCTCTTCTCTTGCTGGAATTCAGTGCCCACTCTGCTTCCATATAAAAATGATTCAAAACTATTTGATAGATCTAGGCACTATAGTTAGCATTACAGGCAGTAGACTACAGGGTCTGTTATCAGATTGACTTATGGATGTTCTCCTAAACCATCCGGCATATTTCTATTAAAAAGAAGCTGCTTTTTTCAGATGAAAAAGCTTTTCAGAAAGTCTATCCATCATTGAGTTCCTAACTATTGTGCACTTATTCTTTTCATATTTTTGATATTTATTACTGTTCCTAGACCCAATAACTCTGTATTTTATATCTTTTGAACATACTTCTTTGTATATGCTCCCAAAGACTGAAATTTTTGAGTGAAGGCGATGGCATCAGGGAATAAAAGTAACTTTTAAAATGTATTTTATTCTCCTTTAAGGAATATTTGTTGTACCTATACAATTTCATGAAGACAGTATGACAGAACATGACTTAAATGCTTGTTTTCTTTTTCTCTGTCAGTAATCATATTGCAAAAGCTCAGTTAGTGTGACCTTAAAATCTGTACACTGTGATGCACTAAGAAAAGACATCAAACATGAGGACACTGTTTTGTGTATGTATTCAATTTTCAAAGATTTTTACCACCCCTTAACCTTAAAAGTATGTTCCTTAATATTTTCAGAATCACAGAATCATAGAATTGTAGGGGTTGGAAGAGACCTCTAGAGATCATCTAGTATAACCCCTCTGCCTACAGGAAGGTGTCCAGACAGGTCTTGAGTATCTCCAGAGAAGAAGACTAAAAAATTTCTGGGCAGCCTGTACTTGGCATTTCTTCTCTAGGCTGAATAGAACTGAGTTTCTTAGCCTTCCCTTGAACTGGAAATGCTCCAGGTCTTTTATCTTTTTTGTGGTCCTCTGCTGGACTCTTTCTAGGAGATCGGTGTCTTTTTTGAACTGAGGAGCCCAGAACTGAACACAGTATTCCATAACCAGGGCAGAGTAGAGGGGAAGGATCACCTGCTGCTTGTCACAGATGCACTGGGCAGTGATGACATCATTACAGACAATCAGGTTTGACAACTCAGATGGTGTTTGAAAACAGAAAAACGTTGTCTCAGTTCAGAAGACAACCGATTTTAGGGAAGGAAACAACGATAATTTGTCTCATCTAAACTGTCTGCAAGTATGAGCTTTCAAGCTTTCAACAAAACTTCTAACTGTGAGACACACAGCTGTTGGTGCTTCAGTTTCTTTGTGATAGAGAGGGACAAAAATCTAGAAAGAAATAACCTAATCAAGTTTTCAAAAATCGAGAGGGGCTAAGATACATTACATATACATGATAGAATAGTCTAAAGTTTGGACTTTCTTCTACCACATCAGTGTAATATAGCTATGACACTGTAAATGTGCTAGTTGTAATGTATTACAAATAATATTTTTCTAAGCTTAGATAATACATGTCAGAACAGCAAAAAAAAGACTATCACTGTATTTTGGAGTTCATCTATAAAAGCACAAATCTTTTTAAAGTTTTTTAAAGTGCAAGTAATCTTTAAGATGCTTGTTACAGAATTATAGAATCATAGAGTCATTAAGGTTAGAAATGATCTAGTCCAACTGTCAACCCTTCACCACCATGCCCACTAAACCATGTCCCTCAGTGCTACATGTACCCTTTTCCTGAAATATGGTTTCACATCGTACATTTGGCTGCTACTTATGGAACCTTTCAGTTGGAAGGTTGTTTTTATGAACTTCAGCTTCATAACCAATATTTTGACATGATTGATAACTTTGGACCAAGAATATTATGCATAAAATTGAGCATTAATTACAGTAGGGATATTAGCTATGTCTAATTAATAGTAGTAACTGAGGAAAAAAACTGTGACTTAACTAATCACAAGGTTATAAAACATTGTCATGTTCATTTCATGGTTTTTTAGGGCTAAGGTCATACTGTAAGACTTAGTATTCTTTATCATGGAGAAGGAAATATTATTTCAAATTTTGGATAGAATAAGCTAATTTGTGCTTTCTAGACTGATCTTATTTTAAGGGCATGGGGCACAAAGTTATTAGACCTAGATAAAAGGTTTTTTCTCACACCATACATTTGATGATAAGGTTTATATAAAAGGTTCGTTAAAAATTGGTATTACATTTTTTATTCATTTTAGTGTCCAGAGTGCTTCTTTAGCATGTTCTGACTCAGTGTTAATACCTCTTGACATTGCTTGTTCGCTCCACCTACTTTCCTACTGGGAAACACAGGAGTAGGTTTAATGGAAAGTATAGAATTTGCCAGATGAGAGCTATGTGCAGCTGTAGTTGTTCAATGGTCAAGGTGGAAAATTGAATTATTTATGTATTGTGAATGCTAATATGTTTTATTGCCGTCTTATGGTTATTTAGATATAAATAATGAAATTATTGTTAAAGGAATGTCATCACAAGCCTGTTGCTGAACAAACCAATACAAGAAATTTCTCCACTCAAATACAATATTTGTAGATGGAACAAATTTTCACTCTCTTAAGTGCTGATTAACATTTCTGAAGTCAAAGGGAAAAAGGTGTGTAGCCCAATAACTACAGAAGGGACTTGAGTGTATTAAAGATACTCAAAAAAGAAAAATACGATCAAAATATCCATGAGATATTTCTTATTTTTGAGCTTTATGTGATAAAGATTCTCAAGTACAGTTAAAGTACTGTCTTCTGTGTTTTAAAAGCACAGTAGTTGGAGAACTATGATTTTTCAAAGTAGACACTCATACAAGCACTGAACACTGAACAAAATATATAGTAAAAGATATTTGTAAACAAACAAAAACCTACAAAAAAGCGATCACCACACCAAGAACAACAATAAACACAACAAACTAGGAGGAACTAGGTGCCCTTCTTTCATCCTGACACAAAACTTTAGTTAGAGAATTTGACCTGATAGAAGATGACCCAGATTCACTGTTTTTCCCAACTTTTGACAGGTCACATCTCTCCAGCTGCAGTGCCTTCAGGTGCTTGACAGCAGGGATCCTAGCTAACCTGCCTCAGTGTAGCAGGGAGACTCAATGAACAAGTCCCAGATTTTATCCTTCTCACAGATATGCTTCATTATTGTACTTTTATTAGATGAAAAAAATTATAAAGTAACCTAGGGAAGAAATTCAAATCCAGATATTTCTTTCTGAGATAAGAGAATAGAGATTTTCAATGGATTTTTTAATTTGTTTTGTTTTGCTTTTGCTTTTTTAATGAGTTAGTAAACAGTCTCAAAGTCTAAAGCTGGAATCCACTGAAACATTTCAAATAATAGTTTCCAACAAATATTCTCCTTTTTTCTTTCTGTTTGTTGTTGTTGTTTGTTTGTTTGTTTTTTGTTTTTTTTTGTTCTGTTAAATAAAATCTGGAAAAGTGAAAAAAGTCATATTTTCCAATACTTTGAAAAGAGAAACAGATGAAATATTCATTTTAATTGACTTTTACTACCAGACAAAAAAGGAAAGATGATGAAAATCTAAAACAAAGACAACAAAGAATCAGTAAATAAGGTAAACTAAAAAGCACATCAAAACAGTAATAGTGTCATTCTCATTAAGTGAAAATTATTTATTTTATTGTTTTTGTTTTTCTTAGATAAAAAGCAGGATGCAAATCACAAAAGTAGAAAAAATTATGTTAAGCTTTTTTACTACGTTCTTTTTAGAAAAACTCAAAAGTTATTCAGAGCATATGGTTTTCCATGCTTTCATTAGTGTCTCAAACTGTAATTCTTTTGCTAATAAATAAAAAGTAAAAATAATAAAAAAGACAAACAAAATGTTAACCGAGCCTTTTTCAGTGCAAAAGGTCCTTCTTCTTGGGAAATATGAGATTAAAAAAAAAGAAGAAAACTCACAAAATGATGTTGTTATTATCTGTTTTGCTTTTTTTTTTTTTTTTTTTTCACATCAGATGTCTTCAGAGAGGCTGGAAGACTTCTGTTGCTTTCTTGTTGCTTTTTTTGGGGAACAAATAAATGTAATTGTGCTATATTTAGCTATCAGCCACTCTTGTAGTCTTCCTTGTTTAGTTTCAGCTCTTATGTGTTTTCATTCAGTTCTGAAAAAGGATGTAGAACAATTCTTAATGTAAGCAATGTGAAAGAATCTGCAGAGGAGGAAAAACATCTGTATTGCTTAGGATGTGTAAGTTAACTTTTTTGAATTAATCATACCTTTGAAGATAAACATTTTTGAAAAGATGCAGTAAGCTGAAGCTATAGTGCACAATGCATGTGTATTTAGACTGTATATTCAAGAAACCTTATACAAATCTGACCAGTAGCTTATTCTCCTAAACCTCATTACACATATTATACTTTGTTTTTTTACACAACTTATAACACCTGTTCAGACTGTGTAGTGATATATATAAAACTGGAGACCCCAGATAGAAAGTAGTGGCAAAAATCTTCCTTTCCATGCATAGTAGCTATGAAACCAAAAGTTCAGTGGGATATGGGGTATCAAAAATTTTGTTTAGCCATCTGCATATAACATGAAGCATTCTCAGAAAAGCAACCTGCTTTGTACCTTTACACGTTTTCTATTGCTGTAAAGATATTATGGCAGTTATCAAATCCTTAACTTTGCAGTATGTACACCAACGTCTTTCCGACAGATTTTATTACTGCTGGCACTAAATCAAACAGGAAGTTACAATTTCTTTACTCCAGTCCCAGAATTTTGTCCCATCTATTTTTAGATATATTGCTCCACTAAATTCAAAAAAGCTGTAGTGCTACTATCAAATCCTTTCCACAAGACCGCATATACTGTTCAGTCTGAAGTGGTGGAGAGAACTATGGTCTTTGAATTTTAAAGTAATAAAATAAGTACATTCGTTTCTACTCATACTGCACATAACCATTGATGTAGAAGGTCAGTATGCACTCAAAGCTTTTTAGAGGTGGAGAATAAAGGAGTATGAAACTAATAAGAGCTGGTACTGTTGTTTCTAATCATTCCTCTTAAATTGTACCTGAGGGTTATATTATATCAAGGAATTCAGTTAAGATAAGATTCTGTGTTCATGCATTGTGTATGCAACGGCAAAACATTAAAGAAATAATTCAATTATGCAATATTCAGTGCAGTTGTAAAACCTCTGGCATTGAAAAGGAAAATACAACACTGCACATTGAACAGTACTTCATAGCAGTACACTACATAGCAGTACACTCTAGCAACAATATTACCTGCATAATTCTGGCAAGGTCAGTGACAACTTGCTGCATAAATACTGGAAATGCAAGTTAAGCTTTCTCCTGGTCAACACAACTTACCTACTATCCTTTTATGTTAGCTCTTGAATTCAACCTATAAATGAGTATTTCTTACCAGTAATACTTTACCCTTTGCCTGAGTCTGTGGATCAGTTTCAGCTTGCAACTTGTCTCCCATCCATGGTTCATAATCCATAACAAGACTGAACAAAAAAATAACACAAGCTCTTCTGTGGTAGTGAATGTAAAGTTGACAAACAGTTCGTATTTTGTACTGGGAACATTCAAAATGTGGTTATTACCCTGGCTGATTCTTTTTGATAAGTGTGGAACAGAACAAATTAAAATTATTCATACAAAAAGAGTTTTGTGTGGCCAGAATACGTAAAACTGATCAGATGGTGAAATGTCCACCATTCCTTATATTTTCTTATACTGGATTCAATTTCTTTTCGTATAGAAAAAGTGCAAGCCTACTGTCCTGTTACCCAGCACTTATTCATTATTTTCTCTGGATATAGAAATGCACTAGGCTTTGTTGGAGATTGGATATATGGAAAGATGTCTTCCTTCTCCACTTGGCAAGTAAGAAGACGTGATAGTGATTCTCTTTCTGAACTCCATAAATAGCTGGTGTTGGGATTTTACTCTTGTTCTTTGACTCCAGAGTTGCTTTGTATCTGCAGGTTCTTGAGAGGAAAAAGCATATTTTTCTGCCTGAGGGAACTACTCATATTCTCTGTCTGTCCTTTCTGTCTGTCCTTTCCTAACTGACTGAAAACTAACAAAATTGATGTATAGTATAAAGGGGTATTTTTGACGCACCCACACAACATCTTACTGTTGTGTGGGTGTGGAATAGCCTGAATTTCAGACAACTTTAAAGTGATCATTCTATTTTGGAACACATATGGGTAGTGTGAAGTAATAGTAGTTATCTTTAAATAAGCACAAAGCATCTAACAGGAGGATTTCACCACAGTGGCCTCCAGCCAGAGAAATCCCAGTAGTCACTGTGGGGTGTATGTGAGAGCTACCTTTCCTGAAGCTGACAATTTACAGAGTCAGTTTGTGAAATAAACCATACTGGAGAGGTTACTTTGTTTTTGCGGTCTGTAAAAGCACTGTAATTTGAGAAAGTGCATAGAAAATAGGCTTTTAAAAATTAATTCTGGTAACATTAACATTTGCATAGATAAAATAAGAAACGTGCAAATAAATGCTAGAAAAGCTTTCTTGAGAACCAACTTTGCTACGCACAGGCAAAATGTGCACAATGAAAAATGTACGCAAGTTTTTTATAGATCCATTTTCAAATGTTTCTTTTTCCAGTTATATTCTATCTCTAGAAACATCTGCAACTGAATATCATCAAGGTCACTTGCTCAATTTAATTAATATCCATTAATAATCTCCTACTACATTTTTATCACTCAGTACTGCCCTCATAGATACCAAGCTTCTGGATACAAAGGTCATTCAAATTTTATTTTTTTGGCACATTTTAGTGTACTGAGTGTTCATGTGAAGCAAATAATTTAATGTGGTCTCTAAGCTTAATGTGAATGCAAACTGCAGTGTCCTGGCTTGTTTCTAATCAGCATTAGTGATGTGCCAAACTGTCAACAGCTCATGAGCAATATGAACACTATACTTCTTCACACCCCTTTGAGTTCATATCAATCACTTGAAAATAACTTTTTCTTTTTTTTTTTTTTTTAAATAAGCTGTCACTATCAATTTGAGTAGTGCCTGTTCAACTGGAATTTGTCCAGTTTTTCAGCAAGCCATTTGGTACATCATAGCATGAGGAAAACAACTTGCAAAAACAGATTCTTTTTGTGATACTTGTAGGATAGAAATGTATACTTAGATATTCCAAGCTTCCTTTGCCAGGTAAGACAGTCAGCTTTTCATCTGTAAGTCTAAAGAAAATTACTGGATGAAAAGAGACTTTTTGGAGGGAAGGGGAAGGAAGGGAAGGGGAGGGAGGGGAGGGGAGGGAAGGAAGTGAAGGGAAATAACTACTAAATCCTAAATTGGATGTTGTATTTTGAATAAAAGTCATAAAGTATATTTACATGAACTTGTGGAAAGAAGGTTATACTTAAGTATCATCTTTCTGCAAGCAGTCTAGGGCTAGATTAGTTTTTACTTGTAAATTCCTATTTCCTAATTATCCAATGAGAATAAGGTAGAAAATAGAGTCAGAAATGAGCTTCTATTTTTATTGCATCTACACCAATATTTAATTTCCAATCATGTTGACTGTAATGTCAAGGTTTACCATGCAGTTATTATGCTTTCCTTTGAATAGAACATAAAAATGAATACATAAAAAATTATCACATTAAAAACTTATCCTAAGCAAAACTATGAAACATCCAGATCTATTGAAATACAAATGTTAACACCTATTGTTAGAGAATTTCACAAAGCTATAATCTAATTTTATCTGGTTTTGGAAGTCGAAGCTTCAAAAGAAATGCAGAAAAAACAGAGTATAAAGAATACTAATTAATTGCATTTTCAAAGACAAGGATCTGTGAGTGCATGCATAGTAACAGCACCTTTTTTCCTCCCAGGTCTGTTCTCTGTGCTTATGAAAATGTTTTCATATATTCATGGCAAGTTATTATTGATTTTATAGAGTTTTCTAATTTTTTTTCCTAATAAATACTACAGTGATTACTAAGTGAGACACCTTGAGGAAAAAAAAAACAAACTTGCATTCCAGTATTTAGACGTGATATTTATATCATACAGTATTGATTTACTGTTCCATCTAGATAGTGTAATAGTTGATTTGAAATCTAGAAACTGATATGAAATTTATTGATGTCTAGAGAGTACAATAAGTAATAGGAAACAGCTTAGTCAAATAAAAGAAATACAGTCTGCACATCTTCACTAAATGAAAATTCCTGTAACTGCTTTTAAGACAGTATTGAGTCATGGCAAGCAATACAAGATACCATTCTCAAGCAGTTGAATGAATTTATGAATAATCTAAAGCTACAAAATATCTGTGCTTGTCATAATATCTGAATTCAAACTTGATTTGAAATTGAAAAAAATTCTGTGAAGACGCACGGTAACAAGAAAGTCAGCTATTTAAAATATTCTGAAACATGTTAGAAAAAGCTGGAAAAGAATTCAAGGTGAAATTCTGAGCCACATAAGGTCTCAAATCAGGAAAAAATCATACTCTGTTAATAGCTGGTAGCAAAACCTTTGGACTATTTCACTGCTGGCCTGCGTTTTTTGTTTCAGCTGTACATTGTTCTGGAGATTCTCTCCTGCTTCTCAAGCACTAGCAGGCTCTCAGATAGAAAATCTCTGATAAACAGGAAAGGGTAGTACATAGAAATCCTAGGACTGTCTACGTTTTTCAGTGGATTCCTTCCAGCATTTAGAAGTGAAATTACCAAACATGTCCTCCTCTGTTTCTTTCTTGTGGAAAAAATACCTCTGTGTTACAGCCTTGAGTTGATGTGTGGCTCAACAGTGACACACGCTTGCCTGATTACTGCATGTTTGCCTTTCATATTGTTGGTGAGACTAAATAGCACTTTATTTTGATATATTAAATGCATTGGTGAATAATTTCCTACAGGTGTAATATTAGTAATTTGTGTGTAGATTTCCCTTTGAAGCAATGAGAATAATTGCTCAGAACCACCAACAGGAAGTAGTATAAAAGAGATTCACATTGCCTCTGTAAAACAGAATAAAATCGAGGAGCAGAATCTGGATGACCAGTTTCTGTAACATTATTTTCTTGTCATCTTGGAACAATTTTTCCAATACCGTTACATGAGATCTTTGGAAGGATGCTAATTAGAGGTTTGTAAACAAAGATTTGTTTCTCAAACATTACACTGTTTTGTCAAGGTACACAAAAATACCTTCAGAAGAAACCAGACTAGAAAAATAAAGTTATCCTCTTTAGATTCATTAAATCCCTTCCAATTCTTGAGATCACTTGAGTAACTGAACTCTGATGACCATAACTGCATTTATACTATGGTCTGAGTTTGGAGGGCTCACTTATACCAAAGGATGTGTTTATGTCGTGTCAACCGATTCTCTGTCCATATATCGACTTCTACAGCATTTCAAATAAATCTGAACAAGATATATTTCCAATCCTATAATAAAAAAGTGACATAAAGGTTGTAGAAAAATAAGATATTGAATAAATACTAATTGCACAGGTGTATGGCGAAGTGATAGCAAGTTACTATTTAGCCATATCTCTGAAATGTAAGAAATGATTGTTAAACATTCATATTAAATTTTCTATAGTGATAAGCAACAATATTTATGAGCTGATAGTGATTTTGCCTTAACCATTACATTTTTAATCTTTCCAGAACACTATGTAGATGTGTCCAATTGTTCTCCCTGTGACTGCCCTTTTGATGCCTACAAGTCTTATTCTCTAAACTTGAACATGATATTTTTCAAATGCACTTCCGAATTTTAACTGGCATGTTTTTTGTATTTACTTGCCTCACTCTTTTCTATTCATGCACCTGTTGACTGCCCATCTGTAGATTCAGTGCTGAAAGCCTAAATTTGAGCTTCATACATTGAGACATATTCCAAATACATGGCCTGTAATTTAACGGATGCAAGAGCTGTAATCTCCCTATCAGGGATTTCTCATATTAATCAAAGTTCTTCATAAGCAACTGGTTTTACTGGAGAAAATGTATGTATCAACTGACTGAAAATCTTTGCTTGTTTGTCTTTCTGATGCTAAAAAATGTGCCGTGTTTTCAAAATGGAATTTATTGAAGTATTACATATGAAAAAAAGAAAAAACAAACCTTTCCATTGTAAGACAGCTGATGAATGTCCTGAATAGTGATATAAGCAGAATGGTTTGAGTACTTGACATGAATTTGAAAGTAACTTTCTGGTAGGAATAGGTCAACTATTAAAAAATGATTTAAGCTCAGAAACTATAATTTCCACAAATGCAATAAATATTCATAACAGAAAATGAATATGCTATGTCCTTTCCTTATCTGTATTCATTGTTATCTTTTGTTTCTGGTGCAGTTTGTATTGCAGGGATAACACCATTGTTTTTAATGTTGCATTTGTCTTTGAAGGACTGAAATGAAGTGGTCTCTCCAGGGCAACATAAATCTTAGCTATGAATACAGAAACAATAAAAAATTATAAAACACTATTTAAGCTTCAGAGTAGACCGATTTTCAATATGGAATGGGATTGCTATGACAGTAAAGAAATGAACAGATAAAAGTAAGGATTCCCCAACATCCAAACTCCTGCCAGAAAGAGAATAGGGGAAACACCTGAATCTCAATGGTACTGTATGATAGAGCAATGATCAGGAAGCCAAAATGACTCACAAGCATTCATTCATCTTTTTAAGGTACGTGTTGCACACAAGTACAAAACGTCTGTGTTGTAACAGTACATTTAATCTAATGAAGAACATAAACAATTTATATAGATTGTCATTATGGAGCACAATATGACTTTCATGGGTCAGAGTTTGTTAAAACTTTTAAACCTTAACTTTTTTTTTTAAATTGGATGTTTACATGGAATTAGTTCATATTAGATTAGACACCACTATGATAAAGTTAAGCTATTTGGCAGGAGTCTTCTGAGATTCAGCATTTCCTGAAAGGCCTTTAAACAAATTTACTGTTTTAGAATCTCTTGAAAAACAAAACAAAATAAAATAAAATAAAATAAAATAAAATAAAATAAAATAAAATAAAATATAAAATAAGGGAAAACAAATATCCAGATTTCTCACATCCTCAAAGTTCTGTTGTTTTCTCCTTCAGAGACCATTCAGGAATTCCAGCAGACGAAAGAAAAAAAAGTGTTCAGGCTCAGGATCATTAAAAGAAAAGTTAGAATAAAAATAATCATTTTTATAACATAAGAAAGATACTTGTGTTTGTTTGAAGTGTTAGTGTATGATTTAACACTGAGAATACTTCTAATAGTGTTGTGAGGAAAAGAATGTGTGTGTGAAAGTGAAGAAGTAGGATTAAGTTAAACACCATGAAAAAAGATATCTGGCCTTGTTTTGTAATGCTGGGGGTCTCTTTCCTACAGTTCAGCACTGTAAAACATTCAAACCTTTGAGTTATGAAAATGTTTTCATTTAGATCAAACTTCTCCAGATTTAAAGGTTCATTGATAAAGTAGTATGCATAAGTACAGTTTTCAAATCTGCCCTAAGTGGAAGCCCTTGGCCAGCAATATTTCAATCACTTCCTTTCTATCAGACTGAATTATTTATTTGTATTGAAAACAGCACTGAGAGTTTTTAAAACTTCCAAAAACTTGTCTTCAGGCCACATGAAAAGGTACTATTGATTATAAATGCCAAAAACTGTGAGGGGAAGAAACTCAAATATTTTCCTTTAAAATGAAAATTAAAATGGTAAAAATGGTAAAAAGTAGGAATGGCTGTATTGGATTGGATGTTATCATTTTAAATATAAAAATTGTTTTAAGAAAAGTTTTTAAAATCTAAATTATTGATTAGTCTTAATTAAGGTTTGGAAATGCAGGTTAACAAAAAAACAACAACGCTGAATAAAGTAAAGAATGCAAAAAAAAAAAAAAAAAAAAACTGTAACAGATTTTGAGAAGTTTTCTGTTACTCAAATGATCCAATTTGTGTTGGAATGTTACCCATATGATCTGCAGGGTGTCTGGAAGAAACAGAGCAGCAGCTGAATAGGAAATGGCATCTGTAGCTCAGAGAAAGGCTTGGCAAGAAAAAAACAAACAAACAAATAAAAAGTTTACAAAATGCTAAATGGCCATAAAATTGCAGTCTTCTGTGAAGCATGGGTGTAGTTTAATTTCTTAATTTTATTTTCTGCTTTTAAGTAAAGTCTGCTAGATAGAAAGAGACTCAAAATGCTTTTTCTGCAAAAACACATTTTCTGCAAACACTTCACAAGTTTTGTGTTATACCTGTATAGAGCAAGTGCATCAGTAAGAAATCCACTTCGGTAGCTAGAAAGTGCTGTTTGACAAATCTAAATATTTAAATTGCAGTGACTTCAGCACCAGGTCATTGTGCATGTGTTAAAGAGGGGAAGGAAGACAAAATAAAATGAGGATTGGTAGGATAAAGAAAACAAAAAGCAGCAATTATTCATGCTCCAATTCCTAAAATCAGCATAATGTAGGTAATAATAAGTTGACCCACAAGCCTTTGGTAAGAAAACTGTACTTGTAAAATACTCTGAAATTTTTAAGTTTAAGAACAAAAGAGAACAAAACTGGCAAACCTTCCAGCAACAGCAAAAAAATAAAGGCAACCATAAACCAATGGCTGGAAAACAACACTCTTGTTATTTTAAACTTTAGCAGTTCTAACCATCGGGATTGCATAGATTTCTTTACACACTAACTGCAGCAGCAAGCTACATGAATATGAGGTATGAGCCATGAGGAGATTGTATGTTTTTTTATGGAGTAAGAAGTCCTATATATGTGCTGCATCTCACCTGAATTAATCTGAGTAGTCATAATGGGAGGAGTGTGTTCATTCAATACACACCTGGGACAGCTGTATTGGGATTATGTTATCAACTATGGAGGGACCTGTCTCTAAGATTGACTATTCCAATTGCATAGGCTAAGTAATTGTTTTTACTTTTAATGGGAAAATTGTGTTGAATTCACCCTGTACTCAGTTATTTGCCATACAAAAAAAAAAAAAAAAAAATCTGAATTCTTAAAATATTATGTAGTTCACTGCAGATAAGTAATAGGAACATAAATATACACACTAATGACAAATCAACACAGAGTTGATTATGTGATGATTATGTCTATCTAGGGCATAGCTGTTTTTGTCTTTATCTTCTGATCACTTGTAATAGTAAGTAGAAATATCAGGGGGAAGAATATATACAGTCCAAAAGTAAGTTTTGTGAATGATGTTAAAAGTTAGGATAGAAGCCCAACAGGAGGCAAATTTTCTGAAAAATTGAATTACTTTTTTTTTAAAGGACAAATACTCAAAGCCACTGTGTCAGTAATTTGGCATTTTTCTGACAACTGTTACAAATGTAGAGACTGATTGGTTAAATATATATATATATATATTTGTAAATATGTGAAATATGTCACATGACATTAATCACAAATGTCTTTATCAGCCTGGCAAGAAAGCACTTAGTAAGACAAGGAAAATCATGACGACACCAAGAAGTATGTAAATAATGAACTCATGAACTTAGATGAAACTCTAAACAAAAAATTACTGTACCTCAGCTAGGACCAGTAATGGACCTAAAATTTGTAACTGATAGAAAATAGAGAGAATAATGACAGAAAATAAAAGTTTTACACAATCATTGAATTCTTGATGTGTGAAATCCTGTCCTTTGATTACCACTTAACACAGCATAGCAAGCTTCCAGTTTGCTGGTGGTATGACAGTAGGAAGATTAGAAAAGCATACTCTTTAAAGAAAGCAGTTTAACTGTATGTGATCAATAAATGTGTCAAAGAATAATGAAATGGGGAAAAAAATGAATCAAATTCATAAATAAAGTTGGTAGGGAAAAAAAAAGCCATAGGATTTAAAAAGTCTAGCTGATCAACTCTTGTCTTAAACATGAGACCAAGCATTCACATTTACTAGAATAAGGAATACAAAAGCTGATAGCTCTCTGTCACATAAGTGATGCAAATATGTATGAGTCTAACAATAAGAAATTGAAAAATAAAATGCATTATAGAAAGAAGATAATAAGGCTTGTATATGCTTTTTCCTTCTTTCTGACTTCAGTTTGAAAAGAACATCTAACTTCAGCTGCAAACCCACCAGAAAATCCCATAGCTGGTAGGGATATTCTTTCTTTTATTATTATTATTATTATTTAATTTTTAATTGCAGTCATGTGGTGAATTTTTTTTCCTGTATTAAAGCTATTACTGCCCATTCTCTTATTTTATGGAAAAGACTAGCATCTAAACCCCAACTATAGTTGCACTCTTTTTGTATTCTATCACTGTCGAAAATAAGCCTTGTGTCACACTTTTCTTATTTTACAAAGAAAAGAAAAGTAAAAAAGAAGGTAAGAAATTGCTTTTATTTACAGAGACATAGTTTACGAATTGATTGAACTGTATTCTGAATTTTCGATTTATAAAGACAGCGAGACAACAAATGATATTTGTAAGTTACCAAAGAAAAATTATTAACTAACCAACGAACTAACTAAATCTGCATATCAAATATCTGAATAAATTAATGTAGCAGAGAGTTTACAAATAATCTAAATGAATAAAAATATTCATAAGCAGAACACATCGGATAATTTTAACCAAGAGTTCTTCAGTAAAGTTGATGACTGCTCAGTGACAACTGGCAATCATACTCAGAGGCCAAATTCAGTGGATACATTGTTTTCAATGAATAATTCATGTACATATAATCTCATTGTAACATCTTTAAATGCAATTTTATATTATGGACAGCTTACTACTTGTATGGGAACTGTTGAATCACAGCCTGAACCACTGATGGGTCACCTGAGGTGAGCACTAAGCCGAGGGAGCACAGGTGAAGACAGCTGTGTGACCAGAGTGGGTAGAGTCTGGCTCCATCTCTCTTAGACCCCATTTAAGGGCTGACCTCGACTGGGGAAGGATCTCTTTTTGGAGATTGTTCTCTTGAGGTATTGTATCAAGAGCCTATGGTATGTGTGGGCTTTTTTTCCATCACAATATTCTGTCTAACTACATCATTTATAAAATATCTTGGCTATAACACCATTCGTTATTATTCATTCTGTGAACCTCACATCTTACACTGCTTTACATCAAATAGTATTTCATTTCTTTTTTTTGACTGCCTGTAAAATTCAAGTTAATTGGTTCAATTTTGCAAAGCATTTAGAAAGGCAAAACCAATAAAAAATTGTACTTGTAACAAGTTCTTAATAAAAAGCCATTTTTAACTAGTCCCTAATCTATTTCTTTGAGGCAATTATTTATTTTAGGTGTTTTTAACAAAAATCAGTTTGTATTATTTGAGGTACCTTTGTGAGACTAAGAAGTTTAGAGGTCTTGTTATATTATTTCTTGTGAGTGAATAAACCTAAACTGCTAAGTTCTTTAATGAAGGTTTTATATTTTCTTTTGAATGGTAGTGGGTTTTTCATTTTTTTTAAACTCCTTGCAACTTATATTTTGGTGTTATTCTTATGTATATAGTGTACATAGTATATTATCCAGGAACTGAAATCTTATTTTGAAATGTAGATAATAAGCGTTCATTTTTTTTTCCAGTTTTATACAGGGAGAAATGTGAAACTGAGTAGGAATATTAAAAAAATATATATACACCATGTGATCAAAATCCAACTTGAAATGACCAGAAAAAGAATCTCCGGCTGAAAAGGTGGCATCTTAAATGGGCTGCAGAACATCCATGCTTTATGGTCCTCTAGTACAGAGGATCACATTTTCAGTGGATTTTTAATGACTGATGATTACAGATTTCTAAAACTAGCACAGTTCTGAAGGTTGTCTTGCTTTGAGAAGACTCCCTGATAACTCAGATGACCTAGAAAATTATGTTCTTTGGGTTGAATTTTCTTTGTCTCTTTCAACCTTCTAGTCCTTTACTGAATATAATTTGACCAGACTTGAGGATTATGACCTCTCAATTCCAGTAATTGTGAGATTTTCAATGATATTGCAGAGCAAGCTATAGTGAATTAATAGAATGAAAAACAACAGTAAAAATTAATCTTTTTATGGCATATTTCCAAAGACCATATATACTCGTGAGTATTTGAGATATATTCAAGCAATTAATTTCAAGATGTCAAGGTATGCATTTTAAATGAAAAAAAAAATATATATCAAGTGATTAATAAACATCTCAGCATTGAAATAATCTTTGAAATCTTAAAGTGGAAAACATAATCAGTCACAAATTCCTCCCTTTCACTAGGTGCTCCTAGTAGTGTCTTTCATAAAAGAGAGTGAGACACTCGAATGAGGAAACTCACTGTGAAACTGGGAAATGGGACAGTACTCAATATATTTTGCTCTGATGGACTGAAACCCATAGTCATGATTATGTTAATTTACACCAATCTCAGATGGTAAAGCAGTTCCCATTCCATTACTTCTGAAATAGCAAAGAAAAATTGAACTGAATTTGTCCAGGATTAAGTTAACATCAGATTTGTTCGTGCACTGGGGTAAATTTATGTTAAATAGTAGCCAGCTAGTACTGGAATAATGGAATACCTGCAAACCTTCACAAATAAAAGAAGAATCTGAATCTGCCAGAACTTTTCATACTTGTTTTTTAATAATTGTGAAAAAAGTACTTAGTACTTTAAGTAGTACTTTAGTACTAAAATATTAAAGTATACTTAGATGAAAAAGTTTGATCAACAGCAAAGAAGAGGATTGCAGCGTGTTTTAAATTCTGTTTCCTTTCTTCATTGTTTACTGCCCCTGCAAGTTGATACAAAACTAGTTCTAATAACTTGGTGAAGGATAATTAGCTTATAAGTGCCTACTTAATAGTTCAAGTGGATAGGCTTGAAGCAGCTAACCAACAGAAGTTCTTGCTGCATGGTATTTTGTATTATAGTATAGTAATAGTATTTTGAACATAAGATTTGGTCTGTATAGCTAGGTCTTATTCTTTGGATAAAGAGGCTACTGCCAAATCTGAAATATCTCTGTAGACGCTACAGGAGAGAAAGTGATGATTGTGGATATGTCAAAAAACTGGGTGGGAGTGGAACTGAAATGACTGCAGCAGAATTGCCAAGTCACAGCCTGAACAAATGGCTCTCACCAGGTGAGAAGGGACCTCAGGTGCAAGAAATGCAGCTGAGTAACCAGAAGACCCTTAAATGAAGGGTTAGCAGCTAATAGAGTAGTATCTTTTCAGGTAGAGATTGTATTCTTCTTGTGTTGTTACTGGTCTTTGCAAGGGGAGAGCTGATTTTTTTTTTAATTTTTTGTTTGTTTTCAATATGTTATTATCTGCTATTGTTCTCTAGTGTCTGTACTCTGTTAGAAGGCACTGTCATCGCTTTCTTTTGTAATTCAAACGATACAGTAAACTTGATTCTAGGACATGCAGACATTTAAGAACTGCAGTGTATACTAGGCTCTATTGTGCTTACAGAAAAAAATGTTAGTGGCAGTGGGTCTGTGGAAATGGGCTCTATGAGAAGAATCCAGATGTTAATCAAGATAGATAAAAGCAGTTCAGTTTTAGTTTGCTCTTAATTCTCACTGCTTTAGTCTGTTAGAAATAGGCAATAATTTCTGTTAATATCTCTATGCTGTCTAATTTCTATGTGGTAATAATTGAGGGATCTCAAACCTTGAACTTTCTTCATCCTTCTCTTCCTTTAAGGAGAAGCGAGAAAGCAATGTAATGGAACTTAGCACACAATGTGAAACCATCATTAGAATATCCAAAAGCTTTTGCCCTGGCCAAGCTGGGATATATAGTTATAGGAACAAGGTACACTAGGAAAGAAAAGGCAGATAGAACTTCTGAGTAATGTATTTGAAGTTGTAGAAAGAGACATAAAAAATGTTGGCGAAGATTTGAGATTCTCATTAATAAGTATGAATAGGTGATAATAGTCTTGAATCTGGAAAGGGATGTGTTACTAACAGTATAGCTGCAGAGAGCTGTGCATATTGTAGTTCATTGTAAGACCCATTTCCACTGAATTGCCCTGACAGACTTCTGTCACTGAATCAGAATTAGGTGACAGCATGGCTCACAGGAAATGGGATACATTCTCACAATGTATCTTGTTTTTTTTCAAAGAGTAGATCTGCATAGATTATCTGTTTATGATATTTAACTTTCAACAATTCTAGACCTCAGCAGTGGACAGTGTATTTGTCCTTTGACAATCTTAGCTCAGCTTGTAATATTTCTGTGGAAATAGTGAATGTTGGTGTGATATCTTAGATAAAGAGCAGATGGGATTAAACTAGCTATCAGATAGCCACTGTCTATGAGAAGATGCAAAGGGCTACCACATTTACTAAGTTAAAACTAGACTCAATTCTCCATACATTTGAAGTGTCCAACTTTCACACAGGCGTTACATGGCTGAAAAAAATCAACTTCTACCATGAAATGAGTGGTTAAACTGACATGCAAAGATGATGCTGTTCCACCATTGGATGGTGATGTGAAGCCACTGTGACATAAGATGCCTGACAATAGCCCTGAAATTCAGCTTTATCCTCAGCCTGCCATTAACTGGCTAGCATGAGAGTTAATGCAGCAGTAAATGTAAAGACTTTTCATAGTTCAACAGTAAGGATCAAAACTCTGCTCCAGTGGTGACAGGTTTTCTCGTTCCTCTTTTGAAAGCTGCTTGAAGCCTCTCTTGTTGCACCGTAACCACATGCATGAGATCGTCACCCCTTTTGGAACACCTTGTGGGTGATGGAGTGCAGACCTTCTCAAAGACTGAAATAGAAATGAACTCAGGATTCTAAGTAAACAAGAACAGATGTTTCTTGAAAAAAGAATTTGTGATGAAGGTCAGTACCAAAGCATACAAGATGTGCAATGCAAATAATTTCAGGATACTTTAAAGATGAAGCAGTGTAAATGCAACAGAAGAGTTGAGCCTGAACAGCTTTCACTGAGGTAGCCCAAGATCCTTAAGGAGCTGCATGTCTGTTTTGTTTTTCCCATGCTTCTCTGATGTCCTGTTAAGTATATCCTCACTAGTTATCTCTATTTTTTTCTTAATATTGTCAGTCCTTCTGTAAATCTCTGAGTATCTTCCATTCCTAAGTTCTTTTTTCTCCTTCTGATATTCCTTTAACTGAGACATTAAGCTTCCTAACATATGTTCAGCTGGTCTCGTTTCACAGAAGTTCACTGTATTCTACTTCCTTCGTCTTCTTCAGTGATTAAGAAAGGAGTTAACATAGTTCTTCCTGAAAACAACAGTGTCCTCCTAGTTAGAGGAAGGTTAGAGGATGAGATGGTGACCAACTTGCTCAGAGCAGTCTGGATGCAGTTCTGTTTGATATGAGTTATAAAAAAAATATTTCCTGAGATAATAAGAATTTTACCTGAACTGAATAACAAACCACTACATACATAGGTATCAGGAAGATTGAATAAAACTATTATTATTTCAAAGTCAAGATTTATTGGAGTAACTCTGAGAGTTTCTAAACCAGATGCTCTGTTTCCGTGCTTACTCTCTTTCACACCTATAAATGGAGTAGCCAAAATGCTGTAAACACTGCCATATAACATTATGCATTTTTTTTATTGAGATGTAAACAGTTACACAGTGGTATTAAAATATTTGCATGTGGAAATTTGTAATTGTTTACATACTAACAGGTAAAAAACTATTAAAGGTAAAACATTAGCATGAACCAAGTGCTCTGTTCTGGGAACATGGAAGAATGAAACATTTCTGTGTATAAACAATTTTAGGCACTAGTATGTTCTTAGGATACTGATGTAGCCTATGAAATTAGCAGAGTTTTAAGGTATAACAAACATATTGTTAACAGAGTAAATAGGAACCTGGAAAACTCTGTGTTAATAAAAACTCTATGTTAAAAATTAAGAGATCAATAATTAAGAATAAAACAGCACTTTATTGATCTTAGGTTGCTCTATTCTATTAAAACAATGAAATTAATTAATTTCAAAAGACTAATAAGAGCGAGCTTGTTTAAGACTAATCATCCCATTGGAAACTGATATTAGTACCATGTATGCTCAGATGATAACAGGTTCTCAGCATGTGCACAGAGTGCACAGACTCGTGTGCAATGAAAATCTGTTTAAAAATATATTTAAAAATCTCTGCGCTGATCAATATAAAAATACTTTGCTCAACATTTTGAATCCAATAATTAAAACACTTTCATATCCTTACTTACAGCAAGGATATAACCTCCTTCTTAGGAATGCACTTGAGTTTCTTAACAGTCTTTTCTCAGTATATCTATCACTAAGAATTATCTTCATGATGATGTTCTTAACTATACCCATTAATTATTTAATAAAGTAGCTATTTTTGTGATGGAAATGATCTGGACATGACAATTAAATTATTCAGAATCAAAAGTATATTGTCATTGACACTAGGTGTGAGTTGAAATTTTCAAGTTAGTTTGATAGTGCTTTTGACAGATCATGCACACTTATAAAGTTTTTGCTTACTTAGCTATTTTATCAATATCTGAGTTTCTGTTACTAAGATGTATCACAGAATTGAGGAAATATTCAATAGCAACTGCAATATTTATCTGATTGCTTAATTATATTCATTTATTTGAAAGAAAAATACATTATTTTATTAATTCAAGAATAATGTACCCCTAAATTACAAGCTTGAAAATGTTCACCAGCACAAAAAATTGACACGTGATTAATTTTTTTCTTAAATTATTTTGCACTCTTTGGTGATCCTTTGTGTTATATTTATGAATCTACTTATTCTTGCAAGTGAAAATTTTCATGTCCGTATTTACTTAAAGCAGTCATACTAAAAGTAAAGACATTAGAGGGCAAAAAGGAGTCTTGGCTTTATTAATCCACCCCAAAAGTTAAGAAATGTAATCAGAGGTGAAATTTGCAGTGAAGCAGCTTTGTCAGTTGTTCTTTCTATTAGTCTTGCAGGTCTGCTGCTATGCCTGTATTGCCCTTTGCACTGCATCTGAGAGAATACTGGAGCAGATATCTCTTAACATTCTCTAGAGTAACTGGCTGCATGCAAATTTTGCAAAAAGTAGGCCTTAGTCTATTCAGTGTCCCAGGTGACCTGCCTTTGACTCAGGCATTCTTACTCTGTGAGTTGAGTGCTAGCAGTAACATTAAGGCAGTATTGACCTGTGCCAAAGGACCGCTTTTAGGTCAACATCTTAGATATGAATTGAGAAGTATGGTACACAATATGAAGGGCTGCAAGGATGCTGTAGAGGTGTAAGGTTTTCTTTTTTTTGGAGGACTGTCCATAGAAGTAGCTAAAATTGTCTTCTGTAATTAGTAAGTAACTGTCCTTTCTACTGCACTGTGATTTTCTTGGAAGTTAAAAGTCCCAGTGGAGACTGAATAAACTAACATTCATGCAGCACGGATTAGGAAGCTGTGGCTTCAACAAAAACTAAGAATGAGCTGTACCAGTGGTATTGACACCTCCATATTACGGAGCTTTGAATTTCTGAATGAGGCAAAAATAAAAGAGGAGAGGGACCAGGAAACAGTGGGGAAATAGTGCAAAAGCAAATAAGGGAACTGATGAAAAGACAGGGAAACTTTTCTAATCGATTAAATCCCTTTCTCCTGTCCTTGTTCATTGACAATCTTCTGCCTGTAGTGTTAAGAAATAGGTGTCCAAGAGTATTGAAAAAATGGCCAGCTATATGACATAGAGATTTCTATGTAACGTATCTATCATTCTGCTGCCCTGACAGCTGTAGGAGTGTCTGTTCATTAGTATTTAAAACAGTTCATAAATATTTCACTTTAAAATCCAGTTTAAATAAGCCTTACATCTGCTCACTGTAATGCTGTGGCTTAACGCCTGTTGTAAGCCTTAATTCTGGTCTGATATAATGCTATTGTATAGCTACACAATTTCATAAGGGCACTTAAACAATAAAAGAGTGATTTAATGGAACACTTTATCTTTTTGCAATTTTAGTTTCAGCTGACCATAGCAAGTGAAGCTAAAGGTTGTATAATATTGCACATCTCCCCCTAGCAGAATGACTTCTTTAATTTGAAATGTTCTGTAATTTTAAGAAAAAGAAGCTTTTTTTTTTTTTTAATGCTTAGCTAAGATTTTTATGACATAAGGGAGTGTACATACAATGCATGACTTTCATTTTCTTCCAGTTTCCCTCTTTCATTTCATTTGCAGTGTTTCCAGTTATGACTGTGGAGGTGTTGGAATGATGTGAGAGTAATGCTGTTTCCAAAGCACAGTGAATCTTAAGAAGCAAGTAAAAGCAAAAAAGAATATTTTGGTTCCGTACAAAAATTCAGAAATACAATATAAAGGTACAAAGCTTCCTTTATTTTTCCACAGTACTCTGTATTAACCACCAGTAGGAGCTATTCTACTCAAATACTACAATCCCCATAATTTTCTCATTATATATGATCATTGGAAAATAATTAATGGGTAAACTCTGGATTTATCAAATGAAGGTTAAGAACAGAAAACAGCAGAATGCATCATTTTCATTAGAGCTCAAATAAGCAAACTGGTTCCTACAAAAGACCAAAATGAGGAAAAATAGTGGTATAGAAAGGTCAGTAGACTTCTCTTTTTATAGGGGATAAATATATCTGCAGAGTGGTTTTGGATATTTGTCTTCTAGATGCATTCTTTATTACAGATAGCAAAATTCCCAAACTAAAAGTTCTGCCTGGGCAACTCAGATCTGTTCTTCCTTGTGTAGGGTGGAGTACAAAGAAGTAAACTATTGCAGATTTAATTAACAGCTTTCATGTAGCTATCTTAGGTCACTTTAAAATACCAATTCAGTAGACTTCCATGGACCAAGAGAGAGAGGGGCAGTTTGTTCACTGGCATATACAGTTAGCTTTATTTTCTCTGATATTTACCAGATAAAAACTAATTGTCTGATACAGTCTAGTAGCCATTGACACTTCCATAATGAAAAGTGAGAAATAAGTATTTTGAAGAAGGAGTCATACCTTCTATTTATGTTAGGAAATTCTTCGGTAGTGGATCTTCTTTCACCTACTGTAGCCAGATAGGTATCTTTAAGGTAAATAGATATCTTAAGGATAAAATTGTGATATGTATCTCATCTACAGGAGCAATGTGCAAATTCATTAGAACTTCATTTCAAATCTTTTTTTTTTTTTTCTCTCTCCCACAAAGTCACATAATTGCAGAGGTTGGAAGGAACCTCTTGACACTGTCAAGTCCAGCCCCACTGCTAAATAAGATTCCCTCCAGTAGGTAGCATCCAGGCAGCCCACAAGTAGGCAACTGGATGGATCTTTCTTATTTCCAAAGAAGGAGACTCCACAACTTCTCTGGACATCCTGTTTCAGTGCTTTGTCACCCTCACTGCAAAGAACTTCTATATATTTGTAAAAAACACCCTGTGTTTCTATTCATGGCCATTGTTCTTTGTCCTCTTATTGAGTACCACTGAAAAGAGCCTGGCCTAATCCAATTGCCTCTTTCATTTTTGATGTTTATAAACACTGATCTGATTCTCTCTCTGTCTTCTCTAGGCTGAACAGACTCTAGTCTCATAGCTGTCCATCGTATGGGAGAAACTCCAGGTTATTTATCATTGTTGTGGTCCTCTGCTGGACTCTTTTTAGGAGATCCCTGTATTTTCTGAACTGGGGAGCCTGGAACTGAATACAGTATTCCAGATGTGCTACAAGTGTGCACATCTCATTGAGTAGCATACCCACTTTTCCCCTAGTTCTCCTTTTACTGCTGACTGAATTAAAAAAAAACAAAACAAACAAAAAAAAACTTTTACAGACTCTGCCGGATTAAATTCCAAGTGAGCCTTAGTCTTACTTGTTGCATCCTTGCATGCCCTGATAACATTTATTCCCAAGTGGACAGTTCTTTTTCCACATTTCATGGACTTTCTTTTACTTGTTTTTCCCCTTCTTCCCTATATTCCTCCAACTATTAAAAAAAAAAAAAAAAAAAAAAAAAAAACATTTTGTTCACCTAGGCTTATACTGTTAGTGTCAACTGCAATCTAAGCCTAATTACAGAAATATAATGCTAGAATTCTGTGCCAAATATTTATAGCTGACTTCTGACATTGTTGGGACAGATTTCCAATTCTTTGAAGTCCTCCTCTGTGAAAATATTTTGAAATTATTCAGTGTTAGAATAGATAGTAATGGTCTGGTTTTTTTTGTGTGATTGTTTTTTTGTTTTGTTTTTAAATTGCTAGATATCTAATACGCTGAGGACTTCTCAAAACAGGCTGGTTATTCTGATGCTAGAAATGGGAGATGAATTCCAGGGAAATTCTGGCTGAGAATATTAATGCTAAGTTCTTTTTAAAATACTGGAGGAAAATAAAAAGGATAATGTAACTAGAAATATGTAGAGACATAAACAGCCTGTGTATTCTCTTTGTAAAACCGCCCTTGTCAAACTATTAAGTCTCTTGTGATGGCCTTTTTTCTTACAATCAAACTCAACATGACAATATAATCAAAGTACTTTTCATGATAATTTTCTTTTGCTTGGACACTAACGTAGTTATGGTGCATTAACTTTACAGCAGAATGGCTGGAATTTGGTGGCTTAATTTCCCCTTGCTCCATGGTTTAGTAGATATATTCAGCAGCTGTTGCTTTGTGTTGGACGTGGTTTGGAGAATCTGTGGATACTTCAACCCTTATTTGAAAGCCAAAGCATTTTGACCCAGCTGCAGCTTGAAAACAAGCTGGCAAAACTTCACTTCAAATAAATATATCCAATTCATTCATACCCTGTTTACAATATGTTTGAGACTGGATGCTGAAACAGCAGAAGCTCATAATGAATAACAGGCCAAGATCAAATAAATATGATTATTAGCAGTTTTCTTAATATCACTTAAGAAACTACACTTTCTGCAAAGATCAAAGCTATGACTATCTCTCTGCTGGAGCAATTCCCTTGAGAGTGAATTTGATATTAAACCTGTCTTTCCATATATCAGATACACACTTTTCATTTAAAATAATTAAAATTGAAAATGATGAAATTATGGTTTCTGAAGCTACTGTATTACCATAACAGAAAAAGTCATATGATCTGTTTAAAGAAATGTGCCTGTGCTTTGCTTAGGTTTTAAAGTATTTATGAATGACACAGAGTGCCAAACACTATATAAGTATTTTTCTGCGTATACGATACTTGTAACGTTTATGAAAGTTACAGATATAGTCAAGTTTCTCAAGTCAGTATTGATTGTCTGTGGGTCCTAAAATGTGCTACTACATAAAAAGTTTTTTTGCGGAAGATGCAGATTCTTGTATGGAAAGTATAGATTTTAAAAGCTGTTATAGTGCATTTCTTGAACCAGTTGAGGTCAGTGAGTGTTTCATTACTGATTCAGTAAGGATCCACAATCTACTTTCTGAGCTTTTTTGAGTGAAACTTACTTAGGTGAATCTTGCCATTACTTGAGATTCATGACAAACCCTTTTCTGCCCTGAAGTACACCCTTTACAAGGATAAAAAGAGGGTGCTGTATTTATGAAATACTAATAAAGTATCAGTTAGGTTATAGAACTTGGAGATGCGCACGTGTACTTTCAGGTTTGGATAGTTTTAATCACTGATATTAAAGCAAAACAAAACACAATTTGATAAAAGTAAGGGTTTACAGAATAGAAGTCAACCACATACTTTATAACTCTTTTGAGGACAAGTAACTGCAGATGAGGAAAAGGAGTCACGAAAGAGGGATTTTAACACTATGTAAGTTCCAATCTGAATGAATTTGTGATAAGGCCGTAAAATTACAGAGGGATAGAAAATGTGGGGAAGTGGCAGTTCAGACTGATGAGATCTTTGTCCAACTCCTACTATTTGGCACAGATATTAACCTTCAAGATTCTCTAATATTCTCAAGAGTTGAATTTTATTTTATTTATACTTCTGGCCAAGTCCAGCTCAGAAGTTAAAAAAGCAGTTTAAAATAGTGCTGTGTCCAGTCTCCAAAGTTCATGTAAGGTAGGAAAAGCACTAGAATGAAGATTAGTAAAACATACAGTTCAAAACAAATAATTGGTTGTATAACTAAGCCTTTATTCTCTGTCATAGTACGAAGTTCCAGTATGAGTTTCAATAGTTTTCCTGGGAATTAAGGTATAAAATAATCAATACAAACTTGAAGTTGATTGAAGTTTACAGCACAGAACTGTTTAAGAACAGACTAGAGAGGATTTGCATGAAGATGATGGATGTCACAATCAAAAAGGATATCCAGTTTATTGCTTGAAAAACTGGCAAAAAAACAGTCTCTGCAGAGGCAAATCAAACATTTTATTGTTTTGGAAAGACATAAATTCCAAAATTTGAGGTTCAAGACCTTACAGATGGCATCTGTTACAACTCTGCTGCCAAATGTGTAATACAAATCCCCAAGTTCAAGTGAGAGTTGTACAGAAATAATGTTGATTTTTTTTCTTTCTGAGGGAGAGATTACAGCAGCAATATTCCTTTTCATAATATTTAAGTGAAAGTATGTGCGACCAATGAAATTCAGAATAGAAGTAAAGAATTAAGACACAAAATATATAACTAAATGCAAAACAGAAGCCTTCTAAATATATATTTATTATTTTTTGTGAGAAACTGAGTTAAATCACTTCATTCAGATTGCATTATTTAAGCTAATAATGGAATGTTATTTTCTCCTCAGAATAAGTTAGAGAAAGATAATTTTACCATAGAATCATAGAATGGTTTGGGTTGAAAGGGACCTTAAGATCATTTAGTTTCAATCCTCCTTCTGTAGGCAGGGACATCTCCCACTAGACCAGGTTGGTCAAAGCTCTACCCAGGCCGATCTTGAATGTTTCCAGGGAGTGGGCATCCCCAGGCTTTCAGGCAACCTGCTCCAGTGTCTCACCACTCTCAAGGATTTCTTCCTAATACCCAGTCTAACTAGGTATTAGGAAGAAATTCTAATTTCAAATTATCAAGAGACAGAATGCCACAAAGATTTTCAGGCATGTGATTCTACTAAGATTTCTTT
Source organism: Callipepla californica brunnescens (assembly GCA_023055505.1). Taxonomy (NCBI): domain Eukaryota; kingdom Metazoa; phylum Chordata; class Aves; order Galliformes; family Odontophoridae; genus Callipepla; species Callipepla californica. The sequence goes on along the minus strand of JALIRH010000050.1, from coordinate 1,663,632 downwards.
TGTTTATAGAATCATCAAAAGTGTCTCTGTGAAGTTTGTGAGGAAGTTAAAATAATAGTGAATTCTCACTATCTTCCTCTAGTTTCCCTGTGTAATTGATTAGAGGAAAGTGCATATTTTTAGAACAAAAATGTTTTACTAATTCATCTATGTGTTGCACATATCAAACAAAATGGAAGATATTCAGGTTCCCAACTTTATAGTCTGAAATAATATATTTTGTCTCTATGTGAAATATCACACATCTGAAGTGAAAATCTAGCCTCATTGAACTTAACAGAAGTGATTTCTATTGATCTTTACAGGCGCAAGATTTTATTCAGTCATTAGTAAAGATGTCAGTATTTACTAACAGGCATAAGATTTAAAGAAAATATATTCAAAAAGAAAAATAACTGAAGCATCCTTGGTAACTGTGAAAATTGTTGGCAAATGGTGAAATTTCATTAGTGATTCCTGCATTGATGTTATTAAAGTACTACACACACTGATTCTTTGTAGAACTGTTTTATCCTTCTCAGCAATGACTGGGACAAACTGCTGTTATGTTTTTCTCTGAAAGAGCTATTAAATTAGTCACAATGCACACTTATAACTGATGCTTGAGGTTTGAAAGCCTGCAAAAATTGTATTATATTATACTTCTACTTGTTTATTATTAATTACAAGTTTTTCTGGAGGATCAAGTATATATTTTTTCTGTGTTTCAGTCACGTTTTTCTATAGTCTTTTTCAAAACTTATGAATGGTGTGAAAAATAGTAAAGGACAGACATTGACCTGACAAGTTCAAGTGCTTCAATTATAAATATACATTAATATGTCGTATTGTAAAGATTAATTACATTGAAATGTGTTGATAAATTATCCCTTAAGAATTACAAACTGTGATATTCTAACAAGGTGACATTTGCAAATGCAGACCTGACAGTTTGATGAGGAAAGTGGATTGTAAGTAGGGCTTTTAGTAGTAGACAGTTGCTCTGGGCTCATCTATGTGACCATCTTTTGATTTTTTCTGCATCCTCATGAGACTGAGACCCTCAATTTGGCTTCTTCGAAAGACTTTTGTCATTCTTTTCAGTCAGGTACTTAGTAGATCCTTACAAATGTAGAAAATCCAATATCCCCATAAAAACAAGGAAACATTCATTTGAGAAAAGAAAATAAGCATACAATTAATCCTTGACACAGTTATGATATTGTCATTGATGGCTTTATGCCATTAAACTCAAGGCCTTGGTAAGTAAATTTGCTGCATGAGTCAGTAAGAACATAAAACAAAGCTTACTGACCTAATCCTCACTATTATGTTCACTATATCATAGAATCACTAAGGTTAGAAAATACCAAAATCATTTAGTCCTATGTCACTGGATATATTCACAGTTAATGGATTTTCACTTCTATGTTTTCAATAGAGTACTGTGAATAAAACATAATTGTTACATCAGTTTTTCCAAAGAGAGACACACACACACAAAAGAAGAAAAGAAAAAAAGGGATCGTACAATTGATACACTGAAATTAATGTCTCTTATGTATGTTGGCCCATGAAGTTAGAGGCGGATGTTGATGGTGTGGCAGTAGATATTCTGGTCATATTTTGTAGCTGAGAATTTTCTCTGTCAAAGTGTTATTTTGCTCTTTGTATCTGTTGTAGTTTTCATGGAAATAAATAGGAGGCATTATTTTTGGAATAACCTATATGTTATGAGAAAGAAATGCACTTTTCTTTCCAAAATAATAGTGATAACTATATTATATAGTTATATAACTATAACTAATAGTGATAACGGCATACAAAATAATATCCTAGTACTTGTATATATTATTCAAAACCTCCATAAATTAAAATAGAAATGTGTATGAACATAAATACAAATTATAATGATTAATACATACAATTACAATTAATACTTATAATTACAGAGAATATCATAACATCATGACAATTAATAATATTTTTATGAAGTGCATTACAAGGAAGGTGATCAGACTACTAGCAGTAGAAAATAATTACATTTTCTATTTTGCAAGCCTGAACCTTTTGTTTGTTCCTGTTTATCAGTATTATCAGTTTGAGATGTTAATGTCTATGGGGAAGGAGTTTTCCTTAAACATAAAATTTTTTTCGGTCATTTAGTAGATAAAAATGGTCATGGTAGTACCAAACATTGTAATATCTCTGTATGATTGAAAACCAAACTTAAACAAGTAAGCTTCTGTAGTTTACCAAAGACATTTAGAATAAAAAATGTATCTTTAAAATGAATTCATGTGGGAAGCAAAAATTCAAGAGTGGTAGAAGGTGAAGGAAGAAGGAAAGAAAAACACTGGCTGGGGCTATACGTGTTCTGTCCTGGACACTGATGAAACAGTCATTACAGACAGAGATGGCATCCTGTGAAGAGATGAATTGCTGCTGCTGCTACTTTGCTGAAGGTGCTTTGAAATGGAAATAATAATAACAGGCTTGAATGTCCTGACCAAGCAAGGCTGTATGTGGAAATCAGAGCTGTTCTTGGCAAACGATAAGAAAAAATTGCAATCAAAGCTGGGTGGCAGAAGTGCAAAAATGCATGTCTACAGAAGAATTAGAATTAAGAAATATGGCAAGGATTTAAACATGAAAACGTTCAAAGGCACAAATAAATTTCTTTGTTAGAGAGAGTTCAAAGCTAATCTCCACTAGCACAGGAGTACATAAAATGTATCTACTGACGTAATCAAATTTGGATTTACACCAGAATCTGCAGTGGCCTTATTTGAGCTTACCTGTTTTTAATTGAAGTGTACACTTGTGGACTGGATTAAACCCTTTTGATAGTCATAGAGAAGAAAACATGGAAGGAGGGGAGTTTATGGCAAAATTCAGTAAAACAGTTGTTAAGAACCAATTGTGGTGTCTTTATGGCTTCTAGTTTTTGAATCATTTTGCTATGTGTGCTGTGTTCACGGTCTGAATCATGTAGCCCATCAATTGCACTGAGATTTGGGACACAAGTGCCTTCCTTGGAGCCATGACATCCCAGAAAAACCATCCCTGAACACAGCAGGTAACCACACCAAGCTTCGGGTCAGCTCATGAATAGGCTGTCAAGATTGAGAATGTGGTGTTTAACAAAATGGTCCTTTTTAATGAAACCTGGTGCCTGTGGCAAAGCTCCATTTAAACATAGTAAACCATGACTAACCTCCTTCGGGCACTGAGAAGCTGAAACCACTAAAGACTCTTGTTTGAAGAAAAGCAGAGTTGAGGTACAAGCATGGTACCTGTGTGAATGATTATTTTACTTGTTCTTTTGGGAAACACTCTGGAGCTGAAAAATGTACAATAGATCAAAATGAGAAGCGGTCACTATTTATAGCTTAAGCAAACATTAAGAACATAGTAGAAGAAAAGGCAAAAGATTCAGGCCAGGCAGAGACTGAGTTATTTCCAAATAGGAAACTGAGATGTGAGCAGAAAGCATTTGATTCGGCCTTTTATTTCCACGTTTTAGGAAATTGCCATCTTTGGATGTTTTTATCTACATGGTTCCAAACTTTGTCTAATGACTTTGGTTAGAATACAGAATGGTACCACATGCTCGCTTTATAGTAATTTTGTTAAAATAGCTATCTTTTAACAAAAACATTAAAAAGAGTATTAGGTATAAATGTTGATAAAACAGCTGTCGTTTTGCTGTTTTTATGTGTTATTCAGAAAGGCCATGACATAAGGAGGATTGGAATGTTTCCTCTTTCAATTAAAATCTCATTTGTTTTAAAATATGAAATCTACCAGGTCTTATTAGTTTCCTATAACAATTGTTTGCAATTCATTTGAAAGAGATATTGGCTTGGATTTTTTTTAATTGAAGTGCTGATCTTCTGTCAGTAACCTATAGAAAGCAGAAGACACACAGTAGTTTATAGACTAAATTCAAGTCCTTGAGGAAATACAGAATGAATCTTAAGTGAGTGAAAGAATATATGTTATTATCTTTGATGTATGATTTGGGGATGTAGAGACATAAGGGCTTTTGGAGAGGACAGGCAAGGAGAGGTGAGAGAAGGCAAAATACTGCTAAAAGGCAAATGATCAAAAAGTGTTTATCCTGGTGCTACACTGTGTTAGCAGAAACTGTAATTCTTTCATTCCTACAATGAGTAAATATAGATTATGTTTCTGATACATAAGTGAAAAAATAGTTCTTAGGCAGAGAAAAATATAAGTATTCCTAACATTTACACACTTGTGTATGGGAACTGTTGAATCATAGCCTGAACCACTGATTGATCACCTGAGGCGAGCATTGAGTCAGCCGCAGGGGCACAGGTGAAGGTAATGTACCTGTGTGATTGGAAGGGGTGGAGTCTGGCTCCACCTCTCCCAGACGCCATTTAAGGGCTGACCACCACCAAGGGAAGGCTCTCTTGTTGGAGATGACTCTGCTACATTGGTGAGCCTTAACCATCAATGAAGGTGAGCCACTCTCTTTGTACCACTTGTCTGTGTACCATCTACTTGAGCCTACCAAAAATATACTATTTTTCGCACTCTTTTCTTTGGGTGCTATTCTTAGGGGTTATTTGCCATACAGCGTGTTTGGTGCATTTCTATGCAAAATAGAGGTAAATGCCAACATTGTGCATTATGACAGACTTTAGTTCAAATCATTATTTTAGTTTTTATACGTAGTGTGTACCCTATAAGCTGGAAAACGTGAGAGATGGGTGACAATACCTCGATATGGAAAAAGTCAACAATTTACTCTAAACTCCAGATGTTTCTCACTATTGAAGTAACTTGAAAGTGAAGGAAGGTATTCATAGAGCAGGCAATTTTCTTTACCAAGAAAGAAACGTGTTTATTTGGTTTCTCAAGTCACCACCTCCATTGCCTGCTATGTGTTCTGCATTGTTACTATCTTTGTTCTTGTCTGTAATAACAGCCAACAGAGAATTGGGAGGAAAAATAAATAAAAGCTAAAAAACACAAGTGAGAACAAAGCTTCTTCTTATATGACTATTGCTTCAAATGGCATGCAGCTTGTTATAGCAGATAATGCTGGCAGATCATCCTAGACAAAAGAAGAAAAATTCTGGGGCCAGAGATTTCATAGGATTTGTAATGCAATGTAATATAATTTGTAACTGCTGTGATTTGTATGCTCCTGTCAGTTCAGTAGTGTGGTCCTTCACCTGGGCAGGAACAAACCCAGGCACGTATGGTTGCTGGGGGGGCATCGACCTTGAGGTATCTTTATAGAAAAGGACAGGGAAGTCCTGGTGAAAAGCAAATTGAATGTAAGCTAGGAATGTTCCCTTGCTGCTAAGAATGCCAGTGGTATTCATGTCTGCACTAGGCAAAATATTGACATCAGATCAAGAGAGGTTCCCCCTCTTGTTTAGCGCTGATGAGCCAGCTTCTTGAGTACCGTGTCTAGTTCTGGGTCTGGGCCCTGTACTACAAGAGAGACCTCAACATGCCAGGGAACAACTCTTTTCAGTGGTACTTAGTTGAAGCAGTTGGCACAAACTGGTACACTAGAGAATCCACCTAAATATCAGGAAACAATTCTTTGCAAACATAAAGTGGTAGCTAAAACTGAGGACAGAACTGCATGGAGTAAACCAGAAATTAATTGAAGATCTCAATATTTGCAGGAAAATTTGCTGCCTTTCTTTCATCTCCCAGTCCCTTTTGCATCTCCAAAATTTGTGCCCACTGTGTTCACAGCTTTCTACCAATCCAAAAATATGACTGAAAATTATTTGTTTTTTTCTTAAAAATGGATTTTTAGTTATTCTTACAGGCAAGAAAATGTATGAATTTCTCAGTCAGAGTTCTACACAGCATCTTCATGGTTCTTAATGTATGTATTTGTATGTGTATCTATATAGATAGATATATAGATACACACACATATATATATACTTACACGTACAAATGCCTACATATATATGTACACCAAAATGAAGAGATACATGGAGCAATTGCTGACTGATGCCCAGCTATGAACATACATTAAAATTAAAAAAAAAGACGATGTATACACACATATATAATTATAATTATTTATCTCTTCTGTCCTAGTAAGAAGTCTTTATCTCTGCTTACGAGTTCTACCTTTTTTTTTTTTTTTTTTTTTTTTTTTTTTTTTTTTTTAATTCTCAGCCCATCCTACTGGGAGTAGGGGAGATGAGCAAAAGGATGTGTGGCATTTAGCTGCCTGCCAGGTTAAAGCACAACACGTATGCAGTGAAAGCTACAGATTCCCTGTTAAGAAAAAAAAGAAATCTCTTATTTTAATTTTTGACTCATAGAACACCATGATATTAAATGTACTGAGTTACCATTTTTGCTATAATTAACGCCTTACTCCAGGAACTTAAAATAATCACAAACCAAGTTCCTCAAAAATCTCCATGCTGCCACTGAACTACTTTCTACTCAGTCTTTGAAATGAAAAAGATGTTTAGGTGTGCCTTGGAAAGAAAGTCAGACTAGTGTTGTGTTTCATTCTTAAGGTGGTAATTTAAATTTCAGTGAGTATGAAAGCATGCATAGAGGTGTGACAAACAAGCGTATCCCAAAATGGTACTGTCAAACTATTATAGCACTCGTGAATGTTTTTCACTAGTTTTTAAATGTGAAAATTTCTATACTTCCCTATAGACAAATAAGAAAAAAAAAAAGAATGATTTTGATTTGATGCAATTTCAGCTGATAGCACTTAAAATTGTCTGAATGTGAATCTACTCTACTTTGGGATAGAATGTGAACTGTCAGTTCCGTATATGGAGCAACCTGGAAAAAGGATAAAAAAAAAGTTGATCTCTCATATTACATGCTCTTTAAGTGAAGACTATAAAATAACTGCAAAGAAATAATTTAACTAAGTTCTAGGATTCACTGCTGCACAAATTTTGGTGCTTCTACCCAAACAGGGGAAAAAAACAACAACAACAAAACAAGTTGTTCATCTAAGATTCCCATTTCTTTTAGTTGAAGAGAGGAAGAGCCAGTTCTGGTGTAACTGTGTGGAACATGTAAGCAAAAAAATTTAAGCCATATAACTTTTCATGTTTTGCACACAGATCATACTGCATGATGTTGTGTTTCTTCTCTTTTTATAATAGATGTATCTACTTATGATCATAAAAGAATAAGAAGAATAAAGAATAAAAGGGCATAATGGTGAGATTAATTCTTCCTGAATTATTTCATTATTTCATATATATCCTGAAGCGTCCATTCTATCTAAAAGCTCTCAATTGTAGTAAAAAACGTTATTTTATTACAGTGTAAGAATTACCCAACCACAAGCTTTAATCCAGTACATGAAAAGACAACCAACCTATTGTGATTGAATGGATGATACTATAATGAGAAGAAGTACAAAAAAAAAAAAAAAAGTAATTCCTGCCTTTAGAAAGATCAACATATTTTTTATATTGTGTACATACAAAAAAAAGGATAGATTAGAGCAATTCCTGAGTTGAATCTACTTTGTCATTACAAGAACAGTGTATCACCAAAGCTCTCCTGTGTGGAACTTCTCTTTCTAATATCATCATCTTTTCTACTTCAAGGAGATTTGAAAGAAACTTTTAAATCTACCAGGTTTTTCCGGAGATACATTATTATTTCTGTAGGTGGCTGAATCAAAAGGGAACATTACATTTTGGAAACAGTAAATGTGGTGTGAATTTCCCATTGGTTCCTATTTATTTTTTTCCACTGAGAAGTAGAAGGAGAAAGTTAATGTGTACGTTTCTGCTGTATGTGAACCACTGTCTTAGATGGCACTTACAAATTATGTGTGCATGAAAATTTTATTCTTGAGGCACTGTCATTAAGGATGAAAAGGAAGAAAAAAGGGAAAAGAGGAGTATACATTTTGGGGAAAAAAAAAAAAAGATGAAACTTGGAAGAATTCAACATCAGTGTAAAATTTATGTTGCAAGATGTTATATAGGAGCAATTTTGTATTATCTATTTCTCTTCCCTGATATTTGTAACCTTATCTTTTCATTATACTGGAAAGAACAGACAGAAAGAAAATCAAATGGGACACAACTGGATTGTGTCACAGATGTTTGTGATATGCATGAGTTTTTAGCGGGAGAATTCAAAAAGCCTTCCCAGAATGAGTGTTGTAGTTACTATTTGACATACAGAGAAATGAAGGAACAGGAGGACAAAATTCAGAGATAGCCATGAAAATTAATTTTTGTATTACAGAGTATGCTACTCAAAATTGCACCATATGTATGGATCTTTTTCTAGGCCTGGAAAATGATCTTAGGTTTTAGCTGCTCTCAATATTATTTCAGAGTTAGATGCTCACACATCTCATTTTTACTCATCTTTGTTACTCCTGTATCATGGCACACTCTTCACCGAATGTTTACTAGCTAAAAGGCACTCTGACATTTTTCATGTCTCAAGGTCATTCATAAATGTTGTGTAGTAATATCTTTGCAAATCTGATTATTATCGGGTGATTGTACAGCTCCTTCAATTACAAAGCTATTTTTCCTTACACTTCTTTTGATCAATGTGACTACTATAAAATAGAAAAATAGATATATATTTAAATGTTTTATTAATTAGTCTGCCTGTTATTTGGGCAGATTTGCTGTCTGATACTTACTAACACAGAAAGTTACAGAAAAGAGTCTGTAGTTATTAATTCCTGTGAAAACTTCTAAGATAAACATATCCCATTGAGCAATATGAGCTTGTACACAGATCAATCAGCCTGTCCCTCTAGAACTTTTCAGCCAGACCTTCTATTTGTTTCCAAACATGCAAGATTTTCATGCTTGCACAATAGATAGTCTGCACTTAAATATTACGTGATCAGCCAGAAAAGCTGTAACAATGCCTTCATCTTAACACTTTAAGACAGATTACTATCTCTAACCGGGAGAGTCTTTTACAGCATAAAAAGAAGAGTACCATCACAGTCTGAAGTCCCACTAAATCTTCAACATAGTCCCCCATCAGTGGGTAGGCATTAAAGTAATATTTAGCAACACCTTGATGTACTGTGGCCAGTTTTTTTACCCAGAGTTCATAAGAGAGGATCAAGATCGGGGAATATGATGAGTTCATGCAAACTATTACTGTAAGAGTTTGTAGAAATGACTGAGTAGAGAAATGCCCTTAGGCAGGGTCATGAAACACTCATAAAGACCGTACAACCTCTGTGAAGTAGTGTACTGTAAAGGACCAGCAAAGCTTCCCTTAGTAAGGGCTTAGCTTCAATAAAGAAGCAGGACTTCTCCTCCTCCAGCCTCTCCTGAGCCATGATAAGCAGAGAGGCAAGTAGCAGAAAGCTGAAATTTAGCTGACCTTTCAGGGAGAAGTTCTGGGTGTCAGCCAGATCTCTTCCTTGAGACTAGTGCTGGATAACGCCATGTGTTGTAGTAGTGAAAAAAGAAGGAAGATAAACAGCAGATGCTGCTCTTTCTGAGCTAATTGCTTTCTACCTTGATGCATTTTGCTATTTTAAAGTATATTCAAATTTTAGTATGATGAAGAGCTTTGACTTGGTTTGGTTTGCAAATTATTCTACTGATTAAAATCCTGAATTTATTTGTTGTTTGCAGACTGCAGATCTGACCATGTTTTCATTAATCATTGATCATGTTTGTGAGTTTGAGAAAGTTCTCCATTGCTTGAACTTAGTTTTGAAGTCTGTTTAGCTGTAACAACAGAGGAAGTGACTTATATTCAGAAAAATTGTTCTGTGAAAATGAAGAAAACTAACATGTAGTATGAGGGTTTGCTCAGATATCCTCAGTCTGTGATTTGATTCCTTATATCACTTAGATTCACCTCCTGCCCTACATCCTTTTCTGCTTTCCTCACTGAGGAAAAATAGTTTTACTCCTTATGGAAGGGTGGAAAAATGTGTTCCAGTCCTGTGTCTGACCGGCATGATCAAAGAACTGACGTTGTGGAATGTCCTGCAAAATGTTTTCTAAAAAACTCTTAGGGTGTAGAAATGTGGTTCCATTTAATCCTTTAGAGTTTGGTGTAGAAGATCCTGGTGAAATTTGTACCTGAATGATCACCATAACTCTATGTATATCTGTATATATCATCATGTGCACATATATTTGATGCTCATTAGCATGAAACCTTATATGAAAGAAAAGCTTTATTTTTATTTCACACAATGGTGGGAAAGAAAAAACAGCTTTTATATCAATTCTAGTTTTTTAATGTTATTTTTCTGAAAGATTCTCAGGCAACAGACCATGGATTAGAGATGATCTTATAAACATCAATGTTCTTATCAGAAGTTGGAAACTTGAATTAATGAAAATTAGCTTTACATTCAGACACATCCAAGATATAGAGGTAAACACTGTCAGAAAAAATATATCAACAGTTTTCACAAACAGCTTACCTGGCAACATGAAGATATGAAAGCCTGAAATAGTCAGTTCCTAAGGTAGTAGCAGCCTCTTCTGAACTGGAGAAAACCCTTCAGTTTTCTCAGAACTTGGTTTTCAATTACAGAACTTTTGCCACCATTTTGCCTCAATACAGGATAACAATTGTAGCATGTATCTTGTAATCCAAATCAATTATATCTACTTCCACGCTGATCGTTTTCTTTTTTTTTTTTTTTTTTTTTTTTTTTTTTTTTTTTTCCAGAGCAGTGAATTTTGTCCTTTAACCTTATAAGTCTCTTTAATCACATACGGTCTATCAGAGCTGTTCCAATACAGTAAGACCTGAGTGATGGTTGTGATGAACTTTTCTGGTACTTACATGGCCATTTCCCATTACTGTAAATTGAACTGTATGCTGCTCTCAAGTTAAACAAAACAGCAATGTTGATAAATTTCTTCTCTGGCTTTTTTTTTTTTTTTTTTTTTTTTTTTTTTTTTTTTGGAGTACATAGAAAGCTAATATAGGCATTAGAGATTGTGGAATGACAGATCAATCCCCAAAAAAGACACAAAGTGCATAACCTGTTCATAGGCACAGTATGAAGCTGTTGGTATGAAAATGGAAATTTAAATGGCAATATGATAGACTGCAGTAACTTTTCCTCTGTGTGGCATAGAGTTAGTAAATAACTTGCCAAAAGTGTCATACTCTCAGCTCCTCTGAGCAGCTAATGATTTAATGGGTGTTTCATTCACGTTGATTGGTCAATAAAAATTCCTGAAGAGCCTGAACATTATATTAGCAATTATTTACTTGTATCAGTCCCTTACTTGATCTGTCCAGTGAAATAGTTTTACTGTGCAATAAAATATTGTAATTGTACCAAAAGCATTTAGAAAAAAATGTTTCCTACAGTGCTCTGGCAATTTTATTATTTTGGATGAGGAAAGTAAAAATAAATTTAGATGAAAATTAAAAGATGACAAAAAAAAAAAAAACCTTTATTTTCTTTATATGAATTTTTAATGCCAATAATTCTTATTTTATTGGAAAGATGCAGTTTACCAGATTATGATGAATATAAAGAGAATGAAGATTTACCTATAGGTGTGTATATATACTATTACATAAAAGCATGTGCATATACATAAACAAACATCTATATTTAGACTGGCCTTAAGTGAAATACAAAGTTGTGAGAAATAATAATCATTACTTTCATTCGCATGTGAGAAACTGTGGCTTTTCACTGACATAAAATTCTCCCATGTTACTCAAACACAGCAATAGAAGTCCAAAAATTACTCTTTTCAAATATAGCATTTCATTTTTGATAAAAAGGGTAGAAATTTAAAGTAGTGATGATTGCACAGCCACTGAAAATGAATTTTCATATGTATTTTAGAAGTCTCTTCTATTTTAAATGTACATTTGTCACTCTGAAAGTAATACCTCCTATTTTTTTCTGTGGAAAGTACAACAGATACAAAGAACTTAATCACACTAATTATTAAAGCAATCTTTCAGCTATAAATCACTATTCATTAACATAGTCACCACTGTTAGCTGGTTCACATGGATGAGCTAATTGAGACTTTCTTTATTTCATGGTAAGTCAGCAGTACATTATTATCCAGAATATGGCTTGTCTTTCAACATTGCCGCTGCCACTGCTGACATGCAACACCCACAGCCTCACTGTACTAACATTCCATTAATAGTTTCCATAAACATTAAGCTTTTCTGCATGGAAAAATTCGTGTTACACCTTTCCTTCATATGCACTTCTGTATCAGATGCCACTCTGTCAGACTGCCCCTCTGCTGCCGTCTGTTACACAGCAACTACATGTAATGAAATACTGATGGTAGGGTTCAACCTCTGCTGTCATACCACCAAGTTCTGCCTCTGTGGGCCAACAAAATAAATGAAGAGGCACTACTTTCAGAACAGCTCTCATGTCCCTCAGGCTGTGCAAGACAGAAAATTATATGTAGTAGAAATACAAACATGAAACAAATGCATCATTTGTTTACTTTGGCCACATTAACATTGTAGATACAATATGCATTTAAATATGTAGTTGTAAAGTTGACTACCTCTTTACCCAGATAAAGTTACTATTGTTTCTCATCATTATTAATCAACTAATTATGATAATCATACCATGACTGGCATTTTATGCCTATGTAGATCCAAAATGTCCAAATCCCAGCACTTGAGTCTTATAGTAACCCCTGAGACACTGACGGATATAAAGGCTTTTATAAATGATGTTATAAAGCGGAACTACAATGTGCTCTTGAAATTTCTTTAGTAAATGTAGGCCCTTACACACTTATATAGTATCTCTGCTGAGTCTCAAACAGCATGTTAGCAGTCTGCTAACATGCCAAAATAATATGTCACTGCCAACTTAAACCCCACAGTAACAACTGAAAATACTAGATTTTTTAAAATATATATGTAAATATATATTTGGCCTTCATTCTGCAATCCTCTCATCTTGTCTGTCTGGCAGGTAGGAATGTTTCTTAGCCCAAACATAATTTTCTTTTTCACATCTCTTGTATTACTCCGTGCAAAATTCAGTTCCTTCCTCCCTTCCTTCTTTGATCTCTGGCTTCTCACTCTTCCTCCGTCCTTCCATTTTTTTACTCCTTCATTTCCTCTTTCGACACTTCTTTGTTTCCTTCCAGTTCTAGTTTTCACAGGCAAACCACAAATCCTTTCCCTTACAGATGTTTTCCTTCACATTAAGAGTTCTCACCAAAGATGGTTTGTGCTTCTGTAGTGCTGTGCAACAGCAGTCTGAAAGACAGTTCTTAATGTTTTGTAGAATGTATATTCTTAAATCTTATGAACTTTAGACTTTTCAGGACTGTTTGTTAGAGCACAAACCTATCCTATTAAAGACAAGGAGCACATGGAAATAGTAAAGGATGGTGGTGTGAGTTCACAGTGCTCTTAAAGTTTCTGTATATTAATTTTTAATACAGTTCTTTTCAATTTAAAGTTCTAGTTGAGTCTTACAAGTTTTTCTTTATGTCATCTGTACTTCTGGGTTTATTTCATGAGGAATTCCAACATTTTTCACCAAGGAGGAGAAAAGAAGGAGGAAGCAGTTCAGGCTTAGAAATGAAATAAACTGTATGTGTTCACCTTATTCTGTTTTTAAATCTAGTCCACAAATTGTCTGAGGTGCCTTTATAAAGAGGAAGAGTAAAACTGCTGCATTTAACATTGTACTTTTAGGTGACAATTTAGGGAAACTTGAAAGAAAAAATCATCAGGTTGTTTGGAAATGATGTGTTTCAAGCAAAGTTATATATTTTATCCAATAATAACTTTCTGATGATACAAAGGCTTTTTTAGATATAGCCCTGCAGTTTTAAAAGCACATTTACTGGATCCACTGGTTGATCCATTCAGTTGAGTACAAGTTAAAAAGACATGCACTTGGATACAATGCAGAAAAAATCTGCAGATCCACAAACCACGTTCACAATTAATTTTGCTGCCTGTGATATTTTGCTGCTCTAGTTGGCAACCTATTCTGCTTTTATGGCAGAATCAGCCCTCTTAGCATACTTATGACCTGTCTATTGTTAGTCCATTTCCTTAAGGAAAAAAAGCCACTTCTTAGAAATTAATCTCTAAACCAGCTGACCAAAAGCTGCAATATTTGCATTCTTGCAAATCTGATACACAAAGGCACATTAATTCTACTTTTTTTTTTTTTTAACAGCTGGCCAGATTTTTTTGCACTTCTTTTCTTTTTTAGAAGTGCACATACTAATGTAATTCTTTGCTTAGCTTTTCTATTTACTGTTAGTGTTCTTAAGGCGGCTATGGAAAATGCATTTTGAAAGAAAGGGCATGTTTTCCTTTTGTTCCTCAGCAATACTTTTTAATAAATCTTTTTTATATGTACACAAAGAAAAACTTTAATCCCTCAGAAATCTGCTCCACTGATTCCTCTGCTTCTGACACTCATTATTGCGTGTTGCAACTCTTCTGTTTCATTAATGAAAACCCAGAAGGCAGTGTTTGTTTTTTTTTTGTTCTTATCCGTAAGCTTAAAACTCCCTCTGATTAGGCACTCTTAATACATCCTTTAACCTGGTCTGTATCTCCTGTAAATTATACACCTCATAACTGAATTAAAAATGTTCGGATGAATCATTATTTCTAAGCATATTTGCTACAAATGTATTCTTTGTGTATAAATACATGTATATTGTCATTTCTCTCATATTATATATTGTTTTATGTTTAGGACATGCAATTAGTTTTGATTGGATAGTTCATGAGTCCACAGAGAGCCCCGCCAAAATGGGGAAATTATTTTAATAAATAAGGCTGTTTTCATACACAGTATTAATAATGTTTGTAGGTGGTCTTCAGAATCAGACTTCTGATTTATGACAAAGACCATCAGGATAGTGACTTTTTAGGGGTAAACAAGATTCATATCACTTTTCTGGCATATGTGTCAGTGAACTGTACAGTTAAGATTTAAAGAATTTAAAGGTAGTCTGCAATATCATCTGTAACAATCTAGGGAAACTTACTGATAGCAAATTTATCCAAGTACTGGGGATAAAAGTAAAGTAATTAAATGTCAGCCATAAATGTAAAAAGCAGCATTTTGAGATTTATGTGTTTCAGAGCAGACAGAACTTTCCAAACAACCTCTGAGCTCCCAAGTTCAGGAACATGGGCTGAATAGGAATTTTCCTGGCTGAGCAGGATCCCTCACGTGTTCCTTACTACAAACAGTAAGAAACCTGGAAGTTAGGTGCTGCTCAGAATCAGCTCATAACTAAAATTAATAACAGCCAATGTCAGCTTTCGTAAACTAGAACAAATACCTTACCTAATAATAGTTATGGATCATGGGCAGCTGTTGCCAGATATCTTCAGTATAGTTTAATTTGCAGGAGTCTTGTTTTTAAATGCTCCTCTGCCCTTAATATTTAGTAAGCAGCACTACTACTTTATAAGAAGGCAGAACTGAAGTTGTGGCCCACCTCAACAGTTAAGCCAATCTGGCTTTCACCACCAGTCAAAATTCTAGGCTTTCAGTTTTTTTCTCTTTAGGAGAGAATGAAATAAAAACAAGTTTTTTTATACTGAATACTTCTTGTTTGTGTGAAATACATCAGTTTTTCTCTTTATAATATCCTTTCAGGGATTCAAGTAACCAGAGGTAGATTTCTCTACTGATTAGTTCACCTGAAAACTTCCTTAGACTTTTCTTTGGTCAAAGCTAGAAGTTCTCCCATAAATATGCTAGTACTACCATTGTCTAAGTCAAATACCCACAGCTAGGAAAAGACTATCCTAGGAAAGCTTTCTGTTCAGATTCTGAATTTAGCCTTCTGCTATTGTTTGGCCTGTGTTTGTGATGGAAGCTTAAACTTCATGCAATTTACTTATTTATTTTATCTATTCTGTGTAACACATCATGTTTTCAGTAAAAAAAAAAGTTTAATGTAATCACAAACAATTTGAGAGGGCTAGTATTCCTTCTTTCTTCTAGAGCTGTGTTGTATATATGGGTATTTTTTATGAATGCTTTAATTTTAAGAGATAAAGAACCAATTCAGTTTGTTTGTTTGTTTTTATTTTCACTCTTATTTCCATTGACTCCCACTCTCAGTGGTACTCGAAAACCACCTTTAGCAAAAAAAATTCCTCTGCTGAACAAGCTGTATTATCTCAATATTCTTTAAAAACAGACAAATAAACAAAATTATCTAGTGAAAATAAGTGTATTTAGTGAAATTAATTATCAACAAATTTAAATGTTTGTAGAAACTACAGAAAGAGTAGCAAGAAAAGAAAGAGCAAATGACAGCTTCCAAGGTTTTCTTCAATACCAAGATAATTGTTACAAACAGATCTTTAGATTTCATTTCAATTTCTTATGAGCTGCAGTTGTTCCCTGTATTCTCTTCAAGAGGAACAAAAGTTCATCTGTATTGCTGCTATTTTTATCTTTGAGAATTGGGCACCTTGTGACTCTTTTAACTATATTCTCCCTCTACCTAGAGTTCAGTTGTCATCCCACAGTTGAGATCTGCTGTGACAGCAGAAGAGGTTTGGGGTATTAATATTTCCAAAAAATAAAGCAACAAACCTTATTTTTGATCACATTCTAAAAATGAGTATGTGATGCTCTTATTTCACAAAGCAATAAAGCCAAGTCACTTTTTTGAACTGTCTTAACAATAGTAGCACTTTCACAATAATATTTATCCCATAACTGTCACATTATATAAGTTAGTTACCTGAGATAAATGAAAGATCCAAGTGTTTGATACCTATGAAATTCAAAGAAGTGACCCCATTTCTTGCCTTCACCAGAATGAAGAGGGAAACAGGCTTCATTTTACTTACTCTGAAAATCTTCAAAGACCTAGTCTGGCCTTAAGTATCTATATTTTTAGCAGTGCATATTTGATTTCTGTCTTATACATTTGCATAGGATTACTCTGAAAAAGGTCTCACAACAATTGTTTCTGTCCGTTAAAACTTAGAAGTTTGTGTAGAAAAGTAATGAACAGACTGTACAGTCCCTAAAAATGATATATGCATTCATCCTGAAAATTCTGGCCTATTCTGGAAAACATAAGGATTTTATAGAACATAGCACTTGTATTTAGAATGTAATACTTGGATGTCAAGTTTGTGTCTATTTAAATACTAAATGTCATGCAATTTTGAAGTCTAAAAGGAAAGTCTCTTTCTTTTCTGGACATTTTACAGTTGCTTCTTTTCAAGACATGTAAGACACCATGTACTTTATTTTTATAGAATTCAACACTGAGCAGTAGGAGCAGCTTGACAATCACTTTCTGCATTCAGTGCTCTACTTTGTCACTGAAATAACAAGGCTGTCTTTAGCCTTAAATATCTAATGATATTTTACAAGGGTGAAGAAAACCTCAGTATGCTATATTTCTGAAATTTTTTCTTAGATTTGATCTATAAAGCAGTTCAATATTAATTTCAGTCATCTGGACAGTCAATCTGCAGTATATTGGAAAACATTTTCAATCATCTTTTATAAAAATGTTGTATACGTCAATAAAGCATTGACATCTCAACCTGGAGAAGGCTCTGAGGTGACATGAGAGCTGCCTTTCAGTGTTTAAAGAAGGACACAGACTCTTTATTAGGATGAGGGGAAATGGTTTCAAACTAAACTGGGAGGGTTACGTAAATTTAGGTTGGATACAAGGAAAAACCTGTCAGATTGAGAGTGGTGAGGCACTTAGATGTGGTGGAGGCCTTGTCCATGCAGACACTTGAGGTCAGGCTGGAGGAGCTCTGAGCAGCCTAATCTAGCTCTGCATGTCCCTGTTCATTGCAGGGGAGTTGGAATAGATGACCTTTAAAGGTCTTTTCCAACTCTAAGGATTATTGTATGATTTGAATTTTGACTCCTAGCTCAGAAGACAAAATTCCTTCTTTCCCTTGTTACTGCTCATCAGTTTCTTTTATGCGGTGCCTAGATTCTTGTTATTTACCCTTTACAACATGCTCAAAGTGTCCACGTAATAAAGTAATTTAGCTTTTACCTTATGGATAAAGGTCAAGCAAGAAATATTTATGTTGGTGAAGCTAAACTGTCTGTTCTGGAAGATTACTAACCATTCTGCAGCTTTTTTACTGGGTTTTGAGTATAGTAGTAGAGTATTTTGTATGATTTTTTTGTTCTCTTACTGTTTTACATTATGTGTGAACACTGAGAAACATCATTAAATAATGGAGAAAAAAAAAGAGATATGAAATTATATTGTGTGGGGTGGTTTTTTTTTGGTTTTTTTTTTTTCCTCATTGAAGTCACCTATTTCTTCTAGGAGCTATTATAATATATTTTTTACAAGAAAATGCAATCATGAAACATGGGATTCAAGGATGCTGACAGTCTAGGTGTAACACAAGCCTCACAGCCAGATTTTAACATTCTTTTTTTAAATAAATTGTGGATTTGTTAAAAAATACGGTTTTGGTTTTCCAAAAAAGATAATGAATTCCTGTGGAATCTTCTGAATAGTTTCAGTCCTGAAGGCAAAGAAATCAACAAACAAAATCTTCAAAGCTAGTCTTGTGAAGCTGCCAAGGAAGGAAATGGCATTTATTATTCCAGCAATTATGAATGTGGAAGTACTGGATTCTTTTTTTGCCACAGATATGGCAGTTTGATCCTGAATATAAACACTAAGCTGAGTGAATCCTGCTCAGGATCCTGTTCCTATTGAAAAGATTGTTCTTGAAAAAATCCTTCAGAAGCCAAATTATATAAGGGCAGCGTGCTCAGCACATTGACAACACTGTTTGTTTTCTTTATATTTTATCACAGAACATTTTCACCGACTGTCTGTGGTGGTGGTTTACAGTCAAATTTCCAGAACACCTGCAGTGAAAAAAAATAGAAAAGCAAGAAGAGTCAAATGCCATCAGGATACATTAGATAACCCAAAGCAAAAGCAGAGAGTGTTTATAAGGATTCTAGTGACTTGTCTGTTTGAGAGCCTGAGAAGCATAAAAATGCAAACAGCTTGACTCTCAGAAGCCAAGGTAATGATAAACCCTGTGAAATTTGGGCAAAAAGGTCCAGACAGAGAAATGTCAGGCTGAAAATGCAGTATTGGATTAACATCTGAGAATACATTTAGAAACTAAGCATGAAGGATGTGTGAAACAGCAGCAGTCTGAGCTAAATGAAATGCAAATACTAGCAATAACATAAGGAACAATTGAATTTAATTTGTATTCAGTTTTTAAAATCATATTTGCTAGAGAGAACATGAAAGCCCATTTCTCTGGAATCTGGAAAAATTTATGTGACTGTTTGATAGCTGTAGTGGAAATGCTACATCACAGATTGAATCAGTGATTGAGCACCTGGTAAGAAGGCAGGGCTAACCCACGGGAACTCAGGTGCATGCAATGCACTTCCCAGACCTCATTTAAGGGTTAGCTGCGCAGGTATTTTGTTGGAGATTTCTGTATATCTGAGGCTTTCTGAAGGTAAGCAGCTGCTTGCCTTTGTTTTTGTGTCTGCAGCTGTTGTATTTGAGCAAGTCCTCACTTGCTGTAGCCTGGGACCTTGCTGCTCTGCTGTCTTTGCTGTGCTTTCCATCACATTACAATAGAGATATGGAGTTAGTGTGAGATTGTTGTTTCCTACACTGGCTTTCAAAAAAGCATTGAAAATGAACAAGCAGAATTATAAATTGTAACTTTGATGGATTTCCATTACAGCAGTATCTTACATAATATTGTGTAAAAGAACTTCCGCTAATGGTCTGTTCAGAATGGTTTTAATGTCACAGCAGTGCAAAGGTATATGAATGAGGATGACAATTTGATCTCACGATTCAGAAGAGAAGCCCATTTTGAATGATCAAAAAATAAAGAAAATTGTTTTTGTTTGGATCTATTTCTTTCTTTTGTGCCATTTTCATTTAGTTTTCTGTTTATATGTATACACTTTTTCTTCAACTATTTCTATGCTTTCTTCACAGCATATCTTAAGTTAATATGAATCTGGTAACTTCTGAGTTTTGGCTAACCTCTTGAACGTACAGTGTTTGTGTTATCTTGAAATCAAATCAGAGAAATTTATTTATCTCTTTTTACTAATAACCCAGATAAAGGGTTTTTTTTGTTGTTGTTTTTGTTTTGTTTTAAGTGTCCTTTGATCGACTGTTATCTGCGGTAGTTCTGAACCTCTCAGGAAGAATTTGGCAGGGCATACTGGAGAAATCAAAGAACAAACTTTTGTATCATATAGCCAGAGAAGGTAAAACAAATGAATGAAAAAATAATTGGCATCTGAAAATTTAGGTGATTAATCTCATTACACCTTTCATGTAAAATAACTGGAGAACTCTGAGCAAAGCTTGCTGTATGATGCACAATTATCATGGAGTGAAGCCTATCTTAAAGTAATGCCTCTTCCCAAGCAAAATATTGACTAAT
The DNA here is from genome assembly GCA_023055505.1 of Callipepla californica brunnescens. Classification (NCBI taxonomy): domain Eukaryota; kingdom Metazoa; phylum Chordata; class Aves; order Galliformes; family Odontophoridae; genus Callipepla; species Callipepla californica. Next base: position 1,643,229 of record JALIRH010000050.1, on the reverse strand, counting down.
ATTTCATTGTACATTTGAATAAGACAAAAATATTGTCTGGCTCTGACTGGGTTAATAACGATCTGAAAATGCAGGAGTAGATATAACTGTTATTAACATCCAACTTTTTAAGACAAAAATAAGAGTAACCCCTCTTATGAGATCAGGGAGGCTGAGAAACAAATAAATGGACCTCTGATGTTATAGAGCAGACTGGGCCTGAGGTGAAGCCAGGAAGTGTTGGGGCTTGACAACAGAATGGGACCTTGGAGCAGGTGGAGTGAGAGTCCTGGTACCCTGGGTTAGTGGGAGAACCCCATGCATTCCATCTGAGCTGGAGTGAAGGAGCAGGACCCTTGATGCTTTTGGGTGTGTAGTGAGTGTTGCAGATTAGAACAGTAGCAGCCACCTGCTGTGCACATCTTGCTTAGCAAGTGCATTTTAAGAAATATGTTCCCTAAGTGGTTTGGTATTGTTCTCTTTGTACCTAAATTCCTCTGCAACAAGAACAGATGTAAAATATTGATACTGTCACCAAATTAATTAACTATACCTGTACTATTCCCACATGAGTTTTCTAGTGAAAAAACATACTTTTTTTTTTTTTTTTTTTTTTTTTTTGCTGATATGAAAGTGCATGTAAGGAGCAATTTGTGGTGAATATGGAGTATATACTAACTCTTGTGGGCTCTGCTTTTTAGAATGTTCAGCAGATATAATTTGAGGTTTTGCTTTCTCCTGCTTCCTTATCTATTTCCCTAATCTTTTCATGTTGTAGAATGATTTATTTCCAGCTGGAGATGAATTTTCTCTTTATTCCATGATGTTGTCATAAATTTCTTGTGGTACGTTTTCTTATTTATTTGGTGACATGTAGCAGTATTTATTCTACGTTCTGATGCTTCTGTTTGCACCCTTAATTCTTCATACTGTCATTCAAATCTAAAGTGCACTGAACATTTTCTCATTGTACATCATAAGTTAGAGAGGGTGGAGGACAATTTTGAAGTGTTAGCATGGAGGCTGGTACTGTGATGGCATTTTTACTGGTAGACAAACACTGTTTTCTTGTGAATATATTCTATATCAATAGCTGACACATGCACATATATATTTGCAAAATATTGGATATAGTTCTCTTTTCAGTATCCATTAATCCAGGTATTATTTTTTCTAAAAACATAAAATTAAATGCTGGTTGATATTTAAAATAAGTATTTAGAGTTACCTACAGACATGAATGTATTATAAAGCCGCCTAAAATTCAGCATAAATGTTCTGATTAAAAGAAAGAGTAAAGACTTTGTTTTGCTTCCAGAGTGATGAACTGGGAATGGAGATTTAAGTAGTAGCTATTAACTTGGTGCACTGAGTTCTTGGCTTTCATTTTCCATCTCACGAAGATATTTCATAATCAGTGATACATTGTAGTTTTGAAGAATAATGGGAAAAACTAATTAAGTCATGCCTCTCTTTTTGCTCTTCTCTTTTTTTTTTTTTTTTTTTTTTAATGTAGATTGTACAAAAACTTCATGATGAGGATAGAAATGGGTTGTGTGATAAGATCCAAGATTATCCAGTCATAAAGAAAGGGAAAGGCCTACTCACACCACAATTAGCTGCTTGTAAACTAAATTCAAGTAGAACCAATATGGGACAATAAACCAAAACAACCCATCATCTCCTTAATTGTAGTTTTTAATAAGTCCTAGCAAAAAAAGGAAGTCAGTTTTTGGATCTGAACACTTTTGTCAGATTTAATTAGATTACAAGTCCCCTGGAGACTCCATACCTTGCCAAGATCTATATTTTTAGGCCTAGATCCTGCAAACATATGGATGTTCACCTTCCTATGACTATTATTGTGATATTCAATGAATGTCATGGATGATACTTTATGCAAATTGTACAGTGAACTAATTTTCACAGCTGCAAATCATTTTTATATAATTTCTATTTATGACCTGTCTCAAGCAGAGTCAAGGGTAACACAGAATGTTAAAACTTGCGTATAAAGTTATGTGAGTAGTTCTATGGTAGTAGGTTTTTTTTTGTTGTTGTTGTTTTTTTATTCCTTCAGGTAAGGTAAATATCTTAGAGTTGCTGGAGATCTGCCAGCTTGCTTTGTGCAAAAATATTTGGATTAATGAGAACACTGAATGTTTGGGTACAAGCTGGGAATTTTTATTTCCTGAATTTCCTGTTCTAACTAATGGTGATTTCCACTTATAGAACTGTTGGTGGAGGGAGAGTTCCAGAGCCTACTGGATGGATAGTGAGGACTCCAGAGGACTGAAGCCTATCTAAGAGCAATTGATATTTGGGAGCTCTGTGAGAAAGGGAATTTAAATGTGAAAGCACTGTGAATCTTATCTTGCTCAGTGTCTGGAAGACATGTTGATTCTTTCAAGGTAGAAGTAGATCAGGCAAGAGACTCCTTTAAGGCAGCACTGAGGATGTTCTGTGTCCATGATCTCTTGCTTATTTCTACTACTATACCTGCTCATCTCATTCAAGCCGTATTATCCTCCTTTCTGTTAGGGCTTTAGTGAATATACATACAGAAAATGTTAAGTTTTCATTCAGTAGCTTTTACGATTAAAAAGATTAAACTGAAAGAAAATTCCCTATTGATCCCCTATTTTGCCTATTTGATCCCTATTGATCCCCTTCTGTATGGATACAGAAGCTGGATACCAAATGCAGTTTGAGTTGAGTGTTAATGTGTTCAGCTAAACATTCATGTTTCTGAAGTCTTGCTTAGCTGAAATTTGAGGATACTCTATATTCACTAATGCAGTAGAGCCTCTAGCTTAATTTTACCTCTAGACACTAATGCAATACAAATAACAAATATTACTGCTAATAACCCATTATCCAACACGAATTATATAATCAGTTACATAACTTTCCATCAGAATACGCAAATGTGAAAGGTACGTTCAGCATATGATCCAATACTGGAAATTTAAGAATGAGATGTTAAGATACTTAACTTTAAAGTGCTACAATATTATAATATAATTTAAATTTGGAAGGCTTTCATTTGACACCATTCTGATCCAGAACAGATTATCTTTCAGTTCTTGTGTGAAGCCTGATTTAAAAAAAAAATAAATTCTAAAATCAGTTTGTCTCACCAGGGTGTAGCCAGGTGAACTGAAGAAATGGGAAGATCTATTAAAAAATTTGGAGAATAAAGCTGCTAATTTCAAATTATATACTCAGGCAATAAAAGGAAATACTGATAGATAGTCATTTTGCCATTTTCATTAGGGAAACTGATGATAAATATCAATATCATGATAATGAATATCCAGCCTGGGCTGGATCATGCCCTGATGGAGTTTGTGATCTGGAGGAATGCATACCTGGCAAAAGGTTGTCAGGACTCTGAACTTCAGGAGAGCAAACTTCAGGGTGATTGAGGAATTGCTGGATTGGATCTCCTGGGAAACTGTCCTTAGGGTCTTAGGAACAGAACAGCACTGGCAGCTCTTTAAGGACACCTTTCTGTGAGTGCAAGAGCTCTCCATCCCTCAGCAGATGAAATCAAGGAGGGGGGTGGGCAACTGACATGGCTGAGTAAGTACCTGCAGTTTAAACTGACGGAAAAGAGAGAAATGTATGGGAAGTGGAAGCAGGGCTGTGTAGCCCTGTTGTCTGCATGTGTAGAGATAAGATTGGGAAATCCAAGGCTGAACTTGGCAAGGGATGTGGAAAATAACAAGATGGGTTTTACAGGCTTGTGAGCCTCACTTCTGTGCCTGGGAGGATCATAGGGCAGATCTTTCTGGGTACCATGTTAAGGCACGTATGAGATGAAGATGTCAGCATGGCCTCACCAAGGGTAGATCTTCCCTGACCAATCTGGTGTCCTTCTATGATAGAGTGACAGCTTTAATAGACAGGGGAGGGGTGACAAATGTCATCTACCTGGACTAATGCAAGGCCTTTGACATGGTTCCTCAGTACATCTTTCTCTTTAAATTGGAGAGGTATGGATTTGAAAAATAGATTATTCAATGGATTAGTTGGCTGTTTGCAAAGGGCTTTGATCAATGGTTCTGTGTCTAGGTGGAGGCCAGTCAAGAGTAGTGTCCCCTGGGGGCCAGTTTTCAACATCTTCATCAATGACATTATGGAATTATGGAATCGAGTGCACCCTCAGCAAGTTTGTGGATGACACCAAGCTGACTGGTGTAGTGAGTACATTGGAGAGAAAGGAAGCTGTTTAGAGGGACCTGTACAGGCTGGAGAAGTGGGCCTGTGTGAGAATAATGAGGTTCAACAAGGCCAAGTGTAAGGCTGGGTCAATCCCAGGTATTTACACAGTCTGGGGGTTGGAACTTCTGGAGAGCAGCCATGTGGAGAACGACTTGGTGGTCCTGGTGGACAAGAAGCTGGACATGAGCCAGCTGTGCATGCTTGCAGCCTGGAGGGCCAACTGTATCCTGGTCTGACTTAAAAATAATAATAATAAAAAAATAAAAAAATAAAAAAACAACAAAAAACATTACCACCATCAACAAAAAAAGGGGTGGCCAACAGGGAGAAGGAGGTGATTGTACCCCTCTACTCAGCTCTTGTTAGGCCCTTTCTGGAGTACTGCATCAAGGCCTGGAGCCCACAGCACAAGAAAGATGTGGAGCTCTTAGAATGGGTCCAGAGGAGGGCCACTAAGATGATCAGAGGGCTGGAGCATTTCTGCTATGAAGAAAGGCTGAGGGAATTGGACTTGTTTAGTTTGGATGAGAGGAGGCTCCTGAGAGACCTCACCGAGGGCTTCGCATACTTGAAAAGTGTATAAACAGGAAGGGGAACTGTTTACATGGGTTGATAGTGACAGGACAAGGAGGAATAGTTTTAAAATAAGGTGGGGATGTGTTTAGGTTAGATGTTAGGAGAAAATTTTTCACTCAGAGGGTGGTGATGCACTGGAACAGGTTTCTCAGAGAGGTTGTGAATGTCCTCTTCCTGGAGGCACTCAAGGAAAGGCTGGACGTGGCTCTGGACAGCCTGGTCTAGTGGTTGGCAACCCTGCCCCTGGCAGAGGGGTGGAAACTTCGAGGTCCTTTTCTACCCAGGCCATTCAGTGATTCTGTCACAACACAGAATCTCCTTATTTCTGCTGTTTCAGACGATAACAGCATTTGAAATGAAACTTTAATTATGGCGAGCTTGGTAATATAGTCATGCTTTTTGATACGTTGGGTAAACACAGTCCTGTAAACAACAACAAAAAAATATGCAGCCTTGTTTTCCATTGTGGTAATTGAGTTTTAGAATAGTTTTCAAGATTTCTAAAAAAACATGAACTTTTTTGTATATTCACAACTCCATTTTCAGTTGACAAAAATACCTTACCTGCACATTTTCAAAAGGTGTGTATAAAGTTGCAGTCAGGGATTCAACTGAAATTAGAAAACTGGTCATGTCTCTTTACTAGACTTCTATATGACCTATCTTAACAGAGAAAAATATCCCATGATGCACAATTACACCTTACTCTTGACATCACTGTTATATTTGTGAGCAAAAATTTTCAAAGATGGAGTACTGAGTAATATTTAATCAAAAATCTCTGATGAATGCCAGGAATTGTAACCACGTCCACTGAAACAGATGTTAATGCATTAATTTCACCAAAACTAAGGTCAAATATCCCAGTTTTCTGTTTGTTTGTTTGTTTGTTTGTTTGTTTGTTTGTTTTGCTGTTATTCATATTTAAATAAAAGTATAGTAAAAATCTTTGTTACTTATATACATTATGTTATATATTTTACATACAGCCCAAGACTATAGGTATTCTCTCAATGAGGTCTGGACAAGACAAAAGGTTGGTTACCATGTTGTCTGGTAATATATAATCACAGTGAAATTATTCATACATTTTCCTTCTTTCAAGTGGAAATTGGTGAGAGATACTGAAGTCAGGATGGTAACAAGTAAAAAAAAAAAAAAAGTTACCTTTTTCTTTGTGCTCTAAATGATACACATGACTGAAAGAGGAAATAAGGCCTTGCCATTTTAAACTGGCTTAGGCTTCAATGATTCTTTACTATTCCTCTTTAAGCTATAACAGAAGAAAAATTAGGAACAAAACATTCTTTTTAACTGTGATAATGACATCAATTTTTAAATTTTTTTTACTTTTTTATTTGTGAGGGTGAGTTATGAAGAGAGATTCCTTTTTTTTTCTTCTGTTGATTTGAGAAAAATATGTTCATAGGGTTGTCAGGTTTATTGTTGTCTCCTTCAGATTCATACTACTGCCAACACATTTTTTTAAAAAGAAGTATACTTTTAATAATATTTAAGTTGTAAATACTTGTTAAAGGAACTCAAAATTTCTCTTTTGTTTATCTCCAAAATGATTAAGAATTTGTAGTCTTGGCTAAGATCTCCAGGCAACTGTGGTAAGAGATGAACAATCTGTTTTCTTTGTTGCTTTGCTGCTGGTAAATATTCCTTCTGATAATAAATACATGAACAGTGATAATAATAAAAAGCTCTGAGGAGGAAACTGTGAGGAAGAAACAATAGATGATTTCTGTGGACATATTGTTACTTACCAGTCTACAAAAAAGTGTAAATTGAGTTTAGGTGGTTGTGTGCGAAAGCCCAAAACAAAGTTAGTGTGCTAATTCATGTCCTGCTGTAAGGGAAAACCTAATCTTCAAACTAAAGAAGCTGCTTCTGTCTCAGTACGGAGGTAAATGACATTTACAGTGAACGTAATCCAATGGTGCCAGTAGCACCTAGTGATGTGTTTCTGCTATGTGGACAGTTGCAAACTTCACTGATGCACACAGCTGCATTAACTGCCTTACAGTCAGGGTAAACAGCTGAAGTTCCTTTTCTGGAAAGCTGGAGACAGGACAAGTGCCTGAGCCAGTGGTGCCTTAGAGAGCAAACCACTGGGGAATCACTGGCTGACTCTAGGCTTAGATCCTGCCTTCTCTAGGCTGTCCCTGACCATACAGAGCTGGGCCTCAGAACAAAGAAAGACAAAAAAAAAAAATGGGCAGCTCTGGGAAAAGGTTTGGGATACTGTACGAAGGGAAAAAGTGAGTTTCAGATGAAGGAAACACCTGTATTATGTGCCTTCAGCATTTAAGTGAACAGAACTCTTCACCCTTGTTTTATTAAGACTCCCTCAAAGACATACCTCACAAGCAGAATCAGTTTTCCCAGCTATGAAAGGAAATGCATTAGATAAAGAAATGCTTAGATTTTTGGGACAGGAAGAGTTGAAACTAGTGTTTTCAGTGAGATCCTTTTCCAGCAAAGCAGATTGTGTGTTCATATTGCTGTTTAATCAATATGCAATAAATAATGAAGATGCTTAAAATATAGAAATAGCCAAAAGGAATTGATATGAAACTAGGAGAATTTTTAAAAAGACTTAAAATTGGGCCAGGAGATTCCACAAAATGAATTAAAGCAACATTTGGAAATTTCCAAAAAACAATGAACTACTGTTAGAAACATCTTTTTCTGAGTAGCAACTGCAAAGTGCTGTCTGTTCCTTTTAAATGGAGGGAAGATTTCAGCTGACTGCTCTATACCAGCAGGTTTTCCAGAAGTAGAGACCAAGAAAACTTTGTCTAATTTGGAAGTTGCTAACAGGAATGAGCACCCAGTGGTTTGGGGAGTTAAACAATAGCCTTGAAAAGAAAATTAAGGGACTATAGAAGTCAACTATCTGGGTGAGAAATTGTGCTAGACAAGGTGATTGATGCAGAAAGAATATTTATTGGAGTTTTCCATCTTGTTTTTACTCAAAGATGCCTGGAGGGGAGAGGTCAGGTTGGTTTAGCTCAGATAATACAGCCCTCCACCTCTGTATCTTTGAAGAAAAACTCCCTGGGAAGCTTATTTGGCACAGCTCACCATCCTAGTCCAAATGAATGGTTGGGGAAATGAACAGATGAACAACATATGGTCAGAGACATGGAGCAGTTGTGAGAAGCACTGTTTGTTCTGAACCCTTAGGCACATTTTCATGTTAGCGGCTGACTGTCTTGTCTACCCCCTCATCAATTCCTTCTAAACACTGTTCTTAAGCACATTTGAATAATTTTGGCTAGCAGGAGAAGTAACTAAAAGCCTAAAAATACCGGCCTTCCAAATTATTTATGCATAGAGAATTGCAGCCAAACAGCTGTGCTCCTGTGAAAATTTATCATCCTGATACAGAGCCTGGTGAAACACCTTTGCCTGCTGTGCTGCCCACTTTTCCTCATCTTTAGCAACTATAAGTTCAGAGCAGGTGTAGAGTTTCTCTTCATATTGCTGAACACGGTTAACATTTCTTCCAACTGCAACTGTCTTTCTGCACAGGTGCTGTGCAAATGCTGAATGCTGAGAGAGAACATAAAGGCAATGCCCTCCCTTCAGTAGTATGCTGTAGTTTGAACAGTCAATCCCAAAGGGATTAAGAAATTTCTTCCATGAAAAATTGTTTTTCTTTTACCAGTGCTCAGAATGCTTCCAACATATTTAGCTGACCCCAGAATGATAAATGAGGTCATCTTACTTAAGTCTATGTTACTTTTACATTATGCTACTGCAGCTCAATAAACACGCTTAAAGGAAAATCTCATTTTCATAATAGAAAAAAATGAAATGCCTTTCTGATATGACTTGCACCATTTCAGGTCACCCTGTTCTCTCTGCCATTTATTGAACTGCATTAGCATCACCTTCAGAGGAAGCAGGTCACCCTTCCTTTTATATGAACACACGAAGTGAAAAGGGTGGGTGAAGCAAAAGCAAGAAATTGCAATTAGTTTAAGTGCTGCTCTTACAGCATTCCATTCAAAATTGAGAACTGAAGGGAAGAAATAAGGGGGAGGAGGAGGGAACAGTTCTAATTTAAATGGTAAGTTTTCATTTTAATTTCAGTGCCTAAAAAAAGGCCACGAAACTAGGATATGAGTAGTGTGAAGCTGTCTTATCCAATATATCTTTTTATCTAGAAATGATCTTAGGTAGCTAGACAACATGATTGAAATACATGCTGAAATTTTTTCTTCTAGAAATATTTAATTTCCTCCTCTAAATGAAAACTATTAATTAATGAAACTGTGATTGTTTTCATCCTCTCCTAGAAGAGGTAATTTGTCTGTAATAAAAAATGGCAGGATTATGCCCTGTATGCTGCTTTTCCTGTTAAGTGACAGTATTACTAGGGAGGATAACTAATGAGATCCTTACATCCTACTTTTATGAATACGCTTAGAATAAGTTGCCCCTCTTCCTCAGAAATATGGTTGTTCTTATGAGTCTAATTTGAAACAAAATTTAGCACTGAGATGTGTGGATCAGCATTTCCCAAGTTGTTGATGGCTGCGTGGATGCAAAGTTTGACATTAAAAAGGAGCGTGCTTGGAAACAGCCTCTACAAGTGTTTTTGTTTCTTGGGAAAATATTTGTCTTATTTTTCCTACTTGCTTTGTTTTTTCCATTTTTTTTTTCTAAATGTTCATTCCACCACCTTTGTTCTTCTGAAATCTGTAACTACATTTGCCACCTGTCTGAAACAAAGAGTACATAAATGAAGAATGCACTGTCTATGGTAGACCATGATAGAAGCAAACAGGGTATTTCAATCTACAAAAAGCGAGTAAATCTTCACATAGAACTGCATTATTGTAACAGATTGATATCATAAGGTTGTCTCTAGAGCTTCCTGAACTTTTCTCTCTACCTGCAGCTGCTTTTACATATCTTCATTCCTGAAACACAGTATTTCAGTAAATCCCTGAGACATGGATGTCCCTACAGACTTGATCAAGACATTTATGTCACAAAGTCCTCCCTAAAGCTTGTCATAAGTAAACAAAAATCTTCATACCTTCCAAGAGCAAAACAAGTGTATATAGACAAATTTTAGCTTTTTTTCTTTTTAGGCTGTGTGGAGGGCTGTTTATCTTTTGAACTGACTACCAAGAAGTACAAGCTAGGAGCTGATAGGTAATCCTGTTTCCACACAATAGTTTGACAATAAAGTATTTGTATATACTACTAAAAAGTGTGAAAGAAAAAAGAAATGGTAAAGCATGCAAAGTATAGTCAGAAGAACAAAAAATACTGATGTTTACTCAAATGTGTTAATTTCACTGTTCAGCTGTAGAAATTTGGCAAGCAGTAAGAGTTCTGTATGCATAGCATGACTGTCCATGCTGTGTGACATAAAGAAATTAAATACATCAGATATATTGAGAGAATTTCTAATATATGTGTGTGCATTTTTACAAATATTTAATAGCACAATAAATGTAAAGCTGTTCTCATTTTTGTTTTGTAAAAACACCATAATAGCTGGGAGATGCTCTTTCCATAAACCTAAATGTGATCATGCTGTTTACGTGGAGAGGAATGGCCACATGCATCAACATAGCTATGGGGATGACCTGCTGGAGGGGAGCTCTACAGAGAAAAACTTGGTTACCCTGGTGGAGAACAGGTTGTCCATGACCAAGTAGGCTGACATTGTGACCAAGAAGACCAAGGACATCCTGGAGTGCATTAATATGTCTGTGTCCAGCAAGTCAAGGGAGATGATCTTCCTCCCTCCTTTGCTCTGCCTAGGACACATCTAGAGTACTATGTCCAGTTCTGGCTCAACAGTTCAAGAAAGACAGGTCACTTCTAGAGTTCAGTGAAGGACTACAGAGATAGTGAAGGGCTCAGAATATCTCTCCTTTGGAGAAAGAATAAGAGACCTGGGACTGTTCAATCTGGAGAAGATCGAATCGTACTGATGCTAATAAGTATCTAAAGAGCAGAAGTCAAGTGGATGGGGCTAGGTGCTTTGCAGTGATGCCCAGAAACAGGCTGGGGAGCAGCGAGCATAAACTGAAACACAGGAAGTTTTATCTGAACAAGAGAACTTCTTTACTTTGAGGGTGACAGAATACCAGAAAAGGCTGCCCAGAATCTCTTTTTCTGGAGATATTCAGAGCTTGCCTGGATGCTTTCTTGTTTAACCTTCTCCAAAGAATCTGCTTTAGCAGGGGGTTAGACTAGATGATCTTTGGAGGTCCCTTTCAACTCCTACAGCCCTGTGATTCTGTGATGGCAAAGTAATTAGAGGTTATATGCTGCGTTATTTATAAATAAAATGCTTAAAATGGAGGAATGGAAAAAAAAAATGAAATAAGATTATTATTTTTTTCCTTTTAAAACTAGGCATGCTAGATTTGAGAACATTAGCTCTGAATAAATTATGAATACTGATTATTCATCCTTAGGACCTAAACTTTTTACTTATGGACGAGAAAGCTGCCCCTGAGAAGAAAGATTAACACTGATTTCATCTCTCTAAATATGCTTTATGATGTACAAAGATACCTAATGAGAACATGATGACAACTTTTTTTCACAGACAGATAAATACTCTTTAAGTATTTTTCTTACTGGCATACTTGAGGAGAATCATAGGAGCGTCTTATAGCTCAAAAATGTCAAAAATTAAACATGCTGAATTTAAAAAAAAACAATCACTTTTTGCTAGCAAAAACAACAGTATAAGTAGTGAAAATGAATATCTTGATATTTGATTTCTACTAGAAATATGAAAAGATTTTGTGAATTTTTTAGGCACTTTTTTGGAGTCTTACTTGTTCTTGAATGTATCTTTGTTTTGAAATGTTTCTTCTTGATTTCATTAGGTACTAATATACAGTAATGAATAAGTCTAGTTTTTACACAGCTACGGATCTTTCAGGTTATTATGCTTGCTTGAAGGGGAGTAGTTTGCTCTTGGAGGTAATTTATTAAGCATATTTGTGTATGAATCTGTAAGTGGGGATGTATTTCTAGCTGTGATGTTACTTAATACATTACTTTTCTCTTGAAAATAAAGGGAGAAAAGTGTCTGTATTTCCCTATCATCTTCTTGTAATCCTTGTTTTAGGACAAAAATAGAAAAACAAATTTGAGTTAAGAAATAAAAAATATAAATACTTTTTTCAGTAGATTTTTGATAGTACCATACATATACATTTAGGGGATTTTTTCTCAAGCACTGAAACTGTCATCATAAAATTTTGTCACATAGGAATTATTTTGTGCACCTTCTGATATCTCATGATGTTTGTTTCTTTGTTTTTCTCTAGAGCACAAAGATTCACATCCATTCTACTTATCTTTACTTTGTAGCAAGCCTGTGAAAAATTGAGCTTTATACATATTTAACTCATAGAATGCTAGGTTTTCTAATTATTGCTTGTGCTAGTTGCAAGCCTAGAATGTATTTTCCTAGTGCAAAGTTATGGAGAACATAGGTGGCTAGATAAGAAGCTTTTTTTCGATACTTAAACTAGAAAGTTGGATTTGTGTTGTTTAAAGTCCACAAGTAGGCTGGTCCCCTAGCTTAGGTCTGTTCTGGATGGTCTACAGGTGGTTCATTATGGTATAATTTCAGTAGTTCACCTGTGACCCCGAGGCAAACTTCAAAAAGCAAACTGCTAGATATGGCAGGACATAGTGACACCTCAATAGAATGGTGACCACAAAGCACTAGTAATACAGCTTTTTTATGTGCGGTAAGATTTTATAAGTGAAAAGTTGGGCTCCCTTTATGTAATTTCAGATTGTTTTTTTCAATCTGTATTAATATTAGGAACATATGTTGATTTAATCCCTGTATTCTGAATCAAAACCATTAATGTGTCAGCAACCAAACAAGATGATAAATTAATTTGAATCGTTTCTCTTAATCTCTATTTCTCCCAGCTTGATTATCAAGTAGTTTCTTTGACCATTCTACTTTCTAGACATAGCCTTATACTGTAAAGGTTAATATAGCCTTCAGTGTTTTCAGCAATACAAAAGAAATCCTGAAGAAGTCCCAATAGTGAGTATAATTGAACAAACAGAAACTGGCTTTCTCAATCTCGATCTTCACATTCAGAGCTGATGGATTCTTTTCCTGTTCCAGCTGACATCCTCTTGATGAAGACCCTTTCATTCGAAACAGACGTTTGCCTCTCTTTATCTATCTTGTCAAGGTTGTTTTCACTTCCACATTCATTGCTGTCTGTGTCTAACTTGGCCAGAGACTTCCCGAGAATTTGTTGACTATATCATCAAAGCAGACGCTTGTGTTCGAATCTCTTTGTCTCTTGTGTTTTTTTTACTATTCCTGCTCCTGAAAAAGGCTATTTATTCTCCATAAAACATGTAAACTCATTTTTCTCACTGAATTGTTTGCAAAACTGTTGAAAGGAGAATTTAGACAGGGTTACATTTTATCTTAGGAGTCGATTAAAAAGCATCAAGGAAAATGCAAGACATCTGGGTCTTATTTTAGTTTGATAACAAGTAATTATTCATTCAATAAATGAATGAAAAAAAAATCGTTCAGTAATAAATACCTGCAAGTTCTTATTTCAGATGTAAGCGTATGTATGCCACTGAAGTCTCAAACAACTTCAGCTAATAACAAACTCTATTGTATGTTTAAACACTGCTGATATTAGATTATTTCTACCAACACAATCACCCTAATTGCCAGTTTTCATTTCAATTAAGTAATGCATTATTATTTTGTTTCCTTGGAAAAACTATCAAAATTAATTTTCAGACAATTCAGATGTCTGACCCATTTGTACTCGATGAATGCTTAAAACACTCCCATATGAATTATTTCTGACAGGTATGGTATGACAGTAGACAGACAAGATGGGTTTCATCAATGCTTGCAAAACACAGCAACTTTTATTTCAATTTAATATTGGATTTTTTTTATCTGTGATCACTTCAGCCACCATGTCATTGCTACTAGAATGTCTTAGAAAAGAAACATGGTATGTAGCTGTCCAAAAGGGCGAAGCTGACAGGAGACAGGTAAAAATATCTTTGTTCAACTCCAAATATCTGAGAATCTTGAGATTCTGAATTTATCTGAAACCTGTCTATAGTCCCCCTCTTTAGGAGACATGTAGGAAACAGAAACAATTCCTATCCTTTATCTTCTGCTCAAGATGAAAGAATTCTAACTTAACCATTATCAAAGATAATACATTTTAGAAATTCTTATTTCCTGATGTTTTCATGATCCACGCTTTCACTGCTGGCATTATCAAAAGGCTGCCAGTACATATTCATCCTTTTTCCCACTGAATCATAGTTGACACTATTTAAATTTTAACTGTCTGCTAACCCTACATTTGTGAGAATCTCTTGTTATGGTCCCCTACTCGCTGCATGTTGTACTATTGTTTCCATGTGGATCCCCAGTTGTTTAGATGTTCAAAATTTTCTTTTTTTTTATTGTATATTATAGGTTTAGGAATGAACTTAAGGTAAATATAGCAGGTATAAACTTTTCTCTTTATTTAAGAGATAAAAAATAGGAAAGAATATCTCTTCCAAAGTATAATTCACAATGCATATATTTTATGTGAGCATCATCGGCAGCTACAAACACTAGGAAATATATACAGTGACGATAAGTAGAAAAAAAGCTTGTACAAAGACTTGCCTGAATAATATAGTTATATTTTCATGATCAATAATTTTAAAGCTGTAGTATAGGCAGAAATATCCTGCTTATATTTGGTTCATATATGAGTCCATGTTCATACAGAATACCAGAGAAACAAGATCTAATCTTGGCTGACTAATGCCAAACATTGGTTCATCTTGATGGACAGCTGAATAAGAGAAATGTTAATAACCATCCTCTTCACTTATCCAGTCCAGGTCTCCTACTTAATGAGAATCACTAATACTTACAGCGTGATTACCAAGTAAAAGCTCATGAAAAGAAGAAGTAAAGCCAAGATACTTTTGAAAATAAGTAAAAGAACAAACAAGAATTAGAGGAAATAGCTCACCAATAGCAGAGATGAGATAACATTTTAAAAGTATTTAAAATATTCAAACCATAGGGGTTTCCCAATTCAGTTTTGCCTCATGGTTATGTTTAGTTTATTAGTCTCTTACTTACTTACAAAGATGCTCATTTCTTATGTATGTCCCCTTCAAATCAACTTTACTGGATTTTATGTTATATTGAAAGAAGTTTGCTTAAGATATAAGTTATACTTCCTGTTTCCTTTGATAGTAATGAAATTAATTTTTTATTATTCTACTATGCAGAATGCCCCCTTACTCAAAATGTGAATATAGACCTTGTTTTAGAGCATACATTTCCAAAATCTTTATAATTATTCATGCTTCTTACACTCTTTCCAAATAACTATAACTAACTACATGCAGAGACAGAATTTTAGCCATTTTTGCCTGTCCTTTGAGCTGGCATCTTGCTTGTCATCTCGTGCAAGTTTCTCTGAATTCCTGCATAGAAGGAGACAAATTATTTTATGACTGCTTTTCACAGGTAAGAAAGAAAGGTAGGTTTCAAATATGGAGCTTGGTTTTGGCCTTGGAAGCAGAGTAGGCTCTAATAAAACTACTTCCCTTTCTGTTCTTCCCAGTTACAATGTCAGTAACTCTTTCTTCCATGCTGCCTTTGTCAACTTACATTTCTTTGCACATTGCTGACTTTTGTTATGTATTCCCAAGTCCCAAGCCAAAATTCTCATCACGTGCACACAGTACCAGCATACCCCCTCTCTGTTCTCCAGAATTCCTTGTTCCAGCATTTTCCCCTGCTCTACTGCTTTCCATGTTCACAGTTTCTTACTTTCTCTAGCCTCAGTACATTTCTTCCCTTCTAATTGCTTTGCTCCCTCTTTTCTATCTGATCCTCCAGCTGTTCTCTCTTACCCAAACCCATCTCCAAAACATAGGTGTTCCTTATGTTCCAATGAGTCTCGTGTCACTACTCCTATATAGGTCTTTCACACAGTATTGTTTGTTACCAAAATTGTTACTCTTCCTAATATCAAGCTGAAGGAAGCTTGATGTGAAAAAATTACAATACTCAGTGCTGTGAAAGGTAACTATCAAATAGCTGCAATCTATGCTTTAATGCTTCATCTTCCATCTCTAGTTTAAACAGATTTCTCTGTGACAGAAAAGTCACTTACAGTAACAGTTTGCCAATTATCAGGTTAGAAGCATAAGATTACATAACAGTTCTCAAAGAAAATATAACCAGAAATTGTTAGTGTCGGCCAGCCAACATATTTTTCAGAGGTATTATTCTTGGAAAGAGCTAAACCAGTTTGGCTGGCAAAATTCAAACAAATTCAGTTTGTAACAGGCACTCAGCATGAGAAATTTTAGTCTGACTGGTTAGCTTGGCAAAGTCATAAATGCCTGTACACAGAATCTTGTGGTTGTAGTTATTGACTCTGTAATGACATGCAGTGCTGCAGAGTGCAAGGGGGAGTAGATTCTCCTTCACATATTTGATTTCACTGGCTTCTCCTCCACCTTTTCAGTTATTCTTAACTCCTGTTTCAAACTACACATTTTCTCTTCTCTTAAAAAGATTGCCAGAGTCTAATGAAGAGAAAATGCTGAATGTATACTGGAACATATGTTTAATTCTGAATGTTTTTTTGTTTTTAACAGAGTTTTCTCACAGAGGCTTGTGAGAAGCCTATACAAGAAGCTTAGATTTCATTTTCTGAAGTATAATTTAACAAACATTTATGAATTTAGTTCGATTTTCTCTTTACTTATTTGGAGAAAGAAAGGCAGATATAATTTTCCCTTTTCCTCTCTCCTCTCTTTTTCTATTTAAAACCTATGCAGTAACTTTTCAAATTCATAAATACGTATAACAGTAGAAGGTAAAAGTCTGCAGCTATCTACTTTTCTGCTATATGTCCTAGGCAGTGAAAGTAATCGAGATTTGTATCTCTGGATAACAAAGTTACTCTCAGAGTAATTTCACATTCTTGAATTTTCAGGTATTTCTTACTATTTACACCCATTGGTTTCCAAATTCACATTTTCACTCAGTATTTGGGACCTGCACATTGTATTCTATGCAGATTCAGAAGAGGAAACATAGTACATATGGTTGGATAAACATATTAGAAATATGCCTCCGCCATACAGAATTTCCCTTACACTCCTGCAGAAATCTGTGCACTGTTCACTTCTACCTTCATAGGAAAACATGCATCTCCAAAATATGTACGATGCCTGCCTAAACATCCTCCATGATCTGTTCCAAAGCATGTGAATGGAAAATTTTAAATGAGTTCAAAACTCAATGTGAAAAAGATCAGAAAATAGTAACCTTCTAATAAGAGATCTCACAAACACCTAGAAAGACAGTATTGTCAGACAAGAAAATATATTTGCTTTTTTTTATTTTATGCAGTCCAAAATAGATTTCTGCCTCTTTTGCTGAGCTTACTTACAGTATAATATTCTGAAGAATTTCCATCATATCATTTTCCCTTCTCACAAGCATTACAAAAATCACCAGATCACTAGCTCGTGGCAGCTTAACAAATTTCTTTTATAAGATTCACCTTTCAAATATGTCATGGAAATAGGAATGAAAAGTTCCTGCAAATTAATAAGTATCAAGAATCACTGGTAATGGTTGTAGGAAACCCTTAAAACAGTCCTCAGGGGCAAAATAATTGCCTTCACTTCAAGCAGAAAAAGTAATGGTCAGAGAAAGTTTAATCCCTTCAGACTATACTTGAACATGCAGAAAGAAAACATTGAGGGCCTTGACAAGAAGTTGTTAAAACGTACAAAGGAAGAGGGCTTTACTAATTAAAGTATTTGATGAAGAAGCACAATAGTAAATGTTTTGAGTTTCATTTTATCTAAACTAAAGTGTTTCAGTAGTGGAAATACCGTATCTTAAAAAACAACTGCCTATATTTTGGGATCAAAATATATAAACTAAAATAAAGATGTGCCATTTTTTGGCATACATTTTTGCATGTAATTCAATGACAGCTTAAAAAATGAGGATGAAAACTAGATGCTAATAACTGAACTACATTGCTGAATTTTTTTTATAAAAGTAACCCTACTGAGGTGTATTTGACTGTGTTCATAGTATGCTTGGGACCAAAAGAAACCACTGGTACTATTGAATCCCTTAGAAAACCCAGAATGATTCAGCTAGATTAGCTAATACAGGCTGCCAATACAGTGTAACCTATCTACGGATTTTGAAAAAGCTAAGCTAGAGTTTACAGCTGAGCTGAGATGAATGTATCACTTCTGATAGATTCATCTGTGATAAAAGTGAAAAGTAATTTTGCAACTAAGTGAAATTTCATTTTCTTTCATTTTTCCATTTTGTGAGATCCACATAGCAACTTTTATACAAATAATAATACTCCATGGTACAACAGTTATAATTTGAACATAACATGGTATTCATACTGTTAGATCAGGTTCTAAAAAATGGGTATCCACATATGCTTTCTCAGCTACAAAATGTCTCTACAACTCATTTCCACATCTGTAAAGCTGACTTAATAATAATTGCCTTATTTCCAAGGACCATTGTGAACATAAATTAAATAAATGGATAATACTTGTGAAGACAATAGTAATACTTTTAGAATTGGAACAGAAAAGTTGCTGCAAAAATTAATAAATTGATCTTCTGAATTTGATTTGACTTCATTAAATAAGGACTAGATATATACATTAAAAATTCTGAAAGAAACAAAGCATTTCTTTCAGTATTATTAAATGACAGACAATCATCCTGAAAGAAGAATCCTAAAACACTGTCACAAAGCTGAAGAGAGTACAACAATAAATAGAAGATGTACTTAAAATCTGTTAAGGTTGTGAATCTCTAGTTTCTTCTAAATGAATACCACTGGAATTATCAAAATGCTACAGTATAGGTCATCTCATTAAAAGTGTTCAATATGATGCATACTATGGTCTATCTGGATCATAAGATGTACACATGAAAGACTTAACATTTTGAAAAAAGCCTTCATGTTTTTTGTGATGCTTTAATAAAATGTGCCCTATATGACAAAAGTGCTTTTATTTATCAAGAGTATACATTACTGAAAACTCAGAACAAGTACTTCAATTCAGATACTATAAAAATGCTATAACAGTATCAGCTTTTTACTGATTGGTTCTATATCCACATTCAGTTCAGTAATAAACAAACAGGCAAGCTGATTTCCATCTGTTTCTGTTTTATGAATTGATGAGGGGTCAAGGGACAATTATTTTGGTTCATTTAAAAGAATTGCCTTCTCTGATATCATCACTGTGTTTATAAATTGAATTTACTATTCCCAGTTATACATAGCTCCCTTAGAAGGTCAGGGCAAAAATGTTACAATATATATTATATTAACAAGATCTTTTTGTTTGTTTGTTCATTTGTTGGCCCAAACAATATAAAATCATAGGAAATAAAACATTTGAAGTTATTGCTTTAAAAAAAAAACAAAAAACAAAAAACTTCTGTAATAAACTTGGAGAAACTATGCAGGAAAAATCCAATTTCATAACAATACATTTTCCTCCATTATAATGTTACATTCCATTAAGAAATAATATTTTTGGTTTTGTCTTGCACTGAAATGTATTTTCTATAGAATTTTCTTCAGTTTCGATGGAAATTTTTGTTTCTGTTTCTCTTGCATATGAATCCTGTATTGTACACAGTAGTCATCATAGCAGTTATGTTTTTGCAATAACTTTACATGTAATTGTGGACAATTTTCCTTTATAGCTGTACATCTGGCACAATTTAGTATAACCCTTCTTAGATATGGTTTAATCCAAAAGTCATGCAACAAAATCTTCCTGTCTTTTTCAATATACAGTGGATCAATATCCAGTTTCATGTAATTTTCAGTAAATACAGTAAATCCTGTGCTTCTAGGCTCAGCCTTCCTTCAAAAGGATGTCATGACAAAGACATGTTACTCTTTCAAATGTCAGATCACTTTTCAAACCCACATATGCCTCACACAGCTGCCTTAATGCATATCAAATGTTTGCATAATTCTTGTTTTCTTATCAAAGACCAACTATGCAAAATTACTGGAAACAAAATAAAAGAAAGCTTATTTTTGGAATTGAGAGGATGAATCACATACAAAGTTTGTTATGATCTTAATAAAGGAACAGTTCAAAACCATACAGATTGCTGTATATCAAATTGTTCTCTTAAAGGGACATACATATAAAAGTTGAATTAGAAGTTTAGCTTTTTTGGTTCTCAATTTTGTATTTGTGTTGCCTTAAAGGCTCGTTTTAGTTTAAGATGCATGTTTCTTAACTGACTGAAAAGAAGTGTCAGTGTGGTGATTTCCTTTGCTGCTTTTTCATATTTCAGAAGGTAAGAAAATTCTGTTCACGATTTTAGCAAATAGTCCATATTTTGTCTATGTTAAAATGGTCCTCCTTTGATATTTGATAGAATGCAAGAGAGGCAGTAGTGAAACAGGAGGTGACTCTGCCCCTCTGCTCTGTGCTGTGGGGCCTCACTTGGTGTACAGCATCTGGATAGGGAGTACTATGTACAGGAGAGACATAGACCTGTTGGAGAGCATCCAGAGGAGGACCACAAAAGTGATCCAAGGGATGGAACACCTCCTCTACAAGGACAGGCTGAGAGAGCTGTGGCTGTGCAGCCTGGAGAAGAGAGGGTTCCAGATGATCTGAGAGTGGCCTGTCAATATCTAGAAGAGAGGCTGCAACAAGGAAGGGAACAGACTATTTAGCAGAGGTCTGTTTTGACAGGGCAAGGGGAAATGGTTTCAAACTAAAAGAGAGGAGATTTAGATAGAGTATAAGAATGGCATCTGGCAGCCAGCCATGATCCACCCATCACAGTAATTTGAAGCCATAAATCTTACTGCAAGTCATATTTTTACATTAACATTAACTGAACTATTAAAAATAAACATAGAAACTTTAGGAAAGTGGACCATATATGAGCATTTGTAGGACTAATATTTTATTGAAAATATAGAATTTATTTTATTGCAGTAGAAATGTCAGTGGGGCTGGCACATCTTGTAGTGTATTTCCATACTCATAAGAAGTAAGTTCAATGCATCTGTGTGCTCGCTCCCCTACCCAATATGCTCCTTCACTTGCAATTTCTAACTGTTAAGGGGATGGGAAGGAGATCTGTCACAGGAGTGACTACTGTATCTACTCAGGAGGGAGAAATGGTAATGTAAAGGGCAGTAACCAGAATCTGAAGTCCATGATCTTTCTATCATCAATATTGTATTATACACAAGGGATTATTCTTCTGCATGAATTGCAGGTTCTTCTGCAGAATTGTGGAAATCCTTTGCTGGAAGTGCTTATTACTGCTTTTACAAATGTCTGCCAGCAACCACTGAGAATATGGGTCTTCTGACTAACAGAAGTATCACTTCAAGCAACAAAAAGATAGGACAGTGAATAAACTTTTCTAGTGGGAAACTCACTATGTCAAACTAAAAGAGAGAAACTTCTTTTGAAGGTGGAGAAAGTAGCTGGCCTTGTTAGATAAATTCCCTGAAATAAAATCACTAGTTTTCTGTATATATAGTCATGCAATTTTCCTTTTCTCCACGATATTTAGTTCAAGGCCAAGTGAGCAGCTTCAGCAGATGAACATGGTCACTCAGGAAATTCAACTGTTCAAGTCAAAGGGCAAGCTGCATCCTCTTGGAGCCACTAGCACAGCAAAAACTTAAACAGTAAGCAGAAAACTGACTGTGTAGCTTCTGGTGACTTTGGATTGCTCCTCAGGCTTTTAAATTTGCATTATTGGAGCAAGTTTTCATCATACTGTTGCTATGATAAACCTTAATGATTAATTATCTCCTGCCACTGCATACTATTTTCAGCATGAATATATGTAAAAATAAGCAGCCATTTTCACTAAAGACCAGTAAAAATATCCTAAACTTTTTTAGTAACCAGGTACTTTAATTATCTGTGAAAAGATATCTACAAAATTAATATTTAACTTGGAAAAGACATTACTAAACATGTTAACTTCTGGCTGTTACTGAAAACTGATGACACTCTATTAGTGAGCATTTAAAAGTTAACCTTGTAAGACTTACTACTACGCTGGAATAGGATACCATAATGGAAACACTACTGATAATGAATCAGAGAATGACTATATAGTCTGTCTCTCTAGATCAAGACCATCTTTTAACAACATAATCTGAACTCCATGGTCTTCTGCCTGAACTCATTAGTCAAGAAAAAGGAAGAGAAGTTAATAAAATTACCTGGGTAAGGATTCTACCAGTCATTCTTATGGAATTGCCTAAAAAAATAGCAGTGTGTGCAAAGGTCAAAGACATCATAGCATTTCTTTAACAAGAAGGTAAATAATCATGGCACCTAGATATTAAGAAGATTCTTTCACATACATTTATTTTTCTCCATTATGCTTTAGAACTAAGTAAGTTGACTGACTGCAGTGTTATGTAACATTTTGAAGGCCATACAGCCATATGCAGATGTTGACAATATTTCAAAAATAATTTTAGAAACTGCCACAGCATTAGGAATAGCTTCTGTATGTTTTTTAAGTCAGGTTATTTTTTTATGACTTTCATGAGCATTTTGGAAAGTCAAGAACCATTCTGGATTCTCTTGTGCATTCTTCTAAGTTTAAAGCAAAATTTCTTTGAATGTTTGACACAGGAACATGCTTTCAAATGCTGTATTTTAGCATACATATGTATGCTAAAAACTCATGACAGAAGCACAAATCTTCAATTATTCTTCAGAACAAATATAAGGTAGACCTGAAAATTTAGTTAAGATTACAGGAAGGAGCTCATAAGCATTTCCAATATTTCCTCCAATATTCAGTGTGTTCATTGCACTTGTTGCTTAGGGACATAACAGGTGATGATTCAAAATCTGACATGTAGTAGTGTACTATGCCTTAGAGTGAAACTAATATGAATTTAGTCCTATCTAGAGGCCTAAAAGCCTTTGAAGAAAAGAAAATAAGGTTTTCTACCATAAGAAGACGATATGGAATGTCCTGGACAGAAAAAATGATAGAAAATGCTGGAATATCAACTTCTGCAACTTAGCTCAACATGAAAAATAGTCTACCAACTTCTGGCCAATCATAAAAGCAGCCTAGAAAAGGGAGGGATATGATCTAAGCTGTCTTTCAACCAAGTGAAGGAAAACAGACAGAGTGTGTGTGTTTACCACATTAAGCTATCATCTACCTGTGATACAGTGTACCCAATTAAGAGGAGTTCTGAGATATTCTTCTTCCTTCAGAAAAACTACATTGATTACTGTATTTATGTGAACCTGTGAGATGTGTTTTAATTTGTCTACAGACCTAACAAATCTTTAAGGAAGAACTGTTTTTTGTCTTAGTTTGTTATTTATTAGATGATTTCCTCGCTACAGCTATTGCCTGTGGAACAAAATACTCACTTGTCTTTTCATACGACAGAAGATTTTCCTATCATTAATGCATCAATTGGAGGATTTTGTGGAAGAAAAAAACAAAACCAACACTACATAAATAAGTACAGATATAAAAAAATATAATGTTCTGTCGGCATGATATTTGGGATAAGGTTAGTCATTAGTATTAGTTATGAAAATAAAGACTTTTACTAGACTATTATTTTCATTCAAATGAAAAATAACATGCACAGGCTGGTGGCTATTTTAGATTAGCTTAGGCTGTAGATCTTTTGGATCAGGAACCATATATTATCTGTATTTTACCTACTTTACTGAAATCGAGGAAGATCTTACTCAAAGTTAAAACAGTGCTTATGCAAATGTTGCTGAATAAGTGTCTTAATAATCGTTATGAACAAATAACACTTTTTAAACACTTGAGTGGAAAGGTATTACTGAAAATTCTACCTTATTACCACTTAAAATGAAATGTAATAATTTCACCACAATTATAGACTCATAGAATCATTTGAATTAGAAGGAATGACTCCACATCTGGCCACAGTACTCCTGATAAGGTATTACAGTGCAAAGTGGAGGGGTAGGATCACCTCCCTCACTCTGATGGCCACTCTTATTGATGCAGCTCATGAAATGGCTGGCTTTCTGGGCTACAGGGGCACATTGCTGTCTTGTGTCCAGCTTGCCATGCACCAGTCCATAGGTGTCTTTACACCTCACAAAAGCCATGGTTTGCCATACTATTCTCACTGAAATTTACCAGGTGCTTTGATAATGGATTTAAATTCTGCTTCTTATGTATGATAGTTATGAGATCTACAGAAAAGACAGTGACCTCAAATAGATTTAAAAGCAGATCTCCAACACTTTTCAATCACCTTGTTGGCTATTTACTCAGGTAGAGCTATATGTCAAAACAAATGCTAGTGCTTCCAGGGGGAAATTACTGGTTTAAGCATGAGCATGAAGAACTAGGTAGTATTAGCGTTATTTATCATCTAACGTAAGCAATCAAGGCATCAAGGACTTGAATTGTTTTCCATTGCTTTGATTCTGTGAGTACTTAACAAGAAGTTGAAAGAATTAAAAACCACATAATAAGCAGTAGGTGTTCTGCAAAAAGGAGAATGTTCTTTTCACTTCTATAAAATTCTCCAACTTTTTGATGGTGGGGCATGAAATTGCCTTGACTGCAATTAAACATCTGTAAGTAGGGCAACACTTCATTTCCCCACATCTAACTGTGTCTTTTTTAATTATGCCACGTAAATGAAATGGCTAACATTTTTCTTAAAGAAACTTCTATCTTGAAGTTAGTATTTCATTATTTTTTTTCTGCTAAGTTATTTTTCTTACATTGCAGCTTGGTTTTTCCTTTCCTTTGGAAGTGCATGGCACTTGATAAACAGCAATCTCAGTAAGAATTGGCAGTTACTAAGAATTCTTGTTCGTATAGGAGGTGACTAGAACACCTGTGCTTCTGAAGGGTGATGAGTAATTTCATCCATAGCAGAAACAGATGCAGCCTACAGAGTATTAACAGCTAGAATTCTTTTTTTTTTTTTTTACTCACCTCAACAACTAATGAATTAATTAATTAGTTAATTCAAGACTTTAATTAATTCATTTAAGCCTCTTAAACCCAAAATTGGAATTCTCGCTCCTCCCTTTATAATATTTTCTAGTATCTCAATTTACTGTGACTACTGACAACAACATGCCATCTACTTCTCTGAGGTCATAAACCAGATTATCTCTTATATTCAATTTGCATGTTCTCTTGGATTCTTTAGACATTCTAGTTAGCTCTAAAGTTTCTACTATTTACTTTGCTGCATTCTAGATTTACACTTGCCTTTAACACTAGTAGTAAAGGCTTCATCATTTCTGGCTTTGACAACTTTATCTTCTCTATATTTATGGTTGTTAAGGTCTGTTACAGACACAACTGTTCCTTTTCCTTACTGTGTTCTTGTTCAAAGTCACTGTCATCCATGCTCTTTGAATGAGGTCAGACTCATACACATTTTTTTCTGTGGTGTTTAACCGTCATATTAATGAAAAGACAAAAAGCCATTGTATCTTTCTGTCCTTCTGTAGGCCCATGTTGAGGGAATTATCCTGAGTGGTTACACCTTTGCATGTGGGGTAAGTAATTTACACAAGGAAAGCCTAGCACAGTTGCTTTTAACTGTGACTTTTTACCATAGCACAAGTTAAAAAAAAGAGGATACAGAATAATTCCCCTTTCATCACTGTAAATGCAATCTTGTCTTAAGGTAGGTAAGTTTCATATGGGTTTGTTTGTGGTTCATTTCCCTCTGGATTCAGTAGAAAACTAAATATCCCAGAGTAAAAAAAGGTGCTCAGTATAAACTCAAGAGTGAGAGAGAGTTGCAAATGCATTTTAGCAAAGGAGAAGTAGCATATTGTTAAGTGGATTTATACTTTTATTTTTCAATTTAATTTATCTATTTTCAGCCTTTTATAAAAGAGCAGTAAATTTCTTTCACAATAACAAATGCATGCTTTTGATAACCTTAAAACACTCTAAAACTTTATGTTTGAAACATAGAACTGTTTGAGGATTTATAAGCTTTTTTTCAGAAATGTCATCAGAAATATTAAAAAGGTAAAAAATATAACAGGAAAAAAAAGAGATCTTTAACATATTTAAAATTTTTGTTTTTGCTGTAATGTACAGCATAATATTATGAGACATATGGTATTGTTACGTGAACCATATGCCTGCATGAACTAAAGAGCATATGGTAAGATTTTGAAATAAGCAGAATTATTAAAGTAGGATGGGTTTTAAAACTGTATAATTTCTCATGAGTAATTTAAAATATATATATATATATATATTTAACAGGAATTACGGTATCTGACACATAATCTGACATTTTATTTATAGAAAATGTGTAATATTAGCTCTTTTATTTTAGGCTGCATCCTTCTCCGCCAGGGATAGCTGAAAGTATTTCATCTCATAATCATAAGAAAATGTCTTTTGCTGGAGGAAAAAACAAAACAAAACAGAATTCTGTAAGATATTCAATGCCATTGGATGGCGTACTAGCATATTCCACTGAACACGATGGAAAGCATTCTGCTTTGTGTGACGGATTCTTCTATTGGACCATGGTCCTTCTCGTACACAAATAAACCGGGAGAAATTGGAAAGCATTCTATTGTCGCTTCACCTTTAAACTCCTTTACTTTAGAAAAGATCTGCTCCTTTAGGAGCAGGAAGATGATAAAGAAGCTAAAAAAAGGAGCAGGTCTTTTTCTTCCCATCCTCTCTGTTAAGAGGTCACTGCTGTGAAGAAAAGCTTCATTCTGTACAGGTTTATATAATGTTCCTGTCACCATTGTGCCTTGTATTTTTATTGTTGCTCCTTCTTATATTTCCCGTTATATGACAATGAAGTTAAATCTCTTTTGCAGTGATTACGCTAGCTCAGATTGTATTATTTAAATTCTATCACCATTCTTCAAAAGATAAATAGTTAATGTTTACAAACCAGGCAAACAAAAATCTACTGTATCATTTAATAAGCTAACTGATATTTTTGATGTTTTTTTTTCTCTTTTTTTTTTTTTTGTAAAGAAAATTTTCAACCTCAGTACAAGAATGCACCATTTGTTTCTGGTCTGTTCTTGTTTATTATACCATTGGCAAGAATTTATTTCCCTCTGTCTATCTGTCTTTCCCTCTTTCTTTTAGATTTTGTAGTATCACTATAGTAGGAAAGCAAATATTAATAATTGAATCTTGCCATTAAGGAAGAGCAGCCTGCAGCCGAATGAAAAGTTATAACAGTGCTTTGAATTATTAGAGGGTAATGACTGTTTTGAGACATAAAAGCATGTGATGTAGTGAAGGAGTGCAAAAATATTTTTTTCCCCTTGTAACTTTTTGATTTTCCAAGTATAGGAGTAGATAATGACAACTAACTGTCATTTCCATTTGTTGTCCTAGAATAAAGACAGTTTTCTGCATTAACTCATAATGAGTTGGTTGGTTGTTTTTATTTATTAAAAACACTTCATTCCCACATTATCTAAATTGATGAATTTTTTAATGCAGTGTTGTTTTTAGGATAGATTTCTTTTTAGTTTCAAGATTTTACCTTGAATAGATTCACTGTTCAGGAAACATACTGGAATTCAGAACTGTCCCTCTCCACTAGGTATGAATGTATTTTGGATGGTCTTAAAAAAAAAAAAAAAAAAAAAAAAAAAAGGAGGCTGCATTTACTTACATATAACAAATCACCTGATGGAATTTTATCCTTCTATTTTAGTCTTCTCTATTTTCTCAGTCCGGTTCATATACTTCAGAACAATTTACCTATTTTGTTTTTTTTTTTTTGTAGTGATTTCAAACACAGTCAAATCATATAGTTGCTCTTCTGACTGTGTTGGTTTTATTTAGTATCCATTACAAAGATATTAAAATGAGAATCTCTTCAATGCCTCAGAAAATGCTCTTAGTGTGTAGTTGGAGAAAAGAGTGCAGAATTCTTCTGGGAGTGATAAGATTTTATTTTTTAAAAAGGCACATTGTTCTCTTCATAACTACTCTTTTGCATAGCAGGGAATGAAGGCATGGAGCATTCTTTCTTTCAATAGAAAAGAGAGGAAAATTGAGAAGAATTAAAAGACACATTCTTAACAGAATTTTACCAAATCTCCTGAAAGCACTGAGTGTAATTTTTTTCATGACTTGTATAAATGGAAAGGTGAAGTTGTCAGAAATCCAATGAGAAATATAGAGTAAACTTCTTAATCCCCATTCCTAGACATCTGGTATTAATGTCTACAGAACATGGTTTGACATTTTGGCATTTTTCCATTAGCACTAATAGTATTAGGGGTAACAAAAGTGTCATTCCAAAATTCTGGTTACAGTACAGAAGTGAGAATATGCTCATTCCATATTCATATGTTCAACTGCAGTGTCTATTTACTGTTTGGTCTGGTGACAGTTGCCGTGTTATAACTTCACTTGCAATTGCAGGCACAACATGGTCAGGATAAATATTGATGAATTGGAATGAACTGAAGGGGGAAGACAGCTTGATTGTCATCTTCAAGGACACATAGGTAAGGATGACTTTGTGGAAAGAGCACCTGAGGAAAAGAATCTGTAATTTGCTTTTCATTACCAGTTTGGACTGGATATTTGGGTGAATGGGTGCATCAGCAGGCTCTGCTGAAAACCTGGTAGATAAAAGATAGCCACAATGCCTTCAGCAGTTCTACCTTGAGGTACTGGTTTCTCTCATTTGTTGTGATTCCCCTACCACTCCCACAAAAAGAACTTACCTTAAGACTTCAAGTGAAATACATTGTATCTTGCTGTGTCATGGCGGGTTGCATCTGATCAATCACACCAGGCTCTGTTTCACATCAGGGTGTGTGTGCTATCCTTCTTGTCACTCCAGATTAAAAAATGACATATCTCATTACAAATTTGAATCAAAGGACCATTTAGACTTTAGGACTCTTTGATCAAAAGGCAAAGAATTGCCTCTTTCAGTTTGTAATGAAAACAGGAATCTTCAATTGCCCTCTCTTTCAGAACTGCTCATTTTCTCATTAAGATTGTCTTTACTTCCTTCCTGTTCAGAAAGAAGAAGCAATGTTTCATAGCCTATGTGACTTACTCTTAAAGCATACAACTGATACCAGTGTTTGAGAAAGAAATGTCTTTCTCATGTGAGATGCTCACCCCTTTGGATAAATATGAAGAGCAGGAATAGCAGTGCCTCACTAATTTATCCCCATGCTTAACAATAATTCCCTTTGTTCAGTGTCCTGGCCTGCTGAATGCATCTTTAGCAACAGAGTATTAGTGCTCTGTCTATAATCTGGTGTTTAACTGCAAATCTGTTATTTTAGGAATCTGCCAGAACTCCAACTGCATTTTACATATGTATGCAAAATAATAATAATAATATGTGTGTGTGTGTATACATATATACACACACACACTGACTGGTTCTAATCACATTGCTGAGAGGGAAAATGTCCCCTTTCTTTTCTCCTTCGCCCATGTAATAATTTTTCATTCTTTTGCCTATTTTCCTTAGCTTTAGTATTAAAAAGTTCTGTCATTTTCAGGGCATTAGAAGGTATTGACTCTGTATGTGTTGGTTGTGTGAATAAGGCTTCTCTTGCAGATTAATGGTAACATATAAGATCACATGGAGGGACACTTGATCAAGTGAAGTATGAGATCTTCCACAAAAGTCTGAAACAATGGTGGAAGAAGCAGCTGTTGATTTTTGGTGCTGCTTGTACTGCTTTATCCTGCACCTGGGACCACATACTAGATCACAGACAAGTATTTTCTGCACTGATATTGGCAAAAAAACAACAACATTGCAAATAGCTACAGAAACAGTGAGTTTAAAAGCTGCATTTTTTCCAAGAAGAATATTTAAATACAATTGTAATCCAACTGTCAGGTATTCTACAGTGTTTTGAATTTTGAGCATTCCTTGGCAGAAGAAATAGCCAAAATACAGATGCTATAGCTGTAACTAAAGTCAGATGCAGCAGACTTAGAAAATGAATAATTTAGCTAAGATAATCATCACTGTTGGCTTAAAAACCTCTTGAAATCTGTAATAGGTAACATTTAGGTAGGTTCCTTTTACTCTGACTTCCAGAAAGTAGCATGGTTTTAATTTCCGAGCGTGATGCATTGCCCTTTGCAGGGTTATGGCAGGCTGCATCTGATCAGTCACACTGGATTACACTGCACATCAAAGCAAATGTTATCATTCCAGTCACATCAGATTAGAAGATGACATATCATGTTGGCAATTTGAATTCAAGTCTTTTGAAGGGTAATTTTCAAGTGTGGGATTAAAATATCCATTCCAGTTAAAGGTCAATAGGTACACTTCAGATATCAAATATGCAGTGTTTGGCACGTTTTCCCTCTTTTTTACATGGGGTTGATGAAGCCAGATGCAATATAGCTGAAGGTGCGAGATCTAGGGCAAAAGGACACACTTTTAAAACATCAGTGTCTGAACTAAAGCTGGAAAATATGTGTAGTAAATGGAGAGGGAAAACTGAATGCTCAAAGCACAGACTAATGTGTGAAAGATGGGTGATCACAGAGAAATGAAAACAGAGACAGTAGCATAAATATGCAGTGATCATTAAGGATTTTTTTTTTTTTTTTTGTTCTTATTATATACCCTTTACAATCATATGTATGTATATGTGTTTCCACTGTGCATTTATATTAGAACTCAACTTTTAGTTTCATGCTTCTAAACACTTGTATTTGAGGTAAATATTTTGGATACTGGTAATTTCAGTAAGTTTTAGGCAGTTTTAGCTTTAATTATCCTTTGTTCTGCTTCAAGTCTGGGCTATTTTACCATCTCTGAAATCATTTATATACCCTTAAATCTGACCTAGAAAACATTGTCGTCTCCTACCTGCTACTTTGTTCAGAAAACCTGAAAATCCTGTCTGTAACTGTTCATGTCAGGCCTACTGAAGGTCCATCTTCAGCCTTTTTTTTTTTTTTTTCCCCAGACAAATAGAAAGCTTTTAATTTCTTCCAAGAGTTTAAGTTATTGTTCTGTAGATTTAATCTGTTCTGGAAAATACCCGGAATTAATACAAGGCTTACATCATGTTCAAATAGGCATCAAAAGGCATCAAACCCTCAGTTTTTCCTGTTGCAGTACAGTCAGCACTGTCACAGGGCTACAGTCCAGTAAGTGAAGATCATAAGATCCCTATTTGGAAGATCTCCCAAGATTCAGCTGTCAAACCAATATAGCATGACCTTTTCTGTTTCAAGAATAAGCCTCATGCACATAATACCAGCAATGAAAAGCACCGATCATTAAATAGCACACTTAACTTCTTTCCCAATAATGTTTTTCTAGAGCTGTGGGGGATCTTGTAAACCAGTTGCTGGCAGGGTGTAGATGACCACATGCACAGTGGGTGGCCAGCTGGTTTGCTCGTACTACCAGTTCATTCACTGTTACTCTTTGAATGCTGCTACAAGCACTGTAAATGTGACTGTTACACAAAGCAGAAGTCTCTAGAATGTACTAAGACCAGTGTTGAGATTTCTGGATGCCTGGGATCAATGTGGCTG
This sequence comes from Callipepla californica brunnescens, assembly GCA_023055505.1. Classification (NCBI taxonomy): domain Eukaryota; kingdom Metazoa; phylum Chordata; class Aves; order Galliformes; family Odontophoridae; genus Callipepla; species Callipepla californica. The sequence continues at coordinate 1,611,785 of JALIRH010000050.1, read as the reverse complement.
ATTGGAGTTTGCTGAAATCAAAGGAGTTTTACACAAATCTAGAAATCTAGCTGAGTTGAAAGCAGTGGATAGTTAGGGCTGTATTATCTTGAGAAAAATCCCATGGAACAGTTCCTTTTTCAGATGTTGTTAACCTCTACTGCATGTAGTCTGAGGAAAGTAATACAGCATTACTACCTTTTCTTGGTTCTACAGCCTTCATGTTCATATTTATATGGTGTAAGAAACTACAGTGAAGTCAGATGGTGAATTTTGACATAAACACAAAGAATTGTTGCTTGGAAGGGACCACTGGTAATCATCAGGTTAGTCAGTTGCTTAAAGGGTGTCTGATACTGAAGCTAGATCAGAACAGCCATGAGTTAGCCTTAAAAAACCTTCAAGTCTGGATGATCAACAGGTCCCCAGGCGGCCCTACATACCATAGCTTTTTGAACTCTAGTTTAATGAGACCACTTCTAGACAAATGATCAGTTATGGTTTCCTTTTTCATTTCCAGGTTCTGGTCAATGTAAGTGCAAAGTTAGAATTCGCTTAATGAATAAGAACTGCAAACTAGGAAATGAAAACATTTCTGCTGACAGAATTAAAATTTACTTTCTTTTATTTTCTTGCTGTGCCTTCCCAATCCCATCCCTTCTATTTATTTTTATCTTCTGTATCTTTCAACATGAAACTTGAAAAATGAAATTTCTTTATTTTTTTTCTTCCATAGTTTAGAGAAAAAAGTATGAAAATCTTGATCACGGTATATTTTAACTGATGATATCTCCTGTGTTTTATTACCTGTTTCTGGCAACTAGCCTGCTCATTCCCATTATAATGTATTTTTTTTAAAACTAATAAGCATAAGGTTATTTCAGTAAGATCTCTTATCACAGGATTTCTTTAAGTTAAAACTGAAACACTTTCCGACTAATATTTTGAACTCTTCTGTAGATTGTTATAGCTTTACGGATCTAGAGCAAACTCCAGATCAAGATAATAAGATCATTTGCTGGTGTAGATATCAAGAGACCACATTTAGGCATATTAATCTTCATTTTAAGCAGGGAGTAATGTTCAGTATGACTATCAATAATTACAGTTTCTTAGGTTCACATAATTTATTCTGGAACATTTACCTGCTCTTATATAAGTAGGTACTGGTATGGAAAGATAGTACTTACTTAAATATTAGAGACTTTAAAATCAGAGAGGTGTCCAAGTAAATATTCTTTACCAGTATAATAATGTGATTTCTCTTTTAATTTTCATTATTCCTGGTGATGTCCTCCTGCTCCTTTTTTTTTTTTTTTCTGGTTATTTTCAGGTGTTTGAATTTCATTCGTTGTAAGCAAAATTAACTGTCGCTACGATAATTTTGACACTGTTCCAACTTAGGTGTACTGTGAGATATTCCTCTCAGTGTGGATTATTCTGTTTGTTCAGGACAGTGAGCAATCTCTGAGAATGAGTAGTCTGCTGTAACTGCTGGATTTATTACCATGTAGGTAAATCATTTTACCGGATCCAAATGCTTTCTTTAGGTTTTAGTTTGCTAGCAATAACTTCTTGTTCTGTGGCTTAGTTATTTCTGGATAGAATTTGGCAAAGACATTGTCTGGTGCTCAGTGCATGTTTATTGGTGCTTACATATTCTCTAGTTTTCTCTCTATGAGTATATTTAGTATTCTAATTCCAAATATGGTAGTACAATCTCAAGTTGAAGAAAACAAATAATCTCCAAAGTGACATTAAGTGTTTCATTTAATATTTGATGTTTTCAGTAACTGGGGAAGATATAAAATAATATAATAGCAAGTTTGCTGCCTCATTTTTATATTAATATGATATTAATATTCATTTATCTTGCCCAAGATCACCATAGTGTGAACAGTTTTTTTTTTTTTTTTAATTTGAAATTACTTGGAAGTTTTACTTTTTTTTTACTGTTATTTTCCTACTCCCATAGACATGCTAGGTGTCTGTAGGATTTAATAAAACAGATGGATGAATCAATATTTGTTCTCCACAGAACACATAACACATCAATATCAGATACTTAAAGATCTGCAATTTTAATTGTATTGTACATATGTTATATCTCTATAGCTACTTTTCTTGAAATGTGCATTTTTGTCATTTTTAACTTTCTGTAAATTTAGGCAATGCTGCCGGTGGATGTATGCTGAGATGTATTGAGAGAACTGAGTAGTCCCTAACTGAGTCCAAAAGTGCAGTGTGAAGTACAGTCAAGCTGTTTTGGGAAATAGCAAGGTCCCTGGATATTTCCTGAAAGCTTGGAAAGCCTGCACTTTGGGGATACTGAGAATATTGTTGTTTTTTTTTTCTGAAACAACAATAAAAAAAATAAAGAAACCCACTTCAGAGCAAACTGTGCTTCAGCGCTGATTATCATTCACAACTTCCTTTTGACTGTAACAAGTTGTGAAAAAAGATGGCAATATGAGGATATTCTCTGTTTTCCTGTTGTTTTCCCAAGAAGCATGTAAGAATGTTGTGCAACTTTTATTGCAAGGCTTTTTTAGAAATTTTCAAATTTCACAGCTGCTGAGACAAGCAGAACAAAGCAGTTGATGTAAATTGTTGGACTGTCCATACAAATATAAATGCAGAAGCTGCTAGGTGTAGTCACCATATATCTGAATTATATAATGTATAAGAATGATTTTTAAAACTCTTGAAATGAGCATCATAAACTGGCAAGGAAGCAGAAAAGTTTGCAGACTTGTTGGAAGGCTGCCACAAATGTACTCTGGTGAATAGTGAGGGTAAGAGTAGTAGTGAATCTCTTTTATGGTGCTGTTATCAGGACATAATGTGCTGGCTTTATGGCATATCACCACAGCCACTGCCCAAACTGCCAATGGAAATATAATTTAGGATCTGATGTGAAATCTTGCAGTGCATCAGTAATTTAATTAGATCTTTCATCATTCCCATATATAACTGTTATTAGATGATAATTGCTCTTCTTAAAAGAACTGGAGAATTTTCTATGTATTTGACAAAACTCCACACAGCTGAACTGTTTACTTAATCATTCTGAATGTTGTTCCTGTAAGATCACCATGTTTATTGTTGGTTGTTGTGCCTTTTTTTTTTGTTTTGTTTGTTTTTTAATGTAGCAGTTAAGAGCATAGTTCCTATGTCCTAATAAACCACTAAGCTGATCCGAAAGAGGCATGTATCATATTAGAAGTGTTCTACAAGATATTTCCTTCACTGTTGCAGCTGGTAATGTGGTGGGTAATAATAGGGCAATCTAAACAGAGGCAAGTAATGCATTTTTACTCTAAACTTATTCTACTTTCACAGTAGGTGATTTTGAACATTCTCCTGACCAGTTCTGCTATGTACTGTGAAGAAGAGTGTCAGAGTAGATGATAACAATGGCCCCTTAGATTTTTATAATCTGTGAATCTATATTTCTGGGGAACTGTAAGTGCTAAGAAATTTGCTTAAAATTCTGGTTACAGAGAAACAAATAAAAAATTTTGGGGAAGGCACCTCCTACCATAATTCCTAATAATGGCTCTAAATAGATTGGGGAAATATGCGACAGAGACTACAGATAGAGAATTTTTTAATAAAGAAGCTGGGCAATTTCAAAAATACTCATAGATTAAGTATGAACAGTAAAGGAAACTTTGAAAAATGTGAAACTGGCAATTTGATTGTAGTAGGCATCTATTTTGAGAAAAACAATAATGGAAATAAAGAAAAAATATTTAGCTATCAAATGCAGAGAGAGCTAGACAGTTCCTGAAATACTAGCAAAAATGTAAATAAGCAGTAGAATTAAGAATAACTCAGACCCTATCAGACTGTGGGCTTATGTTTCAGCTTGAATGAATAAAAAGAAATAAATATCAAAAACAAATTGCCCACTGAATAACTATCAGAGAAAGGAATTATAAAGAATGAGCAGCATGAACTTGTCAAGAGAAGAAGAGATGGGATTGTTGTTGTTGACATTAGAATTTTAGTTTTGTTATACAAAAATGAAAATGAATAAGATCTATTTTTTTTGTATGAATTCTTTCTCAGGCTCTAAAAAAAAAACGTTTGATATTAGCTGTCAAAATCCCTCTCAAAATTAATTAAATGTCATTTGGGTAGAGACATTGTCGTATGGACTGAAAAATGACTGAAGGGCCATTAACAAAGGATAATGATACATAGCAAAGTATGAAGTTGTGGGAGAGCTGTCTAGTAGCACCAAAGGGGCAAGTGTTAGTTACACAGTTTTTGTTGCTTTTTTCTTTTGACATCGTCATCAATGATTTGAAAGGGGGTGTAAGCAGCAAGTTAATGGCATTCACATATTATTCTAAATTAAGAGGTGTTGCAAACACTGGTGATGACACAAAAAGAATGGGAAGCGACCAAGCAACAATATAAATATGTGCATGAGAGCAAAATTATATTCACTGTGGGAAAAAAGCAATCTAACATTATCTGCAGAATAATAATCTAAAAAACAGATACAGAGTGAGAGAGAGAAATCTGGGAAGCAGTAATGCTTAAAGAACCATGGATGTGGTAATGGGTAGAAAATTAGCTGTGAATCTATAGAGTGATATGGCATTAAGAGAAGCCCATGAGCTTTTGGATTTCATACAAAGAGGCGTCAAAAAGCAGAGAAATAATAATCATTCACAGTATAACACTCATGCCACTAAGCCTGTAATATTGCATTTGGCTCTGGGCACCACTTTACAAGAAAAGTAAATGAGCAAATGAGATGCATTTCATAACCAAAGAGCAAAATGAACAAAAGATGAGGGAGAGTATTTTAGCGAGAAAAGATGTAAAAGCTAAATCCCATTCTGTATACCTTGGCCAAAAGTCACCAGAATTAATTGATATCAGTGGCGTAAACTACAAAGGAGAAAAAAGTCTTTGGAAGAGTACAAAGCTGTAGTAACAGATTAAATAGGGTCAAAATAAGAAATAAATTAAAAGAAAAGAAAAAAACCAAAAAACTAGAAAACAAAATACCAGGAAACAGTTGTTGTTTTTAATGGAGTTTATTTCTGTTTGTTTTCGATGAAAATGAGTATTCAGGGAAATCAATGTATTACAATTTTACTAATTGTGCACTTTAGACTTTACTAGTAAATCATTTTTTACTTATTCTTTTTGTTATCCTTACCCTGGAGGTAAATCTGTACGGGTTGTATGGCCTGGAACATTTTATAAAGGCCTAAAGAAATCAGCTCTCCATGTTTTAGCAATCCATGCAAGCATTAACTGAAATCAATAACTGGAAAGATATATGAAGGACAAAAATAACAGAACAGATGAGCAGAGTACTCAGTAATGAGAAATACAGGTAGGGTAAGCTTACATTTGCTAAGAGGGTAGCGAAAGAATGTTGTATTTTCTTCGTCAGTGTAGAAAGTACATGAGAAGAAGTATGAAGCAGCCTTGAGAAAAGAAACTCTCACCTGAGTGTCTGGGATTTCCAAAGGACAGATCTTTACTGTTCTGACATCCAAAAAATTTTTGAAGAGATTTTTCCCTTGTTACTACATTTATAGAAAAATATAAGTATAGAATTCTGTAAAGAGCTCATTTTCACATTTTTTTGAAAGTATCCTGGGAGTTCTACACAGGAAATATATATTGGTGTGAAAACCTAACGTTACTAAGGAAAAAATTTTAGGGCTTTCATAAAAAAAAAAAACTTTAAGGAGATAGATCAATGACATCTTGTCAAGGGAAATTCAGTGAAAAACTCAGGATTTTTCTAGATCTACATGCTTCTGTGTTGTGTTTCAGAAGAATATGAAGAAATATCAGGCAGATGCTGATAAAAGGTTCCAGTTCCTTTTAAGATGGACAGTGGGACTGTAATAATATTTGAAGGGAAATGTATAACATACTGATGTTAAATAGAACGTTGTTACCTTCATTTCACTATCTAATGTGACATCCCTTACAAGCCTGATGTCTGTGATATTCCCTAGCTCTTCCTGGTTGAAACCAGAAAATACTATTTTCCTAGGAAACATTGTATGCTGCTTTGAACAACTTGATCTCTTTGTGCTTTTTGAGCATCTTGTTCAAATCTCATTACCCGGAGAAACTAATCTCTGCTCTCCATACTAATGAGTTCTATAGTTGTGACATTGATTATATACGTTCTTTTAGGGTCAAAGTGAAATCACCAGATTTCTAATCTCTTACTTGCTAAATTATATTTGATGGCATTTGAAATAAAACCAAATCTGCCTAGAAAACAATGATGACGACGACAACAACAGGCTAGAGAAATAAATAATACTTAGCCTGAGTATGTGGTGATATTTATCCCATTTCTTATGACTGACATATCTTAATTCCAATATAAAAACTAGTCTAGCTTTTCTTTTTAATGTGCTAACATGTCTTTGTGACATCTCTCTTCAGGAAAACTGTCAATGTTCTGGTATTTTTTTTATATGAGAAATGTTGCTATTTTGATACAACCACACTGTGACATTTGACCTTGTAGAGAAGGTTACAATAACACTAGAAGATGGTGAAAAATGGTTGAGGAGCTGAATGATGACAAAGTGACATGATATGATTTATTTTTCCATAATTTACTTTTCTGCTCTTACTTTCTTCTATTTCTCATGAGACTAATATGTTCACCTGAATAGATAAGTTAAAATACAGTTTTACCTATTCAAAAAGACAAGTCTAATTATGAGGTTTGCATAGCCAGTTTCAATGCTGTAAATAATGTCTTGGATTGCGTAATGTCCAAATATGTTGTGAGAAAGGCTTTCTTGAAGTAATTAAAAATCTGCACCACCACTTATATGCACATCAACAATGATATTTTGAAGGAGGTGCTGCACTGAGGTGAGCACAACAGTTCAAAACTGAAGTTTTGTTTAATTTCTTGCATTAATGACAAGACCAATACAATACAGCTGGGACCAACACAACTTGACAATAATCAGTTGTACAGTTATGTCCATGAATGCCTTGGGTGATCATTTTCTGTTATTTACCTCCAAGGGTACCCCCGCCTGGAGGGTGCAGTATACCTCTTGCTTGCAAGAACCTTGACCAAAAAAATCCTTCCTTTCTGTGTCTGTCTTTCTCTAAAGAACACATGTAATATTCTCTTCGAAATCATGGCATATGGACAATGAACTACTCAGAGTATTTACTACTTACTGTTCTCCACCAGACCTCTATGAAGTCTCAGTAACCAATTGTAGCCTCTGGGTCTGAATTAACAGAAGCTGTATCTGGAAACAATAAGCCTACTACATAGAGGCTGGATTTTCAGAAATGCAATACTTTGCAGAGATATGAGGAAATGTAATGGGAACTTCAGGACTGAACAAAAGTAAATCAGGGTTAATAGCTACATAACGAAGTATGTACACATTTTCCAAAAAAATAAGGGTGCTAGTCTGCAGGAGAGTACTGAGAGTAACCTGCAGACTTATATAAGAATTCATGATTATTTAAATTTTAGGATCATTAAACTTTATTCAATCTTAATTTTGTAAGCAATAGACGATTGTTCCTCCATGTGCAAATAGGAATAATGCAGAGCTAAGGCACTGCAAATGCACAAGCTGATCAACCAATGTTAAGCCTCACAAAAATGTAATGCATATGGATATCATAAATCTAACTTTACTCTTAGTTATTTTCTGCCCTGACATCTAGGAGGGGAATTAATCCCTTTTACTTTCTTTCTTCCTTATTTTCCATCTTTCTTTCTTTATTTTTTTTTCTTTGAATTATTCATATTGTCAAAAAAATTGTAAAGGGGAAAAAACAGTTTCATTCTTTTAACTTTGAATCATTACAACTATAGAGAAGAGGCTTCTATCAAGATTATGTCCTCATGCCTCTGTACAACAATGCAGATTTACTCTTTATTGAAAAGCTTATATTATAATAGGTAGATTTCAAAGGCACAACTTGATTTCCCACTTTATTTACATATGTCTTTGAAATGCTCTTCCTGAAAAAAAAAAAAAAAAAGTAATTATGGACATTAAAAACTGTAGTAACTTGCATTATAATAGTGACACCAGCTGCAAACAGGAAGAGTCTGAAGAATTCTGTGTCTATATGCACAATAATAAGTTTGAAGGTATCCATTCACAGCAGTATTATATTTTCTTATAACTATCTGTCAGGCAATCCAGGAGGCAGAAAGGTACATAGAGTATAGTTTTTACTGTTTCATTTGCAGTTGAAATACAGTATCAGAAGATCAGATAGCCTCACTGCTCACCAACTCACCATTTATTACTCTGTATGTTCTATCGTTTCTAAAGAACAGTCTTAAGGAAAAGATTCTAATCAGTTGGTAATAAGCGCCTGAGGGAGGATGCATTTTGAGTTTTGTGACCCAAGTAGAAATCTGAAAAATTTATGAATTTGATAAACTCTTAAAATGAGAAAGGCATAAGAAAATAAGAGAGAACAGTAGGGAAAGATGGAGTTATGAGTGCCAAAGAAAGAAGGGTGAAACTATTGCATTGAATGATGTCACTAATTCATCCCGTATTGCATCAGTTACAGATTATATTACATGAATTCTATTATTACAGACAAGAGGACCGCTATATATGCAAAATTAATATTTTACTGTTAAACTAATTAAAGTATTACCAGTCTAATGAAAGAATAATTCAAATTATTCAAATTCATACAATTATGCACAGTTCAAATTCTACACAATTAAAATAATATATACACAAAATTCTGCTGCCTATCCTACCCTTTCCCTGTACCTTCAGGATTCTGCTGCTCTTCTGGATCTTAAAGTCAACAACTTCAATATATGGAGGGAGATTTACTGCAAGTCTTCAGCATCTCAAGTCCTTCTCTGAGATGAGAAAGATATTAATGCTGATAGATTTTCCTCCTTACTCTAAGGTCTTCTTGGAGTAGTTTTGGCATATATCCTAGCATGCTCTCCTCATCTTTCTGCAAAGCCATAGTACATCTGAACTGACTATATAAGTACGTAAATTATGAGGACTGCCCTGAAAGTAATGCCTCCTGATTTATTATGTTGGCCCATGATGTCAGTGGACAGTGTTGGTGGTATGTGACAGACAGATGGTAGCAGAGAGGCAGTCTGACAAAATAGCATCTGAGATGGAACTGCGAATGGAGCATTGAATTCCTACATTGAACCCACTGATATTCCTCAGTGCTTGCTGAACTTTTATGGAGAGCAAACAATGGATGTGAGAACAGTGAGGCAGTAGGAGGTGTATTTCAGCAGTGGTGAGAGTGACAGTGGTTCACCTCCTGTGGTGCAGATTCATAAGAGCTAGCATTCAGGCTGCTGTTCATCACTGGCAAGAATGTATAGTTAATGGTGGTGACTTTGTTGAACAATACGGTTTTGTAGCTGGGAATTTGCAGTATAAAATAGTGTTATTGTGCTCTTTGTATCTGCTGCAGTCTCTATGGAAATAAATAGGAGGTATTACTTTTAGATTTATATTTCTCATTTTGGATGATAGCTCTTTTTTCTCTTTGTTACTTTTAATACTGACTTTGCCAGGCACCCAAGGCTGTGGTAATTTGATGACGAGTTTCTGACCACAGCTGAGTTGTTGATATCCCTGAGACCCCTGCTGTCATCCTGTGTATGTACTTTCAAGGCCTATTTTATCATCCCATGCATCTTTTATCCTAGAGCCATAGATCATTCTATCCAGTAAATTACTATTTACGTACTTAACAATAGAAGTTACATCACAGGATTGTATCAAACTAAGTAACAGATAAACGAGAATAAGCAATAATTTTGATTGTTAGATAGCTTATTACAAGTTATACCAACCTCTAGGCAGGTTCAGACATGCTTGAAGTTCATGCTTTTAACTTGACACAAAGCCTGTGGTTGTTACAAATAATGGTAACTCCATACTAACTGGGCCAGGAGACAGCAATGAGAAAAATGAGCAAATAAATATAGATTAAAATTTGTCAGTTAAAGAGGAAAATGATCTTGCTAGCCATGAGAAATGCATGAAGATATGATGCTAATTATTGAAGAAAGACTAACAAATTCAAATATATATTTTTTGTAATGAACAGGAAAAATATCTAGTCTGGACATTACACAATAGCTTAGCAATAAAAATGTTTATTTGCAAAATTTCTGTAGATTTTTGAAAGGAAAAATTAAGTAGGAGGAGAAAGCTTGGATCATTTTACTGGTCTTTGGTTTCATTTCTCATTTACCTATCTTAATACATAAAATAATAATCTGTAAGGAGATGTTCTTTCCTTTACAGAACAGACTATAATTTCCAATCTTCAAAGTTAGATGGGTGACATTTCCATGGTAATAAGTTGATGTTACCAATGCAATAGCTTAAAGTTGTTCTTCTGGATCTTTCAGCACTGCATTCCTATTTGCATACTACAAAAGGATTCAGTATTTGCAAAATCAAGTCAGCAACAACAGTCTTATTACCTTGGGACATCTGAAGCCTTGCAGGAAAATAATTATCTGGAGGAAGTAAAATTACAAATACTACATGAGATTTCTTTCCTATTAAAAAAATAAATAAACTTCATCAAGGCCTGCTGGAATTAAAGCTGCTGAAAAAGAACTTGTTTTGATCAAAGTATTCCAAAATGATAGAAAAAAACTGATTTTATTAGGTTCTTCCTGGAAAGGTAGATCATTTTCACTTCATTAGACCAGGAAAAAGTTGTCAATATAAAACTGGCAATGGGGAGTGTATTTAGAAGATATCAAGCTACTGTAAGATTCTGAACATTTTTGACAATTTTTTTAATCTTAATTAGGCTTTTCCAATACCCTTGATGTGAGCAGAAAACATTTACATCACATATAATGTTGTTGAATTCAATGTGTAGCAGAATTGTATGATTCATACTCAAAAGATCCTGATCAAATCATTAGAACACAGAACTATCATTTAGAATCGTATATTCCACCTTAATCCTTCGTTCACTCATAGTATGAACCTCTATAACGCTTGGCTCCTGAAAATAGCTTTTCCTCTCTGTAGCAGAAATGCTAAGCCACAGCTTGAACACTGACTGATTGAGCACCTGGTAGTAAGACAGGTTCAGCCCAGGGGATCACAGGTGCATGCAATGTACCTCAGTGACCAGAAGACGTGGAGCCAGGATCTATCCCTTCCCAGATCTCATTTGAGTGTTAGCAATGGAGGTAAGAGTTTCTTCCTGAAGATCTCTGCACTCAAGGCCTTCTAAGGGTAAGCAGATTCTTTTCTTTATTTCTGTCTCTACAGTTACTGAATTGGAGTTCATACTCGCTTTCTCCAGTCTTTCTGCAGTCTAGGACTTTGATACCACACAATCATTGCTGCACTTCCCATTGCGTTAGTTACCTCCTCGGAAATGTGGAAAATGCATCAACCTTGCACCACAATGGAACCTCAAATAAATGGGGAAGGAAAAAAAAAAAGTCACGTGGCTCCCCGAACAACAAGGAAAATAGTGGTGTGCTAGTAGTAAGTTATGAGTTCCTTCTACTTGCTCCACCTTCCTTTTTTTATTTTGTTATTTTTAATTTATATATATATATATTTTAAAATGAGAGAAGGAAGATGCCTGCTGATGGGCAAATCTTTGCAGATGGGGTATTGTTTACATTCTCATAATCTATATGGCTTCTATAAAAAAGCCATATTCTGATTCACCTCCCGATGCCTGCTGAGATAAAAATGTGGTAAAGTGAACACAGAGCTAGGACTTCACGTAAAATATTTGCCAATCCTAGATGAGAGATACTAAACAAATATTATTGCTACTATTGCCATCTGTGGAGAGTAGGGCTTTGGGGCTTTAGGAAGGCTGACTGTGTGAAAAATCTTCATCGTTTACATAAAAAATATTATGTTAGAAATTGCTATTAGCCTTTATAACTTTATGAGGCCATCAAATGAGATGGTTTTAACATTAAACTGCAGTGAAAAATAATGTAAACAATATAGGAGGTATACAGGAAACAATCTATTTATTAATGATACAAAAATATACTTAGGGAAGAATTCCATATTGAAGTTTGGAGGGCTGAGGAAGAGACTGAACACTTTACAAATGCTTTTTGTTTGTTTGTTTTGTTGTGAATGGTTGCATTTCATAAACACATTAATAATGTGATCACCAGCAAGATAATAGAAGTTTGTCAGTGTCTTTTGAAGATTTGAGAAGAAGAGGCAGCATGTTACAGAGATGAGATGGGGAAGGAATCAGCAGGACAGGAGTTTTTGGACCTTCTTTTGTTCAAGGCTCATCCCACCTGCATTACTCAGTTTGCTGGTTCAATGTCTATTACCTTTTGTGGACATAATTTAAGGGAATTTCAACAAACTAGGGATAAGATTGGGGTGAAAAGCAAAGAGTAAATAAGGTTTGAAGCTTACTAGTGCCTTCTCATCTTTAGTAACTGGTACTCCTTAAGAGTTTAATGGATTATTTGCACCACAGCATGTTCTGTGCTGCATTATAAAGATATTGGTTGATCATATCAGTCACTATCACTAGACATTTCTTTAAAGAACATGAATTAGAAAGAAAAAGCTGTGCATCTAAAACCCAGTTTTTTTTTGTTTTTTTTTTTGTTATCATTATTTAAAAAAAGAAAATCTTTAATCACACAGAGGAGCAGTTTATAATGTTATATACAATATCCTATCGCTAATAACTCATTCTCATCTTACGCCACTGACATATATTATGATCTTGTTTCCTTAAGACAATTGGCAAGTAGGACTACGAGCATTTCAAGTGTTTTCGTCACAAATCACAAACAGCGTAAACTCTTTTTAAAAGCAGTTTTCCTTAAACTTCTTCCACTTTTGTTTTTGCATCATTAAACCAAAATAAGTTTTAATTACAAATCTTACTGCTGTAGGATAAGGTGATATCTGTCCATGTACCGTTTCATTCAGTTGTCCAAGTGTAACTAAGCAAGCCTCCACAAAACATTGCAAAATTGTTGGCTAAAAAATTATCGTCAGATTGCATTTTACAGTAATACTTCCTTATGGAAATGTTAGTTTTAAGAAAATGTAGTAATAAAAAGAAACACTTGCAGATTGTTCGTTCTCTCTCTCTCTCTCATCTGACTGTTGATGTACTGAGAAAGAATGAAAAGCATCATGTAAGCAGAAAGGCTTGAACAAAAAAAAGCATCTGTCCTGATATGTAGGATAGCGTAGCTGATATTTTAACCAGCAAGTGAACTTATTGCTTGTAGTTCAAATGTAAGTGGAAACAGTTTTATAGATCATGCTTCTTTGCATTCAATGACTGAGCCCTTTAATTAAGAAGTCTCAATTTTTCTACTGCAAAATACTTTAGTTTTTTAGTCAATTTGGCTGATTTTTTTTTGTTTGTTTGCTAGTCACTTTTTTCTGTGAACAGTTGTTTTGTTTTTTGTTTGTTTGTTTGTTTGTTTTTAATTAACACTAATAGAACTTTGCTTTACTACAGTTTGCCATGAACTTTGATTTCAAAAGCAATATTTTAACACCCAGTTTCTAACTGGTAATACTGGTTTTAAATGACATGATTCCAAGATAAAATTTAAATATTCCTATTTCTAAAGTGTACACCTGTAGAAGAGGGAAATTACTTGTTAAGTGTAAGTTTTATTTATATCACAATTATTAAGTTTATTGCTTCTCATCATCGGGCATCACGCTCAGCAAAACAAGTATGTTGCTCATTGTCAAATATACTGTTTATTTTTTGAGTTACCATCATACTAGCTGGCTTTGTTGGCCAATTTTATAGAAGCATCAATATCTAAATTCAGACGTTAAGGTTTGACATTGTTCCAAAGACTGATACAATCATACTCGTAACTCAACTAATTCGGGTATGTTCTGGTCTTGATTTATATTAGATATGAAAAGCATTAAGGTATGAAAGCATCATGTTAACCTTCAGATGTTGGTGTATATTTACAGAGATAAATAGTAGAACAAGAAAAGGAAACAGAGTAGACAAAGTTCCATAATGAATATTGGAAAATGTACACTATGGTCTGTTGTTAAGATTTATTATATCATAAGGAAATAATTCTTGACTTGCATGGGCCCTATAGTATTTAATAATATGGAAGATATTGCAGTAACTGGTAAATAATTTAGACAAGAGTGCTTGACAGTTGTTAGGATTTCTTTCTTCTGTTCATTTCTGGATTAAAAAAAAATTGATCACTACTGCAAGTTTAAATAGAGGTTTTCACATTTATTTAACATACCTTTTGGGGATTGAAATATAGAATTGCTTTACTGCACTGAACTCCAGGGTTGTTTTTTTTTTTGATTTATTTTATTTATTTCTCCTGCAAGAAGTAGAGAGGGCAAAGAATAAATTTTCTGTGGGGTTTTCCCACAGAAAATATAGAATGGAGGTATCTTGTGGAGGTTACAGACTCACTGTTCATCCATCTTTACAAGAGTAGACCAGATTGGAGGATAATAAACAAGCAAAAGATTTTTCTTTTTTGTATGATGACTGAAACTGCGTCTTAAGCTCAAAAGAAAGAATTAGGGAAAGAAAAGGGAACGCTAGGTAATTAGATTACCAGGAAGAGTAAAAGTAAATAATTATGAAAAAATTAGAGCAGAAAAGAGACAGAGTCTTAGTTCAAAGCATTAATGGAAACTATGACACAAATGCTGCCAGGAGACAGCTTGATTTTTGCAATTTGGGCACTAGCCTTATCTGGGCTTAACATCTGAGCAATGCTGACGGGCTTCAGCATTAACAGAAAAAGGAATCTGAATACAAAATAAATGCTTTAATGCTTTCTATTCTTCTACTGCTAATAGTTCTGCAGCTTTTACATTACATAAAGAAGAAGACTATGAAGTGAAATTGTCTAGGGACGCCTATTCTGCATGAAGGCAGATTATTACATAAAAAGGGCCAAATATAATAAGTGTCAGAAAAATGTGCAGAGATTAACTTTTTACCACTGGAGTCTACAGACTTGCTGATCCTTGCATTTAAAAAGTATTAAAAGAAAGAGCTGTAAGAGGCAGTATATGGTTGGCATAGCAAACTGTCAGTGCAGCTTCAGTAACAAACATCTCATTTCAGCAGTATGGGTCAATCCAGCATATTCAAACCTGCAGATTAACAGATGACAGTAAAGACTGAGGCAAAAAGTTGTTGAATACCTCAGACTTCTCATTGTCCATTGTTACTAGCTTGCCTGTGTTGTTCACAGGGGACATATACCCTTCTTGACTCTTTTTAACTTCTTTTCTGGTCAGTGTAGCTACAGAAGCTTTTCTTATTCATCTTTGTGTCCCTCGCGGAGTCCAGTTCCAGTTGGGCCTTGGTCTTCTTGACCCCATCCATACATAGTCTAGCAGCATCTTTATACTTCTTCTAGGTTACCTGTCCTGCTTCTACAGTGTGTTTTCTTCTTGCTCTATGATTTGACCAGAGGGTACCAGTTCAGCCATGCCAGCCTCTTGCAGTGCTTTCCTGATTTCCTACGCCTTGTGCCCTAAGGAAAGCTTTGTTGAAGATCTGCCAGCTCTGCTCATCTCCCTTATCTTTCTGGATTCCAAGGGAGTACCACTGTCTACTATTTCTGGCCCTCCAATATTTAA
Source organism: Callipepla californica brunnescens (assembly GCA_023055505.1). NCBI lineage: Eukaryota > Metazoa > Chordata > Aves > Galliformes > Odontophoridae > Callipepla > Callipepla californica. The sequence goes on along the minus strand of JALIRH010000050.1, from coordinate 1,596,153 downwards.
AGGCAGCCTGTAAATATGAGGGGAAATCAACTTTTTACACAATTACATAGTGATGGGAAAATGGGGAATGGTTTTGAACTAAAGAAAGGGAGATTTAGATCAGACATCAGGGTGAAGGTTTTTAATGAGTGGTGAGGTGCTGGAAGAGGTTGCCTAGAGAAGTTGTGGGTTTGTCTCAGTTCAATTATTGGAGGGGATGGTTCTTCCCAGAGGATGATTAAGCAACAATAGGCCAAATGCTCTTGATTTATTACAAATTCAAAGCAGCTAGGAGAAGTGGGGAAAAGTTAGCAGTAGTAAATAGAGATGTCTTAAGGAACAGTTTGTAAAGTGGGGATAGTTGCCACCAGTGAACTAATGATGTTTTGTTGGTCTGTGCAGTGGCCGCAAGTTGGTCAGCAACGTCTTGTTGGCCCACATGTCTGCAGTTCAGCAGAGGGGTTAACCATTCTACCTTGGAACTTTTTGTTGTTTTTGTTGTTTTTTTTCTCTTTATAGTGTCGTTTTGGTTGCCAGGGGCAGCAGCTGGTTGTCAGGGGCACATCGGTTTGGTTTGGTATTTGCTGGGATGCTTACGTTTTGTTTGTCAGGGCAATGGCATGCTTGTAGCACATGCCCCTGCTGTTGGGTAGTCAGTAGTTGATTATGCAATTGGGACTCAAGGCCAGGCTGGATGGGCCTTTGAGCAACCTGATCTAGTGGGAGGTGTCCCTGCCCATTGCCGGGGATTGGAACTAGATTATCCTCAGGATCCATTCCAACCCAAACAATTCCATGATTCTATTCCCCCTGGGAAGGGGCTCCCCCGTGCTGACAATCCATCATGATTCCATACAATCAGCTGCACTAGGATGAAGTCATTGATTGTAGGACCCTGAAAGGCAGTGAAAGGGTGAGCATAATAATAGGGCAAGAGAGAGAAATTAAGTGCATCATTTTCTGTATATAAATATTTTAATTGTTGTTATTCTGTTTTTCTGTAATTACAAGATCTAAACAAGTAATGATTCTTGAATAAATGTTTGCCTTCATTTATATATATGATGCACTTTCCTCATCTGTAAACATAATTCTGAATGTAACAATTCTTCAAAAACTTCCAACATAAGGGAAGAATAGGGAAATTTTGAAATGCGTGATGAAACATATTTCTTCAGGCAGCACAATTTTTTCTGGAAAAGCCAAAAATTGAGAGTATCACCTGAAGCGTGTTGTACTACAAATAAACAGGCAGTTGATCCATGAGGGAAGAGGGAATTTTGACAGTGAATTACAGTAAGTCTGTAGGGCCAGGAGCTGTATTGTCAGCTGTAAACCTCTAAGAGCAGACAGCAGTGTGATATATAAACATGAATACAACTAATCAAAATCTTTTGCATCTCCTTCTCAGCAAAGCACAAATTAGAGATTAGGAGCAATCAGTTAAGGTTCTGCTAAAACAGTAAGCTAGCAACACTGCATTGGCTGTTCACAGATAGCTCCATGAGACACTGAAGAAAGTGTCAACAAATTATTTATGTGATGCTAGGACTAATGAATTCTCCTAAGGTTTTCCAAACAACTTTGGCTAAAACAAGGGAAGAAATTACAACTATAATGATGGCAAAAGCAAACTGTACAAGACACATGTTTACATATCATCATTGTTGGAAAAACTACAGGTCACATCAGTACTGTAAGCAGACAAGTTCCTTTACTTTAACAGTTTCACAAATTATGCTTGTAAATCTCTTTATTATAAAAGGGTAATTAAGGAGACTAGAAGCTATTACAGAAGAGCAAATGGACTCAAGCATACAAGGATGGCTAAATCATTGAGCCACCTTAAGCGAAATCTGAGTTGATATCTATATTTATGTAGTTCTTCAAAATCTGCCCCAGTGAAAAAATGCTGACCAAGCATTAATTAGGTTACTGCATGGAGACCAAATGATTTCTCATATTATGTGATGTATATATGTATGTGTGTGGGTGTGTATATATGCATGTGTGAGAAGTCTTGGCTAAAGAATCTTCGCCTACCCAAGAAAAAAGTTTTAGTCTGCTCAAAGAGTATTTTTTCAGCCAGCTACTGTGTGGTATGATTTTGACTGCTGACCATTTCAGTGTGGATTTCATTTCTATTCTAACAGCGTTTCCTGGGGTCCTTTGCAATGTGGTTAATATATTTTTATTTATTTATTTATTTATTTATTTTGAGTCAGAACAAAAATTAGTATAGTGAGTTATTATGTGCATTTTAGGATTTTTTTCTACAAACTTACTCAGATGAGAAGTACAAATTTAGGAAGTGATGATAACAATTTGAAGAATGTATATTGATCAGACGTAAAGAAGTCATTCTTCAAGTTATACAGGTGGCTTCTGCCTTAACAAAACTCCCAGTTACGTCACTCCAAAGTTAGTTCAACTAAGAAACCTGTTAAATGGATATCTTTATGGCAGGTTTTTGCTCTAATTAGCTTCTCTGTGTAATACATATTAGTTCTTGCTGGTCTTAGTGGAAGTCCAAACTACTTGTTTTCTGTTCCCAAAGAAGACTGCAACTCAGTGTATGGAGCAGGTTGTGTGGGTGTTCTTTATCTCCTCCAAGGTTCTCCAGTTGTAGTAGAAGCATCTGGATATGTGATAGCTAGCCTAATAGCAATGTCTGTAGCTTTGGCAATTTTAGCAAGAGACTACTGAAAAACTGGTGCAGCAGGCTCAAATACTATGATGCTTATGTAAATGCATGAAGAACTACTCAGACAAGGCCTACTAGAAAGTCCTACTAAAATTCCTCACAGTAAAGTGACAGTGAAAATGAGCTTTGAAAAATTATTTGGACTGTAAATAACTCTTATATCTTTAAAAGAGACCACAGATCCACACTGGTGCTATTAAACACAGTTGCTGAAAGATGAATAAGCAGATTGGACTTGATGATCTCTAGAGGTCCCTTCCAATCCTTACAGTTCTGTGATTCTGTTATGACCCTCTGTTTCTATCAGAGGTAAGCTGCAGTGAAGAGAAAAGGTAGCTGCTGCAATTAAATTTTGGGGAAAATACTGCGTGATTTCCTACTGCCTTTCTGTTAGTCCGTAAACAAGGAATATAAGATATACTTGAATAAAGTCTAGAACTGCTGTCTGAAAGCTTGACCCCAAATTATTTCATTCAAAATCCCATGTCTCTTATTGAACAGGTGCCAGTCTGAACCTGAAGTTCACACAAATCATTCAAGAAGTGCCTTGAAAGACAATGTTAAACTTCTGGTCCACCTCTTTAAAAATGAGAAGAACATTGGATAGAAAAAGTAGAATATAGGAGGGGGAAAAAAAAAAGAAAAAAAAATCAGTTAAATTGTATCAGTTTTCAGATTAAGGTTTTTAATGGTCCAAGTACACTTTTATTGGTCTTGACTTTCTTAGAAAAGTAACAAAATCATAGATCAAACAAATAGCGTATAATTCAACTATTTTTCTGTTATTCCTCTGTCGTATCTTCACCATTTCCATTTCAACAGTAAGGAATCTTAAGTCCTTTTTATCTTTTGGGAGAGGTGTTATTATTTACCGATTTCAGTATTGGTTTGTTTGTTTAAATCTGTATTTTGGGTTATCAGTTTTGTCATCAGCACAAAATGCCCTTTTAAAATGATGGTACTACTTGATGAGAAGAGATTAGGTAATTTTAAAGGGCTGCCTCAAACTTTTATTGACTTCTTACATGGCAAACTCCATGGTAAAAGCGTTACAAACAGAAGGAATGACTTCTTGAAATTTTCATCTGCTAACAAGACCTGGATTAAGAAAGTTGATACATTTCACCTACGATTTATTTGTAAAGAAACTTCAAGTTAATACCACTGGAGAATAAACAGCAGCATCTCACTCTGCAAACTATCTGAATATAATTGAGAATATGCAATTTATTTATTTTTTTACTGTGACTGATTAAAACAAATCCAGTAGTGAATTTGAAACTGTTTTTAAGTTCTTACAAAGTATTTTTTGGGTTAGTATTTTTACTGCATTTGTTTTGAAATTGCTGTTATGTTACTAGGAATAATAACTTAAAAAATGAATATTACTAAGTGTAAGACAATTTATATTATGTAAGCTGAGAAAGCAGGCACTGTGGCAACTAGGTCACATCTTTTGGAAAGCTTAAACGAGGAAAAGTGTAAGACATTACAATAGTTTAATGTATTATTTCCTTCTAACTTAACTTCAACTCTACATGTAATCAACATAGATGAAATGGCACCAATTTTCATTTAATTATTTTTCTCACATGGCATAGATTATTTAATGGCATTGTGTTTTTGATTTTTATTACTGGAAATATATCAAATTCCTATTGTCTTTGACATGTCATCTCATTTTCTTTTTTATTTTTTTTCTATTTTTACATTTTTTTTCATTTTTAATTATTGTTTTCCTTCATCTGAAGCACCATTTTCCTTTTCTGAATCATTATTTCTAGTTAGCACATGTGAGGATATACGCTGAATACTGCAAAAACAAACTCTCTATATATATTGTCCCTAAATGTGATGTAGACAATACTGAAGATCAGAAAGTGCCAAAAAGTTAATATGAGCTAATTAAGGGTGTGCATGAAAAGAAGTGCATGCTGCTGCTGTTAGTTACAGGAAGCACACAATGCTGGGCTTTGAGAAACTGGAATCTTAGAAGAAATCTGAAAAATATCTCCCAGAAACGGTTCTGTCAGAAGCTGTGATTTCAGGGTCTTTTGGAAAGACTTAAACATGTGAGAAGATACCAAATGTCCTGAGAAAAGGTCTAATAGAAAGTAAAAAATCCGTTTCTGTCATCTGTTAATGGCTTAATCTTATTTTGTCTGAACACTAGACCCCTTGGATGATGAAGGGATAGAGGCAAAGATAAACCATTATTCTTACAACTGTATCAGAGCCAGAGACAAATATGCTTTATTAAAAAAAGACATGCATCTCAGACTGTTTAACAAAGTTCTTAGCAAGAAATTTACATAACAGCTTGAAGTTGTTAAATATATATATATATATATTAAATTTTATACAGTGAAATTTCTAGAATTCAGAAAGGAATGGAAGAGGGTTCCTCCAAAACCTATACTTCTGTAACTCAGATTTATATTAATCAAAATAAGAAGTAGTAATTGGAAATCCAAGCAATATAAATTAAATGGATGAAAAATAACCCCAAAATGTCAGAAGTGGTTTGTGAGATGTATAAAATTCTATGAAATCATGGCATAGTGTACTTAGATTATCGAAGATTTCAGAAGACTTTTGCTTTTACTACAGCTCCTTCTCAATGAAAATATTCCCATCTTATTTTCAGAAGTAGTCCGCTATAAATACTGAAAAGTGGGAATATATTGTTGATTGGTTCTGTCATAAGCAATGAATGGAGAGAATAACTTTGATGGATTTCATTCACTGTTAAATCACTTCATAATTACATTTTTCTAAGTTTTCATACAGAACTGATGGTACATGTACATCCAGTCACAGCATATTGCCATAGTGACACAATTTAAATTACTCTCCCATACTTAGTTCTGTCCCAAGAGTTTTCATGGCCAAGAGACATTATCTCCAATGAGAATAATAGCTTATGGTACTGCATCCTCTTTCACTACTACACATCATGATTCAAGTATCTTCATAATGAATTCCGCAGTGTACTTAATACATCTGCACATTTATGCATAGTTGCAAATGAAATATCTCTAATTTCAGGGAGTACGTCTTGCTGTATTTTGCATAATGACTGTGAACATAGTATATCAGATAAATGAAAAGAAATAGCTTTTAGTGTGGTGTTCTGTCACCGGAAAATAATGAATCAACAACCTAAGAACTATATCCATTTGAAGCATATTTAGAGCCCTCAATAACCTACAGAGGCCAATTTGAATAGAAGCTATTTAATGAAGACACAGAGGGGATTGTTAATAATTTATTATGATGGAAAAAATGGAAAAAAACATAGAAATGGTAAAGATAGTCCAAATGGCAGTGAGATCCGAAAATGGCAACAAAATCACCTGACTTATGCAACAAAAGCTATTGCCATATCACAGATACTAAGCTGCACAAAACTTTGTACAATAAAAGGAAGGGGCTATAGGAGTGAGCAATTTCTGAGGAAAGAACCACTTATTTTCTTTTTATATTTTTTGTTGTTGTTGTGGTTTTTTTGTTGTTTGTTTGTTTGTTTTAAGTTACTGGAAATATTCCTCATTAAAGCATGGGCTGAAGATGTAATCTTTCTGTGATAGAACCAGCTGCTTTAGGCTAGGAGCCATGGATTATATTTAATTTGACTCAAATGTCTGCAAGGTAATGATGGCATGATTTGGGGGTTTTTATACCAAGGTTTAAAAAAGAAGGTTACTTAAACTTTTCAAGAGTAAGTGCCAGCCAACATGTGCCATGAAGGCTTCTTATAAAAGAGAAAAATCATTCTAGAAGCTAAATTACTTCTGCCCATCTAAGTGCCGCAATAACCAAGCAGCACTACTTTCTAGCAACCTTTCTCATTCTCTCTTTCTGTTTCTTTGTTATTATCTCCAGCAATGATCGAATTCTTTGCTTTGCTACATGGTTGTGAAATTTCAGCAACAGGCCTTGGAAGTATTCTATAGAAGGGCTGCTCTGAAATTAATTACTCCTTTTATGTTATGTTGGCCTGTGACATCCGAGGTGGATGTTGGTAGTATGTCAGTAGAGGCTGAACCTTCCCACCAATATTCTCTTACATTTTGCTGCCATATAACAGATGGCAGGAGAGAGGCAGTCTGACTAATTAGCATCTGACATGAAAGTGTGTAAGAAGCAAAGATGTGTGTCACTGAATTCTTTGATGCAGAAAACACTGCACTGATATATTCACTGAGGCTTGAGAACAAACAATGGATGTGTGCAGAGTGAAGCAGTGAGTGATGAGTTTCAGTAGGGGTCACAGAAAAAGTGTGTGACTTCTGCTCATGTAGATTCTTATGAGTGTGTCATGTAAACTCTTTTTCGTTGTTGGCAAAAAAATGCGTAGCAAATGGTGGTGATTATATTGAAAAATAGTGTTTTGTAACTGAGAATTTGCTCTGTCAATTAGTGTTCTTGTTCTCCTTATACCTGCTGCTGTTTTCGTGGAAATAAATAGGAGGCATTACTTTTGGAGCAACGTACATATTTTTGCATCTAGAATGATCCTAATAGCTTTTATAATGTCATCCCATGGGAGATGAAGGTTTGAGGTTTGCATCCTGTATGCCTACGTAGGCAACTGTTCCTTCATGAGTTTCCTTCATCTTAATAATTACCATGTTACAAGTTGTCACCATGAACTGTTGTGTTTTTAAAGATGAGAATAATCTACATTTACTTTTTGAAAGCAAAGACAAAGATGCCCGACTTTAGGAGAGGCTTTTCAGTCAGCGCTTGGGCTGCTTCCATAGAGCTTTCAGTAAGATATGTGGACCAAGGATAAAAGACACATATCTGTCTTCATTCTTTCCTAGCCACTACCCATCAGATGCACTCTAAAAGTACAGATTTTCCCTGCCTGTCTGATCATTGTGCATTTTCACTTTTATTCTCTCTACCTGTACAAAGTGGAATCCTCAGTTCTATTCACAAAGATGGAGGTCATATCACAGCAATGAAGTAATGGTATATACTGGAAAACAAACTCATTAGATAAAAAATGAGCAGCAGCGTAAATAACTTTTATGCCTACATTTTCCTAAGCAGCTTTCATAAATTTGCAGAATTTTGTGACTAATGAAAAGGCAAAAGATAAGTATTATATTGATATAGTTTCATACTAATTTTCTTAAATTCTAAATAATATTTTTACAAAAAGCCGATCTTTCTACAGAGAAGAAAGAAATACAGTCACATATTCTCTGCACAAGAGGCTTTTTCAGACAAAAGAAATTCCTTCTGCTGCTCAGCTGTCTTATGCACACAGGATTATGTACAGTTTCTTGGAGTACCTACATACAGCCAGTGATTATCATGCTTATAATGGCCTGTGTTTTGAAAAGACCTGAAGTCACAGATCCAGTTGCATAGTGGTAGTATGCAGTATGTTGTAGAAATAACCTTAACCAGTCCAAATCATAAGTTGCTCAGTAGTGGTCAAGGGCCATGGCATCAACTTTGTCACTATTGCTCTACTGAGTTGTTCCTGCAAATCAGCTCTGTGTTACCATGACTACCACCACTGAACAAGACATCTGCTCTGCTGCTGGTCTAGTCAGACATTACTGCAAAATCAGCTTTAGTACAACACTGTTGACAACGTTTGGGATTCAGTAAAATACCATTTTCCATTACACTACAAGCAGTTCACTAAATCTACTCTTGTCTCCTACAATTGCTTCTGAGTACTTGGGTAAAAAGCCCTCTCATCCTACCATTTTCAACTCTTTTCTGCTTTGTTAGGAGCACTAACATATAATCTTAAAGGAAACAAAGCGAAACACAACTGTTGCTTCTGACTTAAGTTTAATGACAGTGACACTGAGCATTACTTTTGATTCATGATAGATTTGAATGAAATGTGACTACCCATGGCTTACTTTTGGAGTCACAACTTAACTGGACAAAGACTATGAAGTTCTGCTGGTCTTAGATGATGAAGTGATTTTAGAGGCTCTGTACTGTGTTTCACTAGATTTACATTTGCTCTAAGTGCTGAAATCACTGAAAATTAAAATTTATATAAATTTTATATAAATGAAAGTTTATATGAAAATTTAATTTACTAACGTTCAGCCTGACAAAGTTTTAGTGCATTCAGTCATACTTATGTGAAACATTTAGTATAACAGGGACCTTGCAGGTTTCAGGAAATGCTTCATCTCTGTGCTAGAATATTTAATAGAAAACTGATTATACCAATCTCCAGCCCAAGAGACAGTATCTCTTTGAGTATTTCAGTATTCCAAGCTGCGGCCAAAACTGATACACACTATCAACAAGCCCATAGTATTCAAAAATAAATGATTCAAAATTAGAAAATAGAGCCATCCACTGAAATGGTTGCTTGATTAGATATTGTTACTAATCAGTGTAATTCACTGGGTTGTGCAAATACATCTGAAATTATTTTGTTATCAGTGGAAAACATTTGTCATGGGGAAAAAATCTCTGAAGTAGCTATTTATCAAACCACTCTCAATAAATCCTGGCTTAAGGAAATTGTGCCATATGAGCATGGGTTTAGTCAATCTGAATGAGATGAAGTCTGTATTACAACTTTCTAAACAATTATCTGGATGATAATGCAAAGTGTTGCCTGAAGGAAGGAAAAAAATAGTAGAAATATTAAGCTATGTGATATTTCCATGGGTCTTCATGTTCTAATAAGAACAATAGCCCATGAACACAGGTGTTTTTTGTTGTAATTGTTTGGGGTTTTGTTTTTTTCTTAATACGGATTTATAATTAAAAGTAACGTTACCACCATAAACAAGGAAAATCTAGGAAAAAAATAATAGGATAGATGCTAATAATGCTTGTAAGAGAAGATTTTCTTGGGACACATCTATGCTTTTATGTTTAAAAATGCATCCCATAATAGAGCCTTTAGTTGAACTTCATCTTGATACCTAACCAGGTTTGTCATGATAATTTAAAATTGTATAATAATTTTTTGGTTTTGTCTTGTTTGTTTGTTTTAATTTTTTGATTGTTTGTTTTTTCTTCAGTAATGTGATAAAATACTCTGAAAGTAAACTCAATAGATTTGCTCCGTCAGTGTCTAAATTCTTGGATTCCATACAAGGCAAGAAGATGGAAAATGAACCCTCCAGCAAATTTTTAATTGGCTAGTAATTTGTCCTTGAAATATTCTGTGAATGTGCAAAGTCACTGGAGCCTTAGTAAACATCGTCTCTTGCACTTTTGATATAGAACATCAAGATTCATTACTGTGAAATTCAGAAGGTCTGGGAACTCATTAAAATTATTATTTTTTATGTGAACTTTCAGAGACATTGTCATTTCTTGAAGTTTCATCTGGAATTTACAGTAGTTTACTCAGGACTGCAGTTTTGTAGTTAGTACTAATAGTTTGATTCTAGGTTTTTCTGATCAAATAGAAAAGTTACAAGAACACTATTAAAATATAAGAGTATGAGAACCTTGTCTTCAAGATGACATTCACATTATTTATTTAGAAACCATCTCATAACTTATTTGCTTATTACCATAATACATAGATCATTAGTAAATTTTTATCTTTTAAAATCAAAGTTATTTAATGAACTGTAGGGTACATCTATGAAATCAAACTAGCACAGACTTTGTGCTCATGTTGAACTCTTGAAAAAGAATTAACAGCTTTACTGAAAAGGATCATTCTATTTTCACAAATGCTTTCTTTACAGATAATAATTCCTTCTAAGTACAGAAGTACTATGTGTCATCTAAGTAATGGTGAACTAAGAACTGATTTGTCAGTTCAGTGTGGTAACGTTATAATTCAAAACTCTCCTGGGAAGGGAGAGGATATTGTTAACATTCTTTTATATTTCAGAGACAAAAAAAGGTTTCCTAACTGGAATATGAGAAAACAACGTTGCCATATCTCAGCACCATGTGGCCACTCCTAATTTGTGACAGTCTTTCAAAGTAGAACTTGCTTATAGAAAGCCAGAGTCGCAAAAAGATATAAATTTATACTTCAGATTCTTTCTTTAAAAAAAAAAAAAAAAAGAAAAAAAATTGGTTCAAAGTCAATAGGCTTTACAACAAATCTCGTGATAAACTTTTCAAATAATATTTCTAATGTACCTGTGTCAGAAATAAGCATTTGAGAGGTTTTGAAAGGTTTTTAAAGCTTTGTATAAAATAATTGTTCAATAGTTAGCTTTATTCTTTATTCATTCAAAATTAGGTAGATAATAACTACTCAGTATTAAGGAGTATCACGAAAAAGCAAATGTACAAAGAATGTTCCTTTTTCCCTCCCTCCTTCCTTTTTCCCTCCCTCCTTCCTTTTTCCCTCCCTCCTTCCTTTTTCCCTCCCTCCTTCCTTTTTCCCTCCCTCCTTCCTTTTTCCCTCCCTCCTTCCTTTTTCCCTCCCTCCTTCCTTTTTCCCTCCCTCCTTCCTTTTTCCCTCCCTCCTTCCTTTTTCCCTCCCTCCTTCCTTTTTCCCTCCCTCCTTCCTTTTTCCCTCCCTCCTTCCTTTTTCCCTCCCTCCTTCCTTTTTCCCTCCCTCCTTCCTTTTTCCCTCCCTCCTTCCTTTTTCCCTCCCTCCTTCCTTTTTCCCTCCCTCCTTCCTTTTTCCCTCCCTCCTTCCTTTTTCCCTCCCTCCTTCCTTTTTCCCTCCCTCCTTCCTTTTTCCCTCCCTCCTTCCTTTTTCCCTCCCTCCTTCCTTTTTCCCTCCCTCCTTCCTTTTTCCCTCCCTCCTTCCTTTTTCCCTCCCTCCTTCCTTTTTCCCTCCCTCCTTCCTTTTTCCCTCCCTCCTTCCTTTTTCCCTCCCTCCTTCCTTTTTCCCTCCCTCCTTCCTTTTTCCCTCCCTCCTTCCTTTTTCCCTCCCTCCTTCCTTTTTCCCTCCCTCCTTCCTTTTTCCCTCCCTCCTTCCTTTTTCCCTCCCTCCTTCCTTTTTCCCTCCCTCCTTCCTTTTTCCCTCCCTCCTTCCTTGTGATCCTGATGGTCACTACCCCACACAAAGAAATCGAGCATGAAATGAAACTGCATGTTTTTGGAGCATGAAGAAGCACACAGCATTTACGGTAATCAAATATCTTTGTGGCTTGTATTTAGTTAGGTAGATGAAGCTTTGCAGAGGGAAACAGGCAAAATACAGATCTCACTTTACTGAGGGATTTCAAGTTGCAGAAGTGAATTCCAGAAGGGATTCCAGAAATACATATTGGGAGCAAGTCTATAGACATTTCAGTGTAGACCCATCACTAAAGTACGAAGAGTAAGTAAAATTAAAAAAAGTAAAATTAAAAACAAAAAACAAAGAGATTTTGCAAATGCATTCTCATTTATCTTCCATTAAATCTATTAAAACAAACAATTCCAGCAGTTTTCTGCTATCCCAAATGAAAAATCTTCATACTTATTATTTAAACTCTTCATTCGCTGTAGGAGAATATGCAAAAGACAGTTAGGTATCAAAACTGAAATGTTGCAAGCAGTAATGAACAAATTTGAGTGAGGCAAAAGAAAAAAGAATAATTTTCTTTATTGAGATACTGTTAATACAGATGTTGTTTTATTTGCTGTAATGTCCTATGACTAACTTTATATTTTCCTTCATTTGTATATTGCTTTGCATAAATTTTTGCAGAAAATAGACTTATTTTTACACATACATATGTGAGTTCTCTTCAGCTGAATGCTTTTATATGTAGCTAAACATATCACCTGAGACAACGAGCATTTCAAAATCCTACGGAAAAGGAAAATATTTCAGAAGTTTCAAGTTGGTGCATTTTTATATAGCTACCTTGTTTACTGCAGATGCAGTTTCCAATCCTGAATATTACATCAAAGATCACTTTGTTTTGAATGCCTTTAGTTAATATGTTGTGAAAACGGAATCTGTTTGTATACTGCACCGGCCCTAATAAGTAAATGAAAAGCTATTTCTAGTTAATTTTATGAAAGTCATGAAATCTTAGTGTAAAGAACATAAGTGAGAGATATTGATTTTAGTTGTAAAAGCTAATTGGAGCTAACTTCAATTTTTCTCTTAACTTGCATCAAATTCTCCATTTTTCATGATTTCTGAGGTTTGATATATATTAGGTTAAAATACTTTGCCGTCCTTGGAAAATAAAAAACAAATAAAAAAAGTAATATTTAGAATATTTTAACGCAGTGAATTTGCTTTTGAAAGTGTTGAAAGCAAAATTTTCCCATATATCTGATGGTAATAGCAACTGCAATGACAAGTTAGGACAGGACAGGTAGGATAGAAATTAGTTTCAAATCCCATTGATATTTAAGGACAAAAGGCCAGTATGAGAGATTCTGGAATACTTTTGCTGTATTACTTTTTATTGTTCAGTAGATATTTTGATACTCCCGTACTTTCCTCACAGGCAAATCTTGTACTCTCGCCTTTTTATACGTCATGGAGAACAAATCTTTATATCCTGTGGTCTAACAAATTCCCCAGTAATCTAAATGTACTAGGATCTATGTGATGCTCGCCATGAAAACAGTAATCAGTGAGGAGAGAAAGTTAAAAATCACTTTTTTTTTTTTTTTTTTTTTTTAATAAGGGTCTAATAACCAGACAATGTTAAGTTCAGGAAATCTCATTCTGTATTTTTGTCTGTAACAATTCATGACATTTTTTTACCTCTCTCTTCTTCCCTGCCTCAGGGTCTTTGTTTACAGTACTTTAGCTGTCCAAACTACAGTGTCCCAAAAAGGACTGTGGTCCTCCGGGAGAGAGAATGCAGAACTAAGAGGGACTGAATCAGCTTATTTCCAATTTTGTAAGGAAACGGGAATAGCTACACTTTCTTCTGAGTAACTAGGCCAAAAGAGTTTGTTTAGTAGTTCATACATTTATCTTCTCAAATATGAAATGAATAGTTTCAATTTTTGCTCTATATTCTGTTTAGTTTGCTGGAGGAATAGCTTTCATAATTTATCAAACTCATGTAGTTTCAGAATTTCTTTTATTCCTAGGAGAATAAGTACTTCCAGACTTTCTTTAGAAGCTGTATTACTGAAACTATTTCTTCAATGCTCCTAAATGCCAACAAAGAAATACAGTCTCATGCTTCTAAATACTTATATTTATCTACCTCTGCATCTGGTAATTCAGTTAGCTCTCTCTATGTTGCTTGTTTTGAAAATCTACATTGTGATACAGTGTTCGTGGAATATCATTTTCCGTATTTCTAAACAGGAAAATACTGATTACATTAAAATTTTGCAGTGGGATGAAGAATTGGAAAGGCTTGGTGACCTCTGTCTGTTCAGCCTTAAGAAAAGAAGACTAAGAGGGGATCTTATTAATGTTTATAAATATTTTAATTGCAGGAGTCAAAGGGACATGGCCAACCTCTTTTCAGTGGTCTATGGGGACAGGACAAGGGGAAAGAGCCATAAAGTTGAGCACAGAAAGTTCCACACCAATGTGTGAAGGAACCTCTTCATGGTAAGGGTGACTTAGCACTGGCACAGGCTGCTCAGGGGGGTTGTGGATCCTCCTTCTCTGGGGATATTCAAGACCTGGATGCCTACCTGTGCAGCCTGATGTAGGGAGCCTGCATTGCATAGGTTTGAATTCGATGATCTCTGGAGGTCCCTTTCAACCCCTACAGTTCTGTGATTCTGTGATAGCAGTCTGTGTTTGTTTCAGTTGTGGTCTGTATAGCCCTCAGTCCTCTGTTTAAACTGTATTTTTGATTTACTGTGCACTTCCACATTATACTGTCAGAACTGGGTCTTCTACATGTACATGTGTAGTTTAGAAATAACAGAAAGTTTAATAGTTTTCGTCAGAATGGTGTAAGCAGAATAGATAGCACTGTTCTTCAGTAGCACTGTCCAACAAACCATACTTTTATTTTATCATCTTCATTTTTATTCTGCAGAACTTCAGTCTCTTCTTGTATCTTTTTGTTTAACATTTCCAAATCAGGAAATCCAGTTGTGTTACATGATTTTATATCCATAGTGCATATTATTCAATTTATGAAAAACAGTCTCTAGAACAGTGTCTATAATACTGTTTCAGACAGTAAAGCAATTTTTACATTTCTATATTCCAGTAAGATTACTATTAGTAGGGAAAAAAAGAAAAAAAGTGAGAGAGAGAGAGAGAGAGAGAGAGAGAGAGAGAGAGAGAAGGAAGGAAGGAAGGAAGGAAAGAAGGAAAAATCTCATAGAAAGCAGTATAAAGATGAAGAACAGAGAAGTAAGTGCAGAACATTTTAGCCAATGTACTTAAAGTAAAAACAGTGCTATTGGTTACATTCAACATGAAAAAGCTTAAGTAATAAACGGGTTCCAGCTCCCAGTCCTAGAATTACCCACAGGCATGATCATGTGCTTTATTTTGTTGTTTTACTCACCCACTGAGAAAATCCAGGCTCCACTAAAGGTCATGGTAAAACTCCTGCTGACTTCAAAAGGAGACAATATTGAAGCCCTGAATAATAAATAGCCTGAGGCAAATAAAAGTGTTTATAAAAAATGATGTTTTAGTCTGGATATTGCTAAAAAAGGTTGGAGAGAGAAGTTGGACACCTGTATTTCAGAATTCCTAAATGTTAAATTACTCTTTATAGGAAACAGTTTAGGTATGTGGCAAATTTTAGACTGAGAATTGCCGCTGAATTCAACTATTTGCTTTCATGTTTTCTTCTTGAGGCAAACCAGTAACACTGGTCCAGTTTTTGTGGGATTCTTCAAGCTTATCAAATATGAGAGTGAAATGGGGTCTGATTGTCCAAGTTTTCCAACATTCTTTTTCTCTAAGGCTAGACACCTCATTAAGACAGCATCTACTGTAAGGCCCTTTTTGGCATGAAAGGACATGGCATAGATACCTTCCAGTTGGTAAGCTGATAAAACACCAAATCTAGCAATAACGTGATCAAGAACAATAAAAATCAATAAAAATCAGAAGAAAATTGGAAGTTGCGATTTCTCTGTTCTTCAGACACATCAAAGGCAAAAGAGAATCAAAGATCACTCAATGATATTTTAAAATGAAAACATCTGGAACTTTTGTGTGATTATTTTCAACTTCATATAACAATCGTTTTTCTGAGTGCACACTGGTTATGTGATCTAATCTTCCTTGCTTCCTCACTGGAAGAGAGGTGATGTTGGTAGAGATATAGATGACTAGAGAGACAGAGAGATATAAAGAGAGGGAGAGAAGAGAGAGGGTAAGAACCTGGAATTTCAAATGCTTATACAGTATGAGACTATTTTGCTTCCCATTTCCTTCTTGACGGTTGGGATGAAAATGAGTAAAGGTGATGGAAAATTTTGATAAGTCCTTAAAAATTGCAGCCTTCTTAACTCCACTGTATCATCTTTTAATGCAGGCATCACACATCTGGACTGTGTATAACCATGCACTTATGTTTTGCAATCTGTTCTTGTAAATCAATTTTACACAGCTTGAGAGTATGGGCAAGTTTGTATTTGTGCTATAAAGATGTTTCAGAGGGGAAAAGAATGAAAAGTGTTGTAGCTGCAAACAAATCAATTGGACTATATTAAAACTAAACACATGATGCCAAAGATGAATGTAGAGACAGAAACAGGGACAGAGATTACCATGGGGTCTAGACACATACAGTGATTAATTATCATACACATCCCGAAAAGAAAAGCAAAACAAGTAACGGTTTTTTCTTCTTGGGCTAGACAGTCTGCAGAGAAAGAAAATCATATTATGTTCTCCATGGATGAAGGAAAAGATGAAATGGATATTAACTGTCTCTCATTTGCACCAAACTGGAAATCCATCTTTCACCTAGCTTTATTTCTTTCTACTTGAAAATAATCCCATAACCCATTTTTAAATTTAGAACAGAACTATATCTGTTTTACTCTTCATACTTCATTTTAGTTTTAAAAATTGTATTAAATAATTATATTGGGTTTAACGTAGAAAAAAAAAAAAGATCAGTTTAATTAATTTCAGCAAATCTGTATGCTAAAAAGAGCTGCAATACTGAGATTTTTACTTTTTTTTTTTTTTTTTTTCTTTCCCTGTAAGTTTTGCAATTACACTATAAAACTTATTCAAATGTAAGAATTGCTGAATGGAGTTCTAATTACTAGGTACATGACCCTCTTTGGATACACAAGATAAATTTAAATGAAAACAGTTTATTCATAGTTTTTTTTTTTTTTTTTTTCCTGCAAGCACAGAATACTGAAACTGCACTACAGTGTTCAGAAACTAATTGATGCATTCTCCATGTTTGGAGACAAGTTTCACCTTCATACAGTGATTGATAAAACAAATATGTTTGTAGCACCTTATGATAAATAGAACCTATTAGTATGAAAACATTATTTCCCAGCATTGCCTCTGAGGATTAAGTCATATGTTTGCGCATCAACTGGGTGCAATACATCAGATTTATTTAAGATCATTTGATAGTTACCAGGTTCATGGGATAAATTATTTATTTGTATTTGTCCAGGAGAAGATTGCATGTTTTGTTTCATTTCGTTTGGCTGGTTTTGTTTGGTTGGTTTCTGCTGTGTTCAGTGCAGGATGTGTGCCCAACCCAAGGGTAGGGTTATTGGTGTCTACATTTTCTCATGAAAAAGTATAAAAACTTTGTGAATATATATGCCATTCTTTGTCTTTCTCTCACCCTGCTCAGGTAGCTTAGAGCTGTTAAAGGAGAACATGATTTAAGCCTCATTTTAAAATGTCTCCAGAAATGACATAGTTATTGAAAAAAATAGCAGGGTAAGCCAGGTGGAAAAAAATAGGATGGTAGAATGAAATACCTCTGAGGACAGTTCTGTTGTACAACATTTGGCCTTAAATAAATGTATGGGCCTGCTTCTGAAAATATATTACATATGTCAAAGGAACAGTAATTAAACTGTTCCCTCTAAGCCTTTTTGATAGGCCATTTTCAGAATGAATGGTTGAGGCTGAGAAAGGGCACTTGGCATTTAAGAACCCTACCTTTAGGATATTATTCTCCTTGCTTTCTCATACTCACATATATTTTCCTTTTTTTTTTTCTACTAAATTAGAGCAATGCGAATATCCACTATTCCAGTTAAAGATCTGTAAAATTAAAATTGTGTCATATGAATGTAATTATCTTTGTCATATATATATATATATATATACATATACATCAGTCAACTCTGGTATTAGCCTTGAAGAAAAAAGAAACAGTAGTTTAATCATAGTGAAAGTGGCAAATTTCACGTTTTGTCATTGACTAATAGAATCTAACATAAACCAATGTCACTCATACTAAATCACTCAAAATAATTATTACCTGTTTAATATGGTGTTACACTGAATAAATATTGATAAAAAAGGCAGTTCCACTGTGAGGCTCATAATCAGTTTCTTCAGTTAAGTAAAATGAATTGAAGCCCTTAATTACCTCCAAGGAAACTGGCAGATTTTACAAAATTTTACTAAAATTAATTTCACATAATTTGTGTTTAAAATAATTATTTTTTATCAATATTACTGTTTCATAGAATTTATATCTTTGGCCCTGACACATTTCTCCATTTATGTTTGCTTCCTGTATAACATTCATGTATATAAGGAAACAAATTAATATATTTTTATATTAATATCATCTTTAATGTTGAAATTACAAGGAAATAGATTGCAACTCAATTACATAAAATTTTATGTAAACTCTGGGAGTGATTTACAAAGTGAAAATGCCAGGTGCCAGAAAATTATTTGTTTTCTGTATTCTGCTACAGAGCATATGTTATATGATTCAGACAATCTCCTCATTGAAAAGATTTTATATTTTTAACACCATTTATTTTTCCATCTGTGTGCTGCATAGGACAACTCATTTCCACGGACTATAAATGCAAATTTTCACTGTGTCCAAAACTGATTTTTATGCATCTTATCTATTTACTGTATTATTTTAATTTTTTACATCTTTCCTCCTAGTTTTCAGAATGTGATGTAACTGTGTTGTAAGACTGATGGAAAAAATTCATGTCTATTTATAAGATTCTCAGTACATTTGTTATTCTCCATGCTGCATTAATAGGTATTAACCTTGATGTGCATTAATAGAATGCCAGTACTCTTGCATAGATAACAGTCTTTCTATGGACATCACAGAACATTCTGGATTTCTTTGTTTTTATTTTTTATTTTTTTAATTATTTTTATTAAATCGTACTTATTTTATTTTCAGTTAAGTTTGGAAACTAATCAGTAATTGACTGTCCTGGTGATGCACCATAGTAAAAATTAAAGCTTTCTTTCTTTATCAATCAGAAACAAAGTGTGCCTGAAGAAAATATAGAACAGAATGACTCTGTGATTACAGGCCTGACAAAAATAGCCAAATGAAAAGTATTGTATAATGGGAACATTTACTGGAACTCAGTGTGAGATAATAGAATTCTATAATACCAGAAATGCTAATAATCCATGTTTTTGTTTTTTTTGTAGGAGTGTATTCTTCTAGCTGAAACAAAACAATTTAGATCTTTGATTTCCATTTTGAAAAATTGAGTTATTGTCAATGATTTAAGAAATCTTGCTATTCCACAGAAATCTTTCTGTTAATTAAAAAAAATATATATATATTAATTATAATGGCAAGGATATCGGAAAAATCCTTACAAATACATTTCTGTTACCTAGAAAGGTGGTGTTTTATATTTTCTTCTTGGGCAAGAACTTATTTCTAAAATCTTACATTGAATGACTGCCACCTCCCATCCATATGCACATCTGTTTTTCAAAGAACTCTCAGAAGTTTTGCAACTGTTTTTCACAAATCATCCGCCCTAGGGAGCTCATGCATTTCTCTGAGGGGAGTTAGGAAGCTGCTGATGAAGAATTTCCACATCCTTCTTCCGTTATTTCTTTTCATAATCACGTATAAGACAATTCATTAAAGTCTTATACTGCTTGCATGTACTTTTTGGGGTTATATTACACAGAAATCGATATATGCAAAATATTATGTGATTATTTTTCTTTTTATACAGCTCCTCACTGTGTATTCAAGCATACATGCAGTTGTATGTCAGTTATCAACTTAGCAGCTTAGTGGTGTCTGCTCTTGTCTCTTAATCTCGAGTAATTCTTAATATTTTTCACTCTTTACTGTGAAAAATATGTATTATTTAATACCAGTTTCTTTCGCATCTTGCAGAAATGTGCAGTAAAGAATGTAACCTTCACCGTCTGTGAGAAAGGATCTTTCCCCGTGGTATTCATTTGCAATCTCTTTATATATACTTAATTTTAATGAAGGGCTTCCATCTTTTATTCTATTCAAATTAGAAGTAGCATACAATTGGATATCTAAACTGATGGCAGACAAATATCATCAACAGGTGTGTACTGACAGATTCTATTGTTGTTAGACTAAAAGTAGGTGCAATTTTAAATGTCAAAAGCCAACATTTACTGCAAAATTTTGATATAGAAATTTGAGACAAAGTCTCTGAGTTTATTAACAGAAAATATTCTTAAATAGAAAAAAAAAGATGTAAAAATATGAACTGCTAGACATTATTATTCGTGAAACATCATTAACATCTAATGGAAGTATCATTAGCTGCTGAGCTTGTATTTTAGTATTTTAAGAAAAATTGTACTGGTTGTTATGGGGAAGGAAGCTAAAGTGAGTTGTGAATACAGATATACCACATCTGTAATTGTGCAGGGAAAGAATTAACCAGCATATAAGGTCTTGGCTCAGTTACTTTCACTGCTGCAGAGATTTTTCACAAAAAGTTTGCTTTTCATCATCACTCTATCAGCTAGTATATGATTGATTTCTTTAAAAGCTGTTTGAGTAAGTGTTTTCCTCTTTCTCAAAGGAAATATGCTGCATGACAATTTTAACAGAAAATTCTAACTACCTACAGCTCTTAGATCTTTTAATAATTGTTTGTATAAATCTTTTTCCTTTTAAAATGTCTTCTTGTTCTTCTAAAATAAACTGAAATAACTGGATTTAATTTGTTTTAATAATCTGGGACGAAAAATTGATTTGACAGTATAGTTCATGGAAAATCATTGAGGAATGTTGATTCACATTTACTAATTATGTCCTGCACAGATGCACATTCTACAGTTTCTAATTCTGCACATTTTTTTATCATGTGTTATAAATGCTTGAAATAGTATTTTTTTTTTTCTTTCATATCTTGGAAAGTGATACCAGAGCACAGAATATGCTACACTAAAAATTCAGATATGTAACTCTGAGAATGGAAATCTCAGTTTTTAGAGGTAACTTAGTTTTTTTATGAGATTAGTTCCATGCAAAAATGCATATTATAAGAGATTACGATATAATTCTGCTACTGAAGATTAATGATTAAATTGATTTTTTTGAAGTTTTTCAATGCATATTAAAGGAAATTAAGAAATGCACAAATGAAAGGTTCAGTATTCCATTTCAAAGATACTGGAATCAGTAAAAGAAGACAGTGACTTTAATCTTCTGCGTGTTCCACTGGATGTGAAAGACCCTTAGCTATAGTCAAAGTTACTTGTCTCTTCATTGCTCTCTGAGAGCCCAGCAGTTGGAACCAGACCCAGCACAGGAGGTGAGAGGTACTTTTCATCTTCTTACATCTTTTTTAGAATCACTGTAGGATACAAATTAGAAGAAAAAACTCAGCAGGTGCAGGTGAGAATTACAAAATGTCCCAGAAGAAAAGAAACAATACTGTTGCTAGTAAATTTAGCGTGTTCGCCATTCTGGCCACTGAACTCTGTTTGTAATTAGGTAGGCATGTCCACATACACAGAAAAGAAAGCAAGTGCTCTAGAACAAGATTATCAAATGTGTGTCCCATCTGTGAGGCTTGTAAGGATGTTTTGCTAGTAAACCTCATGATATTCAACGTTCTTGAAGACTACAGGACAAATCACTGTAGTTTGGGATTTTGACACAGTATCTTAATGACTGAATGAAAAATCTAATAGGGATCTTCTCAAATATGCTTGCTTTGAACCTAGAGCATCTCATCAGTAATGATCTTAATTAATATACCTTCTAATCTGGTTCTTTGTCTCATAGAATTTATATTCTGGAAGGATAATATCACAACTCTTTTCCACAGTCCATCTTACCGAGCAGAACTACATGATCCGTGGTCATCTCCCACTGTCTAAATGGCACAGTAAGCGTAACTGATTAACAGTTTAACGGGACTATTTTTGTATTTTTGATAAGCAAGCTGAGCAAAGTTTGCTCGCTTCATAAGAGACATACAAAAAAATGAATAATTAGAAAGATTAACTCTCTTTGCCCATGCCTGAGTAATTCTTATTAGTGTTACGTAAAGCAAAAGGAACTGACTGATTTTTGGTAAGTCTTTGGGCAAAAAGCCTTTCTTTTGTTTTGGCATGCCACACTGGTGTGATGGAAACTGCATGTCAGCTCAAGGGCAGTTGGATCTAGATAGGGCATTCCATTTATTAAATGCACTGTTAGATTCCCAATTAGGAATGTCAAAACATACCTAGATTATAGCACTACATTAATGTAAATGGGAATCTCATGGAAACACCCTCACATAGTACTTCAAAAATCTGCCTTTGGCTTTCAACAGTAGGAAAAGGTATGTTGACTCAAATAGATGTCAATTAATAAAAAGTTACATTACTAACTGACAATTAAATAATTTCTAAGGCTTCTGCTTTTGAAGATTTAGTTGAAAGTGTTAGAGGCTTAGAAAATTTTAGTCAAGGGGCAGAGTAGTTTGAATCAGAATGAGATGATAGAGAAACAGTAAATAATAAAGGAGAATGTAACTAGATAGAAAATATAAAGAGCATTTAAAAGACTAATAAATGACAAAGACAGTTCAATGCAGATAAATGTAGAACAATGGTGACTTTGATGAGTTTTTATAACACAACTGTGCATGTATTATAAAACAGGGAGAACAAAAATTGTTGAAAAGTCAAAAGAAAACTGTTTCATTGATGTAGGAAAAGAAAGCTAGCAGACAAGTCTTAACACGTGAATGAATGATGACTTTGAGAGGGTCTTTATGACAGAAGCCAGTGTTTTTTATAAAGTAGAAATGTGAAATGCTAGAAGCTAAGAAAAAAAATGTATAAAATAAAAATGATAAATACTGCATGAACCCTAAAATATGAAACAACCACAACAGTATTTCCTTACAGAAAAAAAAAAATGAGGCGGATGAATTGGTCTCACTGTATTTCTATCACTGATCTAACCATGCCCATTACACAAAAGTAGTATTTACAGGAAAGATTGCCTTCTGTTTGGACACTGTGCAGTGATTATTTCTCAAGTGTTTATTTTTCATGAGAAGTAAAAGTGCAGCGGCAGCAATAATATAGTTCACACATGAAAGACATAGATGGGTGAAGAAAACAAATATGAATATATGAAGAGGCATGGAGGAAAGGAGAAGAAGAAATAATAATCAACATATAGAGCAGGAAACAGAAACAAGTAGAATGGGTAGATGGAAGAGAAGATAAAGAAAATTGATAGTATTTATTAAAATAAATACAGAAAATAAGTACTGGAATGCAAGTCCAAATGTACATAGTTTATGCTCTGACTTCCCTGCATTGTTAAAGTAGTCAGCATTGAAGGATGAAATATATTTTCAGGAACATATGATGTGGTTGAAAACACAGACTTTATTTCAGTATTTCCCACTGATTTTTGTGGCCAGACATTGTTCCTTGCTGCACTGTTTGGTTCCTTAACCTCCCTCTTCCCTGAGCTGTTGCTGCCCTGCTTCAGAGAATTAAGCACACTAAGGAATGGAAGCTGACAAACTTCTTATCTAACCCATAAAATTTCCAATAACCAAAGTGACGTTCTAATGAATCTTCAGCTAACCATGTCAACAGTTTACAGCTGGTTCACCCTGTTCTGTGAATTACTGGGTGGCGGGATCCATGGACCCATGCCCAGAAAAGGGAAAAGAGGAAAGGGTAGTGAGGTGGGCCTAAAAACAAAACAGCAGCAACGTTCTGAGGAGGAAATCAAATTTATTAATAAAATATTGAAATGCAAAATGACAACATATAATATAGTATATTTGGAATTGAAGCTAATAAATGAAATAAAATGACTGAGAGAGGGTAGTGAAGTGATGGAACAGACTTCCCAGAGAAGTTGTAGATGCTCAGTCCCTGGAGGCATTTAAGGCCAGGGTGGATGGGGCCTAGGTTAATGCAATTGAACAGTTGGCTACCCTGACTGCGTCAGGGCTGCTGGAATTAGATTATCTTTGAGGTCCCTTTCAGCTGAAGCCTTTCTATGGTTCTGTGATTCTGTGATACTTTGCTTTTATGATTCTAATTTCAAACTTTTTAAAAGCTTATTTATTTTAAAATAAGAATTTATCTGAAAGGAAAGCTGGAGTTTTAACATCCTTGCATGACTTGGGCCAATATGCCCTTCTTCTACCTCAGACTAACTACATTTAAGAATAGGAGTAAATCAGCTTCCTACACTTGTATAGAACAAACTGCACTGTATTTCCATTTTGGCAGAGTTCTTTGTGTTTTGTCTGGCTCAGTGGTTTTAAAAAAACTGGGTGCCCTCAGTGTGTACTATCCTGGATTCTAAATTATTTACTAGGGGCTGTGTAGTTTAACTTGCCCTGGAGTATATCTTGTATACTTTAGTTCCAATTTTTTAATGATATTACTACTTCTGCCAGTAATTTTTATACCAGCTGCACTGGACTAATTATGTGGTTTTCTCAAAAGTCTATTTTTGAAATAATTATGGCCTTTGAGCATATAATAGGAAGGTTTAGATAGGCAGGAGTAAAAAAGTTTCTGTTCGAGCAGAAAGGATAAAAAAGTCGACATATCTTATATTCTCACTTTGAATGCCCAAGCCTATGCATCACCTCAGATTGTCTGTCCCATAAAAAATCATTCCTTCATATTTATGTCCACACTTTCTTAGATATAACTTTTGTTTTCTTTTGTTTTCTAATTAACTGCATTTTGAGGCTAGTACCTATGAGTACTACAAGTTCACTTTAAATATAAAGATGTCTGCAGATTGTGCAAACACTTAATGTGCCTTTTAGCTTCTATTATTTTATAGAAATCAAATGAAATATGGAAAATTATGGTGTTTGTAAAGGTTTACAATGTAGCATGTATAGGGGTACGTCAGAAGTTTGAGTTGATTTGAAGTACACGAGTCTTTTAAAGTTAATGAGAAAGTCACAGTTAGAATGTCATGTGATAATCTGAAAATTTACCCCTTACTGCCTCCTTAGATTTTCTCTGTCATATATTATGGTAATACAGGGTTCTCAGTGTGAGGTTGATTTAAAGGGATATTGCTGCATGAAACAAAGAACTTGTCTTTTCTTCATGATCTCTGCATATTATTAGTATAAGCAGGGCCAGCAACCTTTGTTACCAGGGAGACAAAAAATACATCAGTATGAGTGACCTTTCATTTTGATTTCAGTTTTTCACATTTTGTCTCTGAAAAGGAACTGAACAAATATTGCCATTTTTCTCTATTAT
Source organism: Callipepla californica brunnescens (assembly GCA_023055505.1). Lineage (NCBI taxonomy): Eukaryota > Metazoa > Chordata > Aves > Galliformes > Odontophoridae > Callipepla > Callipepla californica. The sequence goes on along the minus strand of JALIRH010000050.1, from coordinate 1,570,945 downwards.
TGTACTGTGGCCATGGCATGACAAGTTTGAAGGCCTGTACTTTTCCAAGTATAACAAATTCTCAGTCTTAAAGATTTAATTGTCTAGAGAATAGATATATATATATATATATATATATATATATATATATATATATATATATATATATATATATATATATATATAAAAGAATGGAACATCGGGTAGATGACTGTATGTATATAACTGTATATGAGGTAAATTATAGGTATCAAGAAGATACTTTCAGCATCATTGATTATCAAAGGAGAGACGTTCCAATATTCAGCCATATTTTTGTTAGAAAAAGGGATGGAAGGTTTGGTTGTGAAATTTCTTTATTTTTCTTACTATTTCATAAAAATAATTGAGATGAAGGAAATTGTAGTTCTTCAAAGTAATACTGATTTGTTGCAATTTCTTTTTCTCAATTTATTTCTGTCTGTCAAACTTATTTTTGTTAGATAAGAACATAAGTAAATTAATGAGGAGATAGTTTGACCAATTCCTTCTTTTTACTAACTTAATATATAACAAAAAGAGTAGAAACAAAGAAGGCAAGTGCAAGATAAGCATTCTGATATTAGAAATACCTAGATAGCCCTCTTAGTTTAGCTAAAGAGTTTAGGAAGTCATTATGCTACAGGAAAGAAGGAATATTCACTCACAGGTCTTTTTAACTCACTGTGGTGATGTTATTCTAATTGAAATATGCGAGTAATACAATCTTGATTATGGCAAATGTTCTCAGCCTGCTATTTAATATATGAATTTAAACAATGGGGGGTTGTTTTCCTGAATCCTACAGCTGCCTAAACATGCAGCTGGACAGAATTTAGTGCTGAAAGTTAAGTGTATTTTGTTTTGTGACTGCATTAAAATTTGACTTGCAATGCCAGTTAATTTGCATTTCCATACAGTCTTACAATCAAAACTTTTAAGTATTATTAAAATAATAATAATTAAAAAAAAAAGAATATGAATTGACTGCTGCAATCAAACCTGATTGAAAATAAATAATTTAGTTTTTATCTACTGACATGAACAAGAAAAATGTTCTGGACATCTGTGACTAATAATGTCTGCTTTTAAAAAGATTACCAACCTTAAAATATTGGAACATTCAAGAACTATCTTATGAGGGCTCCTCTGAAAGTAATGCCCCCTATTTTATTATGTTGGTCCACAATGTTGGAGGCAGATGTTGGTGCTATGGCAGCAGAGGCTGAACATTCCCACCAATACTCTATTACATTTTGTTGCTGTATGATAGATAGCAGCAGAGGGGTAGTCTGACAGAGTGATGTCTCACATGGATGTGTATAAGAAGTGTGTAACTGAATTCCTCCATGAGAATAAAATGGTACCCATTGCTTGCTGAACATTTATGGAGACCAAATAGTGCTTACTAGCACAATGATGAAGTGGTTCAATATAAAATATAATAAAATCTGAAGACTTTTATTGTGTCATACTTGTGATTTGCACACCTCAGTTTGCATATCTTCTCTCTTTACATATGTATTGAATTTTTGAGATCATTCAGAATGTTATATGGATCACATTTCTGTTTCTTATTCAGATTGCAATGACTATTAATCTTCATCCTCAAGTAAGGCATAGTTACACTTCTAGCCAGGTAGTTATAGATGCCCATATCAACTTTGGAATGATAAAGCGCATATCAAGTTAGTGAAGGTATGTTCTCAAGAAAATATACAAACTGTGTTATCTGTGTTCTGTTCACACTTCTGTTTACAGTTTTAATCATTTCAGTGGTCTCTCTAGTCTAAAATCTTGTTTACATGGAAAAGACATACTTGTATATTCTCAGGGCAAAAATAAAATCAACAGTTTTCTAAACAGCTTCATTCTGTCCATATCTTCTCAGCTGAAGAAAAGCATTTTTGTCTATTAATTAGTTTGTCTAAAATATACTGAAAATTGACTATTGCCAAGTGTTGCATGGATTCATAAGAAAATGATTTGTTTTCTGATATCACTTGATCCAGTTAAATTTGTAACAGTACATATTCAGCTTTGATGAAATATCAGAACAGAGTTCTGATCACAACTGAACATGACTGTATTTCAGTAGTGCCTCATTTATTCTTATCCTGAAATTTAACGTGTTCAGGTAGACCTTTAAGAAATTTCACATTTGACAATTTACGCTTAAAAGCAATACGATTGAATTTAGAGTAGTCCTAATTTGACTTTTAATATTATTTTAATAATTTTTTATCTAATCAAATTCTCATTTTTTTTAATCAATAGATTTTTTTAATTTTTCTTGAGTGATAAAAAAGAATGCAAAATTGAAGGATATTATGCGCTACTGCATTGCATTTAAAATTCTGTTATACACAGTAGAATATAATAGTGAATGCAGTTAGAGGCAAGAAAAAATACTGACAAAATCTCTAATAATAACTCTCTCTAATAATCAATAAAGAGAGACTAACTGTCTCTCTTCTAGGCATTTTTGTGTTCCTCATTTAGCATGAAAACTTAAAGGAAAACTTAATGAAGACTATCTTTTCAATGTGTTAACTTTGCCATCTCCTGGCATTCTTGTCATCTGTGAATCCAGAAGAAAACAGAGGTGTTGAGCTAGTTATACTTAAAACATCTGTCCTTGCAGAATACATGAAACCTCCTTTCTTCAACTGCAAGTCTCGTTTCTGCAGTTCCACTCATTAATCAGTTTCCTAGACTCTCCTTTCTCTCTCTCCTTAGCTTAAAAATATGCACCAAACTGCTTTGTAGTGAGGTCTGATTGTCACAAGAAAATTATTTCCTTTTGATTTCAGAACTTTACTGTATGTAGAAGAACTACTATATATCTTTAATAAAATTGTCTTTGAAACTACGTAGCTATGTCATGTGTATGTTCCCTTGGATCTTCAGAATTTTAGTGGATGTAGAAGAGCTACTATAACATCTTTAATAAGCCAGCTTTGAAAGTACTGAATTATCTCCTTTTCCAGGTATATAAGTGCTTATATATGCAAATAATGCTCGAATTGGGTTACATTGAAGAATGGATTTCATAAATAATCCAATCAGAATGTACTCCCTTGGGTTTAGTGTCCGACAATTTCCTTGTCTCTATGCTTGCTAGAACAATTTGTGTTCACTTGCTTTGTTTCATGAGCTGATGACACTAAGGCCATACAATCTCCAGTTTTTGCAATTTGCTGGGCCTGATTTAGGTTTCATTTATTCCCCCCTACAACCTACTGAGGTAGAAAACTCCTTATTTTGTCCTTATATTTCAGTAATTTTGTTGTTTCTTGCATTCACAGAGTATTTTGTAATACTTTTCAATTCAGTAAATATCACGTCAACACTCAAACATATTACTGTCATTTTATTTTGAAACCATTTGTCTCCAGCCATTAGATTTCTGTTTTAAAGTTGCAAGAATTAAAAATAAATAAATGTCAAGATTTTCATTCTTTGATCTTCAACAATCTTTTTATTTGATATGGTCAACATACCCAACCACTCTGTTTCATTACCAGGAGCCGTATTCCCAAGATGTATAAAATTCATTTTCATTTCATTTTCATATTTCAGTTTCATTCCTAAAATTGTGATTTATCAGGGTATACTAATTTTCTGCAGTGATCTCCCTTACATGAATAAATTTTCTCAGATAAAACTTTTCTTTATGAAATAATTTCAGAGTTTCAACATATTTTTAAATCACAGATATATTGAAGATATAGTAAATAACATTTTGAAATAGACTTGATCAACATCAATTTTAGCTACCAATTAACCAGTTTATTCTCATCTCAGATTGCTTAATACAATTAAATAATTATTTTTCATACCACTTATGTCTATTTACCATTTCTTTAAGTCCTTTCTGCTTGGCCCTCTTTCTGTACAGCTTTCCAGACTTCTCCCTGTTAATGTACAAGTGCTGACATAGTCACCATAGTGGTAAATTGACTCTTTTTCTCAAAATTACAAAAAAATCATTCAGGTTGATATGTTCATTTGTTAGGGAGTAGATTTTAGAACAGTATTTAATGGGTAAAGAGATAAGGTAAGGGTAGATGCTAACAGCTACAAGGACTTAAATTCAGTTAAAAATAATTATCTGTGTTCTTGTCTCATCTGAGTTGTACACAAAACTCTATTAATGACTGCCAACTATCAGACTGATACCCAGCTCTGTAGAGGTGGAGATTTTACTGCGTACATTTCTTGGAGTGTGTTCACTACTGACTTAAAAAATTATATAAACACTTAAAATCTCACATGAACTTTTGTATCCTCCCCCAAGGAAGTATACACAGAGCCCCTCATTGACATAATTTTGACATTTCTCTTTCCTCCAAGGCAAATACTAATACAACTCTATCTGAAATATAAGTCTAATATGAAAGGCATCATATAAAATAATGCTCAAAGCAGTCTGTGAGTGTTGTCAATATAAACGTATATAAGAACTTCCTACTACCATCTCTTCTGTGATGTATATTCTACTGATAGTAATTCAATACAGTGAAAATTGTAGGTAGAATTAATACAGTTGTCAAGTACCTATGAAGTTTCTGAATTAAAATCCCAACTGTAGTAGAGTTCAATAATCACACTCAAATCAGTTATTTAGATTGCAATTTATATTGTAGTCAAAAGGTTGATCACAAGTTTTAACAAGACTTTAATGCACTTTATTAGCTTTTCTGCTTATGACAGAGTGGTCTGGTAGCACATGCAGGATTATCAATATGTCAGCTCACGCTTTGGAGAGTAAACATGTCCTCCTTGTTTTCATAACTTTCCAGATAACTTTGGAAATCTATGAAGGCACAGCTCTCCTGTCGGTATTCAAACCAACTGTTTTATTGCCAGTTCAGCTATTTCCAGATGAATTGCATGCATTTATGAAGTAAATTAATATGAATAAGTACTGCTAAAACAGTGTCCTGTGTGGTATTTTGGAAGTATGATTAACGGATGTATATTGTTAGAGAGAATTATAAAACTTTTGCTATAGTCTTTGAGATGATTGATATTCTCAGAGACAAGTGAATAGAAAAAAAGGCTTTGATTCTCTGCTCCAGAGCAGATGGATTGAAAAGATGATAAGAAAGTGAAAATGAAAGGAAGAACAACAAAAAAAAAGTAAAACAAAAAAGAAGCAAAGTTAATCAAAGGAGATGGAGACAGAACAACTAGAAATTTAAGAAATCTGCAGCATCCTGGAACGTGAAAAAGTCCCAGTCAGCACAATTATCATAGCTACTGTTTTTTGTTTGTTGAAGAAACATCCAGGAAACCAGGTCAGAGAAGGGGCAGTGCTGCCTCAGAAGCCCAAAGAATATAAAGAAACATTTCCTTTATTCTATTCGTTGCACCTGAATTTGACATGAACATCTCCATTTAATGACATTTAAACTACCACCTATACTAACTGCAAGGAGAAGTGACATCCTCCCTTTCTGATGATGACCATTTGTTCCCACTTCAGCCTGAGCCTTTTCTATGGCTTTTGCAATTTTCTGGGGGAAACTCTTGCATATTAGTTTTGAACTAGTTCACTACAACTTTTGCTCTGGCATAGAAGTGAGATGTGGGAGGGAAGCAAAACCATCATTTGACAGTCAATATTTATATATGTAGCCTTATAAAATTGCCATCAAACTATAGGACTGGATCAAGAGGAAATTACTGTACTGAATTAGTAAAGCATAATACAATCTTTATTATAGTAGCAGACATTCTATAATGATAATTAAATAAATAGAAGCATAGATAACAGTTGTTAAAAACTTATAATTACATAAAAACTTCTGGTACGTATATAAAGAATTTTAAAAAGGACATTTATATTTTCAGCACCTCCTTTTGCTGACTAATAGTTATTCACAAAGGAAAAATAGAGGTAGCTACCAAGTGACCTTCAAGCAAGTATTCCTAGATAAAACTCACCTCACTGATTCAATCTAAATGTCAAGAGAAGTACTGTTTTTGTATTGAATTATATATATATATGAAAAAACAACCTAAACAAAACAAAAACAAACAAACAGAAGGGAAATGCAACTTGTGGGAAGGAAGATGATGACATGCAGTTTTCTCAGCTACTTCCATACCTATCAGATGACTCCCTAGCAGGTTGCTTGCTTCCAGCTACCTCCAGTGTGTCTCCATTTTGTTGGCAGTATCCACACAGTCATCTTTTTCTCTCTTTCTTCTCTGTATTCACACATCTCTGCTGTGTTTTATTCTCCTCATGCCTCACCTCACTTTCCTTTTGTATGATGTACAAGGAAGACTTCATAACTGTTTCTAATGTTTAGTCGTAAGTATCAAGACATGTTTTTGGACAGGATGAGTGGTTAAGTTAGGGTTTCCCACTTTTTCATAAAGACCTACCCAACCCAGGCAATTGGTATCCAGTACACATATCCAGCTTATGGGCAGTAGGGAAAACAAGAAGAAAAGAACAAGCCTGTGGGAGAAGGTTTCACATAACTTAAATTAACTAAAAAAAAAAGATTATTAATAAAAATAATTTTTGAAAACAATGCATATGATAGCACAAGGATTGCATTTTCCAAATCAGTTTTCTGTGAAGGAAGGCAGGCAGGCAGGCAGGCAGGCAGGAAGGAAGGAAGGAAGGAAGGAAGGACGGAAGGAAGGAAGGAAGGAAGGATAATCTAGCTATGTTATTACAGTGTAAAGAGAAACATCTTACATTTCTATTTCAAGTGAAATGATAAAGAAGAAAGAAAATAATAGCGAGGGAGTTTTCTATTTTATTATTACCTAGTACTTCTAATTACATTTCTCTAACACTTGTTTCTTTTCTGCTTCATTAGTTGTCCAGTAAAGGATACTAGCTACCACAAAACAACATAAAAGCACTCACGTTATTGATGTTTTTTTTAATGTAATGCTTGGGAATAAATCACTGGCTACATACCAAACATAGCTGCTGTACAGAGACCTTCTCCTCTGTTTTCCTGAAAGTTTTAAACCATCTCTTAAATTTATTTATTACTTAATGATTGGCATAAAAGCACTTATTTGCACAGTTGGGATAATGTCTGTTCACAGGGACTCAGAATGAAATATCCTGCAATTGCAACTAATCTATTTTATCTAAGTGTTTGTTCTCAGAGGCCAGTGTCTGTCTGGAAAGTTCTTGTGTGTTAGAACAAACGTTATTTCTTTCAGTGGTTTCTATTTATCACCGTGCTGTGGGACACTACTGGCAATTTAGAAAAGAATAATGCCCTCCAGGCTTGAGACCAACAGCAAGAGCTACTCCCATAAAGACAAATGTACTAAAGATTTATCTGTTTACCTATGTAATTTTTCCCTCTTTAAGATACCAAGGGATTTTTTTGTGCATCATTTGCTACTGATTTGTAAGAGGTTGTTGTTTAAAGTAAAGAAACATTGCACCTTAGACTTCTCTTACCAAAAATTCCTCATATTTTAGACAGTTGGAAGATAACAGAAATTATTCTAGAGTGAAAGATATTTGCAGAGCTCTTAATTAAGCTGCAAAACATATAATTACCTTGGTGATCCTGAGTACATTAATGGTTTGATTCTTAGTAGAACTGGGAGGGGGGCAGGGAGGTGGAAGCAGCTGTCATGATTCCAGGAGCAACTCCCAAGTATTAAAGATAGGCCATACATTTTAAACCTCCATTTACAGAAAGTAATGATAAAAGTCTAAGAACACTGTGTTGAAGTAATCAGTTTATTACAGATTTTAAAATACAGATATTTATATTTTTTTGTATACTGAGCTGGCATATGGAATTCTCATTAAATCGAATGATGGGTTGTTTTCTGTATATTTTGTATTAAAAAGAGCAATAGCAAAGGCTTTTGATGAATACTGAATTCAATTTTGAAGCATCATTAATTCAATATTCTTATTTATTGGCATTGACAGAAACCTTACATGAAAAGGAATATAAAAAGATAACCTCAGATGTAACAGTTTAGGTAGACATTTTTATATATCAAGTTCTATATTAAATTATTATTAAATTACATGACGAATGTAGATTAAAGATATCATAAATGTTTGCTTAATTGGTTACATGGTTATTGTTTTGGTAGATGTACTTCTGAATGATAATTTTAAGTCAAAAATCGTATGGAAAATACACCTGGTTAGTATCACCTATTTGTCTCTAATAGGATAGATTAGAAGCGCTATTCTGACTCAAAATCAAAGGTCTTGACTCAGTCAAATCTGTAAAAATCCTTGATTTTATAACTGTATTAACTATCAAACAACAAGTGGCTCATTAATATCCTGATCTTTTGCATATTGTTCCGCATAATAAAGAAATTAAACTGTTTTTGTAGTTGTTGTTGTTTCTCTTTTTCAATGCAATGACTGAATTGATTTTATATCACTGAGTTCTGTGATGATTTATATTCTGGAATGATTTATGTTTAATTTCTTGCTGTCCAATTAAAAGTATAATGGATCATAATTCACAAGGGATATTATGACTTGAGAAGAGTTATCTCTTATAAAGATAAGTGTCGGTCTTAATCAGACCAGCTTTAAATTGATTCAGTAGTCATTAAAGTTAGATATTCCAGATCTGACTCTCCAAATTCCATTTACATCTGTGTTCTTTTTGCTGTTATTCCACATTTTCTACACATTGTTACATAGATTATAGAATTTCCACATCACTTTTACTTAGATTATAAAATTCAAGAAAGTAAAACCAGTAAACACAGAGATAAGAACATTTGTTGATGAAACTAAAATTCTATATGATCCTCCCTCCCTACTCTGCCCTGACGAGTGCACATCTGGAGTACCATGTCCAGTTCTGGGCTTTTTGGATCAAGAAAGACAGGGATCTCCTAGTGAGTCCACTAGAGGTCTACAAAATGAGAGGGGCACCTAGAACATCTCCTGTATGAAGAGAGACCTGGGTCTGTTCAGGATGGAGAAAAGAAGACTAAGGGGGATCTTATCAACACTTAAAACCAAGGGTAGAAGTCAACTGAATGGGGCCAGACTCTTTTCAGTGATGTTCAGCAACAGAACAAGAGGCAGTTGACACGAACAGGAATAAAAGAAGTTCCATACAAACACAAGGAAAAACTTTACAGTGCAGGTGACAGAGCATGGAATCAGGTTGCCCAGAGAGGTTGTGGAGTTGCCTTTTCCGGAGATATTCAAGACCAGCCTGGACACCTTTCTATGCAAACTGCTGTAGGGAACATGCTTTAGCAGGGGATTTGGACTAGGTGATCTCCAGAGGTCCCTTCTAACCCCTACAGTTCTGCTCTTCTTTGTTTACCATTTCTTCCATGGAAAGAAATGATTTAAATCTGCTATTACTGGAAAAATCTGGAAAATAAGAATATTTTAGAGAGAGGGGTGTTAATAATGAAATGAAGAGTGATAGAAAGACAAGAAAGAGAACTGAGAACATTTTGTGACAGCATAATGGAACTATCATTTGCTTTAAATAATAAATAGTTCTACAAACACTGAAACTAATGGAGCTGTGTTTCCAGATGATTTGTGTTTCATCAAATAACTTTTTAAATGAAGTATACTAAGCCTGCAGCACGTTCCCGATCCTTATTAAACACTAGAGAGCTCATTGAAGGAGGGAAAGAGGAACGAGAATGAAAGTGAGATAGTGCAACTTTATTAAAGTTGCAACTTTGATTGAAGCCTTTCTGAGAATTAAGCAATTTATAATCTCTCTCTCTTATCTACACTCTTTAGCGCAAGAGTGTGTGTGTAGTCAGTAATAGTTAAATTAATACTTCAGGGTTTTCCTCAGTGTAAGTAAGTAGCACGATCACCTCTTTCCTACCCCTAGGTAACTATCACAGAACTTGAAAGAATGTAACATTTGAAAAACTTTCTGTCAGAAGTTGTCCACGCAGTTCAAGAGCATTGTAGGTGCTGGGACTTCCATGCAGTAACAGCTGTACAGACTGATAAATAGCCTGCCTTGCATCAACTTTTTAGTCAGGAAAGAAGGAGGATAAAAAAGAACAAAGAAATCATCCTGTGGGAAAGTTGAATTTGTTGCTTACCTTATCCTTTTTCTGTCAAGAAAAATGAAATGAAAGTCTTACTTCTGTGTTTAGTTCAGGTTTATAATTCTTCCTTCTGGCGAGCTAAGCAAAGAAATTTTTACTTTGAATCTGTTCAGCAAAACACTATGTTGCTTCTCTGGCCAGTCAGTTGTCTAAATCATCCTGCCTCGCCTTCCTGACCTACTGAGTTGCCTTGCTACAAAGAGAAAAATATTTGTGTCTGTACTGTTTTGAAATACTATTACTGAGAAAGACATCTGCGTATTCCAGGTGCCAGAAGTTTCTGGGAGGGTCTCTGAAGTTGTTATCTAACCAAAAGCTTGCTCCTCGGGGAAGAATGGGAGTTTTCCGTACTGAAGAAGTAGCTTTCATCACACATTATCTCAAGATAGAATTTTAAAGCTAGATTATTTGAGATCAGTTTAATTTGTTAAAATTATGGTAAACGTAATATTTGGCATTGAAAAGAGTCTTTCTGACAACTATTATGCACAAATAGACAGCATACAATGGTAAATTCAAGCCCTTTAGCTGAAGTGGTTGCAGGAAGACAGGGCACCATGGTGGCATTCTTCGAGCCAGCTGATGACTGTGGAATTGACCCCAGCAAATTTAACCCCTTGAAGGGAATGGCTGTGCAAAAGGTCTATAAGGGACATTCAGATGCCATGACCATCAGTTCTACTATTTTTGCTTGACCCTGATGCTCAACTCCCTCTACTTTCAGACTCCTAGCACCTGCCTTTCCATTTAAACAGGTTTCTTTTCTGCCATTCCACTCCTCCTCTTTCCTCTTCGCAAACAGAAGTCACTTTACTCTGTTGTCATAACAACAGACAGCAACTTGTTCCAGGCTGGACACTTCTGCCCTTTTTGTTAAAAATTTAACCCCAAGTAAAAACATTTGTGTCTCATTCTCTCTCCTGGATCCTTTTCCCTTTGCCTTTAATTGGAAAAAGACTCACTTTACACTGCATGTGGCCACTGTCCTCTCTTATCCCCTCTCAAAACACTGTTTTCACACCACAAATAATAACATACGTGAAGCTTAATTGTCTCCTGCTCAGTTTCCTATACAGTGTAGTGAGAAGGACATGTCATCTTGTAAACTTTGTGTACAAGAACATTGGTTCTGCCACCCTCGAGCTCCTTTTTGAAAACATCACACTGCAGCCATATCACCTTGACTGGATGAGGACTGAGAAGAAGCCTGTCTTTGCCAAAATAAAATCACAAGAAAATGTGGAAAACTGTGCCACAGAGTCATCATATCAGACAGTGTCAGCAAAAGGCTACACTTTCCTCAACCAATCCATCAGACTAAAAGAGAGCTCTTTGGTCATGCTTGCCTTGACACTGACAGCAAACATACCCCATGATTCTGTAAAATGCCTCTGCTGTTTCAGTTTGAGTCATGTTATATGAGGAAGAAATTTCTCACCTGTAAGTCAGTATAGATGCAAGTCTGTAGAGATGCCTAAGAATATTAAATTTTAATTTATCCTAATTTTGTAGTCTATTTTACATGTCATATTGTGGCATATATGATTTAGATATTAAACTGACTTTTAGAACAATTTTTGTTCCAGCAATCCAATCATGTCAAAATGAAGATGGAGAACATTATCTCTGGGTGAATCCTGTCCTCTTACACTGTACCTGGCATTGTCCTGACAGACAAATTTTTGGAAGCCCACACTGTTTTTGGCCTTGAAACACTTTTCACAGCATAGTTGAGTTTGAATTAGCTGGAAAAGCAGGCAGAAAATGTTAGTATCAGAGATTTCTTTTTCCTCATAATTTGGACAGCAAACATTTTAGAAAATCTCTAATGTATCAGGACTCAGGTATTTTTGGCATGGAGTTCAATTTTTAGTAGTGTCTGCCAGTTATCCAGTCCCAGATATGGCATCTGTAGACCACAGGCAGTTGTTGATAGAGAAGAAGCAGCAGAAACATTGCTCCCCTTTGCTGGAACCTTTTGCCAAATGTATACCATCAGTACTAGTTCTATGAATATCTGGGGAAGACTTTCATGTAATTCAGCATCCTGTGCTACACCTACATGATCTCTATAGGTAAACTGCATCTGATTAGATGCCAGCCCAGCTACAGCTCTCTATTAAGTAAAAACATGCCTCAGAAATGGGTAAGAGATATCTCCAATGCTTTTTTATAAATCAATTTATACATTTATACATTTATCAATTTATAAATAAACAGAATGAATCTCACAGAAACATCCGTCTCATCAATAATATCTGTCTCTGTATCTGAAGCTTAAGCTGCAGGTGGCTCATCACCTCCGCACTGTACTTCTTGGTGGCAGAGCACAACTGTAATGATTTTTACTAGGTGATAGGAGCTGGCAGAGAAGAATGTTGTACAAAATAACAATTCCCACTGCTACAGTGCCATAATGACCATGAACTCTAAAGAATTCTTGAAGAACCAGTGATCTTAAGTATATCTGAAAGTTGTAATGCAAAAGGAGGAGAACAGAATGTTACTGGGAAATGGAAGTGTGAGTTTCTCATTGAAATAAGGATTAAGTTCCCCAGACTTAATGGCAGAAATTCAGTTCCAATGTTTAAGTAAAAACTGTATTAAAGGAGAAAACATGCATCAGAGTAGATGTCTACCTCATAAAAAATAATGCAATTATTCTGTTCAACCATGGTTTACTGGTGGGAAATCCAGTTTGTTTTCAGGATTTGCAGAGGATTAAGACACAGAAGGAAAAACAATTCACTTTGTAGCACAGTCTATTTTTTTTTTTTAGAGAAAGGGTCAATTACTTTCATGCTTTGTTTCTACCCCTTTTGTTGAGTATTTCACACTCATAGCCCTCTTGTTCACTAGACTAGATGTAATTTTATAGCATCAAAAACATTCACTTCTGTAAGTCCAACATTAACAGTACTCTGTATTACTAGAGTAGTGGAAAGTATTACTGGAGTGTAAAAATAAATCTAAGATCTCAATGCTATGGCAAACTACTAGAGAGAATACTGTAGGGTCTCTTGAGGGGTTAATCTAGAAATCTCTTAATTACTTCAGTGATTCTCAGTGCTATATCAAAAGAACAGAACCCTGAGTTAAAAGATTTCTGTCTCTCAAAATGAGTCTGACAGCCCTGCTTCATTTAGTGTCTAAGTCCTAAGCATTGTTAACATGAGTTTCTGTTGCTGATAATAATATTTAACAGGGCTTCTTTCAGAGTTTCTCCAAACCTATCACATCTAGTTCTCACTGAATCATCTATGACTACAATTCTATCCCAAGGTCTCCAACTTCAGTTTCAGAAAAATGAAATGTGATTGTTGCACTTTTTTTACTTCACAACAGGAAAGAGAGAGATCATTTGATGTTTCACTATGCTAGTGAGATAGAACTGGTAGCAAAGAGCAGAAAAGGATGTGCAGTGACTTAGTCTAAGAGAACATGCACAATTAAAGTGTAAATAAAACTGGATAAATAGAGATTTTTGACATTATTATTCTATTGATTGAGTGGGAAAACTCTGGGAAGAAATTGTGTAGGGTTGAACTACACCATTTTTTTGCTGAGCCAAGGATAATAAAAAATGATAGTTTAAATAAAAGAGGAACAACTTTTTGTCAAAAGCTGGAATATTCCATCCTTAAGACAAATAAAATTTTCCTTTGAAACTGAAAAAGGAGCTTTTGCAGAAGATTACAGATGCTTTCAGTAAGTGTCAAAACAAAAATGTCTCATGTCTTTTCATCCAAAAATAAACTGCGGCAATTTGCTAATAACTCGTCATCTCCACTGACAAAAGAAATTTGCAAACCTACACTTGGACAAAATTATACAAAATATTTTGTAATCTTAATGATAAAAAGAAAACGGAGGCAAGGAAAAAGGCCATGAACTGTACCTATCTGTTTCACTTGCCTGCACTTGATTTGAATTTTCAGTCATGGATGACATCATATTTCCACTTGCAGTAAATACATAGTGTGTCTCATACCACACTCATCAACAGTTTGTTGAGTTGACTGGCCTCCAACGTACCTGTCACCCATCACAATTAACTACAGTCACTGTCACAAACAATTTAGGAGATACACATCTGTGCTCACTCAATCAGTCCCAGCTGTGATGTGCATATGTCTCATTTGATGAACCCAACATGACAGCGGGTTTCTTGAAAACGTGCTAAATACTGTGACCAGAACCAAATACAAGGATGTCTAATCTGTTCATGGGTGGATTGAATTCACATTCTTACTGCATTGCTACAGAGATTTACCAGAGTATCACTTGTACAATTATTTTTTTGAAAGATGTCCTTTGTGCGAAAATTAATAAATAAATAAATAAAATGTAGCTGAAAGGATACATTCCACTAGAATGCAGTGGAATAAACATCTAATTATTACCACTGGTGTGGTAGATTTGACACATGGTTGCTCTGGGAGAGTATTGTCTGCCTTGTAGACATATTTAATGTTTGTCCTAAGTTCTAGATAGTGATTCTGCCAGTAATAAATATTTTATACACATTGTGGTATCAACCAGGTTAACCAAATTGAACTAAAAAATCTGCTAAATAATTAGAAATCTGTGTCATTCAGAAACTGACATAAAGTAATTTCTAAGCCATTGCCAGTATTCCAATATCTAATTAAAAAAAAAACACATTTTGTTCACCGAAAAAAAAAAAAAAAAGGAAAAAAAGTCCTGAAATCTTACATGATGTAATAGGAGATCAAGGTTTCAAGGTTCATGGAGCACAAAGGAAAATGTGTTGCAGCGGGAGTATGTGTACCTATGTTTAAAAATAGTTTTTCTTAGGCTTCACTGAAGTATTTGTCCCTATCATCAACAAATCAGAGGCTGCTCTTCTGTTAAATAGGCATGCCGGATATTTTAGTGCCTTTTATGCTACGTTGTCATATATAGATAGCTGTGCAAAAATTGCCAAATGAAAATGATAAAATTTCGTAATTCATTTGTTCAAGTTAAAGCAATTATGCAAGTCACAAGACAATGAGCATTTTGAGTCAATAAATGTCTGCCTGAAATGAAAAGCACAGTGTGATACTTGAAGAGATTACACTTACTGCTACTGAAATGCTCAGAACAATATTTTGTGGGACAGAAACAACTGTCACCACATTCTCCAAGCTGACTTGCTGCCTTTTGATTAAGGCAACAGAGAAACAGAGTGCTGTTTTATATGATTATGACACCCATCCTGTAGGACAATGAGACAAGGACAGATTTAGTACAGACAATGACAACAAGTTTGTACAGAAATGAGTTGACTGTGGGTGCTCTTCATCTAGTGAATATTGCTCATTAGTTTAGATTAATATGCAAAACAAGAACTTGGTTTCATGAGTAAAATCTCTCTGAAAACTGACCAAGCATTTCTGTCCGTAACTAACGGAGGCACCTGAAGGCTAATGAAACCAAAGAACAGTGATTTCCCTATCTTGTCTGACAGCTACCTTCCACTGACTGGAAGCAAAAAACAGTGACAAGAAGAAGCAGGTTGAAGCAGGTGCTCAGTACTTCTTCATGTTTCATTTTTTTAGATCTTCAAATGCCTTTGCAAAGTTTTTCAGTCTATCAATGATTTTTTGGCTCATGAATATTCTCTCCTAAATCTGCAACCGTAGAATAAAAAATCCTATGTGAAATAAGTGACTGTTTACACAATTCAAATGATATATTCCAAGTATAACACCTCACATTAGCTGGTATTTCATAGCAGGGAAAAACAGATTTTTAAGAACCACTGGACTATCATTTGATAGGAACACCTTAAAATATTAGCGGGAATTTACCAGCAGACAAAAAAGGCTATAATTCTTAGCAGATTGTGGGGATTAAATGCTATACCATGGGTGTCCAACCTTTTGGCTTGACTAGGCTACACTGAGTGAAGAGGAATTGTCTTGAGCCACGAGTTGCTCCAAAAGTAATGCCTCCTATTTATTTTCAGGGAAACTACAAATGATACAAAGAGCACAATAACAATATTTGATAAAGTAAATTCTCAGCTATGAAGCAGTGTTTTTTAACATAGTCATCACCATTAACTATGCATTTTCACAAGCAGTTAATAAGCATCTGCATCCCATGGCCATAAAACTCTACACCATTGGAGAAGACCCATTGTCACCACAGCCAAAATGCAGCACCCACTGCCTCAGTGTGCTCTCATCAAATGTTTTGTCTCCATTAACAGTCAGCAGGCACTGACAAATGCTAATGGAAGCCATTTTTTTATGCATAAAGGAATCCAATGTCACACCTTTGCTTCATATGTATGTCAGATTCTATTTTGTCAGCCTTCCCCTGTGTTGCCATCTATCATACAGCAATAAAATGCAACAGAACATTGTTGGGATTGTTCAGCCTCTACTGCTGTACCACTAACATGTGCCTCTGATGTTGTGGACCATCATAATAAACCAGGAGGCATTACTTTTGGAACAGCCTTCATAAAATATACAATACCATTAATACAGAAGTAACAAAGCATTTCAATTTTCAATATTTTTGTTAAAATATTACAAAAAAAAAGAGAGGAACACAACCATAAAACTAGTGAGATACATGACCCTGAGTAACTGGTGCACCAAGATGGTTTGATTGCATTAATTGCAATCCTTAGTGAACCCTTTAGGTGTTCATCAGAGATTTTTGAAGAAATTGTACTTTTCCTGTGCTTCATCCTTGGCAACAGCTGTTTACAAATGTGCATACTGCCAGAAAGCAATGAACTGAATAACGTGTGACTGTGAAACAAGAAATATTTCATTCTGGTAAGATGGGGATTATGAAAGTCTGGTGAAGATACATGATCAGATTTTTGAGTTGAATATCTGATAGGAACTTTGTACATTCAATTTGAAAATCTTCAGGGAATTAATTTATATCAGCTGAAAACTGCGTCACAAACATGAACCGATGTTTTTTTTCTCAGTCTTGAGACCTATTCTCTAATTCCTTTATCAAAAAAGCTGCATATTCTACCCTGTTCAGAGCACCATGTTTAGTCAACATATCAGAATGCCTACAGTTAGATCCCATCACTTGAGTCACTGCTGCACACACTGCCCTCCTCATGCCCTGCTTTCATCTGACACAGTGTTATTAGCACACTGATGGCTTCTCTGTCACTGAGTGATGGATATGCTCCTGAGGCCGCTCCACAGAGAAGCCTTTATAGCATGGGGCAAGGGGTGGGCTGCACTGCTGGCTGGGCTGTGGGTTGGACATGCCTGGACTGTAGAAACGGTAAATGTAGTGATAACTAGCAGCAGACAGAAAATACAACAAAACTAAATTACGGAAATGTTAGCCTGACACACATGATACATACTACCAAAAGTGGATCAAAGATAATTAACTGTGTGGCACCTTTAATTCACTTTCACTTTCAAAAACTCAAGACAGTTCACAAATTACAATTAGGTGGACCTACCAAGTAGCTTATGAATACTAGGCCATCCCTCATGCTGTTTATAATCTGACCTAAAGCTACAATTCTAAAATGTATAAATACATTTTAATGCCATATTTATATTTAGAATATTAATAGACAGTGCTAATGTCAGAGAATTTAAAGTGAAGCAGCATTAAAAAAAAAAATAGAATTATTTCAGATTTGTTGAATTCTAGGTGGTGTTAAGAAGGAGGAGTAGCCACAGAACATAACTGTACACTTGACTACTTGTTCTTCTGCAGTATGTTTCTTTTTTCCTACTTATCCTTTTCACTTGTTTTAGTTCTCCATGAACATGCTTAAGAGCACTGTTACAGATTCATTAGTGTAGGATATATGCTACTGCTCTCCTTGAAAGGTACTATTTATACCAACAGAATATCAGTGAATGCAACGAGGCCATTTGATTTTCAAATCTTTGCAAACTTAGCAATAGGAAAAAGGCTATGGCAAATGGAAGAATTTGAATTCTTCTGTTTCTTTTCAAAATGAAGTGCATTTAATTCTGTAGAGACAACTTAAAGGAATTAAAATCCACCAAGAAACATTCAGCTTTGTATTTTTTCCTGCATAAGTTACAATGATAACTTCACAATTAGAAATGGGAACAGAAGAAGAAAAAGTTACAGTTACAATTTCTTTATTGGTCTGAGATATATAAAATGTAAATGCCATCATAGATCAGGCTAAAGTTCTATGATCTGACATTCTACTTACTGTTTTTATTTCTCCTGAATGCAGGGAGACAGAAAACATATTGTTTTCACTCTTAGAAAGTATTCCATTCTCTTAGTGTAAACATAGACATTTTCCATTGGTAAGATAAATGCAGCTGCACTTGTTATGTATTTAGAGTGATAATGTCATTGTAAATTGGCACTGTTTAAAAGACCACACATGAACTGGGGACAGATGAAAGAAAGAAATCATATGAACATATCACAATATTTTTAACTCCCAAAGCATTCATAACCACTAACCTTGAATTGCATACTACTGAATATCACAGAGGAATTAAGTTGATCAAAACTTGCCTGGAAGCAAAACAAAAAAATAAATTGCACTTCTGGTGCAATTTAGTATTAGTTAATGATAGTAATAATTGAAGTTCAAATAAGTTTACTAAAATGAGAGACAATAGAATCACCCCATCTGTTCCACATTGGACAGGGAACGTTCTGTTGACTTTACAGCATATACAGCCTATGAGATCAATTACTATGTCCCTATCATTGAGGTCATAATAACAATGGACAGTGCTCCTTTGGGGGTCAAAAGGATGCTCAGATTCTGAGTTTGAGGCCAAAGATCTTGGGAATTCAGCCTCCTGAAAACTGCAGTATGAACTTAAAATTTCATATCAAATGGAAATTATATTACGAATTGGAATAAGAATTCATACCCATAAATCCATTTCACATGATATTATGCCTTAATCTTATTTTCCAAAAAATACTGACATTAGAAATGATGAAAAGTAAATTTCAGAATTAAAGGCTGCATTGTCCAGCTGAAGTAATTCTATTATGTTTGAAAGTTACTGCAAAACTGCAAATATCTATTTATTAATTAAAAGCAAAGACTGGAAAACTATTCCCCGCAACAGTAATCATACCTACACATAATATTGGAGTAGATATTATGAGATAGCTTGCAGAGTAACTTACTAAATTTCAACTGTCAATTAGATCATAAAATCATAAATTTATATTACATCATATAAAATAAACATACATATTTATATATGTATTAGGTTAATTCTCACACACACATACACACACGTATATAGGAGGCTATAGGAGGAGTGTGTGTGTGAACTTTGATCTTTACATTCTGTGAGGTATGTTTAGAAAAAATACTCAGAAATTATCTAAAAAAAGAAATGCTCCAGGGTACTGAACTGCCCTTTTAAATGTTAGCATCTTCACTTGAATTTGGGGGGAAAGTTTACTGTGTGGAAACATTGACTGAGACAAGCAGGCAACTCCAATGTAGTGATTTTGTGAAAGGATGGGCCAGGAAGGGAGAAGAATTTCCTTCAAGTCCCTTGGCTGGAGATGAGGGACAAGAACTAATTCTCACAGCTGAGTGGGTAGGAAGAGCATAAATGCTTAGGGATTGGTGCAGCGGGTGACAGATTATTTTGTTTTCAGCAGAGCTTTCCTACTACTTATATGAGAAACAGAAATCCACCAAGATCATGGCATGGATATTTAAACAACAATTAGCTGATTAACTCCTTAAAATCTAACATACTACAGAGAAGCTGCCAGTAATCTCATTTCAGACAAAAATAAATGAAAAAGTATTTTTAGTTTTGTATGTGGGCTCCTGAGTAGATAAGAAATAATATTTGTCTGTACTGATGCACTGTTCTTAGATCATATTGTCTGCTTCTGGACAAGGGTGTATTATAATGTATTTGGGGAACATATTGCATGGATGAGAGACAGAAAATTAGTTCCTCCTTGCAGACGTACTGCTGAATGATGTTCTTACATTGTATTAAGTGAGGGTTGTTTTTATGATTTTTTGTTTTGGTTTGTTTTTATTACTATTATTATTTATTTTTTTTTTATTGTGGGGTGTTGTGTTTTATTGGTGTATGTTTGCTTTTTGTCTTCTCGTTATTTGTGATGGTATTTTTCATAGCTGATCATTGTAGTGTGAAAAATATCTGCATGCTTTGGTGGGGTGGTGCTGGGGTGAACATAGAGTTATACATTAGTAACTGCATCTTCTGTTTCACTTGTGTATGGTCTTCAGGGGCTATAATTTGCAGCCTGAAACAATTTATTCTACTTGCAATTCTCAACCCTTCAGAAAAATCTGTATTGAAATTGAGCAGTGAATATTCTTTTTCTTCCTTCAGACATGTCCTAGGAAATAAAACCTTGTTACAATATTTTCTGGTTCCAGTTCCATTTCTCAGAGAGTTTACCCAGTGTTTTAGACAATATCTGATGCAAATGCTCTCAAAATAATGTTAAGCTCTTGTTCCTTATAATTCTTTAGTGTCTTAAAGGAAGGATAGCTCCAAAGATAGATGACAGAAGTTTAACAGAACTATGCTATAGTCTCAATTGCTGGAAATAAATGTGCAAACTGTACAATTATTGAACAATTAACTTTTTGGACTGCATTGTGATCTACCCTCAGGGTAAAATAGACCAAAACACCTGTTAAATAGCATAAAATCTAATTTTACTTAATGGCCTTTATTTCCCTAATTTGCTTAGTTCTTGGGAAAAGCTGTGATCAGGAAAAATATTTTAATCCCATTGTGGAACGAAGTGCCAATTTGTTCCAGTTCCCTTCAGTGTGTATATCGCATTAATGCACAAAGTGAAATTCATTTGCAGATGAACTGTGTAGCTCCAGGAAGTTGTTACAGGAACCCTGACACTCAAAAATAAAGCTTTGCTGTGTGTGTGTGTGTGCTCCTGGAAGTCTTGATTTCATTTATTGGGGTAGGTTTAATGACTCAGGCCAATGAAAGTCACAATGGATTATATTAAAATCATAGCAATTATTTGTTGGAGTTCTAAAATATCCAAAGAGAACAGAAAAGTCTTCTGCATGCAAAAGGAAAGATGTAAAGAAGATTATTTTAATCTTAATTATAGATCTAATATAGTTCATAATAGATCAGAAAAGAACTTTCCAGTATACTTGGGCCTACCTACAGTGCTCATCATTCAAAAAGTCTCATTAACACGATAACTGGTCTTCCCTAATGAAATCTCACTGATTCCACCCACACAAATGTTAACATCTATTTAACCAGAAGTAGCCAAGTAAGCCCAAATGTTATCTTTAAAGTAAGATATTAGGAAAGTCTAACAAAAATCAAGATTGAAATTACTTCTATAGGACATTTTTCTTTATAGTCTATTTGAAAATTCTAGCAGAAAAGTGAAGAAGGGACTGATGCACATTCAAGGAAAAATTAAAAAAGAAGTAGAGGCCAAAAGAAAAGAGACATTTTAAATGTTTTTTTTTTGAAGATGCATGCTTGTTAAGGATATGCGTTTCATAAAAGCACTGATTCCTGGTAGAGGATATGAGGGAAAAAAATGAAAAATCGGAAAAAAAAAAAGGGTGGTTAATATTAAATCTAAACTATGGCAACATAGAGGGCAACATGAAAATGAAGTCATTACACCTGTGTTCAAAATGTATAATGCAAGGATAAGACATAACTAACAAAAGTAAATTAATCACCTATAAACGAGTCCCAAATCATTCATCTGTAATAACAATTAAATTTGGTTCAGGGTTTATATTTCCCCACCCAGCCACAAAGTCCACTTGAGATTGTTTTTCTCCTTTTTCCAAAACAATTAGGTTCTATATTTGTTGAATTACAGAATTGGAAATAAACACTTATACTCCCCAATGATGACAATCATTTTCTAGAGAACAAGAGGTTTGGTTGCTTTTGTGCTTTTGTTTTTGTTTTATTTCATTTTTTTTAATATGAGATGTAACTTTGTTTATAACAATCAGCAATTAGTTCTGGCAATATCCCTGTGGCTCCCCCGCCAGCTGGAAGCAGAAACAATTAGATAGTTGGCATTTATTTTAGGACAGCAGCTTCAGAGTCACTGTACAAGAGCTCATTTTGATCAGGATTATTTAGGTTTTTTTTAAGACATTTCTTCTTAGATTTTTCTCAGGAAATCATTCTAATTCTTTGTGACTCCATTCAGAACTGAATGAGACTTATTTGCCACTCAGAAGGCCCTGTTTTTATCAGAATATAACATGTATGTATAGAATAGAGTTTCAGGCTGCTTTACAGGATTTAACAATAATCTCCAGTGAACTACAAATGAAGGAGTTCAGAGAGGTTAGAGGTCTGACAAAAATTTATATAAATAAGTCTGTGAGTTATACCTTCTGTTTGAAAACATGCCTGAATGCTAGCCTGCCTTTCAGCTGTAAGTTTTAACTGATACCAGCTTTTAAATTACAGATGAAAGTTAAAACATTTACACATATACAGTTTAGGATAGGCAAATACAATTTTGGCATAGTTAAAATACAAAATCAATGAATATTTATAGTAATAATGCCTTGATTTCTAATATCTTTTCCCCTTAACAAAAACTATAGCTTTCTTAAAGCCAAAGCAAACCGATTAAGATGAGATCTTTACATGAAATATTCATATCATGTCTAACTTTGGAGATAATTATTGTTACACAGCTCAGTATAAATTGGAAATATTTATTTCACATTTTCTTCAAACCTGACATCCAATAGAAAAGCAGAGTAATCTTGTGCAGCAGGCCTTATTCTCTTGTCACTAGAATACTATGTGAATGGCATCCAAGTTACACAATAAATAAAACATTGAAGGAATGTACTGTTTTAATCACCCTTTCAAAAATAAATAAGGCTGAGATCTTGGATGAGTTGGGGGAGATGTGGACATTAATTCTGCAGGGTAAGTAGATTCAGTAAGAGAACGTTTCAATAATGATGTCAATTATAAAATGCCATATTAGTTCTGTAGACCATGCATATACCTTTGGATTACAACCCTATACACAGTTCTCCCTGCAATCACACAATGCATGGTACCAAGAAAACTACTGAGTTTCCAGAGACGCTGAAAATCATTGAACAGTTAGATTAACTGTTGAATAGACCCTGCAAGAGTTAAAAGTGACTTGCACAATGTGTAAAAAGCAAATAATAACTAATAATCATTATAAACCAATTTCTTCATAACAACGATAAGGAAAGAAAAAAACCAACAATGTACTTGTTTATCTTTAGTAACTCAGGAAAAAATGAATTTTACTTCTAGTAAAGTAGTGGGTAAAAGCTGACAGGAATAAATTTGACACCTAGCAGCAAAAGCATCTGCTGAGATCTACTTATGGTTTTATAAACCTGTCTCATGGTAAAACTTTTCTGTAGCAGACTAACATAGTAAAACAAACAACTAGACTTCTGGAATTAAAGATAATTACAAAGTAGGACAAGGACTGGGAAAGAGACACAGATGAGATCAACTACCTGGTGCAAAACTTTGTAGATATCTAAGGGATCTAAAAAGTAAAAATGAGTAATATAATAACAAAAGCTCACAATCAAATATATTTCATGAAGAAAAGCCAGTCACTTCTCTCAAGTTTATATAAAACATCAATCCATGCTGGACTGTAGTAACTACAGAGCATAGTAACCTTTTAGCCTTTGATCTCATCTCATCATGGACAGCTCTATAAAAACACTTTGATTCAAATAGTTAGTGTTTTTCCCAAAAACAATTCAAAGGGCCATCTGGACAATCTCTAAATAGAATAGAATGGAATGAGATATAATACTATGAGAAAAATACTGGAATCTAACAGGACTTAAATTACTAAAGAATAACGTCCATCTTCTGAAAGATGGTAAGAAAAATACTGCAGTGCTTTCACTTTCAAAATCTCCCCTGAATTGAACACCCATGTTGCCACCCTGTTCTGAGAACAATCGTAAGCTAGCAACATGCTCATTTTAAAAGCTTTTCAGCTTCAGTGCAATCTTTCTGGCAGATCGAAGAAGATAAAGCATTCCATTTATGTTCATAAGTCTCAGAGGTTCTCCTATACTTCGCTAATAACAATATTTACTGTGGGATATTACAGATTCATCTCTCATGATTCTTCTGAAAGGGAAAAATGCACCCCAGGCTTATGTCATTGTCCTAAGAATAGTTCAGAATTGTTATTAGGAAAGCATTAAACTGTGATTACAGCCTGTGCTAACTGATAACAAAAATCAAGCTAAATTCAGGCCATAGAATGAGCTCAAAAGTGCATCTCATTATTTAAATAATTTCTAAATCTGATGGTTGAAGTCTCAATCTTGGTATGTCCAACTGGGGAGTTTAATGTTGAAATAAAAGCCCATTCCACAGCTACGTCTTTCATTCACAATGCTAAAACTTGAGTAGACAGCTGGAAGAGAAAAGACTTAAAGCGCTGTGGGTCAGCCACAGAGAAAAATGCATCCTGAACCAAAGCATTAGCACTTAGGGATAAATTTGTTTAATCTACAAATACCGATATATTTAGTTAGTGTAGAAACTTTTACTGGGAAGCACATGCTCTCATGAGTACTTTCTTGGAAGGAACATAACTAAGCATTCAGCATTTTAACTGTTGCTCAGTCTGCGGCAACAAGAAAGAAGCTAATCACAGCAATCTCTCTGTACAAAGCAAAGCTAAAGCAGGAATATTAACTGCCTGATTTGGACATTAATTTTGAAAACTAATGCTCTTTGAGGAGATAATTTTAGAGAGCTGTTTATAGAAACTGCACTACTTTTTCTTCCTTTCCCGATCTAAAGAGATTTTAGCCAAAATATGCCAGACAAGAAAGATAAATAAGATCAAAATTGAGACCTTTTCATACACATAAACTTCATATTTTCTGCCTGTAACATTTAACTTCTTTTCACCATATATTTTCAGTCTCTCTCCAACTAGTGCAGATAGGCTAGAAGTTCAGAAGCCAAGGTTGAACATATATTTTTAAAAATAGACTTGTAACAAACATTGATCTGAGGACAAAAACATTAGAAAAATGAACACTGATGCTGGCTGAGTGTGAGGGGAATGTGAATGAGGGCCTTCTATTTAGTACAGAATTTGTTAAAAAGGGATATACATTTCTCTAGTTACTGAGTTCAGGTCTTTTTTTGTTTGTTTGTTTATTCTCTTGTTCATATGATTTTCCAGATTTTATTTATTATTGATTTGTAATATAATATTTTTAATGACAAGTAAATCATTGTTATCCTAAAGTCAACAGCTGACAGAAATGAACGAGTACAACACAATGAATATATGAATAACAATTGGAAGGCCTTATGTAGTTAAATTCTCTTAGAAGCTCAAGTTCAGAAAATGTCTGATCAAGTATTTCCAAGGATGGCTGAGCCATTTCAGCAGCTATTACTACAATTATATAAGTATCAAATCAGTGAAAGTTGAGAAGCTGCCTCAAATCTTGATTCAAAATTTCTGTTGACACACAAATTTTTTCCAGCAGGTCTTGACTCAGTGAAATTCTGAAGAATGGAAAGTTTGGCTAATTATACACAGTTTTGTTTTGTTTTATCCCTGTAGAAACTTATACTTACCATACTTTCTCCAAATTCCTTTTTATTGGCCCTTACTAAGATATATTATTTATGGATTAATGTGCTTTAAGATAAAACAAATAGGATTTAGACTTTGTTATTCCTTTGTTACTTTAATGCATTCTTACTGACTTTTTGAAACTCTAGATTTTTTAACTATGCCTTTTGTTGCAATTGTATTACCATTAACCTTTGAAATTTTCTTTATATTTTACGTGTTTTTCTAGGTATGTAGTATATGATGATTTCACAGTATGTACACACATATATAAATAGTTTAAGTAGATCTTCTCATCAATTTTCAGCCTTCATTATATATTTTGTTTGTATTTATTAGTTCAAAGATTTTTGGCAGAAAATTATGAATTATGATTTTAAAATTTACCAACCAGCTAGAAAAAAAGTAAAGGGAGAATAATAGATAGTGAGTTAATTTTCACTGAATTTATCTTAAGAAAGGTATTTGGATATGCTCCAAATATTCCAAGATATAACTTTGGTAATATAATTTCACAATATGCTGTGAATAAAATGTTGTCACAAACCAGCCAAGCACGAATATAGAGGAAAAATGATTTGACTGTAATGTTTCAAGTTTTTCTCTAGAATACTTCTACCTAAATACTACTTAGAGGACAGCGCTAAAATATTTGGTAATGGACTTATACACAAAGCCACCATTCCTCAGCCAAAGCTCAAAATGATTCTGAAAGCAGAGATTTGAATCACAAAACTACTCCATCAAATCACTATTGTACATAAAAAGAAAATAAACACATAAACAAGAAAACAACAACAACAAATACAGAGAGGGCTGAAGGCTAAAGAGAGTATTCAGATGTCAGTCTGGCCAAAGCTATACCAAAGCAAACCAGAATGTTAAAATGCCACACATGCAAGTCATATACACACATTTAATTCATAGATGTCTCTTTAAAATTTCTCAGTCAGACATAAATCCCTTTTAAAAGGTAATTCGAGGTCACTTTTTCTTTCTGCTCAGAACTTTTTCTTAGCATCACATCCAGTCAGTGACCAAACAATTCAACCCCCTTAGGCTCATCTGATGCTTTAAAGACCCTCATTTGTGAGGAATCTTAATTACCAGTTATATCCCGTCTCTGCCACATTCTGCTGGAGTTTGTAGACTCTACCACACCATCATTAACTTACACGTTTCTGCTCTAAATTTTGTCCTAACAGCATAACTTACTGCATATCCACATGATAAGAATAACATTTCCTTGTTGTACAATGGACAAACAAGAAAAGGGCACTCAGTGCCAAAACAAATCTCACCATAAGTCTGCTGACTTCATTCACAAAATTCAGGTCTAGAAAGGTCAACATAAACTTCAGTTCAAAAAAATCTTAAGCTCTTCAGCAGTGTGTAAATTTGGCCTCGCTCTTTGCTTCCACAGGAAGCAGCCCAAGACTCATAGTCTTTTTCTCTGTAAAATCTTGATTAAAAGGGTAACTAGGAGACAAGCATCCATGTTGCAATTTCTGCTTCCTAGTTAACTTCTGAAAAAGGTCTTAGGTTCGGTGCAAGCTGTCTCTATATCCTAGCACCTCTTAGGGTACGTCCCTTACAGATTTCAGGTGAAATTAACTCCAGTAGTATCAGTCTTCATCCAAACTAAATCTCTCCTTCATTAGGAGGAAGACATACCTTTTTCTTTCTTCATACAGACATGTTTTTATATCCTTATAAATGCAAAAAGTGTATATTTGTTTTGTCCATTTGGATTAAAAATTCACTTTCTTTTTTCTATTTTTTCCATATATCATTTTGAATATGCTCAAGTACTGACTGGGGAGCTTATTCTTGTATTATACACAATCAATTAGGAAGAGTTCCCATTAATATATATGATTTGATGAAAAAAGGATTTCTATTACTAAAATCAAGGGATTTTAGGGAATTAACAGCTGATGATATAATGAGCAGTTTGGGGTACAAATAAACACGTGACTGGAATTATTAGTATAAGTTGTACAAAGGAAATATGTTCACTGAGTAATTCTAAAACTGCTTCAATGTAGTTCAAGAGCACTTCCAGATTTGTAATTTCTGATATGTTTTATATTTGAATTTATGTTGTGTTAGTTGGCATTAAGACAATAGTTTCTTTTTACTCAAGTTGGATAAAAAGTTCAAAGATGTCATTAATATGAGAACACTGTCTTTATGTAATGGTATAAGCAACAAGATTCTTTCTAAATCACGTATGATTTGGTTTGGTAATTTTTTTCAAGCAGAATAAAAAAATGTATTTTTTAAAAAAGTAATATTTAAAAAACAAATTTTTAATGATTTTTTTTTTAATTTTTTCTTTCAGCTACTTGTTGGAAACATCAGTTTGTTTTTGTAGCATTTAGATTGTGTTAAAGTTTGATTATATAAGCTTTCTGAATTTGGAACGGATTTTATTGTCAAAAACTGAGAACGATCCCATGGAACAAGTACAAACATTCTTACACTTAGAGACATATAGATATAAACAAATTTATATGCAATCTAGTTTCAGCTAATTTCACTGATTTCAAAGCAAGACTACTGTATCGTCCTAATAGTGACAGACTGTTAAGTAAAGCAGACCCCTCCTTGAGCTCATACATGACTAAGAGAGAACAGAAGAATTCCATTAGGAGAGGGTATACGCCAAACATACTGTGTTCAGAAATCTAAATAAGTCAAGGGTGTTAGAGTGAGTCCATCTTCCTGGTTAGAAGGCTTGTAATGCCATGCTAAGAACATAGCAGTATTTTTGCTACAGTGTTATAACTTGAAAGAGATGGAAAGAGTTCAAGAGTTCATTTGGACAAGGCTCACAATCTGAGTTCTGGATGGTCCTGTGTGGATCCAGGAATTGAACTTAATCCCTTTGGGTCCCTTCTGACTTGAGTCTCTGCTTCTATGATTCTATGAGAACTCTGTTTTTACATCTTTGTGATAAAGTTTCATGGTAAGTGCAGTAAACATGCAATGACATGAGCAAAGATAATTTAGTTCTACAATGACTAGGATTTTTTTGCTTTTCAAATGCTATTTGTACAGCTGTATACAGATAACTAACATACACTCTAAAAACAAAATGTAAGTTGCCCTGAAACTCTCCTCCTTGCAAATTGTGCTCCAGTAATACTGAAATGGAGCAGCAATTTATTTCTCTTTGTGGAACAGTAGTGCAGCTTCTAGACAGAAAGGTTCAATCTTTTAGAGATGAAAAGCAGAATTCAAACATTTATTACCATATCAGATTATCACAAAAACTCTTCCTATGTCTTTTATCAATAAAGTAAAACAAGGCAAAATAATGTAAAACAAGATGTCAGATGACAGAATACATTTTCCAATTATTTTGATAAATGATACCAATTCTAATGACCAAGCAGAGCGGGAATGATAAACAAGGTTAAAAAAATGGGGTGAGGACAATACAGTTTTATTCTTTTTTAATGTTTTGGTTTTTTCTCCTGATGTCATCAATCTTACTTTAAATTTATCAGAATTAGGCAGACTATTTACCACACAAAATTGACGTTGCCATTTAATCTTATCTCTCCACTTATAGTTAAAATACATATACAAATGGCTCCTAAATGCAAGACTGTGAAGATCAATGACATAATGAGCAGAATAAAACACCTATTGATAAATCTTTTATTCTACAGAATACTCCATTTGACTGTAAAGTGAAAACTCAAATTTCTGCTTTTCTTTAAAATGCTACCATCATGTATGTTATGAATCTCTTTTACTGGGTATCACAATACAGTAAAGTAACTAACTAAATAAAACATTATTAAACAATATTATAAAATGAAAGGGGTTATAAAATTAAATAACAATTCTCACATACTCACTGTACTGTACTCAATACAGACTCAAAGAAGAAGCCTGAGAATCACTGCAGAACTATTATCCCTTATTTGTATTCGGGATGTAACTTCAGTATGACAGATTTCACATTTGTTTTCATTTTACAAATGTTTATAAATATACTGATAATTTTTCTACTATAAATTTTAAATCATTAAACTGCAGGAATAAAAAAGCTACTATCTTTCTCTTAACAACAGAATATGGTCTTAATAAACTATTTTTGTTGCTGCCAGATATATCAGCTTCACTGAGGTACTCAGTCACTTACAAAAGCGATCTTTCTCTTTGAGTACTAAATACCCTTGAACTCAGTAGTTCAAATTATAGTTTTTCTTTGGAGGAATTCAGATAGCAGGTTTGATTGCTGATGAAAGTCAGAAAATACATTAAAAAATGAACCAGCTTAAGTTAACAACAGCAGAAAAATAATTATGTAAAGAGCAGTAAAACAAGTTTACTATTCTGAGCTTCTCACTAAACATATTGTTTTTCAAGTGATTATTTAAGAGCAGAAGAACAGGCTTTATTAGAATAATATAAATCAATGCAGCAAACAAATTAAATCCTAATAGCCTGCTTGTTCACATTAAGAAGCGTCTTCAAACTTAAACTTTTAAAAATCATCATCTCCCAAGTCTAGATTGATGCTGTTCACTGTAACTGGTACATACCTAGAGCTGAACATTCGTTAAAATATGGTGTGATGTTATTACATTGTCCTATAGTGTCACACTGCACATAACATTACAGGAACCTGCTTAGAACCTCATGAATTCTTTCAGCTTCTGCATCACATTCCCTTTCATGGATTTGTTGAATATCGCTTCCTTATTGCTGTGGTTCTACGTGTCTGTTTAATCCTCCCTATTCAAATTCGCTACTTTTATTTACATGTCATCCCTCTGTGTGTATCACCTCATTTTTTGGAAGTGTTTATCACGTTCCCTCCTTATCAAAGGGCTTCTTTTCAGTGTTTTATTACCTTGCCATTACAGGTTTCCCAGGTCACTCAGCCTCATACATTCTTTACACTGTATCAAAAATAAATGTACTTGCATTTAATCTCCAATTTAGCCAGGAGCTCAAAATACCTTCATTGTAGGCATGTTTTATTGCTGAAACACTATGTTTTCCCATTCTTAGTAACACTTATAAACCTGTATGCCTTACTTTCTATTCTCCCCTTCATACTTCTCTCCAAAGAGTTACTTGATTTGTTGTTAATATCCTTGCTTTCTTTCGACCTCTTCATATATGTATTTTTCTGTCCTCCTTAGTATTTTCCTGTTATGCCTGGAAAAGCTATTTAAGGTGTACAGATTTTGAAATGTAATAAGAGACAGTGCTAAAATAAGCCAAAGCAAATTGCAGTAATGACTAATACCATTACCGAAGTATTAGAATATTCTGAGTTTTAGAATATTTGCATTAATCAGATTATTTGCACATATTATTTCTGGGGATGAAATAAATCACTTGTATGCACCAGTAACATCATCACTGTATGTATGAACAAACAGGTGATTCAGCCTGTTATAGGAGATGCAGTTGTAGAGTTCAGTTTGTGGAGCTCCTCTGCACATTCTCACAATGAACAGCAAAAAATAAGAGATTGTGTTGAGCTTTTAGTATGCAATCTTCTACCTCAAGCTCAGGCAATATAGCTTTCTTATATAGATCACAGCAATGGGTCCTATAATGTCAGTGAAGCAAAAAATGTACAGATGCTGTTAGGAGACAAGCAATCTATGCAGAGCCAATAAAGTAGCAATTAGATAACTTACATCTACATAAGCTAAAATAGGGGAGAAGAGTTAATTAGAAAATCTTATGTCTTGGCTGTTTTCTTAAGGAAATTGCCTTACTATATTCTTCTTCTTTATCCCTCAGAATCCATTTTGGAGAACACATGCAGAGGAAAAATAAAGAAAAAGAAAAATTAACTCTTAAATAGTTTTAAACTGCTAGAATCTTATGTGGTGTCTAGGTATCATTAGTAATTAGAAAAAAGAAAGAGAGAGAGAGAGAGAGAGAGAGAGAGAGAGAGAGAGACCAAAAGCTCTGGCTAAGACACTGCTACTGCTCAAGAATTTTGGCTCGCAGATGCTCCTGAAGTGTTAAAATACTTTACTCCTGAGCAGTCTATTCTGATTCAATTCCCTCCTTGTATGTTTTCTGAGAAGATATCTTACACGTTTTTCTTTATAAAAAAGGAAAACACAACATTAATAAAGGTAAAGATGCCTATAGGTAAAAATAAGAAAATAAGAATTAAATATATATATATATATACACACACACACACATATATATTTATACTTATATAAATATTTAGAAATATTTATACTTCTATAAATATATATAAGGCATGTCAAAAGGAGTCTAATCATAAGAAGAACAGGGCTCTGGTGTGGTAGCATTCTGCACTGAATCACGAAATACCCTAAGCAGAGCAACTGAACCCCTGCGACTAGACAGAAAGCTGTTGCCAAAAATAATGCAGTGACTCTGACAGAGAGCCTGCCCAAAAAAGTGTGGCAGTTTGTGCCTCTGGCAGCAGAGAGTGCCTGAGCCTCCTACTGGAGGGTGGCAGGAATACCAGCTGTGTGAGTGGTGAGCTGGTGATCTGAAGAGGGGTTGTAAAAAACAAGGGGTCGGTTGTGACTGGACAAGAGGAAATGTTTTTAAGCTAAAGAACAGAAAATGTATATTGGATATAAGGAAGAAGGCTTTATTTTCAATAAGGGCAGTGAGGCACTGGCACAGGTTGCCCAGGGAAGTGGTGCTTGTCCCATCCTCGGAGACAGCCAAGGTCAGGCTGGAGAACCTCTGAGCACCTCATGGAGCTGTGGGTGTACCTGTTCATTGCAGGGGATTTGGACTAGATGGCCTTTACAGGTCTCCTTCAACTCAAACAAGTATATGATTCTATGATTCAAACAATGCAAGGACACAGTAATGTGTTCAAATAGAATTTTGTTTCTGTAAAAATATGAAGAGTTATTAAGTGTTCAGGTAATCATTGCTTTCAGAGTTGTCTTCTGTTCAGAGAATAGTATCAGTTAATACAGTGTATTCAAAGCTGATGACTCCTCACAATATTTGCAATTCTGTCTCCACAACTTCATTTATTGATCAACTTGATTTATGCATTTACCTCTGCAACTGCATAACTGTAAGATTTGGAGATGTGGAAAAGTGAGAAGAGCTCTGATTTTCAGAAGGGCTTGTTAAACATATTTTAGCTCTCCAAACCGAAACAAATGATATTTCAGATACAGTTCTAATGGTAAATGAACATCACTTCACTGAAATGAAGGGAAAATAATAATTACCCATTTTATTACATATAATCATTTTCTTGCTTACTGTAACAATTACTTCTATAATTTTCTTAGCTTCTTCATTTTTAAAAAATGAATACCTTAATGTATTTTTCCAATTTTCTTTCTTTTCTTTGATGTTAATATTTATATTCACTTTGGATTCCTTCCAAAGCCCTATAACTTATTACTTTTATCTGTCACTTCTCTGCTTATTTCTCAGGACTATTTTTTCTTTATTATTGAACTCCTGAAATCCAAGAAGCAATGAAAACACTGTATTAAAAAATATTTAGAGTGGTAGTTTGTCTTCATGTGCTTTATACAGCATCCTGCTTCTCAGACAGGATTAAATCCACAAGCCAGTTCTGGTGTCAACATATGTTGCAATATTAACAAAGAAGATCCTGTCTATCTATATATAATTTATATTGCTAATAATATTGCTGAGCTTTGCCTTCAGCTCTGTTCACTTCTTTGTGTGATTTAGTCAGTCTTACCAAGTCTCCTTAATCTATGAATTCTTGAGTAATTTTAAGGAATTGTCTTCTCACTGTTTTTTTCCCTGATATCTTCCTAAAATCCATGCAAATATTCCAACTGATGATGGAATCTGTGGAAGAGGAGAGGGGAGGGGAGGGGATCTCCACATAACTTCTGAAAATAACAATGAAATTAACAGTACTTTTTATAATAAGTGACTTGAGAATCACAGGAGATAATCCTGGTTTTAGGAAGCTTGCCCTGTACTAATTCAAAAATCAAGGATCCAAAATTTACACACACCATTATTATGGTATTTTAGGTTTTTTTGTTTTTGTTTTTGTTTTTTTCACTTGACTCACTGTTAAAATTTCCACAAAACTTTTTCATGATCATTTAAGGTAAAATTTATACTTAGCTTTTGGCAGTGTTAGTTTAAACATCTACTGAATTTTGTACCCTAAATACACGGAAAACACCTGTAGCAGTGATCATGTTGTTTGATGGTGAAGAAAAAATTTCATACACTTCCTGTGTCATAAAAAAATCATTGAAAACACTTAATTCCATCTTGTCCAGGCTTAATAAACTTTTTTTGTTTTTTTTTTTTAGAAGCCTCTTCTGGGCAACAGAAATTCTTTTGTTTAAAAAGAATTAGACTTGGTCATGAAGAGAAAACCAATTCTTCCCTTTCATTTGATTCAATCAGTAAAGATGAAACTTCATTTATATAATTATTCTATTATATTCTTCTGTGTCAGGTTACATCGCTTCAGTAAAGAAACCACATACTCTTCACGTGGATCCTCTAGTCTTTAAAGGAAGGCAGATTCAACTCTATTCCCACAGAAGCCCAGGCTGTGTTCCCTGCTGTTTCTTGCTGCCTTATTATTATTTGACAGCTCGTCTCCCTTGGGGAACTGTGAATATTTTGCCAACAGCCATCCCAAACATTGTGTCCAGACAAAAGAAAATGGGGTCCTTGCTGCATATGGAATGAACTAAAATCTTTGGATTTCTCAGGAGATAAGAACTTACAGAGGGGATGATGGAGGCTGGTTGTGGGGAAAAATAAGTTACCTTAAGCTTTTTGCTACAGGTAGTAAGTCCTTCAGTGGTTGTTTTTTTTTTTTTTTTCCACTAGAAGGTCAGTTTGGGGCATGTGTGGAAGTAAAGACAGACACTTTACCTTTGTTCAGTTGGAACAAATCATAGGGC
This sequence comes from Callipepla californica brunnescens, assembly GCA_023055505.1. NCBI lineage: Eukaryota > Metazoa > Chordata > Aves > Galliformes > Odontophoridae > Callipepla > Callipepla californica. The sequence continues at coordinate 1,536,329 of JALIRH010000050.1, read as the reverse complement.
ATTGATTTTCAAACATCTTCAGTATCTGTTAATGGACCCTTCCTCCTCAGGAACAAGAATTAATTTCATTTAAGTGTACCTTACCAGTATTAATTCCAACTGACACATTTTTATGTGGTTTTACACTAGCCTCATAGCTTAAATTGCTTAACTATTCTTGCATTAATTGGCAATTTTCTGCGGTCAGAATGATGTACTTAAACACCGTGTTATGTTTGTATGGAGAAGAAACACAGGAAATTTTATAGTGGCAATGATGCAAAATCAGCAGGTGTGATTATCCTGATAACTATGCTCTCGGGTGCTTAGAAGCACATGGCTGTGTCTGGTCCATAGTTACCTCTCCAGGGGTGAGATTATTTCATGATAACCACAGCACCCTAATGGCCTATTGTTTAAGTAGAATACACGACCCTTATACAGAATCCTGCACTAATTGAACAGACTGAATTTCCATCCCCATCCCAGTAGTGTCCACTTTTATGTTTTTAAAACAATTCTTTGATATAAATGCAGAGTGCATTGTCTTTCATAATGAAATTTCAGATAAATAAAACAGATGCTTTGGACTAAAAACAACTGTTTATCCAGTTTCTAGGTACAGAGTATGTGATTTTGTGTCACACATCTGGTGGAACCTGAACGTAGAATAATTATTACTTCATTACTGCATTATTGCTTGAGAAGGTGTAAATAAAGAAAAAAGAGCAGGGATCAGAACATCTCTTTTTCACTTCCTAATCATTGGCAAGTTCTGTGAATTGGAATTAGATAGAGGATTCTCTAAACTGTGACAGAGGAAATACTCCAGAATTCAGGGAACCCATGGCTGGGTTTAATGTCACCCTTGCAATTCCTGTCATCATCTGAGTCATGGTATATGTCTTCTGATGTGGTGGGGCACTGTTCCCATAGTGTTATGTCATATGTATCCTAATTAAATCTGCCTAATAGTGTGTAATTGTAAACAGTGCATAAACACTTCGTGAAGACAGAAACAAAGTAAGTCCTACAGCTGAAGGAAATATTTTTGTACTTCATATAATAGATTGTTTTGCCACTTCCCTTTAAAGGCTTATGTATTTTTTCTGTCAGTTTAATTTGAACACAAAGGCTTAGAAAGAGACAAAATGACAGGAAAGTGAGTGCTACCAACTAAAAAACAAAGGCTTTCTTCTTCTTAATAGGACTCAAGACACCAGTAATCTCATCTGGTTTAGCTGATAAGGGAAGGCATAAGATGGTGAAATGGATTCAAAAGAGAAATACCTATTAGGCACATTTGACTTCATTTGTTTAGGGTTTGGGTGGGTTTGGGGGGTTGTTTGTTTTTTTTTGTTGATGTTTGTTTGTTTGTTTTTTGTTATGTTTTTAGTGTTCAGTTGCATTTTTTCTTTTCCCTGTAAAAATATAAAGCTGATTGCTTTTTTTGAGGTTATAATCATTCAGTGAGTTAAATCAATATTTTATTTTTAAATTGAGGGGATGTCACAAGATATTTCTTAATTAATTTCATAATTCCTATGAGCAATTAAAAGGATTATTGTGAGAATGACTTTTGTAATTTAAATCAATTTTAGTACATCAAGTCATTATACCTTCACATCCTCTCTCCCTAGCAACAGTGGATCAGAGCATGACAAAGAAGTGAAATATGCCCACTGCATTCAGGCAAAGTAAGCACAAATTAGAATATTTGATTGCCTCTCTCACACCTCCTTTCAGACTCAGCAAAATGGCTTTGCTCTTCCAGGATTTAAAAAAAAATTATACATTTTTTCACATATACATAGGGAGCTAAGGAAAAATATTTTACATAAAAACGTGGAATTTGTATTTTCTGTTCTTTTTCTTATGAAACATCTGGTGCAAAACGTAACGGAGTGAAAAATATGAGAATAATAGAAGATTCATGACATAGATTGAAGTCATTCAGAAAGAAAACTATTACATTAGGATTACTTTTAACAATAATATTCTAAAAATAAAAAGTAACAAACAAGCTTGGGATTTTAAGTAATTCTACATCTAAACTTGGGATCCACAAGTAAATTCAAGATGCAAACCGTAGCAGAACACTGTACTTTCTTTTGTCTTTTAACTCCAGGAATCCCAGCTCAGAAGTCCCTTGAGAGCTCAGTGAATAATTTAATTCTCTCTCTAAAAGGGAAAAATGTCAAAATCCATAGGCTTTTCCTCTCAGAACATCTAAACAAAACTGTCTTCCTATGCAAGTATTGCTTAGGCAGCCACTCAGGTTCCTGGCTAACAGAGTTCCGTGTTGCAGACTGTACACAGAAAGCAACACAACATTACATTCAGCTTTAACTTCACATACTTCAAGTTACTTTTTTTGTGTGTGTGAACTTTAATAAATAAACAGCACTGTGGAAGAAGGGGAAAGTATGAGCGTTCGTCTCTTATTTTCTTCTTGAATTTTAGTGGTAAACATTTATTTTCCCTAACACAGAGTAAATTAGAGAGATATAAATGTACAAAGAGAGGTATATAAATTAATTAATTCAGCTCTTAATCTGCAGCTATATGGTATGACTTGGGATGTAAACTGAAGTGTGCAAGGGAACTTTTTATTCCTAGTCTGTAAAACAAATTGGAACAAATTTCCTTCACTTGACATAATAGCGTATTTTACACATGCCATCTACAGGAGGAAATGTTTGCTGTTTTTCTGGATTTTGTTCTATTCAGAAAAGCATGTAACAGTGTGCAGAACTTTGAGCATGTGAGCTGTCCTGTAGAAGCTGAAAAGATATGATTTAAAAGGATTGTTGAAGTCCATAAAACTAAGCTTATGTTTATCTTCATGTCGACTTCTACTCAGATCATGTTGCTTAGCAGTGTGTTCATCTGTAAACAGCTTCAAGTCTGAAAACATGTTTTTAATGGATAGGAAGAATCTTACTGAGGAATATAAAATTCCTTCATACTTCCTTTTGTCATCGCCTAAGAAATGCAAATGACTCTATAGTTAGAGTATGGAAATCAGCCTCTGTTGTCAGTGAGGTATTTAGCCACAAATCTCATCCTACAGAGAAAAGTTCCCAGTGTCAGTTTTTCCTCAAAATATCATTCATCCTTTTTTATGTCTGTACCTGTGGAAATTTTCCTGCTTCTGACTGAGGAAACCTTTTTCATGTAATAAATATTCTAGTCCTCAAAGGAACAGTTAAATTTAGAATAAACCTAGAATAAATCTAATTATTGCATATATAATAAAATGAATTCAACTCTAAAAAATCTATGCACTGTTTTTTAAACAGGGGGATTTTCTTTTTTAATGAATGAAACCTAATTTTTCCAATGATCATAAATCACTAATAGCACTGCATATCTTACTTGGAATTGCCAAATCATAAGACAGTGAAGAAAATGATTACATATTCCTGGAAGTATCGAGCTGTTTCAAATCATGGAAAGTACAGGGTAATTAGACAAGAGCAATAAGACATGAGAAAATAAGTATGAAAAACACTATTAAGAGGTCTTAAGAGATGAATCTTAGTTACAAATATCACATCATAAAACTTGCTACGTAGATAAAGGAGAAGTAGCTTCACTATTAATATGACATTCTTTTGGATAAAATCATTCTGATTTACCTTTTCTTTTTAAACTGTAGGCCATTACTGAACTATAAATAAAGTTCAGTGTGATTTATAACCACGATTAAAGTATGTAGCAAACCATTCACACAGGTTCTGTTACATGTTTTATTTACTAAATAAGCTGTTCTGTTTAAAGAAATATTTTCAATAGCATTGCACATTCTTTAAGAAGAAGTCTTTACCAGAGACGATGATACTGGTGGTGACAGAAGAGAGATTTTATAAATTCTACCTTACTTTAAATTGTCCTCCTATAAGTCTAGCTATATTTTACTTTTTTTTTTTATTATTTTAAGAATTAATATTTATTTGTAAGTTTTATGTTTTCTTTCAGCCCCACACAGTGTGATTAGCAAATCTGAAATTTAGAAATCCCTTGTTTAAGAGCTAACCAAAGAATAAGCATGCTACTTTGAAGACATATTCCTGTTCAATGAGGCATGACTTAAATCTGAATATTTAAGAAAAGATAATAATTAAGAAAAAGATAAAGTTTGCAATACTTGAATTGTGATTGTAGGCGAACATACAGAGAGAAAAAGACATATATTTTGCAGAAATGATGAAGAACAAAAATAAAATGACAATATGCTTTCAAAGCTGTAGTCTGAATTATACAATTGCGTTATTTTATTACACTTTGAGGGGGGGGGGAATAAAAAAGTAAAAGTACAAGTAAAAAGTAAGTAAAGTAAATCTTTTTAAGAAAAAAAAAAAAGTGAAATGTTCAGTAATTTAAGTTCCCTAGAAACTTCAGAATTCAATTCAAAAAATATTTATCCTATAATGTTCTAAAATATAATGATTAGCTCTATGACATCCTGAAAGGGAAGTAAACACTAGACTTGAATGTTTGCTACATTATATTCTGTCAAGTGAAGACATAGCTTGTATAGTGCAATGACACTGTTGCACTTCTTAAGAAAGAGAATTGCCCCAGCAAGAAAGAGAACTGCCCCAGAGCTAGCAGTCCTTATAAATTGGGAAGGCTTCCTAGGGAAGGCTTCCTGATAGTATATGCTTTTTCCTTACATAAGTGAGATAACAAAGTTCTTGACATTTCAGAGTATAATTTCCCAATACTCTTACTGAGCAGAAATGAAATTATTTGTATATAATAAAGCAAAACCATTTAGGCTACCAAATAGAAAAAAGCTATTGTAGCAGAAATGTTATATCACAGCCTGAACCAGTGATTGAACACCAGATGAGAAGCCAATGCCAACACAGAGCTCAGGTGCATACAATGCATCTGAGTCACCAGAAAAGGTGGAGCTGGGATCTACCCCTTCCCAGACCTCATTTAAGGGTTGAAGGTGGAGGCAAGGATATCTTGTTGGAGTTCACTGCATATCAGATGCTTTCTAAACTGATTTTCTTCCTTTGTTTCTATTCAAAGCTGCTGAATTTGGGTTTATCCTCATTTGCTGCAGCCCTGGGCTGTACCACTCTACTGTTATTGCTTTACTTTTCAACATGTTATGGCATTACAGTCATCTAAGCATAAAAAAGCACATATTAGCTTGCTAATTCTTTTCTGACAATGTTTAAGCAACTTTTTTTTTATGTATGGGTGAATAGTCAATGGTCTCTACCATCAAGAAAGCTGGAAAGAAGTACTGCATTTTTTCTCAGTATGATGTGACTAAGTTACTATTAAAATGAAACATACTTTTAGCAATCCAATTTTAGAAAAAAAAAAAAGCCAAAAAACTTTTTATATATAATGGAGTGTTTGGGTTTATTAAACATATTACTTCTTATTGAAACAAGAAAGAATCCATTATAAAATGAACTAGATGAATATTTTTAAAAAGAATTTCAACTACAACTACAAATATTACCTACCTATCAAGTTGATGAAAGAGAATTATCCCACTACACGTAATGTACTAGATTCATCAGTCAAAATGTGCAACAAAAAGATCTTGTGATGGAATAGAGCAAAACAAAAATGAGAAGTTTATTTTGAACCCAGAAAAACAAGAATGAGGGATGTCCTTCCTCTTCTATTTAGAGAAAAAGGGCACTTGAAAAGCCTTTAGAACTGATCCAGCTCATTGATCTGGGGGTGTTGACTTAGAGTTGTGAAGGAGGTTAGAAATCTCCTTTCTGATATCAGAAAGTAAAAGATAAGAGCAACTCTTCTTGTGATACTTGCCTGAATCTGCACAGCAATTTTCTGGGTCAGCATACCTTATAATTTCACAAAGACAAGCTAAAAAGTTGCAATAGAGTTGTAAGGGCTCAATTAACAATTTCTTTCAAGGACTTTAAACAGGTTGTTTTGATTATTTTATATGTTTAAACACAGAAAGCTTCTTTACTTAAACACTGGGTCCTTCAGACCACTTATTTCTGGAGAGACTATATGAATGAAGCTTTGGTAAGCCAAAATAAACAGTGGAATTAAATTCACATCTTGCATTCATTTTTTGCTCTCAAGACAATGCTTTGAACGGTGTCTTTAGAGAACTGCTTGTTTGCTTTGGGTTTATAAAACTTAGGGATTTTTTAAATATTTTAGGTAATTTACAATAGCCTAGCCAAGACTGACAATCTTTTCCATGAAAACCTTTTGCACATTTGTAAATATTCTGAGCATAGGAAATACAATTAAAAGGCTAGGTAGTATTTATAGAAATAGGAGGACGAAGTCTTATGTACAGGAAAATCCAATAGGAAAACTGCTTTTTATTTTATACTTCAGGCAATGGAGATTCTCTCTGGACTAATCACCTCTCATGTAGTTGTGGTTTTGAATTAGCCTTGCCTTCCTCTCCTGTTTGAAAACACTGATTACTAGGAATTACTGACCTATCTTGACTTGACATAGTTGTGCAGACACACTGCAGCAGTTCTATTTTCCAAAAGGATTTAAACAGCAATGAAGACAGGAGTACCTTCTCTCACAAAATTCTAACATTCTGAGACTCTTGGTGTTTGGTGGTCTACATCCTTATGAACCACCATCTGTAAGCATGTGTACCTCTCAGTTTGATACTACTTCCAAGTCTTCAACTTTGAAATGAATTAAAGTAACTAATATGTATACATAATGAAGCAACAGCATCAGTAGAGAAAGAGCAATTTATGTCTTCTACTTGGATTTCTGTAATACAATTCTCTTGCCCAGAGAAGTGGTGAATGTCTCAGCCCTGGATGCATTCAATGCCAGGTTAAAAAGGGCTCCAGGCAACCTGATATAGTGCATGTCAACTCTGTACGTAGTCGCAGTAGCCTCCCTCTGGTCAATAATGAGAACTGTCCCAGTGATACGTGCTGGAGAAGATCATAACTGTGCCTGTCACTCCCCTCTCTTTACCTATGCTTAACAAGGTGTGACTACTATTCATACCAAGGGCCTGAGCTATGAGCAGAAGTTTTCAGGGAAAAGTGCTGCTTCTGGAAAAAACATGGAGACCATAAAATTATGTGGTTGATTAATATATAAACAATCCCTCATGTTTTTTGGGAATGGAAAATGAGGCCTTAAGGAACCAGTGCAAATTTCTGTGCTTTTCTGCAAAGTTATGTGCTTTTCATACCTCTCCTTCTATCTTAGATTGATTTGTAAACCCCACAACAATCTAACCCCCCCCTCCCCTTTCTTGTCATGGCAACCCATGCATAAATGGAGTATAAAATCATTGTGCTAGAGGACAGCTCTCAGAGCTTCTCTTCTCACCAATATTCCATTAAACTTTGTTGCCGTGTGACAGAGGGCAGCAGAAGGGAAATCTGACAGACCAGCACCTGATGTGTAAGTGTATATGAAGCAGAATTGTGTTACTGAAATCCTCTACACAGGATAAAATGGCTCCTGTTAGAATTCATTGATCTTTGCTCAATGTTTATGTAGACCAAACAGTAGATACCAGAACCATGAGGTGGTGGATGGTGCATTTCAGCTGTGATGACAGCATCAGTTGCTAATCTCTGCTGCTGCAGGTGTTTACAAGTACTGCATACAAGGACTTTGGTCATTGCTGGCAAAAATGCAGAGCTAATGATGATGACTACTTTTAAAAATAGCATCTTGATGAGAAAATCCCCAGCTAGAAGTAGTGTTATTGTGTCCTATTGTAGTTTCCATGGAAATAAATAGGAGTCACTTTTGGAGCAACATACATACTTGGTGACTGAAACCTTTTAACAGTACTTCACTCTGAAATCTGCAGATTAGTAGGAAGAAAAGTTATTTCCTGCCCTGTAGCTACTCCTAAGAAGAGGATAAAAAATTTTCCCAATGTAAAAGCTTTAGATGGACTTTCAAATGTGAACGACCTGACCTGTATCTCAAACAGCTGTAAGCAGTCTGAACAATGATTAAGTCAACTGGTATAGAAATCAGAGCATTACAGTTTTTTATTCTGATAACTACTCTTTCTTTTCCCCCTAGCATTCTTATTGTCTTGTGCAAAAATCTGAAGAAACAATCAATAGCAAGGTTCACTTACAAACACATATAGAGCTATTTAACAAAGAGTGGCAGCCATCTTCATTTCAAAGTGAATTTGACAAAACAGAAAAACATAAAAGCAGAGGGAATCAAAACAGTCCACAATACTGGAGGAAGGCAAGATGGCTGAAGAGGGCTAAGGAGAATAGGAAGTGATGAAATTGGTATGATCCACTTTGCAAAAGGGCAGGAAGAAGTGACCAAGTATTGGATGTGACTAGCTATAGACAAAATGTGTTATTTCTCATGTTCATTTCTGTATTTCTCATCTTTTCCTTTATAGGTTACAAGGTCTCTGGGATGAAATGTTTTCCTGTGTGTTTAGAGTGGATCTAATACTACTTAATATTAACAAATTATAAAAAAAAAAAACTTATTTTGTAATGTATTTTGTTTCATTTGCAATATGTTTGCCAGAAGCAGAGGTCAATATATTTATAGCCAGTAATTGGGCAGGAGGTCAGAATATATTAGATAATGTAACTTTTTTCATATGTAATTAAATTTCATTTGAATGTACTGCAGGAATAGCTACAAAATTAAGTTAAATAGCTCTGTATTTTAATGTCTATTAGTAGAAGGTCATGGTGACAACAGCCTCTTTTTGCAAGATTAACAATTTTATCCTAGAAACTGATTCATATATGGTCTTTATCTGTTCCAATTCTTATATGCCTATACTTTTCATTTTTATCAAAGCACTATAGAATCAGTTGATAAGAAATTTAGCGAACTGCCTCCCTGTCTTCCTTCATGAGATTATACAATTCTTTATCACCATAAGCAGATACAATGACATACTGTAGGTCAGGAATGAGACAATTTAATTGTAATGCTCTATCATACTCTTTTATTAGACATGCAGATTAAGAAACCAGACTTTAAGATTTTTATCTGGTGTCTATCACTGTGACAAATTACTGCTGAAAAGAAATCAGGATGTGCACTACATGAAGCAAATCTAGCTTCAGAGAATCACAGAATTATAGGAGTTGGAAGGGACCTCTAGAAATTTTCCAGTCTAACCCCCCCTGCCAAAGCAGCTCCCTAGACCAGGTTGCACAAGTAGGTATCCAGGCAGGTCTTGAATGCCTCCAGAGAAGGAGACACCACAACCTCCCTGGGCAACATGTTACAGTGCTCTGTCACCCTCACTATGAAGAAATTCACACATACACTTGTGCGGAACTTTCTATGCACCAGTTTCTGGCCATTTCCCCTCCCCTTGTTGCCTCACACTGCTGAGAAGAGTTCATTTCTTTATTGCTTTTTGCCTGGGCAGCCTCAGCTGGTGAGTGGCAGCCTGGCCTCAGGGAAGGGGGTTGGAATTGGATGTCCTTAAAGTCCTTTCCAAACCAATTCCATGAATCTATGATTCTATGAATGTAGGTTGGAGGGTTTACATTCTGCTGCTAGCAGCCTCAAGTGTGTGACACTGTACACTAGCCCCAAGCTTGGAGCAGAGCCCTGGGCCCATGGTGCTTCACCTGGAGCTGCAACAGACCGTCAGACTTCTGTTCTCATTAGACAGAGGGGGGAGGAAGATGGTGCTGTCTGTATTTGTGTGAGAACTCTGAATATCTGCCTATAAGGGCCAGTCACATGTGTATGTGTCATATACACATGCTTTGATTGTACGATGTCTGCTGAGAATACTTAGTAATGTTTGAACTTGGCATAGAGCTACAGCTACCTCCCTTATAACACTGGCACTGGCCTGAAATTTTGTCCTAAAAATAGGAACCTGAGAGCTGTAGCCATGTATAAGTATGACCAGAAAGGCCTGAGTTGTCCCTCAGAAGGTTGATAGTTTACAAAAATACTTACTGAATTAAGCTATTAAAAACACCATCACCAATGAAAACTGTAAATTCCAACTATTTGCACATCGAATTTACTGAAATGGAGGTCAAAATAAAGTCTTCTGCAATTTCTTAATGCAGATGGCACTACTTGTTTATATGGCATCACATTAAATATATTAAATAGAACTTTGACCTCACCAGATCCCTCTTTCTTCTTTGTGTAAAGTAAATTAACATACCACAACATCCAATAAATGGGATTGTAAGGAAAAACAGGGATGAAGTAATTGTTTTCAAGAATCAGTTACTGTTCATCAAAGCTCTTACTAAGCGATCTTACTAATTCACACAGGATATACATATGAGAAAGTATGCTGTTTGATTTCTTACAGATAAATCCTGACAAGATTATTCAATTACTCCAGAACTATTTTTTTTTTTTTTTTTTTCATTGTACAGTTAATTCTTCTCCACAGCTTTCATTTCTGTGCTGTCTGGAGAAAGCTGACACTCATCTGCACTTCTGCTGTTTTTTTTTTTTGTTTTTTTTTTTTTAACCGTAATGTTGTTACTGCTTATTTCCTTTTTTATTTTTTTCTCCTAAAGATTGTTCTGGCTGACATACTCCTTGCTTTGTTGTTGTTCTTTAATCTGGCAGATGTCTTCATCATCATCATCCAATTAGCGGACAGTTGATGAGGATATATGGACACTAAACAGCATTCCCTATGTCAGAACTGCAAAATGCTTTCCATAGCACTCACAGAATATTTATTAGGACTGCAAATACTAAAACCTCATCTACAAATTGTTAGCACAGAGCTCTAAAATTTTAAGGTATTTGCTTTGGATTTTAAAACCACTGGATTCATAACTAATGTTTAAAAACATTCTTTGAATATATACAAAACATTATACAACTCCTTTTCCTTCACCTAAAATTACTGTGCTTTCTAATACTTCATTATCATCTACTGTAATATTTTTAACAATTTTTAGGAATTTTTGTGTCTATGTCTAACACTTATTTCCTTTTACTCCTGAATCAACCCATCACTTCAGAGTTTCAAATTAATTTTGAGCTTCACCATTCTAACCAACGCAAAGAGTTTTATGAAAACAGTCTTCCACAATGTTCCTTGTAGCAAATATGAACTCCCAAGGTCTGCAAGAGCCAGAAATGAAGCCAAATTAAGGACATGCACTTCTTGTGACTGTACACCTTCCTTCTACTTTCATGCTATGTATCACATTACTTATTGGATCATGCAGTAAACTGCATGAGAATCTTTAAAACACATTATATAAGGAAAAAGCAACCTTCAATTCAACTATCCAGTCTAATAGATATAGTTTTGTAGAGTTTAGCATGTAGTAAAATGTCACTTTGCATCATAGAAACCATATTTGGAGATAATGCAATTACTACATATATAAAGAACTGGAGAAAATATAAAAATAAAAACGTACATATCACATGCCATGACAAGCTTACTGAGACTTTACATGAATATATATATTTATAAAATTGCATTTGACAATTTACAGTATCTGATTATGTGTCAGAATGCTCTGACAAAGGATTTGATTATATGGCACACTGAGCTGTGGCTAGTAAATAATAACCTTCTGCATTCATGCTTTTATTTGTTACTGTTAGAAAAAGAGCACAAATTAGCAATTGCCATCAACAAATCAATTACTGATGCAGGAGAGCACATATCATTTGGAAAAGGTAGCGAATATAAACCATTTTACTCCCCCTGCATCAAGAAATTTTGTAAAGTGGTGGCAAGTTGATCCTTAACCAATGAGCCACAAATGGACCAAAGTGAATAGCACAGAATAAACTGCTGTATATTTTATTTGAAAAATATTGTGCATTTGTGTTTGCTAGTATTTTAGCAAGCGTTACTGGAAGCAAGAATGTACTTGGTGACAAAGTGTTCCAAGTGATTTAAATGAAGTAGCTGTCTGGGTCAAGTTCATTCTAGGAGGTGTACTCTCTCTTTATCTACACTATTAACTACCTAGACATAATTCAGATTCTTTCAGAAGATACATTCCCTGTGTTGCAAGACATCATATTTTGCAGCTTGGTGCATTATTGTGGGCTGCTATAATGAAAATATATTATTTTATTCTTGAAGCAATATCTGCATAAATGAATTCTCTGACGAAATTTATGTAAAAAGGGTTTGAGACTCAAATCTCATGCTAATATTTGAGATCTTCAATCTCAAGTCAAGAAACATCAGAATCTATGACTGATTTTGAAAGTGGAAGCTGAGAATCAGTTGCTAATGTTCAGCAAAATTTGTCTGAAGCTGCAAGGACCATACCGTATATCTGTAATACAGAAAGTAGAGCAAATCTATCATTACTGATTGCTGCTCTTTGTTGCCCTGTCTTGTGTTATTATGTTTATTTTTGAAAGTATGTTGCAGTTTGACATGGCACATAACTAAACAGAGCCATTTTTTCACTCCTTCAGAGCAGGATGAGGGATGACTGGAAACAAATAGGAGCTTGTGTGTTGAGATAAGAACTACTTACCAAGACAGAAAAGGAAAAGAAAAAAGCTGTGATATCGATATTTATTTATATGCACAATGCATTTGTTACCACCCTCCAATGGATGTGACAATTGCTGGCTAACTGATGTACTCACTTCCAACACAACATTCTGCGAAATGACACTCAGCTCACCCCCAACCAGAGGAACACTTCTCCCTCTCCGCCCCACCCCCAACTCCAGCTAACTCCCCAGAGCTTTATGGCCTTCTACATGCTGTCACATGGCCTGGAATCACCTCTGGCCTAATTCAGGTCACCTATCCCAGTTAATTTACAAATCGGTCTATCTAAAATTCATGCTCCATTGAAGAAAACAACAAAAATAAATAAAACCAGATCTTCTAACTGCTTTCTTAAACAACAAACTTAACAGTTTCTATAAGAATAACAAACATAGCGTCAGAGTTCTGAAAGCACTAGCTGCTGGCCCAAGACACTATTTAATGTCACAGGTCAGAGTGCACAGTCACACACTTAGCGATGAGGCTGGGGATGAACAGACACTTAGTTCACAGCAACAACATTGCAACTTTCTGCTTTAGCAAGTATTCATACACAGTCCTCACCAGAATGGTTGGGATGCACAGGGTGCTACACATCCAGCAATGTTAAATGGAGCTAAGTCCTTTAGCAACATAGAAAGTTTATGTTTAAAAAGACACGTAAAATGTACATAAAACAGAATGCATTGGTTGTTTTTCAAAACATGTAATAATTTGTGAGGTACTTTCATTAACAAACCAATTGCAGAATTGCATCTTTGTCAGACAGTAATAAAGTATGATTTCTGACTAAAAACATTCTTTTTACTGATATATTTAAGAATGCATGAACATACTCTCAACCAAAACAAGAAGAGGAATGCCAGAGCTTAGTTATATATAACATAGAAAGATCTGTGGATTTTGTGAATCAGAGAAAAAAAATTAAAAATGATTCAAATAATGTACGTATAAACTCTGCAAGGATTTCAGTGAAAGACATCAATTATTTAAGATAGTACATACATCAACATGACAAACAGAGAAGGTACTGCCAAACATGCATCTTCAGATGTTATTAACATTTTTGAGGTAGTCATAGCATGAAAGAAGAGCCTGAGATTTACCAAATAAGCATTTCTACAACTGTAGGACCTGTTTTCACTTTGAGTGAGACCAATCCAGAATACATTTATTGGACTAAAAAAAAAAAAACACCCTTTTTTTTTTTTTTTTTTAAATGTAGTCTTAGTAATTTCTCCCTGATCCTCTATTCCCATAAACACCATTCTAGAGTTTATTCAGAATATAGGCATAGGCATACTGCAGGAAAGATAGAACAGATTTGTCCATGGTTTCTTTGTACAATTGGGAATTAAATTGTTGTGTTTTGTTGTTTTTTTGTTTTGTTTGGGAAAAGGGAAAAGAAAGATGCATAGACTACAACCTGCATATAATAGAAGACACTAGGTGTGTTCTATTTTCTTCAAAACCAAATCCCTCAAACAGAGGAAACACTTCAGTATTCCTTCTGTGACACTAGGGGACTATAGACTATATGGAAAGTTACAGAATTAGAAAGAGAGCAGACAGTAGAATATTTCAGGAAAAAAAAATAAATAAAGAGTGATAATCAGTTTAAAGAGGCGGAAGAAAGTTTCAAAATTCAGGAAGGATAATGTTATAATCAGGAAAGAAAAACAACTGTAGAGACAAAGAAGTAAAGTAAGATAAGAGGCAGCACGAAAAATTAAAACAAATCAAGCAGGAGAAACATCAATTTAATTATCAGCTTGGTTAGCTGGCCAGGCCATTAGAAGTAGAAAAACAAATAAGCATTCAGTAAGAAGATGAAAGTTGGAAAGATTAACTTAACATACAAAAAAACAGCAATTGCTGATTATATATGTGTGCTGATTATATATGTGCAACATATTCCATGTGTCCATGAGATATTTATACAATTTTACATAGTGAATTAAGCATTCTTCCAATGAACTGAGATCTTTGCTTTCATTCTTCTTTAAATACAGCATCAGTAAAATATTTTATTCCTCAGATCATTGCTTCGTAGAATTGAGCACAGTTGAAAACTGGCATTTATTAAGAAAGCAGTCTTTCCTGTTTTGTAAGCATACGCTATTCTATTACAAGAAAACTTTGATATAACAGAATCACTGAATATCTCAAGTTAGAGACTCATAAGAATCCTTAAGTCCTACTCCTGGCTCTGTACAGGACTACCCCAAAATCAAAACACAGGTCACAGAGCGTTGCGTGGTACAACTGTAGAGCCACCTACCAGAATAACACTAGACACACTAAAAATGGACAGGATGCTATATGTTCTGTGGCATTGTGACCTGCTTTGTTTGTTGTCAAGCAAATATATATTGGAAGTGTTATTGTGTGTAAACACGTGAAGCACTGAAGTTTTTATGACATCGGACAAATTGAGAACTTCTATCATGCTTCCTGAAGAAAGGAGGTCTTAAAAAAGACAAATAAATAAATAAATAAACAAACCAAACAAACAAACAAACAGCAAGAAGTGAGAACGAGAAAACCTTCCACTCCAGAATAAGCTGGTTTCTGTCTTTTAGAGTGAGAACTGATCTCTAGTCTAAGAAGAATAAGAATGTGTTCTTAGTAAAAGTAGTGACCAACCCTCTCTGGCACAGTACATGTGTAAAGGATGCAGGCATCCCAACCAAACAAACATTTGGTCATTTTTATATTTTACATGATTTGGATTTCAGGGGTGTTAAAATTATGATTTTAGGTAGAATAACTTATCAGTATGCTCATAATACTCATCAGATAACAAAATACCTCCATTTGAAGCAATGTCTCAGTACACTAAGTGTTTTTTCCTCTAATTGAGCATTCTTAATTCTTAAAATCTAGCAAAATCATTCCTTTTCAGAAAAATAATCAAAAGTTATTATGTTAAATTCAAATAACTATTGTTCTCACTATTCTGGTTACTATCTGAGAAACTACTTTCACCAAAACAATCCCAAAAGATGGTTTTGGGGGCAATATGTGGTTTACTCTACACAGATACACTTACAAAGATAACACTGGGATGCCTCTGTCTTTGTAAGTGTTTCAGAATTGGAAATAAATTGCATTCACGCATTTCCTTCTCCATGTACTCCACTAGTACTTCACAGAAGTTCTCAATATACTGGAGACTGATACGATTACACTGATTATGACAAATTATACCTTGATTACTATACATAGACAGTAATTTTCACAAGTCAATCAATCAACTTCATTGCAGTTGGAGGGCTAGAATCTCAGTTCAGGCTAATCTCCACTTGCATGAATATTCTTTTACTCTTCTTTTACTTTTATAATTTTGGAACCAAACTGGATGAAAAGGAGGAGTTTAAGTAAAACAAATTTCATTTTATAAAGTAGTCCTTTGTTAAATTAATTTTAAGATTTAACAATCGAAAGCACTATACTTCTATTTTTAAAATAGGAAGGGCTTTGACATAGTTTTTAAAAACATGGAAATTATTCTAGTATCTGTAATGAAAATAAATTTTGTTGTTGGAGGATGTCATATTGCACATCATCATATTTGAAAAAGTCTGCAGGCTTGATAGAAATTTAAAGGAGGAATCCACACCATGAGATAATTTCTGCTCTTTGATATATAAGAAATGAATGTTTTGCTTTGTTTGTTTGTTTTTTTTTTAAACTTTGCTTGCAGGCTTTCAGTTACAAGAAGAGCACTGTTATATGCATTATTAATCATAATGTGTAAATGTAAAATACTTAGCTTATGTAGCTAGTCAAAATTGCTACCCTATATTATAGCTGTTGTTATCTGTTCCTTATTACTTTTGGAAGTGGTTCATGCCACAGTAAATATCAGCCTTGGTCTCATAATTACAGGCCACAGACCTGCATTGTTAAATAAATGAAGGCTTAAGAAATGACTTGCCAATTCATTGAACACTTGCCATACTAGCCCTAGCTCCAAGCCTACATATTATCCCATATTGTAGCTGTGCAGACATGTACACACAGACTTCGGGAAAAATGAACTGCATGATCCAGAACAGCTTGCAAGAGTCTTCAATTGGAACTGGCAGGAATGTATATATAATTATTTTTCTTCCAAAAATATTAAAAGTGATAGACCAAGCTGGAAATTAAATCTTAATAACAGCAACAAAAACACTCATTATATAAAAATAATGCAAGCATAGGTAAGTATGTGGGGAAGAAATTAAACCAGTTCTTAGAAATACATTTTTACAGTAGGGGAAGGTAAGACATTGTCTTCCCTTTTCTTATTAGCAGTGTTTTAACTCCTTATGCATCAGAATATTGTAACACATTTGTACACCCACTATTCTCATACCAGAAAATTCTTAGGTCATTTATGTAGTGTTTCTAAATCACTGAATAATGAACAAGGTCAGTGTCAACAGAAATGGATCAAGAACTGTTTTACCAGCACTGCTGTATTAAAAGCAGCAAAATTCTGGAACGTGAGGCAGTAGTGCAATAACCAATACAGCTTTAAGTTTTATGTCAGCTACTGGTTTGAGTATCAGTTGTTCCCATAAAATGAGATCACCACCTTTTGTTCTACCAAATATTCAATATTTGTTTGTCCAGAATGACAAGTGGGAAAATTACTTAATTTCAGAATTTTTCAAGATCCTGTGGGACTTCCATACTTCTTTCTTAAAACCAGTTGAACAGATAAACAAGCAGATAGCTTAACCATTAACAGAGCCAAAGTAGCCCCTTTTATTTAGAGTAATTGTTAAAATTAACTAATTGATATAGTTTTCAAATTAGATTAAACTCGGCAACCTAGAAATATGCATGAAATTTTGAGTGTTATCTTAAATCTTGTCCTCAGATATCACAATGTGAATTCATGAATGTCAGTAAGGTCATTTATAACCCAGTAGTTTACAACCCAAGTTTTCTGGAGGGGTAATTTTTCTTTGAATTTTTCCCATGTAGTATTTTGAGTAATGTGAAACAAATCATTACTGAAGTCAAGATAAATATGAGGAAGAAAAACCTGGAACTTATGAATCATTTTCGGATGTGAAAATTCAATTGAAATCAACAGGAAAGATGCATGCACATCACATTAAGAAGTTAGAAAAAGGAAATATAGAGTTAAATTTCAATGTCATGGGAATAAAGACAATGTCTTCTTTGAAAGGTAGTCTGTAAACAAGGTTCAACCATTAATATTGGAAGTTAAATAGTCTTGAACATTCTCTGAGATGTAGTTGATTGGAATTAAAACATTTCAGACATCATATTAAATGCATTGGGCATTTGAAATGCCTTACTGTCATCTACAGATTTTTTTAGAAGAAGAAAGTTTTGATGACTTGACAAGCTTGAAGTTTTAGAGAGTAAAATAGGTACACTGGTTTAAATCAGTGTGAATTTATCTCTTTTATACTCTGTCATCAATATTTATTAAACTCCTATCTCTCTTCTTGCAAACTGCCAGGAAAAATTACACATATCTAGTGTAGAGAAAAGTCACTGTATATTCTCTTTAATATATCAACAATCTTTAGTGATTGTAGTCTTCTAAAAATTCTTTTCTATATTTTTTCCTTTTCAGGTCATGCTGGCACTTTTGGTTAACATTTTAAATTTTGATAAAGCTTTATTTTGGCATTTAGCACAGCTCAAGAATTGTGCACTTGTCAAAACAATAAAAATCTTTAGCTTGCAGGATTTTTTTATTTTTTATTTTTTTTTTGAAATGTCTAAGTATTGTTAACATCAACAGGGGAGAAAGTGACAGTGAGAAATAAAAGTATAATTTTCTCCTATAGGTATCTGGTAGAAGTCAATTTAATATTGTAATAAAAGATAAAATGACAATGTTTTACTTGAAATGAGGAAATATACGTCCTAATAGGTGATGGGCCAAAGCAGTAATAATTTTAATCACAAAAGACACTTAAGCAGTGTGATCCCAGATAAATGCATCAGAATTTTTTACTGTGAGTTACTGGCTAAGCTTTTTTAGGTAGATTATTGTAGTGAGAGCAGATGGTCTCAGTTTATGCCTTTTGTTCTGCACAATTATTGATGTGGATGCTAATATGAGACAATAAGTAGGCTATTTTTTGTCTATAATTGACATTAAATGGGTAATATTGAGGAAGCATTATGAGTAGCTGACAGATTCAAATCCATGTAGTTCTTACTAAAAATCGCACATGTTCAGAATGTTGTAGCCAAATTACCATCATAATTATCCCCACAAAAAAAAAAAAAAAAAGAGAGAGAAACAGAACAAAGGATCAGCAGGGAGAAAAATCCTTCAAGGGTATTTATGGTTTGTAAAGTACCATAGTAAAATTCCGAATAGACAGAGAGAGCATTCAGGCATCTTTTCATCCTCATGCACCCATGCTTGCACATGTATTCTGGTGTAGGCATGTAATCTGTCCCCACAACTATTGTAATCCCTATGAAGAAAACAATAAAATAACAAAAGCTAATGCTAAATTTAAGGTGGCATTTGAAATTTTTAATATCTGACTGAAATCTATACTACTTTTGAGCTCCAATATGAATTACTGACAGCTCAAAATCCCTGAGACAGACATTAAGCACAGTTATACATGTGACAGGTGTGTCTTAATCTCCAGTGATAGATATCAGTTAATCTATTGTCAAATCCTGATGTTCCTATTTTTCTCTCAATCACATGCTGCTGGACGTCTATATTGTATATTCATACTGTGGAGAAGTTTAAGTTCTGGCTTTTTGCTATTACAGTTAATGAAAACAGTTACCCTGCTAGTGAAAAAAGTGATATTGTTCTGGGCCATAAAAGGCAGATGAACTATAGAAGATAATCATCAGTAGTCAAGATGATTTATTTTTCCTTCTTCAGGAAACAGCCAGAACATTCCAAATGGAAATAATGTACTGCATGAGACAAAAGTCAGTGCAGTTCAAGTTTTTGCAGCACAGTGTCGAAAAAACATTTCAACTCCACAATAACTCCAAAGTTATAGACTTTAAGAATTGCTATGATAGTAATGCTTTAATATGATTTTGAAATAAGGTCTATGCCTTAAAATGAAATACTTTCCTACTGATTCTGAGAAGAAAATTGGCATTTGGGATTATATACCAGAACTGATATTCCTATGCTGCTAGAAAAACATTCTGGCAAAATACAGAACAGTTTTAGACTGTGTTTTTGTTAAGGAGGACATTAATCTTGCTTATGTTAGATAAGAGGTTACAAAGAATAATTTCACAGTGGTTTTCAAGAAGTTTTCATAAAAATGAGAGTTAAGTAGTCAACTGCCATATTCAAAATTAAAAGTTTTTATAACTTTATGCATTCAGCGAAGTAAACACAGTACTGTAAAACATGCTTACGTTAGGTACTATTCAAATATCACAAATGCACTTCATAGTACATCTTCCGATATTCATCAATTCCAGCAGCTGGACATGCTCAACCTTTGTATTTTTAAGATAGCTGTATGTTTTACTAGTTTACAGTTCTTCTATTAAATGACACCTTAGGGATAAAACGCATTTGCTTTTAAAATCTAAAGCTACTATTTCTGTTTTATCCTGGCATAAATGAGCAGAGATTGCTTAAGTTCTGTTTGTCAATATGCATGTGTGACAGCTTACTTCAGAAACAATACACAATTAAGCGAGATTGACAATGGTCTTGTCAAATGTGAAGTACAGCATTTACATTTTCCTTGTATGACAACTAAATTTGGTATCGGGTTTACGCAGTGAGGTTTTGCTAGTGGGAGAACTACAGAGTTAAACACTGTGAGCAGAGCCCAGCACTGCCCACAGCAGAACAGAGTGGCTCCTGCTGCTCCCAAAGGACCCACCACTACCATAGCTGAGCTGTGTTAAGTCCAGGTGTACTCCGGGAAAGCAGACAGAAGAAGGGGTAAGCACTGTGTCAAGCAGCTGGGAGGGAGGAGAGATCAGTGGGAGAGAAGCAGCCTTGCAGGCACCCAGGTCAGTGCAGGAGCTGCTGGGTGCAGAGCAGTAGTCCCTGCAACTCAAGAAAGTGCTGGAGCAGTGCGCTCCTGGAGAAAGGAGTGCTCAGAATGACCATGAAGGATCAGCAAAGATGAAGCATTAAGGACAGACCATAGCCCCCATTCCTCTGCACCACATGGAGAAGGAAGTGGATGGCATTCTTAGTTTGCTTTTAGTTCTCTGTGCTCTAGTCTGTTAGATCTCCTCATCCATATCTCAATTTCTGAGCCCTTTTCCAGTCTATTTTCTCCTCTTCTTCCTTTGAGGGGGAGTAGGAGAATGGTGGGGTTTAGCTGTTCATCAAGGTGAAACCACCACATATAGACGTAACTTAATATTGTTTATCAATTGTAACGAGACAAATCCTAAAGAATTAAACAAAAATTGAAATGAAACTGCTTTATTCTGCTATATTCAGTTTCTGAAAGACACAGTTTAGGTTAAGTTTTTCTATCAAGGGAAATAAAACTTGGCTTTTCATTGAATATTCAGTGATTTACCTTGTCCATATCTTGCAGTACATTTGCATTAACTCTTGCAGGAAAGCTACTATGGGGGGAAAGAGAAGGATCATAAGGCCTTCTCAGACGTTACTGAATTAATTAGGGATTTGTATGCTTGCACCTTTAATCGGATCTTTATATTTTATTCAATTAAAAAACCCATCTTTTTCATGTCCCAGATAACTTAACTGGAATTTTTTTTTTTTTTTTTTTTTTTTTTTTTTTGAGGATGGGTTTTGTGCATATGAAGAAAAAATATTACCCTGCAACCATGATCAAGTTTAAATGAATCACAACTGCTGGTCAGTGATACAAAGCCTCTCTGGCATTCCATGTACAAGTATTTCCTCCTGACTTCATTGCAAATTGCACATCATACAGGGACAGAATGACAGAAGGTTTTAAATTTTTCTTTAAAATTAACAATAAAATGCTAAGTAATCATTTATATATGTACTGAAAGTTCTGTTTTTCCATAATTTTTGAGACATCTTTCATTTTTTTTTGTTCGTATTGATTTCAATTAAAATATGTTTCCAGCATTTATCCTTTATCATGAAGAGATTGCTTTGTAGATATTTGTGTAGCATGGTACGTATGATATACCAGAGCTGTTTAAATAAATCTATATTCCCTTTTAAAAAAGGGAAAAAAAAAAAAAGGAAAGGGAAGATTTTGCTCCGATTTCATTTTTAGTAAGAGAAAGGAACAGATTTCACACTGTAGCTTATGAAGTGTTTTGAGATTTTTGATCAAGCTTTACTACACATGCAGCTTACAATTGTCAGCTCTGGCTAGTAAAACGTTCACATAGGATTGTTGTCAATCTGTTGTGGATGACCTACAACCTGCCTCCATGGAGGAAATAAATTGTTTTGGAAAGAAGGACTGAGTAGGCAGAATTATTCAATCAGCTTAACAGTGTTATCAGTTATGCACTTACTGGATCAGCTCCAGAGAATCATTACTAAGACAATTAGGTATCCTCTATATGAAGAGAAACAGAGAGCTGAGACTCAGTTCAAAAAAGAGAAGGTGCAGGAGGATATCTATAAATACATGACAGGGAGTCAAGGGAGCCCAACTCTTCTCATTAGTCACCTACAACAGGACGAATGGAAACACAGAATTCCGCTTGAAGAAAACACTTTTTTTTGTTACTGAATGATGATAAAAGAGGTAGCTTAAAGAGGTTCTAAAGACTACATCTATGAAGATATTCAAAAATCTAACTGAACAGAGTCCTGGGCAACCTGCTGCAGCTGACACTGCTTGAGCACAAAGATTGGACAAGATGACCTACAGAGACTCTTTCCAGCCTTAACTGTTCTGTGATAAGTCCTACCCAGTACTATGTAGTTAACACTTCATTCATCCTACTGCTGTAAGATTTAGCAATAGGACATATTTTACTACTTTAGAGGTAAATTTAGCTCTTCGTGTCTTGGAAGCGTTTCTGCAGCATCAATTTCAGTAAACATACTCAAAAACACTTGAAAGCACAAAAGAATCTCTTACCACAGTTAGAAAATAACTAAATGATGTTAGAAAATGATGTTTTTCCAGAAAACATTATTCTGGAAAAAGCATATGAAGAAAAAAAATAATTCTGGGTATAAAAGTAAGAAAAGAAAGAACAATTGTATTTGTTAGGAACAACTACCTTTTTCTCATGTTATTAATACTTTCAAATAATTGTGATGTACACATGAGATTCATATGTGACATATTCACTAATCGGAGAACTGCAACACTATTATCAAAGAAACAAAGTATTCTTTGTTATGTAAAAGGATTCTCAGATACTACATGGGAATCCTTAAAAAGATCATTTCAATTCTCTAACACTTCTTTCACCAGCAACAGTATTTGAAGAGGATTTTAAAAGCACCTGGTTTGGACGGGTAGTTTGAACTTGAGCAGTACTTTACTCTTATTCTGATGGCAATTGAACATTTAGTTTACAGTCACATGAACAAAAGAAAAAGATCTGTTCTAATGCAGCAAAAACAGCACTACTCTTATTACTACCTGCTGTCTGTTGGATGTTGGATATAGAGTCTAACAGCATCCCTGTCAATTTTTAAACACAGACCTGAAGCTACTGTGTAATGAATAGCAAATTATAAAGAATCTGGCTAAAGGAGTCATCTAGCCTGGACTGCTTATCAGCAGGCTCGGGATACATCTTGACTCTAGAATCATATGAGAAACAAGTACACATCCTCGCTCCATTCCTCTCATACTCATGGAAAACAACTCACATCCACCAAAATTACCAGGTCCACATCTCACCCTAAAAAACAAACAATTTTTTTTTCACCTATATTTCCAGAGAAAAATAAAATCTTCCTGAGGAAAAGTAGTGAGGACATATGTCATACAGTCATGCACATGCAACCCCACTGACACAGCAGACGTTATATGATGGCCTGTTATAAACAGAAGTAGATAAGCCTAGACATCTACCCTGATTTCCCGTAGAAGGAAATCTGGACTTGCAAACTCATAGGGAGCAAGAAGTCATCCTTCCAAATGAATAAAGGGAATAAGGACTCTAGGATTCACCAAAGGCTGCACCCGTCCAAGTCAAAAGTATATCTGAGGCTGCCTAATTTCCCTTTCTTTCATCTTCAAAGTTTGTTTACTACTTTGAACACAAAAGTTACTTAACAAATGAAGTCATCATTATAGATCAACTTCCAGCTGCTGGAGATCTTCTTAAGAAAAATCTCACAAGCCCTCTCTTTGAAAAAATAAGATTGCAGAATTAGTTTCAGAACTACACACCTCACACCTTATTTTGCATCTCATATGATGCAAATGAAGAAAGACAAATGAAAAGTACCTTTCTTATTCTCTTTAACAGTTCAGTTACAAGGACTGTATGAAAGAAAATCAAAATGAACTATTGTTAGAATGTTTTTCCTTGCATAGCTCAGACTCCATGAGACTTCAATACCTCTAATATACAGCACTTAGTCTAAAATGAGTTATTTCAAAATACAGTCATAAAATACACTTGTAGAGCTTACTTGTGAGGGGAACTCTCGGATCAAAGTCCAAGAAACACTGGAATATCTTCAAAGTAGAATATAGATACTACACAGTCCTAATACTTCACTATGTGACAGTTCTGTGTATTTCACTGTAATATCTGGGGACTGACAAGAATAAAAAACCACAGCCCTAGAGGAATAACACTTCTGGCTTATGAAGGCTTTCTAACCAAACATCAAGCAGCACTAGAGATGGATCAAAGTATGTGAATAAAATCTATTGGCTTTGTGGTTGTATTTTAGCATCCTGACACCTTATTCATTTAACATTCACTATGCCATCAAGATAAAAGTATATCTATTTCAGAGTTCCCATCTCCCTTTTTTTTTTTTCTAGTACAGTTGATAAATCATCGCTATTTTGTATTATATTGCAAACTCTAGGCAACATGTATGCTACAGAGTAAGCATACACCACATACACACCTGAAAAAGATCTGTGATTTCTCTTAATTTCAAATCCCCATTCTCTCATTTCCTTTTGAAGACAAAAAAAGGCTCGTGTATATGTCTATACAGACCTCTAACCTTTCTTTTATTTATTACCATTAACCACTAGGGAACAATATAAGTTCACAGGAGAAACTGAAATTCTTGTGGGGATGTACACATAGGATGCAATAGCTGTAATATCTTCCAGAGACTAATGTAAATATTTTACAGCACTGCTCAGTTCAAGGCCTGCATGGAGGAAGAGTAGCTTCAGCATAGTCTTGCCTTTGCTCCTTCCCCTCGAGCTGCAACATTTCTGCTGTTTTTGATAATCCTGTGTTTGCAGTGCTATGTACAGTACACTGTAGTTGTGTACTGTATCTTGGAATACCTAAACAGAGATTAATATAGTTCAGTACAGCTGAGGGTAGGCCCTTAGTATTACATCAGAAAAGGCATTCAGTACAGAAGTGTTGTCGCACAGTTCTTAGTAGGAACTCAGTTAAAACAAAGATTGAAGTCTTTAAAGTTATGCTTATGTATGATAAGGGAAAAAATAAAATCAGTAGAGGTTCAAGAAGAGAATTCAATTAACAAAAGTTTTACAGCACCAGACGGAAATGGCAGAGAGGTCCTAATATGCTTTGCTCCTTCTTTCTACTTTACAGGCAGATACACTGTTTCCAGGACTGAAAGATCAAATTCATTTTTATCCTAAGAATCTCTGACAGCAGCTTCTTGAGATGACCAAGACAATTTAGTAGCTCACCACCAGAGAAGGATAGGGCTCTGTTACTCACACTAACATTTTCTGTTCTCCCCCACCATCCCAACATGCGTGTTCTTCTCTCATTTGTCTTAAACCCTACTACTGATTGTCAAATCCCTTAATAAGCCTTTACAACACCATTACCCAGGTGAAAAAATGAACAAAGGAAGATAATCATCTGAAATGATCTGATGAGTTAGTTATATTGTGAGGTGCCCAACAGGCACTGAGGTCTAAAAGGAAAGACAAGTGAGACAGTCCCCTTCTAACAACCATTAATTTCAGCTGCTCTTGAAGCCATCTGTTCAGATCAAATAAAAGAGAGCAAGATGAAATTGGGGGGTTGGTGGAGCACTTTGAGATTATTGCCTATACAACAGAAGGATCTGAAATCCTCCATCGCTAAAGTCAAGTGATTAAACAAAAGTTAGATTTTATTACTAATGTAATATTTTTACTAAATATAGTCTATCTACCTTCTAAACTAGAATGTGGGAAGCATTAAAATGAGTCAGTATGAGATTATTAAGCCAAAAACCCATAACCTTCAGATTCTAAAAATCCAGTTACACATCAAGACTTTTTTGTTTTCCTTTTTTTCCCCCCTTATTACTTTACCCATTAGCCCTATGTTACACACATTTTCCCCGCAGGCATAGTGCTAACAGCAAAGTCTATGCATTGAAAAATACACTGAATATAGCTCCAATATAGGTAAGATTCTGTAAGCAAATCCTAATGGGCTGCGGTACATTTCTGCCTTCGCACCCAAGTTGGATGCAGGTCCCAGATGACAGGGGAACAGTGGACTAATTATGGTATATTATCACTCCAGAGCAGAATCTCACATCCAGTGTTTCACCAAGGTGTTATCTCATCTAGACAAAGTTAGAAATGCTCCTGGGTCTTCATGATTTGAAGGATTAAGTTTCTATTTCGACCAGCATTAATTGCATTTCTGACTCACCCTCCCTGACAAAAAGAATAACTATCTTGCTGTAAAATTGCTACATAAAAATAATTGAATTTTTTAGATAATGGAAGTAAGTTTTTGTTTCATTTTATCATATATTTAGAAATTATAAGATCATACTGCTTATATTGTCTGTCAAATGAAAATGTTTTGAAAACATATGCTGTAATGCAGCAGTTGTGGCAAATTAATGGTGTTTTCTGGTCAGCTACCAATCTAATAGTCTAACTTGATTCGGATTCCTAGTGCCTCAAGGTGGTCACACCACATAACACAGGAAAAAAAAGTAAATCAAAGAACAAAGTAGTTGATCAAGCTGTCAAATCTTACATATTAGTGCTTTACAATATTATTTTTCTTCTGTTACTTATCTAATTTTATTAGCACAAATAAAATTAAATTTTGAATTAACATATTTGCCATAGTTCTCCAGAACAAAGTAAATGAAACACATCAGTTCATTTTGTAAATAAGCTTTGGTTACATTTTACATTTACTCCATATTCATACTCCTTTAAGAACTTTTACATTTCACTGGCTACATGCAAACTGTTGAGAAAACTAGAATTATCATCTGAAAAATATTTCCACAGCCACATACTCACACTGACACCTCTGCATATAGATGAGCTATGAGGAATATGCACTGGGTCCTTCACTATTAATCTCATTCAACCTCCTCCCACCCCAATCAGCACAGAGATGAGATTGTCATCCATTTTCATTATTAGAAGTACTCTTCTACCTGAAGAATATCTTTGTCTTCAGCAACCATATGTTGCCACACTAAGTACATTACACAAATATTTGTCTGGAGAACATAAAAGCCTCATGAGCATTGTATTTTTTTCTAATATTAAAGATTCATAGTTATACAGTAGCTTGAATAATGGGCACAGATTGAATTCTTAAGTATGGTAAATGTCCGTGTTGTTAACACACAAGTAAATCGTGATTAGTAAAGCTTTATGGAAATCTGGGAAGTAGAAAAATGGATGCTTGGGATTATGCCTCAGTTAAGACTGCGTACCTGGCATTTCCATAACTTTCACTGCCTGCCAGACATCCATTTTATTTAACATTCCCATTATTTCTCAACACAACCTCACTGAAATTTATTAGGTATGCAAACAATTATATGTTTACAAAAGATTCAAGGAACTTAGTAATGAACTTTCAATCAATTTTTATTGTCGTATATTGGGTGAAAGAGAAATTTGTTGCTGGATTACAAAGAAAATTAGAAGTTTAGAAGTCTGTTGAACTGATCTTTAAGCTTAGTTTTTCTTTTAAACAGCAGATATAATTCTAGAGCAATGCAAAATACCAAGGTTCTTGACTTGTTTGCAGTCTCAGGTATTTCAGAGGGCTCTAACCACAGAAAGCACTCCAGCTCCTTGCTCAGGCATCTTGGTTATGAGTGATTCATGTGCCAGCATCAACAGTAGTGATGCAGTAATTTGTTACTGCTTAGATCTGCTTTGCATTTCTCTATTAATTGATGGAAAGTAAAACTACTGACATGCTTACCTGGAGTAATTTTTACATTCTACAGTATATTTCCATCGGTCTACACTTCTGTACATGGTGCTCTGTAAACTCTTGTTCCTCCACTTCCTTTAATTCAGTGGCATGCAAACAGACATTGCTTCTTCAAAAATAAACATTTTTTCATTTTCATCTTTTATTTTCTTGGCAATGTCTTAGTCCATTCTACTCACTTAATACATTTCTAATACTGCTAATTGAAACTAGTGTTTTTATACACTGTCCCTTCCAAAAACAACTGCATATAGCAAATCAAAAATTACTTCATTTCTATTGATTGTGGCCATAAAAAAAAAATTCTACTACTTCCCTGCCCACATGTACTCTGGTAAGTATCTGATGCACAATTTTTTATTTTTTTATTTTTAAATCAAACCCTCCCCAACAACAGCCTTAATATTAGATTTTGTAAAGTCATCCAGAGCAGTCTCTACTGTTACTGTAAAGAGATCATTAAAATAATAACAAGACCAACTGTAACTGCAGGAAGTAGTTAACTATTACTCACAATCCTTACAGGGATGACAGCAGAAAGACATACAGAGAAAAGGAGAAAAGTTTCAGCCTGTTTTTTTTTTTTTTTTTTTTTTTTAATTCCTTTTCCAAGATAAATGCATTTTTGATACAATCAAAGAAAGAGGACATAATAATCTACCTTGGAACTGAAATTTGGTAACAGAAGGGGGAAGCCAAGTGGGACGCAACTGAAGAATGAGAGTCAAAGTGAAACTGAGTTGGTCGTTGATGATCAGACACCCTTAGGGATGGATAAGACCTATTTTGTTGTCAGACTGTGGTAAATTCTATAGCAATATGATAATGCGTACCACTAAGAGTTTCTCCCACTCTGCTCTTAGTAATTCATATTCTCGGGCCAACTTATGCCTGTTATTATTATTATTTTTAATAATAGATGTGTATTTGTAGCAGTTTCTGGAACAATGAATCTTTGAAAAAGTATGTTTCCATCTCTATTCAAGTTCTTTTGAAAATACAGATGGAGCTAATTCTCATTTTAATATAGATAACTGTATTTGTATTTTGATATAATACAGAGAATTTATCTGTCTTCAAGTTAGGCTCTATGGAATACTGACAGTTCTAATATAACCTTGAAGTGCTCACTGTAGCTGCCACTTTAACAATGATAAATTATCTGTTTTTCTCAGACCAGTAACATTTATTCTACTTTTCCTCATATTTTCACTAACTTAAAAAACAAAAACAAAGAAAAACCTGCACCTAAGCAAAGTAACACATTACTTCATAGTAAAATAGGTGATGTTGAGTCTGCCACCCTTTTGAGAAGGACAAAATTCAGACATAGAAAGGACAGGTAAGGAAACTGGGAAGAACAGGAGAAGTCACTGAGCTTTCAGAAAGCGAATGTAATAGTAATGGACTGAGCTTCAATGTTGTTCTGATCGGTGTCACTGGAAAGGGCAGATCACTGGACAGGAGTCTATCCTTCTCATTAGCCAAAACGGTCAGAGCATTCTGACCTTAGAGAATAAGTTTGTTCCTATTCTAAAATATTTTTCTTCTTCATGTGCAGTTAAACAAAATTAAACTAGCAAGAAAAGAAATTCCAACTCAGACCACTCAAACTTCCAGCTTACTCTAGGAAAATACAGGCACAACTGTAGCTAGAGCCTCTTGAGTAAGGATGGGGAGCAGCAAAACCATTTTGCTGATGCTTCTGACATATGGAAGAAGAATTGGGTTCTGACATATGGAAGAAGAATTGGGTTCATATCTAAAAATGAAACAAATCCCAACCTAGCAAAACAACACATCCATAATTCTTCAAAAACAAAAAACAAAAAGAACACAAGAGGAGAGATTTTCTCCCACTGCCTTAGTATATGAAATTCAGAGTAAATGACAATTCCTGAAGACTCACTATGCCCTTCCTTAGGACATGAACCAGATGAAACAGGTTGTTATCGTCCTTTTACTGTATGCCTCCCACACGGACAAGACATAGATGCTTCCTATTTATATCCATGGAAACTACAACAAAGAGTAAAATACTATTTGACTGAGCAAATTCCCAGCTAAAAAACACTTTTTCAACGTTATCAACACCATAGCTCTGCATTTTCACCTGTAATGAACAAGAGCCTATAAGTCATGCCCCCACAAAAAATCTACACCAGCAGAGGTGATGCACCATCACCGCTTCTGAATCACACCACCCACCACCTCCATAGGTGTCAGCATTCACTGATTCTTGCTGAACCATTGCCATTTCTTCCTTATATTAAGAAATTTAGCTTTGCTTCATACACTCTTCTGTGAGAGACACCAGTTTGTCACTGTCCCTCTACTACCTTTCTGTTGCTCATCAACAAAATTCAGCTGAATACTGGTGGGGAGGTTCAAACTCTTCTGCAACAGCACCAACATCCACCTCTAATATCACAGGGCAAAACAGGAGGCATTAGTTTATGAACAAACTTTGTAGAAACTGGAGATCCATTAAACATGATTCTTGATTATATCCTTCAGCACAGCTGAGGTAGGCAACACTCAGCCCCTGCTATAGTACTCAGTATCTTTGCCAGTAGTAGCTAGCCCCCTCCAATCTTGATATTAGTTGGACTGACTGCATTCTACAGCCATCTAAATGGAAGAAATACTTCTGGAAACTTTTCACTAAGTGATAATTTTAATCAAAATGCAGCCATAGGTCATTGTGAAAGAAGGTATTTAAAGCCAGTATTATGAGAACAGACCATGCATGAATAGAATAGAAAAAAAAAACGTGTTTTGTAGAAATGTAACCAGTAGATAATAGTATTATGCTTAAATGCCCATATTTGTGTTATTACCCTAGCAAAACATTTTGATGGACAGGTTCCACTAGGGAAGGAGAAGCGCTGACATAAAAAAAAAAAACAAGTTTAATATGATGTTATCATTTTGAGGAACTGTTTTCTAAATACAATTTCTCCTACATTACTACCCTATATAGAAAACTTCAGGCACTAAATTCAACTGAAAAGAATAAGTTGCCACTCACCTATAATTTGTTGTTAATTTTAGGTAAGGCTGTTGACATTTATATTCCTACCAATATAGAAACATCAACAGTTTAAATGCTTTCGACTACAAGTAGTATGTGAATTATACATTTTTAATGAACTAAATTATAGTTATGAAGCATCTTTCTATCCCTACTGAAATCCATTATCATGTTTTCCATTCAGTCCATGGTCATCAGAGCAGACAAAAGCAGAACTTGACAGTATAAACCCTATAGATTCCGCACTTATAATGAAAATAATTTCCTTTTTTGGGCAATCTATGCATTTCTAGTATTATTACAAGTGAATAGAATATGCATTTAAATTTCTGTTGAAAAGGTAGAGAGATGGAAAATATTTTTAAATCACAGAAGTTCAGATACATGCCTTGGTTAACTTTCTTCTTGATAAGAATATTCACAGTATGAAGAAATTTCTGCTTCTTATTTGCAGAAATGCATCTTCTGGGCTAGACTTGATACAAAAGTAGAACCACTGCAGCTTCTTTCTTCACTTTATTTTTCAACCTACCATGCTACATGACTGTAGAAAGAGTTAAACACTGAAGATTTTGTAATGCTTCATGCCTATGATCAACTATTACCACAAAATAACTTCAGATATCTGCTTGACTGCAGATGTAAGTATTGTCCTCTGGTGGTTTCATATGACTTAAGTTGCAACAACATGGTGGTTTCATATGACTTAAGTTGCAACAACAACAAGAAAAAGAAAGTTGTCATTATTTTTCATGGCCCAAGAATAGAGATCTCTTCAAAATGTGTTTCACAGAAATACGTCAAAGATTCATTTGAGAACAGCTGGACTTGCTGGTGATATGCTCACAAGAAGTCTCCAAAATGCTTGTGTGTTTGTTTCTTTTTCTTGAAGCGTGTTGTCTGATCATCCTTGGAGATCATGCCCCTTGATCATTTCTTAATGGATGAAAAAGAAATGGACCACATTTCTCAAGGGTGTACTGAATTTTCCTCTACCTAGCAATGGCAATCTGTCCTAAAGTATCCTGTTGCAACTGCTCTGAAATCAAGGTACAAGGAAGTGTGTGCGGAAGAGCTCACATCTCTATTTCATTCCATAGACCTAACCTCACTGGGCTGAACAAACTTAGCCTCTCTGTTTCGCATGGCCAGAAGACTGAAACCTTACCAGACTTCTGCTGTCTGCAGTAACATTACTCCAGTGCTCAATGGTTTGCTTTTTTTTATTTTTTTATTTATTTTTTTTAATTTAATTTTATTTTTTTGAGTTTTGGAAGGGCTTTGGTCTACCCTCTGGATATGAGAATGCTATAAACATGTATGGATACACGGAGCTCATGCTCTACAGAAATAGGAGTTGTTCAGCCATTTTTACATAGGAAAAGAATTACGCTAGTACCAGTCTTACCATTACAAAATATGACTTCTTGATATTTAGGCTATGCCCTCCAAAAAATTAAAAGAGCATAAGCAATATTAAACTACTTTACTTAATGTTATGCTGAAAATAAACGCTCTTCTGGTTTGCAGAAACTGGTTATGCTCACTCTATAAGGCTTTTTGGATTGACTAGTTCTTGATTTATTTTCCATGCTATTATGGAACAATATTTGGACTAGATGATCTTAAAGGTCTTTCCTATCAGTTCTCAAGATCATTAATTACTGCTGTGCAAAACAGGACAGATCTCTATGAGTTTCCTCATGACTTCATAAATATCTAGAAGAACGTGAACTACTGCTTAAAAGTATCATATGAACAACAGAAAAAAAAATTGCTTTCTATGGGTGATGTCAGTTGGGAGAACCGATAATATTTATAGTTCTCCAATCCTCCTCTTTAGACTGTTTTATCAGTGGCCCTTTTGCCTTCAAAATCATAGTAATAGAACCACTTAAGTAGAGAGCCTTTTCACTCTCCAAACAAAATAGTTGAGAAAAGAAACTTCTTATTCATACTACTTTGTTGTTGTTTTTGTTTTTTTTCACCAAACGAATGATAATCAGCTTGTTATTTTATGTATAGATTTATAAAAACATTTCGTCCAGCTTCAAGTGTAGCATATGAAATAGGATGCATAGAAAACAAAAAGCAAGACTTCTAAAGCTACAAAGAAGGAATCACCTTATTTAATGCAAAAGCCTAAAACATTCAAGGCCATTTTGAGTTTCATCTGAGGTATTAGATGAATCCAAACCTCTGAGTGAAACAATCAGAATTGCTCTACTATCAGTTAGGCTGGAATAAATGGCTTTGCATATGATATTTTCTCTCTCTTCATTTAGTAGTCTTAACATGTCCTTAAACAGAAGGCAGGAAAAAGGCTATAAGGAAGACTATAAGGCCAATGTCTATAATGCCACATACATTTCCCCTCTGGCTCAATAAACAGTTAACTTTTTTGAACAATGTTGAACACCTGCCCATACAAATACTACGATTTCAGACTAGAACATCCAGAATCCACACACTGATTTCAGAGGAAAGAATTTTGATTAGCTACATCCTAAGTCACAAGAAGATCTGAAAAAGTGGAAAGCTGATTTCCTACAAACAAACCAACCTAACAAATGAATTGAAATGATACCATTTACTTTTACAGTAACAAAAATAAAGATCTTGGATGCATTAAAAATAATTGTGACTTTCTTCTACATCAACTGAAGTTTTTCATCCTCAAATTGTTTAAAATCTAATGCATTGCGAGGCAATAAACTAACATACTAAAAGCACAGATATCCAGGTATCCATATCATTATAAACTTTCAAATAAGACACTCTCAGATGATTTACTAGATAGGCACACTGCTCACAAAGAAACAAAATTGCTTCTCACAGAATCTTGTCGATACCAGACTAAGCATTCACAGTAAGGCAACGGACATATTCAGAAAAATAGTCAAACTCACCCAACTGTTGAAGCAGCACTCTGGCCATACAGCACTTTTTCTCAGAAAGCAGAACAGGCCCCAGTAAATGCTTTCCTGTGAGCAGCTGGTGCTTATCTGCAGGTGGACTCTTCTGGTCACCTGTGGAGCACAGGTGTAAACAATTTGCCTGTGCTCCCTGGGCCAGCCACACCCCTTCACCAAGTGCTCAGTCACCACTTGAAACCTAGACCTAACAGTTCCCCTATAGCAATATACCACAATCTCATTTTCATACTACTTGGACTATGTCACAGAAATATTGAATGATAAAATCATAAAATCACAGAGATCACTTAGTTCCATCCTCCTGCTGTGGGCTGGTTACCACCCACTAGACCAGGTATTTCCATATCACTTAACAAAAATCCTTTGACTGCAGAAGAATTACCTAGCTCACTCATTTTCTCACAGTGGTGAGCCCCAAGGCTCAGGTGCTAAGTGCAGTTGAACACAAAATACTTTTGTACTGTTTGAAATCCCTGAAATAATGAGTTAATGAATTTATTCACTGGATCTTAAATAGAGCTCCCAAAACATGACAATGTGACTGTGTTATACCAGAGGGGGAAATCTAGAATTGGACAGCATTAGGCAACTATTTATTTACTAACAGGAGAAGTATTAAAATTAGCACTGACAAAATGAGTTTAACTGTCTAAATACAAACAGAATTCATGAAAATAACATATAAAGGATCTATTCTCCTGGACTGAAGGCTGAGACACTGGGGGCAAGAATAAATCAAATGGAATGATATGAAATAGCCCTAAACTTCCTGTCTTTGTGTCGTTATGGTATTCTCAAGCATTTCTATATGTTAATTCACATTTCCTTCTGACTTCAGCCACTCATATTTTACAGCTTCATTTGTCTAACTTTGTCCTTATTACTTTCAATACTTAAGCTGGCATTTCCTTTTATGAAAGATGTCACACACCTATCATTTGAAGACTGTCTAACCTGCAAAGCTTAAACAATGTCTGATGCCACCCTGCTGGCCTAGAAGAATTAGATGTGTCAAAAGAATTGTTTCGTTTCCATTCTCAGGAATCCCTCAGTCTTTC
The DNA here is from genome assembly GCA_023055505.1 of Callipepla californica brunnescens. NCBI lineage: Eukaryota > Metazoa > Chordata > Aves > Galliformes > Odontophoridae > Callipepla > Callipepla californica. The sequence goes on along the minus strand of JALIRH010000050.1, from coordinate 1,501,523 downwards.
TGAAATTGTTGCCAGGAATCCAAAAAATGATGGAGAATTTTATGACATTTGTCTATTCAGAATTTTACACTCCTAGATTCCCACTACACAACAAGATATTAACAATAAAGCTCTCTTTTAACATTCAATTGTAATTAAACGGTAACCTATTTAACTGAGCACAGCTCTTTTTTCATGAATAGTTATTTATTTTTCAGCACATTCTTTTCTATCCTTTTTTATTTTAAACAACAGAAGGAAAAAAAAGTATTTACAAACTCACACCCTCCCCCCACGTCACTCCTCACATAGAACGTATTTCAAATGCATTATCCAATTGTATTTCTGGTAATTTTGACCCTGCACTGAGCTATGTCTTTTAGACTATGTGTTACCATGCAATGTTATGGTATCTTTCATTTTAACTAAATTTGTAATCAAAATAAGTGGTGATCATATTGCAACTTTTTTAACAGAGCCCATCTTCTGAGTTCTCTCCAGAAATGAGAAAAGAAAATTCCTTTTCTAACAGATCCACTTTAAATTAATGTAAGAAAGAAATGAAGTCTTCATGAGAGATTGCTGTGTGAGCCTTTTGCCTTCATCACATTGTGCCAACTCCAAGAACAAAACAGAAGCAGATTTTGTACATGTGGCCTGAGATAATTGCATTCACTATTCAAAGAGAAATCAACCTGAAGTCTCATATATCCAAGAACTTCAACAACTTAGGTAAAAATAAGTAAAGTATATTCAGCTCACTACTGAACTACTGGGCAACAGAATATTAGAAGAATATAAATGATTTGTCATAATTTTTTTAATTAGATGCATGAAATATATATAGGATATCATAAACATATAATTTTTTAAGAATTTATAAGCTCTTACTTTCTAAGCCACTGAAGAGATGGTCTCCCATTTACACAGGGGCATTGACTTAGTTTGGGCATAGGAAGAAAATGGTAGTGTACATAGCATAATCAAAAAGTATGTGTGTTTTTTTGTTTTTTTTTTTAATTCCCAGGAAGGAAAGAAAAGATTAACCCACACAGGTCCCACTTTGCACCTTAAAAGTTTTGGTCTACAAATGTTGTTTCTATATACAATATAGAAATTCTTGTTCTTTAGGACATTATCCAGTAATTAAGCCTAAAAACACAGTTCATTTAAGCAGTTTTGGTAGACCTAGTTTTAACTGAAATATGACATCTTGCCAAAACCCACATTGATAAAGTATCAGAGAAATTAATTAGAAATTTGCTTTGAAAGAAAACTGGAAAGAAGTATAGCTATTCTGATACGGTACATTAAAAATCTTAAAAGTATGAATGCTTCTTTTTTTTATGATATTAATGTATCCAAATTCCCTTTTCCAGTTCAATTCAAGTATTTGAATAACTTTATATTCAAGTATTTTAGCTGGGCATAAGAGTAGCACAAACAACAAACCATTTGATTTATGTTTAAATCAAAACTTTTCTGTGGTCTCTTTTTAATAATTAGGACCTGGCTCAAATGGAAACAGGATTACATCAGAAATATCCTGACAAAGCATAACTCCTTCTTTTGTGTTAGAAAAAAAGATGAATGTTTTTACTTCTCTACTTCCATTTTCCTCTACCATGCTCTGTGGGACAATCCAGTACATTTTTCAATTTGTTTCCAATTACAGTTATAACTAAAATGTTCTTTCTTTTTTTAATTCTCTGGTTCAGACTCATAACAATTTATTACCTGGTCAGTGTCGGAACATTTGATTTTAAAGACTAGAGAAGATTAAATAAAAATGGACAAATGCTCTTTGAAGAAATAGCATACACCTTTTCTCCTCACATGCTAACATTCCCAAAATAGTGTCACAGCTTCTTTCTGTCCCCCTTCATTCTGGAGAATAAGGCTGTGGATCTACTGACTCTTGGAGTGCTATTGGCACTTAAACAGACAAGTGATAAAGAAAAGGAGACGAAAAGAATAAATACTGTACTGCTGTACATTTTTGCAGTTCTGATTCAACAAATGCACCCGAATGATGGTTCCTTTACAGCTGTTTTTTTACCACAAAACAAATTATTTCTTTCCACAAAGCAAAACAAATCCCACTGTTTTAATGCAGATTCAGCATGAATTATTTTCTTATTCTATGTTTTCATCATCTGCTCTTTTGTTTCTATTCTTTTTAAACTAATCGGATCTCTTGTATTTTTCTTTGAAAAATTCTAACTGTAGGACAGTGATCTATGAGTGAATATATGTGTATTAAAAACAATTTTCTGTACATTCCTTCACTCTCATTTTCATATTTTCTGTTTTGAGGAATACTGTATACAGATAAGTGATGTGTTTGGGACATCTATTAGACTAGTAATACTAGTGATACTTCTATGAGAAGAAACTTTGTCCAGAGTAACCACCTCTAAGAGACCCAAATCAATATTGGATTAGATAATGTGCTCTGTTATTCTATTGATTATGTTATCTCCCAACAAATTTTACTGTTCGTCCCTCAGTACTGTATTATCATTAATACATTGCTTAATTATAGTTAGTTTCAAAATAGAAAGACTTAATACACATTGTGACAAAACTGAATTTAGAAATCAGTGGTTTCATCTGCTGATCTCTTCTTCAGTTACCTGAAGGTCTTTTTTGCAGCTATTAACTGCATTTAATTATCTCATCTTAATATCTTACCCTCTTTATGTTTCCCTAACCTTCTACTATCTGCTTTTAACTTAACAATATTAGTTCTATGTAACTTCAAAGAATATAATATCTATTTAAAAGTTTAGTGTACAAATATGGGTATCACATGAACTGTGGAAAAAGAATTGCTCATTGCACTTGCAGTAATAGTTATAGATTTTTAAATGTCTAAAATTTGATTTTAACACAGAAGGAAACCAGATCATGGTGTGGTATATTTCTCAATTGAACCTCAAAATCAGAAGAGCTATTTTGCTATAAACTGACACAAAACTTGAGTTGGTAGAAAAGTCTTCAAAGTTTTTTCTTTTAGAAGTTCAATTTTGCTGTATTCTTCAAGGAAGACTATGTTTTTCCTAAAAAAAAAAAAAAATTCTCATTTCACATGCAAACTGGAAAGAAAAACTTATTGCATTCCTCTTGAAACTGGTGGATGAAATGAATCTTATTTGATAATTAGGTAAGATGGATTTAATCTCACTTAATTTCTCATTCTTTAAAAGGACAGTTATATAGTTAAGGAACAGAAATCTAACAGTAACATTATCAGAATGCCATAAGAAATCTTGATAAATTCACACGATTTTTCACTTTCCAATTGCCAAATGGGTTCACGAGAAAAAATAAATCCTTGCAACTTCAGAAAGATACATTCATTAGAACTGCCTGGGTTTCCGGAGTATAGTTTTATTATGACAGTCCACACATGTAAATAATGGGACGGATTTCTCTGCTGATAGTCAGACATATTGTTTTAACTTATATTATTTACAACAAAGAGGGAAAAGCACAGGAGGATAAAATCTTGAGAATAAATTCATCTGGTAAGGAAGAAATCTAAAATTACAATTGCTAATACTTATCCTAATTTTTCTCTCTCAAGTAGGCTCTTGTTACAGATTTTCTCACTTGTGGATAGGAAGGTGAAAGCCAAGTTGAAGTTAGCACTCTAAAAGACCTCCAAAACTGGACAGAAGTATTATTAGGTTTTGAACATGAGCTGCTTTTAAATGTCAGTCAGTTCTATAGACATTGTTGTGATTACTGAAGCAACTGAATTAAAATAAAAAAAATATTATCTTCCTCTGTAATTCAAGTTGTATACTTTATCCTGTAATACTTCCTAATTAACATTAAATTTTTTCTGCAAATAGAAGATGATGGTCAGGACTCATTCCAATTCCTGTTAGCATTACCTGAAAAATATTAAACATTTTGAGTTTATTACTTAGTGTTAACTCTAGTTAAAATATCTTGCTTACTTAACAAATCAGTTCTACAAAGTAGATAGAAATATTTCCATTCACCTCCTATAGTCAGTGCACTGAAATAATATTGAAGAACATCTGAAAAAGGTTTTAATACACAAAAAAATATTGACATTTTTTATTATCTACCAGATGTTTTCTGCTTTGTATTTTTGTTAGGTTTGCTCACTGATTCTGAGAGCTTCTTTTACTTTGTTGTTGTTGCTTGGTTTGAAAAAACACACCTCAGAACTTTTTTGACTGTAGAAGACAACCTGAGCAAAAGTGGACTTAGGACTTTCTTCATAGATCAGTGAGTTTCTTCAGTCAGATGGTGCTAAATTTTTTATATAAAGCAGTATTGTCTTTTCCTTTTTTCCTATGAAATGTCAAGCTTTGCAGTTCTCATACAGTCTGATGTTAATCAATAATAATAATAATATTTTTATTTTTCAAGTCCTTCAAAATCTGTACTTACTCAATGTCATGTTTCTCTCAAATTACCCACATTTGTGGAGTGTTTCTATCAAGGATATCTTATGCTTTCATTCTATGAATTTGGAAATAGAGAACTTTGTATATAGAGAATATAGAATAGAGAAGCATTAAATGGATTTAAGAAAATCGACATTTTTGTTAACAGTGTTAATGCCAAAAGGCATCTCCATGGATATCATACTAGATACTATGCCAGGAGCCTTCCAGCCTTTCACTCACACAGTGCCAACCCTTCTCACAGTTTTGGTGAGACCTGTCCAGAAACAAGAATTGTTTCATAAGGCTCAGAGTACAGGTGTTATCCACATGATTCCTGACAGCAGCACCAATTAATGAGATTCATATGTTAAATATGGCAGCTTGCGTTCTTTAGTAAAGTCATAGATAAACTTGATGAGTTCATTAGCTGAAGATTTACTTCACTTACTGTCACAGAGAAGAAAAAAACACCAAAACTTTCACTGAGCCTATTCCTTTATCTGAAGTAAGCTATATACTCTGACCACTTAATTTGATTATTACCATCTGTACTGACCCATTGATTAGTGCCATTATATGCTGACTTTATGCTGAATTCATTAAAAGCCTACTTGTTGTTTACTAGTATTTGCTCTGGTCTGGAGTCACTTGCAAAAATTATATTTGGATTCCTAGATGAGTGCTTAGCTGCAAAGTTACTTAGAGAGATATAGCTGAGATCTTATACCCTCAATTGTAATGCTGCTTAACCTTTCAGGCCACTTTAGTTCTTACAAATCTTGTGGGTTTTTTGTAACACAAAATACAGCTTAGAGGAGAAGATATACAAGCAATTAGAGGAGCTGTAGGGAAATAAAAGAGAAGTTATCATATTTTATATTGTTCCCACCATATCCTTACAGAGTATGTGTCTCCATGATGGACTCAGTTATACCTGCCATTCAATTCTGTCTCAGGACAAACTTTAAATGCATACTATTATTTCCTCCATCCACCTTTTAATTTTACTCTTGTAACTGTAACTGAAGTATATCTGAGGTGGTTATTCTTGTGCTTCCCTTTGGTAACTAGTATACCCTGGAACGTACCCTATTTATTCTTTCTTCCCAACACCTGTTTTCATGGCAATGTTGTTCATGTGCTGCTAAGATCCTGCTATGTTGGTTAAAAGAGAGAAATATCACAGTTGCCTCTTACCTTTAAGACAGAACCTAAGTAACCTGAGGGAGAGAGAGAGATTTACTAAATTGGGACCAAAAGGATATGTTCAAAATGTCCCAAAATAGAATTTTGACCCTTAAGAAAGACAAGAAGCTCTTCAAATGAAAAAGTCTTCAGTTAGGAAAGACTTCAAAGGAAGCAGGAATACCTAAACTTTGTTCAGGGGCTTTATGTTTGCAGGTGAAATGGAAGAGACATGCTAAGACAAAACATCTGGCTTAGAATGAAAAGTAAAATATATTGGCACCTGTTACAGAAAATTCAACACCACAGCTATGTTCATGGGTTAAATTTAGCATGAATTCTTGAAAGAATCAAAGGTTCATTAACTTCTTAATCATTAAAACTCTGCCCTTTTTTGGCACAGTCTTGAATCAACAGCTTTGTGAATATTTTGTTCTCTGCTCCACTGGAGGGTTTTAGACACAAATACAGCCAATTTATTGCCAAACAGACGTATTAGAGAGATGTGTGAGAACAAATGCAGAAGAGGATTAGAGAGAAAAGACCAGCTAGCTTTTAGTATGTCTGTAGACAACAGATATACATAACACAGAGCACTAATGGAGACACACACACAGTATCTTACCAAGATCTGTAAATAAAAAGTTTAATAATCACTCCCCTTGCCTTCAGCACAAAACCTTGGACAGTAAAATTTTTGAAAGAATTTGGAGAAGATTCTTGTCTCTAAACTAAATGTTATGGACTCTAATCCAATTCATCTAGAAGAGAAAGGGGCAGGATGCATGATTTCTCAAGGTCTTGTTATTAAATAAAAGAATTTTAAAAGACAAGTGCTATGCTAGAGATTCTTGGGAATCAAAGGGAAATTTGTTTTAAACTTCACTAAACTGAAATCAAAAGAAGGCACAGAATACTTAACATGCAAGTGATTACACCGATATTTTTAATAAAAAATTCTATCATAAAATGAGAGAGATAATCTAATTAAATTTTCATAAATGTGAATTGTAACTGCTATAATGTACACAAAGAATACTCTTTCAAACAAAACCCAATAAATTTGCTAAATAAACCAATGAATATAAAAAATTATCTGTGTTTCACATTTTTGAATGCAACAAATCAATATATTTAATTGGCTAGCTAACATCTAAGAGCGACAAAACATTTCATTATGTACATAATTCAGCATAGCCCCCATAAATACAATGACTTGTATTTCTTTTATCTTTGCATTTGCTTAGTTTCTGAAATTGAATTGTTTGTACTGTATAAAAAGGAGGGGAAGAAATCCACCAATAAACAAAAGAATGTGTTTATCTCTGCTGGTGTGAGTTGAAACATATATACGCTTACAGTATCTGTTTTGTGCTCTGATTGTATCCAATTTGAAAGTACTCTTTCACATAAAGAGGAAATTAAAGAGCAGATTGCTAAATGGGATATAAACATGATTTCATTCAGGCTTGATAGCACCTCAGGCTGAAAGCCGACACTTCCCCTTACTTAAAATTATTCTAAACAGTGCATGTCAAATATTTTAGACACTACTGAAAACGGCTGTCACTGAAAATGTGAAAGGACCCTGCATATATTCTGTGTGGCCTTATTGTCTAAATGCGTGAATCTCTACGCTGACACAAAATTGCTACCCTGTCAGCATGTAAAAGGACGGATCATTTCATCTCTTTAGTGATGAAGTTTCAAATCCACAAAGCGCAAGCCATCAGTCCTTTGAGATGATTATGATGCCTCAAACCTGACAGCTTGCAATGACAGCTTTCAAAAATTCTGGAAATCAAATTGTTCCTGCATTTAACAGGAGAAGGCAGGTGTGCACAAAACAGAAATGGATGAGGCTAAACATGAGAATAGCGTGATCTTTATGTTCAGTGTAATAGTTAAAAGTTATACCAGGGAAAATTACAGATTTTGATTTTGAACCTCTTCATGATATACACAGATGAGGGCACCAATAACCCATATGGGTGCAAGGTTTGCCAGGAAAGGAATATCAAGATAAACAGATGGCTGTACCACTGCCATATGGCTCCCCAGAAATTGGATGATGTTATGGCATTTTGCCACAAGATAGATGTAGTGTTATTTTTGTGCCAATATTTTAAGCAAAGCAAGGAAGAAATACATAACTATCTGCAATTAGCTGTGTTATGTAAATATAAAAAATAATAACTGTTTTACAGGAAATTTTGTAGACTGACACATTTTGGAAATGCAGATAGCAATTCACTGGAAAATTATTTGCCTCAGCTCTTTATTTTTTCGACTCTTTATTCAGGAAAATGTGTTAAATAAACTAAGTTGCTGTGCTGATGAGGCTTAATTTCACAGTTTATCTCCCTTTACAGAACAAAGAAATCCTCTCTAAATACTTAGAGCATTCGAAGTGCTAAAAAAGCAGAGGGAAGCAAAAGTATACTACAGACCACTTGAAATAGGGACAGTAATTCTAAAATTCAGCTAACTGGATAACTGCATTCATTGCTGAATTATTCAAATATGACCTCATAGTCGAGGTCAAAGGTTTGCTGTTCTCATGGAGTAAGTACTTAATAAGGCTCTTATATGGTTCAAAAACTGTTGGTTGACTTATCAAGTGTCTCATGGCATTTTCGAATAACTTGTCACTAGCTGTTTTTTGCACTGGCTCAAACATCCTCTTTGTTTCAGTTCAGACTGGAATTTTTAAGAACAAATGAAATGATGGCATGAGACACAGTAGCACTGAAGAGGGTAACACAGGGTATTTCCACTTCTTGGAAGAGTAAATTGGTTTCACTTTCTACAGTAATAACAGTAATAAGACTTCGATAAGTAAATAAATAAATAAATAAATAAAAGAGTAGACAAGAGATAATGAGCAATAGCAATTAAATTATTTGTACTCTAGCCCCAAGCACAAAATTTACATTTTATTAAGATTTTTTTTTGTCTGAGTAGATTGAGGTAAAAGCTCCACTTACAGGTTCTGTAATGACTCATAGAAAAATTTTGTATTGAACAATACTTGATATTCAAAATCATCGGTATGTCCTGAAGGCACAAAACAAAGGCAGAAGAGTCTAAAAGAAAAAACAACAATTCAAAAAAAATGTATTATTCATCAGTGAGATTTCTTCCAGCATTCAGTAAGGGGTTACTTCTCCCCAGTGCTACTTCCCTACTACTTGAATTTCTTGGCTCTAGATATACTCAAAACATAGAATTCTCCAATCTAGTACTAGCACTCAGCTCAGTTCCTTCTGATTTCAACTTTGCCTGTAAACCAAAAGCATACAAGCATAAAGAAGTAACAAGGAGATGGATTCCACAATTACCTTGATTTCTTCTGTGGTAAGAAATACAGACAGTAGCTATGCAAGGACACCTTAAAAGTGGCAATATCCAAGAGGAAATAATTGTTGTTCTTAAGTGGTGACTATTACCTTTACTCATTTTCTGTTACTCTGAGCAGGCTGTGCTACCATCAATTGCCTTCACAAATGATTTGGAGAAAACCTCCAGACATTTTCCTTTAGGAATCCATGACACTTTCAGAGAAACTGTGTATGTTTCCAAATTTCAATCACTACAAAAGTCATTAACAAAATGTTGAGCCTCTCAGTGATCACAGAGATGTAAAGGCTCAGTTTGTCTGCAGTATTGTAGAAATTTCAGAGGAAATTTCAGCCTTATCTTTGAATCAGAGTTGACCTACAGGAGAAAGTTCTGTCCTGTTTTCTACATTTAGCAGAATGTTTCTTCATGCAATTGCATGTTTTTTCAGAGGACTGAGTCTACTGCAGAAGTTGCCAAAGTATGGCCCAGGCACATTCATTTTTCACAGAATCACAGAATTGTAGGGGTTGGAAGGGACCTCCAGAAGTCATCCAGTCCTACCCCCTGCCAAAGTAGGCTCCCTAGACCAGGTTGCACAGGTAGGCATCCAGATGAGTCTTGAATGTCTCCAGAAGAGATTCCACAACCTCTCTGGGCAGCCTGTGCCAGTGCTCCATCACCCTTACTGTGAAGACGTTCTTACACATTTCTGTGCATAACATCCCATGCTTCAGTTTGTGGCCATTTCCCTTGTCCTATCATCATGTACTTCTGAAAAGAGAGCTGGACACAATACTCCAGATGAGGCCTCACCAAAGCAGAGTAGAGGGGGAGGATCACCTCCCTCAACCTGTTGGCCATGCTTTTTTTACTGTACTCCAGGATGCTACTGGCCTTCTTGGCCACCAGGGCACACTGCTGGCTCATGGCCAGCCTGTCGTCCACCAGGAACCCCAGGTCCCTCTCCACAGGACCTCTCCTCTTTTACTTTTTTATAACCACACACTGAAATACAAAGGTTTTTGACAGAGACAGTTGACCATATCATTTGGCATGAATGACAACAGACCTTCAAATCCAGTTTGTTCTCCCACCTAATTAATATTACAGTGAGTCACTGTTAAGTTCAATTTCTATAATATTCTATTCAGCTCTATCCAGAAGATTAGTTCTGCTAGGATGGCTCAAAAACAGCTTGTGATCACAGTCTTTTAACACTCTGTTCAAGGGAGGAGAAGTAGGAGGGAAGAGAAAGAAAGCAGAAAATGAGAAGAGGACTGAGGAGAGGGGTAAACATTTAAAGGTCCTATAATAGTTGAATATCATGATTTGTCTATTCAGTACAATGAAGGTAGTGCTAAAAGAAAACACTGCAAGCATTCTGAAAGCGATCTTTAAAAACAAGCTGATACTTGAAGATATACAAGAATCTAATTGTAAATCTTTGCCAAAATTTTCTCTGCTTTAGACCTGGATGGGAAATAACCCATTTTCAAAACAAAATATGTTTAATTCATACTCTCTATTCTGCAATTATTTTCCTTAAATATATGTATATAATAAATATATTATATATAATAAATAATAAATGAGACAGTTCCTGAAATGCATTGTTTAGAATGAACTATTTTCTACTTCTAGATGGAATGTTTTTCACTGTTGATATAAGTCAAAACCCTCTTCATATTGGATTCTAAATAGTCCAAATTCAGATATTATTTCTTTCACAGATTAACAGAAATATTTGCTCTAGAATGACTTTATCAAAACAAAATAAGGAGTACCACTTCAATCCTCCATTGAAAGTAGCTATCAAACTATTTTTACAGGAGGATACCAGGGAGCGGAGAGCTGTTTTTTTCAAGGGATAAGTAAATTGGGCTATTTATCATAGCAAGATGAACACTAAAAAGGAACAAAATTACTTCCTATAACTTTCAGTATAGTTATTCTGGAAGGAAAGTAGCAGGAAAATTGTCTAACTAAAGGACAACGTTAGCACAATAATTGGTTGTAAACTGACTGTTGAATGCTTTCTGTCTGATAGTGAGAACCGTTGAGACCTAAATAGATTGCACATGGTGCTTAGGGAAACTTCTTACTGAAGGCTTTAAAGAACAGTCTAGACAAATGTTTCTGAGTACTGTAGTACACACAACATGGGGAAAGACTAGATAACTAGGCAATCTTGAAAGCTTTCTTCCAGCCTTATTTCTATAATATGATTTTGTACAAGAACAGGCAGTTAGACAAAATTTAGAGATGAAGATATTGCTTCCAGGACTCTGCTTTTATTGTTAAGACAAATCAAAATCTCTAAGCAACTGTTTAACTAGCAGAGGCTGATAAATATTGGTAACAATAGTGTCTGCTAACAGAATTGTTATTTACACATACCATGCTAATGGGAAAGGGTTTGTTTGTTTGTTTATTTCTTTCTTTGAAAGATTGTAGCTGACAAAAGAAATCTTGTTCAGAATGCGGATGAAGGAGTAAGTTTTTAAAAGTGGGTTCAGAGGGTAGGTTCCAGAAAAAAAAAAAAAAGAAAAAAAAGTAATAATTACATAAAAGATTGAAAAAGAAACACAAAGATGACTATGGAGGCTTTGTCTTCCCCTAAACAAGAGCTATTTCACACGTCACTGTGTGATTTGGAAGGATCAAAGCTTAAGTCTTGGATAAATTGTCTCAGATTTCTATTTCATGAATCTGCTTGAAACTCGAGGTGATATTATATAACCTATTAGGAGAAATTAGTACAACAGCACACACTGTCAAGTTTTATGTTTTTCTTAATTGATCTTACTCTTTATTTACTCTGTGGAAGCCTCATAAGTCTAGTTAAAACTAGAATCTGACAGTACTTAATAGTAGGTAAATGATTTCAGAGAGGGTATGTAGCTGTTTCAGTGCAGTTAACAACCATATCCATGACTATTTCATTCAAACCGGGCTTTGGAAGAACTTACTTGTGATCAGCAAGTAACATACATTTCAATTTGCACATCCAGGTTCTTAGAGGTTTTGTCTGTAGAATCTTTGTATACTTGGCTGAGTTTGTGTGCCAAATTCGGAAGCCTGATCACTAAAGACATACCTAAACTGCCAAGGTCCTTAGATCCTAATGTCCATTTTTGTTTTGTTTGAATAGCTAATGATTGGCTAATGATTGTCATAGTACAGTCACAAATCACTTGACCTTGGGACAGATAATTAGCACACATCACATATAGAGAAAGTATTGCAGAAATTGAAAATGTTCTTTGGAGACATTTTCATCACTTTCTTCACTTGTCTAAAATAAGGATTTGCACTCTGTGACTGAACCCATGGAAATTGCCAGTAATGCCCTAGCAGCACATTTACCAGCTGTGGATAATTGAAATCCCCAATTGGAGCAGCTCTCAGTTAGCTAAACCAGAAGCAGCATAAGGATTCTTGAGATGTATGAAGCTTTGCTGTATATGCCTAAGGACAGAATGTTCGGATACCTAGGGTTTTCAAAAAGAGAGTTCACTGTATTAGAAATTCTTGTTTGTTTGTTTTTCAGCTTAGGCTATAAAACTCTCTGGGTATTTAAAGGAAACTTATTTTCATGTTTTCTTCTTTTTTTTTCTGATGTTTTTTTTGTTTTGTTTTGTTTTGTTTTTCCCCACTTCTAACAATTTAAAAAAAAAATTAGTTAAGCATCTGTTTTCTTCTTAGTTTGAAACAACTTCTGCCTTCAAACAGCTGTTTAGCCTATGATAATAGTCTTCCTCCTGGGAAAGCAGTTCTTTGTTGCTAGTTTCCAATATCTTCAAGATGGGTTGTTTTAGATCTGAGACTCTATAACTTCTGCTGGGTTTTCTAGTACATATTTGTGCCTATGTCACTGTTTCTTCCTCTCTGGCATATTAGCACAATTCTTCATGCTATGTTTTCAATTGTGTTAAGCAGAAATAAAGCTATGCCACTGACCAGCCTATTGCTTGAAGGAAGATAGTAAGAGATGAGATATGAATGATATGGGAAAAATTATTCTATTTTTTTTTTCTGCTTGCACATATAACTTCTTCCCTATTTGAGTTCTTTTCTAGAACGAACCAGAGAAAGGTCGTAATGTATAATCAAAACATCAGCAGGCAGAAGGCTAGTTTTCCCCACTCTGTTAGTTAGTTACTACAGTATGCAGTGGGAAGACTCAGAATCTCCGGAGTTAAACTATAAGTCTTCCAGACTACGAGAGAAGACACTGCAATAAAGTTAGCAGTAATTATTGAGTGTATAGTGCTCTCACTACTTTTGTATTCATTATATTTTTGATTTAGTGAAAATGATGGGTTTTTTTTGTTTGTTTTTGTTTTTTATTTTAAGCAGCTTTAACAATTCCTAAAGAGAACAAATCTCTCAATCTAACCTTCAGTTGCTACATTTTTGCTAGCCTGCAAAGTACGTACTGGGAAACCGTGTGGACCCTCACATTTTCTTGAAAATGGTCTTTCTAAGAGCAAATGCTTTAACTTAGAGATGCAAGGAGATATCAAACCTTCCTTCTTGTGTGAGACAGCAAATAGCAAGAAGTTAAAGATATTTTTTCTTGTCTGTTTTCATTTTTATTTTTTCTTTAAGATGGTTGTGGTGCTGCAAACACATACTTTCTACCACATTAGTTTTGGTAAAAGACTCAGTCATGTAAATCAGACCTATGATTTACATCAAGCCAGTTTTTCTTTGTTTCTTTGTTTGTTTTAAGTATAAATGTGCTGATTATCTCTGCTTCTGAGATTTTCTCTCCAAAGTTTCCCCAAAAACTCTTCTGTAGGAAGAAGTTACTGAAAATGTGGAAAACTGCAACTTGGGAATGACAACATGTGATCAGACCTTAGGACATGAAAAAATATTATTGGGTGTTGAAACCTAATGTTCAAGTTTCTGCTTTTCCTAATAAAGTTGCCTAATTAGAAAAGGAAGCAAAATACAATCATAATGAAGCTGAAAACTTTAAGAAGTGGAATCTGAAAGATGTAGATTTTAGTTTTGGCTTTTTTTCAGAGACTGAATTAATGTAAATCTGAATTGGTTTTAATCTTCCTTTTGTAGCTGCCTTTAAGAGCATTTTAAATCAATCCTCTGTGGTGCCATACAACATGTATAACAGTAAGTTCAAAATTCACTGCACAAAAAATTCTTCACTACATAGAAATAGAGAGATGGGATTGACAGAAGGAACCACAGGGTGGCAATAAACATGATTTTAGTATCTTATCCTTTTTCTTCTGTAATTTACTTCAGGGACAGTAAAAGTAGGAAAAAAAAAAAAGGGAAAATAGAGTAACAAGATGGGAAGATGGTGTAAAATGGAATTAAGCAGGTCTGAAGAAGGTGAGGAAAAAAAAAAAACAGAGGAACACCTTTTGCTGTTTGGCTTTGAGGAAATACTAAAATGCAAGCATCTAGCTTTTCTGATAGAACTGAGTGAGACAAAAACCTTTCATTTCCTTCTAATAGTCTACAAGTCACATCTTTGTAATTAACTTAAATACTTCTGTCTTCTAAAATATGACACTAACCTAGGGTTCAAACAAGTTACTGCTAATAAAAAATCAATTAAAAAAAGATATTTTATAGTTTATTAGCCAGACAGCAAAGCAACAAGAGTCTTGAAAGTCCTGCAGGATTTCAGTAATATTTTTTCCAGCAATTCTGATGCTTTCAAACATGTTATGTGAGCAGTCATATTACAAAACTGAACTACTAAGGCATTTTTTGTTTAGGTCTGGCTTTTGTAGTTTTCCTTTATTTTTTTTTATCGTTGTTCTCTAGGGTGCTTCTAGATGCAAAGCACTGCATAAAATAGTCTGTATACATTTGTCTATCGTGTATGCAAAATGCATGTGAAAAAGCAAGAGGTAATAAAGGTAAATGCAGACAGCTTTGACTGTGCATCTGTCCCACAGCCCTTGCAACTCATGGGCTATCAATCAAAGCTGTATCACAGGGACAAATGATTGCTGATATTATCTCTACTTCTATTCCTTTTATCACTGCTGCTATCAGTCTACAGCCAGTGTTACTAGGGTACCGTCTAGTAAAACTGTATTTGTAAAGCTAAAGAGGATTCTCTCATGGGTAGAAAAGGAAGAAAGGTAGATATCTAGCAACTCTTACGAACAGAAATTATTAGAACAATTCCTAGCTATCTCTTAGCAAATGCTATCAATTAAAGTCAATTCGTATTTATAACAGCAGTGAAATGAATAAGATTTTGTATCTCAAAGTCAGTACACATTTTGTTATGGATGCACAACCTTACATGGACTTGTATCTGATATTCTTTATGCACCATCTTTAGCAGCTTATTTGTTTGATTATGAGGTACTTTGTCATAAATTATACTAATCTTATTATTTCATCACATTACTTTGGATGTTTTATTTATCATACGAACTTACATATTCCAGGTATGAATGATGTCCAAGAAGGTGGCAATTACTATAATAAAAAAAATCTGGGCTTGTTATGTTACTTTACAAAAAGAGAGGGAATGAGCATGCAAACCTAGTCAGCTTGCAAGAGACTGTGTTACTCTGCCAGCTGCATTCTCCTTTGCTAAATGGATGAGTACTTATTTCAGACAGAAGAAAGCTCTTCTGTACTCTTGTTTAGCTGTTGTGTGCATGAGAGTGAGTGACTGTATTTTCTCTTGTAGATATATTCCGTGTATTGTTTTCAATAATTCTGAGTAAGCAATTCAGGTAGAGAGGAGTGGTGTTTATTTTATTTTTTTTTTTCCACTTAAATACTTATACTGTAAGCTGAATATTATATTTTGCTATTCACATATTTATTGTAAAAGATACCTTGGAATGTTCAGATACTTTCTATCCTTGTTAACTGTGATAAATTGTGGACTGGAAATAAATGAAACCTGAGCATTTTAATTACTTGCCCAAAGAAGAATAAGCAAAATGTCACACTTGGTTGCTGAATCTGCACTGAGAACCCCACAGCTGGAAAAGTGCAGAGGGTTATTTTTTGCATCTAGTTGAGATTTGATTCATGTGTTTCATTTGGAAAGTATAGAAAAAATACCTGATTTTTCATGAACTCACAATGATGAGATGGTTTGAAGCATTAAAATGCAAAAGTACCCTGTACTTATGACTGTTTAACTCTGAAAAATGGAATCTCCAGGGCTTAAGGTCCATTCACCTTCCACTCAGTTTTTAATTCCAAAGAGAGGACTAGAACATATTTGTCCTAACAAAATTAGAGCAGAATGTGTCCAAGTAGCTCCAATTATTCTCAGATTTAAGAACTCTCTGTTTGGCCTCCCAGAAAAATTCCCTTTTGGCTTCTGCTGCCACAGCCACAGGTTATCCCATAGTTCTATTTTATGACCCTAATCTAGGCAGTGGCTTGCTGCCAAAGCTTCTGGGTTCTGTAAATAAGCAAGTTTCCTGTTAAGTGAACGGGGACCTCATCTGACCTGTCATTTACGCTCCCTCCCTCTCAAGGTTGAAGGAATGTTCCATGGATTTTATCACAAATAGCTCAGCTTCCTTTTCTTTGCTGGTGAAATTTTTGCCTAGTTGATCTTTTAGAAAATAAGGAAACATAATTATTGCTGTAGTGCTGAAGAGACCCATTATACAAATCACTCATGATAAGAACAAAATAAGGGTTAAACACAATGTTTGAAACTTAGCATAGTAAATAGTTTCTTGAAGTCATTTATGCTAGATGTGGGTTTGGATACTACATTTCCTGATACAATTTTACTATATTCATGGACCTACTTTAAAGAATCCATCATGGAAGAAAGCATGGAACTGGAGCCCCTCCCCTATGGCAGAATAGTTTCAGTGGTGCCCAGTGCCAGAACAAGAGGCAATATTCACAAACTGGAACACAACTAGTTCTGTCTAAACACCAAGAAACACTTTTTTTTTCACTCTGAGGGTGATGAAACACTGGAGTAGGCTGCCCAGAGAGGCTGTGGAGTCTCATTCCTAAAGATCATCCAGAGCTATCTGGACATAGCTCTGTGCAACCTGCTTGGAGTGATCCTGCTTGAATAACAGGGTTGGACTAGATGAACACAAGAAGTCCCTTCCAACCTAAATCATTCTGCAATTCTGTAATTCTTATTTTAATCAATCATGACTTTTTTTTTCCCAAAACATCTTAGAAATGGAGAAATGGTCATAAATTCTGTTATCTATTGGAGAAACTCTAATATGAGAATATTTGGAAGTATTCCAATGCAGTACTTCTATTTTGAAAACAGTCCTATAAAATATGAAATCTACAGACTAGAAAGTTTTGCTGCATATAAACAAAGATTAAAAGAACACAGCCTACTTAGAAACACTTGATACATGGAAACAAAGCTCAAATATTATTGCTATGAAAGTTTTACTTTGGCTTTATAAACATTAGTAAACACTGTAAATGCATTTTGCAACTGCTTTGGAATTTTTCTCACAACTTGCTACTTGTCTTCCTAAACGGGTTAGTTTGCAGTTCACAAATGCTGATTTTTCTCTTCATTAACGTAATTTCCCTGATCAGTCTCAAACTTGAACAAGCAAATATGTTTCACTCTCCTTCTCCTGCTGTATGTGATCATGTGAGAGCACTGTCTGTCTGTGGTCTGTGTGGCAATGTATACATCAGTAAGTACATGGTGTATATGCATGTTCTGTGTACATGTGCCAACAGGGAATACATTTTCAGCTTCACCACTGGCTGGAACTGCAAGCACTGCAGAAGCCTTGCCTCTCTCAAACTACCTAGTCCAGCAAAATATATTTTCACCTCACACTGATCCTTGGAATAAGTTGAACTTCACTGAGATATCTCACAAAATGTGTCAAGTACTATACCTATTCATGTATTTCAGAATCCCTTGAATTATTATCAACATCATTGTTTGTTTGTTTGTTTTTTAAAGGAAAATCTGGTCTTTTTTAAAACATTTTTCTTATCTTGTATGGCTTTGATTTGTGCACTTGCACAGTTCAGTATTGGCTTCTTCCATTAAAGCTAAACCAAGATGATACAGCCTTGCTTCTCAATCTTGACCTTCAGTTACACATAATAGAGGTTTTGTGTTCTGAGTTGGACAGAGGTTTTATTTATATGAAAATATGTATGTATATATATACATATATATATTATTATGTATGTATATGTATATAATATATATGTATGTATATGTATAATATATATTATGTATGTATATATATACACACACACATACATATATACATATATATATACACATATGTATATATGTATGTATATATATATATATACACATATATATATATGTATGTATGTGTTAGATTTATATCTACTTTTTTTTTTTTCCCAACTCTGAAAGCATCTTCTAAAAAATTCCTTATACTCCTTATATACCTTATTCAACCTTCAGCTTCCATTACGTCTGTAATATGATCATTCTTTAGATATAAGCTATGATATAGAGGCAACATATTTTCAGTACAGATATTGTGAAAAATCCTCACTTTTCATGTGACAATTAGGGCTCCACATATATTGAAATGTATGTTAGGGAGTGCATATATTTACAATTTATGAACCAGAAAGTAAAGAGAGGTAAAATTACACATACAAAAAAATTCTTGCCTTATGGAGAAGGAAATCTAAAAGCAGCACACACAGTTTGAACATTAGTGATTAGATAGTGCTTTCAGACCTATTTGTTTTGAAAAATCTGGCCTTCCTACACAGTACCCTTCAGGATGCAATGTAAATTGAACTGCGGGGCACTCTATAGCAAATCTACAGTCATTATCTCTTAGTTGCTCCTGTCTTGTGTCTCATAACTTTTCATAGGTACATGTGAAGCTCCTCTCATAAAAGCTATTACTTTATCTCCATGATATCTGTTGATATGAGATGATGAAATAAAGATGATTACTCATCCCAGCAGGCACCTGCTTTGACCTTGTTGTGTGTAGTTTATCACAAACATCTCTGTGTGGTATTTCAAGTTGAAAATTAGGCAGATGCAAGAACATAACATATGCCACGGGGCCATTTAATGCCTTCTAGCAGTACACACAAGAAGTTCATATTGCCAAAAAAACAACATTATACATCTGATGCAGCAGAATTTAAACAAAATTCACCACTAAAGCAGGGCACGAAAACAGGACCTACCTACTTTATTTCTCACTTGGAGAACAGGATTTTAACAGAGAACATAATGGGAAAATACAAAGAAAATGAAAGAGACAAAGATTAAATATATTTTTTAAATAAACAGCAAGTATTCAGATATTTATCAGTGTTAATGCATACTTAGAGTTAGAGTACAAAATATTATTTTTAAATTAAGATTTTCGATTTTTGTGCAAGGAAAATGTAGATAAAAAGGTTAAAAAGGAAAAAATAAAAAAGTATAAATTAGGCAATAATGGTTTTTGATACTAATACAGAAAA
This sequence comes from Callipepla californica brunnescens, assembly GCA_023055505.1. Taxonomy (NCBI): domain Eukaryota; kingdom Metazoa; phylum Chordata; class Aves; order Galliformes; family Odontophoridae; genus Callipepla; species Callipepla californica. Next base: position 1,482,132 of record JALIRH010000050.1, on the reverse strand, counting down.
AAAAAAAGCAAATTAAATATTAGCCCCAAATTCGTGCAGGAACATATATCCTGTCACTCATCCAACAGAACCTGTTGGATCCCAAAGCCTTTCTTTTTGCTAGGTTTTTCTGATAACAATTTTCTAAAACAATGATAGCTTTCTTCCCTGATTGGTAGTGTTACACATTACTCTCTAGAGCAACTAAACGGATTCCACAGAACAAAGGGAAAAGGAATGGTGAAGTAAAATGCCTGTAACTTCTCTGCTTAATTTCAAAACACAGGTGTATTTTACAAGATGACTCTGCTATTGAAATAGCCATAACGTCTGATGCAACCCTATGTCAGCAAAGAATGATTCCTTTTCAGCAACTAGAGAGCATTCTGTGAATATTTTAGACAAAGAATCTAACTAATAATTATTTTGTGCGTTCAGTAAGCAAGAACATTTTGTGAACATTTTAATAATATTGCCAGAATAATCATAAGGCACAGATGGCTTGTCCCCAAGACTAGTACACAAGACAAAAATATAGGGGAGTAATTAATGTGTGGAATGCTGTGAATCATGTCTTATTGTTTTCTCAGATAATTACTTCAGTACTTTTTTTTCCAGGGAAAATAAGAAGAGAAGTAAAGAAATTAAAAGACAACTGCATGGAAAAAAAAATGATATTACACTAAAGTCAAGAATTCTATGTGCATTTACATTAACTTATAACCACACCAGTGTTTTTATTGTTGAAAAGCTGAAGTTGCTTTAGGAACTGAAGCAAGATTTCCTCTTAAGAGCTCACATACAACTTACTTAATCTACCCTTCCCTGTCACGTTCCAAACTAATTAAATGTATTTTTCCTCTGGAAATATAGTGTCACATTTGCCAAAAACAAACAACAATAACAAACAGAAAATCTTTGGAAAGCAGAAAAGTGGTAATCTTTATTTTAGGGACTGCATTTATGTGCATTCATGCATGTTTAATGTTCCTAAGTGGTTCAACCCAAATACTTTCAAATACCTTAAACACTAGAGTTATCATGAGAAAAGCAGAGTAGTTTTAATTCAGAGAAGTATCCCAACATTTAAGTTCTGTTCTTTGACCTACACATCAAGGCCCTGCTTTCACAATCTGTACAAGCATATTTTTAAATCAGCCTTTATTCAAAAGGCACTTCAAGCTGCCTATATTATTGGAATGACTTGTTCTCATGTCTCACTTGAGCCCTAGTCCCTGACTGTCCAAAATAGCTATATGCCTGCATATACACTGGTATGCATGAAATGCCTCACTTTCTGAGGACACTTGAGCTAGGGTAGGAGAAAGTTAAAAACACTTGCTTTTTATTTCCATTCTTTTAGCACATGAATAGAGTACACACATGGGTAGGTCAGGGTTGACTAAAATTGTTCATACTAATAAGGATGTATTTGTTAAGAAAGGGAAGTCTGGGGGCAGAATGGGAAGTACTGATCACAAGGTGGTGGAGTTCAAGATCCTGAGTGGAAGAAGCAAACCAAAAATTAGGATTGCTACCCAGGACATCATGAGAGCAGACTCTGATCTCTTTCAGTACCTTCTTGGAGCTATCCTGTGGTTTAGGGTGCTAGAAGTTAAGGGGGCCTGTGAGAGCATTTAAACAGAGCTTCTTCCAAGCTCAGGATAGGTGCATCTCTGTGAGTAAGAAATCAGGCAAGGGTGGCAGGAGACCGTGTGGATGAGTAAGGAGCTCATACATTAAGGGAAGAGGAAGGTCCATGAAATGCAGAAAAAGGGTCAGACCACTTAGGAAAAAATAAAGGAATGTTGCCAGGGCCTGCAGGGATGTGATGAGGGAGGACAAAGCCAAACTGGAATTGGATCCGGCAATGGAGAAAAAGGATAAGAAAGGGTTTTTTTTTTTAATAAAAAATAATATAAAAAAATATAAAGTATACCAAAAATAAAAGAAAGACTAGGGAAAATGCAGGTCCCCTACTATCCCCCTACTACTAGGGGTGTTCTGGTAATGGGAGATGCAGAGAAGGCAGAGATACTGAATGCCTTCTTTGCCTCTGTCTTCACTGTAGGAACTCCCCCTCAAGGCTCCTGGACCATAGGGGTAAGTGAGAGGGTCTGGGGAATGGAAAGCTCCCCTTTGGTGAGGGAGAAGGTGGTCTGAGAGTGCCTATGCAACATCAGTGTACATAAATCCATGGGCCCTGATGGGATGCATCCATGTGTGCTGAGGGAGTTGTCAGAGGTTATTGCTGAACCACTCTCTTTGAGAGGTCTTAGAGCATGGGAGGGGTACCTGAAGACTGGAGGATAGCCAGTATCACTCTGGTCTTCAAAAAGGACAAGAAGGAGGATCCAAATAACTACAGGCCAGTCAGCCTCACTGAGATACTGAGAGACCTTAGGGATGAACAGACCCAAAAAAGAAGACTCAGAGGGGATCTTATTCATACCTATATAAAGATCAGGAGGCAAAGGGACAATGCTGGACTCTTCTCAGAAGTGTGTGGCAATAGGACACAGGGAAATAGCCACAAACTGAAGCATAGGAAGTTCCACACAAATGTGTATGGGAACTTCTTCACAGTAAGGGTAACAGAGCACTGCCCAGAGAGGTTGAACATCTCCAGAGAGGGAGACTCCATAAGACCTGCCTGGACACCTACCTGTACAACTTGGCCTAGGGAGCCTACTTTGGCAGGAGCGTAGGACTAGATTATCTCTAAAGGTCCCTTCCAACCCCTACAATTCTGTGATATTGTTAAGTTCTGATGTTTTGAAGGCCTTTCATCTCATTATTCAGAAGCTGAGAAGAAAATTTTAGGAAGGAAAACCACTAACATTGCTGGAAAACAGAGCAGAGCCTGCAGACTAAGTACAGCAGTCTGAAACAAAAAAAAGTCTGTCACTATATTAGTCAGTGGAATAATGTGGGTACAAGTGGCTCTTTTTAACTGCATGAATGATAAAAATTATGAAAACTGAAATCACAGACAAAATGAATCTAGTGGAAAAATTAAAAGCAAATCAAGATGAGGATATAGAATTGATGAATTACAAGATTGAAAATTCCAGAAAACGTGTGTTACTCTGAATATCAGAATCATCCAGTTTAGAAAAAAAAAAAAAAAAAAAGATCAGTGATGTAACATCATCTCACTTCATCAACAGTTAATGAAGTAGAATAACTAGATTTAATGTAGAATATAAATACTAAATTTTGGGAATCCAACCAGGTTGTCAATTCATTAAGGAAGCACAGAAACACAAAAAGATTTTACAAATCTTATATTGGACTTCAGACATAAGATGGTTAAAGGGAAAACTTTTTTCCATGTGAATTTGATCTCTTATCAGCAGTCTGACAGAGGAAAAATAACCTTCTACAGGAATGACTGGTCTTCTTTGGAATCCTAAGGGGAAAAGAAGTTATAAAAAAAGCCCTCATAAAATAAAGCAAATCCAGAAAGATTAGTGTCCTTTCCTTCTTTCATCTTTGCAAACAGCAGTCCAACATAGAATTTCTATGTAAGCCACAGGTACTGTTACATAAAAATCTTGCCAGCTTTCCCCTCGTGAATCTCTAGTGACTATAGTTGAAGGAGCATATCTGTCCTTTTCTATCACTTGTCCAAAAACCTGGGAATTATAACCTTGAATTCCTTGGAGCACTGTTTCCTGTTGATCTGAGCTTGTCCCTTTCAAAGTGTTGCTAATGCCTTGCAGGTGTGAGAAACATGACAACTTGGGTTCATACCAATTATTTTACACCTTTTTGCTTTCTCTGAATTTAGAGTATTACCCTGTGATGCATAGTGACAGCCATGTCAGTTTTCAGAATCTGTAGCCAGAATATTGTAAACCCTTGGAACAGGTCATAGCAAGAGCTGTTGATGTAAGAAGAGAAGAAACAATTACAGTTACAACTCAAAATTACAAAATGAAGCAGTGACACAAAGTGCCACAGCTGTACTCAGAAGAGCACTAGTGATACACTGTGATGTTTCAGAAGTAGGGTTCAGAGAAATATGAAGAAACAAAGCCAACATGCAAAAATACTTCGTGTCTTGTGACTACTAATACTAAAAATTTCTTCATTCAGGGTTAAAAAAGATAAATCTTCCCTAAATCATTCAGTGGAACCTAGAAAAATCACTTATGTGACTTCAAGTAGACAATTAGAAGCAACTAATTACAATTAAATTATTACAAAGAAAATTCCTTGCTGAGAATTAAGCAAAAAAGGACCAGAATAACAGAATCACAGGGGTTGGAAGATCATCAAGCCCAACCCCCCTGCCAAAGCATGTTCCCTACACCAGGTGACCAGCTTGGAAAGTTGTGATTTGTAGCAGGATGCCAAGGGCCAATCAGTAGATAACGCCAGGAAAAAAAAAAATATGACAAAGATAACCACACTATAGTCAGATCACCTGTTGATTCACTACCAGAACACAAAAGTAGAATGAATGAGATGGGGCACTGAAGATAGTAGATTGATCTCTCCTGCCTCTACATTTTTTTTCCTCAGAGCTCAGAGTTAGTGTCGACACCTATTCACTATTTTGGTCACAGATGAGTTTTCTCTTTTCTAAAATACTTAATAGTAGATTTCATTATCAATGGACTAAGAAGATACTATGGCATAGATAAAAACCTTGCTGTATAGATAAAAGATACAATGAGATGACCTAGAAAAAGTACTTATCAGCCAGAAACAATCAAAAAATGGAGCTCCACTAAACTGTTATGAACAGCAACAGAAGATTACATAACAACTTCAGATGCCCATGAAACAGATAAACCTGTGCAAATGTGATTATTTCACAAACTTTAAGACATGCTTTGGAAAAGAATGCTCTGCAAGACCCTCATCAGAACACTTATCTGTAGATGGATTAGGAAAATAAGTAGCATAAAATGACTTAATCTGGGGCTGAGGAAAACAAGTAATAATTGAAGTGTCAACCAAGCAAAACAAACTCAAATGATTTTTTTTTTCCCCAAATGGAAGGAAAATATAACAAATGAATAAACAAAGCACTTCATGTTACTGCATTTTACAAGATCAAAAGAGGATTAAGAGATATTCTTCCTATTACTCCATCCACTAAAGAATATTGTAAGGCCCTGGAGAAAGTTATAACAAACAAACAAACAAAAAAGTTAACAAATAAAAATATTTCACACAAAAGAAATATAAACTGAGGGAATATCTTAGAAGAATCAACTGAGACTGGGGCAATGGCAAGATCTCTCCATGAAAGAGCACCAAAAAGACATGCAGAACTGAATCACCGGTTCTACAGCTGAGGAAAGAGAAATACCCCAGACTACAAACAAGAAGAGAGAAGGAAGTGTGAAAGAAAGAATTAACAGACAATAGAATGATAGAACATCTTAAACCAGAGAAGACCTCAAGGAGCATCAAGTTCCAAGCTCCTTGCCGCAGGTAATTTTTAGATGTGCAAGTCAGGGCATAATCTTGCATAAACCTATCAGCTTAATTATCATTATTTTCCTACATAAAGTTTCCTTAGAAATAGAAGGAAGAATAAAAAATGGGATGTACGTATCAGTCAACTTGAAGTACACATTACAACAACAGTGATGTCTAGCACACAGCATATATCCCGTTTAAAACTACCCTTTCATCAGTGAAAATATTCCGTGTGTGTGTGTATGTATATATAAACTGCTGCATAATACGAACGATTTTTTTTCCAAAGATAAATGATAATATGAAAAAAATGAATACAAATCCAATCCATCTTGAAGCATTCTGTTTGAAAAGAAAGCCTTGAGAACTTGTTCAAAAATCAAACCACAACTTTGTCTGTTCAGTAATACTGACTTATGTGCTCTATTTGATGACTAGTACAACAAAGCTTTTCCTACAAGTAGTTACACTGCAAAAGGGGCATACCTCTCTTTATATTAAGTAAGAAAATATTTACAAACAATTATCAATCAGTATGTATCACAACCTCAATAGAAAACAGCTTGAGAAGATGGCACTCTAAGCATCAAAGTCTTCATTTGATCAATCACATTTAGTCTGACAAGTAAGTAGTAAACGCTCCATATAACAAAGATGAGTAATGAGTAATGTACAGAGTTTAAAAATGGGTTCTTAGGAATCTCCTTAAACAAAAGTCATAACAAACATAAATGAAGTTCACTTAAATTAACTCTGGGAACACACTGCTAAATGGTGCCCATAAACAATACGCTGATGTTGGCAAAAACGAACAAAGAGAAAAAGGCTAAAGGAGTGCCTTTTCTATTTGTCAATATACAGTGGGAAACGTACCTGCTGCTGCTCATTATATTAACTTAATCTCGCTACTGAACCTGTAATGATACATTGTGTCTTGTCTTTGTTTACATATGCATCCCAAGACCAGAACAGTTAAGTCCTTTTGATAATAACTTCTTGCCCTTTTAGCAGTAAGGATAAGAGCAAGCAAAATGTAATTTCCTTGATTTAAAGGTGCACTTTTGCTTTCACTAGTGCTGATTTTAGTCTTGAAATTTCTGCTGCATTAAACAAAGTAGACTGATATAATACTGCTGAAATAAAGAATGGAAAACATGCATCAGAATGGAAATCACTTTGAAGAACGCATTTGAAAGAAATAAAAAAAAGTATTAATCAGCCAGGTGGCCTGGCCTATTAAAAGATATAGAAACTGAAACCATACATATCTGTAGCACGGATATATTTGTATTGGTTTCTTGTTTTTCCTCAGTTTATAAATTATACACCTTTGAATTATTTAATCATCCTGAATCAAAAGTGAGTGTTAACCTACTAGCAAAATTTATAAACTATATTGAAAATTCATAGAATACCACAGTGGACACATTTAAGACACGCTTTAAAAATAACAGATTGAAAATTAATCTAGGGTGACAAACTAAGAATAACTTCTGTCCTCAGTAGTAATGAAGTGGGAGCTGCTAAAGAAAAGTGACTTTAAAAATGTTAACTATAACAACAACAACAGAAAGATGGCTAATTCATCACCTTGACATTCAGAAGCCTTTACAAAACCAAACCGTGAGTAGAAATTGTGAATATGCTTCATATCTGAAGGGGTGAGAGAATAAGGAGAACAATAACGAAGATAAGACATTCCATATGTTTTTACAGTTAATTACTGATATTCAGTACCACATTGGGCAGCAAACTGTTCACTAAATTGAACCAATAGAAAATGTAAGCCCAAACGTCAAAATAAAAATAAGCTGATGAATGTTGCACGAGCACCTGGTACTCAAAAAGATAAATAAGTGTCAGTAGTCAATTTCCTTTGTCTCTCCTGTTTAGTGGGATAGAAACAATCCTTTTACCTTCTGATCACAAAGCATTCTTTACTAAGTTTCAGAAAGTATTCATTATGAAAGGCAGTACAAACATTCTTACTCATCTGGGTAGATTCAGTTTCATAACTTATTTTCTTGACTACTGCAGTTTTGCAATCCTGTTCTCTGTAAGAGCAGAAAAGACAAACTGTCTATAGGAATTCCATGTATTATGCAGGTTATCAATATGGAAAAAAAATAATCAAGAAATGAAACACATGGATCCTGCTATCATCATGTATATCACACACAAAGATCATACTTTCCTGTAGCTGTACTTCTAGCTTTTGAATTTATTTCTCTTCCATGACCAGTGATAATACTTTCTAAGCAACCAAATTATTCCATCTATCTCAAGAAAATAAATTAGTTTTTGAATTTATCTTCCAGTAGTGGCATTAAGGTGTATCAGGATATTCTTTGTGAGTCAGAAAAAGTTTTCATTTCAGTACTCACAGAGACACCGAGACACTTATTCTATACTAGATCAGACCACGTGACAGTGACAATAGAAAATGGAAAAAATAATATTCTCTGCTCTCCAATTATAGTGGAAGTTGCACTTTTTTTTTTTTTGTCTCTGAGTTATATGTAGTAGGCCTGGTTATGCAATGAGCGCATCAACAGGGCAGTTGATTTCAACAGAAGCCTCAGTTAAAAGCTGGATTGAGGGTGCCTGTATAAATCACACACTTCAGTGAAATTTCGTTTCCTCCCACTTTGTGTACCAGTAAGACAGGTTCACAAAAATGCAGAATACAGAGATATAACAGCGTTGAAATTTCCATCCGTTTTTATCTTGTAGAAGGACATAGTGCTGTGCTGGAAATATGAAAGAGATCTGATCAGTGTCCTGCCACCAATACAGTGAAGGTGGCACTGACTATGTTCTATAAAATAAAATTGAAACAGTATAGTCTAATATGTGTGGTTACCTAAAGAATTCCAAAAACTACATGTTCCCCCTCACAAAGTATCACTGTTGTTAAAAGGAATCGTTCATGTCAACTTTACTACTGGTTCTACTTAGAAAAATATATGGTATGTGATATGTTTTATAATTTAGAAGTGAAAGACCTGTCTCCTTCAGAAAATACCAATAATGTTATTTCATGCCTAGTTCCTAAAAATTCTATTTCTATGCCTGAGCCTCTTCTTCAGATTGAATCATCTCTCCTTGCCTAGACAATCTACTTTCATCTCCTACCATGTGTCCTTTCTGTAAGCATACCCTTCTGTTTGATATCAGTCAGACACATACCCAGACTCTTAACTGGTTCATTCTCTGTTTTAACAGATTTTTACACCTTGCCTGGAACACCTGATGGCATTAATGAAAGCTGTGATTGATTTTGGATCAAAGGTTTTCTTGGTAGCAGCCATCATTGGCTCTCAATGTATTCTGCAGTAAGCCATCTTTTGATAGCAAGGATTTTCAAATAAGCCCCCCTAATCTGTATTTGAGTTTTACATAGCCTCTGCCTTTTAATGTTCGAAATACAATTTGCATAAGGGACACATAAATTAGAGGCACATGGGTAACAAGATATGTTTGAGTTTCCTTCAAGTGCTGATTTCATCAACACTCCGAGGTAGCAAGGCATAATGCTTTCAGAGAATGGGGAAGGAGAAGAGGAAAGTTAAAGTCTAGGAAACATCTCACTCAGGCATACAAAATTGTTTTCTCAAGTTAGTTGTCTATCATTGATACATGTCAACAAATTTCCTGTGACATCTGGCAACTACATTTGATCATTAAATTAAATACCTAAGGTGTATACTGCTTTTGTAGGATGTCTTGAAATTGTAGGTGTCTGACCAGCTACCACTGAGTTGTCCTCTCTCACCACTTACCTCATCCTCCTCTCTCCTCCATTTTCTGTCTCTCCCATTCACAAGCAATTAATACTCTTACCCACAAATGCCTGTTTACCAAAAGCTTGTTTTACAAACTTCAAAACAAGCACAGCTAAAACTCCAAAACATATTTTGCAATCTTTATTTTCCTATTGACTTACACACTCTCAACAAGGAGCTTTTAGGAGATGTATAACCTCTTTAAATACACTAGAATTTTTTAAAAGGGCTCATTACTTTATGCCTTCTTTTTAAATTGCTATGTATGTCTAAAAATCAGCACAGATTTCAATCCTTTTCCCTGCTTCCACTTCTTTCTGCCCATAACTACACATCACAATTCTTCTACAAATGCTTTCCTACTACATATGTAACATTATATTAGTCACATAGCAAAAGTTCCTGTCATTATTCAGAATGCAGAAAAAACTTTAAGTCCCTTTGATGCATTACAGCTCACATCACATCATATCACTGTGAGTCACGCAAAGCCATATGTTGACAGAAGCAGACATAACAAGACAGTGCATCAAATCTCTTCAGGCTTATACTCAAGGTGCAAAAACAAATGCTATCACAGAAGCTTGTAAGGCTGCTTTATAAGACTCATCACCAGAAAGCATGCATCATGTAGCAGTGCTGCACTTTAACTGCTTCTGTAAAACACTAATACATTGCTTGATAACATAATGGCAGTACAAACTTACTGACACAGTGGAATGAAGTGTTGCTAAACATAAAAAGACAACAGAGTAAATAAATCCAGCAGCACAAGTGTGCTGCAAGGAACAGTATCAGTGAGATACAGCATTTTACTAACACCTTACCATCCCACTGACTTCTTTGTTTACATCCCTGCTAAAAAGAAACTCATTTAGAGTACATGCTATTTTCACAGCACTCCCTGAGCTCTGCACATCCAAGAGGAGACCATCTGTTCCCTTTTGAAAGCCTTATAAAAGAGGAGGATGCTTCCTTGCCCAAAGTTTCTGATACCTTCCTAAAGATCTTACTCTCTTAAAAGCTGTTCCTCCCATTTTTTACTGATAAAACATTACAGTGTAGTACTAGGATTATTTTGCTATATTGGAGCACTTTCAGGTCTTTGAAAGATGACAGGCAACATTTGTTCAGCATGTGTTTTGATGGAACACAGTGATCAACTATTGTGCAAGATCTGCAATTGTACAACTAACAGCATTGTTGTATGATTCTTTCAGAACAGTTTGTTGGATTACAGTAGAGAGCTTCAAGAAAAAAAGTCAGTGAATCAGATAAGAACCTTTAATAGAAGTTAGATGTCATAGTGTTGACATAATTGAAAGGAAGGAAGTAGCTTTCTGTTCTTCACTCATTCATCATTAACATCAGTGTAATTTGAAGGAATACATGCATTTAAAGGTCCACTTGACGGAAAAAAAAACCAAAAAAAACAGTATCTTGATCCCCCAAGAACAAAAAGAAAATACTGTCTTACTAGTATCTAGCTTATGTACTAAGAAAGATACAGAAGAAGCTTCTCTGATTGCCTGTGAACAGACAATTTCACGTTTTAGCATTAAAAAGTCCATTCTCTGAGTTTTCTGTAAGCATCTATTGTACAAGTGCCAGAAGGCAAGGGATTGTCTTTCACTCAAGTTAAAAAATTGGGCTTCTGTTCTTAAGATATAACAATGAAAGTTAAGAATAAACACTTCTCCCTTCGTAGGACACTGATTGAAAAGACGACCTTTTAAATAGCTTTCAGCTAAAAGCAAGTCCAAAAATGGTATATTGATTCAAAAACCTACAACAGCATTTGAAAATGAGAGTTTTAGAAAGATGTGGCACTTTTAAGAACTAAGCTTTATTCTTTGTCATCTTCTGCAATTGTACTTTTCCAGGGTCCTTTCTGCATGAATAAAAAATTTTTCTTCAAAGCTGTAATTCCTTGTGCATTTCTACTGTCTTCTCATAAATAAAAACAGAGGAAAAAAAGGCAGATGATTCTCAGTAGTTTTCTAGTTCCTGACACTTTGGGAACTAAAGACCATGTAAGAGTACAGCCAGAGGCTGAGCATGAAAACCTCCTTGCAGCCAGGTTAAAGGAATTTTGTTAGTGCATCAGTGTCCTCTCAGGGTGAGGATTACTGAAATAACTCCTTTGCTCAAAAATAAGGGATTATGAAAGTATTTATTCTTTCTTAAGAATGGGATTAAGGAAACTCAGAAGAAAAAAAAACAACCTTTTAAGTAGCTTTGCAATGCTGTAAGGGTCTTTTGGTTTAATAGTTAGTGTGAAGCTCACTCTGCAAGCAGCAATAGATCTTAAACTGCAAAATATGGATCCAAATTCCAAAGGCCCATTTGAAGCACGCAATGGGAGAGCTCTACCTTGACATCTATGCACCCTTATGACTACATGCATTATTTTTGGTGCCTTTTATGTTGTTGTTATGAACAGTATAACACACTGGAACATACTAGTAAAATGAAAATGTTTTATGAGATCAGAAAAAAAGGAATTAAAGAATCCCAGCACAGATTATAGGCATAATGTTCTCACATACACCAAATGGATGGGTTCTCCTTAAGAGGGAAGGATTTTTTTTTTTTTTAATTGTTTAGTGTTTTGAAATACAACAGCTCAGTGATTAAAAAAACATATAGAAAAATAATCACAGCTTAATATTCTAACATTCTAAACAGGATTTCCATAAATGTATTCATTTCAACTTACACATTTCTATAATACAGGGAAACATGGGAAAAAGATACTTCTGAAAGTTTTCTATCTGTGTGGTTTGAAGGGTCTTAGAAGAACCTCCTCAACTTTTTTTTTTTCCCCCCCACCCCTTGTTAAATAAATCAGTTCCAGATTCATGCTGGTCCAATGATGGAAGCACACACAAGTTCACAATTAGCAAGACACTGAATTCTGCTAGAATTCTGCTAGAGCTTCTGAAATCCTATAATGTCACAGCATTTTGAATATGTCCTTTCTAGAATAATTTTTGGAAGGTAAGGTGACATAAAATCTGTACAGGAAAAGAAATGCTTTGGAAGAAAGAAGCAATTAAGAAATTACTTTTCACTTTTAAATTTGGCCTAACAGAAACAACGTCAACAACAGCAATATACATAGAGCATTTAAATTTTGTTTTCCCCACTGATTAGAGAGTTATTCAATAGCTGAAATGCTCTATTTTAAGATTGAAGGGAATATAAGACTCAACAAATTGCTTTTGAATGATATATTTCTTAAACATCAAATTATGCTTCATTTTCCATAAATCTCAAGGTTTTTACTTAAAATGTAGGTCATTCCTCCTTAATTATTTGATAAGTTTAGAAAAAAATTATTAATATGAATCTCAAAAAGTCTCTGTACCTTCACAGATTAAGACCATCATTTTCCTGTGCTAGTGGAAGGAGAGAAGGCTAACAGCCTACAACATATCTTTGATGACAAGAAAAAAATCTGTTCCAGATACATTTCATGTTTAAGGCATTTCTTCATAAATTCTCTCTCTCTCTCTGTTCCACATGAAATCAGCTTTGTCTGTCTTAAACCACGAACAAGAGCTAATTAGTACTGCTCCCTTCTGTTAGCACATAAATAAGTAACAGTAGTCATCAGAGGTCAGTATAGCACAATCTTTTCCTCTTTCACTACACTGTCTACTGAATAGTTACAGTGCTACCTTAGCCCTTGCTGCTTAAGAGACTTGAGCAAATGGTAAATGCTAGCAGCGCTGCAAGATGCAGTCCTGTTTTCTGCCTGTATGGGAAAGGTAAAGGCAAATGCTACAAGAGATGCATACTACGACTCACAGAAATCAAACCAAAGTGAGCAACATAAACACAGTACACTCAACATTGTGTTAAAATTTATCAGCATCCTTTGGGAGAGTGAGGCAAAGTGAACGTGCTCACAATCCAGAGCATAATTGTTGGCCATAAAAAGGAATAGATGGTTTTAGAGACTGGTTAAGAAATTAGTATGGAACCTTACTACTCACCTACCTAAGTTGCTAATTACAACTGCTTTTAGATCACTGAATGAGATGGTTGGTATTCAATCAGCTCTGTGGCGCTCACTGATAGTTCAGTGAGGCAGACTCCTTTGTCACACTGCTTCAGAATCATCTCATCAATTCATATCATCTCAAAGCACAGAGGAACAAGAGATTCAAAAACCAAGAGAACAGTTCAAAGCAGAGCTAAACAGTGCTTAGACACTACATTCATGATAGAAAGAAAGTATGATAAAGAGTAAGGAAGGGCTGAATAACAAGAAATAAGCTTCTAGCAAAATCTAAGCATGTTCACTCCTTACATTGTGTGTGAAACAGTGCCTTCATGAATGGTCTGGATCAATAATTATGCTGTTAAAATACACATTTCTACCCTGGCAGTGGCTTCCATAAACAAGCTGAGCATTCTGTTTCTAGTTTCAAGTAACAAAATCATCAGATGTTTATTATTAAGGATTACGAAACAAATTTAAAGAGTAGCTTAGTTTTCCATGTATTTCTTTGATCGTTCTTTTCTTATTAGTCAATTTATAACTCTCAGAAAAGTCAGACTAGGAACTCTTTTCATGTCTGATTAAGAAAATACAACTATTGTTTGGACAGAAAACTATCAGGTCTTGATGCACCTAGCACTTTGTCAAGGGTCTGTTATGCAAACAGCTGTGTGATTGTTGCAATAGAAGTACACAGGTGTGCATCATTTTCTTCATTCACAGGAGACCTTCAAATGGTAATAGCCTTTGTTTATTGTTGAGATAAACTCAAAACAATAGTTGAAAGCTGAAAAATTCTCCTTTATCTTTGAAAACCCTTAAAGTTCAGATCCCTTTTCCTTGGTTATCAATAAGTCTACAAAAAGAGTTTCTGTTATAAATACACAGCTCACTATGCTGTTTACAGACAAGATGCTCCACTGGGAGCACACAGAAGGGTGTACTGCATCTGGAGAGGAACAGGAATTGTACAGAGGAATTTAACCCTAGAGAGCAGGTGTTTCTGTGACACATCCCATCACAACGGGAGGCATTCTTAAAAGCCAAATAACTATGTATCACAGACAGAAATGTTTTAAGAAAAAAAATACACAAATGAGCCTTCTCATTCCTGGAGAAAGAGTATGTCACTAAATTCTAGCAATGAAAGGCAGTCACAGAAGGGCATATCATCCTCCCAGTTTTACACTTTTTATTTGACCTTTTGACAGATGGGAAAAAAAAAAAAAGAATGAAGAACTAAGTTACTTTGTTTTGCTGGGTCATAAAGGAGAGGCTATGAAGTGGACATCTTGACAATAGCAGTAAGAAACCAATTATCATGATAAGAATTAACAAAGCCCATCTTCATTTTTAACACACTGACAGGTGTTTAAAATGTTTCCAAAGGCTGGCACTCATTGTTTTAATCATATTTTTCATCAAATTCCAATTGTGAAAACATTAATTCCAAAGCAGTATGACACTTCAATTACAATGCTAACAACAGCATGTGATGATACTACAAGTACAACTACTTCTCAGTCACATGCAGTTCATGGGCAGGCTTCCTGAGCTACAAGGTAGAAAATGAGGATAATTAAAATGCACTCTCCTTTCTCCCTATAGATTAGCACTGCTGAATGCCATCTTGGCTTCTTTGTACAGAAATTGTACCTCACATTGAATGGGTAAGTACAGTTTCCAAAAGAACTCAAATATCTTTAAAAACATGCAGGTTCACTGGTTACCTCCTTAAATTTCCATAGAAAATATAATGTTTTTCTTGTCTAAATAATTTCAGTAAACGTGGACAACTTCTTTTAACGTTTTAAAGAGTATTTAATTGATTCCTTTTTCCCCCTTGTATTTTCAACTCCTTTTGAGAAACAATAATAATACAATGATTTCAAATGAATAATTATAGATGATTTAATAATACTTTTTGTGACGTTGGTGGAATTATGCAGGCTTTAAGTAGACCTGCACATTTATTAAGTCCCCATCAAAATTATTCCAAACTCTGATTTGGACACTATTTATACAATAGAAGACTTGAAGTGTATGTGTGATTCTGTGTGGCTAATCTGTAACATGTTAAGAAGCTTTGTTACTACTTGAGGAAAAAAGTTCATAAATAGTTCTCTAACTTCCAAAATAAATATTGCCATTATTAGCTCAATAAACTTATTACATATAAAATTAAATAAAAATTACTGACTTTTCTGGAAAGCTTTTACAAGAAAAGGTTAGCAAACAAAAGACAGGTCCCCACCAAAAGTTACGTATGCTAAAAATTATCAATAGTATTAATTTGCTTTCAAGTGATTTAATAGAACAGAGGAAGCAGTGGTTGTTCTCCTGGGTTTCTCTGGACTTGTCCTCTTTCTCTGTCTCAGAATTTCATACTTAATTTGGTTATCCACTTATGATTTATTTTTATTTTTTAGATAATAGAAGCTGAAATAGCTGAAGATATCTGGAAATTTTGGACAAAAAAAAAAAAAAAAATTCAGACCAAGTCTTTATGGTAAACTTACAGTTAAATCTGTTATGCATTTTGGAGAAAAAAAAAAAAAAAAAAAAAAAAACACCTCTTAAATCTATTGTATTCTGGATGAATCATATTTCTGTATATTTGAACTTCAGTTACAGAGAACAATAGAAAAGAAAAAAATAATCAGGAAAGCATTGGCTTTTATCTCACGCATTATTGTTAGCCTGTCTGTATGTCCCTGTTGCTAAACTGATACGTGATTTTGCTGGCTTTTTGGTGATGACTGATTTTCAGTATTTGTGGGATGATAGGCTCATTTTCCAGTATTCTGGTTATCTCATCACATTCCACAATATTCTCTTTCTTACTGATGAACTGCATCTACCTCATAAATAACTGGCATAATTGACTAATTCTTCTCATTCTGAAGTTCTCTACTTAATATAGCTTTCCTTTGTATAAACAAATTTTTAAGCCAGGGAACAACTTTGCTTCCATTTTGTTTTTAAGCTCATCCTGATCTGTGCTTACTCATACTAAAATAAAAAAAAAAAAAAAAAAAGGAACTCGGAGGCACGAACAAGATTACACAATCCCAATGTTTTCTGCAGAACCTTAAAGGAGAAATCAATGTGATTTCAGAATTCAGATGAATGAAAGTGAATATTTCCATTCTTGTTTTTTCCGTTAAAGAATTGCTTTTTGTTGTAGCCTAAACAACAGCCTAAAAAAATGCTGGTCTAAAGTCTCTCATCCTACAGACTGGTTTCAGAGCTAAAAGGAAATAAAGGGGGTACAGAGCAAGAAGGAAATGTGAACGCTAACATGAGAAACAAATGGGAAAAATTGGAGGGCAAATGAAGCAATACCTATCTTCCTAAACTGACAAATTAGGAGTAAAAGTGAAATAAGTGTCCTTCAGTGTCATAAGTGATGCCAAGTGCTGCAGTAACCCAGAGGAACTGGTAGGAGAAAAGACTCATGAGTAGTTCCATGCAAATTATAGAAATGTAGAAATGAAAAGGATTCCAAATTAATCTGTAGTTAAATATCTCAAAAGCATAATGCCAAGATAAAAGTGAATGCATTTGAAAAGTATCTTTGGGAATAATGGTATATCCAAAAGCAAACAGAAATCAGTGTACCTGTCAACATGAACTTCATAACTTCAATTTGAATCGCAGCACTCTGACTTCAGAAGACACTGGGTAAGCCCACATTATTTAATTATAGCTACAATGAAGCATCAATAGTAAAGTTCTGCCAACAGCAAAAGCAAATTTCTACAAGAATTACACAGGATGCTTCTGTTTCTGGTAAGATTTAAACATCATGATCTTTTTAAAAATCTTTTAGTAAGTAAACACATCTGGTTACAGACTGCAGCAGGAATGTCCTGGTACACACTACGTGTATGAGCGCACTCAGTTTGTTATTCAACCTTTTTGCATAAATGTCAAGAGCTTCTGCTCTGCAAGGATCAGCAGAAACTGGTAACTCTAGGAACTTGTAAATAACTTCCATATTGGAGTAAATTTGTTCTCAAAACCATTTTCCTCAAATGTGCAATATGTTTACATGGCAACATCTCAAGATACTCTGTTCTTAATGACATAAGTTACTCATTTTTAGGGCCACTAAAGCAAATTCAGTTGTGATTATTCTACTATAGAAGATACAATAATGGTAGTATTGGCTAGAAAGGGAATCATACAGGGACAGTGAAGAAAATACTTGTTGGTAATATTTGTTCCTAACAGGAACAAAAGCATTGCCACAAGTAGCCTAACTGAGACAGTAGTACGTCCTAAAGTACTTTACTAATCACTTGAAAAATTTTTAGAGAGATCTTAAATAAAAACAACTCTTTCAGGGTCTAGTTATCTTCAGCAGTAGCATTTAAGGCATTAGCCTCATAGTCAGGGAATAGAAGAAAGAACAACCTCCATGTAGTGTAATTGGTCCAGCTCCTGCACTATGTGAAGTCAGAAACATCAGAAAATCATTTGAATAACAGAATCTGCTGGTCCGTGGAATTACTTCTGATAAGTTCTTCATGAAACTAGAGAAAACATCATTAGGAATATCAATAATCATGTGTAGGAAAAGGTTGACTCACCCAGCTGATGACAGGGTCTCAGGCTATAGAACACTCCTACTCAAGACACAGCCTTCAGAGGTTAGCTCTTAAATGAGCCCAGGGAGTGGTGGATCCAGGGTTCATCACTTCCAGTTGATGGGAAGCATGCACCTGCACTTCCTGGGCCAGCCACTCCCTTCACTCAATCATTAGTTCAGGCTGTGACATAACAGTTCCCTTATAGATTCATAGATCCATAAGGTTGAAAAGGACCTACAAGATCATCTAGTCCAACCATCCTCCCACCACCGTCCCTACCCACTACACACAGATTCTTTGAAGTTGGAAGGGATCCTCAAAGCTAATCTAGTTAATCTCCCCTGCAGTGAATAAATGGCATGCTGTCTCTTGAGCATGCTGATGGCACCATACAGCTGGGTTTCATCTGCAAACTTGCTGAGGGTGCACTCAATGCTACTGATGATGTCATTGATGAAGATGTTAAGGAGTACTGATCCTAGTACTGACCCTTGAAGGACACCACTCATCACCAATCTCCATCTGACACTGAGCCATTCACCACCACTTTCTGGAAATAATCTTGGAACCAATTACTCATCCATCAAAAAGTCTCATTTATTTCTGAAATCTCTATGTATACTGGCAAGAACACTTTTCATTAGTTTCATTGAAGTCGTTTTGAAAAATAGATATCACAATATCACAATATGTCTCTTGGGAATGTAACACCATCATGTACCTATAAGGAAATGAATTTCTCTCTAAGGAATGCAATATTGATTATCTAAACAATTTAAAAAAACGAAACAACTATACATGAATATAGAAATGATTTAATCTGACTTTTAATGTCAATAACTTAAACCAGTGGAACAGCAATTTAAATGCCCAAACCCAGTGCTATCAAATTGTAATTCTGGAGGAAGTATCTATTCTCACACATTCTTCACAGAAATATGAGTTTGAATGAACTCTACAGTGTCAGACAGAAGTTCTTAATTCATCTTAGAGCCCTGAAATGCAAATGTATTGCACTTCAGTTAGTCATAAAACTGAACAAATACTAACATGGAAAAAATAATTTTAGAAGTGAGTTTAAATATTAATGCTCAGTATGCCTTATTAAAATTCTGAGAATTAAATAAAAGTGAGTGATATTTCCAAAACATTGTTTGCAGAAGAGAGCTTAAAAGCTAACAATCTTTTTTATGCAACAGGAAAATAAAACATACTTGAATCTGAAAGAAAAAGAAACACATAAGGATACATTAATTTGGAGTTCATCACATTCTGTGTATTTTGGGACATACTATTAAGTCATAAGCCGCACAGTCAGAGGCTCCAAGAGAAAAACAATTCTCTTTTCCACTTTTTGTTGTTGTTGTTGTTGTTATTATCGTTTTTGTTTTTGTTTTTCAACAAAGAAGAAAAGAATTCCACATGAAATTTCATTTTCATCAGTCTTTTTTTCTGCATAATTCCTCTGTTGCACCTGTCACCTGGGATGTCACTATTACTATAATCTGAAATACGACTTTGTTGGTGCCTCTTAACAAAAAGCACTTCAAGTAAACAGCTTGTTTCTCAATAGCGTGAGTTCTAATTTACTTTAATTTCTCTCATTTATTTGTCTGTATGAGAATATCCCTGACTGAGAAATAGTTGATGACAGCAGTGTTGCACTCTGTTTACTGAGGTCTTACATTCTTAATACCTTAGTGAAGCTAAAATCTTATCCTCTTTTAAATGTTCAAACCTCCAGTTTTTGCAAATTTGTACCTTGAAGCTGAGAGGCAAAATATATTCCCTGCAATTGTTTGTTTCAGACTCTGATTTAGATAGGGGAACTATGTAAGGTAAGTGAGAAGGGCAATTACATCAGTGATACACACATAAAAGTGTTAGATTGTGTGATTAAAGGGTAATGGCAATAAACACAAAGACAAGTATAAGAACTCTAGTTACGTTATCAATGGCAATATCGTGCACTGAATTAGCTGCTCTTAAAACTATCTGAGGACAATGGTCTGACAATTGTCCCTAATTGGAGACCCATAAAGAGAAGTCAGTGAAGGAGACTGTCTCCCTTGAACACTGTGCAAGTCAGAGGGAGTGATTACTTACTAGTGTATAGGAGTTATTACAGAGTACTATGGTAAACATGAGTGCCATGTAAAACTTTTTATGATGTTTAAGGGAAGGACCAAACACGTGAAAATGATCTGGGAACATCCAGGAGCCATGTGTTCACAGGGGTGCCAATGAAGGCACAGGTTTCTGTCTTTGTTGACCTGTGTCACTGAATAAGTGTATGTATAGCATAATATTATACACACAGGTGTATGCAAGAACACACACACACTTATCCATTGGAAATACCTGCTTAGTTTCACTGTTGACTGAAACTGGAAATGCAAAACTGCTGCAGCATCACATCTATCGGGAATCCACCTGCAGCCTGAAATACAATGGATTTCACTCCATCTAACACATAAATCACATATCCACATAAACTATTTCTCAAATTCCTTCTTTCTGAAGAGTATAATTTCTTTCTGCATAGCTTTGCAGTATGGATATGTAGTAATTGGGAATACAAAAAGGGAAACAGGTCTGTGGAAGTTTTACCTATGAATGATATGCTTATGATATTCTTAGCTTTTGAAGAATATGTATTCATGAAGTCTTATGCTAGCATACTTATTTGCCCTTCATTTATCTGTCTTTTCACTTTCTGCTGACACTGTACCTTGTCAGAAAGGTTATATAATAAATGCTAACATTCAGCTGCACATTGTATTAAGAAACAACATAAAGACAAGTAGCACAACCATTTAAATGAATAGTACAGTGCTCAGAGTAAAACATCACAGTAGCAAATATGGAATTAAATGTGCCTTTAGCAGCAGCAAGCAGTATATTTGCCTGATAAATGTGCACATTGGCAACTGCTATTTCTACCCCAAAAAACCTTCACTGCTGCTCACATTAGTTCCTTTTATCCCCTTTCATTTGCTATTGTTACTCAGTTCTACCCACATTTATGAGTAGTTTCTCTTGCCAAAATATACATTATCCTTTCATTCCACACAGCTACTCCAAATTTAAATCTATACCTGCAATCAGCATTCCACTCCTTCAAACACTAATGAACAGAATCCATAGTTTCTAGATGTGAGCAGCGTTCCACACTAAATCTATGATAAAATTCTGAATCAGACTGCAGCTTTTACGTTGTCTTGGCCATGTGGATTTACAAAATATACTCATCTCATTAAAAACATCATGTGAAAAAATGAAGAATAGTAAAGATTTTACAGAGTCAACCTCAATAGCATCAGCTGGGTCTTCTGATTATTGATAGTTATATAGACATTTTAGTATTTACAAGTACCCTGATTTTGCACATCCACATACTCTCTTTCTGCAGTGACCCTGAAATTAGAGCAAAAAAACTAGGTAATTAAATATATTGTGTTTTGTGGGAAAAAAAAAAAAAACCTGACTCCACTTTTTTCACCTCTGCGATTTAATCTTAGTCTTTCAGGTACATTTTATATATATATACATATACATGTGTGTCTGTCTGACACTTCATAATTTGTAGATTCACATTTGAGAGTTAATCAGATCCACCTTGATTTCAGATTCTTCATTTCAATTTTAAGATGTCACCAGAAAAACAGCTCCTTCAAATGTAAACAAGATATTCAAAAAGCACAGAAACTTTTAGTGGAGAGTAATGAATGTGTAATAAATATTTAAAGATGTATAGTTAAGTAAATATGTTTTGTTCCTAAATGCTTGACTTTATCCTTTGTAGAAATTGAGCCAGTATATTCTCAAGTATAATACAGTCTTTGGGTTACTTCTCAGCATTCATCATTCTTGCAATGCAATAGTGGTGAAGCACTGAAGTGGAGCATCTGAAGCACAGACTCAGAACAATCCAAATCATTTATTACAGGTTCTAACATACCTACATCTTTCTCTTTTAACTTTTCCACCCACCTTTACAAGTGAAAAAACATCCCACAAACACTCCTTAGCTGTTCATGCAGGTGCTTTTCCATCAGTCATGAGTTGTTCCAAACCACACACACTTGCTCCAATCAGGGCCATTATCACATGGCTATCACACAGCTTTCTTGAGTTGGTTATTCTCTTCTTCTGAGGTGACCTTGGTTCTCAACTTAGCTTTCTCATGCAGTTTATCTTGCTCTACAGCTTCTGATCTGAATACTCCTTGTATTCCCACACTGAAGCATCTTATACTATTGGAATTTTTATATCCTACACCCTGTCATTGCATTGCTTAGATTTTAAAAACTGGAAAAGTTTTCCCATTTGAGTTGTACAGTCAGGTTTGCTGCAAGTAACCATATATAACGATGCTTTAATTTTTTCCTTTATTTTCTTTGCTCAGGTCATTGTAAAGCAAGACTCATCAAGTAGGAAGAGGACGTCAAATGTCTCCATCTAAGAGTAGTGCTAAATAATAACTGTAGGCATTTACTCTATGAAGCAGTTCAAGATTAAGACTCTTACAATTGGATATTTCCATGTGAGCTATATATCTAAGCTTGTATTAGTGATTTGGTTTTACTGCCTAAACAAAGGACTCTTTTTGACATTTTTCATTCAGGATATTTATATATTTCTATATCATTTCTATATTTATATATTATTTACATATTTATAATTATTTATATATAAAATGTCCTCAGGACATTTTAGAAAGATCCAAGAAGCTGGAAGATCCTATGTCATATTCCCAACTTTGTGTGGCTGTCTTGGATAAACTAGGCCACCTTAGGTGAAAGAGAAACCAAGTTTAGACCAGGTAGTCAATACACTGAAGATATTAATCTTACTCTAGAGCAGTCATGTGAGATGAAATTTGTATGCATAAATATTTTTTCCTTATATAATTTTAGGCAAATACATCTCCATTTTAGCAGCTGATCAGCTTCTTAAATTACAGTCTTCTGGAGTAGATCTTCATTGTTTAGGAATATCTGTGTCCAATTGGTAGAGAGTTTATTTTTAACAGTATTTCCCTGAGGAAAAAAAAAATTGCTTTACCATTTTCATTACTGAAGTAAAGCTAGTACTACTGAAATAAATAAATAAATAAATAAATAAATAAGTGAATATCTGCATAAATAATTAAAAGGTTGCTCCAAAAGTAATGCTTCCTATATATTTCTGTGGAAACTCTGATAAAGAAAATAAGAACACCGTTTGATGGAGCAAATACTTAGTTACAAAACACTTCTTTTCAGCATTGTCACCACCATTACCAACAATGAAAAGAGCCTGAATGTCATGCTCATAAAAATCTTCACAAGCAGAGGTGACACACTGTCTCTGTCACCACAGCTCAAACGCACCACCTACCATGTCTCTCTGCTCTCATCTACTGCTTTATCTTCAAAAATGTTCAGCAAGCATCAATGACTGTCAGACTTTTCCACACTGAGGAATTCATTTACAAACCTTTGCTTCATACACAGTTCCATGTCAGATACAATTCTGTCAGACTGCCCCTCTGCTGTCCTCCATATCTCAGCAACAAAATGTAATGGGATACTGATGGGAAGGTTCAACCTCTACTGCCGTACCACCAACATCTGACTCTTACTTTGTGAGCCAACAAAATAGAAGTCATCACCTTTGGAACCACCCTTGTAATAAAACACACCTGCCATACTAAACCAAGTTTGACATATATTTCATTCAGCACTTCAGCAAACAATCTATTTCCAAATATAGGGTAAAAATTATGTTTCATAATTTGTGCTGTATTGTTCATAGTTCATAATTATTTATTATAAACAAAAGAAACCACTGCAATTTGCAGTTCAATTTTAGCAAGAATTTTATATTTCCAGCAAAACTAATTTATGGACATGCTCAGATTGTTTAATTCAAATTCTGCCATATAGAAGATGTAAATGCTGGTAGTACAACTATATATCGCAAAGGCTACCAAATAACTGCAGAGGGTGCATCTACAATGTATCTTGTATGCACAAAGAAAATGCATATTGGAGACAAAAAGTTAATAGCTACTGGAAAACACGCGTTGCCACATAATTACTTTTGGAAGTAAGAAACTACAACATACAGTTCAATTATAAAAACAGAACTCGTGCTTGAAATTCATGTTAAATTTGATACCATCAAATGCGAGCTGAGATGGAAATTTTAAAACAATAGAAATGTACATAAAAAATATTTTATAATAAACAAACCACTTCTCAACAGAACTCTGCAGCTTAAAATATTTAAAATAACTAGGAAATGCAGTATCACAAAAAGTGATGAGGAATTACTTCTGAAAAGAAAAGTGAAAATAGCCTTAAGGACATTTCATCGATGCAATATAAGTGTAACGTATAGTGTCCTGCATAGAAATCACAGCTGACATACCTCTGAGAATAACCCAAACTGAAAATTAAGAAAATACAGAGAATAATTTTGTTTCTTAAAACATTCTTTTCTCTACAAAATGAACAAACATAATTGTGTTTACAAAATGAACAGAAAATGAGTATTGCTAGATATTCAAGTTGTAATCAGAAAGAGTGAGACTGTTCAACTCTTCCTGTTGTTTAGCATCTTTAATCCCTTGCTTATTTCTATAACTGATGCTCAGTTCCTTTCACTGCTACGATGCTCTCTGCAGTCAGTCTATCTTGCTTTATTCTAGGCATGTTTTATTTTTCCCAGGTTGATAACAGGAGCCAGTAGACACAGCTGAGCTTCTCAGGGAATGAAGCCTCAGGATTTTGTTGCTGCATCACGAACACAAATGCAGCTGGACATAGATTAGCACATGACCTGAAGAATTCAGAGATCTTTGTGTTTACAGTAGTTCAACAGAACAGCTATAGATTCCTTGTTCAATCCTTAGAGCTTCAGAAATAGTATATTACCTACCAGTGAAAACAATGGGTTTCAGAAGTATACTGTCAATCTTCCAGAAAGGTCTTTCTCCTTACAGAAACAAGCATTCAGCAGAGCAGAGGTGAAACCATAATGCGCTTCCTTCTCTTAAGGTATCTCTTCCCTTAAATTGGGTGTCTCTTAATTAGGAGTCTAATTGGGAGACTAAAAAGTGATCTTTCACTGCATCGTGTTGGTTTTAATGAGTGTTAAGTATTTTAATCAAAATAGATTACAGTCATTCTCTTCAAAGTGACGTCTAGAACTGAGAAATACCTTGCTTGTTTCTTTGTTTTCCCTCCCTCCCTCCCTCCCTTCCTTTCTCTCTCTTTCTCTCTTTCTTTGTTCCCTAAAAATTCATTTCTAGCTTAGTGCCAAGGAAACCAAAGTATCTCTAAATTGGCCGTGGTTTGTAAACTCTGAAACAACTCAGTGAAACTGCTACTTTGTTCTCTGTGATCACCATCATCCTGCTCAGAGCAGGAGGTTCACTCCATGATGCCTTGCCCTCACCTGTCCATTGCAGACCTCACACAGATCACTCAGATTCTGCTTATGGAATCTTCCAGTATTCACAACACTGCAGCACAACAGATACAGAATTAGGCAGGATGATTTAAGACTCCCAATAGCTTAACAAACCTAGTAGAGAATGAAAACTTTTCTCCTTGGACAACATTCTGACACTATTTAGGGCAGTCTTTTAAAGTTGGTTCATAAAACAATTGTTCTTTACAGATTTCGGTGGTAGTGTGTAAGGTAATAGAGCTTCATGTTCAGCTTAGGTGTTATCTCTAAGCTGTGATCACACGTGCTGAATCTAGGCAGTTGGAAACAACAAAATTTTATTCTTTTTGTCTATCTGGCAGTAGAAACTTATCAGGCAAAAAGGCACTCTTAGACTTGTAGCGGCATTTCACCCACTCTGTTTGTACTGCCAGCTCCTTCTTCCATCTCAGGAGAGCTGAAGTGTTCTGCAAGAGAACAGATTCAGTTTCTATCTTCCCTTACTGGGAAAGAGCCACCTGACAACTCCAGTGCTCACAAACACGATGAATGGGCTCTTTTACAAGCGACTAGCAGCAGGGTGTAGCATGCCAGGTCATCTAAATATTTCTTCATAATAAACCATTTATGCTTGAATCCAGCTCTCAGTAACAGGTTAATTTAAGTTTATTTTTCCCCCTTCATTTAGCTAAGTCCTTCTCTTCGTGGAACAAGCCTGCTCAGGATTTTCAAGTACTTTCATTGTTTTAAATAGATTGTTTTCACAGGATATGTTGGAAGAACTTTTCAGTTATTCAAGTGGTTTATGTATCCTCTTTATGCTGGCCTTTGTATCAGCTGAAAATAGAAGGCCCTTTCCCTTGTCACATTTCACCACAACTTTACAGGCTGTATACTCTGTGTGTTGCCCCGAAGTATCTCAGTATGTGGTACCATAGTGGATTTCTTTCCACAACTCTTTCTTTTTAAGAACACCAGAGCATTTATCTCTAGTAAAAGGGAAGTGAAAGGACTAAATTAACTAATTCCAATAAAAAAAAATTAAAAAAAAAGGATGGAAATAATCTTTTCATACAGCAGAACTGAACACCTGCACCTCTTCAGAAAGATTCACATCACCAGAACACAGGTATTGCCAGTGCCACTTTCCTTCTCTTTGGGTTTCTGCCAAGAAGGAATAGCTTAATTTTGATGCAGGTGTCATACTCTGTTTAGGATTTTTGTTACAGACAGAACAGATCTTTTAGTGGCAGTGCTGGCTTCAGTCCTTTGACAAGGAGGGGTATTGTGATCTCTATTCAAAAGCTCCTGAGGACTAATAGCATACTCACCATAAAGGGTGCCATAATCTATAAGCATGAACCTGGCAAAAAAAATTCAAGATTTAAAAATATATGCACATATAAGAAAACCTTCAGTTTCAAAACTTGATGTTGTCCTGTGCATTTAATTCTATTGTGATTCCCTAGGAAAAATAAATAAATAAATTCAGGAACAGAGTATATCATCCATAATTTTCATTCACTTGATTTTGTATCATCCATGTTCTTGTAACATTAAATTCTACTGTGACATGTTAGTTTCCATAGCTGTGATTACTCATGATAACTGCATGCCCAGTTGAGCCTTATTGTCTAATTGGTAGTTTAGATGAGAATATCTGTGCTAGCTTTAATATTATCATCCTATTTCCTCAACAGAAAAAGAAATATTTGACTGCCACTCTCAAAGTTGTTCATACTGATATGACTGCTTACACAAACTGTGTGAAAACATATCTTTTTCAGAATAGTAGTGATAAAAAATAGAAATAAAAAGAAGAATTTGCAAGATTAATATTTTCTAAAAGTATAGAGAATATCCTGAAGCCCAGTTCTGTCTTCATTTGTAACAGACAGGCTCTCCTTTTCTGATTTGCAAAAATAAGTGAGCACAGAATCTTCTTCACCATATGAAGACATATTTTTGCCTATTTAGTTAAAAAGTGTTCAAAGTGAATACCCTGTACTAGCATTTTTGATGAACTGAGACTGAATTAGACATTCTTGGAAGTCTAGTACCACACGCAACCAGCTAATTAGTAGAAATGGTCTCTCCTAAACAACTATCCAGAGTATAATTCAATGATTTGGAAAATCTGCCATTTTCTTCATGATTCCCCAAAGCAATAAGCTGAAATCCTTCATCCTTAACTATCCTGTAGGTCTCTGAGCAGGTTTGGGGTCACACAGCTGCCACGATTCTTCCTGTATTCACACCTCAGAGAAGAAAAAAGGCTACAGTAATATGACAGAAATCTCTAAGATTTACCTACAAAAATTTCCAGCCAAGAACATCAGCGTATTTATTGATCAGAAAATGCATAAGAACAGCAACTAACACCTTCTGCTAAGGAAATTATTTTATCACAAAAAGTAGCTGCAGTTCCCATGTTTGGAAAATCTAAAGGAGAGAGATCAAAGAATCATAAAGGTTGGAAAGACCGCTAAGAAAATATAGTCCAATCATCAACCCATGCCTGAGAACACTCCAGACCATGCTGTCACTCATTGCAGCATTTACCCTTTTCTTGAATGCTTCCAGGGATGGTGACTCCACCAGCTCCCTGATACCTGTGTTTGCACATATATTTTTTTTCAGGCAGGACATTATTCTCTTTTCTCACTTCCCTTTAAACTCTTTATCGCCCACCAGCCCCACTGCTCATTGAGAGTTCATTTCTGAGAGGAAATATGTCCTGGCCCCTGTCAGAATCTAACTCTCTGCTGGTCAAAAAAATACCACCCCCTATTTTTTGCTAACAATAGATCCAGAGATAATGCACTTCACATATCACTAGGTAGTTGTTTCCTATCTAATCTAGAGGCTAAACGTTGAATCTTGATTTGTAATTGACAAGTTCCTGGATCACACAGATTAACCTGTACTCAGACTCAGGCTACAGTATTTATGTGAATGAAGTTAAAATGGACAGAGACATGTTCTAAAACCCAGTCTTCCAAATATGTCTTCCACAGTGGCTAGAGAAAAACATCCCTTCCTCAGTGAGATGGGAAAAAAAACTCTGTAATTAAAAAAATATAGTATGCAGCACAGTAACTTGGAAATTACAGACACAAATGGCATACAAGACAGCCTAATGGAAGAGAACTTCCCAAGGTTTTCTGACCAGAATGTGAAGCCTAAAGGAGTGCTGATATATCTAACACCAGGTACACAATGCACATCTAGAGCACTGAATAAAAGACATATAGCATCATCTTTTGCTTTTCTTGTGCTATTTACTTGAGTTTCTCTTCAACAGCAATAGCAAAATTTTCATCCACTACACAAGTGCAGGAATTTAATACGGGCAAAAATTCACTTGATTCTGATGACTTTACACAATATAAAGGTATCAAGCTTAGAAACAGTCAGTTTCTACTCTATTCCAAAATGACAATGGATCTCCACAGTGGTCACCTACCCATGAAAAATGACAAAAAAAAAAAAAAAATCATTTTAAGGGATATTGCCTGTGTTAAAATTCAAAGAAAATTTGTAGAAGCCAGGATTAACTTCCACTTCCTTCTGTCTTTTGTATAATCACTCTAATTTCTCCTCAGCAGCACTTCAGGTGTCTCTTCTCCTGCTTTGCACTTCTCCATTTTTCTGCATTTATAATAAGGCTAGATTACTTTTGAATGTTCCCTATTATCTTATCCTCATCTACTTCTCCAAAAAACGATTTTCTTTGGATAAAATGGCTGTGACTGTGCCCCAATTCTTCCAATACCCTCTCACCCAGAATAATGAAAAAACCCAGACTAAGTGTCAATTGCCATTAGCATCAGGCACTAAGTCAACACTCAGTCTTCACAAAGCAAAACCTCTATCAGGGACTACTAGCACATCTAACCACAACAAAGCAGTCAGCGACCATGATGCAACAAAAGGAGGATTCCCTGGAAGTCCTAAGGCAGTAAGCTGTTAAATAGCAAGAGACAGAGTGATCAATATCAACTCATACGCAAGAGGAACTTGCTGGAAGAACCACACTTACTCCATAAGAACCAGTGGGCATATGCGCATTAGCTGTGCTGTTAAGTATGTACCTGCACAATAAAATTCCCCATGCATTTAATAAGCCAATACAAGTAGCACTAGTATTGCCTTGGACCCCTCCTACTACCTCTTCTGCTTCAATCTTCTATACATTTTACCACAAGGAACACTGTGTCCCTCTGCATGCTAGTGTTCCCGCAGCTGTTTCTTTTCCACAGTCCTCGATTTTTTCTCTCAGTGCAAACACTGTAGATTTGCTCCTCATTTCCACACTGTCTCACGTTCCCAAAACTAGATCATTTCTAGACCATCAGACACACTGCATCGTGCTATCTGACCCATGTCATCCTTACTCATTACAGGACATTCATAGCCAGTGAGTGGCACTCATAGCTTTAGGTACAATTCATTTTACCTTTCAGGTGAACAATTTCACCTGAAACAAGGCAAAGCATGAAAGACTCATTTGAATCCTACATGGAACATAATCATAGCCTCTTCTCATAAAGGGTTCATTTAACTTAAAAAGTTTACTATCTCAGTAATGCATTTCTTAGTTCTGTTACTTCAGGTCTACAAAACTACAAATGCCATTTCCAGTAAGACAAGAATCATCACAGTTTCCAAATACGGGAAGATTCATTTTGAGGCAGTTTGCTTTGTCCACATCACTTTATTTAAATCTTGTTCATTTTTCACTGACAACATCACCTGCTGAGCTAAAGTGTTTTTCAGGCTGATGCTGGAGGATGGGCAACCAAGATTAATGGGCTACGAATCACATGCTAACAAATGATTTTCTTTGACTGGCACTGAATTCCCATTTATGCTATTGTTCAACAGTGCTAGGATACCGTAGTTGAAAAACAGTGCACATTTTTCCTTTACAATATTTCATTTTCAGACAACTGACCCCAAAAGTTGTCAAATTCATCATTTACAGACACCATCTGCTGACCTGTCATGGAGGGTGGTCAGAACTGTCACAGTGGAA
This sequence comes from Callipepla californica brunnescens, assembly GCA_023055505.1. Taxonomy (NCBI): domain Eukaryota; kingdom Metazoa; phylum Chordata; class Aves; order Galliformes; family Odontophoridae; genus Callipepla; species Callipepla californica. The sequence goes on along the minus strand of JALIRH010000050.1, from coordinate 1,451,847 downwards.
CAATTTTTTCACCCAGATTTGTGTATAAAAGCAACAGAAGAAGAAAAGTGCTTACTTAAAATACAGACCTACACTTATTTATTTTGTTTGCAGGATTCTATACATGCTTAACTTTTGCTAAGGCAGCAAAGTAATAGATGCAGAGGGAAAATAAAATCAGTGTGTTGCATGGGAGAAGATTCTTGTATCAAATGTGAACTTTAACTGTTTTTGCTGTTCTACTATTGCAGCTGATTTGCCAACTCTGCTACAGTTACACATCTCATCTCTTTTTCAGAGGGATTTTATTGGAACTACTGAATGCAGCAGAGTGTGGGCAGATGGTGAAGCTGAGGAATATTATCAGTACAGTTCTTAGCCTTTTTTCATGCATACTCTCAGAACTTCTGGATTATGGTTTGTGTTCTTGTCAGAAAGAAATCTGACTTCAAAGCAGAGTAAAGAAAAGAATAAGAGACTTAATATGCACTAACATAACTCTGGTGCAACAGTTTTTTCAGTCATAGCAGCACAGACCCACTTATGATTTATGTTAGATATTCCAGAGTTGCGACCTCTAAACGTCACCCTTTCTGCAAAGTACTCCAGTAGCAAACATACAGGCTTCCAAATAATCCAAGAAATGGCTTTCTAAGCCCCCATACAGATTTTCTTAGATTAATGATTATTTTGCCTTGTGGCCCCAAAACTTCTCCTGTACTGCCCTTATGCACTGAGGTTATGTTTGAAACTGAGAAAATGTTATTGAGGGCACAAAAAGGGCAGCTGCTACTGTGGAAACTATAACCTTGATTTGACTATAAATGGATGGTAGACACAAACATAATTTTGGCAGCAGTCATTTACCATGGTATTATAGTTACATGCACAGATATCCACTGGATGAATGTCTTCATTCCATGAAAAATATTCCTTCTCTATCTAAAAAATTACATCACTCTTGTTTCCAGGAAGTGCTAAGCTGACCTTAGGCAATACTATCTTTCGTCCTTTGGGAAGTATTTTCTATTCTTGTCTTCAGGATCTATCATATAATTAGACTTTGTAATTCTTTGTAATTTCAGATTTATTTACTAATGAGATAAGGAGAGCCTCAGAGACGATGAGGCTCAGCTGCTTTATTCTGTGACTCAGCAGAGAATTCTTTTTCCATAACAGCCAAAGGGGGAAAAACAGGTGAATCAACTTTGTATCATTATCTAACAATTCCCAATAATGCAGAACCTATATGAATAAAAGTAGGACTCACAATAGGGTTTGAATACTGAAATATTTTCTTGTTTTCTGATTATCTGTTATGTAAACAATTCTAAGTCTCTAGAAAATTATAATGACTACATTTTTTTCCCCCAAAGACTATTAGTTAAGATAATTCCCCTCCCTTTGAAGTACTCTTTGTTCATCAATGCACAACAGCAAAGGACTTCTTTGCTTGGGAGATCATATTAATCTAGAGTTCTAAATAAAGGACAAATGGAAATACTGCGGCTCCATGCTTTTCTTTTTTTTTTTTTTTTTTTTTTTTTTTCTCTCCTCTGTTCACTATCAAGGAGAAGATCTCCTTATGATCCAGAAGGTCAAACCACAGGAAGCATGGATACTTACATAAAACAAAAACTCAGTAGGCTGGGTGTAGCATTTACAGAACTGTCTTTCCAATGTAGCATTTATAAATTATCCCTATCCATTGAGGCTGACCTTAAAAGCATTTCCATCTTTGTTCTGATTTTCTCAGGAAGAAGATAATAAAGGGGGAGACAGAGCTTTACATCATGAAGCCTTCCTTGCAAGGTTTATAATTTATACACAGATGCTAAAATGATAAGTCTAAGCATGTTGTCATAACCAGATTTTTTTCTGAGCATCCCTCTTTTCTTAAATTACTTAACTATGTAATACTGCCCTGAGCATCAGCCTAAGTGAGAAGTGTGAACCATTTCTGTATAGAGCAGAAAAAAATAAATAAATGGAACTATCACAAAATAAACAAAGAAAACATTAGAAACTTCAGATGATGTTTTCTACACTGTCTTCTTCAGTTTAACTAGTTAAGCATTATCACCTTCAGTTTCTTTGAGCAGCTATGCAAGAAATAATGAAATCACACATTTTTACATTTCTAAGGCAGAGAGAGCAGCAGGACTTTGGAACACCTGGCCCCACGTGCACTGAGCAGCTCCTTTACTTCAGCCACACAAGGGAACAAAGCGAGGGCAGGACTTAGACTCCTACACTGTCTTGCTCTTACTTTCCCTCCTTTAATCAACAAACCTTTCTCACTGCACCATGCCTTCTTGTCACCATGTTGGCATTAAAGTTTCTTGAGTCTCTAAAATCATAGTCTAATGACAGTCCTATAGTACAGACTGAGCTGCTGAGGGTTGCTGCATGAATTCTTCCCAACACCATGAATTAATCCCCTGGTAGCAGTCATTTTTTCTTAGTCTCATTTTTAATAGAATTTTTGGTCTGGCTCAATTCAGTATTTGCTTTCACTTTCTCTCTTTTATTTTCTTCAATAGATAGACGAGCAGGATAACTGTTGCTGTTTCATCACAAACATATGGTAATCAAAAACTGTTTAAAGAAATCAAACAAATGTTTCAGCATGATTCATTGAGCAAAACAGAGAACGCTACCCTCCTGCTGCTTAGGCACATCATCTTTTCAATAATTACCTGCAGATTTATTTTCAACATCAATAACGTTAACTGTGCCCATATAATTTATAGCTAGAATATATTTATATTAAGATCCAAGAGAAAAAAATCACAATTTTTATTTACTATTACAGTTGTTTTGTATTTTTACTGGAAAGGTCTTGGTTTTGCAGTAGTCACTATTTGGCATTTTTGAAGAGTTTCTTTGAAGACATATCTAGTTAATGCATTTTATTGCCTCTATATTTTGTTGTTGTTATACTATTTTCCTACTAGGTAGCATCAACTACTTATTTAAACACATCTATTACCAAGATGATACAACTGTCTCTCCTAGATATCAGGTGGGATATATTCATGTTTCTGTACTTGAACAATGCAATGGCAACTCATAATCCTCTTACATATAGGAATTTCCAGAAATAATCAAATGCCATATGAGATGCTTTCTCTGACAGCTGAAACTAGCCCCCATAAGTGTGCGTGTAACCTGGAAAGCATTTTTGTTCAGATGTTTCTCAGTTTAAAACCCATCTGATTATTCTTAAACATAAATCTATGTATCTTCATAATTAGAAATATGAGTCTTCTCAGGAGCAGTGACACATACACACAAAAAAAAATTACTAACCACCATGTATTTTCATACTTCTTGTTAGAACTGTGTATGTGATCTCAGTGCCTCTGTAACTGTTCAGAGAGATTTGAGTATATCAAATCTCTGGGTCTGAGTGGTGGTAGAATTGCAGCTGCTAGGATTAAGACAGCTCTTTCTATCCAATTTAAAATAATCAAATCATAAGGATGGATATATTATATCTATCAAAGACCTTCTTACCATAGATACAGCTGCAAGAAAAGTAGATAGGACATTACTTGACAATATGCTTTGTAATCCAGACATAAAATTATGCTCTAGGTTTATCTGTCTTTGTGAATATCACATGTCATCAGGCATACCACTGTACTGCACATGAGTGCAAATTCCTGTCACAGTGTGTTAAGTTTTCAACTGCTGACACTGTAAGAGAACCATTGGTAAACAACCTGCCTATGAGGTGGTCAGTGCCAGACAAGGAAAATTCTCTTGCAAAATTGGTTTGATGTCTGATTTTAGAAACTGACATAAATATAAGCGTTTAAAAAATAACAGCTTCCAAATGTATTCTTAATTACTGTTATACAGAGTATAACATTTAGGTATCAGTGGGTAATTTTCAGAGTCACTAACCAAAGAGGAACAAATGTACAAGAGCACAGGCTTAGGACTGGAGTGCCAGTATGAAGTAATTAGCAATAGAGAAAATGTAGCAAAGACACTCACTCCTCCAGTCGTGAGGTAAAAAATTCCAGTTGATTCATAGGTTGTCTAAAAGGTGTAAGTGATAGAAGAATTTAAATTTGCTTGAGAGAGAGGGTTCAGCATAAGCTTAATGTGAGAAGAAGGAATAATCACTTAAGAGATATGACCCTGGTTTACAGTGAGATTATCACAATCAAAGAAAACCACAACTGGGAGTATTTTGGCTCCCACAGCTGTTATCAGCACTAATCTTCACTTCTATAAATCAATGTAAGAGAACTACTTACTTGCAAATAAAGGAAATTACTGTGTTGCTAAGATGCCTGAATAATAAACTTGGTGTCACTGACATTGGCATTTCCCCACTGAGTAGGAAAAGCCTTTGTGGAACACTGTTTGTTCCTCTGTGTTTCTCTTCAAAGATTTGTGTGCGTTGAAATTCAAGGAAAGGTGTTACAGTGAAATAGACTTTGGTTATGTACATAGTACCTTTATGATATTGAATCATATTTCCAACTTTTTCTTTTCTTTGGTGTTGGAGACACCAACATAACATGCCTTCCTACTACAAATGCCTACTTTTTTTAATTTTTTTTTTTAAAGACGGCATTTTCAAGTCTCCTTCACATCTACCAGCAATATCCCAAAATAAAAAATATAATTTAATCTTTTGATTCTTATTTGAAACTCAGTTCATTGTGACTGAATAACCTATAAACAAGATAAGTCTGCTACTAAATCAAACTAAATGTGCTATTCCTTGCTTGTGCATCAAATAGGAAATACAGTTTTATGCATTGTCTTAAATCTCTTATCACAGTACTGATGAACTTCGCAACAGAGATAGCGTTATGGGAGCAGTATCAACAAACTCATACAGCAAGCTGTAAAACTGTAACTGCCAATGAATTTCATGTTTCCACAGTAGAAATGAAGAATTCTGCGAATAAACTCTTTTTCCAGATACTGTGAATTCTAATGGAAGGTGAAGAAAAAAAAAAAAAATTAGAAACAAAGTTTTAAATCTCATATCTTCAGTTGTTATTTTTTATTCATTTTTGAGTTTTAAAGCACGTCTGAAACTGTTCGCTTAAGACACAGAATATCTGATGGGTGTAAAAGGATCAAAGTAAATATTCCACAGTGGTTACAGACATGCCTAACACTAATAACTACAAACTTTTCTTCCTGTTAGGAATCATGCACTGACAATTTCAAAGTACCGTCTCTCTGCCCAGCATTTAGTGATATATTGAACATTACCTGATTATCCTCATAAACTCACCAACATTTTTATGACACCAAGATCTGCTACTGCAGTCCTTACCTGGAGCTTGGCATATGCACTATTTCCTCTTCCAGAGGAATTAACATTATCAGTGAACATTTCTCACTTATCTAGGTTGAGTAATAAGAGGGTATTCATAATCCTATCTCTTGAGCCTCTCATTTATAGTTGACATTCATACTGAAATAAGAATAGAAGCAAGTCAAATCTGAAAAATATCATAGAACCAGGACATTTTCTACAAAGTTTATTGAAAACTCTCACACAATTCACAAGTTAAAATTAGATTCAGTTATCTCTTCACATTTCTTAAAGGTTTGGACAAAAAATTTTCAGATTTGTTCGGTTGTCTTAAGCTGAATTTTATCCGTTGATTTCAGAGCTTAGATGTGATCAAAGGCTGAGTCCATACTCTTGAATAAAACAAACTAGCTATTCGTACCTGTCTCTAAGGCTAGCCTGCATGGTTCATTTTGCATGCCAAACCCACTGAATTCAGAGAATACATCCTAATTAGTAAGAGTCACAAGAACATGCTACTCCTCCAAATCTTATCTGGACATGTAAGAGAGCACTCATTTGCAAAAGCAAAATAATGCAGAAGGGAAAGGACCTACTGTTAAACAGTCTGGGTAGTCACATGCCAGTACCTTAGTATATAATTGTCTCTTTCCTGCTTACCAGTATACACATGGCAAGAACAGCATGGCTCCTTTGGAAAACCAGCTGCCAGTACAAGTGTTTCACAGGATTTTCTACTTAACTTCTAGATGAGAAAGTGACTGGTGCTTTCTTCTATGTCATATTTATCTTGAAATGAAAATATTTTATTCCTGTCAATTAGCTAAATTTCGGTCTTTTATGACTGCAGACAAAATTATAGAGATGTAGGTGAATATTTTATATCTATAAACAGCTTGTACATCCCTGTGGATTTTAGTTTCGTGATATAAAGCTATCTATGTCAAGAAACCCTGATTTTAAAAAGAGAAATATTAGAAAACAGCGATAATACTTTTTAATGTTAAAAAGCGTACATGAAGTTACTGAATTTGTTGTATATAACCAACTTCAGTTACATACTAAAATATGAACTATGAGACATTTTAACAATGCTAAAAAAATCCATGCTTTGCAAAAGAGTGACATGGATACATTATACGAATCTGAAAAGAAAACCTTTGGGAGATGATCTAATGGTAGCAATTATACAATATGTAGCAGGATAAAAGTTCAACAGCATAAATATTGATGGCAATTAGCTAAGAATTAAATGCACAGTTAAAAAGGAAAGTGCCATGTGAGAATGGAATGCTTCAGCAGAAATCTTGTGTGGAAAAGTCAGCAACAGAGTCTTTTAAAAAGTTGTGCTGTAACATAAACTCATCATTACCAAAGGCCTTTGATTCGGTGGAAGAGATCAGATTGGTTCCTCTGAAACTTAAAAGCTTTGCATAAGCATACAACATGAGAACAGGCAAAGAGTTAGGGCAGCAAAGAAGACTGAATTTGCTCCTAAAAGACTGATGCAGTCAGTCACACCAAATATCTGTATCCCCAATTGACTACTACTGTGCTTCATCTCAGCAGTATGTGCAAATGTCCTGCTTAGATGCTTGTATACCTGTTAATATGAGGACTGATATAAAATGTGTCAACTAATAACATTACTTCATGTCTATGTCTGCATACTGATACTACAGTTTTCCATCAGTTCAGGAAGATGTTGAAATAGTCCTTCCAACCCCATCTTTCCAGCCGTGGCTGCATCAACCTATCTCTCTGCCACTGCCTCTTCCATGCTGGCACAACTTGTTGTAACTGAAGTCTTAATTTTACTCTGAGTCTCCAATTCAAACTGGACTTTTCTGTAAGCACAGAGAAGGGATAGTGTTGAGATGAGAAAGGGTAGATGTGGAAAGAGAAAATTAAGGTATTGCATGCCATTTCCTCACTGAGAGGAAGACTGATATGCCTTTGTCTCTAGCTGCAGTGTCCCTGTTCATTGCAGGGGATTTGGACTAGATTGCCTTCAGAGGCCCCTTCCAACTCAAAGGATTCTACGATTCTATTTATAAACTCAATAGTTTAACAAAGCAACAGCTATTTTACCAAGAAACAGAAGTATTCATGTCATAATACACAATCTCTGATCTAGGCCCCTCAGAAAACAAAAAGCTAACCTGTTCTTATAGGAAGATTTTTTTTCTATTTAATCTAATATACATATTTTTCTAATTAATTGTAGCTGAGAAAACTGACAAGGTAACTTGACACACCAATGAGTTACATCAAGCACGTATTCCCTTTATTTACAGTGTAGGGTAGATGGGGATTGCTCACCAACATGAACACCAAGGAGAGAAACAGCTACATATTCAAAGGCATAGCACATTAAACATGACATTCCAAAGACATGGGCAGAAATTTCAAGAAATGACTGACATCTCTGGGGGTCGTGGGATTAAAGCTAATATTTATTTTCAGTGTAAATTTCCAAGCTTTAATGGGAGGTAGCCCAAGCTTGATCCCACTGATGTTATGTTGAGCTGAAGCATCTGTTTTGCTATTTTATCTTCAAAAACAGGACATCTATTCTACTTCCTCATCTTCACTTGACAACAAGTTTTGTGGCCTCTGCATTTTGTTCTTACATTTACACAAGCCTCCTGTCCTTCAGTTTATATCTTCAAGTTGTTCTCACAATATTCTCACGGTTCAGAACATAACACAAAGAAAATGAAAGCAGAGAGACAGAATTCGCAACAAATGATGACCTTTTACAGTTGGACTTTTCATTTCCAAATTCAGCACAAATAAGTTCTATATGTCCCTTCTTTTATTCCTTTACCCACACCTTTTTATCAGCCCTTATCTACTTTTATGCTAAAAATACTTTTACTTCCATTCAGGTTAACCTCACTGACGAATTAAGCAAATTCTTTTTAATAGTTATAACAGGAGCTGATTCCCATGACCTTGCTGAAGATGAGCAACAGCTTGAGACCAGACACTGCTTATCATCAGTTTCAGAGTAAAGTCAGATAATATGCTGAGTAATCTAGCCATGAATCCTTATATTTATTCAGATTATTCAAATTTATCTCAATGTTATTTGCAATGATAAACTAAACACATTGCTTCAAGGTATGTTGAAAGAACTTCTGCTGTCTCACCACTTGTATTCCCAGGCTTACTGAATCTTACTTAGCTCTTACTCTCCTTGGCTGGTATGATGATTCTGGCTTGTAATCACCTAACCTTTCTCACAGAGCAACCATTTTAGTCTCTTTAGATACTGCCGAACTCCATCAGCATTTATTATCAGCCATACCAGTTTACTGCCTGAGTTAATTTTCCCACTACTTTGTGCAGTACACAGTCACTGAAACCTGTGTGAAGTGGGTGCTAGGTGACTGTGAAATACTTTTAATTAGCAGAAGTATTTGACAGATATTTAGCACTTTCTTTGCACTGATATAAATAACAGAGTATGTAAGGCAGTAGAAAAGAGAAGTCTAAGCTGCCTTAATTGCTCTGTATCAACTACTTTTATTCTTGCTGTAAGAGAAGGACGTTTTCACTGGAGAAATATTCTCTTTTTTTGATGTTGGTGCTTTTAAAAATCAAAGCTATGAGAAGAAATGACAGCATTGGAAAGAAAAAACTTCTCTTTGGATTAAGTATCAAAATTATCTCTTCACAAACAACAAATGAGAGAAATAGTATTTATACAAATAATGAGAAAATGCATTTTTCCCAGAACAGCTGTAATAATTCTCTTTATACTTAACAATCCATAATGGAAGCTGCAAAGATAAAGTACATATGTATTCAAAATGTGTATATAAATTTATGTATTTATATATATTAAAAATGTATTTATGTACATGTATTATATTTAAAGATTAACATGCTTAAAGACCAAAAGTTCCGGGAAGATATCTCTTTCAGAAGAGCAAATTTGACACAGACCCTGGCTGTCCTAAAAACAGAATTCTCTAATCCAAGTACTAGCTAAGAGTGGTGATCTAAAATAAAATAACACAAAAACCCTACTTTTGTTCATGAGAGGATACATAACAGAATAAGATAGTAATTATTCATATTATATTATAAATGATAGGCTGCAATAAACACTGAATTTTGTCATTCATATTTAGGAGGAAAACTTTCCTCTAGCTAGTAGATTTAGCAGCAGCTACTATTTGCTTAGGTCCTTGACCGCTTCCTAACATTCTAAAATATTCCTAACGAAATAAGTGGGACAAATTCACATGCAAAGAACTAAGCACATATATGTCAGAAAGACTGAAGTCTGAGAAGACAAATTACTTGATTTGTGGGTGCTCTCAGGCAGCTAGACTTCTTAATGGATAACATTATGGATGAATCCACTACAGATAAAAATAACACCCACAGCTTTCAAGAGCTGTGTTAGAAATGTGAGCCACAAATAAATTACCATCAACTGATTTACATAAATGGAAATATGAAAGTATAATTCTTCAGACTTTCTGAAGGACTCTAGAGCAAATGCTGATTTACTTGAAACCTAAGATGGAATGTTACGGGATTCAGAAAATTAAGCTTTACAAGATCAATAGCAAGTAACTGTAGAACTTCGGGACTCTCTTGAAAGTTCATGGGAAAGATTTTGAATGAATAACAGTGATATTCATTTACTAGTTCAAGTTTTGTTGATATCACTGCTAATAAATGTAGTAAAATAAGTTTATTATGTGATGAAAGAAAAATGTAAAAAGAAAATACTTAGTTAACTTAAAAAGAACAGAAAAGTATGTGAAGTAACTGACAACAGAATAGATGGATCGATTAATCAGGCTTTACCCTAGATTCTCACTGAGATTGGCTAAACATTACATTATAATTAAAATAAAAGTTCCTCCAAAACAATATTCAGTAAGCTGGAATACAGGATCCTCTCCTTTGATAAAGGTCTAGATGATTAATAAAAATTAAAACTAAAATGATTATCCCATTTTGCTGGGTATAGCTAGCTATACTTTTCTAGTAATTGCCTAGATATTTGATTTACCAATAGAAGATTATTTAGAAATAAGAAAAAAAAAGTGCAATAACCTCCTCATCAGACCTGCTGGCTGTCATGTGGATCATAGAACAACAAAATCATGAAACGGCTTAAGTTGGAGAGGAACTTAAGACCATATAGTTCCTATCCCTCTGCCATGCGCAGGACTGCCACCATCTAGATCAGGCAGCCCAAGATCCCATCCAGCCTGGCCTTGAATGGCTTCTGTAGACAAGCTGGTCCGGTGCCTCACCATCGTTTGAATGAAGCATTTCTTCATCTAACCTATATCTTCACTCTTAGCTTAAAGACATCCCCTCTTGTGCTATCACTATTACACCATGTAAAATGTCAGTTCCCCTCTTGCATGTAAGCACAACTGAAGTACTAGAAGCCCACAGTGAGGCCTCCTTGGAGCTTTCTCTAAGCTAAAAATGCCCAGATTCCTGTTTCCAGGTAGTATCATGATGTAGGAAAACTTTACAGCTTTAATGCCAACACTTTAATGCCTTTTTTCCAACCAGTTTATACACTGTAACACTATAATCGACAAAATACTAGAATTAGCCAAGGAAGTTGAGCCTGTCTGTGTTTAAGACAAAAAAAATTGTAGATACAGATATGATGACAAGCTATTACCAGATCTATGAGCTGAAACAGTTGTGCACTTAAAAATGAAGCATAACGGAATATATAAATAATAAGATTAATTGATAAACTGAAGATTTCAATTGAGCCAGGAAGAAACTGGAGCCTAGACTTGATAAAAAGTAGAGGAATATAAAATTATATTAGATAAAAAATAAATAAATAAAGAGACTTCAAAGGCAATCTGAAGTGCAAATGCAGAAAGCGACAGGAGAAACAGGAAAACAGTCTCACAAATGCAACAGCAAAAAGCTACTTTGGACATTACTTCATTTTGATCATTTTTCCAGCTGACTCAAATTATTATCGAAGAAGCAACTTCATGGCTAGAAATTTACAATGAATCCCAGATTCCTGGTTTCATTCCTTGTCATGTGTTTACTTTCTATAGATTAACTGATAGACTGCCTTTTGGCACAGATTACTATGTTTTGCTGAATGAATGAATATGATCCACTCTGTGATACAGATTCAGTCTCTCAGACAGCTGGGTTATTTGAAGAAACACGTGACTTTCCAGGTCCCAGAGGTTATTACAGAGCTCACAACCTAAGTTCCTAGTTAGGGCAATGCTTAGTAGCTATAGATGAATTAGTGTTAGCAGACCACTAAGCAAACCATGGGGAGATGTCTGACTATATGCTTGGAAAACTGCAGAAGAGCCAAAGGATTTGACTTAAGCAAGCAGACTCGCTAGAATTAATTCTACTTAAATTAGCAAGTAACACAGCACAATTGGACTTACTGATACAGAGAACTGACAACAACATTACATTTGTTTCAGTGCAATTTACAGACAAGATTAGCTTTGCTTTGCTCCTTGTGACAGAAGCAGATAGCTAGATACTAACAGCATATTTCCTAGTTTAATTTAGTCTGAAAAGCACTTATTTTTTGTTCTTTGACACTGCTTTCTGAAACAAGCCTAAAAGCAGAAAAATGGTGTTTCCCAGATTTTAAAAATGCTCTCTTGATCAGAAATAAAACACTCAAGCGGACTCACTCACAGGTGATTGATTTGAAGCATCTGGACAGGTTCCTATAGTTCTGGTGGGCAGCACTGGAAAGATTTTGATACTTTTAAACAGGGATGGAAAGGTCTGAGCATGTGAAGTTATCCCAGATTTCTTTCTTGACTAGTTTTAATTAAAGAACCAATTTTAAACTATGTTGTCAAGAAGAAGGCCAGTCTTTCCTCTTCAATACTGCAGAAAAGCTAAATGAGTTCATTCCATCATTCTCTACTACATTTGGCAGACATACACCTGCCCTAAAGCTACTTTTTCAAGTAATGAAGATGAGGCACTGTCAAAGTTCAAGATGACATAAGAGGGGGATGCCAGAAGAAAGTGATCATTTAAAGCGCGGTAACTTGCCAGAGCTGGATGTTAGGAGAAGAACAAATACGTTAGCTGAAATACTAAAAATTAAAAAAAATAAAATAAAATAGAAAAATGCAATCCATATTGAACAATTTGGAAGTGTCATTTTTGACTGTTTTTGGACTGCGAAGCATTGAAACTCACTTTATCATTGGTAAATTAATTGGAAAAAAAATTATAAGTTGTTCCACAGTTAAACATGAAAAAACATTGTCCTCGTGGATTCTGCGCAAGGCAATCATTTTAATTCAGTAAAACATTTAAAACTGACAAACAGATTTGTAGGCAGATTTTTTTTTTGCCTTTTTCAACAATTATTATTATTATTATATTTTTATTATTAATAATAATAATTACTATTAATAATCATTTTCTTGCTCAGGCTATTAACCTTGCAGATCGTAAGTCTAATTCTACGATGGATTAGAAGGCAAAGGTGGGGGTCAGGAAGAAAAGTGAAAATAACTGCTATGTGAATGGAAGTTAAATCTTTGCATTTTCTTTGATACATTCCTGAATACTTCTGGGCAGGGGTTCAAGTTTCATACTAAGCACTGTATGAGATGGAAGATCTATGAAAAAAATGTGTTGATAAAATATATGTATATTATTAACCACCAAACAAACAGTTACAATATGTTAAGTGTAGAAAATGCAAATCACATGGGCAATTTCCTTCTGACATTTCTTAATCTCTAGTACTGGGCATTCATAGTATTGTGCATGTCTAATTTTATAAGCCCATTGTTACTGCTCAAGTAGCTGTCATAGTTGACACAAAGAACTGAATGGTTCCAAAAAGAAAAGGTGCACAAACAATAGGAACTGCAATCACCTTGCCAAGGATTAAAACACATGCTCGGCTTGTCATTCCTCATGCTTCACAAAACTGTCCACACAGTGATTGCCTGGGGGTAGGAAGATATATCCCTTTCATTACTGGGATCTCAGTCCAGCTCTGAACTCTTTCATATGGTACTGTTCAGTATCACCACAAGAATATCATGTTGGATAGACTATTAGTCTGATTCAGTGTGTCAGCCTCTGTGTTCTCTGCCTCTGTGTCATGTATCCAAGGCAGAAACTCTGCTTTATTAGGTAGTGATAAAGAAACTCTGAGCCCTAATAGCTGGGTCTTAAGGGAAACTGGCCATGAAAGAGCATGCTGGCTCTTGATTAGTAACACATGTGACTTCCCTCCAGGACACTAACCAGATAATTTGGCAGCTAGGTATAGTTGTTATAAAATAAGAAACGTACACTGTGTATGAGAGAACTACACAAGAATGAGATGTCACAATATAAAACAAAGAATTAATTATTGAATCAACCGTATGGAAACAGAACAATAAATATTTGCGAGAGTCAATCTTCAGAGAATGAAGTCCAGTTACTACAAAAAGAAGTTCTCACATCTATAATATTTTACTGTGTATTTTTGGCGTAACAAGGACTTCATCTTGCACATAGCAGCCCTGCAAAAGTGAAACCATTGTCAGCTGCACTCCAAAGTTTCAATGGAAACATTAAAATTAGTGAGAGCCAAACACAGTCTCAATAGTTAGTGTTTAAAATAATGTTATTGTTCATATCTTCAGAAACAGTGGGCAAAACGGTGACACTCCCCAGCACACCAATGTTTTAGCATTTTGCAACATTCAGTCATATAATCTTCTTTAAGATACTGTAAAACATGTGAATGTGATTCGTGTCAAAGGACACAGAGTCAAAGATACTGATACAATACCTTTAATTCCAATCAGTATATAAAATTGACTAAAGGAATAGAATTTCCTTATAAGGCATGAAAGGATAAACTAGGAACAGAACTCTATCTGCATCTCAAACACTAACCCTGCAACAGAAGGTGCATTCCTCAAACCAAAGGGTGGCAGAGATAAGTATTTCAAACACAGACCTTGCAAGACTGGCCTGGAATACACAGATGGATGAATCAGAGGGCATTAAGGAAGACAAACAGCCGTCATCCCATAGGCCACCTGAAGGAATGTGCAACCCCCCTAGCGACTGGCCACACAAGCATAGAAGAATAAAATGATTGACCAAGAGGAGGAGGGGACTTCAAGAAATTTTAAATAAGACACTGTATAAAAGAAGAGGGAACCATCTTCTCGGTGTGTGTCGTTGGTGGAGCAGAGACTCCCCGGCACACCCAGCGCTGCTTGCTTATTGCTTTTCACCTTTTGATTGTAATAAAATATTTCAAAAACTCCGATTGGACTGTGAGCATTTATGACAATACTATATCCTAGTTTCAAAGACACAGTAGGCAGATACCTCCATCTGCTTGCTATTTCACTATTCTGAATGGGCACAGAAGGGGAGATGGATCATCCTTTACAGCATGTAACTGTGAGGACAGTTTTCCCCACACTCTTTAGGCATGCAGACCATTTTTGGAATCCTCTCTGGATACTGACAGCTAAAGTATAGCTACCTTCTAGACGCAAAATTCTGCCTTTAAGTATTCTTAAAATTCTTATCCTTTCATTTCCCAGGATTGGATATCATTTGGATTGACTCTTTTGTCCCCCAGTACTGAGCACGTGTCCAGAATATGGGGAGAGTCTCTGAGCCCATCTGGTGGTCGTTGGATGAAGGTTATTGCAAAACCTTTAGGCATTGTGTTACAGCAGCAACTCCACCTCCTTGTGTTCACGGGACTCCCCCATTGAGTTATGAAACAGAAACTCAGCTTATCTTCTCTGGAACCTCCATTCTGCTGTCAACACTGCATCCTCATGTTTGCGAGACTCTTCCCCCACTGAGTAGCAAACAGCAGCTCCACTTATCTTCACTTGTCTGTAAGGACCTTATATCCCTATGATTGCTGTATTCCTCCCTAAAGTTTGCACAAGCTATGAGGTCAGTTTTCTCGGCTTCAAATTTCACTCTACTTGTGTGTCATACCAAATTCTGTTGACTTCTTAAGCCTGAATCCCTAGGAACTTTTTCTTTTTTTGCACCTTGAGAAATCTTTGTTATGTAAAATAGCATTTAAACTTCTGTTTTTGGCTTTTTCCCCAAAATAGATTGCAAGGATCACGCACTGCATCTTCTGTACCTACT
This sequence comes from Callipepla californica brunnescens, assembly GCA_023055505.1. Lineage (NCBI taxonomy): Eukaryota > Metazoa > Chordata > Aves > Galliformes > Odontophoridae > Callipepla > Callipepla californica. The sequence goes on along the minus strand of JALIRH010000050.1, from coordinate 1,436,423 downwards.
ACCAGATTTTGATATATTAGCAGGAGCTTTGAAACTGTATATGTCCATTTATGGGAGACATTAGCAAGTTGATGGCAAACATTATTTGTGTGATAGTGTGAAGTTACCCCTCCACAGGAAAAAAAAAAAAAACAAAAAAAATGTTAAAAGTTTGTGGTTTTAAAGAGGGAAAACTCTCCTATTCTATAAAAAGTCACTTAAAATTAGTGTCCAATGTACTACTGAACGTTAGTGCTCTAAAAATCAAGACTTCTATAATGCATCTTCATTATCTGCCTAAAATCAATAGCAAGGTATTAAAAAATTATCCCCTTTTCCTGTGTGAAATGAGTTGCAAAGCTCCTAACTATGATACCTTCATAGCTTCCCTCATACAATAGTGCTGTATAAAAATATTTTAAAAGAGTTTGATCATAATTTTGATATTTAATTTGTCACAGGCCTCTTAACCTTTATAACACATTGTGCATGAGGATTAAGGCCATTAGTCTAATAACTACAATTAGTCATAATTATCCTAATAGGGGATATTAGTTAATGAAATCTCATTTCAGTGTTCTTAATAGATTTAATTAATGCAATATTTATGTCAGCTCAAAAAACAGACATTTTGCAATGGACCTAATTCTTAATGACTTGCCAAGAAGTACTATTTTAATGAAAGTTGCCAAAATATAATCAAATATGACCTCTCAACATGTCATAAACTTACCTTGAAGCAGCCACAATAACTTAAAGATATTTTTTCATATTCTCTTATATCTCTTCCCTTTAGTGTTTCTGAAAATAATTTTTAATAATCCCTGGCTGGCACTTTTCTAATAGTTCATCTTCTCAACTTCTAAATTTTATTGCCATCATACCAAGCAACTTAAATGTTATTCAGTCATTAGTGTTCTCTCCTTGCTTATAGTCCTTTCTGAGAGAACGCCTGTAAAGTCAAACAAGCTGAAAACTTCCCACAGCAGAAAGCAATCACAATGAAGAAAGGATACCTATATCACTATTTCCTCTTAACAGCTCTAGGCTCAGGGAAATCATGTTTGCATTTATTCAATAAGCACTTGAGAGGCATTAGCACATGTTGAATTCTAAGTGATAACTGAATGTTTGCATTGAATTTATCACAGCAAAACATAAGGATTTAAAGAATACTTTTGTTTACCAGTTTCAAAGGCCTTATGCTGATATAATCAGGCTTTCTGTTTAAATCTATTGTGGTCTTTGTTCTATACTTTGCAGACAGTGAGCTTTACTACTATTCTCATAACTCAGGGTCTAAAGCATCGTACAAAATCTGCTTTGGATTTACAGAAATATCTTTACCTGTGAACAGATGCAACTCTAACAGTGGCAAAAGAGAGGAGAGCACATTCTCACCAGAACTTAATAAACCTCAGTAAAATCTTACTCCCCATCTGTATTAATCATCATGGTGTCCAGACAAAGCCTGACACCACATCACTTTAGAACTAGAAGCATACTGCATCTGGGCACCAGCCTTCAAGTGGGAATCCACAACAGCCAAAAGGATTTGAAGTCCTAAAGTCCTAAACTAAAGTTTCAAAAAGTGATAGACTCTCCAAGAAATAAATAAATATATATATATATATATTTCAGAGGAAAATAAAAGGAAATCTTCATTGTTCCTAGTACCAGATTGAAGGCTCTTGTGAGCTTTGCTTTTTCTCAGAAGACAAAGAAATTGATAAGAGTCTTTCATCCTTTCAGCCTCACTGCCAAAGAACCACGGGTGCTTAGTCTGCTTGTGCCTGCTGAAAGCAGCAAATGGTCCAGGTACTAGAACCATTCATGTAAAAGCTGAAACTGACAGCAGCCTTCTAGGTGAGCAACCAAGGAGCCATAATTTTAATTCTCCCCACCAGAGATGTTTCCTTTGAAAAACATATCTCCTATAAAAAAATTTGTTCTAATAGAAAGTTACCAGGTAATATAAGCATTTAACACCTATGCACACTCTCTGTGATAAATTAATTTCATCAACATGTTGGGTAGTATAGCAACCATTTAACAAAATGTTTCCAAATCAGCTACATAGATTAGAAGCCAAACCTTCACCTATGACATCAACTGTGATGCAGATTCCTTGGAAACTTAAACTTCAGAGTTTCCAAATACTTGGTGCTAAGGATATGAAGTGTGGGAGCACTTAACTAAGACTTGATGTTGCTGAGGTCAGATCCAAAAAAATTCAGTTTTAAAAGACTGTCTTTTCTATGTGAGTGAATTGAAATTTACACTATCTTCAGAAAGATCTTTTGTTTACAATAGTTCCGATCCTATGCAAACAACTGGAGGGACGACAGCCCATAGTTCTTGTCAACCATGTCACACATTCCCACATATTTTCTTATTCCAGCCCTTGAGCTCATGTGGTCATGTCACAAGTTACACAGGGAGCTGATGCCTTGCGAGTTTTCTTCAGCCACATCTTTTAAATTTGGTTAGTTGGCAGCCACATCAGCTCATTGAGAATGTGGGAATGAATCTGAGTCAAAACAAGGAGCGTGAAAATGCTCCAGCTTCCCGCATTTCATGCACTAGGAATACAGTGCAGCAGAGACAGAAACAAAGTTACTGAAGTTTTGGGTTCAAATTTCTCAACAGGTCTCTTATTCTATTCTCTACTTCCACAAATTTCTCCATTTTAAAATTGAAAATACTTGGACTCTCCAAAGACAAATAAAGTTCAACTTGACATAAATTGTGTTTATAGATCTTTGTTATCATATCTGCTTTGGTTTTTTTTTTTTTTTTGTTTGTTTTTTTAACATTATGCTGTTGCAATTCACTGTAGGATAGAGTCAGAAATAAAGTCTGTAAACCACCTAACCCCTTCAGAAGCTGCCTTCTTCCTACACAAAGCACATCTAAAATTAAAGGTGAAGCATGAGGTGATGCATGTAGTTATAAGGCACACAATGTTTTATAATCATCATCTTGAAGAGCCATAATGCATTTCATACTTCAGTGTTCCCTGAAGAAAGATAAATATGCTAGTGTCATATATCTCATTCTTATGAAAAAATTAAAGATTTCAGAGAGCTTTCATCTGAAAGGATGCTCTACTACACAATTTATTTTTATTTACTGAGTGAACAAATACACAAAATTCAGTAAAGCGTGTGTGAGTTTTCTTCAGTTATCAAAAACCTGATAGCAATATGCACTAAATCTATTCTGGTTACCAGTGAGATCCTGAGGAAAACTGAAACTTGGACACTTCCTTCTTGGAGTTTCTTACTTATGTGCTATTGAATTCTATTCCATGAAGAAAATAATCTCAAAGAAAATGACCTAAAAGAAAAGAGTGGCGAGGCGCTAGAAAAGGCTGCCCAGAGAGGCTGTGGGATACACTGTCTCTGGAGATGCTTAAAGCCAGGTTGCATGGGCCCTGGGCAACCTGATCTAGTCCTTCATCTAGTTGGCAACTCTGCCTGTGGCAGGGTAGTTGGAACATGGTGAATCTTGAGGTCCTTTCCAACCCAAACCATTTTAAGAAAAGAGTTGTGCAAAGGATCCCAACTTAATTTTTGAGGATTTCAGAAGAACTTCAAGAACATTTAGCCCTAGGCTATCACTCCTTCCATTGAAAAGAGAATCTTGCCCAAATGGAAGCTTTACAGTAATCATTGTTAATCTGGAAATTTACAAACAATACACATGATAATGAAGAACACTTTAAAATATTGCCCTAATTATTATTAATTCCTCTGGTATTTATGGTAATAATGGTAATTATGATGAACTCATTTTGCACTCCTGTGAGTGCTTCGCTTCTGGAACTCAATATTAATTTGTAACACTGTATTGAAGTGCTATTCAAGAAGGATATTTTACATTGTGCTTTCCTAAGGTTTGCAAACTCTTTAAAAAGAAAGGTAACCTGTGGAAAAAAAAAAATTCATCTGAGGATATTGTTTGTTTTTGATTAAACCTGTAGTTTCTTCAGAGATTTAACAGTGATGAAAACTGACAAGGTTGAAGGGAATAAACTAAGGCTTCTGTCACAGGGAATACATACAGGGAGAGAAGAAAAATCTTGTACTTTTCAAAGGCATTTGTTTAAATCATTTCTGCTTTTGTCTTACCCCTAGTGACAACTGCCAGATTAATGCCACAGGAAATTAAAAATTGAGCTTTTTCAATGCATAAGGAGTGCCAGGTTCTGATAATGTTGACTATAACTGATTGAAACACCAATCTATAACAACCTATAACAAGACTTGGGAGATTCATTTTGCATGTCTATTCCAGTGTGCCTCTGATGCTGTTTCTGTTTAAGGAACCATCACCACTGTGCTATCTTCACTAGTGATCAGAGTGCTAGAGATGTATTAGTCTGCTATATTCACAGCGAGTGAATTATTAGGAAACAAATAATTTAAACCACAACCTTTCAAACTTCTGAACTTAGCTATCTATCTTGTTTCTTTCTCTCTTCAAGCTGCTTGTTGGATCTAGGCCTCATCACCTTCCACACAGGTGAAAGGCCAAACCCAGGGCAGATAGGTGTTTTGATTTACATTTTTCAAAGACTCTTTCAAAAACCCAGCAAGTGCTGAGATCTACCTTTTGCAGGGGGACAGAATGAAAGCATTGCTGTGTACTATTACCCCTGGCAGTGAGGCTGATGTAAGCTCCAGTATCCTGCCACTCAATTGCCCTTCAGAACTGACTAGTGAATTTGTATAATTCAAAGCATCTTCTTACAGTGCAACTGATGGGAAGTCACAGGGATGGAAATCATTGGCAAGGGGAAAAAAAGAAAATGCTAAAGTCAGCTCTACTGACCAAGAAAGAAAAAAGAAAAAAAAGGGCTTAAATTTACCTACCAGTTAAACCAATTGAGGGCTCGAAGAAAATGGGGTTAAAGTAGCACATAGGCTTCTGTGTGTAGGTATTTGTGCTCTGCCAAGGAAAAACAACTTGTGAGTGCTCATTCAAATTCATGAGCAATGACACTATTTTCACAACTTTTCATTTTCACTTTTTGCAAACACCAGACTTTGTGAACTTTATTGTGCTAAAATACACACAAAAATCAATATGCAAAATCAAACAAGCTTCGTTAAGCTCAAACTCTGTTATTCTAGACAGAGCACAGTTGGAAACCCTTTGAGCTTTGTTGACTATTTCTCTGGAATAGAGAATGTGTAACAGCTCCTTCCACCCCCCCCCCCCCCCCCCCCCCCACTCTCTAGGCTGTTGCTATGTGCCTCTGATTCCTGGATACCATTTTCTCTCCTCTGAGCAGCAGGCAAACTGACATAGCTCAACATAGCCTAAATGCTGCCAGCATCACACAGCCAAAAAAGATAACTTCTGGCTCCCTTTTTTCTCCACAACTTTTTCTTTCATACACTGCTTGCTTATTCAGCTGCAGATGAGGATACCTATCACATTAATGGGATTGAGTGAAGGAAAGGAGAAGTGAGATGTAGGGGGAAAAAATAGCACAGGAATATTCTCTGTGAAAAGGTTCCTCCCTATATGGCATGTTCTCAGTGATACTATGAAGTTTCCCTGTAAAGGAAGCCTTTGGATTGACCAGTAAGTGTATACTTCAAAAAAGACAAAAGCAAGATGAAATAAAAAAAACTTTAACCTGACTTAGGCAGCTGCTCAGGGACAACCATATGAAAACACTCTCACAAAGCAGAAAGTGAACAGAAGATCATAAGCATTCCTCAAAAGGAAAGCTCTCCCATGTTGCCTATATCTCCTACATGCTTATGTCAACAGCTCTACTGCAAAAACTTCCAGAAGGGAAGGAAACTTTTAACATAACTTTCTAAACTGAATTCAACTATTACAGTTTGTTTCAAGATATGTTTTAAGTGTCTCATAATGCCAATGAGAGTTGTTTATTTTTAAACCAACATTCCCTTTCTACTACCCCACAATGACTTAAGTGAGGCATTAAACCTGTATTAACTCTCTTTCACATCAGGTATTGATTCTTTGTGTAGTTTAATAAATGTTATATTTCAATATTTATTGCATTTCTAATGTATTATTTTTTAATATAAATAAAGCAGATTTTACAGTAGCTTGCATTTCAATTTTAAATATCACAACTGCCTATCAATCTTGAAAAATTTGCTTTGAAAGTACGTTGAAATTAGCATTTGTATTTACCACTTCACTGTGCTGGTAGTAATTAGTAGAACAAAATGGAATACCACAGATATTCATTATTTTATGGCTGAATAATTCCATCAAGAAGAAGTAAAATTAGGCCACTCTTCTTTAATAAGCTTTGAGATGCATCTGTCTTACAAAGCTCACCAGATACATGAAAAATTATTAATTGTCATAACGTGGGTCTATAAAATACGTTTTTTAAAGTCCAGAATAATACTGTTTTTAAGGCCAAAAGTTTTCTGCAATAACAGACTACACAGGAACATGATTTAAATATTACAAATTTTTCTTCGCATTTCCAGTGATTGGTTTCACTGATTCAGATAGATGCTATCACCATTAAATTAGAAGGGAAGTAGGAGAGATAATCCAGTAAAAAGCTAAGTAGCAAAAATAGATTTAAACCCTCCTTTACTAAATCAGAGCTCAAAGAAAGGAGTGTTCAGGACCATACTGTACATCATGGACATAGCTCTCTCCATAATCATTGATTTTTCTAAAGCAGAGCATTACTGGTCAATAAGACCATAAGAGAGGTTTTATTTTTATTTTTTTCATTTCATTTTCTTTTTGTCTGGATGGGCAGCAATTGCACTCCAGAAGTGCTATTTTTCAAATGCTTACATAAACTCACACTATGCATTAATATCTTTGGAATAACCACAGGGGTAAACATTGATTATAGCTCTAGAGCCTATCTTTGAAATGAAGGTCTTGATAGAGACCAATTAGTGAAGTCAGAATTCAAAAGTACACCCTTCCTAGTATTTTTTTTTTCATTTGAGAAATTAGAGCATGAAAAGAAAAGGAGAACAGCGGGGATGGAAGGCAGAAACAAAATACTACTGTAAAAAGTGCACAAGGAGGTGTACTGAGCACCTCACAACATATATGTCACCACATTAGGCTGAGTTAGAGATGGAATGAAATTCTTGAAGATGATCTGCTTCATGTAGTTGATTCATGACCACAATAAGGGATTTTCATTTCCATCTTTAAACTCCATAGCTAATCGCAGTTTACCTTCCGTAAATATTATCTGCTTTTGTATTGCCTCAAATATTTCTGCTTAAAACATCACTCGACTGCCTGCAGTTCTATAATGTTTCTTTAAAATATATAGCTCCAAATCAGCTTCCAATTGAATATCATTGTAAAGGTTCTTCCTTACCCTACTTTCAGAGTTTTGTTTTTTTTTTTCAGCATGTAGTACATGATTTTCTAAAAGCATTTTAGGCTTTTCCATGTAATAACTCATCTGTAATTACAATCTGTAAATTGTGTTTAATATTTATAAAATCATAAAATGCCTTAAGTTGAAATGGACCGTAGAGAAAAGCAATACAGATATAGCTGCTTTAAACCAATCTTAAATCACCCAAGAAAACAGAGGTCACAACCCAATAAATAACAAATCACTTACCCCTTCCCAAGAATCAGAGCTCATCAAACACCTCAAAGGAGCTAATCTCTAAGTAAAGAACCTTATCTTGCAGCTGCCAGCACTTAAGTGATGTTGTGGGGAAGTGGGGTAGGCTCCAACCCTCCCATTTTCACAGGTGAATTGTTTCCACCTGTGCTCCCAGGGCTGGCTGCACCTCTTCACCAGGTACTCAATCATTGCTTCAGGCCACAACTTAACAGTTCCCATACAATGAGCTTAAAGCCCATCCAGTTCTTATCCCTTGCCATGGGTAGGGTTGCTCTCTACTAGCTCAGGCTGCCTAGGGCCCTGTCTAGCCTGAACTTGAGATCCTGCAGAGACAAGACATCCACAGTTTCTCTAAGCAGCCTGTGCTAGAGCCTGACCATTCTCTTAGGAAAGAACTCCTTAATTTCTCACCTAAATCTCCCCCTTTTTTTTTTTAATGTTCCCCTTTTTCCAATCATTACCTACGTATATAACTTTTCATCTTTTTTTATAAACTCCCTAGAAGTACTGAGAGGCCACACTATGAGGTCTCCCTGGAGCATTCTCTTCTCTTTCTCTTCTGGGTAAACAGCTTCAGCTTTCTTGGTCATTCTTCATAGGAAATAAATATTCTATTTTCTAGTCCTCTATTTGGAAATTATTAAATAAAATACTGAAAATTGTTAGCTCTATAACCCAACGATCTTGTAGCTCTAGAAAGGCCAAAATTCAATACAGAATGTTTGTTAGTTCTTTTCAAGACAACAGTGATGTTGGCTAAATTAGTATTGCAAGGCCTGATTCCCTACTGGTACTTATACCACCATAAAATGAATTTAATATACTGTCAAACTGAAACTAAACTGGTGATCCCAGTAGTGACCTTTCAGTACTGTGTAAACAGTTACATAGGATCATGGCAAAGGATTTGACATTGAAGTTCAGAGCCTCCTAAGCCTCAAATCAGAGCTTTCTAGAGTAAATTTTTAGTTAAGGAGGGGGATAATATTCACTTTCTCAGAAAGGCCTTAGCCTAGCCAATACTCACTCAAACCACAGGAGCTCTGTCAGCTGATGGAGAGCATTCAGTTTCTCCCCTTTCATGCTGATCCAGGCCAAGTTTGGATTTTTGCTGCATTTTTGGCCACATCATGAGTTGCAAAGAATAACAGGTCAGTGGCAACATAGGGTTCTGCTACGGTAAATCTCTCATTTTATTTCCATTTTCTCTTCCTCATTTCCCATCTCCCCATGCAACTTGTAACTTATGCCAGCAGAGCTTGTTTTCTGAGTCTTTAAATCCAGTTTGATTTGTTCGTTTCTTCTTAAACCTTTTCCAGACACTTGACTGGTGACAGTCATGAACTACTGACTGTAGAGTGGTTTAATCTCTAAATGCAACCTCTCCAGAACTGTTGTTTTTGGAAATGATTTTTAGTGCAACAGATGATTAGGGTAGATAAGAGCCTTTTTATACAAAGATCTCCTTTATTATTACACACATCTAAAATATTTGTTCTCAAATACACATCTGATGCCAAGTCTTCTATGACACTTTGATGCTGCTGTTCAAGAGAAATGTTCCTCTAACTGAAATCAAGTGGAAGCAGACATGATATCTGTTGTTCACTAGAAAGAAGAAAAAAAATGCCTCTGAAATGAGCCAGTCCATTTCTAGCTCTAGAGGAAAGTTCACATTTTCTTTCTTTATTTATTTCATCTCTGTAATGTAAGGAAACACTGTGTAAAAGCCAGTATTAGCTTACTTGAAGACTGTCATATCTTTCAGGTATGAAAGACAGAATACTGTAAAATGGAATGGTTTTCATCATGATAGAAGGACAAGTCAGCAGTACAGAGTGAAGACTATACCTGCAGGAAGCCATTTTAGAGAAAATGCACAGAAAAACTGAGTCTGAGAGCAGGCAATGAATGATACGAAGGAGAAATAACATCAAGTTTTTTGGATATGAGATGATGTGTGACTTATGTCTGACATATGTGCTTGGTTAATACCACTGAGATGTGTGCACTATCATTTAAAAAAAAAAAAAAACTTAGTAATTTCTTTAAACTTTACCTGAGCTCCTTAGGACAGATTAATTTCTTTAAAGTGACGTATCCATTTCCTCATTCCCAGAAAATTAGACTCTTATTAAAGAACTTAATTTAAAGGAGTAAAACAATGATATTACAAAGTTGTGATTTCTTATGTATTTTATAATCTAGTGAAAAATATGACTTATGTATAAGAATATTTTAGACAGAAAGATACATTTCTGTAATAAAAGAGCTATTTAACAAGCTTTGGCTTCTGTCTTAGAACAGAATCAAACCAAAGATAACAATTTGTATTAAGAGCCATAGCTTCTGCCAGTATCAACATCTTTGTGATTAATACATTACTTTTATATTGAAAGGTTACTATTAATTTCTAAAGTCACTTCTTTATCCTAGAATTATTTTGAAGTAGCTTACTGCACTTAGCAGTTAGAATTAAGATAACAAGGTGAAACACCTATCTAATAGGAAAAATATTAAACACCCTGTCGATTTTCCATGCTTCAGTATTCTACTGCATCAGAAAGTAAACATGCTTATTATACTTTTTAGAAACTCTTCTGGCTTTTGTGACCAATGCAAATATGTCTAGTAAATAAATTCATGGGAAATTTATTTGCTGTGGTTTTGACTCATAATATAAAATGTTAATATTTCTAATAAAAAATAAGTGGAAAACATTTGTAGTATTTAATTTAGCATTTCAGATTGTGTTGCAACTGCTGATACTGGTTTAAATTGACTTTCAGATAATGACATTAGAAAACTACTTAATTCTGATTACAAAATGAGAGACTTCACAGTCTAATGAATTTTTAATAAAGCTTCTGTGTATCATTGTATGAGCTTGCTCCTTAACGCATAGGATAGAGATAACATTCCATTTGTTTCTTTGTTTCAGGGAAATGATAATAAATCATCAGAATATTTATGCTCCCACAGTACTCTTCTGTGAATGAGGTCTCTCAAAAATGTAGGAAAAAAAAATTATTTTAGACTTCTACATTTGAAAAACTGATGCATCATGTCCTAATATGTTCTTCAGAAACATTCCCTAAATAACATATGTAAGATGTCAAAATGCCAAATATTTAGAATTGGCTTGGATATCTCAGCATAACCTGACTAAAAGATAGGCATGTCGTTTATTTTAACTAACTCAATTGCTAGTATTATCAATGGAAGTTAAAACGTTGCAAAGAACAGTTCTTCTGTAAATATCTATTTTATTTTTATTTTTTTGTGTGTATCTGTTACAAACCACTTCTAACTTACTAGGTATGCTTTGAACTATACTAAAAAGATAACAACAAAAAAGACTATGTATATTTCAATCTTGGGAATAAGATGGATTAGGTGCTTTGATCTATAAAAAAAAGGAAATAGGTAAACCTTCACTTCTCGGCACTACTCAAGCACCCATGGGGATGACAGGCATAATATGGTCTTTTGTTGGGGACTTCCTGGGAGAGCATAGAGAACAGATATTTGACTTTATTATTCTTCTCATGCCTGTTTCAGAAGAAAAGGCACCAGGACTCTTGTTATTAAGACTGCTGGCAGTCACAAGCAGTGAATTATGAAGCTGTACCTCTATGACATTGTTCTGTGGCAGATGTCTGTTTATGATCTGATCCTGTTGTTTGTGTTATAATCACAAGCAAGCCATGAGTCTCCCAAATATTTACTTAGATGATAAAACTATGAAAAGGGATAACTTTTGCCCTCACCTAATTATTTCTGGGCATTTACATTACTACTCCAAAACTGTTGTAAATGTGAAATCAATCAATGTTCACCAAAGAAAATTAGTTAAAAGGAACATAAATATAGGTGATTTTCTCCCTTCTCCTACCAAATTTCTGTCTATCCTGTATTTGAGATGTTGGTTGAATGGGTGTGAACTCTGTTGTTTAGTAACAGACAATTCTTTTTTATGCTATGAAGTTACATGAAACCTTTTTTTCTTTCTGCTAACGTCACTCTAATAAAAGTGTCTTAAATGTACCAGAATGACGCAAGACCTCATTTTCTCCTGCTGAGGGAATACAACGGGAGAAAGCTGAAGGCTGTTTTTTCCCTTATGCTTGCAGTAAAGGAGACTATAATAATATAAAAGTACTTAAAGAAGTCAGATGCTAGAATAAAGGCTTTAGAGAATGGACCAGAAAGGTGCAGAGAAGGTCTGGGAAGGAAGAAAACAAGAAAAATGTAGAATTACTTTCCTAGCGAAGAGGTGAGGACCATCTAAGATCAGAAAAAGTACATCAGGATTTATTCAACATATATCTTCTACAAATTCCTGTGTAACTGAAAATATCTCAGAACTCATCACTGGAAATTGAATTTAGAGAAAGCTGAAACAAGATGGAGACAAAAAAAATTAATTAATTATTAATTAATTAATGGAGGATTAATTTTACACTGCTGTACTTCTTATATTACTCTGTAAAGAAGGTAGAGATTCAAAACTTGTACTTCACGTTTATATAATGTGCTGTTCATCTCAAGTATCCCTTAAAAACTAGCAGTAAGTCTGGATCTGGAATTTTGCCAAAATTTGTTCAGGGATATCTTAGTGTTTCCATGAAGAAATAAAAGATGGGGGAGTGGTGTCTGTGAATGATGCCTTCTGATACCTGCTGTTCACTGTGTGGCAAGGAGGGATGTCAGCCATGGAGCATCTGCATCAATTAGTTTCATCACCCACTAGGTAAAGATGCTGTATGGCTCAGCAACCTCAAAGGAGGTCACTTAGCTGCTCATTTAGAAAGGAACGGGTAACTTCATGCAAAAGTGGGTAAAAAAATATTTCTTGTAGAAACCAGAACTCAAAGGTTACAAGCTTTTTGAAGAATTCCTCATGTCTTATCATAGAATGTTTTGGGTTGGAAGGGACCCTTAAGATCATCTAGTTCCAACCCCTTGCTATAGGCAGGGACACCTCTCAGTAGACCAGGTTGCTCAAAACCCCATCTTGCCTAACCTTGAATGCTTCCAGGGAAGGGGGCATCCTCAACCTCTCTGGGTAACTTCTTCCAGTGTCTCACCACCCTCACAGTAAAGAATTTTTTCCTAATATCTAGTCTAAATCTACCCTCTTCCAGTTTAAAACCATTTCCCCTTGTCCTGCTGCTATACACCCTTCTAAAAAGTCCCTTTTCTGCTTTTCTGTCTTCTCCATTCCTCAGAAGACAAGGACTGAAAAGATGAGAGATTGAACTTAAGTAAAAAAGTATCACCATGCCTTTTAAACCAAATCTTAATTAGATCTGTCATCAGGAATGAGTCCAGGTAATTGTTTCTTTAAGTCCTAAAAGAGACAGTACGCCTTGTTACCATCCAAACTGGAGTTCAGATAGATATGTGACGGGTGATACTCAGCTTAAAGTTACATTGACACTGGTCAGCTTGCTGTGTGAAATTCACAGTAAAACCTGTAGGAAAAGAAAATACGTATTATTGCCTTGTTGATATATATGGTGATAAACTGGATGTTTTCAGTCATTCAGATTGGGAATAGATATCCAACTTCTTAACAGAAGCAATTCTTATAAATATGGTTTGAAAATAAAAGCTTAAATTAAACTTGATCAAGTTAATCAGAATTGATCTGAAAATAAGTTATTGGTAGGAAGTAGTAATAACATGGTAAGCTCTTGTGATACCTGGAGAGGTTCTCTTTTGTCTGGGAAAAAACTATAGCATGTCACAAAACTAATATTTCTACTGATGTCAATGATTTTTAATGTACAATGAACTATGAATTTTAGTTCCCAGGCTTGTCTTTAGAACTCCTTCTGTAGATCTTCTCCCTTGGTACTTCTGGCCTGGGAAGTCAGAATAAAACATTAGTTGCAAAAAATCTTCTTCAAGTGGTGACAGAATGTCTCTACATATTACCAATTAAATGCTTGTATTTTAGTACATTGTGTTTGATTGATCCCTTTAATTTCTAGAAAGACTTTTAATGAACTAGATTAAAATGTATTAAATTTTGTAATGTGTACTGTGGGATTCATATATTTTCATCCACGAGCTTCATTTTGGTTGCTAGTGGTCCACAGTAGGATTTTTTTTTCCTGTTGGTGAGCTTAAGAACACTGGAAGCTGTGCAAAAGCTACATAAATTTCAGTAACAACAGGGATATGATAATTTTGAATATAAAAGTATATTTTTATGCTGAAAAAATGCTCAAGCTACCTTATCACTTTTTTTTTTTTAATTATAAAGTTGCTATAAAAACCAATGCCACATTGTGACATTGCACACTAACAGCAAAAATTGGCTACCTGATATTTGGTGATCCAAAAACACCAGATTACAGTTCAGTGTTACTGAGCATGGTTGCATCATCTTTCTTGAATTCTGTTATATGATATTGCATCCCTAGGATGTTAATTTTCATATTTGTTTCCCAAAAAACACATGAGAACTGCAAGAGGACATTTATGTTATCATTAATGCTTGGGTGATTTCCTATGGAGTCAACCGTTTTCCCTTTTAATCTATTTCCAGAAAAATATTATATCCTGTTTATGGTAAGTGCATGCTCCAAATGGAGTATTTTAGCAGGTGCAGCTACAGTACTAGGAAGTCTTTTTTACCAGAATTTATACTTTCAAATTCAAGTTAATGGCTGGTTGTGCACTCAGCATATGATTTCCATGAAGTGCTGACAAAACTTTCCTCCCACTAAAGGAAATAGAGTTGTTTTTTGCAGACTTCAGCAAAAGCATACAAAAACTAGGCAGAGGACTACAGCGGTAGCTCAGGTGCTTTATGTCTTAACAGATGAGATACAGCCACATGACAGTGCAAAGCTATTCTCACTTGCAGAATTACTCTATAAGTTAGGCTTGTGCTTTGAGCTTATGAAATTACTGCTCTCAGGGGGTGATCCAGAACAGGTCACATCAAGGTGTCAATATAAACAGAACCAAATTTTCACTACATGAAAAGCTATGAGCACAGTCCACGTTTCTTACTCATTTGACAGCTGCTCCTTTGTCTTAGAACAATGAGGTCGTTTTCTTCCTTAAGTAGCTGTAAGTAAAAATTAGGATACCAGTGTAAACAAGTGCTATTACGGTTGCTGGTGTGGTTGCCAAGCTGTAAAAACTCATCAGAGAAGTCATGAGCTAGTAGAACAGTATATAGGCACAAAGACCTATACCAGCACTCCACAGTAAACACTGAGAATGGCAGCAGTTGTATAGAAATATAGAGTTAAGAGGGAGGCCCTGGCTTAGACAATAAACTATTTGCTGTTCTGTTCCTTATGTAAAACTGAAAATAACACAGTGAGGCTGCACCCCGCATTCCTGCCCTTTTCTTTGGCTCTTCTAGAAACCTCTGCAGCTGCTTAGGCTGCACTCAACAGAAAAAGCAACATGCTCTGCACAGTTGGTACATGGTCTTTAAGAACTACCTGGACTAGTTATTGCTGAGTCTTTGGTCCAGTGCTCTTTTTGTCAGCTGCTACTCTTTGTCCATTTTCCTGGAGAAATTAGGTCTGGTGCTACCTTCCTTTTTCTCCTTTTTTTTCATCTTTTCTTTTTCAGTGTTGTGGAGGTGAACCCACCTTTTCCACAGTTTAAAGGAGTTGCCTTCTTTTAATAAAAATGAGCAGAGAAAGACCTCTGTGTTTCCCAGAGTCTGCGCTTCCTTTTTAACATGATCTCATATTAATAATACATGTAAAGCTTATTTAAAATATCAACTCATCTACTGGAAAAAGAAAGCAGCAGCTCCAAACAATTCCCCAGCTGAAAATGGGAATTAAACTACAGCAATAAACGGCATGGAAATAATTCTCACAGGTCAAGGGGGGTATACACAAGGCAGAGGCTAATCAGGCCTCAGTAACATAACAGAGATGTTAATTGCCTGATTTTCAGTGTCACTGGGCACCTGCACCTCCTACTGAAGTATACATTACTGACAGAGGAACAGTGTAATAAGACTGGGGAGGTTTTCCTTTAGGATGTGGCATATTAGAATGCAAGGAAAATTGGAAAAGCAGCAGATAACACAGAAATACTTTATTCTCATGATGTTCTGAGTTTGCCATTTTGTTATAAATTCTGTTTATAAAAGAGCTTAAGATTCATAATGTTCAATGACTATTTGTCAGTATAGAAGGCTCAGGAAAAACAATTCTGACATTGAAGCTAAAACCTATGCAATGTGAGTTACCAATCATAGATGAGAAAATGTCAACCAACCCAGCACAGATTTTGAAAATACCCTGTGATAAGCTGCATAAAAATTTCCATGGAAACACAGGGAGTTGGCCTTTCAACAAGTAATCTGTATGTTGAAATACCAGACTGTCCTTTTCTTTTTTTTTTTCCAATGGACAAACGAATTGAAATTATGCCTAGTGTGTGTACAATAAAATAAAATTGGCCTTGATTCCACGAGCAAATCATCTGCTTCAAATAATTCACCTGTTCTTCTCTTTGTACTATAATCATTTTCCAAGTCATTTCCATGAAATAATTCAGAAATTTTCATTCTCATGTCTTTCTGATGTGATATTGAAATAGAAATATTTAATATTGATTCATTTCAATTAAATATAACATATTCAATATTTTTTTACTTACTGCAGCCTTAGCTTGTTGGAGACATTTATAACTAAATATGTTTCAAAACAAATGAAAAGCAATAGTAGGACCAATTACAGTATTAAAACAGTTATACTGTACAAATTATAACAATAAATCTAAGAAGTTGTTCAACAAAAATTCTGAGTTAGATCAGATTAATCTACAGAGGCATTAATTATGCCAAAAGATGATGAAGAATATATAAGGAAAAAATACAACAGTAAAAAATATTGGCTACTATTTAAATCCTACCACCTGCCTCCCAGTTTATGATAATGCATTTATTTTCTATCTGGATGTGCTAAAATTCATTACATTTACATAAACAATTTTATTTTCTTAATGATCACTCTAGGGAAATATTCAAACATTAAACCAGTGTTTTTTATTATTAAGCATATTTTGGAACTCTGATAAATCTTTCCTTTTCTTCCCAAGATACTATTCAAGATCAGAACATCACTGAACTAGTTGCAGTACACCTCAAGATTAAAGTTGAGCTCCCAAGATATTAAAAATATTTGCTTATATGGCAAGGTGAGGTGAGGGGAAGTAGAAGGGAAAGTAAAATGGGAAAGGTAATGGAGGAAGAGGAAATTTTTCACTCCAGTTCAATGTAATTATTGACTTGCTTGTGATCTAATGTGGAACTGTTTTACAGTTTAATTCAGGATTATAGCTGTGCAGAAATATTTGCAAAATATTTATTTTTGGTACTCTTCTATTTATATATCAGAGGGAATTAAAAGGCCTCAGATTACATCTTATCTACTTTCCTCAGAACACTGAAATCTTACAGGGGTAGAAACCAGATATTAGCAAGGGAGAACTACGCCTGATTCATTCACTGTGAGTGAACTTATACTCCACTCTTCCAAAAAACTACAAAATTGCTAATCTCACCTTTGCAAAAAAATCTGCTGCCTCTTCTCCCTGCAGAGATAGGTGGGAATGGGCCAGAAGTGGATGTGAGCTGACTTTGCCCTTTTTGTGCCACAGAATGTACTTGAATTGCTCTACAGATTTGTTGCAGTTTATCCCATCCAAGGGCATCTAAGAACCATAGAGAAATGTTCAAATCCTGTGCACTAGAACACAAAATTACTCACTGTCTGTTTACTTACTGTTGAAATATAGATAACTTTGTGTGGATGGACTATGTGACTGGTTAGAATGTGAATAAAACACAGCTGCCTGCTCAAAGACAAACATAATGAATAACCTGAAGTAAAGACAACAACCTGCACGTAGCTTTCTTTTGAAGAAGCCCTTAGTGACAAGTAATACAGCTTGCTTAATATACCCTGTGAATAGATTATAGAAACGCAAAAGAATTCAAATGTTTCATAATGCATACACCAATACAGTCGCTTCTAATTCAAAAATGCACTTTAACTTATCTCTTTGTGGCAAAAAATTATTTGGTACTATAACGGATAGCATTCTATTCCAACCAGTTGTCATAATATGTTTGGGAGTCAAAGGGAAATATTTTCCTTCTGTATCAGTATAATGAATAAACAACACAACAAGAGCGAAATGTTATTAAATTACTGTTTATGTTGGTTGTTTTGGTAGATGTTTTGTTTTCTTAATACCTGAAAATGTAGTCTGCTATAAAACAGGAAAAGTCATTTAGGGGACAAACAGTGTTTATATGTTTCTCCCTAGTTAGAGCCCTGAGATGAATGCGTAACATCATCTCAGGTAAGCAGTCTCAATAACTCCTTGATTTGGTTAAACATGTAAGTACACAAATGAGCCCTAAGGCATAGGACAGAACCTTTTCTTCTTTAAAGGTATGGCCTATGTATGTTGAAAATCTATTCTTGTTATGGAATAGAACCATATTATTGGAACTTTGATATTCTGTCTAAAGACGAATTTCAAGCTGAAATAAATACGAAGCCTTCTGGGATTTTTTTGTGAGACAGCATTGCTTTGAATGGTTTTTTATGCTTATGCAGAATAAACTTTTTTTCCTATCAAAGTTCACAGTGTCCTGTTATTATTTTCATTTAAGCTTAGTTTTTAATTTAATTTTATTGCATGAGATTAATACACAAGGACTAATTCCTTAATATCTTTTGAAGAAAACATTTTAGGAAATAAGCTGGCTGTAGCCATTCAGAACTAGCTTTATGAGTTAACTGTATGAGAGACCAACTGTGGAATCATAAAATATCCTGAGCTGGAAAAAGACTCGTGCTAGAGGGACTATTTGGCTTTTGTCTGCTAATAGTTCACAGTGGTTCTGCAGCTCCCACTCCACAAAGGAATGAAAAAAAGAAGCTGAGAGCATCTTAGCTTAGATCACTCTTTCTCTTCTCTGCTTACATTTGTAGACTTCGGAGGCACTGACTAAAAACAGAGGCATCTTGTGAGAACAGCTTTACCCTTACCTCACCAATGGTCATGGGACATTATCAGAACATTTCTAGCAGAATACAG
Organism: Callipepla californica brunnescens; assembly: GCA_023055505.1. Lineage (NCBI taxonomy): Eukaryota > Metazoa > Chordata > Aves > Galliformes > Odontophoridae > Callipepla > Callipepla californica. Next base: position 1,417,717 of record JALIRH010000050.1, on the reverse strand, counting down.
ATGGAACATGCACTCTACAAACCAATGCAGAGTTTGCCCCTTCTTTTCATCTTACAGACCATACTCTTCTAGCCTTAGCAGCAAATCTTGTAACCATTACTGTTTGCACTCCCAAGAGAAGAAAACTCGTAGCCTACCCATTCTCTTAATTGGTGTACAGCCTCCATCAAAGCTCCAGTGAGTAGAATTTTCACAGAAAATACTATTACTGTAAATTAACATAATGTAACACCTCCATAACCCAATTCTTACATGTTCAGAAAATGTTTTGTAGACGTTCACAGTGCTACACAATGTTCACTGTTACTGTAATAGCAGGAGAAAAATGACCCCCCCCCTTATTGATTTTAAGTTATCAGTGGAATTGATTTGGTCATTTTGCCTTACCTAGATAGAAGTCTAAATGCTTCAGGACTAAGCTTTAATCATTTTTTTTGTTTGTTTGTTTGTTTGCTCAGCATATTATTGACTCAAAGTGCATTGCCCTCACCCATCCTGTCCAAGGGGATAATTTTTTGACTCTGTCTTGGCTTACGGACCTGGTTTATTAGAGATGTCTTGAGCCAGTAAGGCAGAAGCAAATGGCTATGCTAGGGATCTCCATAAATAGATCAGAATACAAATTAATCATTATATTGAAATCGAATTTATATGTGCTTATTAGATCTGGCAACGACTACCAGTACTATTTTTGTTGCAGATCTATTTAATGACACAATTTCAGTAAAAATTCTCAAAGCAACATAATTTTTCCTCAAGAAAACCAAAATGTACTATCTTATAGTTTACTTCAACCTAATTCTGCATTTGGTTTTCTAGTGGCTTAATGAAAACTTTGCACTTGATGACTACACAAAAACCGATGTAGTTTGGAAATCCAGGTCAAAAGCCTTATTACTTTGTTCACCCTTGTTCCAAGTACTCACCAAGAACATCACTTCTCTCTGTTTAACTTTCTTGGGGACCTCAGATCCAACATACTCTCAACTCTGTTTCTGACAGGATCTGACCTCCATAAAATATAGCGTCCAGTGACCAACAGACTTAGTTTTTATTTCTAGAAACAAAGCAAAAGCAGCTTCTGATTATATATATCTGTGTATTTAATAGAAAAGTTGTTCAAACAAAAGAATATCCAGTTTCCATTACATTGGCATTTAACTAGGCAGAGTTCTAAATAAATCTGCACTTGAGATTTTCCAAAAACACCAGGCTCTCTGCAGCTCAGGCTAGGAAGGAAATTGAATACTGGAACATTACCTTCTTTATATTTCTAGTTAGCCTTGTTTCACTGTAGAGAAAACAGATTTGGGGTACAAACATCATATGCAAGAAACACCATAGCTTTTTCTGAATGATCTGTGTTCTGATGGCTGCCCTGGGAATTTTCTGTCTTTATTTTAGAAAGCCATCAGATACTCCATTAAGATACATCAGCACTACATGTAACACGTATTAACTGAATTATTTTTCTAAAATGTCAGTGTCGTGAGAGAGGTAACTGAGGCTAATTAGGACAGATCAAAGCAAAGGAAAAACAAAGTAAAATGTTCACTAATTTGAAATAATTGTTTTGCAATATGCCTCAGTGTAATTTAGTTCTCCTGTGTCAAGGTCTCACATCTGGCATTGAAATAGGAAAGAATACAAAACTGTTGAAAATAGTATGTTATTATCATGTCATGGTACTCAGTATCTTAAAGGCAATGGTCTCAAATTCATTTTCTAAAAATCCAATTTAAGTCAAAGTATTTTGGATGTGACTTTTTAGAAAAATTATTGGAAAACTTGCCCTCAATATCAGCTAAGACAAAATGCCATTGCTTTTTTTCCAGGATGAGATCTGTAGATCTGTATATGAGACATCATGAGAAGTAGACCTATTCCTATGCAGGGTAGGCTGGCTGCTGGCTGTGCAATCCCGTAACAGAAGTCTCACTAAAGTTTTGAGTAATTCCTTTACATGTTATCAGTTATTAATGTGACCTACCATCTGTTTTCATCCATGCAGCAGAAAGTATTAAGATTGTACTGTATTTAAAAAAAAAAAAATTTTTTTTACTGTTTTAAAGACTTTACCTCAGTGTTTAAAATAAGCTTGAATGTCATAGTCAATTAATAAAAATTTTTAACGTAATATGAATTTTTACTTTTTCCCACACAGTATATGTTAGAAATAACTCAAGTCTCCTGGCAAATATTCCCTGTATATCAGAAACAGACAGCTTCCTGAAGAAATTTTCCTTAAATTTTTCAAGATGATCTTTGCAGTATGCTTAACCTAAGCTCTTCTTTTCAGCTTGGCTTTGTCAGAAAGAGTTATTGACATTCCTGTAGACTGGCAATATTCACAGAATATACAGTAGTGTTTACTTTAAAAAATGAAACTGTTCAATCAAAGAAGGTAGACAGCTAGGACTTTCATCTAAGCCAAAGTCATCTCAATGGGATCTTTCCTGCCGTGCAATGCTCCATATTCTAAATTGTTACCATGCTGTGCCTGTCTTCTTATTTTTAGGTAACAGATGCAGCTCATTGCTTGGAATACAATTTACGGATTTTTATAATAGAGGTATGAATTATTAATCTGCCTTTCAGTTGTAACTTTTTGTGTATTGTAGCTTAGTAAATAATGATCAGGAAGAAATCAACAAGCATGCTATGGCATGCTTCCTAAAGTCAAACAGGTATCTGAACAGAGTTAACAGAAATAGTACCTAACGGATCGTGGGCTTAGTGACCACAGGAAAGATATATACTTAATGCCTTTCAGGAGCAAGTTACATTTCTGAAAAAAAAAACAACATACATATTCAGTCTAAAAGCCTTCAAATCTCTGGAAGAATCAACATAATAAAAGCAGCACAGCACTATTCTTACATAGCATTTCACAATAAAAAACATGGAAATCACGTACCTATATTTGAACAGACTTAATCAGGAAAGATTTAAAATTGTATACAGTCCTGTATTTTTATTACATAGGAATGATGATAAAACTTACTCTGATATTAAATATCAAATATGAATATCAAATGACATTTGCGTTTTTTTTAGTCAGTATCTGCCAGTTGAAATAGACACGATGCTCTACACTGATTTCAATAGGCTTTGACTTGATCCTTGGAAAACAAAAATCAAATGTTCCTAAAAGACTTGTAATGAATGTGTATAAATTTAGATTCTGCTAATTAACCAGTAATACCTAAAATTTTTAGAAAACCTTGTCAGCTACTCTGCAAGACTGATGTTCCTTAGAGTTACACATGCATACCTAAGCGTGCACACACAGAGACATGTAAATGCTGATTTTTTTTGGCTCAGAGACCACCTAAGATGAACAACTTTGTCATTATTTGAGGTCATTAATAAGGTCTCATTGTAGATATTCTGAAAAGTGAAAGACAAACACTTCTAAACAAAAACACAACCTAACTAAATCCACAATAAAATAAAATAAAATAAAATAAAATAAAATAAAATAAAATAAAATAAAATAAAATAAAATAAAAGTCTGGAATATGTGGCAAAGAAATATGGCTTATATATAATTTCTGTTCCATTGCAATCCAGAGTTGGCCGTGATGTTAGCCATTTGAAATACACATATTTCTTCAATCTGCTTCATTGACAACAGTGTGATAGATCAAAATATCAGACAAATAAAAACTTAAATTGGCCTTACTGTCATAGAAGCAAAGTACTGGTCCTGCTAGTTTAATCTTTATGATGATAGTAAGAATTTTTGGTATTCCATATAATTATATAATATCCTTTAATAATCTTCTAGCATTATTTCTTTTGTATTTTTACACCACTATATTTCAGACTGTTATATGTATCATACAGAGATATGTGATGAATCTTATGCAATAGGACAAGAATAGTCATAATTGTGACCAGATAGCATGACAGAGCCACACTGAACTATATATTCATAAATAAAGGCATATAAGATATTGCAAATAAAACACTAAGCAGAAGTGGCAGAATAATCTTAAAATCTCTTCTGTCTTTTTGCTAGTCTTACCTCATTGCCAGTGTTGCAAAGCAGATGATTTTTGAATGACCCTGAAAATATTTTGGTTTTTAGAGTACTTAAACTGATATATTTCCCAGTAGCAAATTAATAATTGTTCTTAAAATCCTGTCTTCAGGCAAGGACTTTTCAAAGGTGTTTTGCATTTTATTCATTTCACACCAACTGCATCTGATAATCTTTTCTATTATTTGGGGTTAGGAGTGCTTGAATACTCCCATGAGTTTAGAATTCAGATGTGCGTGCACGAGTGTGGGTACAAAGTTTGCATACAATAACTTCCAGGTGGTTGTATGAATTTCAGTGTCTTGGATAGGTTCAGAACAAGTTATTAATTTTCTGTGCAAAACTCTCCAACTTCCTCCTGCAACCATTTTCCAGCAGATTTGATATCCTTATTAAGCTCTAACAGCAGAAAACTATGAGCAAAGAAGAAGCTAACAATGAAATGATTGTGGCTGAGTGGACACAGAAAGCCTTGAAATCTCACTGTTCTTACTTTGTATTTTATCAAGTTGGAATTATCTCAAGGTTACTCTCAGTAGAGGATGGTCTCAACTTCTTCAGCAGTTACAGGCCTGTGAAGAATAGCAGGACTCTGTCCTCAGCAGTTTCCTTTGACATGTTGTATTGCCTGCCTTGCTGTAAATTGTGCGCATAATGTGAGAGTACTGTGTCCAGTTCTGGGCTCCCTGGAACAAAAAAGGCAGGGATCTCCTTGAAAGAGTCCAGCAGAGGGCTGCAAAGATGATAAAGGGCCTGGAACACCTCTCTTAATGAGGAAAGGCTGAGAGACCTGGGTCTGTTCAGCCAAAATAAGAAGACTCAGAGGGGATCAGATCCACATCTATAAATACCTAGAGAGCAGGAGGCAAAGGGATGAGGCTGAACTCTTTTCAGCAGTGTGTGGTGATAGGACAGGGGGAAATGGTCACAAACTGAGGAAGATCTGCATGGAACTTCTTCACAGTGGGAGTGACAGAGCACTGGCACAGGCTGCCCAGAGAGTTTGTGGACTCTCCTTCTCTGGAGATGTTCAAGACCCCCCTGGATGCCTACCTGTGCAACCTGGTCTAAGGTGCCTGCTTTGGCAGGGGGTCAGGACTAGCTGATCCATAGAGGTCCCTTCCAACCCCTACAATTCTGTGATTTTGTCTAGTCAAAGCAGCTCATTTTGGCTCTCCTTCCTGTAAGGACATTTCTGCATAAGAGTAATTCAGAAACATTTTTTGCTTGAATCTTTGGACAACCACTGTCTGAAGTTTGTTTTTGGGCCACGAAGTGCTACAAAGTAGATTAAACGAATTAGAAGAACTCACAGAAATTCTCATTACTCACATACACGCATTGCTTTCACACAGAAACCACTAGCAGCTTTAGGCTCTGAGTAAAAGAAAGATGCTAGACTGACATGGAACTAGATGCTAGCGGGGCTGTTGAGAATCCAGACAGCAAAACCTGTATGCTGCGGTGTCAGTGTAGTGCTGCAAAAAATCCCAGCAAGAAGCAGTAGCAAAGTAGACACCCTTCTGATAGTCTATCAGCTTCACAAACTCAGGAAAGCATTCTGAAATTTTGCTGTCTATCCATCCATGTATCTTTCTATCTATCTTTCTAACTTTTTTCCCCCTGGCTCAGTGTGTTTCAATGCAATCCACTACCCGCCATTAGAAGTAAGATTTACTAACCAAGTGGAAGAGCCTTAAGACCTTTCTAAGCAAAATTTAATGGTTACCTTTATCTCAGAAGATCTCTACAATTTATGTACTGGTCTACAGAATTAAAAAAAAAAAGTTCCCTTAATAATCTCTTTCCTTGGAATTCATTTTCACTGGAACTCACTGCAAGATTCTCTGCAAGATTTTCTGATTTTGCACAGAGATATGAGAATAGTAGTCCCCTAACTAGTTATTTCATTAAAATTATACGTGAAATCTAAACAAAAATTGCATTAAAAGCTGTATGGGAAAAGGTATAAAATGATGCAGAGGAGCTCCTGATTACTAACACATTCAACAGCCTGCAGATGGAAAGAACAGCAGCCTTCATTCGTGATGCATGGCTGCTCTGTTCCATTCCTTTCCTCTGAGAAAAACTTAGCTCTCAGAATGAACATACCAGGCAACCAAGTATATACCAAATATTGCTTTTTTAGACCAGCTTTTTTCCTTTCTTAATTGTCCACAATATTTCACCTATCAATATCCTGAATTTCCTCAGAGATAAAAAGAAGCCATCTAGACAGTATCCTCCCCCCACAGTAAAAATAGTAACCGCACTATGCCATTAGAGCTACCAGAGCCTTATTTATTCATTTCACACTTGTTTTCTGGAGGAGACTGGTTTGTTTCTGTCCCTGGAGGAAGCGCCTGGTATGAGGTTTGAAACGTCAGGGATAATTAAGACAAACTGTGCTTTTTTACCCCAACAAAAGAAATATATCTCTTAAAATAACTCCCCACTGGAATCTCTGAACAAAAACAGCCCAGCACTGTTGAGTTAGCTTGCAATGCTAAATCAATTGTCAGCATTAGCGAGGCTCTGAACTGGAGCATCTTACAGTTTTCACTGCAATCCAGCAGCTACTGTGCTACTAGCTGCTACAACTACAGATAGAATGCTGAATAGTCAGATGTGAAAGCACCGGTATGGGTATCAAATAAAAAGACAGACACCAAAGATGTTTGTGTCTCAGGAACTGCATGTATAATTATTCTCAGGCCAAAGTTTAGACCTCAGAGACATTCAGTATCGCATCTCACTCAGTCACTGTAGTGCCCGTAGGCATTAAGCAGAGGTGGAGTTCACGTCCATTGAAGAACTGTGCAAATTACTGTATCTTCTGTACATTTAACTCCCCATTGCACCATAAAAATTTATCTAAGAAACACTAAGCAACAGTTCTGCCAAATAGAATTCTTATCAGCTGTCTGCTTCATGTCTGTCCATCAAGCACTAAGACAGGAAGAGAATAATTTTTCTTATATAGATGTTCATTAAACCACCTTCAAGCACTGAACAAACTCAGAAATCTAATTTTTTTTTGTTTTTGAAAACGTTCTCATCATATTAGGTTGTTACAGTGGTTTCAGCTTCAATCTGGCAGTGCTCAATCCTCCAGTAATAGGAAATGGAATTTGGATTCTAGGGTCATAGTCTTCTCTGAATTAAACTTGTGATTTTAATCTCCATATGAAACTTTCTCCAGTACAAATAGTACCTTGATTCTAGTTTTGTGGGTACTTTTCTTTAACGATTAAGCCTTTTTGTGAATAAATAGGATATGTAGTAAACATATTTTTCTTTAAATTTTAGTTAGCTTGTTTTATTTTTTTCTTTTTCTAGTTGTCACAGTCAAAACTTTTTCTTGCTTCAGAAACTTTTCTTTTGGACTAATGCCATTAAATCTGAGTAAGGTATAGGGATACATTTATATGGTCTCTTGGGAAGACAAATGCCATCAATCCAAACACCTCCCCCCAGCGTCCTTCCTTAGTCCAGTTCTTATTTCTGAGCATAATGTGATATGATACGGGATATTCTTTGGCCTGTCTGGGTCAGCTTCCCAGGATGTGTCCCCTCTCAGCTCCTTGTGCACACCCAGCTCCTCACATACAGGGCAGTATGAGCAGCAAAGAAGTCCTTGGCTCTGTACAAGCACTGCTCTGCAGCAACGAAATCCTGATTCTGACTGGCATAGAGTTTGTTTTCTTTGTGGAAGCTTGTATGAAGCTGTGTTTTGGATCTGTGATAAAAATAGTCATGATAGCACACAGACATTTTTGTTACAGTAAAATCATACACAGGATGTTAAAAAATTGTGATTGCTATACAACCAGTAGATTTGTTCCTACTTTTAAGGATCTGTCTTATCACACAACTTCTATGTATAATGAACGAAAATTGGATGGAAAGCTCTAAAATTATGAGGGGGAAACTGTGTTAACATATTTTGTAATTGTGCAGTTGTGTACAACTTTTGGAAGGTTATTCACAGTGAACTTGGTTCAAAGTTTAGTCAGTATTCAATACCTCCTGCAGCTTTAGTTGCCATGTTACCAACAACAGCAATGTAGCTGACAAGGCTCCCTCTGAGATGCAGACTCTTGGGGATTTAGACCATAGCAATAATTGCACTGTGTTCAGGGGATCGCCTAAGAAGGCTAATAGGAAAACGTTCAGAATAGGTCTGGCCCCTCTTCAGTTGTCCCTTTTCTCTCTTTGTAATACAAGTGTTTCTGTCAGGAAAGGTGACAGTGCTCTCCTATCCCCACTCTTTTGGTTGTACAATAGCTCTCCTGGAAAGGTGATGAAGAGTGAAAGAGATAATCCTTATTTTTCACATCCTGCTGGATTGCTTTACTCTCGCTTTTATATAAGGAGTGTGGCATGACCACCATCATTATTCTTTCCTTCAGCAGTTGTGTTTTAAGAAAAAGAAGGGATCGATCTATTTATCTGACAGTTCTCTCGGGCTAGACATGCTCTGAGGATACCAGCTGAAACAGGTTCCTTCTCTCACAGAAAAACTACCAAATTATGTATCCTAGAGAAATTTCGACATGTGCTCACCATTGAATGGTTCGATTGTGTCAAGCCTTAGGCACTTCAGGGCTTCTCCTAAAACAGAACTGTAGGACATGAAACACCTGAAGGTCTAACACAAGCATGTCTTGGACATTAAATCCCTGCATCAGGATGGCAGTTGATTGAGAGTTTCGGGGCAAACAATTTGCATTTAAGAGACTAATATCACATGAGAAATCTCAGTCTGACAGTGGATCTGTTCCCCAGTGGCTTTGAACTTGATATCTCCACTCCTAAAATAGTAGCCTTGCAACAGGTGCTGGTATCACAACAGTTTGTTGTGAAGATGAAGTCTGTAAAGAACAGTAGCACTGTGGTAACAAGGACTACGTTAAAAAGTGGCAGAAGCTGAGACTATCTTAAGTGCTCTTAGGTTTCTCAAGGTTTCATAGCATTTACCTGCTTTTCTCACCAAAAGTACTTCTAATTTATGCCATGTTTAAGAAATTAAAACCATGACAGCTTCACTAATTCATATTAATGTTTCGCTTAGAAATATGTACAAAGCCATTAGCAGATATAGTGGCACATTCATGCATACCTCAGTAGTTGTTCTAGGATGGGTCAGATATCACTGAGTGCTCTGGGGGATGGTTAGAGTTAAAAAGCATATTAAATTTACAACAGTTTCTTTCATGTCTGACCATAGTCATTTTTGTGTGTGTAAGCATCTAAAAACGGTGCTGGAATAATCCAGAATCTGAATCCACATGAAGAATAGCAATACTCATCTGAGATGTAAAGTCTGGCTTTAGTGCTCATGTCAGCATTAGCAATAAATAACCTTTTCAACAATAGAAAGAAGGAAAGCATTAGCGCAGTCCTGGGAATTGTAAGACATGGAACCACGAAAAGGTCTTTCCCCCATGCGTGCTGAATGCAGCACATCCTTGCCAGCTGTGTGTAGAAAGCAATAAGTGAAAAAAGGCAAGAAAAAAAAGTTGCATATGCAGGAACTTCTTTACAAAAGAAAATCTCTTGTAGTATTGCCTTATGAAGGAAAATGAAGGAAAAAAAAGCAACTTTGGACTGGATATTTATAAACTGAAAACTTTAACTAACCTGCACCCATTACTGACAGAGAGGATACTAATAATGACTTGGTGTGACACCCTGAGGTCATTTCATGATTCTGAGAGAAAGGGGAAGATATTAGTCAAGCAATTCAATTAATCTGCATGCTGGAAAAAGAAAATGAAATAGCTAAGCTGACAAGAAAAGTTTAGACTTGTATTACAGTGGGGGTGGCTGAGAAGTGTTAAGACAATTGACCATACAAAAATAATAAACAAACACACAAAGCTACATGTCTGGCCATATAATTAAAGACAGGATTATTTCTTTTTGGTGAAAGAAAGCAGTATTTGACACACGATTGTATTCAGAATGGCCATGATCCAAATAGTAGGCATGTAATATTGCTCTTCAAAGAGCACAGCAGGAGGAAAACAGCAATTTAGATGGAGAGATGTCCCTGTGGGGAAGCCAGCAATACTTTGAACTTATCAGATTTACCTTGCAAGCTCAAGAAGGATTCAGATGAAGATAGGAATGTACCAGTGCTTGATGGATAATTCCAGGATATCAGTTTTCTCTGCCAATGCATATTCTTTAATGTCTTGTCAGCTTGCAATCGCTCTTTCTAGCGAGTCCTCTTGCATACAGCTCAGCCTTGAAAAATTCTCATGAAGGTGTATCTGCCAAGATACAAAAAATATTCTCTCCATTATTACCATAACTTTTGAATACTTACTGTTTGAAGCTTGTACTAGAACAATTAATCCCTGACGAAAACTGCCCCAGATTTAATCCATGCCAAAAAATTTCAATAAAAGCATGTTATAGCTGAAATTAAGCATCCACTACTTAAGGCTAAATAAACTATGAGCATGTTGCTGTTACCCTGAAATCAAACATTATGAACTGAGGAGAGCTAGATTTAAGACCAAACTCAAAACAACTTATTGAAAGCAATTCAGTTATGACAGTTAAACATTGTTAATTTTGCCTTCTAATCATTATAATATTTTTAAATAAAATATCAGTATATTTTGGAGCTCAAATCAAATTAAAACATTTCACTGTCTCATTCTACTGTACCATGTAGTTTATAATGACAAGCCACAATCAGAAGTTTTTCTTCATACAGGAAAACATCCCGTGTATAACAAAAATCAATTTAAATTATGAAATATCAGCCCTTCCAGACCATTCTATCAGAAGAAATTGAATATGGTCACATAAAGTTTTCAAGCGTTATCAGATGTTGCAGAATCTCACAAGATTTTTTTATGTAGTTTCAGTCGTATCAAACCAGTAGGTCTCATAACAAAAACATAAAAGTGTAAAAGTATTCCTAAGGTCAAATGTTTGGTACTTAATGGTCTGTAAGTTCCTTTATGTAATGGGGATAAAGAAACATATGGTCTAGTTCAAAGTCTGACTGAAGTTTAATTGTACTGATGTTTTTAGCCTTTTAATCAAGTGAACAAAGCTGGTGCATCTTCTGAGGCTGAAGAGAATTTACTGAAAGAGTAGAGGACAACTAGATGTTTTGCAGACCTCACCTACATAAAGTAAGTATTGAGTTTCTATTTGGCAACACAGTTAAGGCCTCCAGGAAAATTTACAACATTAGCTAGAGTTCTCATCGTTATCAAGCTAATCTTGACAACAATTCATTATCTGTCTGTTATGTTCTACCTGTGTACATTTGCACATTTTTTCTTAGTAAAGTAGAGGAAATTAATTTGTGAGCAAGAAGTAGAAGGTACTATTTTTCCCAGAATGAAGGTGTATGGAACAAAATTTTTTTTAATCTGAAAAACAGTTCCCAATATCTCATTCCAAAAAAATAAAATGACAAAAAAAAAAAAAAAAAGAAAAGAAAAAGAAAAAGGAAGTAGAAGATTAAAGATTCATTTGTTTGTTGAAAAGTACAGACATATGAGCTACTGACCTTGTCTGTTTTGTCTGTTAGATTTTAGCCAGCCCATATATGGAGATCAGTAAGGGATGAAAACTACTCATCTTGTTAGTGAACATTCTCCTGGTTTGTATTATTTAAATGCACTCTTAATGAATGTCCATCTCTTTTTCAGAAAAACTAAGATTTGAGTCAGATGAGCAGATGGGTATAAAACTGAGATGAAATCAGACACCAGTACAGCATTCAGAATTTGTTTTGGATTCAAATGGTCTTTAGTATGTGCAAATCATTAAAGCGCTGATCTATGCCTGAGGTGTATAAGACTTGCTTCAATATTTTATGGGAGGGATTTTGATCTATGATTTATCAGTCAACAGACAGTACTAAGGGCAGTTTTTTTTTTATATTATTTGGAATCAATTACCCTCTTGGTAGATAGTTTTTTCTACTTCCATTTCTGCCACTGAAAAAAAAGTTTGGTACATGCCTGTCAAGTTGAGTGACCAGCCATATAACTAATATAAAATTCAGGTTTTCTTCTGAACTGAATAAAATATTTGTACAGCACAAATGGTTGGACATAGCACTTTTTCATTTTTGGTTTTCAGGTGCTGTTCAATCCTGTCACATTTCTGACTTTCCCTATTTTCCTCTCGTGTCATTTAATGCTGCTTCTTCACCCTTCTTTGAAACTTACAAATTACATAGGCAAATATTTGACAAGCCCAACAGTTTTCCATTCTTGGTATTTTCATCTGGAAATGTATATGCTGTCAGTATATGCTTTGCGTTCTGCACCAATTTCTAACTGAAAATCATTAGGTGGACTGAGCACTGCTACCATTGCTACTTGTTTGAGAAAGTAATTAATTTGAAAAAGCAATATCATGGTTTCAGACTTTATAGCAAAACTAATTTATTTCTGAACTATTCAACAAAAAAACACTATTGAGCCTTGTTGCCTCCTAGCTAAGCACCAGGTGTTCTCAGACAGCAGTACATTGCTTTCAGGTTTTATAAGGAGCTGTGATTGTAAGTGAAAAGTTTTACCTTAAGATATGAATAAAAAATTTTAGCCCACTCATAGAATTGTGCTACATTGTATTTTGATATCCAGATGGATTTCTCCATCTTTGGATACGTAGATGCCAAAGGCTTCTAAGAAGCCTCTGCTATTGAATTGGAACACCTAAACATCCTGCATTCTAGCAAGAAGTTAACAATCTTAATTATTTTCCAGGAGTTCCTTCACTAGAGTCTATTTAGGAATAGAAGTATCATTCTGCGATCTTGGTTTCAAACTTCCTAGAAGAAATAGAAGTGAAAATATAGGACAAACTACACAATCAGCCCACAGAAGAGCCCACAAAGGATCAGGAGCATGCTCTCAGCATGGTTATCAAGCAATAAAAATAAAAAAATAACTTGTGATGGGAATCCAGCCTTCCAGGTAGTTCTCAGAAAAGGTAGAAAGAGGCTATACTCTTCTAGAGATTAGTCTCTAAAATTCAGCAGCTAGTTTTAACCAGGAAATAAATGGGTAAAATCATTAAAAACTTTGTTGCACTTGGAGAGCAGCAATTTTGGAAAGTTCTCCATGTGAGACTTTACAGTGATACTGATTAAGTTCCATTCAAACAAGCGTTGTACTGGAAATTGTCCTTGTGCAGATATAGATGAAAGAATCCTGAAGTAATTCACTTCTTTCTTTAGACTACACAGACACAACAGGAATTAGAAAATCCAGTTATATGCCTCCAAAGCAAAGTCTGATGCAAACTTGAACTTGTTTCTTCACACATACTTTCTATTTTCCACAGCATTACTGTAAAGTCTTCCCAAGTTGAGGGGAACATACTGATGCCTCTAGCTAATGGTTGCTAGAGTCTGCACACAAATGGAGAGACTGTTTCAGGGATTGCAATTTTATTAAAGCAAGGCCACAGTGCTGAAGAGGTGTACTTTCCTCCTGAACAGCTCCTGTAACCCTCAGCATCAAATCTAAGTGCAAGACATCACTTCTTTTTGTGAAATGATAGTTTTAATGAAGTTTCCTCTCAACAAAAAATATTATGTATATATCAAAAGAAGGTAATGACAGTACCTTCCAATAGGATAAAAGCACCATAGAGAAAGTAACAGAAAAAAAAAAGGCTCACCCCTTCCAATGACCAATAACAACTTGAAAGAAGCACAGCCTCTATTCTGAGAGATACTATTCCCATGGTTGCTAACCCTTAAATAAGAGGAGCAGTGAACCTGGGCTCTACTCCTTTCAGTCACTCAGGAGCATTGCTTGCACCTGAGCTCCCTTGGTTAGAAATGCTTTCTCAACTGGTGCTCAACCATTGGTTCAGGATATGACCTGCTGCACTGTGGAAATCCCACTATTAAGAAAGTTTTTTGTTTTCTTACTGTATGTGCCAATAGTGAGCTAGCTATATATATTATCCCACAATAATTCGGTGTAGTAATAAACCTAGTCTTTTTTAGAGACTGGAATCTTGTAGAGCAAGGCTCACAATTTCTTCATCACACCAAAAAAAGGTAAAATTGCCCATAAATATAGAGAAGCTCAACTTTTCAACCAAATATGAATAGACTTGAGGTAAATACCCTTGTGGTCAAAGAAGTGTTAATATGTTAAAATATTATCTTTAGAAAACCAAATCTGTTTTCAACAAAATTTGCCATGTGTATAGCCTTTTCCATTGAGGTACAATTGCATTTATTTTGAAGCTTCATATTACTAGTAAGTTAGTAACAAAATGTTGAGTGTTAAATTTCTTATGAAGAGGTATATTGTAAACACATATATTCAAAGTAGATACAGTGCTGTTAGATGGAGACTTTTTGTATGGATTTCACACATATTTTGCATATGTTACTATGTGAACATCTGTTATGATCTGGATTTCACCCTAGGATAACCTGACTTTATCCATCAGTTATGAGGACTATTTTCTCTTTTATGGGAACTAAAATTTTAATGAGTAGCAAAGGATAATAAAGAAAGGTAGGAGGCATAAAAGAAAAGGGCTACAACAGTTAGAGTCAAAATATGACTTTGAACATACTCTGATATGAATTTTGTCCTGTTCATGCTGACTTCTGCAAGATCTGAGATGCAATGTTATAGTGTTACTGCTGAGAATGTCCTGATTAGTATTTTTATGGCATTCACTGTGGCTTTCGGCATGCAACTGTGTACAGTTCTGTAATACCTGTTCTAGCATCATGCTCTCAAACATATTTTATGAATATCAGTTCCTGGTATGTATTTTTAGAAAACTAGAGCAGATTTTGTGGGTGCTATGATATATTCCTGCTGCTGTTGATAGCTTTGTACTTTGAATGTTGTTCCCTCAGCTCACATACAGTTAGATTTCATTTAGCCCCCAATCCATTTCTGTTAATTACAAACCTTTTTATCTAGAATTATTTGAACTTAAAGTGAGAGGATACTTAAGGATAGTTTTACAAACAAAAGTCTATGGAACACATTCCTAAAGCTTTCACGAACCTCAGATGTGTATTTATTTGTCTGCATTTTATTTGAAAGGTGGGCCTGGGTGAACCTAATGAGGTTCAGCACAGCAAAGTGCAAGGTTTTGCACTTGGGCCAGAGGAACCCCAGGCATTTATAAAGACTGGAAGGATCAGTCCTTGAGACAGGCCTGTACAGAAGGACCTGGGGGCCCCGATGGATGACAAACTTAACATGAGCCAGCAGTGTGTTCTTGCAGCTAGGAAAGCAAATGGTATCTTGAGCTCCATCAGAAGAGGGGTGGCCAGCAGGGACAGGGAGGTGATTGCCCCTCTCTATTCTGCTCCTGTGAGGCCCCATCTGGAGTACTGTGTCCAGGTCTGGAGACCACTGTACAAGAAAGACAGGGAGCTGTTGGAGAGGGTCCACAGGAGGGCCACAAAGATGATCAGAGGGCTGGAGCACCTTCCCTGCAAAGACAGAATGAGGGATCTTGGCTTGTTCAGCCTGGCTGTGGGGTGACCTAATTGTAGACTTTCAGTACCTAAAGGGAGTCTATAAACAGTAGGGGAGTCAACTCTTTGAAAGGGTATACAACACCAGGATAAGGGGAAATGGTTTTAAATCGAGGGATGGAAGATTTAGGTTGGATGTTAGGGGGAAATTCTTTACTATGAGAGTGGTGAGGTGCTGGAACAGGCTGCCCAGGTAGGTTGTGGATGCCCCATCCCTGGAGGTGTTCAAGGCCAGATTGGATGGGGCCCTGGGCAACCTGGTCTACTATCAAATGGGGAGGTTGGTGGCCCTACCTGTGGCAGGGGGTTGGAGATTCATGATCCTCGAGATCCCTTCCAACCCGGGCCATTCTGTGATTCTGATTCTGTGATTTTATCTCGAGGATGCATCATGAAAGATGACTGGAAATTATGCCTCATTTTTAGAAAAAACTGTTCTGCTGTCTCTTCACAAGATCTCGATGAGCAACATTCAAAAGTGAATAAGTAAGATGAATTCTAGAGCTGCATTAGAAAGGGATAGTCCATGTATCCCTTGCTATCAGTATGAATAACTCACGTCCTTGAAATACATTCTCATATGACTTATGTTTGGCCAGCACCATTTCTTGTAGATAACGATTTCCTTATGCATGTAGAAGAAAAATGAACAGACAAACAAGCAAACAAACAAAAAGAATTATAAAGAATACTAGCTTTGCTTTCTTACCCCCCAAAAAAAACCACTTACAATGAATTTCTCCCTGTGGGCTGAAGTTACACTGTGGCTACGAAGATTTCTAGCACTGCTCTCTGGAGCCTGAGGGGGATTCTAGCACAGCACCTGCTCCTCTCTTTGATTAGGCATCACCAGCAGTCCCCAAGCCTTTAGGCTGTGTCTCTCTGATTGCTGCTGTACACCTGGAAACTTCATGGTAAGAGAGGATGCCTGTGTTTGGGAGTACAGTTTGTTTGCTCACCCACAGCTTGATTCATCCTTAACAGCTTCATTCTTTTGATGATTTTCTGTGCTTTCATATTCTCAGCTTTCCCAGTGAATAATGCCATAATAATACAGTGCTGTTTATCTTCTTCAACATCAGTGTTTCATTCAGCTCTTAAAAACAAGGTGTACCACAAGGTTAAGTGTAAGAACATGCCTCACTCTACCCAAAAAACGATTAAACACTTCCGAATTTGGGCCCTAGAGAGTTTTCTGACTACCCTATAGGACACTGTATATACCCTTTTTATCCTAAGTTTTAAAAAAGGCTGTATCTCTAGAAGAGATTTTAATAAATTGCTGGTGATTAACTTGCGATTGTGTACATTCTACACGCTTATAGTTTGGAATGATAATGCTCAGGTGGGTATTAATTTATGTGATAGAAAGCAACTTGCATTACTACGCACACTTTTCTGAGAGGCATGGATTTTCTTTCCACTAACAATCTTGCTGTCAGCTGCTGCTTTTTCACGGATAGTGAAAATAATTTCTGAATAAATAACATACTAGAATAGTTTTTACTTTTTCTTCTTTCCAGAAATATACTGTTAACAAATTGAATAGCTCTTTATTACTTTTTTTTTAAATGCAGAAACATATATTCTTTTCCAGAGGTTGTTGATAAAAAGGATTGCAGTGGCATGTCAGGATTTGAAATTCATCCTGAATCCTACTGGTACATTGCTGTATGATGATTCAACAAGCAACAGGATTTACATTTACAGTTACAGATGATCTTGAATGAGATTTGCCAACTTCAGCTACTTTGCATGGCCATAATGAAACAAATGGAGTGTGATTTGAAAGGCTAGGTAATAAACTTACTAGGTCATCTCATAGCTAGTTTAACAAATCAGAATAGCTACCATTTTTATTTACAGGGCTAGAGTAAGTAGTTCTGAAAAGCCCATCACACCCCCTTCAAGATTTATCAATTTGTCTAACAACCAGTGCACCTTCCTCTACAAACCGTGCCTCACTGAAGAACACCCAACCCTCATAACTACAACTTCAAAGTCAAAACAAGTTAACTGAACTTTATTTCTTTTTCTCTTTAATGAGTTATTTATGGCACAAAGTATTGTGCCAAAACTGTGTATTCTGGTTAATTCTTTGATGGTACTTCAGTTTTTCATTTTCTAATGAGAAGCTGTTATGAAAACAGACCCACTCACTGAAGGGTATGTAGAAAACTGAAAGAAACAAAGCAAATTGTTTTAAATATTATAATTAAGCTAACTCAATATTTTTTTGAACTTTTATCCAACATTATTTTGGTGATAGCAATTGAAAACAAAACAACAAAAAGTATCTAATTTCTAGTTTTAAAGAGACACTGCTTGAGAATAAAGCTTAGGCTTCCTTAGAGGCTAACGCAATTTTAAAAGGATAAGCTACAAAAATCATTTATATACACCTGTACAACTGGTTTCTTACTGCAATTTTCATTTTACTTGCTGATAGAATTTATTATCAGGCTACATTAATCCTGTAAATGTTCTTAAGGCCCATCCTGCAAACATCTATTAGCAGGTTATGTGCTTGTTGCCATGAATAATCCATTACCCTTTGCGTAGTGAGCATGATGCTTGGCAGTAAGTGCTTACAAAAAAGGACCTATTGGCTATAATTCATAAGTAGTCCTATTGATATGAATAAGTGCATGCATAAATGTTGGAGGATTACATTTATGTATCATTGACTTTAAGTAATCAGTTCTGTAGACTGTACATCTATAACATAATTCAATTAAATATCAATGAAATATGACAAAAATATATACAAAGTCGCCTTAGTTCTCATGTTGTACTTTAATTTTTACTGTCATAAACATTCTAACCTATCCTCTTGGAATCCTTTGGCAAATGGAAATCACAGCATATAAGAAGTCTCAATATCTCTAATAGATTTCCAGTGATTTTTTTTTCTTTTATTTATTTAGGAGTCATTTCATGTACGAAAAGCTGTTGTGTTACCCCAATGAAATAATCTTCATGTATAGGGACAATTGTTGTTCATAGCATTTTAATACCTTTAGAATAAACTCTCAGATGGTGTCAAGTGTGTTGCCCAAACACTTCAGCCACAAACAATAAGCTTCCTCCTTCAAATAAATAAGTAGTATCTATAATCACTTCTTGGGGGCATCTACATTAACTGATTGAAAAAAAAAAATACATGATGCTATTTTACTGTGTCAGGAATCATAAAATGTCTTAATAGCAACCAGACAAGATCAAAAATGTGTTTTCATTCTAACAGCAGTTGTGATATGGCAGGTATTTCACAGTGCAGAGTTAGGGGACAGAAGCAGCACTTGAGAAAGTACTATATAACCCAACCAGTATAAACATGAAGAAGAAGTAATTATAAAACTGTATCTGACTGTCTAGGATGTAAAATAAAATATATTAAATCTAATTTTCTAAGGTATAAGTTGCTAACAGAATGAGAACAAAAGTAAGGAAAAAAATACTGTGTGTTTATTAGCGCACATGATATTCTGTTGCCTGGCATCTTTAGATCCATGAGTAATTTTTGCTCTGCTCCCTAAAGATCTCCAGTTTTCAAAGTGATTAAAGATTACTTTGCCTTTGAATAAACTAATTATCCGAATAAACTGTGAAACTGGTATTAATTGTTGTGATACACAGTTATGGCAAGGAGCGAGAAACTTGGAAGTATGTAATTAAGAATAACAGTAATCTCACACCTGCAAAAATAGGTTCAAATGGTTGGGTATTGCATATGTCCCTTTTTTTGCACAAAAAAAAAGATATTTTCTTAAAGGTATGAAGATCACAGAATCACAGAATTGTAAGGGTTGGAAGGGACCTCTAGAGATCATCAAGTTTTCAGTTTATGCAATTTTTGTCTGCAAAGGTTCTTCCATTACATTTCTTTTGCATAATTCTGTGCACTTTTCCATCCACATATGGTTGTGATTGAATTTAGTTTTGAGTGAAAATATAGATGTACCTTAAATCCACAAACAAATTCAACGTAAAACAAGCTTCAGTGGGTGTCGAAGTTTAGTACCAAACTGACAGTGAGGAGGCTAAATAGACACGGATGCCAAACCAGGTCTGATATTACATCATTAGTGTTGTGCAGATTTGTGTCCTGTTATCAGACTTGGTCTGTCCAATTACTCTGGCTTGTGACTGGAATTTTCTGTTGCCGCTAACCTTTCCCATTAAGTGACAACTTTGTGAGTATTCCAACCTGCACCACACACTTGAATTTTCATGCCTTCTGTCTTGTGGGGTTTAATCCTTTTCTTAATCCCTCATTTATCTAGTTTTTTAACACTTCTATTCTCAGACTCACTCAGATGTCACTTTTATGCAGATGGTGCCAAGTTTTAAGTTCATTTTGTTGCTCTAAGCATATAGGCTTCCCCTAATTGCCATAATCTTATCGCCTCTTCTTTCTTTTCTTCTTCCCCACTTGTCCTCCAGTGCATTTTGAAGGGTTTTCGTAACACAAAAGAAAACAGTACCTAATGCATCTAGATGTCATGCCAACTAAATTTTAACAAAATGATTAACATCACGTGGATGCTTTTGAGAAGATTGGCAGCATAACACTTTTAAAAATTTCTGAACTCTTTTCAGGAAATTAAAAGCAAAGTTCCACATACTATAGGGCACTAGGAGGTAATTCTATCTCTTCTTAAAAATTGTAGACATTACTGTGGTATAAGAAATAATCCTGTAATCAATAATGATTATTAAAATTGGAATGGTTGATAGCATATCTGTATATCCAATGTGTGACAAGTGCTCTGCCCAGCCTGTACTTTTGCCACTTTTCTTGATTCTGCCAAGTATACAGAACTGCCCTTCATTCTTCCTCTTCAAGCTGTGATGATATTCCTTTAAATCTGTAAATGACTGTGGGATGAATGTAAATCCTGTTTGTATACAGGAACCTTTGTCTATATAGCTTAAGCAACATGAAATGTTTCACAAGGTAAATTATGTAGTTACTACAAACTACTTCTGAATGAGCTAAATTACTCTATCCTATATTCTGAATAAAGGCAGAAGCTGTATATTAGATAAGAAATTCTGGATACATCTCATCGTATCTCTTCATTTTTACAGGCAACTTTAATAAATAAGATCATATGTGTTAGAAACATAACAGTGGACCACACCAGCAGGAAAATGTTTACAGCATCCCTGGGACATTTACAATTTCTCACTGGAAAAATTCTAAGCTTGAACTGAAATAAATCACTGACAAATCAATACTTACTTTAATATCAAGGAAGGGTTATTATCGGTATTTTAAAGAAGGGGGACTAGCAACAGTGATTTAATGCCTTTATTGCCTTAGTAACTTCTTTTCTTTTTCCACTTTCTTCCTCCGATTGCACTTTAACTGTCTCTCAAAACTCAGTGCAGATATTTGCCATGATTTGTACAGGAATCAACAAATCAACTAGCTGAGGGTGCACTCGATCCTACTGCCCCTGTCATTAGTAAAGGTACAACTCATCACTGGCCTCCACTCAGACAAAGAGAGGCAGATCACAACTGCAACAAATCTAACCAGTTCCTAATCCAAAAAACAGTCATTTTCAAATCCATAACTCTTCATTTTAGAGATGAAGATGTGGTGCAGGACTATGTGAAAGGCCTCGCTCAAGTCCAGGTAGACAACATCAGTTGCCCTTCCTTTGTACCCTGACATTGTCACTTCATCACAGAGGGCCACCGCACTAGTCCAGCATGATTTGCCCCTAATTAAGCCATATTGGTTCTCTCAGACCACCTTCATGTCTTGCATGTGCCTTAACATAGACTCCAGAAGGATCTGCTCCATGACCTTTCCATGCATGAAATTGAGGCTCACCACCATGTACTTCCCTGGGTCTTCCGTTTTCCCTTTCTTAAAAAAGGGAGTAATGTTTTCATTTTTCCAGGCACTGAGGACTTCACCTAACAGCCTTGACTTCAAATATGATGGAGAGTGGCTTGGAAACCATATCAGCTAGGTCTGCCAGGACCCTGGATTTTGTTTGACCTGGTTGAATGCAAGGTGCTTTTATACTTGCTTATTTATTTATTTATTACATCTATTTCTTTTCAGTTCTGGTTAATCTGTAATATTGTTCTTGTCTCTTAACAAAACTATAATTAGTTTTAAAACAAAATTGTCATTTATTTTCCTAATTTTATTGTCTTGCATATTTTAAAAGTTTATAAGTGCCACTATTAAACAGCAGTATAATGTACAATATAATAAGAAATTGTGCTAATATAAACGTAAAACACTATAACATACAAAGAATATCTATCCTCACTTGATGACCTGTTTACTTTCCTTTCTCCTTTTTATCCATATTCTTTATCTCATCCTCTTCCTCTATGGCGCCTTCTTCCCTCTCCATTTCCTGTTCAAGTACTATTTAGTCCTTTTGTTCTTTTCAAGTCATATTTTCCCCCCTTACAAAAATGTTTCCATGTGAAAATAGGAGTCCTTTATTTTTCACTTCATGTGTATGCAGTTTCTGTGGGAGAAGTTCTGTCTACTGCATTTTATTATTCGTTTATGCCATTGGGGTATCCTAGTGAAA
Source organism: Callipepla californica brunnescens (assembly GCA_023055505.1). NCBI lineage: Eukaryota > Metazoa > Chordata > Aves > Galliformes > Odontophoridae > Callipepla > Callipepla californica. Next base: position 1,395,588 of record JALIRH010000050.1, on the reverse strand, counting down.
AAAACTACTGAAACAAATCTGGTGCCCTAAGGCATCTTTGGGGAAGTTTGCTTGCTTGTTTGTTTGTTCATTTAGCTGTATTTTTATTAGGCATGGATTAACATCCTGAAGTGCAAATTTATTTGTCTATACCTAAGGGGTCTGATATAATTACCCAGCTTAATGCAGGAGTTCAAGTCTGGTGGCCTTAGATTTTTTCTTAAGAAACATCTTCTTTCTGTCTTCCAAAAAGACACAGTTTTTTAACATTGTATGCTAGTCTGATGCCCTAAGCTTTTTTACACCAAGGGCACCTTGTCGGTTGAAACTTAAGGAACTAAAATGATGTGCTCAGATATTTTTTGAGTTGCATGGCCTTGGGGCTTCCTAAGGCTAAGATGGCTGCAAAAAAAAGATAAATTTATGTACCAAAGACTTTTTTTCTGTTGGACAAACTAATGTCCTCATACAACAGAGTTCTACATGGACCTTGAAAGAGAGAAAACGAAATTCTTTAGTACCAGATGCCCTTGGAACCACATTTCTCCTGATATACCTAGTGTCTTTCAGGCATCATTTTATATCTTATAATACTCAGTACCATGAAAGACTCAAAAAGAGTTTCATAGTACACAGATAATGAATAGTTATATTTTTTGAATTCTAGCTGTATATACAATATAATACTTGTTAATGTTACTATTTTTACCTCTTGTAAAAAAATATATAAGAGATGTGGGGAGGAGCAGAAAACAGACACTTCAAACCACAAAACCCAATGCAATTTGTATTCTTTTCCTTATATTTCTATATTCTACAAAGTGGCAACAAAGCTTCTTATGCCTTACTATGACCTGAGTGATCCTCTGGGTGATTCTTCATGCGATAATTATCAATAGAAGCAGAGTTCAATTTATTTATTTAAAAGTGAGGAGAAAGATACCTGTCTTATCATAGCTGATGGCTCACAAGTACTTTTGCATTGTTTAAAATCCATACCATAAAGATTCAGAGTTCTAAAATGATTTCAATGAAAACACTTCTTATTATTAAATAGCAATTGATCTTAAGCGCTTGCAGTATTAATTGATACCTTTTGTTAAGTTCATGCAAGCAACATTGGTGGCTTCATAATCCTCTATAATCTTGCACATAGCTGACTCTGAAGTTACATTTCTCATATTGAAAAATGAATAGAGACAATGTGTCTCTAAAACTAAGAAAGCGAAAGAAAAAATATGTATTATGCTGCAGTAAGTTGTGATGGGGTTTCTTTTGTTTGTTTGTTTTTGTTTTTCTGTATACATTTATCATGATAAAATTGTATTGGTTTGCTTATTTACTGCAAAAAGGATATTTATACAAACTCAATTTGATACATAAATTATGACAGCCTGAAGGAAGGATCAATGTATTTTGTGCCTTTTACATTTCTGGATATGCTTTGGACATTCAATAGAAAAAGAAACGTGCATATATGCATAATGTATTTGCAAATATTTCTATAGTTCAGTTAGGATATTTGCATACATATGTTATAACTAGTAATTCATAAGCTATTTAGGAAATTGTCTATAAACTGTGTTGAGTATTACAGTGGTTTTTTTTCAATATCTATATTCCAGATATAAGAATTAGAAACTTAAATACGTATGAAAGGCACATTCAGTATAGAAACGTATTACCAGTTCCACAATGTAAGTTCTAACTTGTCTGAGTGTTAGGTGACACTGAAAGAGACAATGCTTTTCAAACAAGCTCCTTGAACAAAAGATTTGTCTCATTATCTGTCAGTTTAAGTAGACAGACTGGTGATATTCCATGCAGTTTTTCTATGTGTCACGTAATATAAGTTCATTATTTTAATAATAACTAAATCCACATTTCAATAACCAAATTCATTGAAAATTTTAAAAGCACACATATGTAAAAGGATATGCATCTACATTTATAAAATGGATCTATGATTTGCACATTCATCCAGAGTATGAGAAGTCATGGTAACATTTGATCTCTATAGAAACACGTATTTCCTACTGAAATGTTATAAGCTCTTTTCAGGGTTTCCTGCTAAGTATGTTCTGCTACATAAAAACATTCATAACTCATTGGACCAGAAAGAGAGGGCAGGAGAGGATTCCTCTCCAGTATTTTCTAAGCCAGTTGATAGGCAGGGAGAATTTCTCATCTACCTCACAAGATCATTACTTTTTCTTTTTTTTGCAAAAAGATGCGCAATGACTGGAGAAAGAGGAAAATTACATTATGTGATACCCGGTAAGAAATACCAAGAATGGTTGATTTGGGTGTGCCTTTTATTAGCTGCTCAGGACTACCACTCATAACTTCTGCTGTTGAATTCATAACGCTAAGTGTATTTTGAACACTCTGTAGGGTTCTGGATCCCAGCTAAGTACCATGAATTTTCACAGTTTATGGAGTATAAATGTCTTATATGTTCATTTCAACACATTTTTAAATCACAAGCAAGGCCAAATCCACTAGCCAGCTCCAAATATACAGAACGAGACCAGACCAATTAAATACACGTGAAAAGATATTTTTTTTCACCTGTACTAAAAACCAACAGTGTTAAATTACTTACTGTTTACCACATCTATGACAGGTAGAAGTTCTCCATCATGCTGTGAAATGATGGGAAACAGATCTGTCAGCTTCCAGTCTAAAGGGACAAGCAGGTTTCACAGACCCACAGAAATTGTTGAACAGGTAAGTTTAAATGGTCAAAATACACTCTTTGTAAAAGCTGAGACGTTCTCCAAAGATTTACTGATTATTATGAAGATTTCTGTAATGAGATTTTTGATGTTTCATTGGATTGCTTCTGACTAGAATTATACCTGGGTATCAAGTGACCCAATTCTGTATCGCTCAATCTAACAAGTTTTGTTTTCTTTACAAAGAAAATGAATGAATAGCATCAAAGCTGTTAAAGACAAATGAAAACTATAGTTGTATTATGCTGATATGATTTTTTTTGTGTAAGTAGATCCCACATCATTACAAGATTAGGGAACAAGACCAATATCTTAAGCTTCAGCCAGAAAAGAGCAATTAGCCTTGAGGTATCCAGCCACGTTCTGTACTTAAAGACAGATATTCTATTTGTTAAATGACATGCTCTTGCTCTGCATTATTTTCAAAAATAATTTTCATATTGCATACTGCTGATTTCTTCATTTCTTTACATTTTTTGTTTCTGCCTCATTCTCTCTTTCCTGTCTATTGCTTTTCTTCTTTCCTCTCTTATCACAGTCACTTCCTCAGGGTCTCTGCTATTTTTTTTCTCTGCTTCTCTTTTTCCACTTTTATAGCCTTAATTTCTCATTTTCTACTCAATTATCCTTCCCTACCTTTCTTTTTTGGTTGCAATTTACATCCCCACTTTACTACCCCTTAAATCTCATCTGTCTTCATCTAGAATTGAAAAAAACTGTTCATGTGAACAGAGGCACAAATTATATACATATTGTTAGCCTTTGCTTCTTATAGCTGCAGAAGTTATGACATAGGTCAAGTTGATGGCTGGACTGTTATGATCTTGATGGTCTTTTTCAACTTAGATGATGTGATGATTCTGTGAAAATTAAAATACTTACAGATTATACTATAGAATACAGAATAGTCAGAAAGTTCTTTTGGTTAAAGGACAGATTACATTCTCTTCAGTGTTATATTATTCAATAAGTAATGTTCCAGGTTTCTGCAAATGAAATAATGAAAAAAGTCTTTGAATAATTTAAGGAATTATAACACATTATTTTTGACAGTTTTTACAGAACTTTTCATGCATTCTCCTTTCCATATATTACTTTCTCATATATTTCCTTTTCACATATTTTTATATTTGGGCAAGTCATGTGGTGAAATAAAGTCAGAAGGAACATTAGGCATATTTGTAGTTACTTGTACTTAAAGCAGTCAACCCTAGGAAATCTTCTGTATGTCTGTGGATGGAAAATGACTAATATTTCTTAAGATGTTGAGGGCAATATTTTCAGTAAAAGTAAAGTTGTTAATGAATATGTGTAACTAAATAATAATACTAATTAATAAGGAAGTCAATTCAGTGCTCTCTGATACTACCTACATTGACTATACCCAGAAGGCCCATGTTAGTTTTCCTCCCAGCATACTAGGAAGAATAGTTAGCCAAACTTCAAGCAGCAGCAGCAACAGGGGGAGAAAGTGACAGGAGGGTTATTTTACACATTTATTTATTTATAAGAAATGATGTTGTGAGCAACTTCTAACATATAATTGGATTACTTTTATGAATTTAAAGAGGAGCATAAAAAAATCAGAGAATCTGAAAATAAATGCTTAAATTTTCATGGCAGTATGACAGCATGGATGGCTCAGAGGTCAAAACCAGAGAATTATCTGAACACACTCTGCAGCATGTGAGGAAGTCCAAAGGTACTGGAGAAACCATACTGAATGTAATTCCTTTGGGTAATTAAATATTTCACCACATACACTTCCAGGTACAATTCTCAGTTAATGAAAAATATATTACATAATCATTTTAAACTCTGTGGAAATATCTTTTTTTTTTTTTTTCTGCATTTCATTATGACATTATACATGTAAATGCCCAGAAAAGTGTGCACTGGACAGGATATTCATACTATAGTCCAACTTCTTTCACATACTCAGGATGCAGTATTTAAATGGAATAAGTGTTATTTAGTACGTACTATCAGACCTAAGAGTAATCAGATATGCAAACCACAAGCATGTGCAGAACCCAGCTTTAGAAATACTAATGAACAAACATCTCAACAAACCTCTGTCAAAATATACAATACAATCAGGGGCTATGTATAAAAATGTTTTTTTTAAATCCTAAAAGCAGGTAACCAACAAAATATTTGGTTCACTGGGAGTGTAAAAGTAACTTTGAGGGCTAAGTTTAAGTAAAATAAAATGTTCACGTGATAAAAAGTCAAGGGCTTACACAACTGAAAATGACACCAGGAAGGTTATAACTAAAGTCAATGCACCTAGACATCAGGACTGTACAAGCATCGAGATGGCTTAAAGTGACAGTGATTTCTAAGATGATTTTTCATTATGTTTTAAGTCCCCAAACTTTCAAGAAGATAGAGAATTAAGAGGAAAACAGATAAAGGTGTTTTTATTGAAACAGGAACTGTGTCTCTTGCTCTCAGTGTTTTGTCCTCATAACGTTCTTGGGAAAAATTCAATTATTTGATATTTTCAGCATTTTTATAAAAATCAAAAATTCTCACAGGCTTTTTAGTGCTTTAACAAAAATCGGTCTTTTAATTCAGTCCTTGTGCTTTTAACACACTCTGAACTTCTTCACAGGCAGTATTTAAAATAGGGAATCCTCCATAAAGGTTAGATCCTTCCAAAAAGCATTAGGATACCGATTATAAAATTAAAAAAAAAATCATTTAAATTGAGAAAAAGCCTAAGAAACTTTGTTCCAAAAGTTTTGTTGAAAATTATAAATATGTTGACTAGGTGCTAAATCAGAGTAGTTCTTCAACTAAAACTATAAATTAGTCAATGCAAGGCTATAAAAATGCAAAGAAACAATTGATGATATTAGTTTATTCAAAGTTTTGAAATATTTATAGAAATGTGTATTATTATTTTTAATAGCTATTATTAGTATATATGTATATTCCTATAATTGAACTTGAAAATATAGTGCTGCATGAATTATAAAAATGGTATTTTTACTAAATAGTTAGTTCAATATCTTAAAATAATAAAATAAAATGTGTGCATAAATCTTACAGCAGAGAAAAAAATAAGGAATATATGAAGCATCTTCATCTCTATGCAGATGAAGAAACATATGTTCTTGTCCTTGACTTAACATTCACAGAAAATCAACAGACTTAAAGAGTAATATGAAAAAGTATTTGTGTCAGCACTTTTAGAGTAATCATGTATTTCAATATAACAGTACACAGTTTAATAAGAATGCCTTCAAAATAAATCAAAACACTAGTGTTCTTTTTGAAAGGGTCAGTCATCAGTGAAATATTCCAAAGAAACGTAACTCCTCATAAACAATATACTTATCTTCAAAGAATGAAATGTGATCATAGGAAGCTCTATCTAGTGTTTCTACTTAATAATACATTTACAATTAGCAAAATGTACACAGTTAATAAATTCTAGGCTGAAGAACAAGCTCAGCACCTGAAATCTGTTGACACTAAACAAAGCAGCTTTTGATTTACTACTCAGCTGAAACAGATTGTTGTAAACAATCTACAAAGTGTCCAAGGTTATTTATCTTTTTTTCTTCATTTATTTGTAATTTTGTTTTTATATTTATGAAGGAAGCCAATTCTCAGTAAATAAAAATGAATGGAAAACAAATATTGCAAGACTCATCTGGAAATAGCGTTATCTTCATCTCCCAAATTCTTTCTCAGATTTATTTGCCTTTTGGGGGCTGCCACTTTCTTATTTCCTTTAATACATGCACTGACTAATGCAATTTCTCTCCCTCTCAGATGTGGCAGGAAATTTAGTGTGTTTTGATAATAAGTCAGTAGACACCCAAGCTGAAATCCCCACAAGCTTACTTCTGACATTCTTTAATATTACTATGATTTATCAAGGATTTCCAGTTTCCTCCTGGCTCTTTTAAAAGATGTTTTAAATGGTTTTACAATAAATCTGTTTTTGTGTCTGTCTAATTTGACACACATTTTGACATAGTCAATTGTCACATGTGTTTAACACACCGCATGATAACAGAAGAAGCTTATGAACTGTTTGAACTTCATTCTGTGACAAAAATGGTGTTATTTCAGAACCAGTATTGCAAGCTATGATTAAGTGATTAAAGATCCCAGTTTATAGTTAACTACTTCTTAAACAATGCTACACCATCTTAAAATACATTTACTCATAATCACAACTGTCAGATTAAAAATCTTATGCGTAGTCTAACTTGCCTAAGATAACTTAACAATGAGAATATGCTATTTGATTAATAAATACATTGTGAAAATAGCTGAAATACATCTTAGAAAATTATTACATTGAAAATATTAAATGATAAAACATTTATGAAATGTAGCTGTATGAGCAATATATCTAGCAAGGTGTTACCTACTAAATTCATGCTCCACTGATTTGAAATTTAACTGAGAATTTTTAGAGCTAGTTTTAAAGTCTCATTAAATTATAATTTTTTAAACATAATTCACATAATCCTCAGAGAAAATATTGTTCAACAATCCTAAGAACCATTAGTATTTTTTTTTAAAGCTAATATTAATTTCAGCTTCAAAAAAAGGGATTTTCGTGACACTAAGATAAGAAAATACAAATACAGTTGTTAATCACTGTGTAATTATGAAATAAGTCTTTCCTTAAAATCATGGCAGAAACACCTCACAAGTGCTTCTTTCATATTCATCTACTAAGATGAATGCTTCTTCCCAGTTCTTAAAGCCCAGGTGTATCCAACCCTTAGTCCCTGGGCCATGTGTTCTGGCACAGCTTGTCCTGTAGGTAACCCTCTACCCCAGTTTTCCATTGTGATAAAGGAATTTGAGAATAGACATCAAGACCACTGGAAAAAAAAAAAAAAAAAAGAGATTTTTTGGTATATTTACAATTCTATTTTCTGTTGATGTAAATAAGTCACTTGCAAATTTTCAAACAGAACATATGGAGTTGCAATCAGATTTTTTACTCAAAGAAATACACAATCATACCTCTTTACTAAACTTCTATAAGCTCTCTCTTACCAGAGAAAAGCATCCCTTGCTTCACCTTACTCACGTCACACCTTACTCATATCATCACTTTTTGACAGTACATACATTTATGAACAACTGTTTTCAAGGATGAAGAACTGGAAGAGTAAAATTTCATCAAAAATCTCTGACGAACAACTTGTGAGCTCAGTAAGAGTTGCAGTCACTGCCATCAAACCAGGCAGATGTTGGTGGTACGGCAGTAGAGATTGAACTTCGCCATCAATATTCCCTTCCATTTTGTTGCTGTGCAATAGATGGCAGCAGAGGGGCAGTCTAACAGATCTTCATCTGACATGGAAGTCGATTTGAAGCTAAAGGCTGGGAAATGAATTCCTCCATGCAGAAAACAATTGCATGCATTGACATTCACTGACACTCACTAAACATTTATGGAGACCGTGCAGTGAATGTGAGCCCAGTGAGGGGGCAGGTGGTGGGTTTCAGCAGTAGTAACAATGGTTCACCTGTGCTGGTGCAAATTTTTATGAGTGTGGCATGCAGGCTCCTATTCATGGCAGGGAAAAATGAATAGCTAATGGTGTTGACTGTATCCTGGTGCTGAGAATGTGCTCTATTAAATAGTGTTATTGTACTGCTCGTACCTTTTGTAGTTTCCACAGAAATAAATAGGAGGCAATATTTCTGGTGCAAGATACATATACGTAGCCCTAGACAATTCCTCTTCACTCAGTGTGGCCCAGCCAAGAAAAAAGATTGGGCATCCATGTCCTCACCAGAGCTACTATTCACAAAAGAGGCACAGACAAATTTGCTATAAAGAAGATCAGTTCCTGAAAATCCTTCAGAAAGTCCACTGGACCATTTTTATTTTTCCTTATACACCTTAAGCAGTACAAGAGTAAGCAGCAACAGCACAACAATAACACCACTTTGCTTCTGAACATGGTGCTTCCATGAGCAGTATCAGAATTAAGAGTCCTTCACTAATGCCTCTAGGCTCTGCCTGGAGCTTTTGGATCCCATTGAAGCAGCCATGCCTTCTAGATGTAGAGCAGCTCTGGGTAAGGAATAACAAGCCTTACCCAGAGTAAGTATTTAGTGTGCTGAAATAGAAAATCCAAATCCCTGCACTGTGGACAGTAAACCAGCAGGAGCTGTACCTTAATGCTAGATGTGTTTCCTGAAAAGTGAGTGTCTTTGTGAGCAATCTCACACACAAACATTAGCCTCTCAATGGTCTCAGATACCCAGTCTAGGCTTTTGATAAACCAGAGTCCAGAGTAGTCCGCTTTAGCTAGAAAAATGTACTACAGCTCATCCTGAAACACTTACCTCATCTACAGAGCAGTCTCCATCTCCTTCTGTTACTGTAGTTAATGGACCTTCATCAGAAAGATGCAGAACTGCAATTTCAAGTTTCTTTTATAATTTCTTTGCTCATTGAGACTCCAGAATTCCTAACATGTCTACTGGTGTGTTTTCCCCCTCTGCCCAATTCTGTTTACTGAAACAATCTCAAAGTGAAAGTTGCAAAGGGATGAAGCAGCCACAGGACACAAACAGTGAGTTCCAAAGAATGGCCAGTGGTTAGTGCATCAGCAGACTGTAGGTGGCTAACAGTGAATCCTGTTTCATATCTTCATATTCTAGGAAATCCTAATATATTTGCCCTCCTTTCTTTCTCCTGACAGATCTGGAAGAGAATATTAAGCCAAGCACATAGGTACTGTGAGCAACAGTCATCCTCAGGCCCCAGTCACTGGATAAGCAACAACTGTCACTTATCAAGCACATTTCTGTTACCGATGTCTTAGGCTGGCACACATCTATGAATTTCTTAGCTGCTTTTCCAGGGGAACACAGGAAAAATTAAACAGAGCCTTAATGTAGGGTCGGCAGATAGAAATGAACTTCTACTGCTCACATGCCTGAATTATCAACCTGGGAAAAAGAAGACTGAGGAGGAACCTGATTAAAATTCATAAATATCTAGAGAGAGTTGGGAGGCAAATGGATGAGATCAAGCTCTTCTCAGTAGCATATAGTAATAGGACAAGTAGAAATGGCCTAAAACTTCAATATAGGAAGTTCCATACTAACATGCAGAAAAACCACTTTACAGTGAGAGTGACAGCAATGGAACAGGTTGTGGAGTCTCCTTCTATGAAAATATTCAAGACCCATCTGGTGGGTGCAACCTATTGTAGGGAACCTACTTTAGCTAGGAGGTTGGACTTGATCAATTGATGTCCCTTCCAACCCCTGCAATTATCTAATTTCAGAGTGACAAAGGTAAAAAGGCAGAAGACATCTGTTACAGAGAAGAGTTTGCACATGATTAAATAAATAATGTAGCTAATGTTACATTTACCAATATTTTTCATGAATGCAATGGGCTCAAACCAAAAGGTTACTTCTTCAATTTGTTTAGATTTCATTAGACTATCAGGCTATAATACTGTAACCAGCAGGATAGTGAGGAGACTTTTTTTTCCTAAGTAGACTATTTCATGACAAGAAAACCATGTGCATTTCTTATTGAAGTGCAGTCTTTCCAAAACCTGAAGAGCTCCTCTCAAATAATTAGATAAACATTATTGAATTGCTTGACTACAGAAGGTCACATTGGCATGAGTTACCCCATAATACTTACTTCAGGGAACCCTGAAGGAGTAAAGCAGCGCGATATTGCTGCCTTTTCAGTTTCGTTCTGGCATGCAATGCACTTGTTGGCATATGTTTCCCTATAGCTCACTGCTACATATACATTGAAATACTGTTAAAACAACAGATGCGTTTGAAGTGTTCAAAAGGCCAAACTTTTCTGAGAGACTTCTTATTTTTATTTCCTCTTGTCTGAGAAGTTACTGTCACTTCCTGTGAGATGAAGTCCAGAACAGAAAATGTATGGGCAGTGTGACATTCCAAGATATAAGGGACATCCTTTGTGCCAAGAAGGAGGGAAAGCATTTAGAATGACTATTAGGAATGTGAGAAGTTATACCAAGAAGCAACTGATGAATAGCAATGAACAGTCTGGACATCACATGGCCTGGCTGAATCTAGTTAAAACAGATCATGGAAGGGAGTGAGAGAGATCACTGTTTGAAAGTGATGAAAAGAGAAGGTGATTCATGCTGCATGCAAAGAAGACCAGAACAAATTAGGGATTTATTGAAGGGAACAGTGCTCCTCAGTACTTCAATTTAGTGCATGATGCAGCTTGACAAGCTGACATGTGATTTCAAACTAGAGAGACATGTTTTTACTTTAAGTTCAACCTGTAAAAATATTTCTGTGACAACTGATATCCAAAATTCATTGCCCCAGTCGAAAACTCACTGAAGTTAGCAAATAAACCAGCATACTCAATCTCTTTTCTTTTTTTTTCCCCCAATTAAGTGTACAAAATCCTAAATAAAAATATAATTTTCTAAATTTGTGGCCATCCTAAAAGAGTATAACTAACTTTTGAAAAGTAGTGTTGAATGAGTGAAAGTAAGAGAAAGTGAGTTAAAATGCATAATACATGATTGTGTCTTGGTGCCTTAATGCTAGAAAGCCTTGGTTAGATAAGCAAATAAAGTACAAACCCCTCATATCACAAGTGTTAGGCATTAGGGCCTACAAAATCACTTTTACATCCTGCGTATCCTTGCTGCTTACAACGTTAGAAGCCTCTTAAACATCTGATTGGAATCTTAATGACAGCTATGACTGCCACATTGGAAAAACAGCAAATACAGTCACTGATGTTTTGACAACGGTTCTTACACCATAGTAAGAATATAAGTTGACTGACCATAATGCAGACTGAAATCCAGATCCCAGTACTAAACATCAAAGATACCATTTTCCTATCAGAAAAAGTTCTTCAACTGCTGCTGGATGTCTTAAAAATAGGAAATGCCACTCCACAGAATAGTACATCTCATTTCCAGAAGAGAGCCAGGATGTAACCACAAGCACCTCTGAAGCACCCCACATAACTAGAAAATAGTAGCTGCTTTGTCAATAAGTTTTCAGCACCCTTCCATAAATTTAGAGGAGAGTATGGTTGTGTGTGTGTGTGTCTGAGGTACAGGGGGAAGGAGGTAGTTCGGCCTCTAGTTACTAATAATATTGACTAAAGCATCCTTTTGCTAGCTTTTTCCCTGAGGTTTTACACTGAAATGATGTCTGCTATTGAGAGAACTGAGGTTTTCTCTTCACATGTAACATGCTGAAGGCCTGAGTAGTAAGTGTAGCAAATAAAGTTATGTATGCACATTAATTAGTAGCAGGAAGCTAGGGATTTCGGTATGATTGGTGAGTCCAAGCTCTTTCCTGCAAAGGTATGGATGTAGACAGTCACATGTACATTGCAGGGTGGAGCAGAGCTCCTGCTAATGCAAACTTTGTCTCAGAGAATATGAACCTAAATTAAAGCACATTTATCAAAGTCAACACAGATGGGCATCTTTGTGTGTTTTCAGCATACAGTAATCTTCAAAACAGAGCTCAAAAAAAAAATAATATGATTGTGATTAAAAAGAACAGCTAGATTCAATTACATTCTCATTGAAGAAGCTATACCTGTTTGAAATACCCAATAGAATTCTTTTTTCCCCTTACAGTTCAGACAAGCTATAACCTCTAACTTCATTTTTGAATATTCAGTTGTTTTGTCACTCAAACTGAACATATCTGAGACTATACTATGCCTAGTTACTATAGTTAACTGCCTGAATTTCCTTCCATGACAAGAATATTGATTTTTTATTTTAAGCACATTGCTTCACTATCTCTTCAAAACTTACTAGTTTCTGTAAAACATGACTTAGGTACTCATTAGTACTACAAAACTATTTTCAGTATTACACATCATTTACAACAGATAGGAAGAGCAATACATTATATACAAACAAACATACGTATATTCTGTGTATTAATTCATAAAGGTGAGACTAGTAATATTTATATTCCGATAAAGTATCTAAAAAGCTGTACCCAAAAAGTATAGTGTCCACAAAAACAGTAGGTCACTGAGATAAATCATTATTGTAAATAATAACTATTAATCATATCCAGTCACAACAATTTTAATAGAATCATAAAATGGCTTAGGTTGCCAGAAAGACCATCTGTTTCCAACCCCTCTGCACCTGGCCTTGTTGAATCCTACTTTCCAAGCTTGTTCAGGTCCCTTGGGATGATATTCCTTCCCTCTGTTGCATCGGCTGCACCACTCAGCTTGGTGTCATCCACAAACTTGTGGAGGCTGCTCTCAATCCTACTGCCTGAGCCACTGAAAAAGTTATCACTTGTCACCAGCCTCTACTCAGACACAGAGAAGCAGATAGCAACCCTCTAGCTACAGCAATCAAACCAGTTCCTAATCCACCAAATAGTCCGATCTTCAATCTCCACAGTTTAGAGATGAGGATGTGGCGCAGAACTATGTGAAAGGCTTTGCTCAGGTCCAGATAGACAATGTCAATTGCCCTTTATTTATCCCTGACACTGTCACTCCATCATAGGCCACCTATAGCCACTGGTCAGGTAAAGCCTGCCCTCGGTGAAGCCACGCTGGCTGTTTCAAAACATGTTATCTCACACATGCCTTAACACAGCTTCCAGAAGGATCAACTCTACAGTCTTTTCAGGCACATACTTCAGGCTCACTGACATGTAGTTTCCCAGTTCTTCCTTTCTTAAGAGCGGGAGTGATATTTCCCTTTTTCTAGTCACCAAGGACCTCATCTGATAGCCATGATTTTTCAAATATGACGGAGAGTGGCTTGGCAATCACATCTGTCAGTATCTTCAGAACTTCATTTCTCAATTTCACAAAATTAGAGTTGTATTTTGAGATATCATTTGCTTTTAAGTTTGTCAGAGACTTCCCTGTCTGTTGCAGATGCTATCCAATTAGCATACTAAGGTAAGGAATCCATATATAGAATATATGTTACATACCTGTAGCCTCCAGAGACATATTTGACAAAAAAATTACATGTTTTTTACACAGAGCTTATTTATGAAAAGCTATGAAAACACCAATGGTGTACAAATGCCTTAGGTTTAATATTTAGAAAAGCAAATATCTCAAAAAAAAAACCAACAAACAAAACAAACAAACCAAAAAAAAAAAAAAGCATAATACTTTAGAGAGGAAGATGCTAAAATGAAAAGAACTGGCCAAAAAAAATAGTTCAATATTTTAACAGCCACCAAAAATATCTAAACAACTTTCCATGATAGGAGGAAAGATGCCACAGAACCAGACAAAATTAAATGCTTTAACAGAGAAAGAATTGCTCAAAGGTTTGCAGATATCTATGTACAGATATAGGAATATAATTCTTTCTGTCATTTGCAGCAAGGAAATTTATTCTGAGAATACTAAACGTCCCCTCTTATCAAATCCTACCTTTATTGATGCATTTAAAGTATTGAAAGTATAGCTTCAAGGATTTGGGTATTAATACGACCTGAGGATTAAGACGTTTCCCATTTTCTTGAAGTTATATCAACAGGTGCATACATCTGTATGGAAGTAATGTGTATTTGTATTTTGTTTTGAAGTTGCAAGAGTCATACTTTCCAATTTTCCAAATTATTTCATAACATAAAAAAGATGTCTAATACACAACTGCTTGGTTTTGTTTGTAGCAATAAGTTATAAGGACTTTTGAAACATTACGTTATAAAGTGTTTTCCACTGTCAGTTTTTTGCTTAAATAAATGCTTTTAAATCTGTGATTAAAGAGCATAAATAGAAAAATCCATTTTTCTTAGTCCTTGTTGTATGCTTATTGCTTCCATTATTTATACAGATTCCAAATCAAAGCATCACAATCATTTTATTTTTTCCTCAGAGCAGATTTTTTTATTCTATTAATACTTTTTCTCATGATCCCATGTGTGTTTATTTTTTTGACAGGGATCAGTATTTCATTAATAATATGGAATGAAAAGGGCAGGCAGAAAAAGAGATCTTCATTGATCACGTCAAGAGGCCAGAGTCTCTCTGAGAAGTTCAGATTTGCCTGGGAAGAGCTTGAATGCACGTACTCCCTCTCTCTCTTGAGATTTTGGTAATAAAAACAGCTCCAGCTCTTTCTAAACTCTTCTTCCCTTTTCCTCTACTTTCATTTATCATTCTAGAGCCAGTACTGATTAACATAGCTTATATTTTAACTCTTTTTGCTAAAAGGAGTTTCAGTAGTTTGTGCTGGTGATTGAGATCATACTGATTATGCAGCTCCCCCACAATTATCACAAGAAATATGCAGATGGAAAGAGTTAAGAAAACAAAACAAAACAAGGAAAACAAATAAACAAACAAACAAAAAAGTCCACACACCCTAACTGTATAGGCTATCCTTAGATTTCAAGAAGCAGAAATTTTCTTATCTATGCAAACACTACTGTGTTGAGTGGAAGGAGGTATAATAGGTTAAAACTCTACTTGTATTCACCAGCATAGCCATTAGTAAACACTGGCTGTTTGGATTCCAGTTCCAAATATTTGACATGATTGCTGGAATGTATCTTGTCTAGGAGAAATATTGTCTATTAAACAAATGTTGATAGCAGCTGTAGATCTTAAAACAATTTATAAAGTCAACAAGGCTAATGTGAGAGTGCAGACCCAACAAAATAGTTGACACAGACCAATCTGCTGCAATTAGCACAGTACAATAGTTCAGCAGTCTGTGCCAAACTTCCTTCAGGTATCTGGAAAATCCATGCAGTGCAATTTCAAAATCATCTGGCTCCATGTTTTCAGCCCTTTAAACTTATGAAAGTGCCTCCTAAAAACTGTTGCAATTTTATGCTCCATTCCTCTGCCAATATAGCTGTTCAGTGAATGCTTTTTTCCTACTATGCTTGCTTTTTTCCTTTCTTTCTAGCCCTTCTGCCTCTTTTATCTGTAACTATACACACACACACACACACACACACACAGAGAAGAAAACGAATCGGCAGTCATTCCAGTAATTAGCACTTCTGAGTCTTAAATAATGGACTAAGAGCTACTTACTGAAGAATTATTTGAGTTTCCAGCCCTTCGGTTACTAATATAGATTGCACATTTATTTCTCTTGAGATTACCTTCCAAACTAAACCTAAGTTGGTTCTTCTGAAGTAACTATTTGCTTACAGGAAAATATACTGTCAGTGTTCATGGGTTTACTAGGTTTCTGTGCAAGCAGCACCACTATTGAATATGATGCTGAAAGTGATAAACATGAAAGCAGTTGTCATTAGACATTAGGATTCTTTCCTGACATATCTTTCGCAAAGATTAGGACTTTAAATAAGATGAACAATTTTGATTCAAACACAAATTCTGCTATGAATAAAAACAAAAAATGTTGATCACCAACAAAAGAAGTTGATACAGTATCAAGACAGGCAGTTAACTTGCAAGTTGTGCAGGTCACACTCAGTGTAACAGACTGGATGTTTAAATCTTCTAGTTAAAGAATGTGCAAATATAGGCAATTCTAAATAGTATTCAGCACACCTCATACACTTGGAACAATGTTCAAAAAGGTAATATGAAATGTTTGAGAGAAAAACATATCTTATATCTTCTCCGCCTCTCGAACTTCTGCTATTAAGGAACAACCTGAATTATGTCTCCCTTAACACGAGAAAAAAACATATATACTTTGGCACATGGCCATTTTTTGTGTTTTATCCGGACTTCTCAAATGTTTTCCTTCTCATCTAAAAATCAGATCAATGATTTTGAGTGAATATTTCTTATCTGTTCTTGATTCCTGGATGAAGAAATACAAATGAGAGTTTACCAAATCAAGCTCTTTCATGCGTATTTTGATGTATGTGAGCATACAGATGATATTATGGGAAATGTTAGGTATTTAAATATTCTTTTCCATCCTACAAATTCTATCAGCAGGCTCATGGAAAAGTAACGAAGTCAGGCAGTTGGACAAGACTATCTCTGAAGGTTCTTATAAACTGTTCTATTCTAGTATTTTCACAACTAGCCTAAAATGCAAAGGAATAAGTTTTTCATCTAACTATCCCTCTTGTCGTTGTGGGGTGCACTGGGATAAGATGTAGGTCACTCAATTTGTTACACCGAAAAAGGCTTAGGTGAAAGTTAGCGTCTAGATATTTGATTTGCCTATGTGGTCAGGCCTCAATGTGAGAGCAATAATCAAGTTTAATATATTTATGATAAATGGTTAAAGCACAGCTTACAGTAAGCCCAGTGTCAGATTCTTACCTTCAACTCTGTTAGCTGTAAACAGGATTCAAAGACTAGCCAGAAGTTGTCTCTCTAACACACTGGCATTCTGTGCTACTTTCCTATTTTCTGACCCCTATGCTTAGTAAAACTTTTGCTCCATTGACTCAAGCAGGCCTCATTTCTAACTGGTACAAATGCTGATATGAGCTTTTCTCTGATCTTGTAAATTGCTAAAGTAATACATAAAACATGTACACTGATATCGTCAAAGAGGAAAGTTTTAATTGCATTATAATTTCCTACTGCATGCAAGTGAATTTTCAAGGATAACACTCCTTATAAATCACTGGTAATAGGAGTCTAAAATTAAAAACATCAAATAAATAATGAATTTGTACATGCGGCTTCAGAGTGCTTTTCTTTCCCTTTTACCCCCCCCTCCCCCCCCATATCTTGTAATTAAGAGTTATCAATAGAAAACTGGGGCAGTCAATGGTAATTTTATTCTCCACTCGCCAAATAAAACATGTATTTTTGTAAGAGAATGATAAATTATTCCTGAAGGTCTTTATATTGCATTGAGAAGGATGTCCCTGACTTTCGTTCTGTTTTTCTGGTTTGTGCAGGGTAACAGGTTTGTGTGAAAACACATGTAGGAGGAGGAAGGTAGCCTGAAATTATGTACTTGTTTTCCATAAACAGCTAGAGGTGTGTTCAGTTCAGGGGCAAGCTAGGGCAGTTGTTTTACCTTATAGGAGCCTTTTATTTTGGTGTCAAAGCACATTTTTCCTGAAGAAAGTACTCATACAACAGTGCTTTGGAGGTATACTTCTGAACTAAATTTATCCAGATATGTATGTATTTACACATGTTTGTGTATGCGCATTTTGGAATTTGCGGTTACCATGCTGGGAATGTTTAAGAACTTAACTGACAGATCAAGCTATTTAAATTTTGAAATCAAGCTTTACTAAGTTCATTCATTGATAAAACAATTTGTGTGAAAGTTTTGATATTATTAATCATTATCACTACATATAGCAAATTAGCTGTCAGTAAAAAAAAAAAATTCTGAATTAGCTATGAGAGTAAAATAGTTTGAAGCTGATACTGTATGTTTAGCATATGATAGCTGTACCTGTTGTGGTTCCTAGTAGCCATATCTAAGGTGCTCAGACTTAAAAGATCTTTTATGAGACAAGTTAGAGGACGAGCCTGCTTCTGTTCTATTTTAGTTCACCATTCATATTTTGAGATTCACTTTGGTGAGAAGCACATCTGCTACAGTTGCTGCTTTTTCCTGTTTTGGTTTAGATAGTCATCCTTTCATATTTGGCAGGGTACCCTACCTGCCTGCAGTCCCTAATGCTTATCTTGTTCTTTGTTTATGATCATTGCATAACCATTTCTGTCACTTGGATGTCTCCTACATGCAGTTAAACACATTTTTGTTTGTATCTTTGCTGGTCACATTGCTTATACACTGTCTCTGGCAACTTATCAAAACATTCTTAACTACTGCTGTTAGTTATGCTGTTTCAGTGGGTTTCTTCACATTCAAGGCAAGCCAAAATCAAATATTACCCTGATTAGCGCGGTTTTAATTAGCAGGTTTCACAGGCCTTTTCTTTGGCTGCAATACCATCTCCCCAATCTGCTTGTTCTCCATTTTGCCTCAATAGCAGTTATGCAATTTGAGTATGGGAACAGGCCTACTTTAGAACCCCTATTTCTGCTGTAAAGAAACGTGAAACATTACTTGAAGAAAAAACATGGTTCATAGTGCAGACATTTTACTGAGTACAGTTTTTGGCATAATGAACAATCCAACAAGAATATTTTATGATAAAGTTGATCAAAATATATTCTCAGCTTCATCAAAACTTCTTGACAAGTATAAGCCACTCCATTATTTATCACAAACTTTAGCCACAGTATACAAGATCTTTCGCTTTAAGCTTGCTTAAAGTCTCTTAATGAAATTCTAGTAATTCCAATGTAAAACAGTATGTTTATTTGGTTATAAAAAGTAAAATAAGCTGCACTTTGTATAGGTGAATGTACACCAGAGATTTCATCAGTATAATTATTAAATTAAAAAAAATAATAATCACACACCATATAATTATTATTCTGCCAGAAAACATTTTCTATATAGACTTAATTCAGTTTATTGGCAAGTGGAGTAAAGGAGTCAGCTTCCACGGTTGCTATAGATTCATGAATTGCAGCCAGGAAAATTCCATTCAATCATCCAGCTTGTTTTTCTGTGTAATGTAAGACTATAAATTAATTCTTCAAGTTAGAGCAGAAGGGGGGGAACAAGTTTGCCTTTAAGAATTTAAAAACTAGAACTGCTGACCACTTATTTAAAACGCATCTTCTTGCGACTCTTAAAATGTTTGGCTTATTTGTAATTAGAATGCCTGTCTGCAACCGCAAGCCATCATATATTGTTATATTTTTCTAATAGATCAAAGAAACTATTCTTGCTAACCATCTGACCACTTATTTACAGTTCTTAATTTAAAACAACATAAGTGGTTTCTTAACATTTTGGGAGGGTTCTCAGTTTATTTTCTAAATGGGAAATTACTCCAACCTTCTATTTCTGATTTTTTTTAACCTATTCAATTTCATCCATATCTGATGCAAACCTCAAAACTAGTTTCTTACTTAAAGTTACACCATTAAAAAAAAAACACTAAAGTAGGTATCAAGGTTTTTCCATTTGCATTATACCTCAAATTTTTATTTATGCAGCCACCCTTCATATTATTCCTGAATTGCATCATTGCAGAAAAAGTTTATTTTTAACTGATTATCTACCTTATTCTTCTAGTTCCTTCCCCAACTGCTATGCATGAAAATATGAACTGGTAGATATACAGCTATTTTTTCTTTCAGACTTGTGATCATATAATTAGTTGTATTTAACATTTTTCATTAGATTGAACCAACTTTATTAACAAGCTAAGAACTCATAACAATAATAGGACCTATTCAATTATTTCAGGCATTTTCTTTTCTGTTATCTGTTTTCTGCCAGACATAGACAAAGAGTAACACACGCTAAAACCAAATCCAGTGGGACTTTGTCATAAGTTCATTTGCTACAGTGTTTTCTGATTCACAGTTAATTCCGAAGCCTTCCACTTAGTTTTTCATCTATTTAGTGTGTGCAACACTGACTTTCTTTCTTTCTCCTCTATTAGACCAGTGTGCTACAACATCAGGACAAAAGCTTTCAATGCCAAGGGTGTATTTCATCAATCCTATTTTAATTATCAACCAACTAGTAGTGTTGTTGGAAGAATAGAGTCAGTTTGATAAGATTTGTTTTCCATAAGCCTATTTTGATTGGCATTAATTATATTTACCTCCTTTGCCTCTTTATTAATCAAGTGTTCTATCAGCCTCTTTCCATTACTTTGCCTGAGATCAGAGTCAAACTGACAAACCTAACATCACCCAAGTCATTCAACCCATCTCTCTTTCAGTCTCTAGGGCTCCAGAGCTATAAGACTTACAGAAAAATCATTGTTAAAAGTGAAGAAAGCTCATTGGTCAAATACTTTCTTAAGGTTATGTAAACACTCTGATTAAAATATACCAAACTTTAGCACACACTGTGCAACATCCATATGATTTTCAAGGAGGAAATAACTTCCAGTTATAGCAAATAATATGAACATGTTGTAAGGGTAGGAGGCAGTAGATACAGTTTTAACCACTTTTTAATCACCCAAGAAAGGCAGTGTTCACAGCCTAGTAAATAAAGAAAGAATTACTTACCACTTTCTGATGATCAGGGCTTGCTAGAAGTTTCCAAAGCAAGCAATCTTCAAGTAGAAGTGCTACACCCTTAAATTAGGTTATGGAAGGGTGCACCCTGGATCCACCACCCCACACACCACCTATGCTTCTGGTCACGCAGGTGAATTGCTCACACCTGTGCTCACAGCACTGTCCATATCTCTTTATCAGGTGCTCAGTCAGGCTGTGACCTAATGGTTCCCATACATACATCATTTGATACTTTCATAAATATAGAAAAACAAAGTTAAATGCATCTCTTAATGGATTAAATTTATTATTAGTATTTTTCTTGTTCCTGACACACTCAAAAACTTATTTTTTAACATTAGCTTGGTGACATTTACCTGTGTGTGTGCCTGGTTTCCTGGTTAGCTTTCTGGAATTTCTAATTTATTATTTGTGTTCTTCTATTTGTTCATTACACAACTACTTTCATCCCTCTTTAAAGCAATTTTTTTATTATTATTATTATTTAATTTAGTGATTCATTTCTTGATTTAGGATTATGATTTTCTGTAGTGTTCTATAGTATTTTCAATACTTTCCCTTATTATTGATATGATTCTGTAAAAAATATCTTGCCCACTACATTCTGCTTTTGTACTGCCTTCATACCTTCTTAAAGCACAAATATGGATGCATTATCAGATTACTTAATACCTGTTTAATAACAAAATATTCATAAGAATGTAGAACAGAGGTCTCAGGGTATGTTAACACCTGAACAAAAGGTGTAAAAAAGCCAGGCTTTCTTCACTGATACCTAGAGAAAGGGCAAGAAGCAACAGGCACAGACAGGAACACAAGTGCTTCTGTCTAAACAAGAGGATACATTCTTTTACTGGGTGACTCTGAGCACTCACACAGGCTGCTCAGAGAGACACTGGAGTCTCCGCCCCAATCCTCCCAAAGATATGAGCCCAGCATTTCAATCTGGATGTCCCTCCTGGGTCACGGGGGTGAGACAACTCCTCCAGCAGTCTCTTTAACTTCTGTTATCGTGTGACTTTACAGAGATAAGATCTAATATATTTTCCTGTGTCAAATCAACAGTTTTTGAGTAAGAAAGCCATCAATTCGCAAGTCAGTGTCTTTACCGATAGATGAATGGCAACTGAAATCACTTTTGTAAACATCAGGCCATAAATAAAGGGAGAGGGTTCTGGTTTTTCTGCTCTGATATTCTTCTATTTAAAAACATACCAAGAACTTTTGAAACAGAAAGCACGCTTGCTTTTCTTAATTAAAGTTTGTATTAGCATGCGTTTATATATACTTTCATCAAGCAATTGTAAAAACAGCTGAGCAGCTACCAGGTCCTTCATTGAATGGCAATATGTATGATACTGATAGTCTATCATTTGAACTCAAGTTGTTATAATCAGCACTCTCGATATCTGAAAAAAAGAACAAAAAACAAACAAACAAACAAAAAAGCCCTCAGTTTTGCAGTGGAGAGAAATTGCGCATTTTGTCTCTTTGTCGTGTGATTTATTCTTTTCGGGTTATGTATGTATGTATGTATTTATTTATTTATTTATTTCTGGTGGTCCAGGGAGGTGCTCTTAATAGAATGTATACTTCCAGAACTTATTTATGTACATGAATTTTCAAATAGAATTCAGCAATGTAGCAAAGACTTAGAAGCATCGGTTTAAGATTAGTTTCTAATTTCAGTTGCCTGGAGAGGTTACAGTTTTAGATAATGAAAAGTGTCTTTTCTTATTATATGTCAACAACACTTCTTTTTCATATTATAATTTTGGCATTTCAAATTTAGAATTTTCTCCATGTCAGTATGTTTGCATTTTAATTGGATGCATCCAGCAGATTAGCAGAAAAATGCCAGTTTGTACTTTTAACCTTTTTATTTACAAACTCTGAAGCACTACATGATTTTGGCATTACTGTGTTGTTGTTTTCATGCAGAACCAAGACAGGTAGGGTGAATTTATGGCTACTTGAGTGCTGGACAAATACTGAAGGAAAATTGCTATATAAGCAATGTATAAATAAATTCAAGCAATTCATTTCTCATTTGCTAAGAAGCAATTTGATAAGGAAATGTTTGCAGAATTAAGTGAATGGCTGCATTATACATGTTAGTAAACAGGTCAAATTATTTCCTTCTTTCTCCTTGTGATAAGCAACTTTCCTCTTCCCTAGGTGTGACTTTATTCATTATGAATAATTCAGCTATTTGAACTACCTTATCTTGAGAACTACTAATCAACATTTTTTTCTTTCCCTTTCCTGCTTCACCATTTGTCATTTCCTCCTTATGAAGTAAATTGTGGAAACAAAAGATGAAAAGGAGATAAAGATTCCTCAAGGCACAGTAAGTGAAACAAAGGAATATTCATTTTGCAGAAATTATTCTTGATATATTTGTGACAGTTGTAATTGAATTAGATTGCTAGGGGAAATAACAAATCGTGATTATAGTTGACAAGCACCTTTTGATGGCTTTCTGTAACTTTGGCATACAGAATAGGTAATTTATTAATACATGAAAGGACATAATATTACCAAATTCATTAGTTAGGATCAGCTTTCATTTATTCTCTGTTCCAATGGGACAAGTTCACCTATTTGTTGGATAGACAAAATTCTGACTAAAGTTACGCTGTTTAAGATAAGCAATGGATACATCCTTATTCATGAAAATTCAATGATGAAGCGTCACAGAGAAAGAGGGGGTAGAGTACACCTATGAAAATATTCCAAGTAGATATACTTATTGCTGTGAAAATTCAGATCAATGTGAGTGGACACACACACATGCACACACAAAAAAACCAAAACTATCATTCATTTGTAATTAAAAGATAATACTTAGATTTTCAAATTGTCATGGTTTTATGATTTTTCTTATCAGTATTTCACATCATAACTTCATATAAGGCACTGGGAGTTAAAGAGTTAATGCTCCAGTTCCATGGACTGCTGAATTGCTTGGTACCTGTTTCTCAGAAGAGAAGAACTACATACCCCAGAGTACTTTGAGCTCCCGTTTTCCTCTCAGAGCAAAAGATAAAACCACACATAAGTCCTGAAGCTTCCTCTTTTTGATGCTCACCAGCAGTGGGAGCTTCCTAGCCATCTCACCTTCAGCTTTAGAGTAAGACCTGCAGTTTTGAAATCTCTTCCATTTTATTTATTAACCTCAATTCCAATTATATTGTATAATGCTGTGTTATTTTTTCATTCCATTATCTTATTTAATAAATTAGCTTTCCTCCTCAGATCATCACTGTTTTGTTTTCAGGCCCTTCTCCCTACCCTCTCCTTTTTTCCCCTTCCCATTTCCGGGGGCGTAGGTTCGTAGGTCCCCCTGCAACACTGGTTGTGGAACAGGACCGAACTGGTCCATAAACCATTGATACAAACACTTATTTTTATAAAGATTAGAAAAAGAACAAGAGTTTTTTTCAATACTTTTAAAAAACATACAACAAATCAAAAAAGGAAGTCTCACTGAAGTTCTTTTAAACAGTGAAGAC
Organism: Callipepla californica brunnescens; assembly: GCA_023055505.1. Classification (NCBI taxonomy): domain Eukaryota; kingdom Metazoa; phylum Chordata; class Aves; order Galliformes; family Odontophoridae; genus Callipepla; species Callipepla californica. The sequence goes on along the minus strand of JALIRH010000050.1, from coordinate 1,371,331 downwards.
ATTATATTATTATTTTAGTACTGCAAGTAGAAATTAAGAGTTCCACTTTTTTGCCTCAGCTTCTGACTTCAAAAGTTTGTACTTCAAGACACCTATAACATATTTGGACATCTAAAGAAGTGGCTTTCAGAAGTCCTTTAGCTAACAGGTATACGTAGAAGTGATCATTTTAGTATTAGTTTGACACTTTTATTTGCACAGAGTTAACATGCTCAGACACTGAACTTCTAGCTATGCTTCCAAGAAATCATCTTTTCTGGGGGACAAAGAAAACAGTGTCCTGTTTGTTTTGAAAACTCATTTGAAAGATTGCTTTTATAGTCTTTTCTGTTCGCCTTTTGATCTACTCTTACCTCAGAATGACTTTGTGTGAAAAATATTCAGATTTCCTTAAATTCTAGACCTCCCAGGGCCTATGTTATATTAAAAGTCTGATGGTACATTGTTTTGGCTAATTATATACACTAATTTTACATATATTAAATCACATTAAAATCAAATAAAAACATTCTGCAGCACAGACTCTTTAAAATCTTTGAACATGTTCACACATATATTTTACAATTCTTCTTGCATATTTCAGCAACTTAAAAGTTGACCTTACAGAAAGCCTTTTGGGTAAAATATGTGAATGTTAATAATCTCTTAAATATGTATTTACATTATAAACTGTTAAAGCTTCAAAAGAACTGTCACAGGCTCCTTTCCAAAACATTTCAGTCCCATGTCCATTCCTCATTTGCTTTTATCATGCAAATTCTCAGACAGAGAAAAATTGCTTGGCTGAATGAGAGGCACTGGCACTTGGAACAAGTGTGCTTTTCCTAGTGAATAGCATTCTCTAATTTCAATCATAATTCATTTCTAATAAACTTGTGTAAATTTAATATTATCAATATTCACATAACATAGTTTGGCCAGGGATTCCATTCAGAGGAAACTTCAGAAATGTTTTGCACAGAGTTGTAGAAACTCTCTGGAATTAAAAGTTTACAAATCAATTAAAAGCAGAAAATGCACCTGAGTACATTTCACTCATTTCATGAGAGAAAAGTGACAAAAATATTAGATTTTCTGAAAATTATTAATCAGAGTACCTTTTATTAAAAAGTATTTTTTCAATCAGTAAGGGAAATTTGAGTAGCTGAGATTAAATTTGAACATTTATTGTAATTGGTACTTTATTTTGGATTTTCTTTTATAGTTTTGAGTTCTCTATTTACTATAGTATGATTTTAATGTCATAAACATGCAATGCTTACTACTGCTGCTAAATGATGTGACTGAGTTTAAATGTCTGATTGGCTTTTATGTTATTTTTCTGAATTTTCACCTCTGAATTGAAGTGTCTATCTTTCTATGTAAAGATATCTACTGTTTGTAGAATGACATAATTCCTTAAACTACAAATAATGTTGTCCTGCTCTAGAAAACAAGATAAGCTTTCCAGATATTCATCAGAGGCACTCAAATTTGCACTAGGTTTAGTCAAAAATTATTTTTCAGGATATTAAAAATGATACCAGATTCACAGTGACTTGCATTTGTAAGAATTTGGGCTCAAACATGAAAAGCTCAAAGGTGAACCAAAAGCCCATATAAATTATCTTCCTTTACAACTGAACTGATTTTAGAAAATTTTCACGGTTCAGGTAGCAGTTACTTCTCAACAGAAAATAAATAAGAATGAAAAATATTCTTAAGGAAGAACATTGCCATATTGTTCCCATTGTCCCATAGCCATCTTATGGTATTAGTATTCCATTTTCACCAATCTCACACAGAACAAGCATACTTGGGTCACATCTTATTGTTTTAGTTCTGTATCTTAAACAAGAAAAAATGCATTTATATTCTCTGCATTTGTCTGACTGTTGAAAACAGAAAAATAAAAAAAATACATTATCTTAACTGTAGCATGATCAGCATCTCATGTCATATTTTGTGATATTCATTAGAAATTGTAGAGAAATATATACTGATCATACTGTATTACAAGAAATAAAAATGGAGGAGCATTTTGTTTTACAAATGATTTCCAAATGAAGACACAGCTCTACTAAGAATAAAACAAACAAAAAAACAAAAAAACTATTTTAAAAGGAAATGCTTATTGGGAGGGGAGAGGGAAGGAGTGGAGAAACTGAATACAACAGTTCAGGAAATGTTAGGGATATAAGGTTGATCCAGTTATAAATAATTAGAGACAAAATGTACAACTTGTGACACTAGCAGTGTCATGGCAGTGAGATCACTTTTATAATTTCTGTACAAAGTAATTCAGAATGAAACATAATATCCTTTAAAAATTCTTTTAATTTCTCACAATCAGTGATTGCTGAGGCAAAATATTTTATTTTTTTAATTATTATAATTTATTTTTACTTTTTTTATGCAGGTCTAAACTTTTGTTACTCTTAGTTGAAAATGAGTGACAGCTAAGCTGAAATATCATTTGGGAAATGAAAACTGCAAAGGAAAGTTCAAAGCAATAAGGAGCTCTAAAAGGGAGAGGCAGTATTTTAAGAGCAAACAACACTGAACTGCAAAGAGTTTTGAATAAAAAGATCTGCAGAGCAGCAGTGTGCATTCTGAAGTCCAATATCAAAGAAAAATCTTGTGCTTCTGAGCACATCCAGTGTCTGACTTTGCCTGACTACTGAATAAGAAAAATAGATTTAGAATGAGCAAAGCTAACTGTATGGCAACATTTGATTATATTAGCCACCACTCTTTTTGTGGGAAAATACATTGGTGTTGATTAATAACATTTATTGCTAAGTGTTCTATTAGTAAAAGATTTAGTGAAATAAAATTATCCAGTTCTTCTGTACCTCTATATTCTCCACTCATTTTGTCAACTCTGAATGCCTCTAAATTTAATGTTAACTCATGGGACAACTTCCACAGTCATTCTAAATTCAGTTTTCTGATGGTACATCATCAGATTTTAGGAATTGTACATTCTACTGCTAATTATTCTTAGTTTTTGAAAATTATTTTGAGGTCAGTGAGCCATGCTCTGTGTTGATAAGGGATGTTAGTATGTTAGATGTGAAATACCAGTTCTGAAAAGTTAAATTCCTTGTCTCTCCTTCAGTATGCAATTCCCCAGTAAATCAAGCTGTAACATTTCCTTTATGCTTTTACTTTAAGTGTTAAAACAAAAGATGTGAAAACAGATCTGATGCAAAGCTTTCAAACAAAATTCCCCATTCCAATCAGACCTCCAGCTGTGCAGTTGGTGGGGGAGCAGACAGAAGAATGACAGTGACAGAAAGCACTACAATGAGTGGAATTGGTAAAAGATCTAAATTCATAAGAAGCCTTGCTCTGGTCCCAGATGTACAAGTTAGACCAAAGGGGCCACTATACTTGCTTTAAACTTCAGAACATTATTTTGAACTTGTAAGGAAGATCCTTTCACAATTGCTTTGTTGCTCTATCACCTTTTGGTTAATGAAACTCAAGGAATGCTTATTTAAGGCTTGTGGAAACCTGGGCAGTCATATCAAATTGACTTTCCACTTAACTATTTGTTGTATTATTCTAATGGTGTGAAACATTTTTTCATCAAGATGATACAATGCATATGTTTAATTCTGCTATTGATATTATGTAAAGGAATCATGAAATCACTCTGAAACTATCTGAAGAAAAAATTATCTCATAGGTTTTAAATTGAAAAGTATTGTTGATAAAATTCTAGGTAAAATGCAATTTTTATGCTACATAATCTGAAAAAATGTCAGGATATATCTTGAGAAAGTTAGCACATACAGTCTGTCTTCATATCCTACAGTTTAATTTTTATTTTTTATATTTTTTTCCCACAGGACTTAGACCTGAGGTAATGATATTTGAGTTGTGTGGGCAAAAACACTGGAAAAAAACTGTAGCAGCTCAAGAATAAATGCATACACACTTGTCAGTAGCACAGAACACCATATTTAAGGGTCTGACTACAGGGAACAGTGATCCTTAAAGGGTTTCACAATGCGCTGACAACTTTGTTGCCTGTTTAGATGCTCTGAAATCAATGTAATTATGTAGCAGTGAATGAGCTCTGTTTTAATGATTTCTTCTCCCTCCAAATAATTTTTGATTGAGCTGATGGTAACTAAGTAAATGAAAATCAGAAATTATTATAAAACAATTATTCATAAATGATAGCTGTTTCTACAAGTGTTTCCAAACTTGCAACATTAAGAGCACACACAACATCTAAGTTTCTGATGCGCCAAGTTTTTAAATGACAATTGACTTTCAGAATTAATTGGCCTCTTATATATGATTGAATCTTAAATGAACCTTAAATCTCCCTAGTAAAATATATCCATCTTTCAAATTTACATAACTCTAGATTTGGCCAATGTCTATAAATGTGATAATCTTTGCAAGTCCCAGAAGTTCACCTTGGTTCATATCTTACTTGTCCTTTAGTTATATCTTTACTGCCTTTAGGAACCTAACTGCTTGAGTTCATCCTTGAGTTGTCAAAACTGGGCAGCTCAGATTTGCCAAACAATCTGGAGAGTGTGAACATGAATTTTCTTACACAGATGGCTGGGGTAGCTCTCTCCAGCTCAGAGAATACTCTGGCTGGAAACAAACAAACAAACAAAAAACAACTAGACTAGAAGACAACACATGGGGTGTGGACCTCAGATGTGACTCCTCATGTAGTCCTGAGACCCAGTAGGGTCCTGAGATAACACAAAGTCATGTAGATTGGTTCAAGATTAACAAATCCAAACATTAACCTGACCTACCAGGTTCCATCACTAAACCACATCTCATTAGTGCCACATCCACTGGTTTCTTAAATATGTACAGGAATGTGGACTGCATCACTTCCTAGGGCAGCAAGGTGGTGATTCAGACAAAAATGGTCTCACAAATGAACAGAAAAATGTCAGGCAAGCTGAATATTTTATGGCAATATATATATTGTGGTTGTTTGCTTCTTTGTTTTCATAGAGCTTAAAGCCTTACAGTTCCTACTCATTAATTTTGCTTCTTCTGCTTTCAATCTTTGCAGACACCAAAAATTTAAAAATGCTATAAAATAGCAAGTCATGGGTAAAACTGTAAGAATTGTTCTCTGCCTGAACATAGAGTAGTTTTGTTAGTTGTTTTTTTTTTATTATTATTCCAGATTGGTGTACCTGTCCTCTACAGTAAAGTGTTGGACTTGTGCTGTGAAACTTCACACCTTAACTCTAAAACTGATATAAACAGATTTTCAGGTAAAAACATTCAGCAGTTTATTCCTATGTAAGTACCTGCCAAATGGCTTTTATATTTCTTCTTTGAGTCATTATTTATTTAGATTATTTCAAGACATTAACAGGACTGGATTAAGAGATTTTAATAATATACCATACTCACATGCAAATTATTGTTTCACTGCCCTCTGTGAAGGAAATATATAGAATTCTGTGAAAATTACTCAAAACGCATCAATGTAAAAGAAGAATGAAGAGTTAACATGGCAAACTGTTATGGGGGGAAAAAAAAACTGTGAAGTATGGCTTTCTCATTATGGTTCCATTATGAGCTGGCATACAGCTTATGAAAAGATGCAAAAAGTAGTGTATAGGCATGTATCCACTACAAATCAAATATCTGCAGGAAAATTAAAAAAAAAAAAAAAAGTTTTATGAAACAGTATTTTGATCCAGTTTTGGCAGTGATGCATTCAGCACAGCTGTAGCATGATGGCACACATTTAAAGACAGTAAGTGAGTTCCTTATTTTCATGGGGGAAATACAAGCCCCTTTAATCTAGAACAGATATAACAAAAATATGTACTTATATGAAGAAAAAAAAAATCTGAAATGAGAAGTAAAGCACAATATATTGAAATAACAGGATTATTAACCTCGGTAACAAGCACAACGAAAGTGATAGATTCTCTGTCTTCTGTTGTCTTTTAGTGAAGATTATGTCTTCTGGAAAACAAGTATTAGCCAATGATCCTTATTTAAACACAGATTTTCAAGCTTAGTGGAGGTTATCTGAAATGTAATGTTCTGTATACACTATAACAGATTAGATGATGAAATGATGCCTTCCAGATATGTATTCAATGAATCAATAAACTTAATTTTTTTTTAAGAAGTACAGATCCATGGTGGTACTAATACTGGTATATTTCACTCATGAATTTCCTAACCTAAGACTTAAAATAACTCATCTTCTTTTTTCAAGTATAATACGAAAAATAATAAATTAAACTAAGGATGAGGGTAAAATTCTACTCATACTGACAGTACTGTTATGTCAGCAAGTGATTATGAACATATTATGAATATGTTTCCACAGTGGATAAGGGACAGTTTGCTCAATATCACAAAAGGTGAATTCCAAAGCAGGACACAAACTGTGTGAGATGGTCAAAAAGCCCAAGTGAGGAAGCTTTCTTTGTTAGTAATGGCAATAGAAGATAAAGTTTCTGTGAGTGACATACTAAAATAACTGGCCAAAGTTATGCCTTCCAGTTGCTCAGCATTATTCCATTATATAAGGAAAAGCAAGCTTTTGTTAGAATGGGAAAATTACACTGATATTTTGAACAGTTCACCTTCAGTGAAGGACAAGACGAGGATCTGACAGAGAACAGTAGCAGTCAATAACAAGGATCAAACTACATCAGATTTTCACCATTTTCTTATGATCAACTTGTAAACTTTTTTCTAATTCTATTAAAAAAAGATGTACCTAAATATGTTCTTTAAAAGTGTAGGAGGCTCTATGGGCTGCATTCATTATGTTGTTTAGGTATTACCATAATATGTATTTATATATTGTATGTGTGTGTATAAATACAGATATATGAAACTTTGAGAAAGCTCTGCCCAGAATCCTTTTCAGTTGACATTTAACCTTCCCCAATACTGTTTGCAGACAAAGTCAGGCAAGGTGAAAATAAAACTTATTTTCACCTGCCCTTGAATCCACTTAGTGCCATTAAATCACAGCTTCCTACATTCTATTGGGCATCTGATATTCATGTCCAAAAGATTCTTTGTTGGATTACATTTAAATCACTATCTAATGCAGCTCTATAAACATTAAATTTTTATAGAAACATATATTGTGGGGTTGTGAAGTTTTAACAAAGCTGACTTGTCAGTGTTTTGTAGACTCAGCTTTGTTAGCAACCTTATTCTTCTCATAACATTTTCAGGTAATTAACCCCTCTGTGTGGTGACAGTTTTGAAAAATGCTGAAGTTATTAATGATCATCATGATTCTATTAGAAGTGCAAAAGATCAAAATCAGTAAGAAATTCTAATCAGAACAGAAAAGGTAAGATGAAAAGCTTGTGGTTTTATTTATTTATTTATTTATTTATTAGTATTTCCTAAAAACAGTTGCATAAAGAATTTGGATTAACAATAGCATAACGATCATCAAAACTCTGTGAGAACATTGCATTCCTAGGATATACTGAAGTATACCTTACCAATAAATACTCACAACCTACTTAGACATTCAGGGCAAATATCTTGACTGCTGCCCATTCATATTTAGCTAAAATAAATAAGATATCCTGCAAGAAAAACTTAAAACAACAGAATACAAATCTGTATGTATTTTGCTAGTGGATTTTTATAGCAGTACTACCTTCAGTTATTTTATTTTGACCTGTTTAATATGGCAAAACCTGATTTGATAGACTGTTTTAGCCCTAAGTCGCCTCAAATATAGAAGCAATGATGTCTACTTGTCTCACTTTTTTAATGTTGTCTGTGCTTCTCTACTTTAAAGACCATGTTACACAGATGAGTCTGGGAAACATGAACGAAGGCAAGATAGGACAATAAGATTCATAACAACTACCCACAGACTGATTGGAAGACTTTGGGTTTGCCACAATTCATTTATAGTTTGAAGGGGAAGTCTTCCTTTCCCCAGACTCCTATCTCCAGGTTCTGGGATTGCATAGGTCCTGCTTTACCAGTAAAGACTGAAGCAAAGAAGGTGTTCCACCTTCTCAGTACTGGTCTACTGTCACCATGGCACTCAACTCACTCAGTAGCAGATCCTCATTTTCCCTAGTCTTCCTTTTACTATCAACATACTTAAAGAAGCCTTTCTTGTACTTGACCTCTTGTGCTAGATTCAATTCCAAGTGTGCCTTATCCTTTCATGTTGCAACCCCACATGCCCTGACAACATTCCTATATTCCTCAGAAATGGCCAGACACCTCTTCCACATTCCATGGATTTTCTTCTTCCCTTTGAGTTTCTCCATGAGCTCCTTGCTCATCCATGTGGGTCTCCTGCCACCTTTGCCCAATTTCTTACTCTTAAGAATGCACTGATCTTGAGCTTGGAAGAAGTGGTGCTTGAATGTCAACCAACTCTTTGGGCACCCTTACCTTCCAAGGCTCTAACCAAAGGGATACTTCCAAGTGGGCCCTTGAAGAGGTCAAAGTTGGCTCTCCTGAAATCCACAGTTGCAACCCTACTTACTGCCTTGTCTCTGCCGTATCAGATTCTGAACTCCACTATCTCATGGTCACTGCATCCCAGGCTGCCCCCAGACTTCACATTCTCAACCAGTCCTTCCTTGTCAGTAAGAACAAGGTCCCACAGCATATCTTTGTCATCACTCTCTTCTCCACCACATGCACCAGAACATAATCTTCCACACACTGAAGGAAGCTCCTGGACTGTGTGTATCTGTCAGAATTGCTTTTCCAGCAAATATCAGGGTGACTGAAATCCCCAAAGGAACCACTGCCGTTGACTGTAAGACTACTTTCTGGTGCAGGGATAGGCTTGTAGAAGAAAGTCAGGATCTCCAAGACATCTCAGTCCTTTATCAGTATAAATGTCAGATGTACCCCGCAACTCTGCTGAGTCTTCTTCATGAAGAAAAAGAATTAATCTAAATAGATTTGTTAGACTGTTAGCTAATCTAAATAGATTTGTTAGACAAGAGAGCTAAAGTGTACCTGATTGTGTTTTCACATATTACAACCATACCTAATAAAAGCTATTACTTCTTGAAAATTTTACTTCATTTATGTCCTTAGGCTACAGCAGTTAGAGTTTTAACATTGCTCATAGAAGTGGTTGCCTGACAGACACACTTGGGGAAATTTTAATCAATCTAGCTTGGACTGATATTAATATTAGTGAAAAAAAATAGCATGAGTTTTCATTGTACTGTCTGTGCTCAGAAGATCTCGGTCTGGTTAGCAAGAAATATACATCAGAAAGACAGTGAAGCTGTCTAGAACCTCAGTTCCTGGGCTTAGGACTAAAGTAAGTGTTATCTACATGCAGTGAATGATAACCACAATGTAGACAAGGCCCCAGCAGGGCAGATACACACAAAGGTGTCAGAGCATGCCAAGGTTTAGGCAGCAAATCACTTCTATTTTTTGTTCCATCCTACAAGTACTTTCCAAGTACTGGAAGTAGCATATTTATTGTAATTTGGGATAAACATTTGAAACACCTTGCTCTCTTCTAGTCTGCTTCATGTTTCATCTCTGCTATTATTGTATGTGATTAATTCTACCTTCAGATGTTTTAAAGTGATGAGGTTGTAATATTTCCAGGTATTTTTTTTTTTTAGTGGATAGAGATGTGAGGGCTGAAGGTAAGGGGCAATTGAGTACGTTCTCTGTGTATGTTCAAGCAGGGGACCCTACAGCTCAACAGAAGTGAATATCTGGCACAACATTTGTCTTCAATTTGTCACAAAAAATATTATATTCCCCTTGAAAACAACACCTTAAGTTCAGTGCTATGTTTCAAGTGACTGGGAAAATCAAGTATCTGGGGAATGAACTGCAGTGCCCTGCTAATTCGTAAAGTATTATCATTGTTCTTCCACATTTCTAAAAAAAAAATAAAAAATAAAAAAAAAATCTGGGCTAACACAAAAAAGATTAAGACACTCCACATCCAGAACAAAATGAAAATAGACATAAAAAAATAATACAGTAACTGCATTCCTATTCTGCCTTCTAAGAGCATATGCCACAAGTAATAATATTATAGGAGTAAATACCATCCCATGTGTTTAGTTTGCTTAATTTATTTCCTATCTGCCAGCACAGTTTTCTCTTAAATACATTTCTTTAAATTCTTTCTTTCATGGCCTTTTTTAAGCTGAAGCTCCCTCGCAGCCCTTTGTTTCCCAGGCCATTTCATCAGGAAGGAATTTAAGAAGACAGGGCAAAATGGCTCAGTCAGGGAACAGTCAGAACAGTGAGATGACCCCTAATCCCTCCTTTTGCTGTCACTTGCTCCTTCCTAAATTATCTAAATCCCTCCCCCAGAACCTCTGGTAACTTCCCTAAACATCTCACAATAAGTCATAATTAGTCCCGTGCTTCTTCCGTCTACCACATAATGTGTCTCACATTCACAGGCAGTGACCTTATTCCTAAAGACGATCCAGAGATCTTCTCCCACGTGAAGGATTTTACACTTGAACAATGGGACCGACGCTCCTCTGGGACAGCCCGGAGCCAGTCCAGAAGGAGAAGAGCGCTCAGTTTGAGTTCTTGCCTACCAGCGTGTCTCTGGTTTGTGGACATTGGACTATGACAGCTCCTGTGATGGGCCTGGGAATAGCCCCATAGGATATTAGGCTCCCCTTTTCTCCCCTCTTTCTCCATGCTCCTTTGTGGATGCCCAAGTAAGTTTTACCACATGATTAACAAACATTATTGCAGATTCAGATTCAGAGCTGCATACTAAGAATCATTTCAGTTGCCTTGAATATTGACATCTTTGCTATTTAAATGACTAATAAAAATGTTTGTTTAATTGCAGAAGAAAACTGGAAGAAGTATGACTCAGAACGAGCAGCTTTTAAAAATATTTAACTTGTGAAGAAATGGAACAGATAAAAGGAAATGTGAAAGCTTTTTTGTTATCCTATTTCATAGGTATCAGATATTAAATCTATAAATTAACTACTCTAAATAAAGGACACAATATTGATGCAATAAGACTACCTTTTCCATATGCATTTGCATTTGATTAGGGACATTAATAAAAAGAAAATGTTGCAAAAGGCCACCAGATGCCTTGAGGCAAATAAAAATCCCAAATGCCATCTTCACAGATGAGACAACAGCTCCAATATTATACACTTCCTATGGATGGTAAAAGGTCCTTGAAGCTCTGACCAATATGCTCCTTGTAAATTCACATGTCAGGAGAGTTTGCAAAGAGTGAAAGGCTGTATTAATATATTTGAGTATGAAATGGCTTGCTCTATGAGATTGTAACTCTCTGCAGCCCAATGAAGGTAGTTTGTGCAGAAGACTTTTTACACACACTTTAGATGTGTTGATATGATAGGATGCAACATGTGGGCAAATATGGTGTTATAATGGTTATAATAACCAATTCTAATGAAGTAACCTTTCCTTATAGCTTTAAAGCCAATGACCCAAAGTTTAATGGGACTGTTATATTCAGTGAAGCTCAAAGAATTATACAGGAAATGTAACACATGAACAGGGAGCATTAGTGCAGAAAATCCAACCATTCAAAAAGTATGCAGTAACTTTCAACCAAGAAAGGATCCACATTATACTGTTTGACATAAATTCTTGGACCAGATCCCTACCTGTTGTAATCCAATAAAATTCCAGTTTATAATGAGGTAAGGCAACTTGTTTTTCTGTTCTACAAGTCATTAGCAGTAAATATTATGTAAATTAAAAATAAGAAATAGGATAAACCACAGGCCAAGCAGAGGGCTACAAAATGCTTAAAGTCTATGTCTAAATCTGAATAAATAAATTTGCAACTCATGAACTAGCTTTCACTTGCATTTCTAGAATAATAACACTTTCCTGGATAAAACAGATTGAATAACTGATCATCTTTAAAAAGGAATGCCTGTCTTAGCTGGTCAAAAGACTACAAGAAGAACATGGCCACATAAAAGTTTTGAATCCATTTTTTCTCTTATAGCTATTTTAGATTTTTTTCTGATAGTCTTTGCAGCTCCTGTAAGAACTTGACCCGATTTTCCCCATACGCAAATTATATTTTCTTAGATTTAGAGGCTACATTTCACATAGTAATACAGAAAATACATTAGAGCCACATCTTCAAATTTTACCTGCATTTCTTCTGGAAGCAAGGGTGTAGCACAAGTGCTGCAAAGGTATTTGCCATCCACTGAAGCAGAAATTCTGAAGTCCCTTAAGCAGCCAGCTGGATAGTAGGAGGTGGAGAAGGTGATAAAGGCCTGTCACTCAGCTGAAGTGTTTGTGTTCCCAAGGTAATTTCCCAAACAGCAAAGCACAGAAGTTGCAGAACTAATAGTGCCTGTGTAGGGTAAGGAAGAATGGATTAAATGTTACAAAATTTAGGAGTACAAATGTGTTTATGTCATTTCAGCAGAGGCATTACAAACTGAATAAATATAAGATAATGGACTATGAAAACTATGATCTGGAAATACTCAGGAAAACTGAATCTGCAAACTAAATTCCAAACCTACATATATCGCTCCAAAAGTAATGACTCCAATTTACTTCCATGGAAACTGCAACAGATACAAACTGCATGATTATACTGTTTGAGTGAGCAAATTCTCAGCCACGAAATAGTATTTTTCAACATAACCAAGACCACTAGCTACACATTTTTGCGAGCAATAAACAAGTGCCAGCATGCAAATCTCATAAAAATCTGCACCAGTGGGCAGAGCCCCACAGTTGCTGTTGCCACTGCTGAAACACACCACTCTCTGTGCTCACATCCAATGCTTGGGCTCCAGACATGTTCAACAAGCATCAGTGAACATCAATGGGGGGCAATTTTTTCTGCGTGGAGGAATTCAGTGACATATTTCATGGAACTTCCATGTCAGATGCCTTATTGTCAGACTACCCCTCTGCTGCCATAACAGAATGTTTGTGGGAAGGTTCAACATCTACTGCCATACCACCGATGTCTGCTTCTGACATTGTGGGCCATCATCATAACTTAGGAGGCATTTCTTTTAGAGCAGACCTTATATATCTCCTCTAAACCTAGTTACTAACATACAAGGTACAAAACTAGCTACAAAGATGCTAAAATATAATCTGCACACCTGAAAAAGTTTTTCTGCTGACACCTGTCTGTGGCATAGGTAGGAGATGGATGCTGTAGGTAAAAGGTTTTATTAGGCAGAAATTGTTTTTTAGTAATGTGGAGTAATAATAATGTATTAAAGTTTGAAGGAGAAGTAATGAAGAATTAATACCATTTATTTTCTACTAAAGGGAGCTTAAGTTCCTGTCAGAGGCTAAGCAAGACTGAGATTCTGACTCATTATTTTCCTATTATAATGTACTCTGTGATGTTCCCTTCCCACCTCCCCTCCACCCCCCAACACCCCACACACATACGCCAAAAAAAAAAAAGCTGACAAAGATTGGAAAATTTGAAACTAAAGTTCTCTATCTTCCCATTCCCAAATACAGTTCACAGCACAGGCTTTGCTAAAGTACTGAAGATGTACAACAGACCAACATATCACCACACAGTACTATTCTATCATATACTTTTCAGACTGTCTATTTAAAACCTGACCTTAGGGATACTTCTGGGGATGCAGACACTTTGTGAAGTCTGTTGTGTATTTCTGTGCTTTTACTTATTAGTAATTTTAGTGCTACTGAAAAAGGCTGGATTGACAGCCTTACAGGAGTAAACTCTCCATAGAAAAGGGATAGGGTCAACAGATTTCTCTGTGCTAGCTCAACAGAGTGTTTCAGTGTTAACTTAGAAAAAGAGGTCAATCCCTTTGCTCATTTAGTTTTTAGCCTTTCTGATCAAACTGCCAAGTTCGCCAATTAGTGCCATTTGTGCTCAATATGATCTATGATCTCCTTTCTAACATAAGCAGAGCTGCTAGACAAACACACCTCAGGCAACCCAAAACAAATGCTCCAAAGCATTTTAAAGCCTCTTTTAACCTCACAGATATTTGAATGGACAGGCGGGGAAAAAAAAGGTTTCAAAGTACATTTGTATACGGTATAATATGCAACATTCATTGAGAACATTCTGGTGGATCCTGAATGAAAAATTACTTGTTTCGAGTATGGGAAATAATAGAGGAATCAGTTTATAACAGTTTATAGTAAGTTATAATAGAAAGTTGTAATTGAAAAGATCTGCATGACACCCCATAGGCATGATATGGGAGATGAAAGGACATCTAGGAATATACTGTAAAACTAAAAAATTAGTGACTTGAAGAGAAAGGCAAGAAACAATAAGTAGGGACCTATCTGTGTGAATCACAATTTGTCTCTTAATATCAAACATCCTACATACATCCAAATCACATATTGCATACAGCTTGCTAGTGTCAGGATATAGAAAATTCCATGAAAGTTAGTAGCAATGGAGTACTAAAGTGAAGCATTTTTATAAGGAAGGAAGAGATTACCTCTGGAGATTTTCTGTAATATTAATTCCCTGGTATAGCACGCAGAGCAGGTTTTGAACAGAAGAATGATAAAACTGACTTTTATGACTTATGTGGATTTTATAAAAAAATTAAAATACAATCCGCACTAAATTAAAATCAAACTTGGCTGATTTTTTATTTATTTATTTATTAAGTCTGGCAAACATATAAAGTTGGCATGATTGTCAGATGTGTTTCTTTAGGGATTGTCAAGGAAGAAAAGTAGTCTTAAATTTATATTACATTTGCTATCTTGCTGAGGTAGCCATAGGAAACCAGCCACTGCACATCATCTGACTATTGTATTCATATTATACTGCTTTTCTAAAAATGGAAGAGAAGATAAAAGTACAACATTTTTGATGTGCACATAATGAAAGGTGTCAGAGAAGAGAAAACAGCTTTTTAAGCATACTGAGATCCAGCAGTAAATTTTAGTACTGCACATAAAAGCTTTAGTTATCATTTTAAAATAAGTTTCCTGCTAATACTTCCCATATGCCAATTTAATTCCAACATAATGACTCTAATATGTCAAAAAATAAAAAAATAAAAAAGGCAGCAAAATCATGAAATCCCAAAATAAATTATTCAGACACTTCTCATTACTGATACAAGACTATCCTACCTAAGGTGAAACTGTCCATAAAAGATTGAGTTCACATATGCTCTTCAGTTAGATATAGTAGCTTTATAAAAATCTTAAAAATAAATCTGAAATTGCAGAAAGAATTCATACTGAAATCATCCAGATAATTGGAATTAGGCAGTAAAAGATGTGTTCTTATTTAATTCGGTTGGACTAAATGCATGTCACAAATCAAAAGGTAGTCTCAATACTTGATTTATGATTCTGGCCATTGAAAAGAATGCTAAAACTTAAGAAGTACTTCAGCATTTCATCTCCCTCTAAAAATGAGGCTGTTAACATGCTCCATGTGTAAGGTACATATTGTAGATGTTGTGCTGATGTTATATGATAGCAATATTCTGTCACTGCATAGATGTATTTAGACTACCTGTAAAAGAATCAGGCAGCAAAATACATTACCAAAAGTTTTTGTGCATGGTTCCCCCCACTCTTATCTCAGAAACTTTCTCTTTCTCCTATTAGTTCTTTATGATTCTTTTGCCTTCTGTGGACTGTGCTTCTACTTGTCTTTCACTGTGAAGCAAAGAATACCACTGATATGGTTCAGAGTGAAAAGGAACATTAATACAAGTCTGTAAATGTTGACAGCTTGTTAAAAACTTTGAGAAGGGTTCACCAGATTTTTATTGTGAAGAATTTTGAATGACTGTTGAAAGTTTGCTCAAAGCATGAAGATCCCAAAGTTTCTACTAAACTGATTGCCCAGGCGTGACAAGAATCTTAACAAGGAAAACACTAGAAAAAAAGGTTTGTAAGCAAGTCAATTATTTTTCCAACTTTTCACCATGGACAACTCAGAAGTAGTTTCAATGTGTGTTTGACCTGGCCACTGATATAGGTCCTGTTTTGTGGGAATTATTGTGTATTTGCTAAAGCCAATGACTGATCACAAAAATAAATGAAGTTATTATGTATATCTTCTGGTATAGGAAGCATCTATGCCAAGCCATCTTGGCCACAAACAGGATTACACTTCTTAGTTCTACTCTTACATTTCCTTTCAGCAGAATAACAGCTCCAACTTACTATAAAGAACAGTAAGATCCTCAAAAGAATATGTCTGTAGGTGAATATTATTTTAATAAAATATACATTACTCATAAATTCAGTCATTCTCAAATGAGGAAGCATTTCCAAAAGGTCATGAAATGACTGCTGTGATGTTTACAATGATACTGCAAAACCTGGCGTAATGGGCATTTCATTTTATAGCTGCTATGAAAAGTCAAACCACTACTAGTAGTGTGCTATTAATCACTCTGACTTGTGTCCCCAGCAACTACTTATTGACTGGGAAATTAAGAGAAATAAGTCTGTGACACTGCACAGCATTGTTGTCAAGTGTCCTACTGTAAAGGTCAGCAACACACGAATACGGCTGAAGAAAAGGAAAGACTTCTAAAGGAGAGTGATGCGTGTGCAGTAGTGAAAGCAAAGGAACAACATTTTAAATTATGAAAGTAAGTGCCAATTCTTTTGAAGCTTGTCCATATGCTTGACCATATGTTCCTTTATTCTACAGTTACGCTACCACTGTAAGAGTATGAGAATATGAGCATCAGTATGTTCTTTGTTGTTTTTTTTTTTTTGTTTGTTTGTTTGTGTTATTTTTTGCTTTTGTTAGAAGTGCTTAAATCTCTTTTGCTCGAGATGTGGATTACATTGATACATGTCTCAAGAACCTAAGCACCTCTTTTCAAAGTCCTATTACATTGTTTCTATTATGTTGATATGCAGTAACCTTTTTATTCCTTGACTGAGAACCGTTTTTCTAACTACATCAGAAGTATTTTTTAACCCTGATATTTAAAAGTTTTCCCTCATTCTGAAGCAAAAAAAGATTTCAGGACTTAGTGTTACTTCAGAACACCAAATGCTCAGATTTCTTAATTCTTTGTCCCTGGGTTATGTTGTGGAAATATATTTAGAACTAACAAAGACAAACTGAGATTTTGCATGTGTTAGATGATTCGTACGCCATACAACACAATTTTGTTATTCTCTAACAAGACATAATGGATTTGAGTTTGCGAGTGATTCCGAAAAGAAGAATATTAGAATTTCTTTCCTCCCAGACTCAGTTTTATGCTCTCAGTTTTAAATATCCCCACTTTCACACACACAAAATCTCTTGGAAGTGAATATGTTTCATTGATCTTATTTGTGCTATTAGTAATATTATCCACCAGTTATCCTATCAATTCATGTTGGTTACATCAAGTATGATGAAGTAATATATGGTGGCTACTTTCTGAAAAATAAATAAATAATAATAATAATAATTACATGCTGTTCTTTTTGGGCCATTTTTATTAGATATTTGTTGTAAAACACAGCACATGTTTCTAGTCTTTCCACAAAGTCCTTGAAACTTTAAGCTCTTTTGTAAAAAGGTAAGTGGCAGTCATTTCATCAAACAACTGAAAAGTTTGGTCTTTTCTGGTAATAACTGATTTCACCACATCACTAGTAGATGTATATCTCACTGTGTGCAACTTTATCTGGAGGTATCTAAAGAAGAGACAATTAAACAGGAGTGAACCATTTGTCTGGGTTTGTTGCTGTCCTTAGATCTATTCATTGTTCCTGTATTTGTTTTATATTCTACTGAGTTCTCAAGTCCTGAGTTCACTGCAACACATTGGCAGTCTGTGACAAACTTTGCGCTCGCATATAACTCAAAAGATAAAATAGTAAAAGGGGAAACTAGATAGTCAGTCTTCTGTGCTTGGATTCCATAGGATTTACTGGTTCAACTGTTTTCTCAACCATGCCTCAGTCAGAAGGGTATATTACATCTACCCTTGCTTCAGCAGCTGCTCCTTAATGTGTCACCAGCGTGCCATTCATAAACAGCAAATCTCCTGAATCTCATAGTTCAGGGTCTGGCTGCAATTCAGAGAAAAGAAAACATGTCTTACCTACTGACTCTAAGGATGCACAAATGTTTAACTCTCCAGCACTAATCATGAAAAAGACCAACTTCAATGCCAGATATGATTGGAATTAAAAGATGTAATTCTTGCAGGTGAACAAAGTTGCATCCATTGATTTGAAATTAGAAGCCTCTAGAATGTTATTCTTCATTTTTCCCACTGAACATCTCATTTTGAATGATACACTTTCAAGAAACAAGGTTTTAATAAATATTTGAAAGATAAAAACAACTATTTTAATCATCTAGATTAATTTCCTGATAATGAATGATATAAAATATTGCCTTCTATTTTTTGTATTGAACTGGTAAATTTCTTTCCCTTATGTCATCCTGATAGCCTATTCATACAAACCTCGCACAATGCACTTTGTAAAGATGCTCTTAATGTGTAGATTATTCAGTTCACCTATTTTCTTGTTTGTTAAGTTCTTCTTACATGTTTATTGTTTTCCAAGAAGCATTTTTTGAAATTATTATTTTAAAAGTAATGAATACCATTGAATCATTAATCGTGTTTAGGTTGTTCACTCCAGTTTTATGTTCAGGGAGAGATGAAACTCTTCTAATAGACTATATTTCCAAATATAGATAAGGAATTATTCAATAGTGGCAGAATCTTTCGAGAGCATTTGTGCAAACTGCTTCAGAGAACATCACATCAAGACATGGAAAAACAATTTTACAAGAGTATAGTTATTAAAGGAACACACTTTTTGTGCAAAATGTCATTTTAATCAACACAGTTGTGACTACATACATCAGCTGTGCACTTTACTGAGGTTTCAAGTTGTTTCAAAAATATGAAAGCCCTGCAATAACTCTGCCTTGGGAAAGTAGATGTTCTTTGGGTTCAGTCACTCCTCCAATGCAAAATGCAGGCATGAGGATATATAGGCATAATATAATATCACCTCAGTGTTCTCATATTGTGTTTTGAATGTCACAGCATATATGCAATGCAGCCAGAAAGTTCATTCTGTTAGGACCTGAACTGAGGGCACACTACATAGCATACAATCTCTTTTCCCAAGGCAAGGCTTCTTCTGCTGTCAGTTGTGTTTCTTAAGTTACAAAACCCTACAGCTGTTTCCTAGTATTTGGTTATGTACTACCTGAGGTCAGATGAGGCACCCAACAAAAAAAGGAACAAGTTGTAATTCCTCCCATTTGCTGTAAATACACACATAATGTAGATAACCTGAGTGGATAACAAACTTTGAAAAGAGGTGATGAAATACATTTAAACTTGCAGTTTTAATATGGCAACAGATGCTCAACCTGATCAGAGATTTTGAAAATAAACCTTTTTTAGGTAAAGTATAGGCAAAATGAGGAAAAAAAAAAATCTTCAGCTATAAATATCAGCACTTCACTGTTTAATTATTATTATGGTTTTTAAATACTACAGTTTCTGCGGAAACACTTTCATCAGATTCCTTTGGTTGGAAATGGTAGGATTCTAAAATAAAAAAAAAAAAAAAAACATTTACTGAAAATCATTTTAAGATAAATTATTCTTGGAGATGGAGGCCAAAATTCTCCCCAAAACTAAGAGAGTTTTTATTTGACTGACAAATGGGAAGAGAGAATAATGCTGACTATTTGTAATGGCAGAAAGAGGTAAGCAATTGAATCATTGAGTAAATCTTGAAAAAGAATGTATTTGTGAAGGATTTAGAACCTGCACGCTCATGCTGAACAAAAGATAATTCCACAAAAGCCCTCATACTTTCCCATCTCTATCATAAAGTATTCTGCAAATTCATAGCAATTGAGAAGCATACTTAATCACACCAAATGTTAAAATGTCATTCTTAAAAAATATTCTTTCAACTCATAGTTTTCCAGAAAATATTTTTTTCATACCTAAGAAATAGAGCTTCTGCTAGTAGAATGGACACAGCTTCATTGAAAACACCTGAGCTACGATAATTTACCTCTACTGAGGTTCCGCAGGTCAACAGTATAAAATCATTATTTCGACTTTTACAGTGGCCCAGCAGCATTGCAGATTTTTTTTTTTTTTAATATAAGTTATAAATTTCTCTACTCATTCTGCTTATCATCCTTTGCCTTCTCACTTCTTAATATGTACCTTCAAGTTAGGATATTTCTTTATAATTTTGTTCAAAATTCTGCAACAGCTTACAATTCCTTTGCAGGTGCCAGGAACAGATAATTATTCCCCAAAGGTTTTAGCTGTAATGGTATGGACTCATTTATCACATTCAATTACATCTATTACAAATTAAAAATATTTCTTGTTTCCGATAGATTTGTGAATAACATCATTATATCAATTCCGAACTGAAATATCTGGTTAAAAGGCATAGTAATACAAAAAGAATTTCTAGAGGATACAGACTTGTACTGTTCTCCCTCCAATTTTTATACTAAACCAAAATAACTCAGTTCTGTACTTTTCTTAAAACACAAACAAGGAGAAGATGAAGACTATTTTGATATATTTTTTTTAATGACAGAGTTGAACAACTGACACAAAGATCAGTTTTTCTTTTTTTTTTTCTCCTTACTTCTTACCATCCAACAGTCAATCAAGTTTTTAATACATAGTTTAGATTAATTTCTTCCTTCACTCTTTCTCTCCTTCACTCTTTCTCTCTGGGTTTCATGACTTGGCTGGGGGTGTGTGATTCAAAACCATCCTTTCTCATAAGATTCATTTTTTCCTGTAGCATGGTGCACGTACTTCATTCTGCCTTCACATAGAATGATTTCTTCTACCTTATCCTGGAAACAAGGATGCAGAGCAGAGATGCTGCCTCCTCACTGCAGTCTGTGATAAACATCTCCCTTCTGCTCTCTGTCTCTACCCTGATGCAGTAACAGACAATACTGTGAGAATTTTCACCCCAAGGGTTTTATTTATTGTCTGTATTTACTTAAACTGAAAAGAGCACACTTGGAATAGAATATTCTATCTTTCCCAGGAAAGTACATCTAGGAAGGAAAAAGTTCCATATTTGTCTGCAGGGATTTCTATAGCAATTTCAGTACAAGAGGCTTTATCCCATCACAACACTCAGGGTGTTTTACTTAAGTAAGTATTCCGGAGTTTTCCTCAGGAAAGACTTACTTTCTAAATGATTTCTACAGTACTGAGAAAACAAGAATATCTCCTGTCATCTGAATCAGTTGTACATGTACATCTGTTAGTAGAAGAAAAAAGATAAAAGGAAATAGAAACAGAAATCTTGAAGTAAATACAGAAATGTAAAAGGGAGAAGAGGATCTGCCTTATTACTTGGTAATACATTATCCATATATTTTATCCCTTCTTTTGTATTGTCTCTGAAACATAGTTCTTGACAGGTATGTTTAAAAAAAAAAGCTAGGGAAGATTTAAGAACAAACAGACCAGACATATCACAAACTCTTCAAATATATCAAAAGAATCCCACAAGGAAGACTGTGGATCCTTTAGACCACCAGGGTGCAATCAAACAGGATCAAAAGTCTGCAGGGAAAGTAAATGATTTATTGGCATGGGTCTGTACCAGAGAGGACGGTACTATCCTCAGATTAGTCTTTACAGGTAATGAGAGTATAACCACAACAGAGATAAAAAAAGATCAAAAAGAGCTGATGGAACAAGTTCAGAAATACAATTTAAATCGATCAAAAGGACCAGACTCTGTTCATCTGAAAGCTCTGTGGAAGCTAGAGGATCGAGTAGCCATCCTAGGAATATATACATGCCTTAAACTCTTACCAAGAAAGAACTAAAGTAAAAGGCTGGCTTAATTCTCTGAGATTCATAAAGGAAGAGTCTAGGGACTAATCTAGGAATTCCAGAAATAAGCCCATAAGGGATAAGCACTTTAAAGGTTTTATAATTTGTACTATTCATTGAGAGTCATGTTGCTGATAGCTACATTTTATAAAGTAACAGGTAGAATTGAGATAAAAAACATAAGCAGAAAAAGTGATGTTTCCATCATTTTTTTTTCTTGTCTGCTTCTTTCAGTGAAAAAAAAAAAAAAAAAAAAAAAAAGAAGAAGAAGACAAGGCCTACCAGCATAGTGAAAAAGTATACCAGATCACACTGTTGTTGTGGGTTGACATCATAAAGTCATGGAAAGACCGTATTTTATGTAGAAACATAAAACAATCTTAATTACTGAAGTACATAATTCCTTAAGAGCACTGTGTATAATTACAGCTTCTTCTATAAAAATGATTTGTACGGAGAAGCCTTACTTTTAAAGATCCTCATAGGTAATATAGTGGAAGC
Source organism: Callipepla californica brunnescens (assembly GCA_023055505.1). Lineage (NCBI taxonomy): Eukaryota > Metazoa > Chordata > Aves > Galliformes > Odontophoridae > Callipepla > Callipepla californica. Next base: position 1,349,024 of record JALIRH010000050.1, on the reverse strand, counting down.
TTCCAAAACGTTATTGCAGGCAAACAGTGTCCACCAAAGCTTTCTCAAGGTAGTAATACTAACTGCATAGATAGCCTGTTGTGGTGCAAGAAAAATATACCTGAAGGAATTATTGCAGCTAGAATGGTATGCAGGTCAGCAATATTTTACTTCTTTTAACTTAAGTAGCGAAATCCTAAAGAACAAGAGCCACATGTTTAGAAATTCAGTTAAACACAACTCATAAAACCCACACTGACAACAACACTTTGTCACATTATTATTGCAGGTATTTCTAAAATACCTTCTACCTAATAGAGCTGGTTATCTAATTGGCATAAAAAAGTAAGCAAAATAAATTACAGACTTAATGGGATATAATGAAAAATAGTTGATTTCATTTTTAAATTCTTTATAATAATAAAAAGATGGTATTTTTGGAATAAAAATTACTTTGTTTCAAAAATTTTGGAGATAACAGAATCGCTGTTTAGCCTCAGACATAAAAATACATAAAAATGGAAACAAAAAACATAGAAATGAAGTCTGTTGTATTACATCAATAGAGTGGAATACCATGATATACTGGTATATATGCATGTGTTCATCCTTCAAATCTGCTGCCGTAGTCAGCTAATAGAAGAATTCAGCAAGACATCATTGGAAGTTTTGTGCATGGACATAATAATTCAGTGCTATTTATTCATTGAAGATCCATTTATGTGCACTACTAAATTCAAGGTAGATTTCCCTTACTACCGTACAGGTGATAGTACTTCAGAGATGGAATTTGATTTTCTGCTGTTACAGTAACGACTGTCAGCTGACATTTTCACACTTGATGATAAGACAGTCTGGGAAACCTCAAACCAATTCAGATCATTCTGATTACCTGATCTGTTGTCAAAGGGTATAATGTAAACACCCTTCAAGACAATACCTCAGAAGAAAAGGAGGAGTTTAAAGCACCATCAGAAGTTGAATCTTCACAGATATGGAAGATAACTGGTGAAAATTCAGTATTTCATTGTATATCACACTAGGAAGAGTACAACTGTCAGCAACAGGGAGCTCTGAATTGCTTTGTGCATTGGTTGCTGCTCCTGTTTGAATGTAGAATGATAACGTAAATATAATACAAAAAATTTAGAAATCAAAAGTTAGAGAAATGACTTTATTATTTATAGTTCAGCAACAACTAAACCTGAATATAAATATTTTAGAGTAAATTTTCTGGACAATATGCCATGAACAGCAAAGTATCAGCTTTTTTGTTTTCTTTTCAGAAAAAAAAAAACCAAAACATGTTCTCCAGATAGAAAGACTGAATTTCCAAACACTGATACCTAATGCGTTAAGTAACAACACGAATAACATAGCAAAATCAAGTCTATCCTGAAATGTATGTGTATTACCAGACATCTTCTCTCACCTCAACGTAATTAATAATTCCACCTGGAATAAAAATATAAACTACAACGAACGGAACTATTGCTGCAACTGGGGCTCTTCAGACAGTAATCAAGCGTAGGCGGTTGTGACACTGTTTTCTCTACTTCTATTAACAAGGAAAACTCTATAAATGAAATGAGGTAAAAATAAGCAAGAGGTTGATTCTCTATGTGTACTAAAGTGATGGGTTAGGAAAAAGATGCAAGGAGGTCTCTCAGGAACTGAAAAATTTAGATAAAATACAATATTTGAGCTTGTCACATATGCAAAAATGTAAGCTTCATCAAAGAAGCATTCCTAATATCACAGTAAAAAAAATGCTATTTGAAATTGTATTTTAGTTTAGACATTTTTCTTCAAAGTAACATCGTATTCTAGCACTTTTGTCTCTGTTTCTTTGTCTCTGTTTCCACAGGCAGCTTTTTGCAGGAACAGATATCAACTAAATAGGTGATGTATTTTTCTTATTTTTACTAGACAATATATTTGACAGTGACATATGAAAGGAGGTCCTACTTCAGGGTATAAGTTTAAGTCACTTAGAGTTTAGTTTAGACACAGACCAGATAGTTACCATCATCTCTGTGCAACAGCTTAGAAACAAACAGTACAAATATTGCATTGCCCCTACAAGAAAGAGCTGAAGAGCATAAGCTGAACGTGACTTTGTAGCTGCCAGCATTTTAATAAATGGAAAAACAGAATCAAGGATTCTGGCAGCGCTAGAAACCAGTATCAGTATCACTTGGGTCTTACTAATAGTGCCACAGATAAGGAAGAGAAAGATGTAATTTTGTGGGAATTGCGTGAAAACGCTGTTGGTGTCATGAGATGAGAAACAGTGGCCATAAACAGCAGTCATCTCATGAGTTCTTACATGAATTTGTCACCCTATAGAGACTTATGGCAGAGGAATGACTCAGAAGGGTGGGAAGTAAGGGACACTGGTTCAGTTTAAAATTGTTTGCAAGAAGCCAACAGTGAAACTGTAGGACAGGGACAAATAGGCCAAGAGCACACTGGCAGTGTCAGTACATCAGGAAAGCTCTGCAGGGCCAAATGACAGCTCCAAGATACCCAGCAATTAACCATGCATCAATAACATGTTGAGTTGTTCAGTTATTTATGAGAACAATAAACTGTGTAGTACATTTATGTTGGTTTAAACATTATATGGTTTATTGGCAGGGAAAATGTGCAGTAAAAGACCATAGCATTGTGCTGAGTTCCTCTGACACAATATTGTCTGAACTCAATTTTTAGCTACTGCCCAAGGAGATGTCCTTGGTTACCCAAGATATCTGTTCAGTGTGACTGATACGACAAAAGATTTGCATGAGACTCATGTCCTTCTGGAGAGGCAGCTGGAAGCCAGATGTAATTCCCTGAGGCGTCATGGATGGAGCAGAGGGATATTTGCAAGTCCTCAAAGCAGTGAATGACTACTGAATATTCTTAGCCATACACATTATCTTTTTCAAGAGAAACTGAAAAGCCTATGAACAGTTACAGGGTATCACTGAGTGAGACTCATGGACACCTGGATAGCTTATCAAAGAGAGAGACAGCAGTATTCAGAATGACTTCTTCTCTTCTGTATGGAAGGAAAGCCTTACAGAATAACAATTATGAGACATCTACATCTGGAAAGTTATATCATTCATTTTCTGAGAGAAAAAACATTGCCACCGCACTCAGGCTTATGAAGAAAAAGAGTGGATACTGATGGCCTTAATATAATATTTTGCACCTTTCCTGTTTTTGTGGGTTTTTTTGTTGTTGTTGTTTTTTTTAAGTTTTTGATTTAGTGAAGATATAACACAAAAATGCTGAGTTCAATTCTTTGTAGTTTTGTGTGAGGACCAATCTGTGCGTTTAAGCAGCAATGCTGTGATATATGCTATTCATAACACATTCAAATTTTCATCATCAAAGTAATAGCTAAAATAATGATGCCAGAAATCTACTAGAGAATGAAGGGCAGTTTGACCTGGGGAAAAAAAACAAAAAACCACACCTCTTACTTCTAGAGTTGTAGACAGACTAAATCCCAAAATGCAGTGAGAATTTGCATAAATAATTTTTTTTCCATTACACTAGTGAGATTACTTAACATTTCTTTTTACCTCTATGCATCCTTCTGACTCAAAATGGACTGCATGTTCAGTGGCTAAGTTGTCCCTGGGACCTGATTATCTTGGAATCTTCTCTGCAGGTGTAAAGAGCTAGCTGTAAATACAATAATTTACTCCCTGTACAATTCTCCTCTTTTTCAGTTTTATCCACTGTCTAATGAAGGTCTCACAGCTCAAACATTGCCTATTTTCTTTTATCTACAGCAGTATATATTTTATTAGTTTCAATTTTTTAGATAACAGTTTTATACCTTAAATATAACTCCAGGTGGGTTCCACTAGAGTAAAAGTGACTAGCCCCGTGTTTCCCTTTAGCTAGAGGACTGGCTGCAATTGTTAGGAGAGCTGTCAATCTCCCCTTAATACATTCAAGTCCTTTGGATGCAAGCACAGGCCAAAGGGGAAAACCCAGAAAGGAATACTTCTGAAGCTGATTATAAAGGAAGCAGAGTGTTAGTCAAAGGTACAGCTCCAACAGACTATGATTAACATTCCACTGTAAAATAAGGACCAGAGAATAAGTCATTAATTTTATGGCTATTTTTTCCCACTGCTTGGTTTTTCATAAGTTGGACTTCCTTCCAGGCTAATTAACCACTAAACATTTTACAAGCAATCCAAGTGCGGAAGCAGTAGAAGATGAATTGCACTTATGAAGTAATTGACAAAGGGTATATCGGGCCTTTTAAGCTATGATATTGTGCATCTTAATACAGGAAGAAAGGATCCTTTGTACTGCAGTTTGATAGGTCATTAGTTAATTCTCAGAACTCTGCACAAGGTAATAATGACTCAAGGCTAAAATGAACCTGCCTAGATTTTGGGGGAAGGGGGGGAGGAATCCTACCTCAGAACATCTCCAGAGAAAACACTTAATGTTTGTGTCTTGGCATTATCAAAATACCCCCTGTGTTATCTTAGATTAATTCCCTGGCTATTTTCTTTTCTTTTGACAGCAAAGTCAGAGCTGACAAACCGAGGCAGTTCTCAAGGAAATTCAATTACTGAAATGTCTGACAGCTTGCTTTGCTGCTTCTAACTAAAGTTTTGAAAGTTACATGCTGCATGTATAATATGGTTTTCACTACAAAGGAATAGATTTGCATTTTCTAGGGGGAAAATCATTTTAAAGCTGTAGGAGTCTAATGATAAAAGATAAAAAATGAAATGCTGAAGTTCCTATTTTGCAAAGAAATAAAGTAAGTTGAGTGGCTGCCACATGAAACTAGAAAAACACTGTTTTCTTAAAAGCAGAATTTACTTACCTTTCATGTAAATGAGGGAATGCCAATCATGATGAAGGGTACTTGAATATATCATTTTCTAATTAGCCTATATGATGCAAGATATAAAGGTTTATAAGCTTTCCAGTAAACCAGGAAAAATTTGTTTGTTTCTATCTCAGTGTCAGTAACTTGAGCTATGGATCTTGTTAAGTGCTATCTCTCTGTTTTTCCATCTGATTATTTTTTAGAGATGGGGAAATTATGAAAAACCTCTTGGTCACCTCACTTGCTGAAAGCAAGGCAATCTACTTTGCCCTCTTTTAAGCTTCCTATTTTTCCCTTTTCACCAAAAATCTGCAAACCAACAGAAGACACATCAAAAAGCAGTAAATGAAGTTTGAACAGGTGTCCTGGTTTGGCACCTCTTCCTTGAAAATCAAGCTGCTGTTGTCCATCTCTCAGGTATTAACCTGGTGGTTAGTTTGTGCTCCCGGGAAGAACTTCCAGTCTCCACACTCACTGAGCTGCAGGCTAAACTACTCATGAAGAAGAAGAGAGTTGCAGTGGGAGGTGGAACCATCCACTGTGTTGAAAGAAAATTTCAAAAGAGGACAGTTAAAAGCTCAACCCTTTTTTTTTTTTTTTTCCCCCCAAAGGCTATTTATTCATTTCACATGCAAGCATTGTTGGGTAAATACAACAGATTCCTGCTCACACAATTGGTACAGTAAGCACATTCTATGGCCACACTGAATCTTGCTTTATTGTCTCGTGGCTCAGATTCAACCAGAAGAGAAAACCATCTTTTCCCTAATAGTGCGACTTAAATAATGCTTAGTGCATTGTCACATAGCTCATCTTGACTGGAATTAGTACCTACCATTTATGACTGAAAAAATATATCAGGCTTGGTGTTTCTCACTGTGCTAGTTTAAAAATGTAGTCTTTGCTTCAATACAGTCTTACTCCTGTAAGGAGTATTGCTCCTGCTCTATACCAGAGAAATTCTATTACAGAAAATGGGCTTATGCCTGCATAAAATTAGAATAACACAGTGATGAATCAGGTCCCAGTTCTCAGCAAAAACAGATCCACATAAAGGAGCAAGCTGTAAACCTTCCCAGTGTGCAAAAACTCTTAAAGAAGTCTTTCTTTAGATTTCTTGTACCACCAATCCAGTTTCAGTGTAGAATCATAGTTACTGAACCATTACAGAGTACACACACTGCATAGTAGCTACTGTAACAAAACTACTCTCACAACTTTTTTCAGACAGATTGTTAACATCACAGGTCACTTTAAAAATGCATTGTACCAGGTGAACACACCTGATAAAGCTCAGAAACATCCACCAGATGTTCTTGGGGAAGCTAGTCTTGCAAATCCATTTTCTGAGATGACAGAAACAATCCAAGAGCATAAGCCCTAGCCTTTGGGAGTTAATCTCTTATCTGTGGATGCATTATCTGATAGGGAAAGTAGACAAATTCATCCTAGAACAAAAGTTTACTATCCTAGATCCAGAAATTCAGAGCATAGACAACTGCCAGCTGCACATGAGCCCCAGGAAAAAGGAAAAAGTTTAGCAAGCATTTGCTCCACCTGCAAGCAATGAAAGCTACTAAGGGGTTAAATAGTTGTACCTTCCTTGAGGTTTGGACTTGGAGAATTTCATTCCATTTCTTTTCATTTCTTAAGTTTATCAGCAGAACTTTAGGCTAAATTCAAGGTCATAGTGACCTTAGTTATTTCTGTGCTGCAGCTTACATATACACAAGTTGAATTCACCAGTTAAAGATAGAAGGGTACCTGTAGTTTCCTACAAATCAACCTAGAGAAATATAGAAAGGCTTCCACAGATGTGGATTTTCAACTACAATATAACCTGCAAATTGTGATAGTTTAGAACTAGCTTGAATATACAATAAATGTAAAAAACACATTTACTGCTACAGTATGGCCAAGCTCCACTGTGCAAACAAATTAATGCATTCTGCTGTCATTCTGAAAGTTGGTGTAGTCTCCTCTTTCTTATTTGAAAAAAATAGTAATATATAACGTATAACATAATATAAATAACATACATTATATATATGAACTATATATTATATATATAATAATATATAAATATAAAAATATAAAATAATATATAAAATAATGAAAAATTACTGCTGGAAGTGCATTGAGGTATTCGAACTTGAGAGGTGAACCAGCAATATCATTTTAGAATCAGTTTTTAGAACAGTGTTCCCTTCAGAAAGTCTAGATGTGATACTTAAAATCCCAAAGGATTTGGCTCCTTTATACAAATTCAATACACTATTTTAAGGTTTTCTGCTAATGATTTTGATTTATTGTTACACACGCTCAGTATGTTTGACTATAGCAGGGATTAAATAAATTGTGTTTTAAGGATTTAAGGTTGAGAGGAAAGGATTTGGCTATGTAAATTGAGGTCTAAGAGGTCCTTGGTTTGTTAAACATGTCTTTGGGGTCTTGTATCACCTTCAGAAGAAGACTGGGATGTAAAATATTTTCAGATACATAGGATTACATAGAACAAAACCCAAGAGTTTTATTAACAGCTATTAAATTTACTTTACAATTAAATCTAAATAATAATATTATATATATATTTTTTACAGTCTGGATAGGAAGTTTACATAAAAAGAAAGTGAAAACAAAGGATTTATAATGGATTCAGTTACTCCTTGGCACAAATGATCATATTTTCTTGATATTAACTCCTCTTGAGGAAATGGATGCATTCAGAAATCCCAGAACAAAACTATTAACAACTAGATTAACATATTGATTAATGTTATTTTATATTAACATATTTGGTCTTAAGTCTGATTGGCAGTAATGAACGTCAACTTAAGACTCCTCACAGGGAATGATACCTTATGTATCATTCTCATTGCTTTAGTAGGGAAGCAAGAATTGGTTTCAGTATTTTACAAGAATAACTTATAAATTTATAACTCATACTAAAAATTTCAATTACATTTGTGTAGAAAAAATATAAATTTTCTTTATTAATAAGAAAAGCCTGACAGTGAGAAATTAATGAATGATCTCCTTTGAGTATTAACTACTAGTACTGCATCACTAACCTCACTGATGAAAAATTACAGCATTATAAAGAATTGAAAGTAGATTGTGCTATCTGACTGAACAAAAGCCAGACTGAGGAGAAAGTACAAAAAACAAAATCCAAATCCACTCAATCCTGAGAGATAACAACTAGCATTCTTAAAAATTGCTTGCTAATTTTCTGTGTCAAAATGTTAAATAGCATCAAAATCTGAACTTTCTAACAGGTGCTTAGTTTTGCGTTAAGGCTCATTAATACTTTTTCAGATTTATTTATTGTCAAGTTTTGAGACATCTACATATCATGGAAGTATTAATCATGCAACAATCATGGAAGTATTAATCAAGCAAGGGAAAAGTGACTGATATTTTCCACATTGCCACATCAACAAGAAAAAGCTTTAATATTACTCTTTTTGTACTAATAGAAATATAGAACAGTTCAGAGTGAAGATAGAGCAAGACTGTCACAGTACTTTCATAAATCAGCACCTGTGATTTATGGGCACCTTATTCTGTCTTCATGTCTATGGATTAACCAAGCAGAGATTAGTAAAAAAAATTACACATACAAACTGCCTAATATCTGTATAGCTGTATTTAGTTAAATGTAAGTGATAGAAAACAATTCAGCTGAATTTTCTTCAATGGTATTTTAATAGTATTCATACAACCAATACATAAATGATAATTTCATCATATTTACTGTGTTTATAACTATTTGAAGATCATGTTTTTCTGGTCTGAGTACATTGTATGATCCCTGACTGAAAGGATTTAGAGCCAAAACAGATAATACAGTGAGTTAGAAACAGACCAAGATAATCAATAACAGAAATAAAATAGCTAAAGTAACATAATACCAGTGTCTGTGCTATTATGAAATTACTGATGTTAAGGAGCTAACTAGCACCTGTAATTTAGTTTGCTTGTCCCGCAGTCCTGTCCATAAATATTAGTTTTGCTGACTGTTACACAGGATGTGGCACCTAAATTGATCAACCACTGTTTTCAGTAAATCCCAGCCTGGCAGCAGCTGAATTTTTCAGGATACAACCATATTACTATACAGTACACAAACCTCATCACTAACCATGCCAAGACCAAAGTCCATGTCTCCCTGCTGCCTGGCTATGGAACAGAAAAGCACAGTTCAATAATGAAAACCAGAAGATAAGTTCCTACAAATTCCCAGAAATGGTAGTGAAAAAGCAAACCCCCAAATTCCTCAGATCTTAAATGTATGAGATATCACAAACCCAGACACATGAGTACAGATTTGCAGGGCATTCATCATTCCAGAAGCCTGAAAATCTGGGCAACCTCTTATATGAATAGAACTTCTGAAGAAAATTGCCTCCTTATGATCTGCAGTACTACAATGCAGCACTAACTTGCTTTCCCAGTGTATGAGTTCAAGCAATGGCTGCAGAGCTGCCACACCAGGTTTGCAGTTTCCAGCACACACAAAAGCAATCAGTCACTTCTCTCATCTCTTAATCCTGGTCAGTACAAATGCAAGGTGCAGAAATGTTTTGTGTGCCCCCAGATAATGCTGTACTGAGGTGTTTTCTTTTACCAAAATAAAAGTGTATGAGTAACGTTTCCTTATTTGTTATTTCTAGAAGGATAAACATCTGTATTCATAACAAATTTAAATCCTGCAACTGCATTATCAAGCCAAGGTGTATTGGAAATGTATGTTTTTCTCTCAGTGGAATGGGAAGTGTAAAGTCATAGATGATCCTCGTGCTTAATAAATAGTTACGCCCATTATACTCTATAGGAGGCCAGATTACATTAAGTGTACATTACGAGGAAATAATCTTCATTTTCAAGTGGTTCTACTGAAATAAATGGAGAAAAAAGTATGGCTAAAAATGAAGAAACCTAAAAAATACTTCATCTTGGTTTCAGGAAAAAAACATAGTGCTTCCTATAATCATTCTGTAGATCTCTATACTTCAGTTAACAAGGCATTTTATCAAAATAGGGATTTGCAAAGTTAAACCAGCCCTGGATTACACTCAGTGTGCTCACACTTGCTTTCCAAAGGCTCTCTCTTTCATCTGAACTTCCCCAAAGTGTGAAGAAGCCCCATGTGTCCTGTACAGACAGCCCCAACACAGTGCCCAACTGCTTGACTCCAGTTTTTTTTTTCCCCTAAATGTTTTCCAGATTGTACATACTCAAATACAGAAAAGCACGTGTCCCTTCCCTGACAAAGAAGGAACTCTGACATAAATGAAAACAAAGCCACAGAAATAATGAGAAAACTCAGTAGAAAGCGACAATAAATGTGACTGATATATTAAAATCAAACTAAACCAAACAAATTACAGAACATATCCTTCTACAGAAGGATTGAACAAATTCTGCTACAACATTGCAAGCAGTTTTGCATAAGTAACAGCCTAGCCAGGTACAGCACTGATTTAGAGGAGAAGAAAAGACAATGTCATTTTTTTTGTCTCAATTTTTAAAAGGATCCAAGAGCTTTCATGTTTGAGCTAGTGTATGTTTGTTGTCACCCTGTCTGCTTTTCTCTGTTTGGTCTACGTTCATAAATCTGCTGGCTCCTAATACCTTTCTTCTTGAAATCTAGCCAATACCAGCGTCCACTGTCTTCTGGTGTGACTTGTTTCCAAATATTGATATTCAGTATTTCAGTAGACCTATCTACATTGCTTACATGCTTGCATTTTATAATACAACCATCAATTCTTACCTAAAAAGTGCTCCTGAGTGCAAACTGTAGGAGATAATTGCAGGCAATAGAGGTAATGTGCACAGGAAAGACAGCAGATGAGACTCTCCACTGACTTGCACCTCATGGAGCCATTTTCACTAGCACAGTGACACAGTTTGTTTTTTTTTTTTTTTTTTTTTTCCCATCAGATGATTCCCAAACTGTTATCCCTCTGTTTCATGTAAAATTACTACATAGGGTGCATGATTATGTACAATGCCTTAAGAAAGGTTTTTTTTGTAAAGGTAAATTACGAAAGAAAACTCATTTTCACACATTAATATGAAAGCACCACTCCAGATTATCCATTTATATAAATAGAGAAATTTCACGGTTTTGTGATACATATTGCAGTATTACAGCAAAATGTTATTTTGTTTTTCCTTCCATTTTATTTGAAAACAGGCAACTACATAATTCAAATGTACAAGGAGCTTTAAAATGTCTACGTGTGCTTTCTTAGACAACTGAGTACAGCAAATTATCCAGATATTTATAAAGATTCAAAGCTGTTTGAAAGATGAAGGCTTCCAGATAATGATGAGGTATTTCTTTTACTTCTTTAATTATCAAAACATCAGCCTTTTGTCTATTTTGTTATTAAACATTACAACTTATTAGAAGCTTTCTCTGCATTTGCCTTTTTCATCCTGCACTCTTATTCATGTCTTATTGTGTTTATTATTCTTTCAGATATCATCCTTTCATCACCAAAATCACAGAATTATTTGAATATTAAGGGCCTTTTGCTGGGTCATCTACCCATTTTATTCTTCCAACATCATGTTACCTCTTTCAAATTCTTGGTCCCAAACTATCTCGAATAGAAGAGTAGCTATTTCACTTTGAACACCTTTGGAGACAGTAACTCCCTAACATCCTTTGGCAGTTTGTTTCATTATCTTTTTATAGTTATAAAGTTTTTCATAATATTTAACCTACATTTTCCTTGCAACTGCTCAGGCATATTACTCTGTCCTGCGTGACTAATGAGAATAATTTCCCTTGTCCCTTTACATATCTATAGAGAGCTATCGTGATTTCTCCAAGTCTTATTTTCTTTAGATTGAACATCCCATTTATCTTATTAACCTTTTTCTCCCCTCACAGATCATACTTTTTCAAACCTTCTATCATTTTCTTGATCTTTCTTTTCTTTATTTCATGTTCCATTGCTCAAATGATAAAAGGAGAAGACAAAAGCCAACAAAAAAGTGTAGGCAAGCTTTTGAAAACAAGACACAAAATATGAATTTGTTTTAATTTGTGCTCAAAAAATAGAAGTACAAAGAATGAAATATCCAGCTGAAAATCACCAGTAGGGGGTCTGATGTGTACACACATGCGGGCTATGTGAGTAATTGTATGACTGTTCAAATCCTTTGGAACAAAAAAGTGTGGTTGTACGTCAAGATCTAAAGCAGAAGGACTGAGATTTCAAAACAGAAATACAGACTCAAACAATCCTTTGCCTATTGAAATAATTTGTCCTTGCCTCAGCTGCAGGTCTCTTTTGATTTTTTTTCTATTTTTTTAAGCTACAGTTTTGATGCTTTTGCTTCACAGTGCTACAAAACAAAGTAAAGAACTTTCTAAAAGTAGTGAGCAACTAATTTAGTAGTGTCTGATTTCAGACATTAGGACAGCACAGCTCCACCAATGGTCAGTTCTTAAGACCACAAGAGCTGCAAAACCAGACCAGAACAAAAGCCCACAGCAATGTACCTGGTACTGGCCATCAGCAGATGAATACAAGAAGCAGAACATGCTGTACCGACAGTGACTGTGTGCCAAATCTTTAACTCAAAAATTTCATGTTAAATGGGTTTATTGTTCAACTTGACCTCTGCAATTGGTTTGTTCCCTGTTCCATTGAGCTTATCCCTCACTCTCCCCTTGTGAGAAACTGACTTCCACAGGAACTCTGCTGGCACCAAATGAATCGGTTTCAATTAAAAGCATTTCCACTGATGATGTTCGACTTGCCAAGAGAGATGATAAATACCAATTTGAATCTGCATATTTCACTCTCAAAACAAGGGCAAGTTTTCTGTGACACAAACCAAGAGAGAAAGCAGACACGCTGCAGTCCTACACTCAGTTCAGAATTACTTGGGAGGATTCATCTTCCTCTTTCCCTCCTCCCCCAGGCTCCTTCAGTCCCCAGAAGAGCCTCATGTCAAAGACAGAAGAAACTGGAGTGTTATCACTACAGGGGACTCAGCTAAAAAGTAATTAAACCGCTCAACCAGAACTCTTATTACCATTTTCCTTCACAACTTCATCCAGAAAACACAAAGAGTGAGCTGAAAGATAAAACATCAGAAGCATCTCACAATGTCACTACATTCTTATGCTAAATATTATGCCACTCATACCTTAGGCATGTATGCATGAAGATATACTGTTTTTAAGGAAATACTACTATTAGATGATCATCACTTTTACAACAGAAGTCACTGAAAAATGCCAGTTCAGTGCAGAAGCATGGTAGTTTCCCCATCAAGTGCATTGCAATAGTGGCACAGCCTTATGGTGAGTTCTTCAAGGCAGACACATTCTTCTCTGCTGTTTGATGTTTTAGGGCTAGACTGAACTCTATACTCAGTGGAGACAGTGGTTTGGTTTGCATGAGTAACTGCTCATTATTGCTTGCTAGGGGCTTATTATCCTTTCCAGGACTGTTAATGACAGATACGTTATGATAGAAATTTTAAATAATATCCTCTTCGGAATAGAAAGTATGAACCACGCAAGAAAATGTTTAATAAAATTCATTGATTTAGCTTTAGGAGAAAAAACCTGATCTGAGTTATTAATGAACAGACTCTACTTTCAAAGTGGAATTCAATCTTTTTAACAGAGGCCAGTTCAAAAGTGATGACTCCTGTTTCTGTGGAAACTACAACAGACACAAACAGCACAATAACACTATTTGATAGAGCAAATTCTCAGCTACAAAACACTGTTCTTCAACATAGTGACCACCATTAGCTACGTTTTTTTTTTTTTCAGCAAGTTGATGAGTGTCATTAGGTGCCATTTTCTCTGCCTAGAGGAATTTAGTGACACCCATTTGTTTCATAAACACCTCCATATGCCACTTTGTCAGGCTTCTCCTCTGCTGTCATCTGTCACACAGCAACAAAATGTAATGGAGCACTGATGGAAAAGTTCAACCTCTGCTGCCATGTCACCATTCATCCCCAGGGATGTGGGCCAATATCATAAACTAGTAGGCATTACTTTCAGAGCAGCCCTCATAGAGGTTACAGTCGCATGCAAAAATATAACTTCGGTATTACAACCTTCAAGCTAACTGTTAACATGGTCCCCAGGATAGGCTATGACTGATGACTTGCATCGTTGTGAGTGTTTATATCTCAATTCAAAAAATTCAAGCTGTTACTCTGATTTACGGAGTACTACAGTTCCTACTTCTGTTACATTAGATCCAGAAGAAAAGGGTCTCCCTTGTTTTCTGATTCCAATTCTAGTTTCTAAGCAATCACTCTGACTTACTCTGCATTGCTTCTTGCTAGAAGCCCCAGTGTGTTAGCCAGGTGGCCATACAGCTTTGCTGACTAGATGAGAAAGCAGAGATGAGTTACTCATACCTTACCCATCGCTGCACAGCCTAGCGCCATGCCATCCCCATACTCATCTCCATTCTTCCCCTCATCGGGCAGGAAATACAAATTTGTTAGCCCTGTCTAATTGGACAGAGGCATGGGTGGAAATGTAATGCTTTGAAGGTGCTTTATAACACTTCATAACTGCGGACTTACAATGAGTTCACAAATAAAACAGATGCTCACAAATATTTTGAACAAGCTGATGTGGAATTGACCACTGCCTCATAAGGATATATCTTTTTTTAGATATTGTCACTTCTCCATTAAAAAAAATAAATGAAGAAATGGAGCAGGAAACAGAAGTGCTTGAAGAGAGAGATTGTAGGGTTGATGATCCAGTGCATGTCGAGCAACTAAGCTGTCAAACTTGTTGCCTAAGTTTTGTAAGAAATGAATCGTGAAATATTTCTAATGAGTGACAGTGAGTCATTTTTGAGTATTGAGAACAGGCTTTATTCTCTCACAGACTTAGAAGCAGGTCATTATATTTCTCAGGAAAAGTGAATGAAGTCCAAGCTGACTAAGATCTTGATTATTTCTGTCCTCTCAAAGAGATGGGGCTGAAAACATGAATTCAGTACAGCTCAAATGAGAGGTCATTCATGGGGATGATTTTCATTCATCTCAAAGCAGCATACAATTCAGTTACCAAATCCCTCCCTTACACCCACATCTTTGCTCTCTCTGATTAAAAAGAAAGTAGGCATAACATTGCCTCTGACCTCCAAGTCAGTATAAAATATATAACAGATTGTATCTTTTTCTTATGTATCACCTTCCATCAAAGCACTTCACTATTCATAGCAATTGTGGAAGCACCATCTCCAGATAACATACAGTCTCATTCATTTCACAGTAAGCTTGTTCTTTCTTGACTTCAAACTTCATCTTAAATTATGCCATTACGGAATTGTGGAAGAAATTATTTGTGACAAATGTGACATGTATTACAACTGCTTAATCTGTTTTGCAAAAACAAGAATGAGTCCCTCAGATACAATTCATGTCTATTTGTAAATGTTTTTCTTCTGAGGCTGTTTGTTTACTATTACTTATTCACAATTAGTGCCTTTTCACTCATCTGTTTGCTGAAGGGGACCTCAAAACAGGTGTTTCTCTGACTTCAAGACACTTCTATACTGCCAAAGCTGTGAAAAGAGGCCTTAAGGTAAATGACAATAATCTGCTACCTCTATTTGCTATTCATCATTTGCTACGTATTTGTATTATGCTATTCATCACAAAATGTATTGCTCCTTCTCAATGAATGAACAATTAGGTTTGAAGCCAGAGAGTAACAAAGGTGTTGAGTGAAAAAAAGTGGTGGTGTTTTGTCACTCACACTAAATTGAAGGTGGAAATTGGCATCACTAAATCAGAAAGAGCAGCTGCATAGTCCATGCAACAAAGCAGAGACTGGGATACATTTTTCATCAAGTCTTGAAAGAAAGACACGAGAAAAACCATGCCCAATACTTGGGGTAATTTAGAGACAGCTTTGATATGATATTAGATTAAAATAATTTGCCATCCTAAAATAATCAGGAATGAGAGAGTCCCACAATTACCATGGTTAACAATCCTTCTATTCTCTTCCTCCCATGCTTATATATTTTAAGTGAAAAATCTGTGAATCTGGAACCAGAGAAAGCACAGAAAGAGCTTTATACTGAAGCAAGAAGAAGAAAGATTCTTCCCCATTCCCTATTCCTGTTGAAATGAAAATGAGTCATTATTGAAATGATGATAAGCATACTGAACAAATGACATTTGAACATCTCTATCACTTTTACTATAGCAAAAAAGTCCAGTTCTGGGCTCCTCAGTTCAAGAAAGACAAGGATCTTCTAGAGTCAGTCTAGCAGATGAACAACAAAGATGATGAAGGGCCTGGAGTGTCAACCGCATGGGGAAAGGCTGAGAGAGCTGGGGCTGTCCAGCCTACGGAAAAGAAGGCTGAGAGGGGATCTTATCAACGTTTATAAATATCAAAAGGGCAGGAGTCAAGAGGATACGGCCAGGCTCTGTTCAGTGATGCCAAGCAACAAAACAAGGGGCACTGATCTCAAAGTGGAACATGGAAAGTGCCATACTAGCATGAGGAAGAACATCTTTACCGTGAGAGCAACGGAGCACTGGTACAGGCTGTTCACAGAGATAGTGGAGTGTTCTTCTCTGGAGATATTCAAGACCTGTCTGGACATCAATCTGTATGACCTATTGTAGGTAATCTGGTTTATCAGGAGGATTGGACTCTATGACCTCCAGAGCTCCCTTCCAGCCACTATGATTCAGTGAAATACAAGCTGTTTCTTTTCTACTGGAATCACATACATTAAGTAGAAATGTAAAAAACCAGGAGCTTAAACTTCAAACTGCCTCTGTCTACTATCAGATCAAATGCACCTAACTTGTGAGATAGTTGTAAACAAAAAGGTATCAAAAAGATTTCCAACAAAAACAGATGAGCAATGACCCCAACCATTAAAAATTCTTTTTTGTTTTCCTTTTCTGGAAAATAATTTCTAGATTAAGTTATACTCAAAGGGCTTGCAATTTTATAAATAGCAGAGGAAGCTATTCTGAAGAGATGCAATTTCCATCCATTCTGTACTTGCTTATAACAATCTTATTTATAGAACCCTTATGGGGTAATGATAGTCTACTTCACAAAAACTGTACTTGTGACTATGTTTCCTCCTGCTCCTCACCTCCTCCTTTGGTCTGGCTGTTATGCCTAAAGTCTTGCTTAGGACACTGTTCTACTAATTATTATGACTATGAGTCAATGTTGTAGCTTAAACCAGGAGATAGCTGAAACTAAGGCAGTCAATCATCAGGTTATTGAAAATTATAACCAAGAAAACTCTTCAAACCAAATGACAGTTTAGAAAGCTGACATCAGTTTACTGTAGTGCTGGGCGCATAGGAGATTTCTCATCCTAATATGTACACCAAGCGACAAAAGGTCACTAATTATGTATGTTCAAATGTAAGATTAATTCTATAAGTTCCACGAAGTACCCTCCTACTTTCAGGGAATCTAATGCATATATGAACACACATTAGTATACTAACACACATGCATATACTGATACATTGCATATAAGGCACTGATTTGGGGTATCTGGTGGTATCACACAGTTTGCCCATATATGGTGCTGTTGTTTACAAACATTCTGCTTTCTCAGCAAATGTATGTACACTTCATCACTTTGACCTATAAAGGTTTGCTTACATTGTCTGCAGAACGTTCACTCCAAGGGAAACCCATGGCCACCTTGCACACAAAGGGGTCCACTCCCTGAACAGCAATCAAACCATTAAAGTCTTTGGCATCAGTCTTACCCTATAACGGGCAGCTTGAGAGCCAGTTCTAATTACAGTAACAAGACTGTGTGTTATCTCCCCAGTTCCATCCAAATACTGAGAAACTTCAGAGACTATAGACTCTGAGTGGGTAATGTGGAATAAATACTGGAAAGGTAAACCTCAAGGGTAGATAAATCTCAAGAGTAGAACCTTTGCTGTTAGCAAACAACAGGGGAGCCTAGTACCATGACACTGAGGAAAGAGTAACACAGAGTGTGGAGCAAGGAGAAATTCACATGGCAAAGCTCTGTGATAATCCTGCAGGGGTGGGGACTTGAAACTACTGGAACATAAGGAATTGGATAGTGTTTTCTGGATCACATCATCACTAATGACAAGACACAGTGTTGCCATTATAGAGTCAAAAACAGCAGTCCATGGAGTGAATTCCCAACTGAAGAAAAATGTTAAGATATAACACTCAACAGGTGAAGCAATGTCACTGGATTTTGAGATACAAAAGGGGTGATCTTTCTGGATTTCCTGGAACCTGGACAAATTATCAACTCTGACTTCTACATTGAGTTGCTGACAAAGCTGAAGGCTTGAACTTCCAGAACCAGGCCAGAGAAGAAGACAACCTTTATCATTAATAGCCCTAAATACCTATACCGGTTCAAGACTATGGAACACACCAGCAATCTTAGCCACACCTACCACACCAATCATATAGTATATTGGATTTGGTACCTTCTGACTTCCTTCTACCTGTACAGGTTGATGAAAGATGGACTACATGGGCAACATTTTCCTGTTAACACCACTGTGCTTAACCACCTGTGAAACAGTGGTTCATCTATGCTCATTACTGACAAAAAAAATGTATAGTTAATGATCATGACAGCATTGAAAAATAGATTTTTGTAGCTGAAAATTTACTCTGTCTGAATCTGCTATAACTTCAATGGAAATAAACAGGAGGCATTACTTTTGAAGCAATCTACATATAAAAACGGCATAAAAGAAGGATTTCTGGGGGAAGATAACATCACATACAAGTAAGAACCTTGGCTTCTGGGACACTTAACAGTTTGAGCTTCTCTTTCCACCCAATATTAACAGCCATTGGGTAAACTTCATTCAGTTACAGTGAGTGCTTCCCATTAGAAATCTAGAAATCTCTTCAGAGTCATTTTATGATTTGATGTGTTTGTGGCTGGCCACATTATTCATGTTCTTTCACATGCTTTACAGGCAGTGTTTCCCACCATCAATCCAAAATATATGTAATCTGTTACTTTAATGAACTGCACTATCCACAAATCCAGTCTTGAGAGTTCTTACTGGGCACAGCCAAATTCCATAAGTTGAACAAGTTGGTCAGGGTGCTATTTGTAAACCCAGATCATACATATATTGAACGCAATGGGTCTTACTGCAACAAACTGGGAATCACTTGGAATCTATTCACAGATATCAGAGGTACTGGGGGCAGCTGAGCTCAAGTTGCAGTGTAAGGGAGGTTACGTTATACCAAGCTTCTCTGCCCTTCCCAAACAACAGAAATTTCTCAGTAGACTCTGACAGAAGGCCTGCCAAAGTTATATCCCTACAGAATATGTGAAAGGTACAAGCAACTGCCTATACTCTTCATTTTACTCTTCATTTAAACCGCATTTTACTCTTCTTAATTTTTTTTCCCCACTCTTATCCTTTGAAGGTTGTCAAAGTACTTTTAGAACCTGTGATGCACTGAAGCATTTCTGATAAGTATTTTAGTAGACACTTTAAAATACTGCTTAAAACTTCAGCTTTTCTTCAAAAAAAAAAAATAAAAATCACTTTTGTTAAAGTGGATCAGGAGGATGAAGTATTAAAATCATTCCTTAAGTACAAAGTTCCTCTCTACTGTTTATACAGACCACTAGAAATGTCAGAAGTCAGACTGAAAAAGGAGTAAACCTCATTTAGGAAGCAAGTGAAAACTGACATCTGAACCTCTAGCACAAGGTCAAGACAACAGTCATTTGTTGTCTTCAGACTGAAGGAAATCTCCTTCTTTCTGCTCAGCATTCCTCTGCTGAAATGAACTAATTTTGCAGGCATGGGTGAAGTAGCAATAAAATAATGAAAAGCATATACCCATCAAATGATACAGAAGCCCTTAGGCTACAGTCAGTTAAAATATCTGCCTGAAAAAAATAAATATTAGGAACTGAAATGCCAGCTCCAAAGAATTAAGATTTCTTCTCTTCAAACTTTAACAAATAGTAAGATCACTGCCCACATAGGCTCAGGTTTGCTGACAAACACTTTTTAGAGTTAAATTTGTTCTCTGTTCCTATAAGGGCTACTTTAAAAAAAAAAAAGTACTTCACATGAGGTATTTAGATACGTACCTGCGTGTAAAATGGCTGGTTTCAGTAACAACACTCAGGGAAGAAACTTGATACTCTATTGAAACAATTATTCAGAAAGGAATAATTGGCGCTCATTAAAAGCACTAGGCTAACAGTGCTGGAAAAGATGTAAACACAGGCAGGAGCACTCTGAGCCTTACAAGTTTGCCTCAAGAGCCTCAGAGCTGACCTGGAAAGTCCTTTAGTCCCCTTCCTTGGCCTGTCTCTTGAGACTGCTGGTTGGGGCACCAATTAGTGCCTATTTGGCAGTACTTTCAAGTAACTTGCACATCTCACCAACATGCTGGGAGCTGTGGTGGAAGAAATGTGTTTAATAAGGAAAGGGAGCTGAATGGGAAGAGAACACATCCTTTTAAAGGTGAGCAACTCAGCTCAATTTGACCCACATGGATATCTACAATGATCACTTGTCACAGTTGTTACTGCCCTACAACTAATTACAAAAGCAGATATTTCCTTTTCTTATCCCTCCAGATTCTAGATTATAAATGCTAGTTTTCAGTTATCCCTACTTCATCCACTTCTAACACAGTAAACTTTCCTATACCAGACAATGAAAAACAGTATGAGTAACACCCTTTTTCTCTTCACCATTTACCGCTCACCTCTAAAACTAATCTTTTCTACTGAAAGAGGACAAGAAGATGATTTTCGTTGAAACTGGATTCAGCAAGTCCTTCATTGCACAATTTAATTACTATTCATATGATTTAATAGGGACAAGACTCATAAAACTGATTTATTATTATTCTGTTGTGATTATGGGAGGTGTGGGTACATTCATAAAGTCTGAAAATTTAAGATAAGTTCAAACATCAACTCCTTTACTAAGTATGACAAATATTGTGAGTTTGTTATAGCAGTAAAATGCCATCTCACAGTATTTCCTATCTTAGTGTTTTTACAAAGCCTCTGCTACTTTCCCTTAATAACTTTGTTCCCAGCCTGTTACTTACAACACAGTATTCATGGAGTTAAAACCACTACAAGACCTTACATTTCACTCATGAGGAAAACATGATGAAAATGAATTAATAGACGTATGTCTAGTCACCAACAAGTTGTCAGCCTCTATCAAGATAGAAATGCACAAGTTTCCACATTAAGTAACACCACCAGCAAGAACTCCATTACAAACCATAGCTGAGATGCTAAAGATTTAATGAATGTGGGGGAGTTCACTGTGAGAACAGGATAAAACACAATTTTTTAAGGAATTAGAGGGGGAGAAGTTTCCACTACTGTAGTTATCCTGCAAATAGAGGCAGGAGTTTGGAGGGCTGTCAGCTTGGCACCTCTCCCGCACTTCCCCTGAGTTCTGAATTCAGTCTATTTTTAAAATCATACATGTGGCTAAGATCTCCTTGCAGAATATTTTACCCACACATTATTTTGTAAACACTAGATAAGCAAAAGAAGCAAACCTACCCTGTCCTTTAAAGTGCTGCAGTGAACAAAAAAAGTGAAAATTCCAAATACACAGGAACCAAAAGTTTTCAAGAAGATTCACCTAAAAATAACTAATTTCTAGGATTATTTTTGTTGTAAGAAGCCTAACAAATAAAATAAATGAGTATAAAATTTAAGTGTGAATGTTATCAGGTAGAAGGGACATATAAGAAGAGATTATTTAGAATAGTACCTAGGTTAAAGTCTAGTGCAGTATGGTTATTATCTACTGAGCTTTCCAGACAAGCAATCTTCTACAATTATGGGAATTATGTAGTTAAGTAGGCATGCAGGCGTTGACTATCTACATACAAGATCAGCCAATATAGTAACAAACAGGAAAAAAAAAATCATATTTGAAAAGACTCTACATCTATTCAGACCAGAAATACATAACTTCCAAATCAGTTCCACCACTAATTTGAGGTAGGAGTTTATAGTAATCACTTGTGATTACAGAAAGCTTGGGAAGAAATATCACTGGTTCTTGCTTGCGCGTTCAGCTGCTCCAGTACAGAACTGTCCACAGAACATTGTTCAGGATGAAAAGGATCTTTAAACCCTCATAAGGTCCCATGCTTAATGATTCCTGTTGTGACATACCTCCATGCATGGAGACTTCAGAGAGTCTATCCCAAGTGCTCCATGAATTCAATTATTTAGCAAGTGTGTCCTGCAACCCCAGAGAATGTATGGACTTTTGAACTGTGTTGCTAAAGACAGCTGCATTTTAATATTTTAAATGTATTCTGTAAAACTGCTCTTCTTCCATTTCTATGTCTTCATTGAGCTTCTTGCAGCTCTGCAACAAACATAGGGATACAGAATCCATATGAAGAGTGACAAAAAAAAATCCTGATGTGAGATACATTTGCTTCCTGAGTTGTTAAAAGTAAAAAGATGGCAGAGTGAGATAGGAGAACAGAGGGAACTACTAGATGACAGTGAATTACTTCATATCTAAGATGCTGCTTTCCTTAATAGCAACACACTTGCACAAAACAAGAAGATAACTTATGACTGATAACTAGAAATATTAATTCTTCAGTATTCCTATTAGAATTTCAGAAACTTTCATTCTGATCAGGATAGCTACGTTAGGCATGAGAAGAGATATGGAGGATATTCACAGAGTTTAACTTCAGCCTAATGAGCTTAATTACATGGATAAATTAGGAATCACAGCCTGGCAAAGCTGCTCTCTCTGTCTCAGGGGATGACAGAGCACTTAGTAGACCCCATTTATGCAGTCAATGGGTTTTACATGCCAACTTTCTGCACTAAAGAGCTTCATGCTAAAGGGAGATTGTACACAAGTCCAGAGGCATATATGTATTGGTCAGCATCCAAGTCAAGGCTAAAGCTTATAGGTGAATGCCAGATTGAAACAGGCTTTACTCTGCTTGCAACCAGCAATTCCTGATGGAAGAAAGTCTACCAGCAAAGACAGATTTTTCTGAGCACAGCATATTTCTTCTACTGGCAAGAATATATTACAGAGCTAAAGCTGTCTTTCCAAGTTTTGCACAGAAAACAGTGATCTAAACTATGAGAAAGATGAGACAATACACAAATGCAATTAATAATACAAGTGAAAGAGAAGATTAAAGTGCTATGTGAAGCCACTCTGGCTAGTTAAACAGCCAGTTTGACTGTGCTGAGATAATAAATACAGAGTGACACCTTTGTTAATGTTAGGACTCTCAGTATCTCCCTAAGGCAGCTGACTTCCAGTAAGCTCAACACCCTAAGACACTTTCCAAATTAATTTCCAAATTAAACAAATCTGTATGTTTTATTTGAAAGAGTTATTCCGATATTATTTCTTTAATATTCAACTTCTAGCATCACTTCTGGATGAAGAAGAACAACTGCCACTGAGCCCTTGTAAGAGACTATTTGAATGCCATTGACTCAAAGTTTGCTGATGAGCATGTCCTGGGGCAACGAAAGAGAGATAAGCGGCAGCTCAATGGCCGCTGAACACTCTTTTGTTTGGTACTCATCTCCGTGGGGAGA